>CM031244.1:744717918-745974356 GCA_018340775.1 Taxus wallichiana var. yunnanensis | reverse complement strand
GCCGGTTCGTTTCTGGCTGACTGCAGTGAAAGTCATGAAATAAGCGTGTCCCGGCCCCTCGAGAAGAAGATCTTGTCTCGGCAGATTTCTGCGATGACTCAAGAGTCCACTGATAGGGACATCCTCGTCGATAGTATTCAAGATCGGCGGCGGGAGTAGCGCCGTGTTTACGCTTGGAGGGCCGGATCCTCGAGATAGTGAAAGAGTAATCGCGAGTATATCGGTTATACTTAAACATCGAGAAGGCGAATAAGGAACTCAAGCATTAGTAGGTCCGATATCGGAAGAGTTAGAACATGCTAGACTCCAGGCCGAAACCTTCCAACAAATGTTGTTGTTGAGAAGATACGGTCAAGTTCGAGTCTTCGGTCATCGAAGGCCCTCAACAAAACTATGTCCACTCTGGACTATCAGATAGATCAGTGGAATTTGTTTTAGAAAAAGATAGACAAGGTAAAGGAAGAGGCCCTGGATGCAATGCATCAAATGGAGAAAATTGTCCTCGCCATGACTCGAGGGTTGCTCACTCCTTCCCTTACCTTGAGATCAGCTGATGACACTATCCGGATTTTCAAGGAGATAGCCTCTCAAGGACGAGGCGATGCAGGTCACGTTCCGACCTTTGAATCTATCAACAACCCTCTCGCTTTGTAGGGACTTCATCGGGTTCCCTTATCGAGGCGGAGAAAGATTATTCCAAACTCCGGAAAAGCTCATAGACGAGCGGGAGACTTGCGAAGCAATCAGTGAACGGCACAAGGATCCATCACAAGATCAATTTGGGCCAATGATCAGCAAGTTTTTGGAATACCGCGCTCAGTTCCACATATCATCACCTGAGCAGCATCAGAAACAGGCAACCCCTTTTCGGCCACAGGATGATGATGATGAGTAGCTTCTTCTTCTTCTTCTTCTTCTCTCTATTCTCCGACTTTCTTTTCGAAATGTCTAAAATGTGTTGGCACAAATGATGACATCATCCATGTTGCATCATGGGATGATGTCATCCACCAAGTTGTCAAAGTCAACATGACTTTTAGATATTTTGTAAATATCTTGTAAATAAGTGGTTGGCTCCATTTTGCCTTCTCTCTCCCTCATTTTCTATAAATATGAGAATACTTGTTGTATTCAGTGGTGAACATTTTTAGATAGAAATAGAAGTGAGGAGAGAAAGACTTTGAGCTTTCTTGTAACAGAAAAGAACAAATAATACAATTATTCAGACTTTGTGCTCAATAGCTGTGTTATACATTAGATCTTTCTTACGTTAGATCTGTATGTGTTTAATCTGTTGGATTCATATCTACTTTTCCGTCATTTGTTTATCAAGATTGCTTTGTTTATTTATGCAAGTAGGTTTGGCTCATGTTACTACCAAACTAAAAACATAAATCTTCCCACCTTCTCTTTCTTGGGAATTCATTTCTTTTCTCCTTCGGATCTGTTCTTTCTCTTCTCCCTCTTTCATTCCTTTCTTTTCGCACACAGAACACTCTCTTGGGATGAGATCCCAACCCCTCGAAGGCGAATGCATGAGACTTGCATAGGTTCCCGCTAGTAGAAATAGCAATAAACCAGTTTTCTGCTTTGTCTCAAAGAGGGCTAAGCCCCGCAACATCATTGGCTCAAATCTATCCATAGATCCGTCCCATGCGATGATTTTCGACTGGTCAGCTTTTTGCGACTCACTTGGGGATTGAATAGATCTGTCACAATCTATGGTGGTGGTATAATATAAAATCGAGAAAAATATAAGAAAATCACTTTGCTTGCTTTACAAATCGTGCACTTTTTGTTGAAAATCCAAAAAATTGCAAAAGTGCCTAAAATCAAAATTTTCTTACGAGATCCGTAGATCGGGCATAGTTATAGATCTTTAGTTCACTGAGTTTTATCAAAATTAACATTTTTCATAGATCAATTTTTGACTATTTTCCAAAAGTTCAAAACCCTCGAAAAATTAAAAATCAGATCGAAAATCAGCCTGCTATTCTTCCTGCCATCTTATCCTCGCCGTTATTTGTCATTAACTTGCAATCGGTTTTCGAAGAGGATAGTATTTAAATATTCGTAAAAGTGCATTTGCTGGTTTTTGGTCGAAAAAAACCAGAAAATCAGCAAGTACACCCAAAAATAAAGTTTAAATCATGCCATAATATCACGGATCCAGAAAGGTCACTGTTGCAAGTGAACCTTTACGCGCAGCAGGAGAGCCCGTGGGGAAGTTGATCCTACTTTCGATCTGCTTCAAAGGCACAATTTCAGCATAACACTGCACGTTTTCGGTAGCTAAGCTCAAATTGTAACCGTCATCCAGAGTGTCTCACCTCCACGAAGAAAAAGTCTTTTGCAAGGAACATCTACATCCCTTTGTAGTGCCTTGCTGCTCAGTGGAACCACCCTCCCAGCTCGTGTGCTTTTTCCAGCCTTTCAAATGGCGGTACCATGGGGAAATGCTATGGGTCCTCTCGCATTACCACATCCAGTTCACGCGCTCCCTCACGGAAACAGAAAGAATTTTCCCAAATTCGACGGGAGCGGAAATCAAAGCACGGATTCCCACATATCTGCTTTCATTATGTCATGCAGTATTTTGGACGTGACTCACGAAGATGTGTCGGTTCGCCTTTTTCTGGAAACTCTACAAGGGCCCGCAGCCGAATGGTTTCAGCATTTGCCGGCCGGATCTATCACCAGTTGGGCCACCTTGCATGGGATGCTTTCGAGAAGGCAGATACTGAGCCTTCTAAGGATGCATTTTCATTGTTATCACGAATCACTCACGAAGAAGGAGGCAAATGAGACCATGCGCGATTTTATCGCCGGTTCAATGCATTAATCAATCGTGTCCCTCTCTTGCCATGCTTCGCCCACGACACCGAGAATCAAAAGTGTTTCTTCGTGAACGCCATGAGCTCAAAAGTCAGCTTCTTGCTCCTTCAAGAGTGAGTAGCTACCCTGACACTCGCTCAGGCTGCTGCCATTCAGATAGAAGACAATTTGATAATATCTGGCGAGTTGAGAAAGGAATCATCAAAGTCCAAATCTTCAGATCCCTCACCTGCTACTTCGTCTGATCCGGCATTCCAAAAGATGGTGAATGATCTGCTCGCATTGAAAAAGCAGTTGGCCCAGGCTCCTAGTTCCTCATACCGAGACGTTCCACGAAGGAGTTTTGTTCCCAACAATGTTTCACAAAGACCGCGTCTACCTGCAACTGCTCCACGGTTGGCGCTTGAAGCTCCTCCGGTCAATGCTTTGGCCGAAATTGAAGAGGAAGAGCAGTACTATGAAGAATCTTCGCCTCAAGACGAAGATGATCAAGATGTCGGTGAGCCGACTGGCGACTCCACTATTGGATACATGGAATTTGATGAGGATGAATCTGATGAAGAAGAGAGTACTCAAGGCTATGCAAGTGGACAATCATATGCTGTTTTTACCCGCTCGCAAGGAAAAGAAGCAGAAGTTGCTGCCCATGCGCAGAAAGAGAAGGCCGTGTCAAACGCGCCTCCAACCATTGTTAAAAGAGGTAATCCCTTCCTACTCAACTCCCTGCTAAGTCTTTTCCAAAGAAGTCTTTTCCGCCCATCTCTCCTCCGAATCAGCCCCCTCATATTCCTATCAAGATCAGTAACCCTGTTCCACCATCGCGAAGTGAAGGACTCATTCCCTCACCAACGCAACCCTTGGCCACGTTCGATATAATAGATCATGCAAAAAAGACCAAGATCCAAATGTCTGAAGCTGAGTACCTTCAGTCAAATCCCGAACAGCTTGTAAGATTAACTAAATATATTCAGAGTCAAGCTGTTACATCTAAACAGGTTTCCCCAAAGGAATCCTTTCCACTCCTCCTGAATCCCACATAAATGTTGCTTCAACATCTGCATCAGGCAAGATAGAACCTTTCTATCTCTCTCTCCTAATCAACGGCCATAAGTTGAGCAATCTTTGTATAATTGATTCGGAGCTTCATAACATTATGCCGGCAAAAAGTCACCCATGCTTTGGGCCTCACTCTTACCAAACCTTTCATGCGGATGTTATTCATTGGAAACCAAGCAAGTGCCATTGATTGGCCAAATCAAAGACGCGTAATTTGCGTTCACAGCATTCCCTGAAAAGAGGGTAAAGATGACCGTTCTCGTCGCTGACATTCCAGCAGCCTATGGAATTTTGCTGGGAAGGAGTTTTGCAGCGAAGTTGGCGGAGAAATTCACATGGGCTGGTCTAAAGCTAGAATTCCAAGTCAAAGGCGTAATGCAAACTTTAGGCCGGAATCCCAAAAGAAGTACTTGGTCACTAGCTCTGAAGATCCCAAAGCTCAAATCCTTTTTGAATCATCAGGGTTGGGGAACTACTTCTTATCTACCGAGGAGGCAGTACAAAGGGCGTTTTTGTTCAAGAAAAGGATCTTAATGAGATCTGGACCTTGCGATTTGATGGCGGTTTTGCGACTAGTGGATGTGGCGCTTGGAGTCGTCTTGATATCTCCCGAAGAGGAGGTGATTCCTCTCTCTTTCAAATTTTTTAACACTAACAATACTGCTGAGTATGAGTCTCTCTTACTTGGTATGCAAGCCGCAAAGGAAAGAGGAATAAAAAATCTAAAAGTACAAGGTGATGCTGAGCTAGTTGTAAATCAGGTCAAAAGGATTTACCAAGTGAAAAATGAAAGGCTCAGGCACTACCGCAACGCAGTATGGGACAGCATCGAAGAATTTGATGCTTTTTCAATAGGAGCAATTCCAAGAGCTCAAAATGACATGGCTGATTCATTGGCTGTTTCAGCATCTCTCATGCTCCCACACCGGGTTTGAAAACGAACAAATACACCATTGAGGTGGTTTTCCACCCGAGCGTGCCAGACAACTCTCAGCATTGGCAGGTATTCAACGATGATAATCACCTCATTGCCTTTCTAGAAAAATCAGAAAATTTTGATGAGTTGTATTTTGAAGGATCCACTTCTACATGCCGTGAATCAATCAACGGTCAAAACCATGAATCAGAGGAGAAGGACGGCATATGTCAGCTCAAAGGAAATAAAATTCCAAGGGCTGGTTTCTCTGGGCGCTTGTTTGTGAGCACATGACCGTTTTATGAAAAAGAAGAAGCAAGATGTTCCTGACTCATCCCCAGAAACAGAACCAGTCAATATAGGTTCTGAGGCACATCCGCAATTTGTAAACATTGGCAAATGTTGCACGCCTGAAGAGAAGCGGAAATTTGTCAAGTTGCTGAAGAAATATATAGATGTGTTGGCATGGTCCTATGCTTGATCTAAAGTCCTTCAAGCCAAAGGGCGTTCGACACGATATTCCCCTTGAAGAAGATGTCAAAGCCTTTCGCGTGAAGCAAAGGCACTATAATCCAAGATTTGGGCACCATCCGGAGCAGAAATTCAAAAGATGCTTTGGATGCAGAATCATCTTCCCTATCCATCACACACTTGGGTGGCGAATATTGTGCCGATCTGCACAAGAAAAAGCGGTGAGATACGCATATCGTAGACTTCGAAACTTGAATCAAGCTTATTTGAAAGACAACTACCCTCTTAGATAATGGATCAAGTTACTACGATGGCTGGATCGATCAGAAATCTTGTCTATGCTTGATGGTTTTAGACTCTGATCAGATTGAAGTCTCGCTGAAGATCAATTCAAAATAGCATTCACTACTCCACTGAGGGTACATTTGCCTACTGACGGGATGCCTTTTGGCACGACTAATCTTTGGTGCTTTACTTTTCAACAGGGCCATGGACTTCGCATTTAAAGGTATGATGGGAAAAGTCATTGTAGTTTATCTAGATGACTTAACCGTGTTCTCTAAACAACGAAGTGATCATTGTGATCACTTAGAGCAAGTATTGGCAAGGTGCCGAGAACATGGAATTTCCCTAAATCCCAAAAAGTCTGTTTTTGGGGTTACGGAAGGGAAATTCTTGGGGCCATGTGGTTAGCAAAGAAGGAACGAAGATAGATATTGAAAGGGTTAAGGCTATTCAGAGCCTTACTCTTTCTGAAGCAAGGCGGTGTTCATTCTTTCTTCGGAAGGTGAACTTTCTCGGGCGTTTTGTTCTGATTTTGCTTTGAAAAGACTGCCACATCTTGAACATGATGAAAGGATCACCCACTTTCAGATGGAGTGAAGAAGGGAAAAGGTCATTTGAAGAAATAAAAACTTCTGTTGCCCATGCACCGGTCCTGGTATGTCCGGATTTCTCCAAGAACTTCATTATGTATAGTTACGCCTCCGAACATACTGTGTCTGCAATCCTAATGCAAAAGAACTCGGAGGATATTGAATCTCCAATCGCATTCATGAGTTCTCCTCTCAAGCCTCACGAACTGAAAATGACTCAGCTGGAAAAGCATGCCTTTGCCGTTGTCAAAGCAGTGAAGAATTTCAGGTATTACATTCTGAACTCGCATACGGTAGTGCTGGTCCCTGACACGGCGGTGAAATCAATTCTAACTCAGCAGGAGTTAGGAAGTTTGAGAGGGAATTGGATCGCAAAAGTCCAGGAATATGACCTGGATATTAAACCAACCAAGCTGGTAAGGGGTAAAGGCCTGTGTCAGCTAATGGCTGAAAATGAAAATTTAGAAGGTCCTAAAGGAAAAGAGGATTGTGCAAATGAAGAGCAAAGCCCTCTAGAGGAGCCTGATTCTCTGCCTCTAGTTCTGTTTGTTGCAACTAGTGACGAGTGGTACTCCGACATTGCTTTCTTCCTTACCTACGGCGAATGCCCAATGCACCTAACTGCGAGGAGAAGCGCACTATAAAGCTCGGGGCAGCTAAATATGTCATCACGGGATGACGGTTTATATAAGCGCGGGATAGATGGTGTCTTCTGCGATGTGTTGACAAGCCCGACAAGTAAAACTGCTGGAAAGTTTTCTAATTCAGCTGTGGAGCCATTTTTCTTCTTAAAGTGATAGCACATAAGATCATTCGAGCCGGTATTATTGGCGCCGCTCTTTCAAGATCGCGGCTACAGGTGGCAAAGTGTGAACCATCGACAATTTGTCGGCAAGCCCAAGTTGGCTGCCCTTCCCCTAAGGCGGTCATCATCAATGAACCATTCGAGGCAATGGGAATTGATTTTATTAGCGCACTCAATCCTCGATCGAGTCTTTGGACATAGCTATGTCCTTACAGCAACGGATTACTTCACCAAGTGGGTGGAAGCCATACCTGTCAAGCATGCCACTTCTGAGGTGGTTTGCAGTTTTATCAAAGAAAATATCATTGTCAGGTTCGGCGTTCCAAACAAAATCGTTGCTGATAATGCTTCTAACTTCTCCTCCCGAGAAGTTATTAGTTTTTGCTATGAATATGGGATAACTTTAGCACATGCCTCGGATTATTACCCTCAGGGAAATGGTCAGGCGGAATCCAGTAATAAGAACTTGGTGACCATCATACGGAAATTAGTAGATGAGAATCAGCGGATGTGGCACAAGTCTTTGTACGACGCTTTGTGGGCGGACCGCATTACCCCCAAGAGATCTCTCGGCATGTCACCTTTTCAAGTGTTATATGGCACTGATGCCGAACTTCCCATTTCTGCTGAACTTCCTGCTCTGCGCTTGGCACGAGTAATCGAAGATGAAACTTTTCAGAGTTCTCTAGAAAAGAGAATTATGTATCTGCGAACTTGAAGAAAAGAGAGTAAGAGTGGTCGACAGGATCACTGAACATCAGAATCAAGTAAAGAGGCTTTTTGACAAGAAGGCCAAGCAGAGAAATTTTCAAGTGGGAGATCTTGTCCTCTTATGGGACAAGCGAAGAGAGCCAAAGGGCATGCACGGAAAATTTGATTCCCTATGGAGAGGGCCCTTCAAAATCAAGCAACTCAATGGAGAGAATAGTTTCTATCTCTCGTATCTGGATGGAGCTGAACTCCCGCTTCCCTATAGCGGGCAACATCTCAAGATCTTCAGGAAGTAGAGCTTGCTCTCTTCTTTATCTGATCTGATTTTGATTTTTTTGTGTTTTTTAAATCGTGTGTTTGCTTTCGGTTTGTTTTGTGTTTCCTTTGTTCTCCCTCCGGTCCCCCTTGTTTTTGACTCCGTACCCAATGGATAGGCACATGTGATCTGGGATTCTCTACCCCCGAGTTCGCTCAGGGATAGTCCCCAGAAAGAGCCAGCTGTTATCCCGTAAAATTGACAAGGGCAATTTTACCGATAACCATACGGAAAATTTTGTTTCGATCCCTTGTTAGGGATCCCCCGCGTTCGAAACGTCGTAAAGTCCCTTCCCGGGAAATCTAGTTTTCGAACTTAGTCTTTTTGAGCCTTTTTTGGCTGGGCGCATGGATTTGCCTTGTAACACCAAGTTTTGGTGCGCCCCCTTAAAAGCCTTTGGCGCATGGTTTTCCATGTTAACACGTCTTTCGGTGCGCCAAAGGGCGCATATAATCTATGTGTTACACCAAGTTTTGGTGCGCCAAAGGGCGCACATAACTTCATGTCGACAATGCATACGGTGCGCCAAAGGCGCGCTCATTCTTCTGTTGTCGAATACTTTCGTGCGCCAAAGGGCGCACACTTTCCCCTGTCGACAGCAGTTTTCATGCGCCATTTCAAAAGTGGTTGGCGCATTGATGACAAGTTTTTCTATAAATATCAGTGCGCGCCCAATGTCATTTTCATTCCTTTTTGTCAAAACACGTGATTGCTCTGGATTTGTCAGCTCTGCTCTGTCGTTGTCATCGCCCTGTGGACCCGCTCTTCAATTTTGATATATATTCGAGGTAAGAGGTTCTCCCTCTTTTCCATTTTGTGCTTTTGTGTTCTTGGTCTGGGCGTTTCTTGGTCTATGTTTTGGTTTGCTGGCCTGTTTTAAGTGAGATATGTTTGAGCTGGTTTCCCCTGCGCTGTCCTGTTCCTTTTTCTTTCCTCCTTCCTTCCTCCCTCTTTCCAGATCTGCTGAAAGGGAGCTGTTTTGAAAGGGCTTGGTCTGCTAGACTTTTTATATGAAACCCTCTGTCCATGCTATCTTTGAAGTGGAAGAAAGAATGAAAATATTTGAGTAGTTAGTGTAGTTCTGTGGCGCACTGGCGCGTTTTGTTGCAACAAAAACAGTTGCGCCCCTCGGCGCACTTACCCGCCATGTTACATGACCAAAACCCGCGCCAATGGCGCACCCTCTTGTCATGCTGCACCTAGAACTCATGCGCCCTCAATGGCGCGCCCTTTTTGCATGCTACAAGTCTAAATCCCGCGCCTCCTTAAAAGCCTTTGGCGCACCCTTTATCCATGCTGCATAATGTTTCCATGCGCCAAAGGGCGCACCCAGCTTTCATGCAACACAAGCCTTATTCGCGCGAGTATAAAGTTAGAAAGGCGCGGGCGCACCCTCCATTGCAGTAACATAATGTTGTGTAAAACCTTCATGCGCGCGCCAAAGCCTTTGGCGCGCCCATTTGTTAATGTTACACAATCTTCCCATGCGCGAAAAGGCGCACCGAACTCAATGTAACACGCATTTCTGTGCGCCTGTATAAAATGCAACTGCTTTCATCCATCCATGCGCCATGCGCCTTTGGCGCCCGATTGATATAACCTATGCAACATTCCTTTTATGTGCGCCTTATCTATTTGGCATGCCAGTTGCATTTTTCCTGCGCACTGAGCCTTAAAATCTCTAACTCTTTCTTCTGCTAGCTTTCCAATGGAAGATCAAATGACTAATTCAACCTTTTTGGATTGGGTCTCACTTCTTCTTCGTGCAGATCAGCAACTGAGTTCGAAAGAACACATGTCTACGTCAAGCAAGAAGCCCACCAAACCAAGAGGAAAAGCTAAGCTGACAGAAGAAGAGATGAAATACAAATATCAGAGGGTCAGGATGCCCGAATCACAGGCTGAGTGCAGTATGGATGTCAGAGACTCTGAATTGGGTCACATTGACATGGATGAGTTCTGGGTTAGGACTCGAAAGTTCTGAAGTCCATGGATGGACAAGTTAATAGGCAGTGCCCTGCACTTCGCCGGAGGAATCCCCGTCAGCGCTGTAAACAACGAATTCATGATGGTGATTGCGCAATGTTACAACAAGGACACAAGATGTGTCGAGAACAGTAAGGGCGAGGCAGTCATAAACCTCACTGCCCGTCACTTTGAGTTGATACTTGGCATCCCTCATCACCGGAACTACGTGGCTGTTAGCCAACGAGAATGCATCAAGGCCTGGGAAGACAACGAAGACCAGTGCATGCAGTTGATGAATGAGGTCTACCTAAAAAACTAAGAAGGTGGTGACCGGTGGCCTCGGACTATCCACAGTGATTTCTCGGAGGAACTCGGTGATCTATCACCTTCTGAGCGAGTCTTGGGCTTTGGATGCCCACTATTTCCATAAGTGGATCTTTGCGGTACACAGGAGACAATGAATAAGAATTTGCCCGATCAGCGCTTTTCTTTGGGGTGAAATAATCAGCAGCACACCATCTCGGCATTTCTGACGATTCGCCTGCAGAGTGTTCCATATGAACTCCTATGTAGTCTATCTTTGCGGCGTCGGCGAGGATTATCCGGGGCTGAACCGAAGTGGAGTATGGCCTCGAGGCCAAGATATTTGATTACTATCCAGAGTAAGAGGGTGGAGAATAGCATCAACATTTCGCAAAGTTAACGATGCATTCTTATCATGTCATCTGCACTGCGAGGCCAAACATGACTCATAAGCCAGACGACCAAGAACATAGTGGCGATCACGAGAGAAATGGGGGCCTGTTCACCCAATTTCCCACGTTCACCTATCTAGGGCTGCCAACTTTTTGGGAGAGCCAACCCGAGGCTACCAAGGTATCTTTGGCCTAAGCTGATTCTACTAGAACTGTCAAGGCAGCTGGTCACATACCATGAGAAGTGCCTCAAAAGAAAGAAGGGTGGAACTCCTTTCCCCCTCAAAGTGGGCGATACACATGCTCCACCCACCATAAGGCGAAGGAAATGTTCGCGAGTGGAGCTACTCAACTTGAAGCATGACTTCCCGGCCAGGCCTACCTTCGACCCAGAAGGCTGCTGCCAGCGAAGCTCGATCCGATCCATGTCCCTCAAATTGAGGATATTTACATTGACGTTCTCCATGAGGTGGAACTCAGAAGAAAGGATCACTCTCGCTTAGCATTGGAGGAAATCATCCAATACGGAGTGGCCATTGTCCCCGAAGGCTTCCAGACTACGGAAGATGAAGTAGATAAGGTGTATAATGACACAGATGGGGACAATTGGCCCTTCCCGGCCATTGACAGAACAAGGCTCCTCAAACAATTGAGGAGAGGGTCAAGGAGACTATGCGGAGAACAGAGCATTGGTGCCGCATGAACGGACTAATCTACCTCGGGGTAGATTTCACAACTTCCCCTTTGGGCAACGCACCTCCAAGGTCAAAGAAGCAGCTGAAAGGCAAAGGTGCAGAAGGTGAACCTAGCACCATTCAGGAGGAAGCCCCTGAAAGTCCTCTTCCCTCAGAGCCAGACAAGTCATAACTCTTGATGAGGAATTGACAGAGGATAGTCCTATACGCCCATCCACCCAGGATGTCGGCGTCGCTACAACTTCAGAGGTCCCTTCTATCCCTTCTTCTTCTCTTCCTTCCCCTCCTCGAGTGACTCAAACGACCATCCCTTTGGTCGTGTCCTCTGCCCCTTCTTCTACCCTTTCCCCTGCTTCTTCATCTATCTTCTCCTCCCTCGCTGATTTGTCTTCCTCTATTTCTTCCCTCATCTCCGAGCTCCCTTCCCTTCCTATGTCTTCTGCAGTTGCGGTTCCCCTTCCTCCCGTGGACATTTCTTCGGCTATTCTTTCCATGCCGCACTTGCCGCGTGTCTCCACGTTTTCCCCTCTTCTACCGTTCTTTGCCTCCCCCTCTGTCTCTGGTCCTTCTTCTATAGGACCAGCTTGGATCTCTCGGCGAGGTGAGCCAACAAAGAGGAAAGTCCCCATCGCTCAGATGGACTTTTCGGTCATTCAGGCTAAAGGAGCAAAGAAGCACAAGCCGGTTACACGCTTCTCAAAGCGCTGCGGTGAGAGAGTCATGGAAATAGCGTACTGACCCCCTCGAAGAGAAAGAAGATCTGTCTCGGCAGTTTCACCATGACCCAAGTCACAATGGGGACATCCTCGAAAAGTCTCCGGGGAAGCTCTTTCATGATTGATGCACTCTGCCAAAAGCTTCGGGAAGCGAAAGAGGAGAAAAGGCTGCGAAGGAGCGAGAACAAGTACACTTGAAGCCTTACGAGAAGATGGGAAGTGCACCTCCCACAACGCCTTGAGACTCTGAGTGCTCGGTCGGGAGAAGATCAATGAGTATTCAAAGATCGGCGAGCAGGGTATGGCTGTTTCTGCTTGGAGGAGCCAGATCCTCAAGGATAGTGAAAGAGTAATCGCCGAGTATATCAGTTTATACTTAAACATCGAGAAGGCGAATAAGGAACTCCAAGCATTAGCAGGTCCGATATCAGAAGAGTTAGAACATGCTAGACTCCAGCACGAGACCTTCCAACAAATGTTATTTGTTCGGTCGAAGATGCAGTCAAGTTCGGAGTCTTCGGTCATCCAAGGGCCCTCAACAAAACTATGTCCACTCTGGACTATCAGATAGATCAGCTGGAATTTGTTTTAGAAAAGATAGACAAGGTAAAGGAAGAGGCCCTGGATGCAATGCATCAAATGGAGAAAATTGTCCTCGCCATGACTCCAGGGTTGCTCACTCCTTCCCTTACCTTGAGATCGGTGATGACACTATCCGGATTTTGGAGATAGCCTCTCGGGACGGGGCGGAGGTCACGTTCGACACTTTGAATCTATCAACAACCTACTGGCCTGTAGGGACTTCATCGGGTTCCTTATCGAGGCGGAGAAAGATTATTCCAAACTCCCGGAAAAGCTCATAGACGAGCGGGAGACTTGCGAAGCAATCAGTGAACGGCACAAGGATCCATCACAAGATCAATTTGGGCCAATGATCAGCAAGTTTTTGGAATACCGCGCTCAGTTCCACATATCATCACCTGAGCAGCATCAGAAACAGGCAACCCCTTTTCGGCCGCAGGATGATGATGATGAGTAGCTTCTTCTTCTTCTTCTTCTTCTCTCTATTCTCCGACTTTCTTTTCGAAATGTCTAAAATGTGTTGGCACAAATGATGACATCATCCATGTTGCATCATGGGATGATGTCATCCACCAAGTTGTCAAAGTCAACATGACTTTTAGATATTTTGTAAATATCTTTGTAAATAAGTGGTTGGCTCCATTTTGCCTTCTCTCTCCCTCATTTTCTATAAATATGAGAATACTTGTTGTATTCGGGTGAACATTTTTTAGATAGAAATAGAAGTGAGGAGAGAAAGACTTTGAGCTTTCTTGTAACAGAAAAGAACAAATAATACAATTATTCAGACTTTGTGCTCAATAGCTGTGTTATACATTAGATCTTTCTTACGTTAGATCTGTATGTGTTTAATCTGTTGGATTCATATCTACTTTTCCGTCATTTGTTTATCAGTATTGCTTTGTTTATTTATGCAAGTAGGTTTGGCTCAGTTTACTACCAAACTAAAAACATAAATCTTCTGACCTTTCTGCTTTGGAATTCATTTCTTTTCTCCCTTCGGATCTGTTCTTTCTCTTCTCCCTCTTTCATTCCTTTCTTTTCGCAGCCTGGAACACTCTACTGGGATGAGATCCCAACCCCGAAGGCAGAATCATGAGACTTGCATAGGACTTCTTGAGCCATCTAGGATCCTTCTCATGTGCCTCCACTCAAAATCCTTCCTCTACAATGCATAACTACCTCCTCCATTCAAATTTCACCTTTTGTATGCTTCACCCAAAGTGGTTTCACTAACCTCTCACTTGACTCATCATGGTTAAGGGATTAGTTAACTCATGAGCCCCATTACAAAGGTTGATTACACTTAACTTACCTCTTTTAAGGTCTTGAATGACCTCTTATAACCAATAATGGCTTGTTTTCAACATTACACCACCTACACTAGACTTTCAAATTCAAATTTCAAATCCTCTCATTTTGGAGGGAACTTCTAAATGACTCACTTAACACTTAAGAAGGTTCTTTAAAATACCAATGCAGAGTTTCAACACATAACATGACCTCTAATACCTTACACACCCATTACTAACAAAAAATTAGAAAATTTGATCTTTATTACGGTGATTCTCTTACATCAAGATCATCCTCCAATAGAAAAATAAATAAAAAGGAGTTATTGGAGAGGGCCACAATGTCCAGTGCTAATAAAGATTCCATTTTCTACTCAACCAAGCCCTAACAAAATCAATATTAGGGCGAAGACCTAAGAACCTACCAAGTAGAGTATGTTTTTAATTTTTTTGGGCTCGACGACCACCTCATCGGGGAAATCAAAACAGAGCAACATCTAGCCAAGAGGGAGTCAAACGAATAAATTCAATCCTCTTTTGGGTATGACATAGGTTCCCTCATATAGTCACATCTAGGATATTGACACTCGACAACAAGAAAAACTAGATAATCAACTTGACTCATTTCAAGTCTTGCAATTTTATTTGTTCTCTATGCTTGGAAACTTCAAAACTTGCAAATTTTGTCTTATAAGCTCAAATTAGTGTAAACAAGGCTACAAAAATGTTTATTACCCCTCATTAAACCTATCTCAATCATTTAAACCCTTGGAAGTTCAAAAAAATTCACCTTACTCTACTTTGCATAAACTGCCAATTTGGGAACTACTTGAGAACACAATCAATGGAATGATGTTGGATAGAAAAAATTACAAGGTCTTTGAAGGAATTATTAATTTTTTCAGCACCTTTATAGAGTTTGAGGTATGAGAAAGATTGTTTTTTTAACTCCTAGTTATTCTTCTACTTCCTTCATAACTTATCCTTCTAGACCAATAATGCTTCTACCAGGCCTATCCCTATACAAATATTGATGTAACTTTTGATTTTATGAGTGAATTTCCAACCCAATTACTTTTATAGACACTCTTTTCGGCCAACTAGTTGTATATAAAATCTCATAGTCACCTTATTTGGAAATTATGCTTCAAATTACAATTTCTGACCTAAAATTAGGCCTCTCCCAAGCATGCACAGGTTTATGAGGAGACTGGTAAGAATAACTAGAAATTTAACCTATGAAAATTTGAAATTATTTTCAAAAACCTCGAGGACCTTCTCAACATTTTTTCTTTCAAGTTTCAGTCTCAAATTCACCATATTGTGCTTATAATCTCATACCCTAGTTCATAGCCCACATGAACCCGAAAATGCACATTCTATCGTCATTTATTTTTGAAAGATTATCAAGGCTTTTGATCAATTTGAATAGATTTATGAAAGTATTTAGAATCAATAAATATTACCGAGTGAGGCTCATCACTTTCCAAATTAGTGATCTTTTCTTGATTTTAGAATTTTCCTACTCCTTTGAAAGCAGTATGAAGATTGTCACAAGGTTTTGAACTAGTCGGTGGTTTCTTTTTTTTTCTTTATGAATCTCTAATATCCTTCATAGTCTAAATCAAAATTTCTATAGTTCCCTACTACTTATATTACAACTCTCGAATCATTTTTTCCTGTACACCTCACAATATCAAGGCTATAACTTCACGGTGTTACAAGTAATAATTTGTCAAGCAAAATAATGGTTGTAAACAAACACAACTGACATAAAATTTCAAAAATATAATGGAATCAGCCTCCCACACATATTCTTCTCTTACATAATGGATTTCAAGATCAACAACCACTCATATTCATGCACAAATTATTAGACTCTACAAAATTGTTTGCAAATAGTTACCAACTCACTCATTGGAGCTCCAATTCAAATTCCTTGATTGATCAAAAGAAAAGAAATTACAAAATTTCTTCAAATACTCCCTTAGCTCAATTTATTGTGGTAATTAACCTATTATCCTTCATGATGACATCATGTATGCAAATTACTTAACAAGAAGAAGTGAACTCAAGGAAAAGAATTTACAAATTCACACTATAGGTCATAATTTGGAGCCTCCAAACAATAATTAAGACCTTACAAACTCCTAAGGAACCTATTAAACCAACTAGACCTCCTACAAATGCCAAAGAAGCCAAAAATGGCTTAAGATATTTTCAAATTTTTGAATAGACCAAAATGGAGGGAAACTCCATAATTCAAAATTTTGAACCTCCAAATCCATAAGGACACCAAAAATGACTCAAGGACAACACTAAAAACCTAGGAAAACCAAAATTTAATTAACACCTACCTAGTATATCTCTATGCTAGCCACAGGAGTGATGATGCCCAACCCAAGACAACTATGGTGCTCTATTTTATTAAATTTAGGAGTAAGAGAAGGAGTGGGAGAAGGACCGGAGAAGGATTTTCAAAATGACCTGGATTTAGCCTTGTTTAGGAGGGATTTATGTGGATTAATCTCATTATTAACCATGTTATGTATGTTATCTTTACATGCACTTGGATCTCTATGCTTTAGCATCATCATGTACAACCATTTTCTTATTTAAACTAGAAAATTTTATTCACTAGCTTAAAGGACATCAAAATTTTCAAAAATCATTATTATATTATGCTTTTGAAATATATATGTATGTATATATATATATATATATATATATATATATATATATATATATATATATATATATTGGTCTTGAAAAATGAAGTGATATTGTGTGTATGGAAATCAAAGCAAAGTGAATTTTCCCACATGAATTTAGGGAATAGGGTTTTGGGAAGAGAATCAATAGATATAGATATGGGGGCACACAATAGGAATATTTTAGGTAATATATAGTGTTGTGTTTAGGACAATGAAGGTCCCATTGTGTGGGAAATCCAAGTATTATCTTTCATTCATTGAAGTATTTCCTAGAAATACATGGATACACTTTCTTTAGAAGAAATCTAATTTTAAAAACAATCACAAAATTCAAAGATCTTGTGGAAAACTAGAAGGAGAAGAATATCAAAATGTCACACATGGATAATGGGGAGACTTATAGGAATTAGATGAATTATGAAAGAAATATTTAATTGAGAAAAAATGAAAACTCTCTATATGCCTCCAAAAATGGAGTTTTAGAGAAAATAAACGTGAAATTAATGGATAAATCCTTGAGTAGGCTTTGCACTCCACATTCGAGAGAAAAAATTATGGGTTGAATTATTTTACTACTTTTAACTTGGTGAATCATTCACCACCATCAAAATTTGAATTTATGCTCTATAAGAACCTTGGAATGGTAATAAACCATACCTAAAACACTACATAATATTTATTTGTGATGCATACGTTCATGTTCTAGAGGAGGAGAGGATAAAACTTGACTATAATTTTAAGAAGTGAGTATTCATTAGTTATAAGAATGGTGGGAAAGGGTATAAGTTGTGGAATCTTAAAATAGAGAAGGTGGTTTATATCCCAAATGTGGTCTTCTAAGAACTGAATAGTATTCTTGTAAAAAAAAGAATGTGCACAGTGGTGAAGTTCAATTGGAACATCTAATGGAGTAGCTAAACAGATATTCCAAAGGGGCCTAGGTTAAATTAGATTCTAAAGATCCTTAATTCGAGTATGAATTTATTGATGAAAAATAAAAATCAAAGGATGAAGATGAACTGAAATCCCTCTGAAAATAATATTAGAATGGGTGCATAAAACACTAGAGAAGCATAACACATATAAAATGTATTGTGCATATCTAGTTTAGGTAACTAATGGTGATGATCTTAAGACAATGTGTGAATATATTGTATCCAAAAAGGGTATGTTTTACAATAAATCCGTGAAGGAGAAGAGTATGTATCCATATAAGAATTAGACTTGAGATATGGTAAATTTACTTCCCAAAAGTAAATGTGTGGCTTACAGTAGTTATTCAAGAATAAGTATAATGTGAAAGGTAATTTAGAGAGATATAAGGCTCATCTAGTTAAGTAATTGATAGGTTTCTAATTGGAAATTGAAACAAAATGATTAAGCAAGAATTCCCAACTATCTAAATAGTTTGACTTGAAATATTTGTGTACTACAAAGTATATTTGGGAATGGAAACAAAGTAAGATCATACAAAAAATAAGCCTTGGTTAAGTTGAAATATATTGAGACATAATTAGAAATGTTTAAGATGTGTAATAAGAAACATGTGAGCATACCTTTCCCACTAGTTAAAAATATTTGGTGCGCAAATTCCAAAGACACAAGAGAAGTTGGAGGACATGGTTTAGGTTCCGTATGTAAGTATGGTAGTAGTCCTACTATACTAAATGGTCTCTACAGGACTTAACATTACATATAAAATTGGGGAGGTTAATAGATACTTTTCAAATCCAAGGAAGGAGAATTGGTCTATAGTGGAGAGAATCTTCAGAATTTATATCAAACATTTGATCACAATATTTTCTATTAAGGAATCCTTGGTAGAAAAGGGAATTGATATTTCATGTTTTTAAGGACCCTAATTGGAGTGGATATTTGGATATGAAAATAACTACAAATGGGTACATTTTCAACCTATTGGATGGAGTAATAATTAAAATTCATAAGTATCATGCAATTAGTGTGATATAAACCACTGAAGTGGAGTATATGGTAGTTATTTATGAAAGAAATTAATTAATATTTATTCAAATATTATGTTCCATAATACGGTTTGTATAAAAATAGTGAGGATAGATTGTAACTCTCATAGTAAAATAATTCTAGAAAATAATCATGAGTATTATTCATGTACAAATTGTTTTTATGTGCAATATAATTATGTAAGGGAAATGGTGGAGGAAAAAGGGATATAGTTGGAGAAGTTGAATACTAATCCAAACATTACAAATTCATAGAATAAGGAAGTGGATATTAATAATATATCTCGGTGCAGGAAAACCACAAACTTAGATGCTTGTATATATTGAATTTGTTTGTACTCCATCTATGCAAAGTGTTCAACACATAGGGATTATTGGAAATGTATCAACTTTGCATAGGTTTTCATAAGAGTTGTTTTTGTGAAAAAAATTCATCATTGTAGCACAAGAAAGGTTTTTCTATAGGCATGTACACATATTTATGAACACATGGGAATTATGTGGTACTTTTTCAATGTGGTTTGGAATTCTATGTGTAATATTGTGTTGTGTACAAGATTATAAATAGGTGAATATCCATAGTGGGAGTTTCATTATGGTTTTAAAGGATTTTTAAAACATTGGAGTGTAACAGTGATGAGTTATCAACACTTGTCTAACTAGGATGGAAGACCCCGAAAGTGTAAAAAAACATGTTGGAGAATATTTTGACACAATTTGTGGATTATATTTTATTTAATGGCTAAGTGGTGGTTAGATATAATCTTATGATTGTCTACTTCTAAAGTAATGAGATGATTTAAATCATGTATATTAATAGGTATAAAAAAATGAAGGAATGATTGTAATAATCATTATGGTTGTTAGATATGTATAAATATACAAATCAAATTTAGGAATGACATATAATCTAAGTTGAGGAAAATCGAGATAGGATTTGTATGGTGGTTACACTTTGTTCATACATTGAATACTAAATTATTATATTATATTGTTGTGTTAAAATCATGTTAAATTTTTAATTTGGATTCGAGTTACTACCATAAGAATTTTGTTGTGTTGTATTTATTACCCAAAAGGGTTTTCCATATATAAACTTAGGTATATATCTTGATTGGCATATTTCTTGTTGTTTAGATTTATAGTTTACTAGTTTCTCTAAACTCACTTATTATTAATAATTAGATCTATAAAAATCCTACTTGGGTCATTTATTCATAAAAATAAGAAGGATATAGCAATTGTATGAATGAAAGACTAATTATGTCATAATAATTGAAACTAACACCTAGTAGCTTCAAGACATGATTAGATCAAACAAAAACATCAAGACAAAATCTTAGAAAAGTAACTTCTTTGCATACAACATGCATGAAACAAAATAACATGCTAAGCCATTTTACTCTTTAGATTGCTAACTAAATGTGAACAAAGTTAGATCCTATAACAATCAAATTGGGTTTGTTGTTTTTTTGCTTCAAGATGGTGAAATGATCTCTCTAAAAAATGGCTACAAGGCCATGTTAGATATTCCTCTACTAACCAAACATGAAGAATGAATGAAAGGTGAGAAAGATATTCCAACAATGGAAGTAAGGCTCAAGATCATATGTTTTATATGAGATACTATCAAAAGTATGGTGTAAAATTAAAAGGGATGCACTAGGCTTGTATTTATAGGTTTCCATTTGGGAAAGTTTAGAATCCTAGTGCATGTGGGACAAAAGGTAAAGCCAAAATATAATTTTACAAGTCAATGCACTTTTTGATTAGATTAGGAGCTAATTAATATTTTAGGATTAATTAAGGATCCTAAGTAGGCTTAGGAAGCTTTCTGAGAGCATCTGAAAGGGGTTTGGATAGATTTTGGAAGTGAGATTTAGCCAATAAGAAGGTTTATTGGTTAAATACAAGATTAGAGGCTTAATTAACATATAATTAGCTAATTAAGAGGATTATCACTAATCAAAATGTCGTTAATTGGCATCTGAGTGAATTAGAAGTATAGTTAGATAACAAAGTGTCGTTATTTGACCAAAGTGAGAGGGAGTGAAGATCGTTAGTGTAATTTAAGTATTAAAATTTCTTTGATTGAAATCTAGGTGTCTACATTTGCCCCTCTTTGGGGTGGCATAAGTGATGCCACTTCAAAGATAGTAGACAAGTATAGGAAAGTAAATTTTGAAGGGGTAGAAGAAAAATTAGTAGAATGAAGGATTCCCCCTTAAGTGTTGATGGGGTGATGAAAGAGGTCGATCGATGATCAAAAAAGATGAAGGAAACATATAGAAGAAATGTGAAGGAGGAGGAGGGATAGAAGGTAATCCCTATTTCCCCAAGTGATTTAGAAGAATAGTGTAGGATAGAAGAGAATGATAGGGGAGGAAAATGAAGATGAAGAGAATGGAAATAACTTGCATCTAGCTAATGTAAACAACTTTATTTCATCATATTGCTTAGGATCTACATCATCGACCCTTTATTATAATATACACATACAAAAAAAGTGTAAGATGACATGAAAATCCATAATACAAACAAGCTAACCTAATAGGGAAAACAAGTACACACACATACTCAAACAAACAACATTCAAGACAGTTGCACCAATGTTTTTGTTATCAAGCTTCAATTTTGACTTGTGTGAATTAATGACAAGGGTTAAGAATGGAACCCAAGGAAAGGATACATGTTAGATGAATAAACAAATGACATGCAAGTCCTATGAAAAAGTAATCAAGCATTATAAAAATTCCCAAGAAACGTGTTTGTGTAAGGGAAGACAAAGATGACAAAAACTAGCTTTTGTTGATGGAGGGAAGATCAAAATGATCCACAAGTCACACACATGAATAGGTGAGAACCAAAGAGATATGTTTTGTAGGATGATTTTCGATGTTTGAGTATGATGCATGTGATATAGGCTTCAACTACATGCATGCTCGTTACTGATTTTTTGATTTATGTGATGTTTTCAAATTATTAGGATTTTTGTGAAAGTTATATGAATGTTTTTGTGATTTTCTAAACATTTTTTAATGTTTTTGGTATTTTTTATGTTTTCCAAAATTATGTACATGAAAAAAAATAAATGTGGATTACCCCAACGATAGATGGGATGTACAAGAGCGAGAATGACACATGTATGTGTAGGAAGGTGAATATAAAAAGTTTCCCCAACATTGGATGGGAATTTACAAGGAAAACCCTTCATAGATTTACGAGAAAGAGTATCGGGGCCAAGACATATAGGTTTAACATGATGATGAGCGCAAGTCAATGAAGTGATAAGAAGGAGAAAGGATGCCCTAGTGTGATATGGCCAAGAAACTATTGATAGAAATAAGTAGAAGATCATTTTTGTGAAAGGGGACAAAGGTTCCCACAAACATGGAAAAAAGACAATCTTATACACATGGATGTTACGAGCGAAGTAGATGAACAACTAATGTTATGAAAGGATATGGAAAATTTTTCTTGAATATTAGTGATGAAAAAGTGATTAGCCAAAGGAACAAACCATGAGACAAGATATAGAATAAAGAAAGAGTTTGAATAATGTCCAAAAAAGACACTTGGTAATATACTAATCATGTTTTCTCATCGAGATCCAGTGTGTGCACATGGAAATTTATCACCACTTTGAGGAAAGATTTGATAGAAAATAAATGAAGACACCTTAGCCAATGTGTAGGAATGATTTATTTTCAAATTTGATTTGTGAATGGATGGTGGAAGGAGATCCATGCATTGCTCCGTTCTTTATCCAAGTGTCCATAGCCCCACCAGAGATGTATTTGATTCTAGTCACAACATTTCTCTACTTTGTTAGCTAGACGTCCATAGCCCCTATAGAGATCTTTGGAAGTACCCCAAGAGAGAACTATATATCAATTTGTTTTTTAATTTTTATTTTTGATTGATTTTTTACATTTTGAAAATTTATTTCATCTCTCTTGATTTTTTTGATAAGGGGTTAAGAACCATTGATGGCTTGATGGAAGGATGTGGAAGTGATTGTGATGACGACATTGGTTAGTGTCAACAATTACGCCTGAAATTTCTTCGCAACAAGTGTATTATATGTAGATAGTGATAGGATCTCTAAGAGGTTAGTCATTCTTTATTTTGTTTGATCCCTCGTTAGGGATCCTTCGCGTAAATCTAGTTTTGAACTTAGTCTTTTGAGCCTTTTTGGTAGGCGCATGAATTTTCCTTGTAACACATAATTTTGATCGCCCCCTTAAAAGCCTTTGGCGCATGGTTTTCCATGTTAGCACGCTTCTCGGTGCGCGAAAGGGCGCACGTAATCTACATGCACACCAATTTTGGCGCGCGAAAGGCACACCTAACTTCATGTCGGCAACGAATTTGGTGCGCGAAAGCGCTCATTCTTGTTGCCATTTCCTTCCATGCGCGAAAGGGCGCACGCTTTCCCTTGTCGACAGCAGTTTCCATGCGCCATTTCAAAAGGTTGGTGGCGCATTAATGACAGGTTTTTCTATAAATATCAGTGCGCGCCCAATGTCATTTTCATTCTTTTGTCGAGCACGTGATACTTCTGGACTTGTCAGCCCCTGCTCTGTCACTTTCATCGTGTTGTGGACCCGCTCAAGGAATTTTTTGCTATACCTAAGGTAAGAGGTTCTCCCTCTTTTCCATTCTGTGCTTTCATGTTCTCGCTTTCGTGTTCTTGGTCTGGGCGTTTCTTGGTTTTCGTTTTGGTTTGCTGGCCTGTTTTACTGAGGTTTGTTTAGGCTGGTTTCCCCCTTGGTTTGCTGGCCTGTTTTCTTCTTTTCTTTTCTTTTCCTCCTCCTCCCTCTTTCCAGATCTGCTGGAAGGGGAGCTGTTTTAAAATGGCTTGGTCTAAGGATCTTTTGATATGAAACCCTTTGTCCAAGCGGCCTTTGAAATGGAGAAAAGAATGAATATGTTTGAAAAGTGTTCTCAGGCGCCTTTGGCGCGCCTTATTCTGAAAAAGGACGATTGCGCCCCTCGGCGCACTCACACCCATGCGACACTTTCAAAATCCGCGCTAATGGCGCCCCTTTCCATCTGCTGCGGTTTGAAATCATGCGCCACAGGCGCACCCCTTTGCATGCTCAGTGTAAAACCCGCGCCTCCTTAAAAAGCCTTGGCGCACCCTTTGTCCATCTTTGCATAATGTTTCCATGCGCGAAAAGCGCACCCGATTTCGATCTGACAAAAAAGCCTTTTTCGCGCAGTATAAAGATTACATAGCGGCTTGGCGCACCCTTCCCTCCATCTTGATAACATGATGTTGTGTAAACCCTCCATGCGCGCTATATATTCCTTTGGCGCATCATTCGTCCATGTTACACAATCTTTCCATGCGCCATAGGCGCATCGAACCCCAATGTAACACGCATTTCCTGTGCGCCCTGTTATAAAATGCAACCTGCTTCATCCATGCGCCATGCGCTTTTGGCGCCAATATAACCTCTGCAACATTCCTTTCTTGCGCGCCTTATCTATTTGGCACACGCCATTGTATTTTTTCTGCGCCCTGAGCCTTTAAATCTCTAACTCCTCCTGCTAAGCTTTCCAGTGGAAGATCAAATGACTAATTCAACCTTTTTGGATTGGGTCTCTCTTCTTCTTCGTGCAGATCAGCAGCTGAGTTCGAAAGAACACATGTCTACGTCAAGCAAGAAGCCCACCAAACCAAGAGGAAAGGCAAAGCTAACAGAAGAAGAAATGAAATACAAATATCGGAAGGTCGGGATGCCGAATCACGAGTGAGTGCGGTATGGATGTCAGGGACTACGGGTTGGGTCACATTGACATGGATGAGTTACGGCTTAGAACTCAAAAGGTTCTGAAAGTCCATGGATGGACAAACTAATAGCGGTGCCACTGCGCTTTGCGGAGGAATCCTGTCGTGCCTGTGAACAACGAATTCATGATGGTTGTTGCCATCCTTGACAAGGACACAAGATGTGTCGAGAACAGCGAGGCGAGGTAGTCATAAACCTCACTGCCCGTCATTTTGAGTTGATGCTTGGCATCCCTCACCACCGGAACTACGTGGTTGTTAGCCAACAGGAATGCATCAAGGCCTGGGAAGACAACGAAGGCCAGTGCATGCAGTTAATGAATGAGGTCTACCTAAAGAATAAGAAGGTAGTGACCCGGTGGCCTCAGACTATCCACCGAAGTGATTTCTCAGAGGAACTCAGTGATCTATCACTTTCTAAGCGAGTCTTCGGGCTTTGGATGCCCACTATTTCCATAAGTGGATCTTTGCGGTACACAGGAAATGAATGAATAAGAATTTGCCCGATCAGCGCTTTTGCTGGGGTGAAATAATAAGCAACACCATCTCTGAGCAGCTGCAACAGCTTGCCACAACTGGAGTATTTCATATGAACTCCTATGTAGTCTGTGACTGCGGCATCGGCGAGGATTACCCGAGGGCTCGGCCGAAGTGGAGTATGGCCTCGAGGCCAAGATATTTGATTACTATCAGGAGAGAGACTAGAGAATAGTATCCCTCGAATTTGCTAAAATCAATGATGTTTTCTTATCACATCATGTGCATGTTGCGGCCAAATTTGACTCATAGCCGGACAACCAAAAACATAGTGGCAGTCACAGAGAAATGGGGGGCCCTGTTCACCCAATTTCCCACGTTCACCTATCTAAGGGCTGCCAACTTTTTGGGAGAACCAACCGGGCTACCGAGGTATCTTTGGACCAAAGCTGATTTTATTGGGCTGTCAAGGCGGCTCGTCACATACCATGAAAAGTGCCTCGAGAAAGAAGGGCGGAACTCCTTTCCCCCTCACGGTGGGCCGTTACACATGCTCCAGGCTATCACAAGGCGAAGGAGATGTTTGCTTGAGCTAGAATTGCTCAACCTAAAGCATGATTTCCCAGTGAGGCCTACATTCGACCCTAGGGTGTCTACGAGAGGCTAAGCTTGATCCGATTCATGTCCCTCAGTTGAGGATATCTACATTGGCGTTCTCCATGAGGTAGAACTCGGAAGAAAGGATCACTCTCGCTTGGCATTAACGGAAATCATCGATACGGGTGGCCATTGTCCCAAAAGGCTTCCAAACCACGGAAGGCAGAAGTAGACAAAGTGTATAATGACACGAAGGGGATGATTGGCCCTTCCGGACATTGGCGAAGCAGGCTCCTCGAAACAATTGAGGAGAGGGTAAAAGAAACTATGCGGAGAAGCGGAGCATTGGTGCGCATGAGCGGACTAATCTACCTCGGGGTAGATTTCACGACTTCCCCTTTGGGCAACGCACCTCCAGAGGACAAAGAAGGCTGCTTTGAAAGGCAAAGGTGCCGAAGGTGAACCTAGCACCATTCGGGAGGAAGCCCACTGAAAGTCCTCTTCCTTGAGCTGAAACAAGTAATAACTCTGGATTCGCGGAGAAAGAATTGTGAGAGGATAGTCCTATACGCCCATCCACCCGGGATGTCGGCGTCGCTACTGACTTGAGAGGTCCCTTCATCCCTTCTTCTTCTCTTCCTCCCCTTCCTCGAGATGACTCGGCACCACTCCTTTGGTTGTGTCCTCTCCCCCTTCTTCTACTCTCTCCCCGCCTCTTCGTCCATCTTCTCCTCTCTTGCTGATTTGTCTTCTTCCATTTCTTCCCTCATCTCAGAGCTCCCTTCCCCTTCCTATCTCTTACTGCTGGTTGCGGTTTCCCTTTCTCCAGTGGACATCTCCCTCGGCTATTCTTTCGATCACCGCCGCGCGTGTCTCCACGTTTTCCCCTCTTCTACCGTTCTTGCCTCCCCCTCTGTCTCTGGTCCTTCTTCATAGGACCAGCTTGGATCTCTCGGCGGTGAGCCAACCAAAGGAAAGTCCCCATCGCTCAGATGGACTTTTCGATCATTCGGCTAAAGGAGCAAAGAAGCACAAGCCGGTTACACGCTTCTCAAGAAGCTGCGGTGAGAGGTTATGGAAATAGCCTACCCCGATCCCACGAAAGAGAAAGAAGATCTGTCTCGGCAGATTTCACGGTGACCCAAGTCACAGATAGGGGACATCCTCGAGAAAGTCTCCGGGGAAGCTCTTTCCGCGATTGATGCACTCTGCAAAAGCTTGAAACAAAAAGGAAGAAAAGAGGCTACTAAAGGAGCGAGAACAAAATATACTGCTTGAAGCCTTACGAGAAGATGGGAAGTGCACCTCCCACAACTGCCGCCGAGACTCCTGAGCTGCTCAGTCAGGAGAAGATCAATGAGTATTCAAAGATCGGCGAGCAAGGTATGGTTGTTTCTGCTTGGAGGAGCCAGATCCTCAAAGATAGTGAAAAAGTAATCGCCGAATATATCAGTTTATACCTGAACATCGAGAAGGCGAATAAGGAACTCCAAGCGTTAGCAGGCCCGATATCAGAAGAGTTAGAACATGCTAGACTCCAGCACGAGACCTTCCAACAAATGTTCGACTGTTCAGTCGAAGATCTGGTCAAGTTCGGAGTCTTCGGCCATCCAAGGGCCCTCAACAAAACTATGTCCACTTTGGACTATCGGATAGATCAGCTAGAATTCGTTTTGGAAAAGATAGACAAGGTGAAGGAAGAGGCCCTAGATGCAATGCATCAAATGG
Source organism: Taxus wallichiana var. yunnanensis (assembly GCA_018340775.1). Classification (NCBI taxonomy): domain Eukaryota; kingdom Viridiplantae; phylum Streptophyta; class Pinopsida; order Cupressales; family Taxaceae; genus Taxus; species Taxus wallichiana. The sequence goes on along the minus strand of CM031244.1, from coordinate 745,947,128 downwards.
AGAAAATTGTTCTATCTATGACTCCCGGGTTGCTCACTCCTTCCCTCACCTTGAGATCAGCTGATGATACTATCCGGGTTTTCAAGGAGATAGCTTCTCAAGGGATAGGGCCAGAAGTCACGTTCGACATCGAATCCATCAACAACCTACTGGCCTGTAGGGACTTCATCGGGTCCCTAATCGAGGCGGGTAAAGATTATTCCAAACTCCCGGAAAAGCTCATAGACGAGCGGGAGACTTGCGAAGCAATCAGTGAACGGCACAAGGATCCATCACAGGATCAATTTGGGCCAATGATCAGCAAGTTCTTGGAATACCGCGCTCAGTTCCACATATCATCACCTGAGCAGCACCAGAAACAGGCAACCCCTTTTCGGCCGCAGGATGATGATGATGAGTAGCTTCTTCTTCTTCTTCTTCTTCTTCTTCTTCTCCTCTCTATTCTCCGACTTTCTTTCCGTAATATCTGAAGTAAGTTGGCACAAATGATGACATCATCCATGTTGCATCATGGGATGATGTCATCCATCAAGTTGTCAAAGTCAACATGACTTTTAGATATTTTGTAAATATCTTTGTAAATAAGTGGTTGGCTCCATTTTGCCTTCTCTCTCCCTCATCTTCTATAAATATTGGAATACTTGTTGTATTCAGGGTGAACATTTTTTAGATAGAAATAGAAGTGAGGAGAGAAAGACTTTGAGCTTTCTTATAATGAAAAAAACGATGTAATACAATTATTCAGACTTTGTGCTCAATAGCTGTGTTATACATTAGATCTTTCTTACGTTAGATCTGTATGTGTTTAATCTGTTGGATTCATATCTACTTTTCCGTCATTTGTTTATCAGTATTGCTTTGTTTATTTATGCAAGTAGGTTTGGCTCTGTTTACTACCAAACTAAAAACATAAATCTTCTGACCTTTCTGCTTTGGAATTCATTTCTTTTCTTCCTTCGGATCTGTTCTTTCTCTTTTCCCTCTTTCATTCCTTTCTTTTCGCAGCCTGAAACACTCTACTGGGATGAGATCCCAACCCCGAAGCGAGAATCATGAGACTTGCATAGGTTCTGCTAGTAGAAATAGCAATAAACCGATTTCGCTTTCTTTGTCTCAAAGAGGGCTAAGCCTGCCTGACCTTGTTGGCTCGTCTATCCATAAATCATCCCCACGTGCTGATTTTCGGACCAACGATTTTGGCGACTCATTTGAGAGCAGACGATCTGTCGGATCTATCTTTGATAGCAAGATATAAAAAAAAAAAAAAAAAAAAAATCGAAAAATCAAAAGATTCTTTGCCCATTTGCAAACACTGAATTTTTTTATAAAAATCCGAAAAATTTGCAAAAGTGCTCAAATCGAAAAATTTTCTTAGAGAGTCATAGATCGGGCCTAGTTACAGATCTTTAGTTCGCTGAGTTTTTATCAAAATCATTATTTTTCCGTAGATCTGAGTTTTGACTGTTTTCTAAAAAAGTTTGAAATCCTCTGAAAAGTAAAAATCAGATCTGAAAATCAGCTTACTATCTTCCCTGCCATCTTATCCTCGTTATTATTTGTCATTAACATGATCGGTTTTTCGAAGAGGATAGTTTTTAAATATTCAGAAAAGTGCATGCTGCTGGTTTTTGACAGAAAAACCAGAAAATCAGCAAGTACACCCAAAAACAAAGTTTAAATCTGCGCCTTAATATCGCAGATCTGGAAGGTACACTGGCAAGTGAACCTTTTACGCGCAGCAGGAGAGCCCGTGGAGAAGTTGATCCTACTTTCGATCTGCTTCAAAGGCACAATTTCAGCGTAACACCGGCACGTTTTTCAGCGTTAAGCTCGGCTAGGTGGTCATCCAGGAGTGTCTCACCTCCACGAAGAAAAAGTCTTTTACAAGGAGCATCTACATCCCTTTGTAGTGCCTTGCTGCTCAGTGGAACCACCCTCCCAGTTCGTGTGCTTTTTCCGGCCTTTGAATGGCGTACCATGGGGAAATCTTTATGGGTCCTCTCGCCTTTGCCACATCCGTTCACGCGCTCCCTCATGGGCCAAAAGAATTTTCCTAAATTTGTGGGAGCGGAAATCAAAGCTGATTCCATATCTGCTTTCATTATGTCATGCAGTATTTTGGACGTGACTCACGAAGATGTGTCGGTTCGCCTTTTTCTGGAAACTCTACAAGGGCCCGCAGCTGAATGGTTTCAGCATTTGCCGGCCGGATCTATCACCAGTTGGGCAACCTTGCGGGAAGCTTTTGAAGACAGATATAAGCCTTCAGAAGATGCATTTGCGTTGCTATCACGGATCACCCACCTAAAAAAGGAAGTCAATGAGACCATGCGCGATTTTGTCGCCCGGTTCAATGCATTAATCAACCGTGTCCCCACTGCCATGCTTCCAACACCGGAGAATCAGAAGTGTTTCTTCGTGAACGCCATGAGCTCAAAAGTCAGCTTCTTGCTCCTTCAAGAGCGAGTAGCTACTCTACCTCTCGCTCAGGCTGCTGCCATCCGGATAGAAGACAATTTGATAATATCTGGCGAGTTAAAAAAGGAATCTTCCAAGTCCAAATCTTCAGATCCCTCGCCTACTACTTCGTCTGATCCAGCATTCCAAAAGATGGCGAATGATCTGCTCGCATTAAAGAAGCAGCTGGCCCAGGCCTCTCCTAGTTCCTCGTACCGGGATGCCCGCGGAGGAATTTTGTTCCTAACATGCTTCCAAAGGCCGCTTACTGCTGCAATTGCTCCACGGTTGGCGCTTGAAGCTCCTCGGTCGATGCTTTGGCGAAATAGAAGAGGAAGAAGCGATCTTATGAAGAACCTTCGCCTCAAGGCGAAGATGATCAAGATGTCGGTGAGCCGACTGGCGACTCCACTATTGGATACATGGAATTTGATGAGGATGAATCTGATGAAGAAGAGAGTACTCAGGGCTATGCAAGCGGACAATCCTATGTTGTTTTTACCCGCTCGCAAGGAAAGGAAGCGGAAGTTGCTGCCCATGTGCAGAAGGAGAAGGTCGTGTCAAACGTGCCTCCAACCATTGTTAGAAGAGGTAATCCTCTTCCTACTCAATTCCCTGTTAAGTCTTTTGCAAAGAAGTCTTTTCCGCCCATCTCTCCTCCGAATCAACCCCCACATATTCCTATCAAGATCAGTAACCCTGTTCCACCATCGCGAAGTGAAGGACTCATTCCCTCACCAACGCAACCCTTGGCCGCGTTCGATATAATAGATCATGCAAAAAAGACCAAGATCCAAATGTCTGAAGCTGAGTATCTTCAGTCAAATCCCGAACAGCTTGTAAGATTAACTAAATATATTCAGAGTCAAGCTGTTACATCTAAACAGGTTTCCCCAAAGGAATCCTTTCCACTCCTCCACTGAATCCCATATAAATGTTGCTTGACATCCATCGAGCAAGATAGAACCTTTCTATCTCTCCCTCTAATCAATGGCCATAAGTTGAGCAAGCTGTATAATTGATTCGGAGCTTCCGATAACGTCATGCGGCGAAAGTCGCCCATGCTTTGGGCCTCACTCTTACCAAACCTTTGGCGAGATCTTACTCATTGGAAACCAAGCAAGTGCCATTGATTGGCCAAATCAAAACGCGCATTTTGCGTTTGCGGCCTTCCCGGATAAAGAGTAAAAATGACCGTCCTTGTCGGCGACATTCCGGCGACCTATGGAATCTGGCTTTGGGAAGGAGCTTTTGCAGCGAAGTTGGTGGAGAAATTCACATGGACTGGTCCAAAGCTAGAATTCCAGTCAAAGGCGTAATGCAAACTTTGGAGCCAGAATCCCAAAAGAAATACTTGGTCACTAGCTCTGAAGACCCCAAAGCCCAAATCCTTTTTGAATCATCAGGGATGGGAAACTACTTCTTATCTACCGAGGCGGATACAAAGGATGTTTTCGTTCAAGAAAAGGACCTTAATAAGGTCTGGACCTTGCAATTTGATGGCAGCTGTGCAACTAGTGGATGTGGCGCCGGAGCCGTGCTAATATCTCCTGAGGAGGAGGTAATTCCTCTTTCTTTCAAGTTGCAGTTTTTCAATACTAACAATACTGCTGAGTATGAGTCTCTCTTACTCGGTATGCAAGCCGCAAAAGAAAAAGGGATAAAAAATCTAAAGGCACAAGGTGATGCCGAGCTAGTTGTAAATCAGGTCAAAAGGATTTACCAAGTGAAAAATGAAAGGCTCAGGCACTACCGTAATGCAGTATGGGACAGCATTGAGGAATTTGACGCTTTTTCAATAGAGGCAATTCCAAGAGCCCAAAACGACATGGCTGATTCGTTGGCTGTTTCAGCATCTCTCATGCTCCCGCACCCGGGTTTGAAAACGAGCAAATACACCATTGAAGTGGTTTTCCGCCCAAGCGTGCCAGACAACTCTCAGCATTGGCAGGTATTCAACGATGATAATCACCTCATTGCCTTTACGGAAAAATCGAGAAAATTTTGGCGAGTTGTATTTGAAGGATCCACCTCTACATGCGTGAATCAATCAGCGGTCAAAACCACGAAACAAAGGAGAAACGATGGCATTTGTCGGCAAAAGGAAATAAAATCCCAAAGGGCTGGTTTCTCTGGGCGCTTTTTTGTGACATGATCGTTTGTGAAAAAGAAGAGCGAGATGATCGACTCATCTCCGAGAGACGAACCGTCAATATAGGTTACGAGGCACACCCATGATCGTGAACATCGGGAAATGTTGCACTTGAGAAGAAAAAAGCGGAAATTTGTCAAGTTCTTTGAAAAGATATATGGATGTATTGGCATGGTCTATGCGATTTAAAGTCCTTGAGCCAAGGGCGTTCGGCATGATATACTGCATTGAAAGAAGATGCCAAAGCCTTAGTCGAAGCAAAGGCATTATAATCCCAAGATTTCGGGCACCATTCGGGCGAAATTCGAGAAGATCTTGGGCCTTGAGAAATCATCTTCCCTATCCATCCACAACACTTGGGTGGCGAACATTGTGCCGGTACGCAAGAAAAACGGTGAAATACGCATCTGCGTAGACTTTCGAAACTTGAATCAAGCTTCGCTGAAAGACAACTACCCTCTTCCCATAATGGATCAAGTTCTGCAAGCAGTGACTGGATCGGAAATGCTGTCTATGCTTGATGGTTTTTCAGGCTATAATCAGATTGAAGTCTCTCCTGAAGATCAATTCAAAACAGCATTCACTACTCCATGGGGTACATTTGCCTATAGCAGGATGCCTTTCGGCCTAACTAACGCTGGTGCCACTTTTCAGCGGGCCATGGACTTTGCATTCAAAGGCATGATGGGAAAAGTCATCGTAGTTTATCTAGATGACTTAACCGTGTTCTCTAAACTACGAAGTGATCATTGTGATCACTTGGAGCAAGTATTGGCCAGGTGCCGAGAACATGGAATTTCCCTAAATCCCAAAAAGTCTGTTTTTGGGGTTCGAAGAAATTGCTAGGCCATGTGGTTAGCAAAGAAGGAACAAAGATTGATGCCGAAAGAGTTAAGGCTATCCAAAACCTTACTCTTCTGCTCTGGCAAGAATGGTGTTCATTCTTTCTTCGGAAAGGTGAACTTTCTTAGGCGTTTTGTCCACGATTTTCTTTGAGAAGACCCATACACATATACTAAACATGATGAAAGGGTCACCCACTTTCAGATGGAGTGAAGAGGGGAAAAGGTCGTTTGAAGAGATAAAAACTTCTGTTGCTCATGCACCGGTCCTGGTATGTCCGGATTTCTCCAAGAACTTCATTATGTATAGTTACGCCTCCGAACATACTGTGTCTGCAATCCTAATGCAAAAGAACTCGGAGGATATTGAATCTCCAATCGCATTCATGAGTTCTCCTCTCAAGCCTCACGAGTTGAAAATGACTCAGCTGGAAAAACACGCCTTTGCCGTTGTCAAAGCGGTGAAGAATTTCAGGTATTACATTCTGAACTCGCATACGGTGGTCTTTGGTTCCCGACACGCGGTGAAATCAATTCTAACTCAGCAGGAGTTAGGAAGTTTGAGAGGGAATTGGATCGCAAAAGTCCAGGAATATGACCTGGATATTAAACCCACCAAGCTGGTAAGGGGTAAAGGCACATGTCGGCTAATGGTGAAACAGGGGTTGAGAAAATCGATGAAAGAGAGAATTATCTGAAAAGCGAAAGAGCAAAGCCCTCTAGAGGAGCACGATTCTCTGCCTCTGGTTCTATTTATTGCGACCAGGTGATGAGTGGTACTCAGACATTGCTTTCTTCCTTACCTACGGCGAATGCCGTGCACCTAGCTGCAAGAGAGAAGCGTCTTTATAAAGCTCGGGGCAGCTAAGTATGTCATACGGGATGACGGTTTATATAAGCGCGGGATAGGCGGTGTCTTCTGCGATGTGTTGACAAGCCCGGCAAGTAAAACTGCTGGAAAGTTTTCACAATTCAGACTGTGGAGGCCATTTTCTTCTTAGTGACGACACACAAGATCATTCGAGCCGGTACTCTTGGTGCGCTCTTCAAGATGCGGCTACAGGTGGCAAAGTGTGAACCACATCAACAATTCGTCGGCAAGCCCAAGTTGGCTGCCCTTCCCCTTAGGCGGTCATTATCATGAACCATTGAGGCGATGGGGAATTGATTTTATTAGTGCACTCGATCCTCGATCGAGTCTTTGGACATAGCTATGTCCTCACAGCAACGGATTACTTCACTAAATGGGTGGAAGCCATACCTGTCAAGCACGCCACTTCTGAGGTAGTTTGCAGTTTTATCAAAGAAAATATCATCGTCAGGTTCGGTGTTCCAGACAAAATCGTTGCTGATAACGCTTCTAACTTCTCTTCGCGGGAAGTTATTAGTTTTTGCTATGAATATGGAATAACTTTAGCACATGCCTCGGATTATTACCCTCAGGGAAATGGTCAGGCGGAATCCAGTAATAAGAACTTGGTGACCATCATACGGAAATTAGTAGATGAAAATCAGCGGATGTGGCACAAGTCTTTGTACGATGCTTTGTGGGCGGACCGCATTACTCCTAAGAGATCTCTCGGCATGTCACCTTTTCAAGTGTTATATGGCACTGATGCCGAACTTCCCATTTCTGCGGAACTTCCTGCTCTACGCTTGGCACGAGCAATCGAAGATGAAACTTTTCAGAGTTCTCTAGAAAAGAGAATCATGTATTTGGCAGAACTTGAAGAAAAGAGAGTAAAGGTGGTCGACAGGATCACTGAACATCAGAATCAAGTGAAGAGGCTTTTTGACAAGAAGGCCAAGCAGAGAGATTTTCTAGTGGGAGATCTCGTCCTTCTTTGGGACAAGCGAAGAGAACCAAAGGGCATGCACGGAAAATTTGATTCCCTATGGAGAGGGCCCTTCAAAATCAAGCAACTCAATGGAGAGAATAGTTTCTATCTCTCATATCTGGATGGAGCTGAACTCCCGCTTCCCTATAGCGGGCAACATCTCAAGATCTTCAGGAAGTAGAGCTTCCTCTCTTCTTTGTACAGTTTGCTTTTGTTGTGTGTTTTTCGCTTTCGGTTTGTTGTGTTTCTTTTGTTCTCCCTCCGGTCCCCCTTGTTTTTGACTCCTTGCCCAATGGATAGGCACATGTGATCTGGGATTCTCTACCCCCGAGTTTGCTCAGGGATAGTCCCCAGAAAGAGCCAGCTGTTATCCCGTAAAATTGACAAGGGCAATTTTACCGATAACCATACCGAAAATTTTGTTTCGATCCCTCGTTAGGGATCCTTCGCGTTCGAAACGTCGTAAAATCCCTCCCCGGGAAATCTAGTTTTCGAACTTAGTCTTTTTGAGCCTTTTTTGGCTGGGCGCATGAATTTTCCTTGTAACACATAATTTTGATGCGCCCCCTTAAAAGCCTTTGGCGCATGGTTTTCCATGTTAGCACGCTTCTCGGTGCGCCAAAGGGCGCACGTAATCTACATGCAACACCAATTTTTGGCGCGCCAAAGGGAGCACCTAACTTCATGTCGACAACGAATTTGGTGCGCCAAAGGCGCGCTCATTCTTCTGTTGCCATTTCCTTCCATGCGCCAAAGGGCGCACGCTTTCCCTTGTCGACAGCAGTTTCCATGCGCCATTTCAAAAGGTTGGTGGCGCATTAATGACAGGTTTTTCTATAAATATCAGTGCGCGCCCAATGTCATTTTCATTCTTTTGTCGAGCACGTGATACTTCTGGACTTGTCAGCCCCTGCTCTGTCACTTTCATCGTGTTGTGGACCCGCTCAAGGAATTTTTGCTATATCTAAGGTAAGAGGTTCTCCCTCTTTTCCATTCTGTGCTTTCATGTTCTCGCTTTCGTGTTCTTGGTCTGGGCGTTTCTTGGTTTTCGTTTTGGTTTGCTGGCCTGTTTTACTGAGGTTTGTTTAGGCTGGTTTCCCCCTTGGTTTGCTGGCCTGTTTTCTTCTTTTCTTTTCTTTTCCTCCTCCTCCCTCTTTCCAGATCTGCTGGAAGGGGAGCTGTTTTAAAATGGCTTGGTCTAAGGATCTTTTGATATGAAACCCTTTGTCCAAGCGGCCTTTGAAATGGAGAAAAGAATGAATATGTTTGAAAAGTGTTCTCAGGCGCCTTTGCGCGCCTTATTACAAAAAGGGCGATTTGCGCCCCTCGGCGCACTCACACACACATGCACACTTTCAAAATCCGCGCTAATGGCGCCCCTTTCCATCTGCTGCGGTTTGAAATCATGCGCCACAGCGCACCCCTTTGCATGCTCTCAGTGTAAAACCCGCGCCTCCTTAAAAAGCCTTGGCGCACCCTTTGTCCATCTTTGCATAATGTTTCCATGCGCGAAAAGCGCACCCGGTTTCGATCTGACAAAAGCCTTTTTCGCGCAGTATAAAGATTACATGGCGGCTTGCGCGCCCCTCCCATCTTGATAACATGATGTTGTGTAGACCCTCCATGCGCCGCGCTATATTCCTTTGGCGCATCATTCGTCCATGTTACACAATCTTTCCATGCGCCATAGGCGCATCATCGAACCCAATGTAACACGCATTTCCTGTGCGCCCTGTTATAAAATGCAACCTGCTTCATCCATGCGCCATGCGCTTTTGGCGCCAATATAACCTCTGCAACATTCCTTTCTTGCGCGCCTTATCTATTTGGCTTTGCCGATTGTATTTTCTGCGACACAGAGCCTTTAAATCTCTAACTCCTCTGCTGCTAAGCTTTCCATGGAAGATCAAATGACTAATTCAACCTTTTTGGATTGGGTCTCTCTTCTTCTTCGTGCAGATCAGCAGCTGAGTTCGAAAGAACACATGTCTACGTCAAGCAAGAAGCCCACCAAACCAAGAGGAAAGGCAAAGCTAACAGAAGAAGAAATGAAATACAAATATCAGAAGGTCAGGATGCCCGAATCACAGGCTGAGTGCAGTATGGATGTCCGGGACTCTGAATTGGGTCACATTGACATGGATGAGTTCTGGCTTAGAACTCAAAAGGTTACAAGAAGTCCATGGATGGACAAACTAATAGGCAGTGCCCTGCACTTTGCCGGAGGAATCCCTGTCAGCGCTGTGAACAACGAATTCATGATGGTTGTTGCACAATCCTTCAACAAGGACACAAGATGTGTCGAGAACAGCAAGGGCGAGGTAGTCATAAACCTCACTGCCCGTCATTTTGAGTTGATGCTTGGCATCCCTCACCACCGGAACTACGTGGCTGTTAGCCAACAGGAATGCATCAAGGCCTGGGAAGACAACGAAGGCCAGTGCATGCAGTTAATGAATGAGGTCTACCTAAAGAATAAGAAGGTAGTGACCCGGTGGCCTCAGACTATCCACCGAAGTGATTTCTCAGAGGAACTCAGTGATACTATCACTTTCCTAAGCAGAGTCTTCGGGCTTTCAGATGCCCACTATTTCCATAAGTGGATGCTGCGGTACCTGGAGACAATGAATAAGAATTTGCCCGATCAGCGCTTTTGCTGGGGTGAAATAATAAGCAACACCATCTCGGCGGCTCTGACTGACTTGCCACAATTGGGAGTATTTCATATGAACTCCTATGTAGTCTGTGCGGCATCGGCGAGGATTACCCGGGGCTCAGGCCGAAGTGGAGTATGGCCTCGAGGCCAAGATATTTGATTACTATCCAGTGAGAGACTAGAGAATAGTATCCCTCAATTTGCTAAAATCAATGATGTTTTCTTATCATCATCATGTGCATGTTGCGACCAAATTTGACTCATAGCCGGACAACCAAAAACATAGTGGCGATCACGAGAGAAATGGGGGCCTGTTCACCCAATTTCCCACGTTCACCTATCTAAGGGCTGCCAACTTTTTGGGAGAACCAACCGAGAGCTACCGAGGTATCTTGGACCAAAGCTGATTTTATTGGGCTATCAAGACGGCTCGTCACATACCATGAAAAGTGCCTCGAGAAAAGAAGGGCGGAACTCCTTTCCCCCTCACGGTGGCCGTTACACATGCTCCTCCTATCACAAGGCGAAGGAGATGTTTGCTTTGAGCTAGAATTGCTCAACCTAAAGCATGATTTCCCAGTGAGGCCTACATTCGACCCTAGAGGGCTGTCTGTCTACGAGGCTAAGCTTGATCCGATTCATGTCCCTCAGTTGAGGATATCTACATTGGCGTTCTCCATGAGGTAGAACTCGGAAGAAAGGATCACTCTCGCTTGGCATTAACGGAAATCATCAATACGGGTGGCCATTGTCCCAAAGGCTTCCAAACCACGGAAGGCAGAAGTAGACAAAGTGTATAATGACACGAGAGGGGATGATTGGCCCTTCCCGGACATTGTGAAGCGAGGCTCCTCAAACAATTGAGGAGAGGGGTAAAAGAAACTATGCGGAGAAGCGGAGCATTGGTGCGCATGAGCGGACTAATCTACCTCGGGGTAGATTTCACGACTTCCCCTTTGGGCAACGCACCTCCAAGAGGACAAAGAAGGCTGCTTTGAAAGGCAAAGGTGCAGAGAAGGTGAACCTAGCACCATTCGGGAGGAAGCCCACTGAAAGTCCTCTTCCTTGAGCTGAACAAGTAATAACTCTGGATTCGCGGAGAAAGAATTGTGAGAGGATAGTCCTATACGCCCATCCACCCGGGATGTCGGCGTCGCTCTGACTTGAGAGGTCCCTTCATCCCTTCTTCTTCTCTTCCTCCTTCCTTCCTCGGTGACTCAAGCAACCACTCCTTTGGTTGTGTCCTCTCCCCCTTCTTCTCTCTCCCCCTGCCTCTTCGTCCATCTTCTCCTCTCTCGCTGATTTGTCTTCCTCTATTTCTTCCCTCATCTCCGAGCTCCCTTCCCTTCCTATCTCTTCTGCTGTTGCGGTTTCCCTTTCCCAGTGGACATCTCCTCGGCTATTCTTTCGATCTGCCGCCGCGTGTCTCCACGTTTTCCCCTCTTCTCCGTTCTTTGCCTCCCCCTCTGTCTCTGGTCCTTCTTGATAGGACCAGCTTGGATCTCTCGGCCGGTGAGCCAACCAAAGAGAAAGTCCCCATCGCTCAGATGGACTTTTCGATCATTCCGGCTAAAGGAGCAAAGAAGCACAAGCCGGTTACACGCTTCTCAAGAAGCGCTGCGGTGAGAGGTTATGGAAATAGCCTACCCCATCCCACGAAGAGAAGAAGATCTGTCTCAGGCAGATTTCACGGTGACCCAAGTCACAATGGGGACATCCTCGAGAAAGTCTCCGGGGAAGCTCTTTCCGCGGTTGATGCACTCTGCGAAAAGCTTGAGGAAACAAAAGAGGAGAAAAGGCTACTAAGGAGCGAGAATAAATACACTTCAAGCCTTACAGAAGATGGGAAGTGCACCTCCCACAACTGCCGCCGAGACTCCTGAGCTGCTCAGTCAGGAGAAGATTAATGAGTATTCAAAAATCGGCGAGCAAGGTATGGCTGTTTCTGCTTGGAGGAGCCAGATCCTCAAAGATAGTGAAAAAGTAATCGCCGAATATATCAGTTTATACCTGAACATCGAGAAGGCGAATAAGGAACTCCAAGCGTTAGCAGGCCCGATATCAGAAGAGTTAGAACATGCTAGACTCCAGCACGAGACCTTCCAACAAATGTTCGACTGTTCAGTCGAAGATCTGGTCAAGTTCGGAGTCTTCGGCCATCCAAGGGCCCTCAACAAAACTATGTCCACTTTGGACTATCGGATAGATCAGCTAGAATTCGTTTTGGAAAAGATAGACAAGGTGAAGGAAGAGGCCCTAGATGCAATGCATCAAATGGAGAAAATTGTTCTATCTATGACTCCAGGGTTGCTCACTCCTTCCCTCACCTTGAGATCAGCTGATGATACTATCCGGGTTTTCAAGGAGATAGCTTCTCAAGGGATAGGGCCAGAAGTCACGTTCGACATCGAATCCATCAACAACCTACTGGCCTGTAGGGACTTCATCGGGTCCCTAATCGAGGCGGGTAAAGATTATTCCAAACTCCCGGAAAAGCTCATAGACGAGCGGGAGACTTGCGAAGCAATCAGTGAACGGCACAAGGATCCATCACAGGATCAATTTGGGCCAATGATCAGCAAGTTCTTGGAATACCGCGCTCAGTTCCACATATCATCACCTGAGCAGCACCAGAAACAGGCAACCCCTTTTCGGCCGCAGGATGATGATGATGAGTAGCTTCTTCTTCTTCTTCTGCTTCTTCTTCTTCTCCTCTCTATTCTCCGACTTTCTTTCCGTAATATCTGAAGTAAGTTGGCACAAATGATGACATCATCCATGTTGCATCATGGGATGATGTCATCCATCCAAGTTGTCAAAGTCAACATGACTTTTAGATATTTTGTAAATATCTTTGTAAATAAGTGGTTGGCTCCATTTTGCCTTCTCTCTCCCTCATCTTCTATAAATATTGGAATACTTGTTGTATTCAGGGTGAACATTTTTTAGATAGAAATAGAAGTGAGGAGAGAAAGACTTTGAGCTTTCTTGTAACAGAAAAGAACAGTAATACAATTATTCAGACTTTGTGCTCAATAGCTGTGTTATACATTAGATCTTTCTTACGTTAGATCTGTATGTGTTTAATCTGTTGGATTCATATCTACTTTTCCGTCATTTGTTTATCGGTATTGCTTTGTTTATTTATGCAAGTAGGTTTGGCTCTTTTTTACAAACTAAAAACATAAATCTTGACCTTTACTGCTTTGGAATTCATTTCTTTTCTTCCTTCGGATCTGTTCTTTCTCTTTTCCTTCTTTCATTCCTTTCTTTTCGCGACTGAAACACTCTCTAGGGATGAGATCCCAACCCCGAAGGCGAGAATCAATAAGTGAAAAATTATAGTGACTTGCATAGGTTCTGTCAATTCAGGTAGCATAACGGCAACCAACTAGAAATTTTGTAAGTATGGAGATGCTCGTGTGATTTTTTGAAGGGAATCTAAGGAAAACATACATCGTGATGACATAATTTTGACAATCCAACAAGGTTTGGACAAAAATTTCAAGTGTAAATGTCAAGATGAAGAATCAAGGGATCAAAGGATAAAAAAGATTGTCCTTAGAAAAACAAGTCAATACAATCATGAGGAACAATCATGTAAGTTCAGTAAAGAAATCCAATCTACAAGAAACTACTCCCTATGCAATTTTTTTTCAATGGTAGTTTGACGTAATATGATCAACATAATGTCAAGACTTAAGTCAAGTTTAAGATAAACAAGGCATAAGTGTTAATAAGGGGTTGATGTGACTTCAATCAAAGTTTATTATGACTTGTTCGAGATACAAACAATGCCTAAATCCCAAAAAGTGGAAGTTATAAGTGCGAGAAATGCAACAATACCTTGGATACATGTAACCAATATTTTCAGAAAAGCAAGATATTAACACCAAAATAGTATAGATAAATTGCGAACAAAGTAACAACAAAACCTTTCAATATTTGAGGTAATGTTTGAAAATAAATAAGGCCAAAGTATACCAAGGAATTTTTAAGATGTGAGTAGTGTAATGGTACAATCTAGACACTTAGATCAAGTTTATGAGAAATAAGATGTAAGTATCAAAATTATATCAAGGCGATGTAAGAAACATGACACTTCAAAGGAAGGTTAATGATGAATCAAGTCTAGCTACAATGAAAATCTTGACTTGGGTATCAAGATCAAATGGCTATCAAGATGAAAAGATGTACCAACACACTTTCAATGTTTACCATCTAGTCTCAAGCAAGGATGAATGTAAACGGGTGTAAAAGTGGTGGACATAATCAATCAATAGCACACATATGTTGCCCCTCTTTTGATAAAAAATATCAACAAGAGAGCAAAGGAGTAAACCAAGTGGGGGTGGAAAATACTTGGCGTTACTTTGGAAAAGTTTCGCCTCGTCTTAAGACAAGTGAAAAACTAAGACAAAGTAACACCTTGCAAATTTCATGATGAATGATGCTTAGTTCAAAATTTTGATGGACTCTCCCCTTGTTCGATCAACAAGGTTTCAACTCTGAAAAATTTATTACTTCATGAGAGTTCTTTAGAACACGATTGGATTTTAGTCATTCAAGTTGGCCTCAAGACAAAATGGCTTCCTATTTGGTTCTCTCAACTAGGTGTCACAAATTATCTCTGCAAGCTTGGTTTGCCAAGGAAGTCACAATGACTAAACCTTGGAGTATCCTAAATTTAATTTACCCCCTTCAATACAATGAGCAATAAATGTGTTTAGTTGTATTTTCACTGGGGTCGCGTGAAGAAATTTTTGACGCTATTCTCACAAGTGCATACTAATCAAGTAGGTAAGCGAGGACTTCCCATTTCATCCACAAGGTTCCCTCATGCGTGGCCTTCCTTTGGGGTTCCTAGGAGAATAAATTTTGTTATCTTAAGGCTTATGCCAAATGGAGTTTCTCCTAGTTCAAAGTGGATGAGCCATAGCTCTTAACCGAAACCTGCATATACAATGTGTTGATTGATGAATGTGGTGTTTTTTTAATCTTTTGGATCTAAGAAATTTTATTTAAACCAAAATTAGCAACTTGCAACACACGTGTAGTTAGAGTTTGGATCTCGATTCTTTGACAAGTGATGGTAGGTCCTACGCACAAATGTTTTTAGTATTTCCCAATAGAAAGTGAACCAAAGTTTCTTTTGATTCTCAAGATCATCCAAGGATGCAAGAGAAGAGCATACACAATGATTTGGTTCAACTAGATAAACGTAAAGGAAAACTTAAAATCGAATGAAAATTTTAAAGCAAAGCGTGACAATTTGTTTATTCCCTTAAGCCAAGAATTTTAATGAAGTGTTTTTAAAGTGAATTAAAACAAGATTTAGAGCTATTTCTGATTCCCAAGATCACCTAAAAAGGTACGAGGGAAGAGCATACATAACCCTTAATCTAACAAGTGAAAAAAATTATTCATTAACATTTATCAATTAAGTAAGTAAAGACATGATTAAAAACATCTGAAAACAGATATTTTAACAAAAAACTTGTAAAAGAGGGTAAAAATATTCAAGATTAAATCATGAAAACTTAATAAAATGGAGCCAAGTTTTAATAGATCATTCTGCGTGCCCCTATCAACATATGCATGCCCTTGCTAGCGCATGTGCACCCCTCTAGCATATGCGCACCCCTAACAATGTATGCGCAGCCCCTGGTAGCGAGAATACAATGAGCGGAAAAATAGTGTAGCGTATTCACGGCCAACAAAGTATATGCACACCCCTAGCGGTGTATGCATGCCCCTAATAGTGTATGTATGACCCTTAGAGCGTATGTATGCCCCCTAGAGCATATATGTGCCCCTATAGCATATATGTGCACCTTTGAGCGTATGTATGGCTAGAAACACATATGCATGCCCCTAAACTAGAAGACAGATTGTAGGAAAAATAGTGTGGTGTATGTGCAGCCAACAAAGCACATGCATGCCCCTTAGAGCGTGCCAAATTTATGCTTGAAAGATTAACTATGTCATAAGAATTGAAACTAACACCTAGTATCTTCAAGACATGATTAGATCAAACAAAAAAATCAAGATAAGAGCTTATAAAACTAATTTCTTTGCATGCAACATGAACAAAAAAACTAACATGCTAAGCCATTTTACTCTTTAGATTGCTAACTAAATGTGAACCTAGTTAGATCATATAGCAATCAAATTGGGTTTGTTGTTTGTTTTCTTCAAGATGGTGAAAGGATCTCTCTAAACAATGGCTACAAGGCCATGTTAGATATTCCTCTACTAACCAAACATGAAGAATGGATGCAAGGTGAGAAATTTATTCCAACAATGGAAGTAAGGCTCAAGATCATATGTTTTTATATGAGATACTATCAAAATTATGGTGTAAAATTGAAAGGGATGCACTAGGCTTGTATTTATAGGTTTCCATTTGGGAAAGTTTAGAATCCTAGTGCATGTGGGACAAAAGGTAAAGCCAAAATAGAATTTTTACAATTCAATGCACTTTTGATTAGATTAGGAGCTAATTAATCTTTTAGGATTAATTAAGGATCCTAAGTAGGCTTAGGAATCTTTTTGAGAGCATCGAAAGGGTTTTGGATAGATTTTGGAAGTTCTGGAAGCGAGATTTAGCCAATAAGAAGGTTTATTGGTTAAATGCAAGATTAGAGGCTTAATTAACATATAATTAGCTAATTAAGAGGATTATCACTAATCAAAATGTCATTAATTGGCATCCTGAGTGAATTAGAAGCATAGTTAGATAACAAAGTGTCATTATTTGACCAAAGTGAGAGGAGTGAAGATCGTTAGTGCAATTTAAGTATTAAAATTGCTTTGATCGAAATCTAGGTGTTTACAACGATTAAAGGTGTATCTTGGATGAGTACATCAAAAATATCCAAGTACGAGAAAAATATAATAAGTTCTAACAAAAGGTTCAAGAAAAGTATCTAATGATGTAGGAGCATCTGGATTAATGAGAAATATTACATCATCGAATATATGTCATATTTTTTGTGTTTATTTTTGATTTGCCATCTTATTGACATCTTTGGCATGTTAAAGATAATTGAAATTTGATAAGAATCATATTCAAATATCCAAAAATCCAAGGATATTAAGTGAAAAATGGTTTATTCATCATTCGGTGATCATCTTGACCGGTTCTTAATAGATGATGAAAATTTTATTGATTATAAAATCCCTTTTGTATAGTAATTAGTGGGTTCACCCATGATTGTTACAAAATTAACTTTCTAAAATTATGAATATTCATACGTTGAGAATTTTAAAAATGATTGGTGGTTTGAAGAGGCACTCTAGATTATCATGGGTAGTTAGGAAAGTGCAATAACCTAATTTTCATTTGAAACACTTAGAAATGCTAGTTTTGGAATCCTTAAGGATTGGTGGATTAGTGGCACACATTTATCTCTATTGACATGAAGTTACCCCATTTGATTACTACTAAATTTCCTTCATCTCATCTATCTTAAAAATGCACACTCAATAGCACTTCCACTTTTTCTCATAGTCATCCTTACATTTTGCAAATATTTCTCCTTTTCACTATTATTTGAGTATTGACCGATGGGATAGAAATTGAAATGGCTAGGAAAAATCAATACCAATCACATCTAACTATATCAATTATTTAATTTACATGAGAAACAATCAAATTGAAATTTTTTTAACTTTCTTTAAGTCAATCTAAGCTTCATTTTCAATACATCTTGCACAGAAATTAACAAAGTGAATCATATATATTCATATGAACCCTAAGTTCATTAGATCCTCCTATTATAGACTACAAATTTAAGAAACCTTACAGATAATTAAAAAAATTATACACATTCTAAATATCTCAATAGCGGTATTACTATTTTCTAAGAGTAGAATCCTAAATTTGAAGCACTTATAATCCAAAGTTACATGTTTTCTTAGTGTCTCTTATTTAATGAAGAAATGGCCTAAGTTGAATATTGATTTATGTAATCACATTGAGTATATGTTAAATGAATTTAAGCATTAAAAATTCACTCTTTGTGGGATAACTACAAGGGCCTTAATACTCAATAGTAAATGCAAAGCTTTAACACAATAAAGTGAGGAAGGATAGTCTGCATTTACTTTGGGTATATATATTGTTATTGTTTCAATTGACTATAAGATTTGATCAAGGAGAAGTAAATCCAACATTATTACACATCATTGGAAGATTCCAAGGTCAGATCCCATATGAGTAGAGGTAATCCAAAAAGAGAAAAGAGAAAATAGAACACACTCCAAGAAAGATAGGTGGAACAAAGAAAAGAAAGATAGGAATGCCACCCTTATACAAGAATGTTAATAGTTCATATTTTTTATGTTTTAAATACAATCATCCTTTAAGAAGAACATGTTAGATCATTTTATTACTCATGCTTTAGTTTCTCTCTTTATTTCTCTCCATATTGTTCTAATTGACCCTAATTACATGTTATGAGTATTATTCTATATTGTCAAATTTCTATAATTTGTATTAGGTCGAGTTTTAATTGTTTTAGGCCCATTACATATAAAATAATAAAAACAAATATATATTGATTCCTCAATGGGGGCTAGTATCAATTGAGAGATAACAAGTGAGCAATAAGTGAAGGAATATTGTTATAAACTTACTACGTAGTTGTGCATGTTCATAACATAGCAAATGGTGTACCAATTCCATTTAGGGTGTTGTATTATACATGGTGTATTGTCTTCAAGTGTATGTGTCCCTACGTAAAACAAGAAAATTATGTTTAATATTTGTCACATTGTCTTAAAGTATGAGTTTTGGTTTTAAGTCTAACAATGTTGTTTTTGAGAGTGTGTGTCCATCATAATGCATGTATACATTTTGGGAAACACTACCATAAATTTATCCCATCTTACTCACCCCACATCAAATAATTATCAACAAATATAAAATTACATTAAAACCATGATATTTAATGACCAATAAATTTTGTGGGATCATTTTTAGGTGTCTAAAAATGACACCCTCATTATTGTAGTCATTACTACTACAACCAATATTCAAAATAAGATTGGTTATGTGTGCACCAACATTGTTGTCAATGAAATTAGAAAAAAATGAAATAAGGTAGATTAGTCAATCATCCAATATGTATATTCGTTTTTCAATTTAAAAATTACCAACAATAATCATCCAATGACACACTAAACCATCTTTAAATAAATAAATAATTGTCCCATTCACATATGTTGGGAAATTAAACTGTTCTTACAAGTGTCATTTTGTTCATATAATTCCAAACATTTATAAATATGCTAACAAATACATATAAATATACATCAACCATATTCAATAATTGTGAAAAAACCTTTCAAGTTTGAAGAGCTTTTACAAATTATGTAGCTTTGATTTGATATATCATGAAGTATTGTTTAAAGATTTAACCTTTTTGGGGTTTACATGTGATCCATCATAAAAGTTAAAATAATTAAATAAATTATATGTCATTTAATAATAATAATAATAATGAGGATTTTAATTTCCATGAAAGGCCAAGTTTTCCCATGTGACTAGAACATAAATGTAAATTAAGGAATATAGAATGCAAGCACACCTTTAGGAACCGAAAAAATGAAAAAGAAAAACTAATAAGGATATGCACTCAAGAGAAAATATGTAAAAATAATAATTTAATATGATGGCTCACATTTTTCTTTATATCTAAAAGTGTGTAATGATGTCAAATCCTACTCAATCTTGAAAAAAACTTAGGTAAAAGTAAAAATCAATCCTCTATATGAAAAACATTTTGGAAGAAAATTATTTGGCAAGACCTTGGAAAAGATAAAACATCTCTCAAATTTAAAATCATTGTAAGTGTTGTAAAGAAAATTTAAAATCCAGCATATAACTGAATTTTAAGGGAATGTAAACAATAACTTCTCATTGTCTCTGTATAGGCGAATCATCTATAAGCCTCTAATGGCTAAAAAAATTTAAAATTGAGTTACTTTTAAATACAACACCTTTATCACTTAAATTTGATTATTTGAATTGTTCCATAGTCTTCCTCACAACATCATTTCACTCATGAATTAGCTCATTCATCTATCAAACTCGATTCACATTCACTTACCTTACTTGTTCTTCCTCCCCACTCACTAGCTCTTGCAACAATAGGTGATTGGAGCTTCATGCATCTATAAAGGTTTTCTCATCATGTTCCCCTATTACACCACTCCCGTCACATTTAGATTCAATGAATTGTTGGGGTTAGCACACCGCTTTTATAGACAATATATCAAATCTAAGCATACATGCAAATAAAAGCAATATTCTACCGAAGAAATATACAAAACAAGAGACATAAATCAACACCAAATTTAATGTGGTTCACCTAGTGTGGGCTCCATCCACCAAGAAATAAGCCAATATATTATCCAAATATTTGACAAGATATCTGATGAAGATTTACAATCTTCCACACCTCTCAAATGTACAGTAATTTCTTTCTCTCAAGCTTTTGCTTCATCACCAATAATTCTCTCTCTCACCAAATTTTGCAAGTTCTTTCTAATTCTTGTTAATCATTCTTACTTCTAAACCCTATATTTTATGCTTATATAGTCATTTATAGACTTAGGGCACTTAACCATGCAATTACAATCAATAGATATACTTTAATGCTAAAAATAGATCTAATTCTGAGAGTTAATTAAAACATCCTCACATAGGTAACCAATGCCGGTTAGACCTAACTATGCGGTTCCTCCCTTGCCTCGACCGAGGCTAGTCATACCCGATGCTAAGTGATGTCGGTCTGGTGACTGATGTCGGTTCCCCCTAACCGATGATGATTATTGTATTTTCCAGCAAGTTTCCATTGCATGCTAAAATGAAGTAATTGAGCTCCACAACTCAACAATCTCCCACTTGGAGATTAATTACTACACCATACCTATACAACGTCATTCTTGGATCCTTCCTTAGCTTTGTTTCTTCCTCTTCAAGTCTCAAACTCGAAGACCAACAAAAGTGGAGTGTAGCTCCAACTTCTCCTTTGCTAATGGCTTCGTTAGCATATCCGCGGGTTCTTGCTCATATGAATCTTTTCCAAATTCAACTGTCCATCCTCGATACCTTTACGTATAAGTGATACCTCAACTAAATGTGTTTCATTCTTGAATGAAACATTGAGTTCTTTTCCAAATGAATTACACTTTGACTATCATTGAATAGTTTACAATCACCTTTCTCCTTTCCCAACTCTTCCATGAACCTACTCATCCATATCATCTCCTTACTAGCCTCTATAGCTACAACATACTCTTCCTCTATAGTAGACAAAGCCATAACCTTCTACAATCTTGAAATCCAGCTAACTATCATTCCACCTATTGTGAAAATATATCCAGTAGTGCTCCTCCTACCATCCAGATCTCCAACCATATCTGAATCAACATAGCCACATAATGAAATATCTGAACCTCCATAGCATAACTGCATGCTAGATGTCCCTTTCAAATACCTGAGTATCCATTAGATTTATTTCCAATGCTCTTTACTTGGATTAGCCATATATCTACTCACAACTCCCACTGCATGTGCAATGTCTAGTCTGTACAAACCATAACATACATGAGACTTCCAACTGCTGAAGCATATGACACTCATGTCATGTATTTGACCTCCTCATGTGATGAAGGACACTGATCTTTTCTCAATTTGAAGTGTCCAGCCATAGGTGTACTAACAGGTTTTGCATTTTGCATGTTGAACCTTTCTAACACCTTGTAGATATAATCCTCCTGAGACAAATACAATTTCTTATTTTCTTGTCTCTATGTATTTGCATGCCAAGGATTCTTTTTGCAGCTCCTAAATCCTTCATAGAAAATGTGTGAGCTAGCTTTCTCTTAAGCTCACCAATGTCCTACATACTAGATCCTATAATAAGCATATCATCCACATACAATAACAAAATAATATAGCTCCCATTTTCAAGCTTCTTGAAAATAAACACAATAATCAGATTCACATCTCAAGTAACCATGCTCATGCATAAAACTATCAAACCTCATGTACCATTTCCTTGGAGCTTGTTTGAGCCCATATAGGCTCTTTTTCAACCTACACACTAATTTCTCCTTACCCTTGACTTCATACCCAAGCGGTTGCTTGCATATAAATCTCTTCATCCAAATCACCATGAAGGAAAAATTCTTCACATCTAGTTTCTCTAAATGCAAATCTTCTACTGTAACTAAACTCAATATAGTACGAATAGAAGTCATCTTAACAACAAGAGAAAATATTTCACTAAAGTCAATACCTACTTTCTATGTAAATCCCTTTACTACAAGCCTTGCCTTGTACCTTTTCTATCCACCCTCTTCTTCCTTAATCCTATAAACCCACTTGTTCTGCAATGTTCTCTTACTTGCTGGAAACTTAACCAAATCCCAAGTCTGGTTCTATTCCAAGGAGTCCATCTCCTCATCCATGCCATGCTCCCACTAGATGTGAGTCTTATCTTGCATTGCTTCTTCAAAGCTCTCTTGGTTCACCATTATCAATCAATAATAAATAAAATAGAGAAGGTGTAAATCTTTTGGAGGTTTACTTACCCTTTGTGACCTTCTCACAAAAGTTTGGGGTACTGGAGAGGCTCAATCTGGACCTCTGGACATTCCTATCCAAATCGTGATGACCAGACACCGGTCACCTCTAACCTCGGTTTACTAACGATGCCATTTTGATCTCTCTGTGTAACCGATACTAGTTTGTCATTTGACCGTGTCGGTTAGGGGTAAATGGATACAGTTCTTTCTTGTGTAACCCTGTCGGTAATTATTTTAAATATGAGAGTTCATTTTCATTCACAAACTTCTCAATTGGTTCATCCTTGGGTACCAAAATTTGATCCCTATACATTCTCTTTTCATTCCATTCAACATCACGACTCCTAATAATTTTAGAATTCTCTAAATCCCAAAAATAGAAACCAAAATCACCAGATCCATAACCAATGAAAGTGCATCTCTTGGATTTTGCATCCAACTTTTTCCTATTTTCCTTATCAACATGCACAAAAAGCTTCTAAACCAAAAAATTTAAGAAAAGAAAGATCTACCTCTTTTCCGGTCCAAGATTCCTCTGGTATTCCTCCATCTAGTGAACTTGAAGGCCCACGATTAATCAAATAAACCGTTGTATCAATTGCTTCTACCCAAAACTGCAAGGGCAATCCAGAATGTATCCTCATACTTCTAGCATGTTCCATGATTGTCATGTTCATTATTTCTGCAACACCATTCTCTGTGGTGTTCTTGGAACCGTTCTTTCTCTACGTATCCCATTCACTAAACAATAATCATTGAAATCCTTTGCTACATATTCACCACCATTGTCAGATCTAAGGCACTTTAACTTAGAATTTGATTCATTCTCAACAAGGGCTTTCCATCTTTTAAAAGTCTCAAAAACATCAGATTTACATTTAATACAATAAACCCATACCTTTCTTGTAGCATCATCAATGAAAGTAACATAATACTAGGATCCTCCATGAGAAGCTACCTGAGTTGGTCCCCACACATCTGAGTGTACAAGCTCTAATTTCTGCTCCTTCTTAGTTGCCCCAACTTTGAGAAATCTCACTCTCTTTTTATTTCCAAAGATACAATGCTCACAAAAATCAAGATCTAAATCTTTCAAATCTGATAACTTACCCTTAGCCTTTAAGATTTGCATTCCTTTTTGACTCATATGACCCAAATGGTTATGCCACATGCATGCATCTGAATCTAAAGTAGATAATGTAGAAAAAAGGAATCAGTAATACAGGTAGATAAATATAATGTTCCTACCTTCTTACCTCTTGCCACAACAAAAGTACCCTTGGTGACTTTCCAGAGTCTCTGTAAAAGTAACCATGTAACTTGATTCACCTAGTTGCCTACGAAAATAAGATTCCTCTTGAGGCTTGGCACATGCCTCACATCTTTCAATACCCATGTATTTCCATTCTCAATTTTAGATGAACTTCCCTTTACTAGATAATCTTGCAAGGTTCATCATCACCCAAATAAACATGCCCAAAATTTCCTTAGACATAATTTTTGAAATAACCCTTATTAGGGGTTGCATGGAAAGAAGCTCTGAATCTAAAACCCATGATTCAATTCTATTATCTAAAGAAAGAATAAGAGCATCTTGCATTACCTCTGATGTAGCAAGATTTTCTTCTTTACCTTTTCTGGTTGTTGGTTCTCTTTATCCTTTGACCAACAATATTTCTTTGCATGTCCTTTCTTTCCACATTTCCAACAAGTAATTCCCTTACTTCTAGATTTAGATCTACTATCCCTTGACTTTGATTTCCCATTACTCTTACTCTTGGATCTCTCCTTCTTCCTACCCCTACTTTCTACATTCAAAGCATTTCCAGATGATGATTCCTCTATACTCTTCCTGTGAATTTATTCATTCAAGATTATACTAACCACATCATCAAACTTCAAAATATTATTAGCAGATGTTGTATTACTAATAACCATTACCAAGTTATCCCAACTATCAGGCAAAGAACATAAGAATAAAAGTTCTTTTACTTCATCATCAAATGGTATTGCAACCGATTTTAACTGATTTACAATAGATCGAAATCATTCAAATGACTAGATGCAGATCCACCTTCATGCATCTTAGAACTAAATAGTTTCTTCATCAAATAAACTTTATTTGAAGCACTAGGTTTTCATATAAATTAGCAAGAGATTTCATTAACTCTACCATAGAATTTGCTTCTATAATATTGGAAGCCACGGATGCTTTGCCAAGCTCAATCTTATAGATCCCAAAGCCTTTATATCAAGAATCTTCCATTCTTCATCAGTCATCTTCGTAGGTCTAGACTTCTCATCCAACGGTAAATACAAATCTCTTTGATACAGATAATCCTCAATCTGCATCTTCCATAATTGATAATTTCGGCCATCAAATTTCTCTACCTTGTATTTTTTTCTTCTGCCATTGTGTAGCTCCCACTCAATCAAAAAACCCTCTGTGAGTAAATCTATCAACACATAAAACCCTCAAAAAAAGCTTTGATACCAGTTGTTGGGGTTAGCACACCGGTTGTACAGATAATATATATAGATCTAAGCATACATGCAAATAAAAGTGGATATTCTACCATAAGAAATATATAAAATAAGAGACATAAATCAACACTAGATTTAACGTGGTTCACCCAGTGTGGGCTACATCCACCAAGAAACAAGCCAATCTATTATCCAAAGCTTTGATAAGATATATAATGAAGATTTACAATCTTCCACACCTCTCATATGTATAATACTTTCTTTCTCTCAAGATTTTTTCTTCATCACCAAGAATTCTCTCTCTCACCAACTTTTGCAAGTTCTTTCTAATTCTTGTTAATCATTCTTACTTCTAAACCCTAGATTTTATGCTTATATAGTCATTTATAGAATTAGGGCACTTAGCCATGTAATTACAATCAATAGATATACTTTAATGCTAAAAATAGATCTAATTCTTGAGAGTTAATTAAAATGTCCTCACACAGTAATAGCGCGCCGATTAGACCTAACCCACTTGCCAATTCCTCCCTTGCTCGACCGATGCCGGTCATACGATCGATGTTGATCTTGGGTGACCGATGTTGGTTCCCCTAACCGATGACGATTATTGTATTTTCTAACAAGTTTTTAGTGCATGTTAAACTAAAGTATTTGAGCTCCACAACTCAACATGAATAAATGCATACAAAGCCTTCAAAATACTCACCTCTACCTCTTTAGTAAAAATTGGCTACTATGTTTCTTAAGGCCATGTAGCTTCCAACAAACCATGTATCTAGGGTTTTATGGATACCCAAAAGGTTTAACCAAATTCACTAGTTCACATTTTTCAACATTAACATGCTCCTAAAATCTCAATCCTCAACTCCTTCTACAACACCTTGAACTTCACTTTTTGTATTCTTGCTCCCAACCTTACTAGGTCTATCTTCATACATTGTCATGAAATTATTCAATTTTAGGGAGTTTCATTGCACAAGCAGGGGATTTTGAGCACCCATTATGGGAATCTAGGATTATATAAAATTTTTAGGGTCAAATCTAAGTTTGGAGACTACATCCTTTGGAAAACTTCCCTTTCTTATTAGCCTTTAGAGACATGTGTATCCAGTTCTCCCTATAATTTCATAAAAAAGTAGTTTGAACCCTTAGTTTCCAAAAATTCCTTTATAATCTCTTTCTAGATGTCTTTGGAATCATATCTTGAAGTTTTAAATCAAATTGAGTTATTTTGGTGCCCTAAAAGACAAACCCTAGCATTTACTTTACCACTGTAAACCTCTCTCTCTTGTGAACCTAAGAGGGGTATTTTAATTATAAATTCTCTAAAACTTTGAAGCAAGCCATGAAATTTCAATTGGGGGTTTTATTAACATAATGCACAAGATTTTCTTACCAATAAGGTTATAAAATCCAAAACCATGAGGAATTTTCTTAGTTCCTCCCTTGGGTACTTGTAAGGAGCAGCGATTCAAAATCTTCTTTCCTTTACATATGTAGTGCAAACTTCATTTCAGTTGGCTAGATTTCCAAATCCTTTGTTCACACTTCATACTTCATCCACCATAGGTAAGGTATTCCTAGCTCCTAAAACAAGCATTTTATTTATTACTAGAGGCTTTCCTTAAAGGCCACATGTTGGAAACACAAGATACTTGGGGGTGAATCAGTCTATTAAAAATTTAAACCATTTCCATTCATCATTCATTACCAATCAATTAACCATTCAACCATACAACAACCATATGTGTGTTTAGTTAAGCATTGAATACACCATACACAAGAACAAGAGCAAGAGAGTACACAAGAACACTAAATATATGTGGGAAACCATCAAGGGGAAGAAAACCCACTAAAAATTTGTTGATATTACTCACAAAAAATAAATTTAGTGAAGCACCAACTTCACAAGGAGCACCAACCCCTAGTTTAGTAGAGCACCAACCCTACAAAGAGAACCAACCCCTAATTTAGTGAAGTACCCAATCTAAAGGGAGGATACAACCCCTAGTATGACCAAGAACCAACCTAGCCACATTATAATGTTTGAACTTAGATAATTTTTCTACCACAACTGATGGATATCACTTATTTTGCTCATAAACCCTAGCTCATACCCTAGGTCTTCAATATCTCATAATCTTACTCTTTCTTCACTTGTCTTTTCCCTAACCTCTTTCTATCGTGTCTTAAATCAGTCATAAAAATTTCATGCTCTTCCTCATCCCTCAAATAATTTACACATACTTGCGAATCACTCTCCTCTAGGTCGTACTTCTTCCCTCCAAGAGCACCAGTTAAAAAATGAATCCAAAACATCACTTTTATATGCTTTTAATTATTCTAATCCAAAGGATGTCGGTATTACACCTTTGGTTAGAAAAAATCATCATAAAATAAAATCCCATAACTTTATCACAAAATCTAAAGGTGACCCATATGGGTTGGCCTAGCAAAAACCCTTCTTCCATGCACCAAAAATCACCAAAACCCATGTATTGGAATGCCAAAATTCTCCTAACACCAAAACTATTTTTAGTCATGATTTTAAAATCATCACACATTTTAAAATTAAATTTAAACCTCATACATGGTCACAATTTTCATCAACCAAACATACAATTTCATTAAATGGGACCGATTCTTTGTACTTCTCAAAATAGGTGTTTCTTAAACCCTTCAGGACCTTGAAAACATCTTTATGCCACTAGATCACTCCAAAAAATCCAAAATATGTCATGTGACCACTAGATGGAAATTTAAGAACATTTAGAACACTTCTAAGCAAGTTATAAGTCATGAAACAATCACCTGCTCAAACCTCAACCACTTTTGTCTTCACCAAATCAACCTTCCAAAAAGTTATTTTCAAAGATCAGCTAGTTAACACCTTTCATAGAACAATAAAGACCTATAAATGGATTAACTATATGAAAATTTTATCAATGTTAAATCTCTAGGTAATAGAAATAATCACCTAATCCATATCATTCTCAAACCAACTCAAAACATCCAAATGAGATCTTGTCATCTGCAGTGAAAAAAATCTTCTAGTCCAAAAATTGACCTAAAAACCATAGAAAATATCATCATCATGAAGAAAAAAATTATATCACTGGAAATATATCTTAATATTATTTCCATCACAACTTTAATCACCTCTTAAATCCACATGTAGCTCATATTATTCCCATTTCATTGAAGACTACTTTTTATTGCCTCAAAACTACCCTTTGACAAGTTAACCTAAATGAAGCATTCTTGACCATTTCTTAGCATGACCATGACCTGAAACCTCTTTAGAAACCAAGAAAAACTCACATAAATAACATAATGACAATTTATTTCATACCTCATTTGGAAAACCTTGTCCTAAACTGAACTTCTTCAGAAACTAACATTTTAGGTGGGGCCCACATATCACCACATGCTCTATCATACATTTTTGGAAATTTGTAAAAGTCCTCTACAACATAAAATCACCACTTTAGAAAAAGGAATCAAAATAGGCTCACTATACCTCTTCTTCTACAAGCTTCTCCTAGTTTAGTTAGGGTTTCAAACCACTTTAGATTTTTAATAATCATTTATAAAAATGTGATGATAAAACCACCTCATTATTTTTTTGAAAGATACATAACTAACCTAAGAATCTATTCCAAAGAGCTTAGGTCCCCATGCAAATCATATAGTCCGCAACGAGCATCAAAGGTCAACTTTTGTCACCAAAACACACTATTTCTTACCCGATTTTTCCAAAACTTGAATAACTTGCAATTACCATGTCGAGTGACTTGAAACTTGTCATGAAGCATCATGTCAACATCCTATACATGTACATAATCATTACATAGATTATATATGCCTCAAACTCTCCAGCCATAGTATTTACCTTTGTTTATTTGTTTGTTTCTCATTATTTTCTTCCCAAGGACATCATAGAAGCATCAAACCACTGAATACATACCTAAAACTCATCACACATGCCCTATATACCATCACCATTATGCAACCATGCTTGGACAAGACTAATTTTGTCCAAATATCACACCTCCTTACCATTTTACACACTTCGGGGCTAGAAACAAGCCTAGAATGACTGACTCAACCATGAATTGACCATGATGACCATATGAAAACCCATGTACACTCATGACACATCATAACATCCATGTTTGACCTCATAAAATCAACAAATCACCTCAAGAAGACTCATACCATGACTAGGCATACTCAAATATGCACCAATAATCTTGAACTTCACCAAACCACATGAAATTCATACTTGACATCTGAATAACATCATATGGGGACACATACATCATCGTGACACCCTTTTCCATTAATGGGGTTGACATCAATGACAACATAACCACACAATGGCTAATAATCTCCCCCTTTTTCATTGATGGTAAATAATAAGATAAACTCACACAAGACCTTATTCCTATGTTTCTGAAGCTTCTCCCCCTTTTTCATCTATGAAAAAGGATAAAATGAATTTACAACATGGAAATGGCAACACACAATGTAAAAAATGTACAAATTGACTTACTTGACTTATTTGATCCCTTTGGGATTGAAATCTCTCTTCTTTGACTCCTTCAACAACACATGAAGATCCTATGGACCTAAAAAAACATGAAAATCATCTCCCCCTAAATTGATACTCTCTATTTTGGCCTTCAATCACCCTTTATATAAATTTCTAGGAATTTTTCAAGTTCAAACACATAGTTTTTCCTCCATATTTAGCACATTCTCCATTTAGGACTGATGTCTCTAAACACCAACTTCAATGTAAAAATGAACAATTTCATCTTTCTCTAGGAGTTCATGAATCACATAACATGCCCTATTATATCTCCCCTATGACCATATAACATATATCTCACGGATCAAGCAAAATTTTGTACTCATACCTTGTTTTCATGGCTTGAATTTGGATCAATCATTTCATCCTGGTCTTAAGACAACTTTTCAAAGATCTTTACCTTGATTTGATCTTGAGAGGGTCTTCTTGGAGTATTGAATTAATAAATTTCCATTGTTCTTGTAGTCATTGACAATTTTGAGCTCTAAACAATGATTGCAATCATATATGTGAGCACTATTTCCAATCATTTATTGACATATAAAATTATGAGGAACTTCATCTTCATGTTGGAGACTTGAATACACCTGCACAAACTAAGAATCTTACTTTCACATACTTGTGTCACACTTCATCATTCATTACTTTGTCATCCAGGTTTCTAGACACCATACACACCTAGTCGGGTAGTCATAGCAAACTCCCCTACCTCTCATTTTATTCTCATCCTATGTAAACTGATACCAACCAGAAACCATGCTTCAAAACTTCATGACCATATTTGGATGTCTATCACATTCATCAATGCCATTTATTTACCTCAATTTTCTTACCCTTACCAATATAACTCTATTTCAATCCTTTCAAACAATGTCCAACCTTCACACTTGTTTGAGAGCCAAACACAACTTACTTTGTTACATGGTGACAACTCACAAGTACGACATGGCTCCACAAACCTACTAAGGTAAGACCTTTCTATAACCAATCTTCTAATACTTACAAGTACTCTTGAAGTACTCCTCAAAATTTTGAGATACACATAGTAGTGGAACACCATCACTATGCTCATCCTCTGACAAACCTATCTCTCAAACATTTTAACCACTTATAGATACAAAATTTTCATGTTTATAACAATGATACACACCTCCATTATCTTAGACCTAGATTACCTTCCATACACCTTGTATACCTTTATTACAAGATTTGGACGCTCATACTTTCTTGTAGATAACTTCACGAGACATCTTGAATGCATTTATACGACACTAAATCCTTAGATTTTCTCCTACTAACATATAACCATCTATTTGAAGACCACATACTCGAGAATACCTCATCAATTTTCTAGTTGTAACTCACAACATAAACCGTGATGAAGAAACTTACCTTCAATCTATGATACATCCCATAAGTTAAGTTTTATACCTTAAACATATATGAGGGAATCTATACACCTTGAGAGCACCCTTATGAGTGTTTAATGAAATTCATGACTTATACATCCAACATACCTTCTTTATGATTGAAACAATAACATAGACCTTAGAGCCATAAACCTATAACCAAATCTCACATTCTCGACGGGACTAAACTTTTCTCATGATGTAAGTACAATAACTAAGTAACTCTTGCAATATTACCATTTTTATTTCTCGACACCTATAGAATACTCATCTTTTCTTGGGTTTCACTTGACATGTAGGATAAATTCACACTACTTTCACATTCAACCTATGCACTATCATAGTCATACTTATGAGTCCACTTCACATATTGAGAGCATAAAAAAACTTTATACCTATAGCTCAAAACTCTTGCACCTTTTAGTCCAAAATCTAAGCTCCGAGGAACCTTTATACATCCCAAGTTTCTTTTCTCCTTAGTCATTGTAGGTATCCATCATATTTACGCCCTCTGTAAAAAACATTTCATTAGAAACCTTTGGATCTTCAACCTAAGACACTTCCACCTGTATCTCACTCGATGCTTCAATAACTCTTCACCAAGGATCATACCTTTTGTGCCTAAGTCTTTAGCTCTTAATGTAACACTATATATTTTTTCTAGTCACTTGTAGTAGTATTCATTGTTGCTATGTCTTTGAGACATCCTTGTCATATCATTTATGGGATCATTGTCTTCAGTAATGTACTTCTCTTCGTGCTCATAATCAACTTTTATAGTCTTCTCTCGGACCTTATGCTCCTTTGAATACTTTTCTCAACCATTACAAGCTTGAAAAACCCCTAGCAAATGCGAAACTTGAATTAGGGTTTACATGATACAAACCATAGATGAGATTGTAGAAACCTCTAAGTTCATCACACCACACAACTAGAACTTATCCAAGTTTAGATCTCCAACTTCCTTCAAGATCACTAATACATCCTTGAAATAATTAATATTTTTTCAATTAGACCTTTGAGGCAACCCATACATTCATTAATGATGACATAGTCAAACTTTCCTTTGACATCATTGTAGCATATTCTTAACATTATTGTATAGTGAACACTATTGTCGGACCACCATGACTTATACTCAAAGAATGCACATATTTTCACAATCACATACTCTTATTAGCCATTACTTACACAAGGGATACTCTTCTTGACTAAACACGAAATTTCCAAACACCATAAACTTCTTATGAAAAGACTTATAACTATCTTACATAATAGAGACTCATTGTTCTTTAACCTTACACTTGGATGTGTAGTTTTATCACATAAACACGATGAATCATGACCATACACACTCAAGTATTTCAAGAAAATTTTCAACCACAGTAAATCATTATTGGACACGTTGACTTTCATAAGAAGATCACATCCACACTTGAATCAAACTCCAAGATATTAACACTTGACAAAATTGGCAGCTTTGATGCAATTTACTTCTTGACATATGAACATTACTATTATCCAATTTTGCACACTAGGAAAAATTGGACAATGGGGTCCTATTATGATCAAATTACGACATTGGTCCCAAAGGCTCATTTCTTGTCATCACGAGATAACATGATTAAAATAATTAATAAATTACATAGGTGAGCTCACCTAACATGGAACGGGTCAAATTGAGCTCAACTCGGTGACAACTTCGGTGTTGGCTCGGTTGAGAACTCGGTCGTTTATCATTGGAACTCAACTTGACAGGTCAAATGAGCTCAACTTTGAAAGGTGTCGGTCGAGTCAAGAAAATACGAGAAATTTTTCCAAAAAATGGAAAGAGGTTACAAAATATGCCAAGGGTCATCAAGAAATTTTTAGCTCACCGAGTAGCTCGGTGAGCTACTCGGTGACCTGGCAAGTTGGGAAGACATTAAGTCAAAATGGAACTCAATTCAAGGAGTCAAGTTCAATATCAACCCATAACAATTAAATTATCATCGGTTCAAGCCAAGATCAGGGGCATTACAAAGTTGAACAGATGAGCAAATGGACCAACCAAGGTCACAATGGTGAGGGCTAAGCTCATGTAACAGAAGGATGAGGGTAGATCAATGAAGATGGGATACAATGTTGGTGAGGTTAGAATTTTTGGTTTGAGCTCACAAAGACGAGCTCGAAATGATATAGAAAGAAGGATTTGAAACTTGATGGCTCGGGTGGTCAAGTTGTGAGATGAAATCTCATCTTGTATCCAAGCAAGCTTTGGATTGAGCCACTCGGTCTTTTCCGAGTTATTTGGGTTCAAAGGAATTTGAATTTGAATAGTCATTCAAGATCAAACATGAGCTCATTG
The DNA here is from genome assembly GCA_018340775.1 of Taxus wallichiana var. yunnanensis. Taxonomy (NCBI): domain Eukaryota; kingdom Viridiplantae; phylum Streptophyta; class Pinopsida; order Cupressales; family Taxaceae; genus Taxus; species Taxus wallichiana. The sequence goes on along the minus strand of CM031244.1, from coordinate 745,913,746 downwards.
TATAGAAAGAGGTGAGATGGGCTTGATATGGTGAGTACATCAACTTAGGGGAAGAATTCGAACAGAGCCGTAGGGCCACACCAACTTTGCAGGGCAATGTGTTTGAGCCATGACAATCGGGGAACTTTGAGGGGTTTTTTCCAAGTGGGGATGTTGGTATGGTAAACCAAGGAAAAGTTTTCATGTGGGAAAAGTTCATCCTCATCACCAAGTGGGAACAATTACTTGGCAAGCCAAAGGAGAAGTTCCATGAATCGAACAGATAGTGTCACCGAAGAGCTCGGGCCCATGCGAGGGATCATGCCAGCAAGCATAGTACAAAGTGGAATAGCATCAACCCGGGAAATTTGAAGGTTTGTGGCCATGGTGGAAACTTTGTAATGGAAAGCCATCATAAGGTTTCTGCACTAAGAAAAATTCTAATTTGATTACCAATTCACCATGAGAATCGCCAGGTGATTGAGCGGTTATAGACAAGACAACGAGTCATTCACCGAGCTATGAGGAAGGTTGATTGGCGAGACCGAGTCACATGGTGATGGTTGATGATAGCGGTGCATTGATGTGACAATATTTTCATGAGTAGTGAGTTGTCTTTCCATAATGATTTCACAACTCTCTGTAGTTGAAAAGAGAAGATAAGATTCATATGTGGCTTTTAGGTTCAGATTGATTGTGTCAAGCTTGGAGAAAGATGTTATAGGCCATGCATGACAAATAGGTCAGATGCTTGAGTGAATTCAGAGCCAAGATAATTGTCATAAGGATTTGGTTTTTGAGATGAGTGGTGAATGCATAGCTTAAAATTAGCTCAGACATCTATGGGTGAGCCATTCATCAACGATATGAACTTGGGGAGCTGAGCTTGTTGACCAATGGATATGAGATCACCATAATGAGTTGATCAGTGAAGCTTGAGATCACACTCAGAATGACATGATCATAACAAGTCAAATGGAGGTGGTGTTGGGTGCACCACTTGGTGAGTTGTAAAGGATCAACTCCTAGATGGTTAATAAGGGTGCGTTTAACGATTAAGATGGTAGGAATTAGAAGTTGAAGAAATTGATAAGCTCGGCACGCTAACACCAAGCTATGGGAGTGGTAGCTTGAGGAGGTGGTAAGCTCATATCGAGCTTAGTTCCAAGTTAGTTGGTATGAGTATGGGCTCGACATAGAGTCAATGTAGCTCGGTCAATGCATTGGGACAGAGCTCAATGGTGAGCTGGTTCGAAGGATAAAGAAATCAAATCTCACGTAGCCCATTTGTTCATCGATCTAAATGGAAAGTTGCTTAGTTGCATGGTGGCTAGCTCGGTAATGATGCATTCAAGAAGGGATATTTTTTGGTGATGGTGAGTCTGGTGAGTTTGACATGAGCCAATGTATCAGGGTATGTAGCACATAGGAGCTCTCAATGATTCACGAGATGATCGGGCCAAGGAAATGGTGCTTGCAACAAGAGGGTTGTAACTCAAGAAGCCATGAAGGGTTGTGAGCCCTCAACATGGCGAGGTGAAATGAGTTACTCGAGGCTTTAAATGAGTAGCTCAGTCTGAATTGTGATGATGAAAGGATTTTAGGTGATGAGTCAAGGAAGCTCATGGAGTTAGGTCATACGGTGGAGCGTTAAGAGCTCGATTCGGTGAAATACAAAACCAAGCCATCTCAAAGGCTCAATGTTGGCTGAGCTTGGAAGTATGAACATAGTTTTTACAGATATGAATGAACCAATTTTAGAGCACTAAACCATAGGGGATATAGGTCCTAAATGAGGTAGATTTCATAGAGGAAGTGACCGGTGAGCCGAGCGGGACGTAGCATGCTCGGGGGTATTGATTATAGAACTCGGTATAAAAACAAGGAAAGAATATTGAGCCATTAGCAAGAAGAGAAAAAATGATGAGCTTGTGGTATGGGTGTTCAGCCCAAGAAAAATCACTATGAGAATAGTTTATTCAAACCAAGAGATGGAAATATTGCGTAAATGACTAGGGTAATGCATGGCAAAGAGCCAACTCTTCCCAACTTTGACATCGACCTCATACGTGATTAGTGCCAACTCGGTGGGAGGAAGTGAGTAAGTGATTGAGGCTCAGTTGTGGAGCTAGCTTGAACACGGGGTGGATCGGTAACTCATGCCAAGACATCTTATTGGTTCATCATCATTAATGCCTAACTCAAGCAAGGTGATGATTGTGTTAAGGTGAATGTCATTCAAGATCGTCGGTTTGGATGTGATAATGCAAAGGATCTCAGTGGGCGAGTTCATTAGATCCCGTTCGTGTGGAGCCTGACATATTCAATAAGGATTTCATCACTAAGAAGATGAAGCTCGGTTTGGAGCTTAGTTTAGAGCTCGACGCGAGGAGATCGGTTGGTATGATGAACGGGGAAGAGCCGTTGCGGTGTGTAATTGAACATGGAGCTTGAATTTCAATACACGTGAGGGTGCTTGATACCAAGTGATCTTAGGAAGGTTCAATGGAGATATTGATCCAAAGTAAGCTCATTTATGGTTAAATGTGGAGTAGAACGAGCCCAACTCGGTGAGTTAGCTCGGCGAGCCAACACCTGAGTTGGGTTATTTTTGACTCATTCACATGGACCCCTCCCTCCTCAGTGCAATCCAGCAACGGGGTTCCCACATTATTTTTAATTAATTTAATATTTTTATTTAAATATTTTAATAATAATATTTATTATTATTTAAATATTCTTTTAATTAATTGAGAAGATTAGGTCAACCAAGCATTAATGGCACATGATGGAAGCTTCTCAAAGTGGTTCAACCAACTGTAATAAATGAACCATCATGTGCCTTCAATTTAGGAATGTAATTATGACCTTTCCTCTTCTCTCTCACATATTCTTCTATAAATGTAAGTTGGAAGCTCATTCTAAAGGGTTCCAACAGTCAAATAGGTTGGAAAGTTAGACATCTTAGGAAAGTGCAATTTTTCAAGAGTCCTCTCTCTTAAGTTTGTCCTTGTGTGTTGAGAGAACTTTCAAGCCTCCTCTTCAAGATTGTAATGGAAACTATTGCCTCTTTTGAATGTATGATGCATTGTGCACATTATTGAAGTAATAAAAGTGTGTGTTTTGTGACTAATCTCAGTCCTTTCATCCTTCTATACTTCTTTGTGCCTTTTCTCATGCTTGTAGGTACACCGTGTAGTTTAACGTTTCTATTACAGGTTCTTTGTTTTCTCGTGCTTATCAAGTGGTGGAGCATTACATGCGGTTAACTTATGGTGCTTGTTCATGTAACATTCCCATTTTAAGACTTTAGAAACAAGGAATTTTTTTTTATTAATGTTCTCTATTCTAAATACATAATTTAGAACACACATTTCATAACAACCATTCTTATAATAGATAACCATATGTAGCTATAATGACTCGGTGAGCAACCGATCTATTCATGTGTAACATTGAGTTTTGAGTATTCTCCTGAATACTTTGTATACTTGGTTCTCTTACCCTACTCTGGGTATTGAGTGATTTGTCTAAGGAACCTAACTAAATATTTTCTACCAATATTCATCGGCATCATGATCCTTAGACTAGGTGACATAGGACAACACAATCAGCAACTTGCGATACTTTGGCCAAATATTTCTAACATACTGTTCATATTACTTATTCCTTGACAACATACTTGTCAATCTGGAATACGTCCTTCATCCCACTCCATTGTTATCTAGAATGTCTTATATTGACTTCTGTCAGTCCCCTTGCCCAAGGTTTAACTCTAGTTCAGGTTAACACACTAGGTCATGATATGAAGAGGCTCACAAAGACTTAGGATAAATTGGCATACTGGGATCAACCTAGGTTATCCCCGTGTGCCAAGGTACCCTGAGTCCTAGAGGGCTACTTCATATCCTAACTATGTTACTATCCAGACCTAGAGGGAAAACTTGTTCAAGTTCAAAGGTGTGTAGATCCTGACGATCAATGTAGAAGGGTGTTGCCACATGTTAACTGTACTATTGTATCCTCGAGAAGATCCTAATCTTCTTGAAGGTACAACCCTGTAATTGATGTGTGCCAACATCCTACAAAACAACCTCATTAGGATGTACATACCTCCAAGATTTTACTTATGTTAAGTTAAATTTGGGTTAATAGACGACATATTTCGGTAGCCCATCTAACCTTGAGTCTAACACTCTTTAAGTCCTTTTTAAAATTTGGATTCAATTAATCCTAAGAACTTAATTAACTTAATATTGCTTCCAAATTTGTTATTTTTGGCTTAACAACCCGTTATCCAAAGATAGGACAACAACAACTTGAGTTCCTTTCTTTTTAAATGACTTAACCACTTAAGGAAGTGTAACAACCTACTAGGCTGAAACTTATCAGACTTATTATAATTAAGTCTTAATGATTAGCAATCATATCTTCCTCTTTTATGTATATCTTTGTTAGAGAGGAAGAGTCTTCCTCCTATAGTTAAATGCTAGAGTATAACACACCCCATTTCATGTCTTTTATTGATTCAATAGTTTTCATTATAGGATTATTTTACATCACATCAATATAATGAATTGCTTAGATAAGAATATTGCATTCTGCTACTTATCTATCTGCAGCTTACTTAGGGAATTCATCTAAGTTCCTTTTACAATCCTCATCAATATTCACATCCAATCATATAGATAATAAGTAGAATATCCTCAAGACAAGGTACCATCCTACAGACAAAGGTACAAGAGAATTTACACAACCAATGCCAGAAAATTCTCAACTTCCAATTCATAGTCAAACTTATACATTTACAAGATTATGCAATTTAGACACACGGCATAACAACAACCTTTCCTCAAAAGAATATAACTTTTCTGTTCAATACAATCAAGGCCAATTAGATTTCTTTATAAGAATCAGATTTAAAACAACCAATGCATCATATAAGTGTGTGCCTTCTTTTATCACTTACGATGTCCATCTGCAAAAATTACTAGCACGAGTCAGTTCAATGAACTGAGCATGATAAGCACTAATCCTTAAAATGAAGTGCACTCAACTAATTACTTCCATAAAACAACCCTGCTTTAAGGATCAATTAGTATATCATACAATAGGCGTAAGTAATTACAATCAATAAAGAAGAGTAATAACAACCATAAATCCGGTATCATTTAGTTGACTGGAATGAGGTTTGCACCCCTAAAAATTCAGGGGGTCTTGGCATTATGAATCTCAAATATTTCAACTCAGCCATGCTTGCCAAAATGGGCTGGAGATTTCTTAAGCAAGAACAACCCTGGGCTGAGCTGCTCAAGACCAAATATTTAAGTAACCGCCATCACCATCTCTTCCTCTCTGAGGACGCCCTTCCTGCAGGTTCCACCTTCTGGAATAATCTTGTTAATACAAGATACGTTCTCAATAAAGGTATTTTTGGAATCTTGCAATTAGGAGACTGAATAAACTTTTGGAAAGATTCTTGGAGCAATCATGATCTGGAAAGGGACTTCAGAAAAATTAAGGAACCCCTCATTAATTTTTATGGCACTACTGTTAACAATTATATGGAAGAAAGTAATGGAGTTAAAAAATGGAAGATCCTGCATTTACTCGATTCTAGTATCTTTGGATCTGATTCCTATTGATCAAAATGGCACTACTGATGAGATAGTTTGGAAAGATTCTTTTGATGGAGATTACACTGTCAAAACTGGTTACACTTCCTTCTTCACCTCTCTTTCTAGCAATATTAACTGGACCAAAATTTGGATGAAAGAACTCACTCCTAGAGTCAATCATTTTTTGTGGTTAGTTATAAAAGGTAAAATCCTCACCAAGGATAACCTTATCAAACGAGGATTCATTATGCCTAATGGTTGCTACCTCTGTCAACAGGATGCTGAAAATATCAATCACCTCTTGCTTCATTGTGATTTTGCAAGAAATTTCTGGAGCCGAATCACGGAACATTTAAATCTTAACTAGGTTTTTCCTGATGATATTTTGGAGGCCTGGACCCAATGGAACTCCCCCTTCAAGAATAATTTAATTAGCAGATTTTGGCTCTTGATTTTCGCTCATGGGATTTGGAACATTTGGAAAGCTAGAAACGGGGTTATTTTCAGAGATAAGAAAACTTCTACAGATATTATTTTCAAAGGTTTCATCAAAGATGTTAAAGATAATGTTGTCACCATCAAACCTGCTAAGAGCATTTCCTTCAATAAAGAAGAAATTTCCATTTTGGAGAAATGGAAGATTATTCCTGAAAACCTCTTGAAGAGAGGAACCAAAATTGACAGATCTTTAATTAAGTGGATCCCACCCCCCCTGGGTGGTACAAACTTAACTTTGATGGAGCTTCAAAAGGTAACCCTGGAGCTGCAGGTGGAGGCGGCATTATCAGAGATCACAATGGTAACATGGTGGTGGCTTATGCTGGGCAAATGGGTTACCAAACTAATCACTATGCTGAAGCTCTCTCAGCTCTCTGGGGTATTAGGATTGCTAAGAATTTGTATATTGAAAAAATTCTGATTGAAGGAGACTCTCTTAATATTATTAACAATCTCAATAATAAACACCCCCCAGCTGGACCGTCAAAAGTTTCATTCATGAATCCATAAGTATCTATGGCACCTTCAACATATGCAACTTCATGCATACTTATAGAGAAGGTAATAGAACCGCTAATGTATTGGCGAACGAGGAGTTACGAAACACCCATACAAATCTCACCATTTGGAATTATCATGACGCCATCTCAGATAAGCTTGGAAAGATCTTGGAGCATGATAGAAATCCTAGCCGTACTGGTTAGTTGGATTTATTACATGCATTATGTGCTTTAAACAGACAGGGTAACTGCTAAAACAGTCACTTCGCCTATGCGAAATCAAAGGAACATCTACCCTTCACATGCTTTCTGGGTCTTTAATAAGCCTGGTCTAGAGATGTTAGTTTGCAGTTTGATCGCTGTTATTAAGTGACTGTTGTTGTTAGTTTGTGTTTTTTTTGTTTAGTTATCGTTTTTGTCAGCTGCTGACTTGGTTGCTTTCATTTCTGTTTCATTTTTGCGTTTTGGAGTTTGGCTCCATTTGATCTCCTCTCTGTATCTAGATTTTGATCCTTTCTCTGTTCTTCTCTTGCCCTTTCTGGCTATTGAGCTTTTTGTACAAGGGTATAGTCCCTTTCAAAAACTAATTTACTAATAATTAAAAAAACAATGACCATAAATCACTTCCAAGAGGATAGAGTGGAATATGATATATATTATCTATCCTAACATTTTAACATAAAATTTATTCCACTTTGAGATCCTTTAACAACAACAAATCATACTATCACATTGTATTCCAAACCTCATCATAATAGTATACAATACTTAGTTATTTATCTTAAGATAAAAAGGTTTCTTACAACATGATTCAAATTAAGATGATTCATCTAACATTAATTAAGATGTTCATCGTAACAAGATACTATAAAAATACCCAATCAACAGTTTGCATTCCCTTTTCAACAACTAATCATCATTCACCTTCTTTTGTATTTCAATCCAAAGATAAGTAAGAGAAGGCTAATCAACAATGTTTAACTTTATCCTAAGAACATTCAATCGTAAATCCTTACAATTGAATTTACTCTAACTGAATATAATAGAAGCATAGCAGCAGTGAACCTACTACAACAATCATTTCTTTCACTTTCATTAATAACAGTTCCTTTTTCAATCCAGTAACAATTTTACGAATGTATAAAAGGTTCCAAGGAAGAGATCCAAACACTTTTTAAGCAAGAAGGAGAAACTTATAAACCTGTTTTAAAAACAAGATCTCCCAATCAAACAAGTGATCCCTTTCATTTAATTCATTAAAACAGTGAAGGCTATACACAGCCATAATACACAAAGAGTCATAATAATTCCTTATAAACTCTATATTAATTCAATGAACCCAATCAAGAATTGAAACCCGAGTAAGAACTCGTACTCAAAATTTTCCCAAGAGTTCAGCCAAGACAGAATTAATTTCCTACTTCTCAACTTAACACTCCTAAAGTAAAAGATTGAATTCCCAATAGGAATAGAAATTACTAAACGAATTCAAGTCAAACCTTCCATGGTTACCAAGAAATTAGACAAAACTATCATTTCCAGTTTCCTCCAAAGTACATGCAATCGAGAATGGTAATGGTAACTAAACTAAACTAAACTAAAATGTACTCAACTTTCAATGTTTACCAAACAATTAGCAGACTATCATTTCTAGTTTCCTCCAAACACATGCAACTATCCCAAACATGCAACTGTCTCATTTCAAGTTCAGAGTTTACAAAAGTTCAACCAAAAATAGACTGAATTTAAACGACAAGAGCTAGTAGGATTTACAAAAAAAACCTTTATGCCCAAGTCTCAAAATACAACTCGAGCACCTAGTTCAGCATGTGCTCTTACCAAATCAAATCATTCAACCATTTATATCCAGTTCGGGTAATCATAACCCTTTAATAATTTACAATACATATAAAGAAAACCAGTTAGCTTCTTAACTGGACCGACACCTTGCCCCGATATCATTTCAATCATTTTAAAACAAATTCATTGAATTTCCTTGCAACATATTTCCCCCAATGAATCAACAAAAGCTTCCACATCATAGAACAAGATCGAGAGTGGTAAGTAAGCCTTAAAGCTAACTTAGTCAAGATAGTTTACATAATCACCTTTCAGTCCTTGGTTAATAATAGGGATGATTTGAAAGATTAAATTCAGAGTTCAGACCATACTCCCATAAATATCAAAACTATTTCCCTTAAAGAAAACTCCCTATAAACCTTTATAGGGTCTCAATAAAACATTTAACTCTAACCAAATACGGGTTCACTACAGGCCCTAGTTTCCTTGTTTATATCACATAGTTTCCAAACTTCACTCATAGTTTTATCAAGTTGGACGAACAAGAATAACCCATCTTCAACACAATGCGGTTCTTACCACTATGAATCACAAAAATCATAAGATATGGGCACTAAATCCATAGAACCTAGATAAACGATAAGTTTCAACTAAGAACATAGTTCAGAGACAAGATTCCTCAAACAATAACACAGTTCTATCTAGATTAAAACCATAAATCATTTGTTTCTACAGAACAAAAAGAACCCAAGGTTCCCAAGAAAACTCAGTGAGTAACAGTAGTATAAATTTAAACAAAAACCAATACCCATGATTACCAGCTCCCATTATGCCAAGCAACTTACAGAGTTCCCTTTTTGCTTAAATTTTCATATGCTAACACTAACACAATGAATATTCCAATCAAGATTATTCTTTGTAATGGATTTCAAGCCAAGAAGAGCAAGATTTAATAAACCCAATAACAAATAACCAGGCAACATGTAATGTACTAAACTAACAGAGCAGAGTTGTTTTAATGAAATCATTTAGAAGAGAGCAAAATATTTTAACAGTTAGAGCCTATCATGCCTGATAGTGTCTCGGTCGAATCAAAGAAGACCTCCAGCCGAGCTCACCACTTTTCCTCTTTTCCATGAAATATCAAACAACCAGATACTTCTTCCATAATGCCTCTTATAAATTCCATGAAATGAAAATAGATTGGAAACCTAAAAATAGTCATGAAGTGCAGTTTAATCTGTTGGTTCAAAAAACCAGAGTTCATGCAGAGTGAAAATCGGAGAACATGCAAAATGAAACAACCCATGCGAAATCCACTGGCATGCCTACCAAGGTAGTCTAGGCTCGAAAACCAAACGCAATTAATTTCATTAATCCCAAATCTCCCGCTCAATCCTCCTTGCCACCACCCACCAAGTCTGGCAATTGCCAAGTTGAATTTAACAAACATTTCAAATTTTAGTGATACTGCCACCTAGGCCTCTGCCAACCCAACTAGCCCCTACCAAAGTTGGTAGTACCACAAGTCCTTTCATCCTTATCAACAACATTAATGCCTTAGGAACCATCGCCCAATACTTGCGACCCCTTAGGTTCCCCTTCATGCCAATAACTTAGGATAGATTAATGGCTTAGGTTAGATCTTAGGTAGATTAAAGTTTATACCTTAGGATATAACACTAACCACTAACCCCTAACATAGGTCCTTAGCAATTAGGTTAGATAATTCCACATAGGTAAGTAATAAAAATGCCATAGTTTAAAGCACTAGGTTAGATCACCATATAGCCTTATAGTATTAGGTTCAAGTTTTAATACTTAGTAACCCTTCCAACTCCTTAGTACCAAGTTTAGGTTAGAGTCAAAATTACATCAAGTAACATAGCTTAGGATTAGGGGTTTCTCGAATTCCATGAATAGGTTGAAATCCCAATTACGCTAGTAATGACCTGCCATGGTCGATTTCCAAAGATCCAATGAAAATTTCCACTGAATGGAAATATTTTCACACAAAAAGAGAATTAAAGAACTTAAGTCTACTAAGTTCAATCCATATGATCTTAATTCATGGAATGTCAATTCATCATTTGTTCCTTCTGAACAGATTTAAAACATTCCTTGGATCACTGAAATTGATCCAAGGATGAGTCATATAAATAGATAGGTTTACAATTTTCCTTAAGTCAAAATGCACTCATCTATGAGAAGTGAAAAATGAATCCAGGAAACATTCCAGTTCAATCAAAAGATCTCAAGAGCAGAAAAGACTTAACCATATCAAGCATGATTTCCCATAATCAAAAGAACATATCCTCATAAGGAAAATCACATGTCAACACTTGAAATGTAAAAGAGAAAATATCAACTTTAAAGGGTGTTATAGTTCACCCTTCTCAAGTTTATCCTTCTTTAATGGAAGACTAATAATTTGTTTGTCTGATCAAGTTTAACAAAGGAATGTGTGCTTCCTAGTTTGTGGTTTTTTACCCTCTCTAAGTTACAGTAGGTGAAGTTGACTGTGGTGCAAAACCCTCTTCAAATTAACCCTTCATGAGTATGGAAACACTATTTATTTGGTGCATCACCATCCTGGTATAGTTTCATTTCTACGAGATCTCTTTCCCTAAAACCAATGAAATGTTAGCATAGGACTAGATAGACATTTTATTTCACTAGGAGTAGTACAACACTTAGTTTAGGAAGAGGAATTCGGCCTTCTCCAAAGGTTCACCTCAATCCCAAGTCCCACAGCTTGAGAGGTGATCCCATGTGTCCCAATCACATCAAATTTCATGTTCACATTTTGGCCATTCGGAGGGTGTGGTGATTTGGTGACAACATTTTTTGGCACGCCCGGTGGGACAAGAGTTGGTACTTCTATTCTCACTTACACAAGTCAAAGTACCTGGTGAATCTATATCTCTGGATTCCAAATCTCAGTGTGTTAACATATGTGAATAATTCAGACAAGATATTCTTCAAGTAAGTAAATTATCAGCATATCAAACTTTCCTTGTCTCCTCCAAAGAGAAGAAGAAGAGGCATTTTAACATCACTAGTTGCATCTCTACCTCATAGGGTCATTTAACTCCTCTGTGTTAGGTTGTGGAGCCTATTTTCATGTTAGAAAGTGTTGAAGACTATACACTAAGAGTTATGTACACTTTCCACGCTTATATCAAAACCACGGGCCTTAAAATGAGCCTAATATCTTTGGGAAACATGCTTTTCTCATATGGGTGAGATTTTTGAGCCATAGGTTTATGGGATGGTTTTGGCCCATGGTTTTGATACCCACAGTTTTGTAAAATTGCTTAAGCAGTTGTCTACTTATATGGTTTTATGCATATGATAGGTGTATGTGTAACATTGTAGATGTGTTTTGAATTTGGGTGTGAATTCTATAGATTTTGTTAAGCATAGCTCCAAATAGATCTGGGTATTGTATTGAGAGAGCGGTGGCTTGTAATAAAATATGAGAAAGTGATTCTTGGTGGATGTAGCCCAAATTGGGTGAACCACATTAAATACTATCTCTTTTTGTTGTGTTATTTTATTCTACAATTTTATTTAAGATCTATAATATTTTCTACATATTAGTTTCTACTATTGCGATTCTGTGAGGGATTATTCTACATATTTTATCCCTTATTTCCTAACACTCTATATGGAAGGTTCCCTCCACCAAGGAACAATTAAAATCTTGCTACTATGGCATGAAACAAAGTTTTCCTCCCTTTCAATGCAAGCAAGATCCTATTCTCGTTGGCTCAATGTGACCCTATACATATTACAACACTCAAAAGTTTACCCTTTTACATAGGGGAAACTCACGTTACTCTAGTGGAACATATTCTTTATGTAGCTAGCATTTTTCCGTACATAATATCACATAGGACAACGTTATGGTTAGACTTCTTACTACCTCTTTCAGGGAAAAGCACTTCAATGGTTTCAAGGGTTAAGTGTTGGGCATGGAAAATTTTAGTGGTGAATTTTCGTAAACTTGTGAATATTAGGGATTTTGGAAATTGGAAATGGCTAATTTTTAGCAGTCATCTCTTACCCAATTCACCTAAAATTTCCACCGATAAGTCATTTATATGGGTGAATTCACCTACTATTTATATGTTAAATTAACTTATGCATGTATTTTGCCAACATTTCTTATCATTGTACCTCATCCAAGAAAATTACACCCTACCAAATTGCCTTTACCATGAAATGTTTTTCAGAAATTTTCCATCGATTTGAAAGTCAATTTTGGAGATTCGCCACCCATTCTAAACTAATTTTTTTGGAGGGAGGGTCTTAAAATGAACCTTGGTGTTGGGATTATACCCACTTGGGATGAGTTAGGAGAAAAGATCTGCAAACATTTTGAAGACAAGAGTGATCACCTATCACTTTTGGAACAACTCACTACCATGAAGAGAGCTCCTAAGAATACATGAGTGATTTCAACTTTTGATTCCACAAAACCTAGACTAGGATTCTAAAACTTATAAAGCCTTCTCCACATAATGCATTTTTGTATTATTTGCAAGCCTTGAATAACGATGTATCGCTTATGATCTATTCCATGGGAGGGGCTACATTACCTAAATTTTACGTCATTGAAAAACCATTATCCTCTTCCATCAATGGAACAAATCCCTTAAATGGTGGCATGAGCTCAAATATTTTCTTTTCTCCATGGATATTTGGGTTACAATCAAATCCTAGTCCAAGAATTTGACCAATTCAAAATGGCTTTCACTACCAAGTAGGGCATGTATGCCTATAACAAAATTCCATTCATATTGTCCAACACCGGGGCTATTTTCCAAAGAGCCATGGACATGGCATTTAAAGGACTAATCAATGATATCATCTTGGTTTACCTAGATGACATAACTATATATTCTAAGCATGCAGATGATCACATCGTGCATCTAAGGAAGGTTTTTGAAGGTGTAGGGAATTTTGGGTTTCACTCAATCCCAAGAAGTGTATTTTTTTAATACACAAGGGAAAGTTGTTGGAGCATGTTGTTTCAGTGGAAGGACTATCAATCGATCCAGCCAAGATTTGTTTGATTATGTCCTTATCTCTCCCAAGTCACAAGAAGGGTCTCCGAGTTTTCTGGGAAAAATAAACTTCATGTGGAGATTCATCCCTCAATTCGTGAAATTGGCTAAACCAATGACAACCATGCTAAAATAACAAGAGGACTTGGCATACACAACTTAAGACCACCTTATGGGAAGATTGGATCACACCTAAAAGGGCCATAGGGAATTCTCCTTTCATGCTTGTATATGGAAGGGAAGAAAAACTTCCACTCTCCTTGGAGTTACCTTCTTTGGAGTTAGCTCATCAACTTGAAGTTATGGAGAGTGATCCTTTGACAATAAGGTTTGCTGAACTCATGGAGTTAGAGGAAGTATAAAACAAGGCTATGAAGAATTTGGAGCAACATCAAGCTCAAGTTAAGAAATATTTTGACAAAAAGGCATTTGATAAGAGTTTTCAAGAGGGATATTTAGTCCTCAAATGGGATGAAGACAAGGCCAAGCCAAGCAAGCACACCAAGTTTGACACTCTCTAGAGTGGGCCACACATCATCATGAGTTACAAAGAGGTGAATTCATTTCATCTATCTAGGCTCAATGGAGAAAAATTCCCATTCATGTGAATGGGATACATCTCAAATCTTGTTTTTGAGAAGTGTTACAACCCCTGTATAGTTTAGTTAGGTTTTTCCTCCAAGTTCTTATGCACATTTTTATGTGTTTTTGTTTTTGTTTTTTTATTTCCTTTTTGTTGTGTTTTTGTGTTGTTCTTGTACATTGTTTCATCATTGGCTGTGTTAAAGGAGAAGGAAGATTTAAAGTTTCTATAAGAGTTTCATGATCTTCCTCATTCAAAATTTTGTAATGTTCCATAGATGTCAAGCATACAATAGTTTTAGTATACCTCATGCTTAGCATTCTAGGGAGGTCCAAGATCAACTATGCTCAAGGGGATTCCGAGATGTATCACAAAAGATCAAATCACTTTTAGGATTCCAATATTTACTCCATGCCTAATGGATGACTTAAGGCTACTATAATTGTGCTTAGTAGGCAATCATCCTTGAGAGGTTGCCAAAAATGTTATCCAATTTTGTGCACATGGAAAAATTGGACAATGGGGTCCTATTTTGACCAAATTATGACATTGGTCCCAAGGGCCCATTTCTAGTCATCATGGGATAACATGATTAAAATAATTAATGAATTACATAGGTGAGCTCACCTAACATTAAACGGGGTCAAATCAAGCTCAACTCGATGTCAACTCAATGAAATTTCAGTGTTGGCTCGGTTGAGAACTCAGTCGTTCATCATTAAAACTCAACTTGATGGGTCGGTTGAGCCCAACATTGAGGCAAGTTGGTTTAACTCATGAAGGGGACAAGTGGATTAGAAGAACTTTCTAGATGTCAAAGAAATCGGAAGGTATTGGTATGGCTCGGATAGAGAAGCTTAGGTTGAGCAACTCAGTGTTGACCTCGGCAATAGCCCACAACAAGGGTTAAATTGATACATACATTTCATTTCCCAAATAGGTGGATGAAGGTCAGCCCGGAGATTTCAAGTGCTATGGCAGTGAAGATTGAACTCAATCATGGAAAACTTGGCTGTAGAGAAACTCAAGTTATATGGTAGCAAAGGAGTAGCTTATCTCCAACTCGTTTTTATTCAACGTGGGGAGGTCAATGCTTCCTCGTTGGAACATAAACTCGAGATCATAGGGCTCAATGGATACTATAACATAAATAACCAATCTCGGTCTTGAGAAGATGACCCAGCAGAGTCATAGTGCAAGGAACTAGGCCATTGTGAAAGGAAATTAATGGTGCCATATGGAGAAATTAAAGGAGGTTTGAGTTCACTAGTCAAATCGATGAAGCTTGTGAGAAGATGAAGCTGCAAAAGTACTTAATTAAGTAGTGAATCACTCTGATATGTGCTCAAGATCAAGATTGAAGGTGTCATGAAAAATCATGTAGCACCGTGGGCTCAAGAGTGTGAATCTCATTGGCGATAAACTAATCAAGTGCAGGTAGATCTCGTGACTAGGCTTCAAGATGTGACCATGATGGAGATAATTTCTTTGCAAGCCAAGCCAATAGTTACTGTGTGGGGAGTTTGGGGAACTAATTTCCATTTGGTAATTTCATTAATGACAAACCAAGACATGGATTCCACAATGATGGGGATTTTCGGGATTACTCGACATGTGGAGATAACGTGATGACAATCCAAGCCAATAGCTCTACATAAGGGATGTTCAGGAAAACATGGCCAAACAGGGGTATTAACCATGGCAAACCAACGTGATACTTCCACATGAGCTATGCAAATAGGAATACCGGAACACATTGGCAAAATAGGAGGAGGTAGTTGTTGATCGGGTCATGGTGAGTGATCTGCCATATAAGTAAGCGGTTAAGATACAACACCGAAAGTGGAGGATCAATTCAAGTGTCGAGCGGTGTGGCCACAGTTGATCAAAGAGGGTAAAGAAACAAAGACCTCAGGGAGAAATGTGGCTCGTGAGTGTCATTCGAGCTCACTAGGAAAGGTGGAGGCTAGTTCTCGGAAAGCTCGATAGAACTCAATTCTTATGTAGTGTACCACGGAAGAGTTTCACATGGTGACCTCATTTCGAATCGGGATACAAGCCCGAGGGATTTTTTTTAAGACCAGTCAAGCTCATGAAAATAACACAGTTGAACAATGGAGCCTAGTTCAGAGGTAGGAAAGGCTAAGTCCACTCGGGCATTAGGAAAATCATAACCAAACATTTAGGGCTTGATGTTTCTTCATTCGGAGATGAACTCAGAGTATTGGGCTTAGCGTTAGTGACATACTCACTTGGGGGAATCAATAGAAGAATGAATAAAGGATCCCAAGCCATTAGAAGGGAATGAGATCACTTAAAGATGGCTCGAGTTGTTTGAATAAGTTTATTGGGACACAACATGCGAAATGAGTGCCTGGATAAGCCCAAAAGAGAAATCCCTCGGTATGATTCACCTCACAATAACAAGATGCAAATAAAGTAGCAACGGTGGGGATCATTTTCAAGCATATCACCAACTCAACAAGGGAAATGGGTTAGCTTGGTGTCAACTATTTGAAGCCAAAAATAGAGATGAACGTGATTTAATATAGGATTTGGGATAATCCACGAGGTAGAATGCATGGAGCTCACCAAAGTGGCATAACATGGAACACATGTTAGATTTTTGGTAAAATACAGAGATGAGCATTTTTGGGTTGACGTGTGGAGGAAAGACAAGGCTGCATTGTGTGCACAAAGAAAACTCAAGGAAAGGAGAAATCTCAACTCGGGAAATTCGGTATATAGGTCGTTTGGCATAGGTAGGTTTGGGCTGAGATGAGGAATGAAATGAAGTCTCTATTTTGGGCCGGATCACTAAGTTGAGCCCATGAACAAAGCGAGCCAATGAAGAGCTCAGGTGGTCAAGTAGGGTCCTTACAACTCAAAAAAAGAGTAAATGGATCGATTAAGACCATAGAGAGACCAACTTGAGTGAGCTAGGAAGAAATTTTCTATGAAATCAACTACATAACTCACAAATCAGGTTTAAGTTATGAAGAAATTGGTTTTACAACTTGGTTGAGTCTTCTTGGGATTCATAGTTCAATGAATGACATAAAACTCGTTGTATGGCCAAGGCTCATCATGAGGGACATAGCTCGATCGCTAAGAAATAAATTGGCATGGAGATCACATCGATGAATTAAGATGATTTCTTGGTCAAGGAATTAAATGTATGGAGGTGGGTGACATGAGAATAGGTGAACCGATCTTTCCATTCACTCGTAGGGTCTTATCATGTGGATCATGGATCTCGTAGGAAAGTAAGAGCTCGGAGGATTAGTTGGGAGCTCGAGCTATGCATGCAAAAATTTGAGAGGATCTTACAATGTCAAGAGGAGATATGCATGCATATTAAGCATCAACATGCTCACTTGAGAGCTCGATCGTAGAGGTGATAACATGGTTTAGTGAACTGAATTGAATCAATCCGAGATCGAAATGACTCAACATAAACTAATGAGAGAAAAATTGAGCCAAAACCAGCTCGATGGATAGCACGAGGAACTTGGGTGATTCATGAAGGAACTCGAGCTCAAGGTTGTGAAGCGGCGAAGAGACATAGATCCGGAAAGGAGTAGGTCGGTCGAATCATTCAGAGGAGGGATCCGAGTTGCATGTAAAGTGACTTTTTGGCTTGATGAAGATGTCAAAATCGGTGGGAGCTCTAAGTGTATAAGGTAGAATCATACATGGTTGGAGAGTGGCCAATGAGTCAAGGATCTTGGCATGTTTGCCAATAACTCGCCAAGATAATGAACTTGTAGATGTAGCTTGTTTGGGAGCTCGGTCACAAAGGTTAAGTAGTTAGGTTGTTATAGAGTTGGTTTGATTTTGAGCTAAGAACGACTCAACAAGGAATTCAAAGTATGATCTTTGTGGGGTTCGTGGAACCGATAAGGTGAGTTCACTTGAGGCAAGCCAACACAAAGTAATGATCTCGGCATATAATTCGGTGGAGCACTTGGCTACGTGAATCAACTCGCTCAACGAGTTAGTGGGTAATGGGGAGTGGAGGCTGAAAAGCTTGGTGTCACATGGAGGAGCTTAGCGAAAGTTCAAATAGGTGTGAGAAATTTTGGTAAAATAACATGTAAAGTGAAACATACTGGTGGTTAGCTCAAATGGAGGAGCTCGGACCCAACTTGGTGAGTTGGCTCGGTGAGCCAACCACCGAGTTGGGCTCTTTTTGGCCTTTTCCCATAATTTCCCCTTCAGTGCAAACCAATTTTCAGTGGGACCCACTATAATTTAATTAAATTAATATTTTTATTTAAATATTATTAATAATAATATTTATTATTATTATTTAAATATTATTTTAATTAATTACGAAGAATAAGTCAAACCGTACATTAATGACACATAATGGAACCTTCTCAAGTGGTTTAACCAACTGTGATAAATAAACCATCATGTGCCTTCAATTTAGGAATGTAATTATTAACTTTCCTCTTCTCTCTCACATATTCTTCTATAAATGTAAGTTGAGGCTCATTCCAAAGGGGTTCCAACAAGTCAAATAGTTTGGAAAGTTAGACATCTTAGGCAAGTGCAATTTTCAAGAGTCCTCTCTCTTCTGGAAAGTTTTCCTTGTGTGTTGAGAGAACTTTCAAACCTCCTTTTCAAGACTGTAATGGAAACCATTTCCTCTTCTAAATTTATGTTTCATTTTGCACATTATCAAAGTAATAAAAGTGTGTGTTTTGTGACTAATCTCAATCCTTTCATGCTTCTATACTTCCTTGTGCCTTTTCTCATGCTTGTAGGTACATACATGTGCAAGTTCATGTTTCTATTGCAGTTCTTGGAGTTCTGTGCTTATCGAGTGGTGGATTATTGCATGAAATTTAGTATTGGTGTCCATTCACCCTTCTTAAGTTCATCCTTCTTCACTAGGAAACTGATATATTGCTCTATCTGATCAAGTTTAACAAAGGGAATGCATGTTTCTTAGTCTGTGGTATTTTGTACCCTCTCTAAGTTACAATAGGTGAATTTGATCTATGTACACCCTCTTCAAATTAACCCTTCCTAAGTCTGGAAACAACATTTTTTTGGTGCATCACCATCCCTAGTATAGTTTCATTTCTACAAATCTCTTTCCCTAAAAACCAAGGAAAATGTTAGCATAGGACTAGATAGCCTTTTTATCACACTAGGAGTAGTACAACACTTAGTTTAGGAAGAGGAAGCCGACCTTCTCTGGAGGTTCACCTTGAGCCCAAGTCCCACAACTTGAGAGGTGATCCCATGTGTCCTAATCACACTAAACGTCCTATTCACATTTTGGCCATTCAAAGGGTGTAGTGATTTGGTGACAACAATTTTTGGCACTCGAGTGGGACAAGATTTGGTACTTCTCTTCTCACTTACACAAGTTTAAGTACCTATGAATCTATATCTTTGGATTCCAAATCTCAATGCGTTAACTTATGTGAAGAATTTAGACAAGAGCTTCTTCAAAGTAAGGAAATTATCAACATATTGAACTTTCCTTGTCTCCTCCAAAGAGAAGATGAAGAGGCATTTCAACATCACCAGTTTCAGCTCTACCTCGTAGGGGTCATTCAACTCCTCTGTACGGAAGGTTCAATCCACCAAGGAATAATCAACCTCTTGCTTCTATGGCATGAAACCAATTTTTTTCCCCTTTTAATACAAGTAGTCCTCTTTTGTTGGCTCAATGTGACCCTATACCCGTTGTGACACTCAAAATTTTACCCTTTTACATAGGGGAAACTCACGTTACTCCAATGGAACATATTCTTGATGTAGTCAACTTGTGCCATACATAATGTCACGAGGACAATGTTGTAGTTAGACTTATTGCTACCTCTTTTAAGGGAAAAGCACTTCAATGGTTTTGAGGGTTAAGTGTTGGTAGTATAACCACTTGGGATGAATTAGGAGAAAATATCTATAAATATTTTGAAGATAAGAGTGATAATCTTTCACTTTTCACTACCATGAAGAGAACTCCCCAAGAATACATGAGTGACTTCAAATTCTGATCCCACGAACACGGAATAGGATTCTGACACTTGTAAAGCCTTTTCCACATAATACATTCTTGTATTATTTGTGAGCCTTGAATAGTGATGTAGTAGTCATGATCCAGTCCATGGGAGGGGCTACATTACTTGACACCTATGGTGTTGCCATAAGAGCATAAAATTCCTTGATTCAGCCGGAAAGATAGCTCCATGACTTTTAATGCCATTGTCTTTAGATCTTATGAACAATCAGCCTATCATTGCTCCTATTCCAGCAGCCTCTAATCAACTAGCTCAATCTGCCCTACCTCTTCAAATGATCTATTTGAAGTCAAGTCATTACTGCAAACATTTGGAAACAAGATTGTTGCACTCAAGAGGCAACAATTTTAATACAATCATCCATATCAGCCACAAAATCAGCAATATCAAGCTATCCATCCTCCTTTTCAAGGGAACAATCAGCCACAAAATCAAGCTACAAATCAACATGTGAATGTCATACCTTTGAACTTTTGGAACCCTCTTTTTGCTAGTTCATCTAGAGCCATTGTACCTATCCAGAATAATCTAGTTCAAGACTACAAATGGTGCTACCCTTATTCTCAACCCCACAATCAAAATCTTTGTCCCAATGGAGTTCTTGGCTAGGCCCTTATGGTTCAAAGCATATATACCCCTTCTAAGAAAAAAATAACACATCTACATAAGAAACAACATATCAACCATAGGCACATGAAGTAACCACTTTTCTAAAATGGCAAGCAAAATATTTTTGCGGATTGATACAGATCCCTCATTAGTGACAGAAAACACTCATTCCAAGAAGAGAGCAATGGAACCTCAAACTTCCAAAGCTGATCAAACATCCACTTCACAACCTCAGACACAAGCAACAGTTGATAAATATGTGGGAAAGAAACCGCTAGAAATACTTGTTAGCCAAGCCACAAGAAAACAAAGTTCTTTAGGCATTACGGTACCCAACAAGCATTTTCCAAAGGAGGATCCCAATTCTCAAAGAAGTGTAAACAAATTAGGATAAATTCCCTTTAGCATAGTGGAATAGATGAAGAAAACCAACCTGAGCATTACTATGTGGGACACACTCTCAATTCCTTCTCAAAGAAACTTGTTATGAGAGGCTTTGAATAGTTTTAGTACAACCGGCATATCATCAAGTCATGGAGCAACAACTGCTATGAGTTTGTGTCAAACGAAGGAAAAGTATTCCTAAATCCAAAAAACCATCACCATTCTATATTTCCTTGATCATTGAAACCACCTAGTGCACAATTACATGATCGATTCTGGTGCTAGTAGCTTAGTCATGCCTAAACAAATTACAGATGTACTAGGCATATAATATACGCCAATTACGAGAGGATTTGTTTAATTGAATGTCATAGTTGTTAAGATTGTTGTAGTTATCAAATGACTTCAACTTACTATCCATGCATGCCCAAGTTTTTCATTCACCCAAGAGATATCAGTCATTGATCTTCCTCCTCTCTTCATCATCTTCCTATCACGAGATTTCACTACCAAGATGGGAAGTTAACTATTATCCGATTAGTCACATATGATTCTCAAGGTTCGATACAAAACCAAAGTGACTATAAGGGTGGAACCATCGACACAATCATGTAGAACCCTACACTGCTAGTCCTATAAATGGGAATCACACCATCAAAGATCCGAAAGAAGAAGATGTTGATCATGAACCGACCACTCTCATTAAAGAATTCCCGATACGGTGTTAGATGAAGTAAGTGGAGATCATCATTATGATCCCTATGTTGATGTATTGGTAGAAGAAGAAGTTGGTTTTCTACTTTTGGAAGAAACAAGATTGGGTACATACTACATTCATGAAGAAGATACAATCATACCGTAACTTGTCAAAACACCAAGCGATTCGAAGGAATGTGGCAATTGTTCTTTGATGGATCAAGAAGTAAGAATGGATCTGGTGTTGGTGTTATGTTAATATCTCTAGAGGGAGATAAGTACTTCTCATATTTTTAGTTGTAATTCAGTTGCACTAATAATGTTGCTGAATACAAGGCCCTTGTATAAGGAATTCAAGTAGCCCAAAAGAAGGGGATCAAAGCCCTTACTATTTTTAGAAATAGTGAGTTAGTTTTCCATCAAGTGACATCACATAGTGCATCCAAGAATGATATTTTAAGATCATATAAGAATTGAGTCTGGGACTTGATTAAATATTTCAAAGCTTTTGGAATCCACGTAGTTCCTAGAAACTAGAATCAAGATGCTGATAGGCTTGCTACAATTGAATCGCAATACGAAATACCTGTTGATGTCATGAAAGAAGGGAAGATCAAATGGTGGTTCGACCTCACAGTCCTTATAATGTGAGTAGTTGGAAAGTGTTCATAGTGACAAACAAATTGTCCTTTTCCTACAAGAAGAGGAGGAGTTTACTTGCAAGAAATCGGGATAAGTTGCAAGAGTCATATGGTGATCAAATTATACAATTGAAAATAAAAAAAATACCAAAAGGATTAGTCACTCTGGAATCCATTTTCAATTCAGATGATCAAGCCAAAAGACAAAGCTCTAACATGGTGGTTAAAGAAGAAGATTTTGAGGAAGTCGAGGTAATGCATGAGAAGTTTTTAAGATTGGAAAAGTGTGTACTTCTAAAGAGAAATAAGCTTTCATCAAAAATTTTCAAGAGTATCACGACATTTTTGCATGGATCTATAAATACCTGCGTGGTTTTGATCCAGGTATAGCACAATATACCATCAAAATAGATCCTAATGCCAAGCTAGTTCGCCAGAAACAAAGGCTAATTAATCCCAAAATTGAGCCACTAATGAGAAAGGAGCTAACCAAACTCATCAAGGCCTATATTATTTTTCCCATTAAGCACTCCTCTTGGGTAGCCAATCTGGTTCCCGTAAGGAAGAAGAATGGAGATATTTGGTTGTGCATAGATTTCAAGGATTTGAATCGTGCCTCATTGAAAGACCATTATCCTCTTCCATCAATGGAGCAGATCCTTCAAATGGTGGCAGGAGCTCAAATATTTTCTTTTCTCAATTGATATTTAGGTTACAATCAAATCCTAGACCAAGAATCGACCGATTCAAAATGACTTTCACTACTAAGTGGGGCATGTATGCCTACAACAAAATACCATTTTTATTGTCCAATGTTGAGGCTACTTTCCAAAGAGCCATGGACATGGCGTTTAAAGGCCTAACCAATGATATCATCTTGGTTTACCTAGATGACATAATTGTATATTCTAAGCATGAAGATGATCACATCACACATATAAGAAAGGTTTTCTAAAGGCGTAGGGAATTTGGGGTTTCACACAATCCCAAGAAGTGTATTTTTAGTACACGAGGGAAAGTTGTTGGGGCATGTTGTTTCAAAGTGGAAGGATTTTCAATCGATACAACCAAGATTCATTTGATTATGTCCTTATCTCTCCAAATTCACAAGAAGGGTCTCCAGAGTTTTCTGGTAACCATAAACTTTGTGTAGAGATTCATCCCTCAATTCGTGACATTGGCTAAACCAATGACAACCATGTTGAAGAAAAACATGCCATTCTCATGGAAAAGGGAAGGATGAGAGAGCGTCAAAGCCATATAAATGTCAATTTCTCAAGCTCCCATGCTAGTGAACCCTAGGTTTGATAAATACTTTATCCTTTATGATTTTTAGGTCAAGGGAGAATTTCAGGGATCCTCACCTAGAAAAATGATGATCTAATGGAGCAGCCAATTGCTTTCTTCAGTCAATCCCTCAAATACTATGAGCTCAAATACTCATTCATTGAAAAATAGGTCTTTGTGGTTATTCAAGCTTTAAAGAAATTCAAGAACATGTTTTCCAACAACAAAATTCATTTGATGGTGTCTCATCCAGGCGTCAAGGATTTTTTGTTAAAAAAATATATGAAAGAGAAGCACGCTAGATGGATCATGAAGGTGATGGTGTATGATGTACATATCAAGGTTACCAAACTTGTTAGGGGTAAAGGTTTGTGTCAACAACTTGCTGTAGACATGGAATCAAAAGATGATGTGGACACGATGTTCCTAAAAACTGATGAGAGTGATGATCAAGTTAACTAGTTATCCAAAATGAAGAATTTATCTTCTCAGGAGTATATCCTGTGAACATGGATAAAAAACAAAGAAAAAATTTCCATCTTCAATATATTCCATATGTTTTGGTAGATAATGTTCTCTTTCGAAAATATTTGAATGGTGTCTTCCTTCGATGCATAATACCAAAACAGGTGAGTAAGATACTAGAAGAGTTTCATAATGGCCTATCTGGAGGAAATTACTCTACATGAAAAACTGCTACCAAGATCATGTGAGCTAGTTACTATTGGCTAGATTTGTTCAAAGATGCCCATCTCTAGGTAAGGAGATGTAAAGAGTGTGCCTTTTTTAGGTAAATAGAAGTTGGCAGCTCTTCCACTGTATCCAATTCAAGTGGATCAACCCTTTGTTCAATGGGGGTTGGAATTCATCGGAATGATTAATCCTCCATCCAGTGATATACATAAATGGGTCCTTACTACAACTAGACTATTTTACTCGATGGACAAAGGTGGTAGCATTGAAAGAGAGCAATGAAAAGGTAGTTATGGATTTTTTGGAAGGTATAATGACAAGGTTCGGTGTTCCTTTTATAGTCATTTCAGACAATGCAATGGATTTTCTTGGTATGAAGTTGAGTGAATGGGATGTTAAAAATGGGGTCTACCTCAAGACTTCATCCAATTACTATCTGCAAGGAAACAAATTGGTTGAGTCTAGTAATAAAAACCTCATAAGGATTATTAAGTGCATGATGGAAACTAACAAGAGGACTTGGCATACACAACTTAAGACCACCTTATGGGCAGATTGGATCACACCTAAAAGGGCCATAGGGAATTCTCCTTTCGTGTGTGTAAATTTAAGTGAAGAAATACTTCCACTCTCCTTGGAGTTACCTTCTTTAGAGTTAGCTCATCAACTTGAAGTTATGGAGAGTGATCCTCTGACAGTAAGGTTTGCTGAACTCATGGAGTTAGAGGAAGTATGGAACATGGCTATGAAGAATTTGGGGCAACATCAAACTCAGGTTAAGAAATATTTTGACAAAAATTCATTTGACATCTCTGGAGTGGTCCATACATCATCACGAGTTGTAAAGAGGAGAATTCATTTAATCTATCTAGGCTCAATGGAGAAAAACTTCCCATTCATGTGAATGGGATACATCTCAAATCTTGTTTTTAGAAGTGTTCCAACCCCTGTATAGTTTAGTTAGGTGTTTTTCTCCAAGTGCTTATGCACATTGTTGTGTTTTTTTTTTCTTTCCTTTTTTTGCCATGTTTTTGTGTTGTTCTTGCACATTGTTTCATCATTGGTGGTGTTAAAGGAGAAGGAAGATTTAAAGTTTCCATAAGAGTTTCATGATCTACCTCATTCAAAATTTTGTAATGTTCCATAAATGTCAAGCATTCAACAATTTCAATATACCTCATGCTTAGCATTCTAGGGAGGTCAAAGATCAGCTATGCTCAAGGGGATTTTGCATGTATCACAAAAGATAAAATCACTTTCAGGATTCCAATATTGACTCCATGCCTAATGGATGACTTAAGGCTACTAGAATTATGATTAACAGGATATCATCCCCGAGAGGTCACCAAAAATGTTATCCAATTTTGTGCACATGGAAAAATTGGACAACGAGGTTCTATTTTGACCAAATTATGACATTGGTCCCAAGGCCCATTTATGGTCATCTCAAAATAACATGATTAAAATAATTAATGAATTGTATAGGTGATCTCACCTAACATTTAATGGGGTCAAATTGAGCTGAACTCGGTGTAAACTCGGTGATGAATCAGTGTTGGCTCGGTTGAGAACTCATTCATTCATCATTAAAACTCAACTTGAGGGGTCAGTCAAACCCAACATTGAGGCAAGTCATTTTAACTCATGAAGGGGATGAGTGGATTAGAAGAACTTTCTAGATGTCGAAGAACATGGAAGGTATTAGTATGGCTCGAGAGAGAAGCTCGGAAGTCGAACAACTTAGTGTCAACCTCGACTCGATAATAGCCTACAACAGAGGTTGAATTGATACATACATTTCATTTCTCGAGCAAGTGGATGAAGGTCAGCCCAGAGACTTTAAGTGATATAGCAGCAAAGATCAAACACAATCATGTAAAACTCCGGTATAGAGAAACTTGAGTTGTATAGTAGCAAAGGAGTATCTCACCTCGGCTCATTTTTATTTCAACGTGGGGAGGTCAATGCTTCCTCATTAGAACATAAACTCGGTTCATAGGGCTCAAAAGATACTATAGAATAAATAATCGAGCTTGGTCTTGAGAAGATGACCCACGAGTCATAAAATACGAGTAACTTGACCATTGTGAAAGGAAATTAATTGCGCCACATAGAGAAATCAAAGGAGGTTTGAGTTCACTAGTCAAGTTGATGAAGCTTGTGAGAAGATGAAGCTATAAACGTACTTAATTAAGTACTTAATCACTCTAATATGTGATCAAGCTCAAGATTGAAGGTGTCACGAAAAAATCAAGTCAGAGTGTAGGCAGATCTTGCAACCGTGTTTCAAGATGTGACCATGGTGGAGATAATGTCTTTGTAAGCCAAACTAGTAGTTCTACATGGGGGAATTTGGGGAACTAATTACCATTTGGGAATTTCATTAATGGAAAACTAAGACATGGATTCCATAATGATGGGGATTTGTGGGGTTTATTGACACGTGGAGATAATGTGATGATAGTCCAAGATGATAGCTCAAAGATAAGGGAAATTTGGGAAAACATGGCCAAGTGGGGTATCGACCATGGTAAACCAACGTGAGACTTCCACACGAGCTATGTAAATAGGAAGACCTGAGCACGTTGAAAAAATAGGAAGCATTTGTTGACCACATCATGGTGAGTGATCTTCCATGTAAGTAAATAGTTAAGATACAACACCGAAAGTGGAGGATTGAGTCAAGTTCCAAGTGGTGTGGCCACGGTTGATCAAATATTATAAAATAACTAAGACCTCAGGGAGAAATGTGGCTCGTGAGTGTCATTTGAGCTCACTAGGAAAGGCAGAGGCTAGTTCTCAGGAAAGCTCGATAGTAGCTCAACTCTTATGGAGTGTACCCTGGAAGAGATTCACATGGTG
This sequence comes from Taxus wallichiana var. yunnanensis, assembly GCA_018340775.1. Classification (NCBI taxonomy): domain Eukaryota; kingdom Viridiplantae; phylum Streptophyta; class Pinopsida; order Cupressales; family Taxaceae; genus Taxus; species Taxus wallichiana. The sequence goes on along the minus strand of CM031244.1, from coordinate 745,886,483 downwards.
AGCTCATTTTGAATCAAGCTACAAACTGAGGGATTTGGGTTAAGACCAGTCAAGCTCATGAAAATAACACAGTTGAATGATGGAGCCTGGTTCAGAGGTAGGAAAGGCTAAGTTCACTCAGAATTGGAAAATCATAACCAAACATTTTGGTCTTGATGTTTCTTCATTCGAAGATGAACTTGGAGTATCGGGCTTAGCGTTAGAGACATAATTATCTCGAGGGAATCAACGAAGAATGAATAAAGTATATCGAGCCATTATAAGGGAATGATATCACTTAAGGATGGCTCAATTTTTTGAATGAGTTTCTCGGGATGCAACATGCAGAGATGAGTGCCCAGACAAGCCTGAAAGAGAAATCCCTCAAGTATGAGCCATCTCACAATAACATGATGTAAATAAAATAGCAACAGTGGGGATCATTGTCAAGCATATCACCAACTCAAAGCAGGGGATATGGGTTAGCTCGGTGTCAACTATTTGAAGACAAAAATAGAGATGAACGTGATCTCAATACAGGAGTTGGGATAATCCACGAGGTAGAATGGATGGAGCTCACCAAACCGGCATAACATGGCATGCAGTTAGATTCTTGGTAAAATACATAGATGAGCTTGTTGGGGTCAACGTGTGGATGAAAGATAAGTCACTCTAGTGTGCACAAAAGTAAACTCGGGGAAAGGAGAAATCTCAACTTGGGACATTCGGGTATATAGGTCATTTGAAACATGTAGGTTTGGGGTGAGATGAGGAATAAAATAAAGTCTCCGTTTTGGGTCGGGATCACCGAATTGATCCCGTGAATGAAGTGAGCCAATGAAGATCTCAGGTGGTCAAGCAGGGTGCTCGTAACTTGAAAAAAAAGAGTAAATGGCTTGATTAAGACCATAGGGAGACCAACTCGAGTGAGCTAGGATGCAAGTTTCTATGAAATCCACTACATAACTCACAACTTAGGTTTAAGTTATGAAGAAATTGGTTTTACAACTTGGTTGAGTCTTCTTGGGATTCATAGTTCAATGAACGACATAAAAACATGTTATATGGCCAAGGCTCATCATGAGGGACATAGCTCAATTGCTAAGAAATAAATTGGTGGAGATCACCTCAATGAATTAAGATGATTTCCCATTCAAGGAATTAAATGCATGGAGTTGGGTGACCTAAGAATAGGCGAACTGATCTCTCCATTCACTCATAAGGTCTTATCTTGCGGATTATGGAGCTTACGAAAAGAAGAGCTCAAAGGATCGGTTGGGAGCTCGATCTATGCATGTAAATAATTCGAGAGGATCTTAAAACATCAAGAGGAGCTATGCATGCATGTTCAACATCAACATGCTCAGTTGGGAGCTCAATCATAGAGGTGATAAAATGGTTTAGTGAACTAAACTAAATCAATCCACGAGATAGAAATGACTCAACATGAACTTAACGAGAAAAAAATTAGCCAAAACTAGCTTGATGGATAGCCATAGGAACTTGAGATCAAGGTTGCGATGTGGAAAGAGACATAGATCACGGAAAGGAGTAGGTTGGTTGAATCATTGAGAGTAGGGATCCGAGTTGCATGTAAAGTGACTTTGTGGCTTGATGAAGATGTCAAACTTGGTGGGAATGGAGCTCTGAGTGCATAAGGTAGAATCATGCATGGTCAGAGATTTTCCAACGAGTCGAGGAGCTCGGCATGTTCACCAAGATAATGAACTCGTAGATATATCTTGGTTTAGAGCTTAGTGCAAAGGCTAAGTAGTTCGGTTGTTATGGAGCTGGTTTAATTTCGAGCTAGGAACTACTCAACAAAGCATTCAAAGTATGAGCTCTGTGGGGTTTGTGGAACTGATAAGGTGAGTTCACCCGAGGCAAGCCAACACAAATTAATGAACTCGGCATAGATTTTGGTGGAGAGCTCGGCTACGTGAATCAACTCACTCAACGAGTTAGTGAATAACAGGAGTGGAGGTCGATAAGCTCGGTGTCACATGGAGGAGCTCGGTGGCGAGTTCGGATGGGTGTGAGTGAGTTTGGTAAAAGAACATGTGAAGTGGAACATACTCAAAGTTAGCTCAAATGGAGGAGCTTAGACCCAACTCGGTGAGTTGGCTCGGCAAGCCAACCACCGAGTTGGGCTATTTTTGGCCTTTTCCCATAATTTCCCCTTCAATGAAGACCAATTTTCAGTGGGACCCACTATATTTTAATTAAATTAATATTTTTATTTAAATATTTTAATAATAATATTTATTATTATTATTTAAATATTATTTTAATTAATTGCAAAGAATAAGTCAAACCAGACATTAATGGCAAATAATGGAACCTTCTCAAGTGGTTTAACCAACTGTAATAAATAAACATCATGTGCCTTCAATTTAGGAATGTAATTATGAACTTTCCTCTTCTCTCTCACATATTCTTCTATAAATGTAAGTTGGAGGCTCATTCCAAAGGGGTTCCAACAGGTCAGATAGTTTGGAAAGTTAGACATCTTAGGTAAGTGTAATTTTCAAGAGTCCTCTCTCTTCAAGTTGTCCTTGTGTGTTGAGAGAACTTTCAAGCCTCCTTTTCAAGAATGTAATGACAACCATTGCCTCTTTTGAATGTATGATGCATTGTGCATGTTATTGAAGTAATAAAAGTGTGTGTTTTGTGACTAATCTTAGTCCTTTCATCCTTCTATACTTCCTTGTGCCTTTTCTCATGCTTGTAGGTACACTATGCAAGTTCACATTTCTATTGCAGGTTCTTGGATTTCTATGCTTATAGATTGGTGGAGTATTACATGCAGTTGAGTAGTGGTGTTCGTTCACCCTTATTAACTTCATCCTTCTTCACCGGGAAATTGATATATTGCTCTGTCTGATCAAGTTTAACAAAGGGAACACATGTTTCTTAGTCTATGGTATTTTGTACCCTCTCTAAGTTACAATAGGTGAAGTTGATCTGTGGTGCACACATCCTCTTCAAATTAACCCTTCATGAGTATGGAAACACCCTTTATTTGGTGCATCACCATCCCTATTATAGTTACATTTTTACAAATATTTTTCCTAGAAACCCATGAAAATGTTAGCATAGGACTAGATAGCCTTTTTATCACACTAGGAGTAGTACAACACTTAGTTTAGGAGAGGAAGTCGGCCTTCTCCAGAGGTTCACCTAGATCCCAAGTACCATAGCTTGAGAGGTAATCCCATGTGTCCCAATCACACCAAACATCCTATTCACATTCTGGCCATTTGAAGGGTGCAATGATTTGGTGACAACAGGATTATCGGAGTCGTGGAGCAAGCGATTTCTATGAGTTTGTGTTAACTAGGAAGGGAAAAGTATTCCTAAATCCAATAAACCACCACCATTCTATATTTGCTTGATCATTAGCAACCACCTGGTGTATAATTTCATGATTGATTCTGGTGCCAATAGCTCACTCATGCCCAAACAAATTACGAATACTAGGCATACAATATGCGCCTTGTTGATAGAGGATTTATTTAGATGGATGGAACAGATTGTTAAGACTATTGGAGTTATCAAAGGAATTAAAATTACCATCCATTCATGCCTAAGTTTTCATTCACCCAAGACATATCGAGTCATTGATCTTCCTCTCTTTGCCATCTTCTTATCACAAGATTTCACCGCCAAGATGGGCGATTATCTCTCGGTCGATTGGTCACATATGATTCTCGAGATTCGATACATAACCAAAGTGAATATAAGGGTGAAACCAATCTACCATAATAATGTAGAACCCTACACTGTTAGTCCTATAAATGAGAATTACACCATCGGAGATCCGGAAGAAGAAGATGTTGATCTTGAACCGACCACTCTCGTTGAAAAAGTCCTAGATACTATGCTAGATGAAGTAAGTGGAGATAATCAGTATGATCCCTACACTAATGTGTTAATAGAAGAAGAAGTTGGTTTTCTAATTTTGAAAGAAACAGATTGGGTACCTACGACATTCATGAAGAAGATACAATCATACCGTAACTTGTCAAAACACCAAGTGATTCAGAAGGATTGTGGAAATTGTTCTTCGATGGCTCAAGAAGTAATAATGGATTTGGTGCTGGTGTTATGTTAATTTCTCCAGAGGGAGATAAGTACTTCTCATATTTCTAGTTGTAATTCAGTTGCACTAATAATGTTGCTAAATATGAGGCCCTTGTATAAGGAATTCAACTAGCCCAAAAGAAGGGGATCAAAGCCTTGACTATTTTGGAGACAGTGAGTTAGTTTTCCATCAAGTGACGGCATGCAATGCATCCAAGAATTATCTTTTAAGATCATACAAGAACCGAGTCTGGGACTTGATTAAATATTTCTAAACTTTTGGAATCCATGTTGTTCCTAGAAATCAAAATCAAGATGCTTTGATAGGCTTGCTACAATTGGCTCACAATACGATATACCTATTGATATCATGAAATAAGGGCAACAATTTGTCAAAATAGTGGTTTGATCTACAGTCCCTGATAATGTGAGTTGTTGGCAAGTGTTCGATAGTGACCAACAAATTATCCTTTTCTTACAAGAAGAGGAGGGTTTCTCTATAAGAAATTGGGATAAGTTGCTTTAGAGCCATATGGTGATCAAATTATATGATTGAAGAGAAACAAACTACCAAAAGGCTTAGTCAATCTAGAATCCATTTTCAATTTAGATGATCAAGCCAAAAGACAAAGCTCTAACATGGTGGTAAAAGAAGAATATTTTGAAGAAGTCGAGGTAGTGCATGAGAAGTTTCTGAAGATTGGAAAAGTGTGTACTTTTGAAGAGAAAGAATCTTTCATCAAAATTTGCCAAGAGTATCATGACATTTTTGCGTGGAGATATAAATACTTGTGTCATTTTGATCCGGGCTAGCACAACATACCATCGAATTGGATCCTAATACCAAGCCAGTTCACCAGAAATAGAGGCCCGTTAATCCCAAAATTGAGCCACTAATGAGAAAGGAGCTAACCAAACTCATCAAATCATGTATTATTTTTCCCATCAAGCACTCCTCTTGGGTAGCCAATCTAGTGCCCGTAAGGAAGAAGAACAGAGAGATTTGGTTGTGCTTACATTTCAGGGATTTGAATCGTGTGTCATTGAAAGACCATTATCCTCTCCCATCAATGGAGAAAATCCTTTAAACGGTGGTAGGAGCTCAAATATTTTATTTTCTCAATGGATATTCAGGTTACAATCAAATCCTAGTCCAATAATTTGACCAATTCAAAATGGCTTTCACTACCAAGTGGGGCATATATTCCTACAACAAAATGTTGATCGGATTATCTAACACCGAGGCTACTTTCTAAAGGGCCATGGACATGGAGTTTAAAGGACTAATAAATGATATCATCTTGGTTTACCTAGATGACATAACTATATATTCTAAGCATGTAGATGATCACATCACGCATCTAAGGAAGGTTTTCCAAGGTGTAGGGAATTTCGGGTTTCACTTAATCCCAAGAAGTGTATTTTTGTAGTTCACAAGGGAAATTTGTTGAGGCATGTTGTTTCAGTGGAAGGATTATCAATCGATCCAACTAGGATTCATTTGATTATGTCCTTATCTCTCCCAACTCATCGGAAGGGCCTCCAGAGTTTTTTGGGAAGTATAAATTTTGTGTGGAGATTCATCCCTCACTTCACGACATTGGCTAAACCACTTACAACCATGTTAAATAAAAACATGCCATTCTCATGGAAAAAGAAAGGACAAGAAAGATTCAAGCCATTAAAATGGAAATTTCTCAAGGTCCCATGCTAGTGAACCCTAGGTTTTATAAAGACTTTATCATTTATGCTTTTACGGTGTCAAGAGATCATTTCAGGGATCCTCACCTAGCAAAATGATGATATGATGGAGCAATCAATCACTTTCTTTAGTCAATCCCTCAAATACTACAAGCTTAAATACTCATTCATTGAAAAATAAGTCTTTGCGGTTATTTGAGCTTTGAAGAAATTCAAGCACATGTTGTCCAACAACAAAATTCATTTGACGGTGTCTCATCAAGGCGTCAAGGAGTTTTTACTAAACAAAGAGATGAACGAGAAGTTGGCTAATGATCAAGTTGAATGGTTATCCAAAATGAAGAATTTCCTCTTCTCAAGAGTATATCCTGTGAACATGGATAAAAACCAATGAATTTTTTTGTCTTCAATCTATTCCATATGTTTTTATAGATAATGTTCTCTTTCAAAAGGATTCTAACGGTGTCCTCCTTTGATGCGTAGGAAGGTGGAACAGGTGAGTAAGATACTAGAAGTTTCATAATGGTATATCTAGAGGAAATTACTCTGCATGAACAAGCTGCTACCAATATCATGTAAGATGGCTACTATTGGCGGATTTGTTCAAAGATTCCCATCTCTAGGTAAGGAAATGTAAGGAATGTGCCTTTTTCACGGGCAAGCAGAAGTTGGTAGCTCTTCCGCTATATCCAATCCAAGTGGATCAACCCTTTGTTCAATGGGGGTTGGACTTCATCAGAATGATTAATCCTCCATCTAGTGATGGACATAAATGGGTCCTTACTACAACAAAATATTTTACTCGATGGATAGAGGTGGTAGCATTGAAAGAGAGTAATGAAAAGGTAGTTCTAGATTTCTTGGAAGGTATAATGACAAGGTTCGGTGTTCCTTTTACATTCATTTCAGACAATGCGATGGATTTTCTTGGTATGAAGTTGAGTGAATGGGCATTAAAAATGGGGTATACCTCAAGACTTCATCCAATTACTATCCATAAGGAAATGGATTGGATGAGTCTAGTAACAAGAACCTCATAAGGATTATTAAGTGCATGATGGAAACTAACAAGAGGACTTGGCATACACAACTTAAGACTTCCTTATGGGAAAATTAGATCACACCTAAAAGGGCCATAGGTATTTCTTCTTTCATGCTTGTATATGGAAGGGAAGCAAAATTTCCACTCTCCTTGGAGTTACCTTCTTTGGAGTTAGCTCATCAACTTGAACCGCTGAACTCATGGAGTTAGAGGAAGTATAAACAAGGCTATGAAGACTTTGGAGAAACATTAGGCTTAGGATGAAAAATATTTTGACAAGAAGGCGTATGACATGCATTTTTAAGAGGGAGATTTAGTTCTCAAATGGGATGAAGAGAGGGCCAAACCAGGCAAGCACGCCAAGTTTGACGCTCTCTGGAGTGGTCCATACATCTCACAAGTTGTAAAGAGGTGAATTCATTTTGTCTATCTACGCTCAATGGAGAATAACTACCCATTCATGTAAATGGGATACATCTCAAAGATTATTTTTGAGAAGCATTCCACCCCATGTATAGTTTAGTTAGGTGTTTTCCTCTAAGTTCTTATACACATTGTTTTTGTGTGTTGTTCTTTTGTTTTCCTCGTTGTTGTGTTTTGTGTTATTATGACACTATTTCATCATAAGAAGGTGTTGAGTAGAAGGAAGGTTCAAATTTTCTATAATAATTTCATACATCTGCTTCATCCAAAATTCTGTAATATTCATGATGCCAAGAATTCAACAAATTTAGTATACTTCATGCTTAGCATTCTAGGAAAGTCCAAGATCGGCAATGCTCGAGGAGATTTAGGGGATATATCACGAGAAGATCAAATCACTTTCAATATTCCAATATTAACTCCATGCCTAATGGATGACTTAAGGCTACTTGAATCATTATTAGTAGTGCAACCATCCTCGAGAGGTTGCCAAAATGTTATTCAATTTTACACACTTTGATAAAAATTGGACAACGGGATCCTAATACAATGAAATTATGACATTGGTCCCAAAGGCCCATTTTTGGTCATCATGAGATAACATGATTAAAATAATTAATAAATTGCATAGGTGAGCTCACCCAACATGGAATGGGGTCGATTGAGCTCAACTCGGTAAAAACTTCGGTGTTGGCTCGGTTGAAAACTCCGTTGTTTATCATTGGAAATCAACTCAATAGGTCGATGAGCTCAACTTTGAAAGGTTTCGGTCAAGTCAAGAAAATACGAGAAAATTTTCCAAAAATGGGAAGAGTTTACAAAATAAGCCAAGGGCCATCAAGAAAAAATTTTAACTCCTTTGAGTAGCTTAGTCGGCTACTTTGTGACTCAGGCTAGGTTGGGAAGACATTAAGTCAAAATGGAACTCAGTTCAAGGAGTCAAGTTCAATATCGACCCATAACAATTAAAGTATCATTAGTTTAAACTAAGCTCGGGGGCATTAAAAAGTTAAACAAATGAGCAAATGGACCAACAAGGGTCACGGTGGTGAGGGCTAAGCTCACACAATGTGGAAGGACGAGGCGATCAATGAAGATGGGATACAATGTTGGTGAGGTTGGAATGTTTGGTCTAATCTCATAGAGACAAGATCAACATGATATAGAAAGAATATTTTGAAACTCGATGGCTTAGGTGGTCAAGTCGTGAGATGAAATCTCAGCTCGTATCCAAGCAAGCTTTGGATTGAGCCACTCTCGGTCTTTCCCGAGTTAGTCGGGTTCAAAGGAATTTGAATTTGGAAAGTCATTCAAGCTTGAACATGAGCTCATTGCATAGACAAGAGGTGATATGGGCTCGATATAGTGAGTACATCAAGTTAGGGGAAGATCTTGGAACACCGAGCCTAGGCCACACCAACTTTGCAGGGAAATGTGTTCGAGCCATGACAACTGGGGAACTTTGAGGGGTTTTGATAGGTGGGGATGTTGGTATGGTAAACCAAGGAAAAATTTTCATGTGGGAAAAGTTCATCCTCATTGCCAAGTGGGAAAAATTACTCAGAAATCCAAAGGAGAAGTTTCGTGAATCAAATAGATAGCTTCACTTAAGATCTTAGGCCCACCGAGGGATCATGCCAGCAAGTATAGTATAAAGTGGAATATCGTCAACCTGGGGAAATTTGAGGTTTGAGGCTATGGTGGTAACTTTGTAATGGAAAGCCATCATAAGGTTTATGTGCTTGAGAAAAGTCTAAGTTTATTACTAATTCACCATGAGAATCGCAGGTGATTGAGAGGTTGTAGACAAGACGACGAGTCATTCGCCGAGATATGAGGAAGGTTGATTGGTGAGACTGGTCACATGAAAATGGTTGATGATAGTGGTGCATTGATGTAACAATAGTTTCATGAGTAGTGAATCATCTTTCCAAAATGATTTCATACTTTGCGGTCAAAAAGAGAAGATAAGATTCATATGAGATTTTCAAGTTCGGAGTTCATTAATTATGTTGAGCCAAGAGAAAGATGTTAAAGGCCATGCATGAAAAATAGGTTAGATGCTTGAGTGAATTCAGATCCAAGATAATTCCCATAAGGCTTTGGTTTGTGAGATTAGTGGTGAATTCATAGCTTAAAATTAGCTTAGACATCTATGGGTGAGCCATTCATCAACAATATGAACTTGGGGAGTCGAGCTTGTTGACAAAAGGATTTAAGATCACCATAATGATTCAATCAGTGAAGCTTGAGATCACACTCAGAATGGCGCAATCATAACAAGTTGAATGGAGGTGGTGTTTGGTGCACCACTTGGTGAGTTGTAAAATATCAAATCCTAGGCAGGTTAATAAGGGTGCGTTTAATGATTAAGATGGTAGGAATTAGAAGTTGAAGAACTTGATAAGCTCAGGCATGCTAACACCAAGTTGTGGGAGTGCTAGCTTGAGGAGGTGGTAAGCTCGGATCGAGCTTAGTTCCAAGTCGGTATGAGTATGGGCTCGACATAGAGTCAACGTAGCTCGGTCAATGCATTGGGACAGAGCTCAATGGAGATCTAGTTTGAAGGATAAGGAGCTCAAAGCTCACGTAACCCATTTAAGCTCATCGAGCTAAATGGAAAGTTACTCGATTACATGGTGGCTAGCTTGGTAATGATGCATTCAAGAAGGGATATTTTTAGTGATGGTGATTCTGAGTTTGATTTGAGCCATTGTATTAGGGTATGTAGCACATAGGAGCTCTCAATGATTCACGACATGATCGTGCTAAGGAAATGATGATTGCAACAAGAGGGTTGTAAATTTGTAAGCCACAAAGGGTTGTCGAGCTCTCAACATGGTGAGAGTGGAACCAAGTTACTCAAGGCTCAAAAAGAGTAGCTTGGTCTAAATTGTGATGATGAAAGGATTTTTAGGCGATGAGTTGAGGAAGATCATGGAGTTAGGTCATACGACGGAGCATTAAGAGCTCGATTCGGTGAAATACAAAACCAAGCCATATCAAAGGCTCAATTTTATCCGAGCTTGGAAGTATGAACATGGTTTTAATAGATATGAATGAACTAATTTTAGAGCACTAAACCATAGGGGACATAGGTTCAAGATGAGGTAGAGTTCAATGGAGGAAGTGACCCGTGATTCGAGCGGGACATAGCATGCTCAGGGGTATTGATTGTATAACTCAGTAGAAAAACAAGGAAAGAGTCTTGAGCCATTAGTAAGAAATAAAATGATGAGCTCATGATATGGGTGTTCGGCCCAAGCCAACTCGCTATGAGAATAGGTTATTCAAACAAAGAGATGGACATATTGCACAAATGACCAGGGTAATGCATGGCAAGAGTCAACTCTTCCCAATTTTGACATCGAGCTCATGTGTGATTAGCGCCAACTTAGTGGGAGGAAGTGAGTAAGTGATTGAGGCTCAGGTTGTGGAGCTAGCTTGAACACGGGGTGGCTTGGTAACTCATGCCAAGACACCTTGTTGGGTTCATCGATCATTAATGCCAAAATTGAAGCAAGGCAAAAATTGTGTTAAGGTGAATTTTGTTCAAGCTCATTGCTTTGGATGTGATAATTCAAAGGAGCTCAGTGGACATTTCAATATGTCTTGGTCATGTGGAGCTTAACATATTCAATAAGAATTCAGTCACTAAGAAGATGAAGCTTGGTTTGGAGCTTAGTTTAGAGCTCGGTGGAGAGATCATTTTGTGATCTCGACGTGGGGAGATCGGTTGGTATGATGAATGGGGAAGAGCCATTGTGGTGAGTCATTGAACATGGAGTTTGACTTTCAATACATGTGAGGGTGCTCAATACCAAGTGAGCTTATAAAGATTCAACAAAGAGTTCGACCCAAAGTAAGCTTGTTTACGGTGAAGGGTGGAGTAGAGATGAGCCCAAATCGGTGAGTTAGCTCAGTGAGCCAACCATTGAGTTGGGTTATTTTTTGACTCATTCACATGGACCCCTCCCTCCTCGGTGAAAACCAATCAATAGGGGGTCCCACATTATTTTTAAAGTTTTTTTAATATTTTTATTTAAATATTTTAATAATAATCTTTATTATTATTATTTAAATATTTTATTTAAATATTCTTTTAGTTAATTGAGAATATTAGGTCAATAGGCATTAATGGCATAGGATGGAATCTTTTTAAGTAGTTTAACCAACAAAATAAATGAAACATCATGTGCCTTTAATTTAGGAATGTAATTATGACCTTTCCTCTTCTCTCTCACATATTCTTCTATAAATGTAAGTTGGAAGCTCATTCTAAAGGGTTCCAATAGGTTAGATAGGTTGGAAAGTTAGACATCTTAGGAAAGTGCAAATTTTCAAGAGTCCTCTCTCTTCTACAAGTTGTCCTTGTGTGTTGAGAGAACTTTCAAGCCTCCTCTTCAAGACTGTAATGGAAACTATTTCCTCTTCTAAATGTATGATGCATTGTGCACATTATTGAAGTAATAAAAGTGTGTGTTTTGTGACTAATATCAGTCCTTTCATCCTTTTATACTTCCTTGTGCCTTTTCTCATGCTTGCGGGTACATTGTGTAGTTTCACATTTCTATTGTAGGTTCTTGGATTTATGTGCTTATCAAGTGGTGGAGCGGTGCATGAAGTTGAGTTGTGGTTCTTGTTCACCCTTCTCAAGTTCATCCTTATTCATTGGAAGACTGATAGCTTTTTTGTCTGATCGAGTTTAACAAAGGGAATGCATGCTTCCTAGTCTGTGGTATTTTTTTACCCTCTCTAAGTTACGATAGGTGAAGTTGACTTTGTGGTGCATGCACCCTCTTCAAATTAACCCTTTCTAATTATGGAAATACCCTTTATTTGGTGCATCACCATCCCTAGTATAGTTTCATTTCTACAAATCTCTTTCCCTCAAACCCATGAAATGTTAGCATAGGAATAGATAGACATTTTATTTCACTAGGAGTAGTACAACACTTAGTTTAGGAAGAGGAAGCCAACCTTCTCCAAAGGTTCACCTCGACCCCAAGTCTCACAACTTGAGAGAGGTGATCCCATGTGTCCCAATCACACCGAACATCTTGTTCACATTACTCGCCATACAAAGGGTGCAAAGTGATTCGGTGAAAACAATTACTACAAACTATTAAAACCATGAATTCACCAACAATCATTAACATTAATCCTTGTGGAAACACCTATAACCTTTAAGACTCATCAACTGATACAAACCTACTTTGACATGATCATGACAAGCATACCTTGTACAACAATTACACTCGAGATACAACTCAACACCGATCATACACATTTATGGACTTTTATACATTTGTGAGAGACCTTAAGGGACTTCACAATATCCTCCACATTATTTTTAGTTGTGACAAACTAGACCTTATAGATCCAAACTTAGAGGATAGACTGAACTACATGACATGGCCATATTTCATGCTCCAAGAGACCTTAGAAGAAACTCATCAATATTATCCACTTTTGGAAACACACATCCTTAATTTTAAGCTCATTAAAATACATGACAGACTTATTCGACCTTGCAAAAATGATAATCCAACTTCAAGACTCTTGACCATGGAGATGAACTAAAGAGAAGATTGATCTTACATCTACATACACCTGACCTCGAGACACCTACTCAAGACACAATAACTCAAAGACATGGAAATATGAAATTAATTAACATACCTTATAACATTTGAGGTATTACAAACTCCTAGACTTCTCAACTTGTCATGAATTGGTGAATGGATGGCTAAGAGGCATATAAGATCTTTTCAACAATTGAATCTTCTACCATTACAAACCTGATTTCTAGATCTGATTTAGGCTTGATAACCTTGTTTTCCTTATTTATAGCATTAGAAACTTCCTTTTTATCCTTTGGATCTGACATGAATGCCTTGGAATCATGCATGGAACTGATTTTTCTCTTGAAAACACTTTTATTTGATGCTTGAAATCTGTTAACAAATCTTGATGTTCCATAAAATCTAGCAATGTGTCCTTGTTTATGACACCTATGACATACAACATCATTTTTATTCCTTCTTGGTTCAAACATGCTAATATTACATCCACAATCCTTATCTCTATGCCCATATTCACAACATGAATAACATTCAACCTTGAAGAGAGATTAATCATTCCTAAGAAACCTTATTTTGAAATCTTTAGCTCTATGACCAAAGTCATGACACAAAAAAGCAATATCCATGAAATGATGAACCATACCTCATAGAATCAGGTTGTCTAATTGAGTTATAACTTATTGGATAAACCTTCTTAGTCACCTTCTCAACTGATTTTGAACTTGGACTAGCTTCATCATCATGATTTCTATAAAATCCTAGGCTTGTTTTGTCATTTGTGTCTCTTTGATTCTTCAACATATCATTTAGGGATTCTAAAATTTTCTCTAAATTTTCATAGGTATTCAACTTACTATATGCCTACTCCAAATCTGATTTTAAGGATCTCAACTCAGCTTCATACCTACTGCAATCTTCTTCTTTGACCTTTAGGGTTTTATTCACTTGAGACTTCAAATCCATGATGGCATGATCATGCTCTATCTCCATATCCTTAACCTAATTTTGACAGATTTGATACATGGTACAGCTTCTTCATTCCTCATTCTTAATGTTGTTATAAGATTTGAAGACTTACCCATTGCTTGTTCTTCAAAGGATCTCCTTCAAGTTGCTAAACTTGCTTCACAAGGACCTGCTTTGATACCAATTGTTAGAATTACAAGAGGCTAAGAGGGGGAGCGAATCGATCTATTTAAATTTTAAACCATTTTCATTCATCATTAATTTTCAATTATTTAACCATTCAACCATACAAAAACCATATGTGTGTTTAGTTAAGCATTAAATACACCATACATAGGAAAAAGAGTAAGAGAGTACACAAGAACACAAAATATATGTGGGAACCCCTCCAGGGAAATAAAACCCACTATTTTTTTTATATTACTAAAAAAATAGTGAAGAACTAACTTCACAAGGAGCACCAACCCCTAGTTTAGTAGAGCACCATCCCTAAGGGGAGCACAAACCCCTAATTTAGTGAAGCATCAACTCCACAAGGAGGGTAAAGGATGACCAAAAAAAAATCATCCACCTTATGATGTTTTATCTCTGATAATTCTTCTACCACAACTGATGGATATCACTTATTCAACTCACAAACCCTAGCTCATACCCTAGGTCTTCAATATCTCATAATCTTGCTCTTTCTTCACTTGTATTTTCTCTAACCTCTTGATCTCATGTCTTAAATCAGTATTAAAAATTTATTTCTCTTATTCATCCCTAAAATCATCCACACATACCTGCAAATCACTCTCCTCTAGGTTGCACTTCTTCCCTCCAAGAGCACTAGTTCAAAAATGAACCCAAAACATCACTTTTATATGATTTTATTTCTTCTAACCCAAAAGAGGTCGGTATTACACCTTTGGTTTGACCAATGCATCATTAAAAACATCTAATAAATTTATAAAAAAATCTAAAAGTGACCTATAGGGGTCAGCCTAGCAAAAACCCTTCTTCCATGCACCAAAAATCACTAAAACCCATGCATTGGAATGTCAAAATTCTCCTAACACCAAACTATTTTTATTCATGATTTTAAAATAATCACACATGTTTAAAATAACATTTAAAACTCATACATTATCTCAATTTTCAGCACCCAATCAGATTATTTCATTTAATGGGACCACTATTCTTTGTACTTCTCAAAACAGTTGTTTCTACACCCTTCAGGACCCTGAAACATATTTATGCCACTAGATCACTCCAAAACATAAAAATATGTCATGTGACCACTCAATGGAAATTAAAGAACCTTTAGAACACTTATAATCAATTTATAATTCATGAAACAATCACCTACTCAAACCTCAGCCACTTTTGTCTTCACCAAATTAACTTTGCCCAAAACGTTGTTTTCAAAGATCAGCTAATTAACACCTTTCCTGGAACAATAAAGACCTCTAAATTGATTCATTAGATGTAAAATTAATCCTATTAAATATCCAAGTAATATAAAACATCACATAATCTGTATCATGCTCCAATAAACTCAAAAAATCTAGCAGATCATGCCCTATTATCCTACACCGACAAAAATATTCATATCCAAAAATTGACCTTAAAACCATAGAAAATTGTTAGGAAATAAGGGATAAAATATGTGAAACAATCCCACATAGAATCACAATATTATAAACTAATATGTGGAAAGATATTACAGATCTTAAATAAAAGAACAAAACACATAGACAAGATTTAACGTGGTTCACCCAATTTGGGCTACATTCACCAAGAATCACTTGCTCAGATTTTATTACAAGCCTTCTCTTTCTCTCAATACAATAACTAGATTTATTAGGATCTATGCTCAACAAACTCTCCTGAATTCACACTTGAACTCACACACATCTACAATGATATGTCTCACCTATGAAAAGTACATCAATAGGCAAGTTTTTAATTAGTTTTACAATACCGTGGGTACCAAAACCATGGGTCAAAACCACCTTATAAAAATATGGGTCAAAAATCCCTCCCATATGAGAAGAGCACGTTTATTGAGATATTGGGCACATTTTTAAGGCTAGAAAAAAATTTCTGGGCTACGCTCTCGAACCCCATTATCGGGGTTCCACACCCAAACCCCCACTCAAGGTCCGACACGACACCGAACTTGGGAAAGAAAAATTTGGAGAGTGTATAGTACTTTTAGTGTACAGTCTTCAACACTTCCACACATGAAAAACAAGCTCCACAACATAACAATCTCCCACTTAGAGACTAGTTTTCCTTTGAGCAAGCTTCTCAACCCTTCATTGTCATTATGTGAAGACCAACAAAAAAAAGTGATGAACACAAATTTAGTTTCTCCCTTGTGACCACCTTGGTCATCATATCTACAGGATTTTGACTAGTATGAATCTTCTCCAACTTCAACTTCTCTTCCTCCAAATATGTCCTAATGAAATGGTACCTTAACTATATATGCTTCATCCTAGAGTGGAAAGTAGAGTTCTTAGCTAGGTGTATAACACTTTGACTATCACTATGCAGATTCCATTCCTCATGATTATGACCCAACTCCTCAAGAATTGTTGTAACCAAATCATCTCTTTGTTATCCTTTGTGGAAGAAACATAATCAACCTTCATGGTTGACAAAGCCACAAGATTTTGTAGTCGTGAAATCCAAATCACTGGTGTTGTCTCACCTATAGTGAAATTATAACCTATCATTCTCCTCCTACTATCTACATCTTAATCCATATCTGAATCTATGTAACCACGCAAAGTGGTGTTTGATCCACTTATAACACGAAATATCCCCATGGTCCCTCTCAAGTACCAAAGGATCCACTTTACTTTCTTCCAGTGATCTTTACCTAGATCACTCATAAATCTACTCACTTTCTTCCTTTGCATGTGAAATATCATACCTAGTGCACACCATGGCATAAATCAAAATGCCAATTGTTGATGAGTAAGGTACTTTGGACATATGGTTTCTCTCCTGCTCTATCTTGGGACACAACTCCTTTGATGAATTTAAATGGCCTCGCCAAAGAAGTCCCAACCGGTTTAACATCCTACATATTAAACCTCTCCAAGAACTTAATGTACTCTTCCTAAGATAAAGTCATCTTCCGTTCCTTCCTATACCTAGATATCCTCATACGAAGGATTTATTTGGCTTCCCCAAATCCTTCATATCAAAGGATTTACTTAGTTATTTCTTGAGTACTTTTATTTTCTGCATGTTTTTTTCCTACAACCAACATGTCATCGACATACGAGACACAAGATAATATAACTACCATCCTCATATTTCTTTGTATATACGTAATGGTCAAAATGGCATCTAATATAACCTTGCTCCATCATAAAGCTATCAAATTTATTATACCATTGACGTGGAGCACATTTTCAAGCCATACAAGATCTTCTTTAGTTCGCACACCATCTCCTCTTTACCTTTTACCTCACAACCCTCTAGTTTCTAAATATATAGATCCTCCTCCAAATCACCATGGATAAATACAATATTTACATATAACTACTCTAAGTGCAAGTCTTCTATTTCCAATATTACAAGAACATTTCTAATAGAAGTCATTTTTACTACAGAGACAAAATATCATAAAAATATATACTTTTTTTCTTTACAAAACCTCTTAACCACCAACTGGGCCTTGTATATTTTCTTGCCCCCTTCTTCTTCTTTAACTCTGTAGACCCACTTTTTATGTAATGCTAATTTTCCTTTGGGTAGCTTCACTAAATCCCAAGTCTGGTTCTCCATGAGAGATTGATGCTCCCCATTAATGGCATACTCCCACTTATTCTTGGCATCTACCAACATTGCTTCATCAAAGATTTATGGATATCTACTATTATTGAGTAATACATAATAAAGAGAAGGAAAAAAATGTTTAGGTTCTCTTCTTACCCTAGAAGAACTCCTCAATATAGGAGTTTGGGGTTCTGTTGAGTAGGTTCCTAAATTGATTCATGTGTCACTTTCCCATCTGGAAGATCCTCTACCACTGCATATTCTTTCTTGGATCCTTCCTATTTTCTTGCAACCATTTGCTTATACATAACTTACTCATTAAAGACCACATTACTAGATCGAATAATTTTCTTGTCCTTAATAATCCAACATTTATATCCAAAGTCATCACCACCATAACCAATGCAAGTCATTTTTTTGATTTAGCCTCTAGGTTGGTCCTATCATCCTTCTCAATATGAATAAACACCTCACATCCAAAGATTCTAAGAAATGAGTGATCAAATTTCTTACCAACAAGCCTCCTCGGGTTGGCCTTCATCCAAGGCACTTGAGGGTACTCTATTTATCAAGTACATAACTATGCTCATCACTTTAAATGAAAAGGAAAGAGGAAGTCCCATGTAACCTCATGCTCTTAGCTCCATTATTGTCTTGTTAATCCTTTCTAACACCCCATTCTACTGTGGATTTTCTAGAACCTTATTTTTCCTACAAATTCCATTCTTAGAATAATAATAATCAAACTCATTGTTGTAATACTCCCCTCCATTATCGACTGAGACATTTTAGCTTAAGACTTTTTTCATTCTCTACCAAGGCTTTCCATTTAACAAAAGTGTCAAATACATCATATTTATTTCTAATACAATATACCCAAAATTTTCTTGTTGCATCATCAATAAAAGTAACATAATAATTTGAACCCCGAGAGATGATACCTGAGCCTACCCACACACATCAAAATATACCAGCTCTAACTTACTCTCTTTCTTCGTAGTTCCAACCTTGAAAAACTTTACTCACTTATGTTTCCCATATACGTAGTTATCACATAAATCCAAACCTATTTTTGTATATCCGGGTAAATTATTCTTTATTACATCCATGCCCTTACGGCTCATATGACTGAGCCTATAGTGCAAAAATGTTGTATCTGCATATGAAGCCACAAGATTATAAGCATTAGTGCTATCATCGGTTAAATACAAGGCTCCAACCTTCTTACCTCTTTCCACCACAAGACAACCCTTGGTGACCTTCCAAGATTCCATTGTAAATATTACAGACAACCATTATTTCCCAACTCCCCATCGATATCAAAATTCATCTTAATGTAGGCACATGTCCTGACATCTTTTAATAGCCATATATTCCTATTCTATATATTAAACTTAACATAGCCTTTTCTAACCATGTTGTAAGGCTCATCATCACCAAGAAAAACATGCCCAAAATCCCCTTGAACATAATAAAAATAATAATTCCTATTTGGAGTAGCATGGAAGGAAGCCCCAAATCTAAAACCCAAGATTCAATAATATTGTGCAAAGAAAGAGTCAAAGTATCTGGTAGACATTACCTATTGCCACATTCACCTCTTTGTTTTCTTCCTCTTGTTTCTTCTTGTCCTGAAGCTCCCAACAATACTTCTTTACATGCAAAACTTTCCACAATGCCAACATACCATCTTTCTTTTGGATTTTGACCTTGCCCGATCTTTTAATTTTCCACGGCTTCCTCTATTCTTCTGTCTCCCTCTAGTTTCCACAGTCAAAGCATTCCCTAAAATACAATATTCCCTAAATATTTTTCTTCACATTTCCTCACTTAGAAACATCCCAAAATGTCCTCAAAATTCAACTTTGAGTTAGCTGGAATCTATTTTCTTACCACCATTACCAGGCTATTCCAACTCTTAGGTAAGGAGAAAAAATTAATAAAGCCCTAACTTCTTCATCAAATTCTATTATAACTGAAGCTAGCATATTCACAACCATATTAAAATCATTCAAATGATCTGTTACTGAACTATTCTCATTCATCTTCATATTAAACAAATTTTTCATTAAAAATATATTTTCGAGGAAGAGGGTTTTTCATATAAATTCCCTAATACATCCATAAGTTCTTTTATATTATTTTCCTTTGAAACATTATATAATACAGAAGATGCAAGACATAGCGATTATTCCAAGTGACTTCCTATCAAGAAAATCCCACTCTGCATCCGTCATGCTCGAGGGTTTGTTCCATTTCTCAAACAACGGATATAAAGATCCTTCGATAAAGGTAATCCTCCACCCGCATCTTCCAAAGACTAAAATTTTTCCCATTGAATTTATCAACCCTTGATGTTCCATCATCATCTATAGCTCCCACTCAAGCTAAAACTTTCCCGCAATTCAACACTTGAAAAACCAAACTAGGATCTAATACCAATGGTTTAGAAACAAGGGATAAAATATGCGAAACAATCATAGATATAATCACAATAGTAAAAACTAATATGCGAAAGATATTACAGATCTAGAATAAAATTTTAGAAAATAAAAGAACAAAACATAGACACAATAATTAATGTGGTTTACCCAATTTGGGATACATCCACAGAGAATCACTTGCTTGGTTTTATTACAAGACACCTCTTTCTCTCAATACAATACCTAGATATGTTTGGAGATGTGCTCAACAAACTCTCTTGAATTCACACTTTAACTCACACACTTCTATAATGATATGTCTCCCCATTAAAAACACATCAATATGAAACTACTTAAGTAATTTTACAATACCATGGGTATAAAAACCATGGGCCAAACCACCCCATAAACAATATGGGTAAAAATTAAACCTATATAAGAAGAACACGCTTCTCGAGATATCGGGCACGTGAAACTAGGGAATCCGGTGTGATTGTGTAACATGGAGTTATATTGAAGTGTGGGACCTTGTGAATCAAATAACTCTCTGGAGAAGGTCAGATCCTCTTCCTAATCCTACCTACCACAACTAATCATAATGCAAGAAAATACCTATCTAAACCTATTCTAACATTCCAAGGAGACAGGGAGAGAGATTGCATGAAATAAAACCTACACTAGAAGCGGTGATACACCAATAAAATGAGTGTCAGACATTTTCCCATCTTGTAAAATAGTGAAGGAATGAACTTAGAGAGGGTGGTCATGCACCACAGACCAAAACACATACATCCACCATTCCCAAATAAGCACAAAACACCCAAATCCTGTAATGAACAAAGAATATGCACAAATCCTATAAGCACAATGAGAGGTAAGAGAAATGTAACAGAAATGATGCAAGGATTGATAGATGAATCACAAAACACCATTTTATCACTCCATTAAGTATGCACAATACATTTTTTTAGCAAGAAGAGGCAAGAAATGCCATTACAATTTTTAGGAGGAAGGCTTGAAGCCCCATATTTGAGAAGAAGAGGGGTGCATGGGGAAGAAAATGACTAACTTATTTTAATAATGTAACCCCATTACAATTTATAGAGGAAATGTTTTTTTATAAAGAGAGAGGAATTCATATTTCAATGTGTATGTGGCTCCAATCCTACTTGCATTATCCATATGGGTCCTTTGAGGTTACCCATGCCCTTTGTACTCTGCCTTGTTGGATAAGGAAGCATGCCCATAACTCATTAATTCCGCTTCACCTACCCTATCACTGTTCATCAATTTTGGATATTTAGAACCTCTGAAATGCCACATTAGATGTCTACATTTTGTAGGCATCCTCCTTATATTTCTAATGACTGGTTTCTTGTGAAAATTGGGCTTACGGTGCTCAAGTTATGCCATTTCGGGTGAAGGGATTTTTTTTCATTTTATAGGCTTGTGCAAGGTTATGCATGATGAGTTGGTTGACTAGCTCGGCAAGTTGCTCGTAAAGTTGAGGATCAAGCTCTTGTTTGTTATCTATGGTGATCCTTTTTTTCCTGTTGCCTACCGCTTCAAATCCCCTCACTGGACTCTCAAAATTCAATGACAATTTATCCTCACACCTCCTCGTGTTGTGTGATCTTCTCAAATCCATCCCAATATGTCTCCACTACCTGGACTTTGCATGCATTCTGCTTTTCATTGGCCAACAAGATAATTTCATCGTTCCTCACTCACTCTTTACAAAATTTCTCCCACATTGTGTTGGTATTACCTCATTGAATGGCTCGACCTTCTCCACTTCCCTATTAGTTTAGGTGACCTCTCCTATCATCCTTGTGGAATGGAGGACTACTTGGAACTACCCCTGTTAGAGATAACAAACACTAAGAGGGGGGTGAATCAGTGTAAATTAATTTTTGTACAACAATGTCAATCCAGTAAAACTTTAGTAGTATTTCATAATACATCAAGAGCATTTAAAAAACCACATGCCAGAAAATAACTACTCTGAACACAAGATTTATAGTGGGAAAACCTTTTGGGAGAAAAACCCACTTTGAAACCAAGGATTTATTAGAACACCAAATCCAAAGAATACAAGGTTTTGGTTGAGCACCCACTCAACCTTTGAAGCACCTACTCCAAATTCTTCAAGTACCCACTCAAAGATAATTGGGCACCCACTAAAATATTTTAGCAAGAACCCACTTGCAAGGAGCACCCACCCCTATAATCTAAGCATCCACTTAGAAATTCAATTTTTTATATATACATTGATCACTTAGAATCAAGATTGCTTACACAATAGATTATGATCACTTTTCTATATCTTTCTCAGTATCTGCTTCTATCACTTTCTTTTTCCCATTTGAATCGAACTATTTTTCTCAATCATTCAACTGCACTAATTATCTTCTCATCTTGATAAGATCTTTAACACTTCATTTTTTTCTCCTCTTCTCTCTCTCTTTTTCTTCTATAGCTCCTTCACTCGAATGCATCATCTTCTCCTTGAGTAACTCCCATATTTATATAGTGTTTTTCTTTTATAGATCATCATCACTCTCATAATTTTCTTAGTGTGTCATGTACTCTTTCTTTCTTTTGCTTGAAAATTTGGTCAATTAAATGCATGCAACAAATTCTATATTTATTCTCTCTATATTTGGATTGAATTCACTATGTTCAATATGTTATTCCATGAGCCATTTATTATACAATATCTAAAATAGATTTTTCATCTTTATAGGATTTCCAATTAATGAATATGAGTGATCTGTTTTCTTCTTTGATATTTATTTTTTTCTAGATAACATGATTTTCATAGAGAATATTATTGTACCTCCAAAAATTCAAACAAAATTAAATGTTGACAAATTGAACTAGAGATTTCTTAGTTTTTCATGGATCTCAAGTTGTGTATACAATCGTAATAATAAGATAGTCGAATCATTATTGGTTTTAGAGAACAAAGTCTCACTTTTCTATGTTCGGACTAATTTGATTGTTCTCGAGCTCTTTATAGTCCTCATTTTTTCAATCTGCATCTTTCATTAGCTTTTCTCGACTTTTTCTTTTCTTTGCAACTATATTCTTTGATCTACAACATTTCTTCTTTCATGGAAACTTTTTCGCTTATCCGTGGATTTTCTTTACTTCTCACATCATTTTTAGTCTTTTTGTGGCTTTCCTTCTTTTTCCATTGCATTATTTAGTATTCTATAGCATTGTTCCATGTCCACAACTATTTTCTTTACCTACGGATTTTTAGTTCTCTTTAGCTATTTCTAGTTCTTCTGCGGTTTTGTCTCTTTATTCACAGCATTCCTTTAGACTTTCTTACTTCGCGACTTCAAAAAACTTACACGTGGATCCATCCTTTTCATGTGGATCTCACTAAGCCTCCATGGATCCTTCTACAATTTCATAGCTAAATCCTCATATCCGTGGCTTGCAAAATATTTGATTAATTCCCTTAGAACTTATCCTTAATCATCATGAAGCCTTTAAGAGTTGGCACTACCAATCAACCTTCACATTTCTCTTGCCAAGTTTTTCTTTCCATACATGGTTGATCTTGAGATACCTACACAACACTTGCACTCTAATTTTTCCACTTTTTCCATCAATATAACTTGACATCAATAACAACACATATGAAAATGACAAATATCCAAGAAAGATCCATAAATTTCCCCTTTGTCATTGATGGCAACACATCTAGAACAATGAAACCTTTGATCTCTCCCTTATAGGCTAGTTTATGATTTCAATCTCTCTTCCTTTGAAAACAATGGAAAATGGCCATTTATGCCACATAATTATGAAGATGTAGGTAAGATATATGATTACATGTACTTACCTCAAGAATCTCCCCCTAGGCTCATGTTTCTGATCCATATCACCTTTTAGGCTCATGAAATGCATACTTTGACAAAATGAGCTAGAAAACTAGCTTCCCTCACATAATTACTATTTAACACTTATTAGGACCTAATATTTCATGAGAATTATCCCTCACCTTATTTTCAAACTTTAAATTTACCGGTGGGATCAGAATGACCCCAATTCATTCCTCAAGTGCTCAAATGTAGCTTTTAGTAGTGGCTTGGTCATGATATCTGCAATTTCTTCTTTAGTGCTCACATACTCCAGACTAATTTTCTTGTCATTCACTTGTTCCCTCAATAAATTATATCTTATTAGAATATTCTTGGTCTTTGAGTGGAACACAAGGCTCTTGGATCCACTTATAGCACTAAGACTCACACAAAACAAGGGAATTGAACTATTAGATTTTACCTTGTAATATTCCAATGTTTGCTTCATCTAGAGAACTTGAGTACATCACATCACATAAAATATATATTCTAATTCACATGTTGAGAGTGCTACTTGATGATTTTTCTTACTCAACGAGGATATTAGGTAATTTCCAACAAAGAATGATTTGCCAATTGTACTCTTTTTGTCATCAACACTTCCTACTCAATTAACATCTCGTATATGCTTTTATGCTAAAGTCATTACTTTTAGGGTACCATAGTCCATGTTCAAGTGTTCCCATGAGATATCTTAGAATTATTTTGACCACCCGTAATTTTTTGCCCTTGGATATTCTTGAAATCTTCCAACAAGGCCTATAGCCTACATGATATTAGGTCTGGATGCGACGGAGTAGAGTACACCGCTTGCTATCATGGATCTCGTATAAAGTTTTTCTAATTTTGGTGAATTTTCCTCTTTTCGCAACTTACATCCTACTTCCATTGGTGTTCCTATTGTTATACATTCCTCCATCCCAAAATTTTTAAGCATTTTGTTTGATATATTTGGTTTGGGATATGAAGATACCTTGGTCTGATTGATTAATTTGTAAGCCCAGAAATAATGAGAGGTATCCTAGCATAGACATTTCAAATTATTCTTTCATCATATTAGAAAAATCATAAGTCATTTTATCATAATCTCATCCAAAATGATATCATCCACATATACAATGAAAATGAGAAGATGATCTCCTTATTCCTTGATGTAGAGATTACATCAACAATGACTTTTCAACAACCTCGCACAATGAGGTATGAATCCAATATATTGTACCAAGCTCTAGGAGCTTGTTTGAGTCCATATAATGCCTTTTTCAACCTGCACACATGATATTTATCTTCAGTTAGTGAAAATCCATTAGGTTGTTCAATGTATACCTCTTCATTTAGAAAACCATTGAGGAAGGTTGATTTAACATCCATCTGGAACACTCTAATCTTTTGTAAGACGTGTATGCCAAGAACAATCTTATTACTTCCATCCTTGCCACTAGTGAAAATGTTTCATCAAATTAAATTCCTTCCATTTGTACATGCACAAGATTCTTGCCTTGTTTCATGTTACTTCTCCTTTTCATTAATATTTTTCTCGAATACCCATTTTGTTCCAATTAAATTTTTTTCCTTAGGTCTTAGCACGAGCTCCCAGGTTTCATTATTTTCTATTTGATCAAGTTCTTCATTCATGGTGTCTACCCAATGCTGATCCTTGCTAGCTTCTGCAACATTTTTGGGTTCTATCATGGACAAAATTGTTATGTCTTCATGGTTCTACTGCTCTCTTAGTATTTTTCTTGTGAGAATGTCTCCTTCTTTGTTTCTAATGATCTGATTTGATGGATGATCCCTCTTAACTTGTCTTGAGGGTGTCTTAGTGTCTGGTCTTTCTTCCACTTCATCTACTTCTTCACATAGACTATCCATTTCTTCATCATCTTCTTGTTCTTCATGACTGCAATGTCAGTGTCCGTTTGAGTGTTGGACCTTGGGAGACTCATCCACCTTTACATTTTCCATTGCTTTTTTGTAGACACCTAAATTATGCTTTTGCAATCTTATTTCCAAAAGCACACTAATAAATCTCATTCATACTATTTCCTGTTAATTCACTAATCATGATTAGAAAACCTTAATCTACTTTATGCTTTTAGTCCCACATGCACCAAGATGCAAGTTTTCCTCAAATAGAAAACTATAAAAAGGACTAAGCACCTACCTTCATACTTTACACCATACTTTGATTAGTATATCATATAAGAAATATGATTAAGAGCCTTACTTCCTTCTTGGATTAGCTTGCTCAATCTTTGCATCCAATCTTCATATTGGTTAGTAGAGGGATATCTAATATGGCCTTGTATCCATTGTTAGAGAGATCCTCTCACCATTTTGGAGTAGAAACAACCATAATTTGATTTCCCTTATATCTAATTAGGTCTATGTTAATTAGTAATCATCTCACATAGTAAGGATGTTTGTAGATTAATGTTTAATTTCATTTAGTTTCCATTAATGCATGCTTTTAAGCTTTGATCATGATGTTTCATTCTTAAGCTTGAGTTTGGCTCTAGGCTATTATGGTGTTAGCCTTTACTAGTTAGTCATATTACAAAAGTTTAGGGTGTTATCATTTGGCATGCCCGGTGGGACCTTTCCCCATTGCATTCATTTCATTTGAAGTTTTCTAGATTAGTTTCAATCTTTTTTAGAGTAAATTTCAAGTTTTGTAGATTAATTTCAAATTTTGATAGTTGTTTAAACTAGATTAGTTGTAGTTTCTTTGTTTTTATGTTCTTTGTAGGATCAAAGGAGGTAAAGTGTTGTCAAAATTACATCAAAATGTCAAAGATTTGAGCTTTATCATATTTTTCTTGTCAAAACCCATGTTTTGACCACCTACAGAAGGTGCACACTCATGTCTTTAGGGCCGCACTCACATTGCAAGGTGCATGCTCACATTCTCAAGGTCACACTCATGTTCTCTAAGGGCCATGCACATGCTTCTCTTGGACACACTTGTGTTCTATTAGGTTTTTTCCTCTGTGTTTAGGCAACATGCTGCCGTGCTTGAAGTGCGTGCTAGTGTCTCTCTCACATGCATGCATCATGTTGTCGAGTTTGGATTTTTTCAGAGGTGCATTGGTGTTGTTGAGGCTCATGTTTTGTTGTAGAAGCACACTAGTGTTGTCAAGGCTGCTCGTGTGCTATTGTATGGTAAGGGGGCACGCTGGCATTCTAAGGTAAATTTGGCTCAAATTTCAAAGTTTTAATTGTTGTTTTTTTTGTACTTATGTCATTTTCTAGGGTTTTTAGCTTTTGTTATTGCAGGTTTTCTAATTTAGATTAGGTTTTCTAACACATTTTCTTAGGTTTTTGATGAATGATTTTTGTTTTCATGCTTTGTATGAGTTTGGGATAAAGTTGTGTATGCTCTTCTCTTGCACCTTGTGTGATCTTGAGAATCAAAAGCAACTTTAAACCTTCTTTTGCTAACATTAGAGTAAGTGGGAAATTTCATTATTCATTTTTATGCTTAAGGGAATGAAATTTTCATTTGGCATGTGTATGATCCTTTAGTTTAAGAGCTTTTCATTTGATAAACAACCAAAGGCTAAAGCTTGTGTATGCTCTTCTCTTGCACCTTGTGTGATCTTGAGAATCAAAAACAACTTTAGTTTTTCACTAAAAACACTTGGATTAATTGGGAATGAACCTTGATTTACAAATCATTATGGTGGTTATTTGATTTACAAGTTTTTCATTGTTATCTAGTTGGGTTACTTGTTGTGTATGCTCTTCTCTCATCCTTGGATGATCTTGAGAACCAAAAACAACATTTAATCCTCTTTTTATGATATTGTAGATCTTTTTGATAACTACTAACTATTTTTGTGTAGACCTAACATTTCCAAAGAAAGGAGAATCTAAAAAAATTCTAACATACACATGTGTTGTAGGTTGCAAAGGTGGTCTAAACCAAATTTCTTAATCCAAAAGATAAGAAAACACACCACACCTTTATTCATCACATTGTATATGCAGGTTTTGGTTAAGAGCTATGGCTCATCCACTTTAACTAGGAGAAACTCCTTTGGCATAAGCCTTAAGATAACAAGAGGGATGCTCCTAGGAACCCCAAAGTAGTTCACACAAGAGGGAACCTTGTGAATGAAATGGGAAAGTGCTCCACTACCCAATTGATTAGTACACCTTGGAGAGATTAGAGTCAAAATTATCTTCATGCGACCCCAGTGAAAATACAACTGAATGCATTTATTTCTCATTGTATTGAAGGGGTAAAGTAAATCTAGGATACTCCAAGATTTAGTCAAGTGTGACTTCCTTGGAAAACCAAGCTCACAGAGGTAATTTGTGACACCTAGAGAGAGAACCAAATAGGAAGCTTGTGGCTTGGAGCCAATTTGACTTAGACATCATGTTTCAAAGAGCTCTCACAATGTGAAAACTTTGTTAGAGTCAAAACCTTGTTATTCAACAAGGGGAGAGTCCATTTAAGTTGAAACTATGTGTTATTCATCACGAGACTTACGACGTTACTTTGTCTAGTTTTTCACTTGTCCTAAGACAAGGTGAAACTCCACCAAAGTTACACTTAGTTTTTTTCATCACCACTTGGTTTACACCTTTGTTTTCTTGTTTCCCATTTTGGGACAAAAAAAAAACAACATACATGGATACCACTAGAAATAATCATGTCCACCAATTTTGTAGTCTACTTTACATTAACTAGGTTGCATGACCGGAATGTAAATGTTGAAAGTGTGAAAGTGTGAATGGTACATCTTCATGTTCTAGTAGGCCCTTTGTCTCACACCCATATTGAGACTAATTATCATTGTAGTTAGGTTATATCATCATTGAATTCCTTTGAGTTGTTACACTTCCCACATTATAGCCATACAATTGTGATACTTACATCTTGTTTCCATTGTGAAACTTGGTCTAAGTCTCTAAATTGTATTGTTATGTTGCTCACACACATAATAACTTCTTGATATACTTAGGCTTAGTTTTTAATCCTAACATTGCCTTGAGTTTTTGAGTGTTGAGGTTACATTGTTTCACATCATGATAACACCATTTTGATACTAAAATATTTCTTTCTTACAAATCTTGATTAACGTGTCCAAATAGTGTTGTTACATTGCTTGCTCACATTTGTAACTTCCATTTTCAAAGACTTGGACTTTGTTGGTGTCTAAAACTGGTTTTAGTATACCTTGTTGGAGGATCGCATCAACACTTTCTTAGTATTTAGGTCTTGTTTATTTTAAACTTGACCTAAGTGGTGATATTGTGTTGTCACTATTTTTTTGAAACTATCTTGGAAAAATGTAGGGAGTAAACTATTTTTGTGACTGGATTTTAGTCTTGTGCTTAATTGTCTTATCCTAGATACTTCTTGTCATATATATTATCTTAGTTAATGTGTATATCATTCTTTATTCTTTGGTATCCTTGGGTTCATATTGACCTTTGGATTCATGACCATTTGATATTCAACATTCTTTGTGATGACTTAACATCATTACGCTACGTAAATTTACCTAGGGTCCATTTTTAGTCAACCTTAGTAAAATCTTTCACATTATGCCTCCTATTACAAGAATGGGGCATCAAAAAACTAGGGGCAAGTCCCTTTGGAGATGACATGTTAAACCCACTTTTAGAAGACAACGTCATGGTTGATCATAGTGGTGGTGAGGAGAATTCTCCTCATGTGAATTTTTTTAGTTGAATCCCACCCACTTTGATGATTATATATACCAAAACAAACATGAGGTCTAATGTGTGTCATAGAGCTAGGAGCAAGGTTACCCTCTATGGTTGACCCTTCTCTCATTTCTGGTATGGTTCATGGAGAAGAAGAAGTAGAACATCCTTCTCAAATATTAATGACATCTTAAACCCAGTCATGCCTCTACTTCTGGATGATAGAATGATGAGGAGATACCTTTCAAAAATGATGGAGACTATCATATACCTACTTATTAGAGTTCATTGTGAGGACCATGAAGAGCATGCTCATCATGAGAAACCTCCTCCTTATGAAAATCATAAAGAAGTACCCACTCAAGAGGTAACTTTAGAACAACAAGTGCAAGCTCTCACTCACCAATTGGAAAGTTTGGCTTCACATGTAAACAAGGAACAAAAAACCTTTAAAACAAGTTATACCAAAAGCTAAACCAAAAGCTTCATACCATGAATTCCAGACAAATACTCCTCATCGAGAGGCACGTAAAGAGTCTTATGAGGATTTTATATAGAAAATAAAGGTGGGGATACAACTAGATTTAATCATTTGTATAGGCCCACACCACCCACACAAGACCAACTCTTTAATCAAGAGTGGTCAACCATGAAAAATGCCCTTATAGCTTTACAAGAAGGCAAAATAGGAAATAAAAAAAGTACCAATTCGAGGAGTTATGCCCATATCCCTTTGATAGAGCCATGTTGTAGTACCTTTCCCACATCATTTTGATTGTCCAAAGTTTGAAAAATACAAGGGAAAAGGTGACCCCAGAGACCATATTAAGGACTTTTATATGGCATGTCAAGAGGTCACATATAACGATAACTATCTCATTCACCTCTTCCCACAAAGTTTGGGAGGTCAAGCATTGAATGGTTTTTACACATCCCTAAGGGATCTATATCTACATGGCCAAAACTAGCCAAACACTTTGTACATCACTTCTCATTTAATATAGAAATGATGTCACCATGTTAGATTTATGTAATGCAAAACAACGAAATAACAAGAACTTCACTAGTTTCCTACAATGATGGCGAGGGCTAGCTAGCCACTTCCCTTGCTTCTATATACTAGAGAAAAAGTTTTATCAATATATTTGTACCCAACCTCCACCCTAAAATTACATTCCACTTGCAAATGCATTGTGGTAACATGTTTGAAGAGGTGATAGAAAAGGGTAGTCAAATAGAGAAAGCGTTGTTAGCTAGAGGGACCTTAAAACCCTTTTCGTGACATGATCATAATGATTCCAAACCTAGTGAAAAAAAAAAGTTTGTTCCCAATAAGAAAAAAATCATAGGTGATGGAATAACATAGACTCTAAATGAGTGCAAAAGTAGTTCAAAACCATGCTCCCTTGAAACTTGCAAAGGGAACTCCACCTACGAAGTATAAACGTCATGCCTTCACCCCTCTATCTAACTTCTATGTCATCAATATTAAAATAGTTAGAGGTGGTTAATATGGTTAGATATCCTGAAACTACACCTTATGGGGATGATGCACCTAAGCCATCATGGTTTAGGGAAAATGAATATTGTGGATTTCACCACGTCAAAGGTCATAAGACCGATAAGTGTTTGAAATTAAAACACTATATTCAGACTTAATCAACAATGGTGATGTGGAAATGGATTCATTTCCCCCCTACTAAATCTCCCAACGTAAACATGGGGATATTTAAAGAACCTTTCCCTAAAGCACAATAAAGGAAAGGAAAATTTGGATCAGGGATAGTCATCTCAAACCAAGAATGCTAATTACATTTCAAAGATGGAATTTTGACCATTGATGCCCTAATAGGTTGTGTCAATCCACCTATTGAGCATATCAACATGATCAAGATTAAATCAAGGGAGTACATCATGGAAATGTGACATGATCACCTTGTTATTTCAAAACCTCCTCCCCCTACTCCTCAAGACAATCATTATGACGTGTTAGAAAATTAGAGAAAACCACGACCAAGATTTCAATCTTAGACCTTCTTAAAATTTCTAACATTCATAAAGACATCCTTTGTAAGACATTATAGGATCAGGAGTGTCCATTGATATCAACCCAACACACTTCTAGAAATGGTAGCACAGATTTCTCTTACAAAGAGCATATAACCTTTAGTCCAATAAAATCCTAGAAGAAAATCCCTCTCATAATTTACCCTTACATATTGAAGTCATAATCAAATGTAAGAAGGTAAAAAGAGTTCTTGTGGATGGTGGATCAGTTTAAACATTTGTACTCTAAAGCTAGTTTGGAAACTAGGGTGTATTGAAGCTGATTTAGAGACAAAGGTCATCACCATAAAGGCATATGACAACAAAGAATGGAAGTTAGCCGGTATGATCACTTTCTCACTGAAGTAGGTCCTATCAATCAAGATATGAAGTTCCATGTCTTGACTTGAGCTCCCTTATAACATATTACTCATCCCCCATGGATTCATGCCATGCAAGTCATACCTTCAACATATCATCAATGCTTAAAGTTACATCATGAAGGGAGACCCTCACTATTCAAGGAGATCCCCAACCTTTTTCTCATTGTAGAGCATTTTTGGGCTATTTCCCCACCATTTATGAATGTCCTTCTACAGAGATAGTTGTTCTAGTTCAATCAAAGGCCCTCGCTTCACTGAGTGGATCTAGATACCTTATCTCCCAATGAAAATGGTGCTTCTACATCAGAGTCTCATTTTGCTACATGGGAGATGAAGGTTAGAGAAAATGGTTGTGGAGAATATGATCTTCAACAGGACCTTCTAGTTCACAACCTTCCCTATCATCCAAAGCATATGGTAGGTTGTGTTACAAGTTTCAAAGATCCAGGAAAATTTCCTTTCAACACTTTCACTCCTAGTGGATTATTAGAAGATGAAAATATGCTCAAAGATATCATATCTCATCCTAAAGATGATGAAATGGATTTATACTATCAATCACCTAAGTATGTTATCCCCAATCAATGATGCTTACTATGGGATACAAAGGATGTGGTTGTGACATCAACAAACAAGGTACAATAGAAGCTCTTCTAATACCTCATTATAAAGTAGGTAAGCATGATATTGGCATCTAGTTGTATGGGTCTCACCCCTCAGAGGTCGAGGATACCTCTTCTAATGTGAAAGTGAAACAAATTCTCGATGTAGTCTTTATGAAGACCTTGCCTCCACAAACCTATTTTTTGACATGGCTATCCTAACTATAACCCCCACTATATCCCTTACCACTCAACTTAAACTTTATTTACTCATCACTCATGAATTGGGACCAACAACAACATGTGCCAATTGACGTATTTTAAAATGATGAAGCTATTGGTGAGTTTTGGGTATTCGTGATAGTATTCCAATAAATGACCACAAGAAAGGCTTCTCCATTTAGCTCAATGCATGTGTGTAATTCCAAGAGGAGGATGAGTTGTGCGGTAATGTTAAGAAAAAAATAAGCAAGGGAAAACATTCTACATAAAATCCTTGCAAAAAAAAAGTCCAAGTCCTATAGTGAAAACCTCTTTGAGGATCTCGGGACAAACTAAAAGAACAATCAACGAACAAAATAGTTGACCAACCTGAAGGTGAAAATATCTTTAACCACCTTCATCATAAGAGGATATTAATCTCCCAAATCCTACGTGCATGGAGGACAAGTCCAAGCTACTAGTGGAGGAGACAATAGATGTCAATATTGGCACGAGGAATTACCCGAATAGTCAAGTTGGGAGCTTCTCTCTTAGCTCAAGAATATTAAAATTTTGTGTTTCTTTTAAGAAAATTTGTATATGTCTTTGCTTGGTCTTACACAAACATGCCAGGATTTGATCCTGGATTAGTGGTGCACAATCTTGTTGTAAACCCAGACTCCAAGCCCATTAAAAAAATTTCCGAAAGATGCATCCTCAGTCATCCTTTTGGTTAAATAAGAGATAGAAAGGTTATTGGCAGTAGGCTTCATCAGCCTATTGACTATTCAGAGTGGATTTCTAATGTGGTCCTAATATAGAAGAAAACTATTGGTATTAGAGTTTGTACTAATTTCTGAGACATTAATAAATCTTGTCCTAAGGATGAATTTCCTCTTCCTAACATCGACATGATTTTGATTCAACAATTGGTTATGAGATGATATCACTCATGGATGGATTTTCAGGATATAACCAAATAAAAATTACTAAGGAAGACCAACATAAGACAACTTTTACCACCCCATGGGGGACATTCTGTTATCAAGTCATGCCCTTTGGCCTCAAGAATGCAAGTGCGCTACCTATCAATGGGAAATGATTGTTATCTTTCATGACATGATCAATGACATCATGGAAGATTATGTGGATGACATATTGGAAAAATCCAAGACTTGGGAAGATCATCTAGAGATCTTGCAATGCATTTTTCAAATCTAAGGGACTACAAGGTCCGACTCAACCCAAAGAAATGTGTCTTTGGCGTACTATCTAGAAAATTATTAGGATTCATTATTTCACAAAGAGGAATATAAGTAGATCATGAAAAGGTTACTTCTATAAATAAATGCCTCCTCTCCAAAAATATCGTAAAAAATGTGAAGTTTGTAAGGAAAGATCCAAGGAATTAGAAGGTTCATCTCTCACCAGTAGATAAGTGCATCTTCTCGAAGAAAGACGCTTTTCACTACTAAGGACCAAAACAAAAACAAGCATTTGTGTTGATTCACAAACTATTTGGCTAAACCCCTTATTATAATGCCATCCACGGTAGGTGAACCGTTGTTACTCTAAATTTCTACCACACACTTTACAATTGGGGTGTTGTTGGCCCAAAGATGATAAGGAGTAGAAAGAAAAATATATGTATTACTTAAGCGTAGAATGTTGATAGTGAAAGAGGGTTTGAAAACCCACAAGCGAGGATCACGAGGGATGACATGCACATCAACAGATGTGCGAATGGTAGCGTGAAGATATCTCATGAGGATTGAGCATCAACCGAATGTGCATGCAAAGATTTGACAAACGGGCGTAAACTCGGTTAAGCCATAAAACTCTCCTCTATCTCATAGATCAAAATATGTGTACATATAGGAGGTGTTGAGTAACACCCAAAGGTCTGCAATCATGACAACTCAAGTAGAGAAGGGAGTTACATTACCAGAATAGAAGTGTAACTCCTAATGACACATATGATGCACTGACGACATAAGGGAATCTCATAATGACCCCTAAATGACACATGGACCTACGATCTCACCTAAGTGAGATGACTCACCTAATGATGTGGAAAATAACACACACCAACACCCCCTTCATCGTAACTTAGGATGAGGCGGCAAGTCAGAAACGAGAAATGGGTCCCGACACAAAGCTTGATGAGGTACCCATGTACAAGAAAGAAGTCCTAAGTAGTGAAGGAAAACCCAATGGGGAAAAACATCCACCACAAGAGAAAAAAACACTCTCTAATATAAGAAAGATGCCAAATATGGGTCCCAACTCTAGACGAGCCTAAAAAGGTACCCATGTACAAAGAGGCAATCTCTCGAAAGAAGAAGAAGAGAGAAGAAGAGGGAGACGAGAGGAATGCAGAAGATGTCATGGACGGATCTGAACTCTGCAGCTCTAGGAGGTCTCCCAGAAGAATGTCGATGATGAGATCATCTACCTCTGGACTAAAGAAGAGCCACCCACAACAAATCAGCGAGGGAGTGCCCACGCCTTAGGAAGGGCAAAAATGATGTGTTGGAAGTCCGCCCACTCCACAAAGGAAACGAAGTGGTAAGAGTCGTCAACAACATGAAGAACTCGAGTCACAACGGTGCAGAAAGTGTGACATAGATCTAGCGAGGAGTTCCAAGGAACCAAAGGTAATGCCACGTGCGTAGAATATTTCACTACTCCCTGCTCGAGTGAAAAGAGGAACACCCACATAAAGGATTTCCAAGTGATGTGAAGGGAATAAAACATCCTCCACAATATAATATTTCTAATTCCTAATCATGTAAAAGGGATCCATACTTTTTACAACATTCCTATCAGAGGGTGGATCAATGAAGGTCTCTGAAAATTCCTAATACATACATTAATGTGGAAGTGGTAAGAGTCCCAGGAATGGGCACTCCCAACAACGAGATGATGAGCTCCTCTCGAAACACTTGTAGATGGATGAGGAACCCGTAGTGCATCATAAGTAGACTCTACAAAAAGATGACCAAGGTCAGGTAGATACTCATCCCAATGAGGGGGCTCAACAAATAGAAGAGAAATGTATGATAGGTATGAGTCATCCAATAAAGGTAGAGGAGTGAAAAGGGCCTCGCACACTGGAAGTGGAAAGGAGGCTAGTGTAATGACAGGTGAGACCGAGTAGGAGATCGCTTGATATCTCGATGAGATGTGGGATGTGGCAACACTCTCTAGAATAGTGAGAGAGAGAGAGAGAGAGAGAGTCCTCTGTAGTACTCTCGACATCAGAACTAGGTGCACAATCCTCGTCATCAGAAGTAGAACCAAGTGAGCTTGTGTTGGTGGAAATGTCATCACATGAAGAAGAGGAGACAACTGAATCAACAGCAGGAACAATGGTGGTAGTATGTGAAGGGTCTCCATACAAGGACTGAAGAATGCTCCAGACACGGTGAGGTGGATCTGAGTCTACCACGTGAAACCAAAGAGAATGAGAGACATGCATCATCATGTGACCAAAGACATGGTCACAAGTGTCGAGGAAGTCCTCTAGATGACGATGATCAGTGGGTGTAGGAATTGGCCCAAGAAAGAAGGGTAAAAGACCCTCATGGGCAAAGTAATGTTCCATGGAAGCACGCCAAGCTGAATAGGTCTCTCTCCCGGTGAGAAGTGGTGGAGGATGTAAGGTGATCCTATGATGCTCACGTCTGGAAAGAGCACTCTCCATGATGAAAAATACAAGATGCACAAAAGCAAGACGTCGGACTCGGCCGATAATGCATCTGTGTGTGAAAACCCAAGAGTACAAGCAACCCCCCAGAATGTGGCACTTTATAAAAGTAGTGCGTTTACAAAATTGGCAATGCCATCACGTAAAGTGCAGAAAAATCATGCAACTTTGACTAAAGAAGCGCTAAAAATGAGCAGCGAGTCAAAATTTATAGCATTAAAATGATTCCCTGCAACTGATGGAAAATACACTAGATGCTCCAAACACATTAAAAAGGTGCATGAAATGGGTGCAAAGGGTATCGTGTGACTACTCATTTGAAATGGCATGGAATTTTAGTAGGGGTTTATTTTGACTATGAGGGGGTTAGCCACCTGCCAACCCCGGACCTCGCCCTCCATCTTTGACGCTCGTAGGAGGGAGAACAATACAAGCCAAAAACCCAAATTACAATGCCAAAATGAAATGTTTTCTTTTTTAATCACCCTAAAACATTAAAAAAGAAGGTGATAAGGAGTGTGGGGGCCCATGTTGATGGAGATGGTTGTTGACCGAGCTGTGGAAGCCCACGTGGCAGATTGGAGGGTCCACGTGCTGTGTTGGTGAGCTAGAAGGTGCTGCAGGCTGAGTTGTTGGTGTCCACGTGGTGCAAGGAGCTGGAGCTGAGCGTGGGAGCAAGATGAAATGTTTTACCAATGTAAAAACATTTTTCCAATGCAGAAGAAACGTTGGAGCATGTGCAGGTCAGAAAAAATGTTTTTTGTAACCGCAATGCAAAAAAATAACATTTTCTAACATCGGAGGAAGGAGCCGAAGTGCTTGGAAGCCATGTCCTAGAAGTCCGAGAGCTGGCTAAGAAGCGGAGAAAGACCCAAACCACCAAAAAATGCTAGAAAAGCTAGAAAAACGGCTATGCTGGGTGTGCAGTGGGCAGTTGCCATGTGTTGCAATGTACAAGTTGGTTACCATGAAAGTTGCAGGCCAAAGCTAGAGAAACATTACAAGGTCAAGCATGCAAGGAAACATTAGGAAACCAAAAGAAAGCCGAGTTGGAGTTTTATATGGCAGCCGCAAAAAACAAACATGTCTCGAGCCATAGAAAGGCCGTAGGAAAGGCTACAGATTTGAACGGTGAACCAAGCAACCAAACCAAACAAGGCCATTTAACAAAGATGTTACGAGAGTAGGCATGGGACAAGGAGAACCTTAGAGCCAAAGCAAGACACAAGGCCAAACACGTAGCGGCCAGGGATGTGGAGCCAACAAACTAGGAAGCACGATCAGGGAACACAAGGGCTCAACACCACGAACTACAATATGAAGTAGTAGAAACCTCCCAAGACCCTCATTCAAGGCTAAAAACTCAAAAAACCACAAACATGAAAAAACCTGAACAAGAAGGTGAAACCCACAAACATGAGCAAGCAAACCGGAGGTATGAACCCCTAAAATCGAGAAGAGCACGAACGGAATATCCATTATGACACATGCAACAAGAACTGGATATCACACTGGAAGCCGAAAATGCATGAGAAATGTCGAGGAGTGCACGGATCCACAAGATCCACTCTGATACCATGAAAGAGGGTTTGAAAACCCGTAAGTGAGGATCACGAGGGATGACGTGCACATCAACAGACGTGTGAATGGTAGTGTGAAGAGATCTCGGGAGGAGCGAGCATCAACCGAATGTGCATGCAAAGATTCGACAAATGGGCAGAACTTGGTTAAGCCATAAAACTCTCCTCTATCTCATAGATCAAAAGATGTGTACATATAGGAGGTGTTGAGTAACCCCCAGTGCTGCAATCATGACAACTCGAGTAGAGAGGGGGAGTTACATTCCCATAATAGAAGTGTAACTCCCAATGATGCATATGACACACTGCGCGTAAGGGAATCTCATAATGACCCCTAAATGACACATGGACCTATGATCTCACCTAAGTGAGATGACTCACCTAATGATGTGGAAAATAACACACACTACAACAGATAGCTTAAGAGCTCAACTACCCATAGATAGAAAAGGCTTGCTTGGCTGTAGTTTTTTCCTTTCAGAAACTACATCATTATCTACTAAATAATAAGGTCAAACTTATCTCAAAATTTGATCCATTAAAATACTTGTTGTCAAATCCCGCACTAACATGAAAGATGGCCAATTAGATCATATTACTTAGTGAGTTTGGCATCAAGTATGTACACCATAAATTAGTGAAAGGAAAGGTTTCAATAGATCAACTAGATGAAGATGCGCTACTAGAACTGAAACTTTGAGTCTGAAACTTCTAGATGAATCCAAAATGTACTTTAAGGAATCTATTATATGGAAGCTATACTTTGATGGATCCTTTACCTTTCATGGTTAAAGTGTCGAGTTGTGTTAATCAATCCTTCAGATACTATATCCCTCAAGCATTCTAACTCGGGTTCCCATGTACAAATAATATAGTAGAATATGAAGCCCTTATTGTAGGGATGAAGTTGGATATTAAGTGGGATATCAGACAAGTGAATATAATTGGTGATTCTATGTTGATTATTAAACAGGTAACATATGAGTATAAAGTTAAAGATGAGAAACTTCTTCCGTACAAGAGAATGGTTGATTCTTTGAAGGAGTTATTTGAGAAGATTACATTTCAAAAAATCCCAAGAGGACATAACAGAATAGTGGATGTTATGGCCATAGTGGGTTCTATGTTGAGTATACCACCTGGAAACAATGATATGTTGTTCTTTGTTGAACATCTACAAACACTAGTGTATGACATGCCAGATTCCTATTTGGTATGCAAAGTTGTTGGTCCCTTTTCCCCATGGTATAGTGACATCTTTAATTACCTTCATGATGGAACCTTTCCCGTAAAAATTTCCCATGCCAATAAAAGAAACCTCATCTAGCGTATAGCCCGCTATACCCTACTTGGGGCACTCTCTTTCGTCGAGATTATGACAGAATCATTACGCTATCTCAATTCAGATGAATCCATCCTAGCAAAGAAAAGAGAGATATACACACATGCATTTTTGGGGCCCATATAAATGAGATCATCTTAGCAAAGAAGATACTTAGAGTAGGTTACTATTGTCCTACCATGGAAAATGATTTCTGTAAATATGTAAATAAATTCTTGCATTGTCAAAAGTATGAAAATTTGATACATGCACCGATGCAATCATTACAACCTATCATGACACTTTTTCCATTCTCATAGTGGGGGCTCGATCTTATAGGTAAGATTAACCCTATATCCTCAGATGGCTATAATTTTATTATCACTTCCATTGAAATACTTCACAAAATGGGTAGAGGTTGTTCCTCTTACCTATGTCAAAGGTGTGCAAATATCTAAGTTTATAATGAACCATATTATCTTTCAATATGGTATCCCCTCTACCATTGTAGCTGACAATGGTAAGTCATTTAGAAAAAATGTGAAATTGTTATGAAAATGTTTTCAAATATCTCTCAAATTTTCAACCCCCTATTACCCTCAAGGTAATGGGAAATCCGAAGCTTCTAATAAAACCCTCATCCATATTATGGAGAAGATGGTGAATATAACAGGTCGTAACTAGAATTTACATATTCACCTTTCCCTCTGGGCATACATAATGTCTATCTGCACTACTATAGGTGCCACTCCATAGTCCCTAGTTTTGAACAAAAGCCATACTACCCCTAGAGATCGAGCTCCCTTGTTTACGTATAGAGTTGAGAGATTACTTGAATGAAGAGGAGGACTAAAAAGTAGCTCCCGATTGTAGTGTTAGAGCTATTAGATGAGTAAATGACTTCATGCTCTTGATCACCTTAAAGTGTATTAGGATCAGAGTAGAAAATTTACAACAAAAGAGTGATACCTCGTCAATTTGAGGTAGGAGACTTGGTGCTAAAATAAAATCAATTCAACACCACTAAGGACCAAGAGAAGAAGGAAAATTTGAGCCTAACTGGTTAGGGCCATATGTTTTGGTCACTAATTTTGGTTCGGGTGCCTAAAAGCTTGCTTACTCGGATGGTTAGGTATTTTTTGAACCCATGAACGTAATGCATCTTAAACATTTCTATGCTTAAGTGTGGGGTCCCTAAAATATCAGAAAAATAAAAATTAAAAAGTATAAAAATAGAAAAATAAAAATAAAAAGAAATAAATGTGTCCAATACTAAAAACCACGCAATGGTGGCACTTTGGACAAGTCCTTTAATGAAAACCGGTTTCTAGCACCATTGGAGGGTCCATTTTTCACAAACATTTCAGGTCTAGGATTGATAGCTTTGTCCTAAGCTAGTATTTGTCTGCATTTGAGCTACTTTTGATC
Organism: Taxus wallichiana var. yunnanensis; assembly: GCA_018340775.1. Taxonomy (NCBI): domain Eukaryota; kingdom Viridiplantae; phylum Streptophyta; class Pinopsida; order Cupressales; family Taxaceae; genus Taxus; species Taxus wallichiana. The sequence continues at coordinate 745,845,674 of CM031244.1, read as the reverse complement.
CTAGCCCTCTTAGCCTTGATCCGACTAATCCTACTTTTGTGTGCAAAGAGTTTTCCTTTGTATATTCCCATCTCACATTGGGGGTAACTTTGCATCACCACTTCTTGCACCTAGGAAATGGAATTCAACCCTTTTACATCCCATCTAACGTAGGGGCATCCATGTTTCTTTGTTTCCTTGCATTTAGCTTTGGAAAACTTCTTAGAAAATATCAAAAACATTCAGTATAACTTTTTGAAAATCCCAAAAAATTCAGATATGTTAGTTGGAAAACTCAAAACATCTAGATACGTTTCATAGAAAACTCCAAAAAAATAGAACATTGTCTTGAGATAATACCAAAAATAACAAAAATGTTTCAAAACTATCCCACAAAAACATAGTAATTTTCTTACTTTTAGTTGTTGGTTTGTATAGTTTTGGTTGCATTACTTTTTTTGTCTTGTGTGATTTAAATTGGATTCATTTTCTTACTTAGATTGAGTGTTACTTTAATATGTGGTGCATTGCATTGAATTCATTTTATCTTGTATATTTGTATATAGTTGTGTTGCTTTGATTAGATTTGATTAATTTGTGACTTGTTTTTTGTTGTGCAGTTTGTTGTCATCTCATCATCATATCATCTATCATCACATTTATACATCATATATCAATAAAGGATAAGCTACATAATCATGAACATGAAAATTAAACATGTATACTAAGCTAACATCATATAATATCGCCAAGAGGGGAAAGAGGGACCACCTTTTGTCCCCCTCAAACATAGACCATAATAAAAACATGGATTAAACATGCTATCTCATAAACAAAAATGTGATAAGTAAATACAATCCATCATCATCATCATACATCATCATAAATATAAATGTCCATGTATAAAATAATGTGTCTCGATATACATCCGATACAATGATCCATCATGGGCATCTATACAAAAAAAGTGTTCCTTCATCATGAGGCATGATAAAAAATAGTACATATACATCATCTCAAAAGTATGCCTTCATATCAAGGCAATACACAAAAATATACATCGATATGATAAAAAGAGTCAACCCTAACTGTCTCCCATGCCCAAACTACTGTGTCTGCCACTAGGTGGGGGCATCTGTTGTGATGGACCCATGGAAAGAGATGCACCATGTTGTGCTGAACCATGATGCATTGATGCTTATTGTATCACATTGTATTGATGGCTACTATACTCGACCTATTTTATCATGAGGTCCTTTGTGATCTTGACCTGGACCTGCTAATAGCTAACTCATTAAAAGGAGTGGTCCTCTGTCCCTATGGAACATACTTCATGGTAATAAGCTTTGTAATATGAGGCCTCAACATTAGTTGTCATCGCATCTCGCTAGTATATCCTACATCCCAACTATTATGGATGTCCACCACTAGAGCATCATGCTCTCCTATCAATCTAGTGATGTCTACTTGATTTTTTGTGTCTCTACTATGCAATCCATTAAGTCCTCTCTTAGCAAACTACCTATTCCCTCTCCATGAATTCTTGATATCTCTATGAGAATACCAGATCTCTCCTTGAGGTGGCCTTGTCTCTCTCCATCTACAAACTACAATGATTATTACTCTAGTAATTAATCGATATCTCTCAAGTAGTTTCCTCGTAGCTACTTTATACTACTACCTATTGTAATTGTTTCCTAAAGGAAATTATATCACGTGTACCCTATATATATCCTCCTCCATCTCCTCTCCATTTCTATCATCTCCTCCACCTCTTGGTGGACTATGTGGTGGGCTCACATGTGGGGGTGATAAAGTGCACTGTAATGGCACCCGTAGTGGAAACTGAAGTGGTATATGTGTTGCATGTGCTTGTAGTTGTACCACTACATGATGCTACACAACCATCTACTACTTAACTAATACCTGTGGCCCTACCTGGGCCTTGCCTATGGTCCTACCTATGGATCTTCTTAAGCTGTGCTTCTAGGATCTAGGCCATGTACCCCCCGTGCTTCCACGGCTATCCCTACATCTAAACTACTTGTGGTATGGTCAATCTCTCCGTGGTAACACCGTAACATACCATCTTGGGTATTTTAGAGTTTTCCCTAGATCTACTATTTGTGATCACTAAACCCAAGGCTCATGGGACCACCTGTAGAAAGTTAGTGCGAGCTTGTCCTAATTGGATCCGAGGCCCAATATCAAAGGTCTCTCTAGATCTCCACCCATACCACATCTCATCACCAGGAATCCCCTGGATAAGACCATAATTCCTTTGACCCTATCCACTCTATACCATTCAAGGATGTAGGAACTACTCCCAATAATGAAGTGCTCTAACGATGTTGGACTAAGCTCAATAACATCCTCGTGACACTTGCGTATAACCGTATGTATGGCCACCATGTAATCATATGAGGTTGTACCTCATCAAAGGCTCACCTGTAATATGGTGTGTCTCCCATGTGCCCACAAATGTCATCCCCATCTGGAACCCAACCCATAATGAATGGCTCACCGTGATCTCATGCTCACAATGCTCCTATTGGGTGTCCTATGGCGATGTGATCCTAGGCCCATATCTGAAGTAAAGTCACTCTAGACCCACAGGTCTTCTAACCATGGTAAGCTATCAAGTGAAAATATGTGTATATGATGGGCTTAGTATACACTACCCTAGCAATAGACCTCCCCACTGATGAGTTTGTGTATCACTCCAATTAGGCCCAAAGAAAAATGAGCACCATTCTTGTAGTAGCAAAATGTAATAGGCCAATGACAAAGAGCTATAAGATATATAGAAACTCTCCCAATCCAATGATCAACCATGCATGCTAGTAATGTCCACCTTGATAATACCCGGAAGGTATGTTTTCTACTCCAAAATCATGGAAATACTCTATAGGTTATGACCGTGATAACCATCATAAATCACTAGCTAACCCTAAATAGGTAATCTAAAAATCCACCAAAAATCCTCTCAAGGTAATGCTCATCTCACCTATCAAAAGGTGAAATGTCTAGCTCTCACTCCACCATCTCTTAGCTAAGGTTGTGAAGGTGATCCAAAGTGATCTGTGGCATGCGAGCCACATACGAGAGACCCGTAATATCTAGTAATTCTCTCCAAGTAGATGTAATCTTTTGGATAGAATGTCACCTTATAGGCCCTGAGCTGCCTATGTCACTCCTACATCTCTAATCGTGGTAGTTCCATTTGCAAGGTTAGCGAGGTCATTTATTATGATCTAATTCTTCTATTTTTATCATCTAATTTTTTCTAAAAAAATACTAATTCTTCTAAGGCCATTCCAAAGTTCCCTTTTGCACCTAGCACCCAAATACCAACACACCCATTTTCACATGCACACCTACATTTTCATGAAAGTGTGCCCCTTCCCCACCCGACCCCAATTCAATGTTAGCGCATCCTCGACAGTAATACAATGGCATGCTCATTTTCACACCTACGTATGTGTGCCCATGCTCTCTCTATTTTCCATGCCGGCATGTCCATTTTAACACCAAAGCATGGCCGCACCTATGTGAGGTCACACCATCACCCCCGAGAATGCCTACATGCCCTAAGGGCCACGCTGGCACTTTCACATGGATTTCTATGCTAATAAATGCAATTTAATGCTAATAAACTTACTAAAAAAAGGACAAAGGTAAGATTTTTCACTTTGTGTACTAGAGGCCATCCTAGAAAGCCACTTGTACTCTCGAACGTGATCTCAAGTGTTTTCTAGTCCTACACCCTCATCATTTCTCTCATAGATCAGAGATCAATCAACAATAAAAATGGTAAGGGTTGGTAATAAATAAACTAACCGTGATGGTTTTTACCCCCGTGACATGGTTTATATACATGTTTCCCCCTCCCATTATGTCTCTCACCCCGAAGCACCAGACCATCGTGATTCTTCTAACACTCACAACGATTATTATTTTTAATAAATAATTATTTTTCTCTTGTTTTTGCTACGTTGGGGCATGTTTTTTCTTCCCGATGACCCTTTCTACTACCTAGGGCATATATTTTCCTTCCAAAGTGTTTTTTGAATGTCCATGAATTTTTCATTTATTCTACAATATTTTTTCCCAAAATTGAAAATAATATAATTTTTTTCAAAAAATCTAAAAAATTGGTAAAAATCATTAAAAATCCAAAAATTGTAAAATTCAATTTTTTTTCAAAAATTGGTAAACAACATGCACGTAGCTGAATCTTGTATCAAATGCATTATCCTCAAACATCAAAATTTTTCCTAAAAAACATATTTCTTAGGTTCTTTCTTGTTCTTGTCTCAAATGACTTGTGGATCATTGTGATCTACCTCCATTAACAAAGTTGGCTTGCTTACTATGTCGGTACTCCCGTGCAATAATGAGTTTCTAGAGACTATGTCATAGTGCATGAATGCTTTTCATGGGACTACTTGTGTCCTCCGTTATTCCCTCACATGTATCCTTTCTTGGGGCAACCATTTTTAACCCTTGTCATTAAAACACGAACATTTAGGAACTGAAGCTTGATAACAAAAAAATTGGTGCAATTGTCTTGAATGTTGTTTGTTTGAGTATGTGTGATTGTAATTTTTTTCTATTAGGTTAGTTAGTTTACTTTCTCGTATTGCATTGCATTATGTATGTTTCATGGAGTTACACATTTTTAGCAATGAAAAAATGTTAGTAATATATCTTTTCATGTTATTTTACACTTTTGTTTATTTTAATAAGGGTCGAATGATTTAGATCATAGGGGCAACATGATGAAACAAAGTTTTTATTGAAAGATTGGATGCAAAATATATTCCTATATTCTTCACTATCATGTCTTATCACTATTAATTTTTCTTCCAAAACACCTGGGGCAATAAAAATCATTTTTATCCCTATCCTATTTCTTCTATCCGTTTCGATCATATTTTTGATCGTTGATTGAATTCTTCTATCACCCCATCAAAACTTGAGGGGACATCCTTCATTATACTATTTTTTCTTCAAAAATTACTTGTTTATGCTTTGTCTACTATGTTTGAAGTGACATCACTTACTTCACCTCAAACAGGGGAAAATGTAGACACCTAAATTCCACTTTTGCAATCTTATTGCTAAAAGCACACTAATCACTCTCATTCTTACCATTTCCATTATAATTAGTGATTTACTAATTAACTAATGTTTCCCTCTATTTTGGTTAATTAATGACGCTTTTTTGATTACCTAACCTCTTTCACATTTAGGATGCCAATTTATGACACATCGTTATTATAATCCTCTTCCAAACAAACAATTAGCAATTATTAGCTAATTAAGCCTATTTACCCTTGTTTTGATCAATAAACCCTATTATTGGCTAAAACCCTCTTCCAACCATTCAAAATCACCCCTTTTCCCTCCAAGACATCTCAAAGGCTTCAAAAGCTTATCCTAGCCTCTTAATTGACCCTAAGTGGTTAATTAAGGCTCCTCACATGCTAATCACTTGTTAATTCACTAATCATGATTAAAAAACCTTAATCTACTTTATTATTTTAGTCCCACATGCACCAAGATGCAAGTTTTCCTCAAATAGAAAACTATAAAAAGGACTAAGCACCTACCTTCATACTTTACACCATACTTTGATTAGTATATCATATAAGAAATATGATTAAGAGCCTTACTTCCTTCTTGGATTAGCTTGCTCAATCTTTGCATCCAATATTCATATTGGTTAGTAGAGGGATATCTAATATGAACTTGTAGCCATTTTTAGAGAGATCCTCTCACCATTTGTGGAGTAGAAACAACCATAATTTGATTTCCCTTAGATCTATTTAGGTCTATGTTAATTAGTAATTATCTCACATAGTAAGGATGCTTGTAGATTGAATGTTTAATTTCATTTAGTTTCCATTAATGCATGCTTTTAAGATTTGATCTTGATGTTTCATTCTTAAGCTTGAGTTTGGCTCTAGGCTATTATGGTGTTAGCCTTTACTTAGTCATATTACAAGAGTCAGTAGGGTGTTATCACTTTCAACAATTTTCTTCAACCTTTTAATATAGCACTAATTTGCATTGACTACAGAGTAATAAAGAAATATGCCTTCATCAAATTTGGAATCAAATTTACCCAAGGTATCTTCATCTCTTTTGATGCCACATTTAATTACAAATACTCTTATGTGCCTTACATTTTCTCGGTTTGTTTTTCCACATTTCATACGGTGTTTTGTCATTGTTTATCCTTAATTGGGCTATGTTTAGAATATACACTACTGTACACTACTTCAATCCAATATCTGTCAGAAGTTTAGATTCATTTATCATTGTTCTCACCATATATTGCATATTCCTATTCTTTCTCTCAACAACTCCATTTTACTAAGGTGTTCTAGCAGTTGAGAATTGTCTTCTAATCCCATGTTCTTCACAAAATTCATCAAAATCATTGGACCAAAATTCTCCACCTCTATCTGATCTCAAGCATTTTATTTTGGTATTCTTCTCATTCTCCATAAGTACCTTGAAGGTTTTAAATATTTCCAGAGCTTTCAATTTTTCTTTAAGCAAGCTACCCATGTCATCCTAGTGTAATCATTTATTAACAACATGAAATACATATCTCCTCAGTATGCTTTCAGATATGTTAGGCCCACACGATCCATATGAGTCATTTCTAGAGGTTTAGTGGTAGAACACTCTTTATACTTGAAGGATCTCACACCACCCTTAGCACTTAGCTTTACAAGATTTTCAAAATTCATATGTCCTAATCTCTTGTGCCACAACCAGCTGTAATCAACTTTACTTGAGAGACACTTTTCTTTATTTATTTCATTTAGAACATACATATTGTTCTTGGTCCACTTGTCCTTTGCAACTTTCTTTCCTATTTTTCCATTGATAATGTCACAACCTTTGTCATGAAATATCACATTATAACCTTTCTTGCACATTTGAATAACACTTAAAATATTGTGTTTGAGGCCTTCAACATATAAGACATTTTTTGTGATTGTTTTACCATTATCTAGACTCAAATTTCCCTTTCTAACTATGTTTGTTGAGTTGTTATCACCAAATCTAACAACTCTTGATGCATTGTTTGACAAAGAAATAAATTTACTTTGTCACATGTCATATGGTTGGAGCATCCACTATCCAGATACCAAATTTTGTCTTCATTTTGCACATGAAATGTGGTTTGCACTATTGAGCAAGACTCTTTTCTCTTATTGACATATCTATTTATAGCATACACCCATTTCTCTTGTTTGGGTGGTTCTTGTTTGATTGTTGAAGCTACATGACCCTTCTTATGATATTTGTAGTGAACAACATTATAGTTCATTTTAGAGAATGAAAAGCAATAACCATATAAAGAATGTGTGTACTTCATAGCATAGGTGATTTTGGGAGTAGTAATCCTTCTCTTGGCGGCTTTAATGAAATCATTATTTACACTAGAGATGTTGGGAATTGATGCAATATTGTTTCCTTCATGCTTTTTAGGATAATTTTCTTTGATTTCTTCATTGAAACCTATTCCTATTTTTCATTTATATCTCTTTGATTTAGTATACCGCTTAGAAAATTTGAGCTCTTTTCCATCTTTTCATACATTATCAACTTGTTGGTCATTTGTTCCAACTCAGTCTTCAATCATTCCAATTTTTAGTTTAGTTTTGTGCATTCATCCTCCTTTGATTTTTAGGAGTTAGAAATATTTTATAGCTGAGTTTCAAGCTCTTTGAGCGCATTATTTTCTTCCTCTTCTTTCAAGCTTTGAATTTTATTAAAGATGCATTTTCTCTTCTTAGTCTTTTAGTGCGCATATTAGTTTTTGATTATTTCTTTTGTACAGCTTTCATTTCTTCGAGGGAAGAAATAAGTTATAATTCCATATTTACACTTGCTTCTTCTTCATTAGAGTCTTCATAGCTAATTGCATTCTTTCCTTTTGAGCTGCATTCTTCAGATGCATCCATAGCAATAAACAAAAATTCCGATTGAGCTTCATCATCCTCTCTTTCAGATTTTCCTAGGTTGTTTTGATCGAAATCACTTGATTATTCTTTTGAGTATAAATTCCTCTTATTCTTAAATAATTTCTTATTGTCATCTTTCATCTTGAAATTTAACTTTTTCTTGTTTCGTTTGTGAATTTCTTCATCATGATCAAATTGAGTTTCTTTAATTTTATTTGGACATTTTTCTGTGAAGTGGCCTACTTTTCCACACTCAAAACATTTGAATGGAAGTTTGCCTTTGTACTTACCTAAGCCTCTTCTTAGTCTTCTCACAAACATTGCTTCAATATTTTCATCATCAACTTCATCCTTTGAGTTTGATTCTTTTTTTTCTCTGGTTTGGATTTGGTTTCTTTCTTGGCTTTAAATGTTACTTATTTCTTAGTAGACTTGGATCCAATAGTCCTCATTTCATATGCTGAAAGGATGCTCTGTAATTTATCCATTGTGAGAGTCTTCATGTCTTTGGATTCTTCCATAGCTAAAACCTTTACATCATATTTAGGAATCATAGATATTAGAACCTTTTGGCCTATGAAATATTCTTATAGCTTCTCACCTAGGCCTCTGATCATATTGATAACTTCATCTATTCTCTGCATGTAGGCTACTATGCTCTCATCATCTTTCATTTTCAGATTCTCAAGCTGAGCTCTGTATGTCTGCAATTTTGCTAACTTTACTTTATCATATCCTTCATAAATGCTTTGAAGTTTGGTCCAAATCTCCTTTATGGTTGTGCAGTGCATAAATTTTACAAAATATGTTTTAGTCAGGGCATATAGGATGGCATTAATGGCTATTGAGTTACACTCATACTTTGCCTTGTCTCTTTGAAGAAGTGATTGGCTTGGTAGGAGGATTGTATCCTTTCTCAATAAATTCCCAAATATCAAAACCCAAAGTGACATTATATATGTTTTCATCCTTATTCTCCAAAATGTGTAATTGTTTCCAGTGAAGAGAGGTGATCTTGACAGTGATAAACCACCTTGTGCCTGATTTTCTGCCATGCTTGTGAAAAGAGTATCTCCTTGAAGATGTTAAGCTTATGCTAGAAGGAATCACTATGATACCAATTTTTAGAGATCATAAGCACTGAGAGGGGGGTGAATCGAAGTGTAAATTATTATTTTTACAATAATGTCAATCCAAAAACAATTATTAGTATGCCATACTACATTAAGAGAATTTAAACAAGCACATGTTAGACAATAACAACTCTAAACACAAGATTTATAGTGGAAAACCCTTTTAGGAGAAAAACCCACTTTGAAACCAAGGCTTTATTATGAACACCAATTCCAGAGCATACAAGTTTTTGGTTGAGCACCACTCAACCTATGAAACAACCACTCTAGAATCCTCAAGCACCCACTCAACATATTTTAGCAAGCACCCACTTGCAAGGAGCACCCACCCCTATAATCTAAGCACCCACTTAGAAATATAATTTTATTACATACATTGATCACTTAGAATCAAGATTGCTTACACAATAGATTATGATCACTTTTCTGTATCTTTCGTGTCCTGTCTTGTCACTTACGTTTGCCCATCTAAGTCAAACTCTTTTCTCAATCATTCAGCTACACCGATGCTATTCTCATCTTGATAATATCTTCAACACTTCATTTTTTTCTCTCCTCTTATCTCTCTCTTTTTCTTCTCGTAGCTCCTTCAGCTTTGAATGCATCATCTTCTTCCTTGAGAAAATCCCATATTCGCATTGAGTTTTTATTTTTATAGATCATCACTACTCTCCATAATTTCCTTAGTGTGTCATGTAATCTTCCTATCTATCACTTGAGAATCGGTCAATTAAATGCATGCAACAAACTCTAGATTTATTCTATCTATATTCGGTTTGAATTTTCTATGTTCAATATGTTATTTTAGGAGCCATTTATGAGACAATATCTAAAATATATTTTTCATCTTTCTAGGATTTCCAACTGATCAAGATGAGTGATCCATTTTTTCTCTGATATTTAATTTTATCTAGATAACATGATTTTCATAAAGAATATTAATATACCTCCAAAATTCATAGAACATTAAATGTTGAAAACTGAACAGAGATTTCTTTTTTTTTTATGGGGCTCAAGTTTTATATACAACCACAATAATCGAGATAGTTGAATCATTATAAATTTTAGAGAAAATTCTCACTTGTCCATGTTCGGACCAATTTGATTGTTCTCAAGATCTATCCAAGACTCATTTATTCAATCTATAAATTTCATTAGGTTTTCTAACTTTTTATTTTACATCGTGGCTATATTCTTTGATCTCGTGGAATTTCTTCTTTCATGGCAGATTTTCAGCTTATCCATGGCTTTTCTTTACTTCTCACATTATTTTCAATCTTACGTGGCTTTCCTTCATGGGCCACTACATTCTTTAGAATTCTATGGCTTTGTTCCATGACCACGGTTGTTTTATTTTACCTTCATATTTTGTAGTTCTCTATGGCTATCTCTAGTTCTTCATGCTTTGTCTCTTTATTCATGGATTCCTTTATATTTTACTTACTTCAAAGTGGCTTCAAAACTCACCCGTGGCTCCGTCCTTTTGACCATGGCTCTCACTAATCCTCCTTGGCTTCTTCTATACTTTGGCAACTAACTCATCATATCTGTAGCTTGCACAAAAGTTGATTAAATACCTTAGAAATTATCCTTAATCTTCCTGAAGCCTTTGAAAGTTGACACTACCAATCAACCTTCACATTTCTCTTACCCATACATGGTTGATCTTGAGATACCTGCACAACACTTGCACTATAAATTTTTCCACTTTTTCCATCAATGTAAGTTGACATCAATGACAACACATATGACAATGAGAAAGATCCAACAACCATGACCACTATGTAGTGTACTAGGGGCCACCCTCGGCCATCCGAAACTTTTCAGATTCACCCCACCAATCGTCGTGCTCCTCAAAAAAATCTCTCACTCATTTCATGAGCCAATCCATATGGCCATGTATCGATTCATCCAATGCCTTAACGCTTTCAACAACTCTTTTCATGAACCCCAAAGCCTTTGTATACACATTGACCGAGAACATGCCACGTCAACTTCATAATAATTTTGATGAAAATTTTGAACCTTTTCCATTTTGGAGCCGTAACACTATTCACCCGAGAAAGCTCAAAATATTTAAAAACCAAAATCCCAAGTTTGAAATTTTGACTTTGGGTTTCAAACTTTACCCCCTTGTCCCCGAGGCACCTTGTTCATTAGCCCACCGAATTTTCCAAAATCCACGAAACTCCAAACTCAAATTCAAAGTTCAAGTTTCAACCTTCTCCCCATTTTGTATGTGAATGCCATGATCTTCTTTTATCATCCTTCTTCTAAAGTCTCAAACGTCCTTTCTTTCCTACATAGCTCATCGTATGAGCTCACTTCCACTTGAATCACCCCAAATGGCTTGGCTCCAGTGAGTTATTTGTTAAAAACTTATGAACCCACATTTTTACATGGCAATATACTCACCTTCCATCTTCTTCATGCCTTGGCTCTCCGATTCCATGCTAGGACCATGTACTGTAAGCCACTTGGGATCACTCAACCCCCAATGGTGAGCTCTATATTTACCACTTGATCTACAATGTTAACCTTTACCAGAGAACCTTGGCCTTCTCACCATCATACCAAGTCGGCCATGAGCTCACTGTCATCCTCGAATCCCTACACTTATTGTCTAAGCCCCTCTGCTCCATTCCTTGTCTGGTTCCTTCATTGTTTGACCCTACGGTCTCTAGCCCTCACCGTATCCTTGAGTTTGAGTTATTCATTTCCTGCGAACACGTCTATGCCATGGTTGAGGTGGCATCCCTCATCGCGAGCTATCTCTGCCATGCATCCACCTCCAAGCTTATGTCCCTATGCCCATGGCTTGGCCTTTCTTGGCACTTGAGCCAACTTTGCTACGTACTTTTGTTAGCCAACCATAGTTTCCCTAGTTGCTTTTCCCGCGAGCTCAACTCATTTCTCTACCTCCTTGCTTCGATCCATCTCTAATGTGAGCCTCCATGGTCGAGCATCCCATTCCATGTTGCACCTTATGAGCTCAATGGAGATCTCATTCATGCCCCATCATATTCCTTGGGTGATCTCCCTTTATACGTCCGAGCCGAGCATGAAGCAACTCACCGGTCCATTTTTCCAACTTGGCCCTTGTTTCTAGCTCACGTTGATATATGTCGCCTTCCCTTTGTACTGTCGACCAAACGATCTCTTCTTCATGGTTCGATACACTCGATCTCTCATGCTTTTGACTTGTAAGTTAGCTCACCATCCTCATATGGCCTCAAACTTCCATTCCTTCCAATGCCAAGTTCTTCCTTTCACATTGGCCCCCTTCAAGCTACTTATCTACCGTATTTGGCTCATCAACTCACCGACCCTAAGGAGCTCGGACCTTTGTGACCCGACTCACCAAGCCACCCATCTACCTCTCCCCTACATTGGTGCATCATTGAGTCAACCTTGTCATTTCATAGCTCTCCAAGCTCTCTAAAGAGCTCGGGCTGAGCTGCTTCAATCTTAAATCCTTCGGTTTGCACGAGCTTCCCAACGAGCTTATTTTAAACTCGATCACCCTTGGAAGAACACTTGCGGAAATTTTTTATATCTTTGAATTTTTCGGGATTTTTTCAAATTTTCCCGATGCCGGAGACCATGGAGATCTATTAAAATACTGGAAACTAGATTTTGCAATTTTTTCCATTTTTCCCCATTATTGCTTGTGTGGGCCCCTTCCGTGCTTGGGTCCGTTTTGCCCTTTTGTCCATTTTTCCCAAGGGAAAAATGTATAAAAATTTTGGTGACTTGTGGGGACATCTTCCTTCTATATGTTCGTAGACCAATAGCCTTGGTATATCCATTGGGTGTGGAGTCATAAGTGATAACCCGAAACTGATCTCGACCCTCCGAACGTTTCCCTGTGAGAGACGCTTAGTGCTACCGAACCTAAAGTGACCTATTTCTTGCACTCCCAATCTTTATAAGAAAAATTTGAAGTTAAAATTGTGAGAGTGGAAAATTGTTTGAACCTGGGATTTTCCTCCTTTTCTCTCTATAATCTTGATCCACGGGATTGAGAATGGAATCCACAATCCATCCCAAAACCTAATTTTTCCAAGTATGAAGCATACTAAAACCAATGATTGTTTAGCACACATAAAATATTAAAGAGCTTTGAGTAAAACATTTATTGAGTTGGGACATCATGGAACTCTATTAATTTTTTATTTTTTCTTTCCTTATGGCTGCTTGGAACACCACCAAGGTGATACTCCCCACAAATCCATAAGATTTGCAACTGAAACAACTAATCAAGGATTTGAGGTTGATATTTTACTTTCAACTATGGGGAAATTTTGAATGATTAGGGGGCTGATCCCGAACTTAATCAAGTTGTTGTCATGAATTATGTTATGTGTAATGTAACAACTACCATTGGAGCTAACTTTCTATTCCTACAAGGATTCTAGAAGCTCAATGATTGATCTAGAGGAACAAGAGAATGAAACTTAAAAATCTTGTTCCTTATCAAATTTAGTTTCCCTACATTTGAACTGACTTGAAAATTGCAATTGTTCCTCTGTAACTTGAGATTTTTGTTACAACCTTCCTTCCCAAAGACATGAATCTTTGTAATGATGCAACCTAGAGAAAACACGAGCAAGAAATAGATATATATAAAATGAAAAATCATACATGTTCAAATGAGATATGAAGAGTGTGTAAGAGAAATTGCTCTACAAAAATTAAACCTACTCCTACCCTACCCTAACCAGAAAAGGAGAAGGCTTTAAACAAACTTTGACACTGTAAGGAAAAGTAGCTTCCTTTCTTTACAACTTGCAGCGATGCAAATGATTTGACGTTGAACATGGCTATGTGTATGAGTGAAAAACTAGAAAGAGGCCAATATTCCTCCCCAATCATCAAGGTATCAACTGAAAATTAAAAATACCTCCTCGGAAAATGATTTAAATGGGGCTCTTCCAGGTGTTGTATCTGATCCTTGGTTCATGTGAGACTCATCCTCATGTTTGGGAGTGAACATGAACGGTTATGGAAACTTTGACTCTAGCTCCAACGCAGCTAGATATCCGATGGGGCATGGTCCTGACCACCAGATTTTCCCACTACTCTAAATTTCAACCTCAATAAGAAAGTCCTAATGTAAAATTTCTTGGAAAAGGAGACTATTGTTAATATGATTTTTTTCACATCTATAGACAATTGATGACCCCTTTTGGTGAATGTTATGAAAGAGGTAATGCCATCCTCATGCCCTTTCTCTTCCTTTCCTACTATGAAACTTAGAAGATTCAATTCCTCCAATCCAAATTCAAGAGGATCCTATGAAGAACAAGCTACCCTTGTATGTTCTCCTCCTCGCGAAAAAAAATCTTCGCATCATGTAGCTTCTTGGGATTGCTTTGCGGCCTCTAGTGAACCACACAAGTAATTGTATTCTATTGCTCAATATCTTGGATCTTGGAGCTGCTCTTTCCCCTCTTGGAGGAAATTTTTCCTTGCACATCCATCTTCTTTGTTTAAATTGGATTTTGAAATTTCAAACCACTATATTCACCGCTCTTGAGGGTTGTTATGTGCAGCTTATGTCTTCAAGACTTCCCTCCGAATGGATTCATCCGATAAGACATTTTCATTAAAAGATAGAGGGAGATGGAAATCTAAATTTTCATCAACATAGGAGAACAAGAAGCTCTCTATGATCTCATCCTCTCGTAGGGCCTCTAAAATTGGCTTTCTCTCCTCCTCAACATAAACATGTTTTTTTGTGATGACCTTTGAATCCACAACTTGTTCCCCATTTTCATCCTCATCCTCAAACATGAAGTCCGAGAGATCGAACTTATCCTCGAAATCATAATCTGAGAAGGTGAAGTGGGAGAATGGTTTTGAGTTTCTTTCATAGTCGAGTCTTGTGTTTAAGTCCTATGGATTTGTATGTTCTTCCTTCTTAGTATGAATCTCCTCTTCTTTTGGATTTAGATCTTCCCTTTCTTCCTCCACTACTAATTTTTGGTTAATGAATTATTGACAACCTCTAAAACTAGAGTTTCATCATGGAAACCGCACTCTAACATACGATTGATGATCTTCCTCTACATGTTCTTGCTCACCATCGATATAACCAGATAAAATTTTACCACTGCTTCTCTAACCTTGGAATCCTCCAAAGGTTTCACCAATAAGGGGATTCTTTCCATTCCATACTTTGAATCCCAATTCCATACAAACTTCATCATTTCCTCTCTATTGGGATCTTCTTGT
Source organism: Taxus wallichiana var. yunnanensis (assembly GCA_018340775.1). NCBI lineage: Eukaryota > Viridiplantae > Streptophyta > Pinopsida > Cupressales > Taxaceae > Taxus > Taxus wallichiana. Next base: position 745,830,337 of record CM031244.1, on the reverse strand, counting down.
TGTTATTCCTCTTGACTAGCCTTTTGAGTTTCCTCCCGATATGAATTAGGGAATGTAAGAGGAGGGTTGGGTTGGGTTTTAACTGGTACTTCCATTTATTGAGGTGGTGAATGGGGTTTACAATTTTTCTCTTGTGGAGGGGACTTGGGTTTGGAAGGGAAAAGGGAAGAGAAATTGAGATGAGGTGGGAGAGTGGAAGATGAAGAAGTGGATTCCACAATAGGGGAAACAGTGGGAAACTTAGAAACTATGGTTCTATTCGAAATGACACTAATTAGGGAAAAGGAAGAGGACTTTGATATGGTAATGTAGGGTCTCCCATAGACATGATTGACTTGTATAATATTCAATGTCCTTAGTCAATTCTTCAAGTTGGGGTAGCATCTCAAATATGAAGCCAAGTTTCTCTTACGGGATTTAATGAATTGGAAAGGGGTGTACCCATGGACAAGGGACCTTGAATCAAATTTGAAAGACTTTCATTTGAGATCCGGCTCTGATCGCACCATATCGACCTCTAATTTCTCAATATTCAATCAGTAACTCAAGCTCTCTAGATGTAGGATATCCTCTAAAATCTACATACCCCTGCTCATGGTTTAGTGAATAGCCAAACTGATCTACTATCTTCTCGCAGGGATATGCCCACTATTAATTTTCATCATAGTAATGATATGGAGGGGTTGTATAATAACATGGGGATATATTTTGAAAATTTGGAGGTGGGTAGGAATTACATGGCTACTACTATAGATGTGAATCCCATGGTGCAAATGAAGCCATGACTCAGACAACTTCATGAATGGAAGAATATGAATGAGATGAAAAGGAAAAATGGATGGAAATGGGTGGAAAATAAATGATCTAAAACTCAAAGAAGATGGGTGTTTGACCGATGAAGTTGTCAGTTGTGATTTACATGTGCCACCAAAGGAAATGATTTCATAAAGAGCACAACAAAACTTGGTGAAATTAAGTAAATATCAAAATGTGCACCTTGAAGGGCTCAAAAGCATTTGCGGGGTTGGATTGTTACTAACAACTAACCTCTAAAATCCAAAATTTTAGAACCTAGCTCCATTTGAAAACCTCCAAAATCCTAAAATGCTATAGAATCTAAAATTTTTGAAATTCAAAATGCACAATGACTCTAGACTTTGAAATTAGAGAACCTTGACATCCGAAATCCAAAGCAACATCCAAAATAAAAATTCCCAAAGTTTGAAATCCAAAACCCTAAAACTCCAAATCCTCTTATTTTTGAAATGTAAATTCAAGACCCCGAAATTTGAAAGTCTCAAATTGTAAAATACCAAAAAAAAGTTTGAAATTCCAAAATGAAATTTAATACTTATTTTGGAATCTCTCGAATACCAATCTATCATATGTAAAAGTTAGATCCCATTTCACACATGTTCAACCATTGAAAATGATTTTAGAATTTCAACCCTACACCAAAAGCTCTAAATCTAAATTTTGTAACTTTTGAAATCTAAAGTACAAGGAAATATCTTAAATTGACTTGTTTTGAGCTTGACTTCACGGTGACCGAGATCTGCAATGGAACAACTTGTAAAAGTAAAACCTTAATGTTATTGTTGTCCCATTAAGTGTGTCAAAACTGTATCACAAAATCACATCACCCCTGGATGATTAGCTTGTGAAACCCAGGGCATCTGGGTGATTGTGTAACATGGAGTTATCTTAAAGTGTGAGACCTTGCGAATCAGATAACTCTCTAGATAAGGTCGACTCCTCATCCTAATCCTACCTACCACAACTACTCCTAATGCAAGAAAATACCTATCTAAACCTATTCTAACATTCCAAGGAGACATGGAGAGAGATTGTATGAAATAAAACCTACACTAGAAGCAGTGATACACCAAGAAAAGGAGTGTCGACATTTTCCCATCCAGCAAAAACAATGAAGGAATGAACTTGGAGAGGGTGGTCATGCACCATATATAAAAACACATACATATACCATTCCCAAATAAGCACAAAACACCCAAATCCTACAATGAACAAAAAATATGCACATATCCTGTAAGCACAATGAGAGGCAAGAAAAGTAACAAACATGATACAAGGATTGACAGATGAATCAAAAACACCATTTTATCACTCCATTAAGTATGCACAATACATTGTTTTATAAAGAAGAGGCAAGAAATGCCATTACAATTTTATGAGGAAGGCTTAAAGCCCCAAATTTGAGAAGAAGAGGGGTGCATGAGGGAGAAAATGACTAACTTATTTCAATATTGTAACCCCATTAAAATTTATAGAGGAATTTTTTTAGAGAGAGAGAGAATTTGGATTTCAATGTGTATGTGGCTTCATTCCTACTTCCGTCATCCATATAGGTCCTCTCGAGGTTTCACATGCCCTCTGTACAATTCCTTGTTAGAGAAGGAAGCATGCCCATACCTCATTAATGCTCATTCACCTACCCTATCATTATTCACTATTCATCAATTTTGGAGATCTAACCTTCAAAATTCTACCTTGATGTGTTCATGTTGTAGAGCTCTTCATTATATCTCCAATGACTGGGTTCTTGCAAAAATAGGGCTTACAAAGGTTGCTCAAGTTATACCATTTCGGGTAAAGGGGGTTTTGGCATTTCGGGCCTATGCGAGGTTATGCATGGTGAGTTGGTTAACTAGCTCATCGTGAAGCTCGGTGAGATGAGGGTTGAGATCCTATTTTTATCTATGGTGGGCCTTTTTTCCCATTATCTACCACTTCAAATCCCCTCATTGAGATCCCAAAATTCAATGGTGAGCTTATGCTTGCATCTTCCCCACGTTGGGTGATCTTCTAAAATCCATCCCACTATGTCTCCACTACCTCATATTTGCATGCATTCTACTTTGCATTGGCCAATGAGATCTGTTCATTTTCCCGGCTCACTCTTTGTAAAATTTCTTCTCGCATTGTGTTAGTATTGCCTCACCAACTAGCTCAGCCTTCTCTTCTTCCTCGTTAGTTTAGGAAATATCTCCTATCGTCTAAATGGAATGATGAGCTACTTGGAATTACCCCCGACCACCGAAAGTGAATTACAAGCCAAACTCGGCCCTATGAAACTTTTCGGTTTCACCCCTCCAATCGCCGAGCTCCCCTAAAAACATCTCCCACTCATTTCGTGAGCCAATCCACATGGCCACCTATCGATTTTCCCGCCTTAACGATTTCAACTTCTTGTTTCACCAACCCCGATGCCTCCATATGCACATTGAACGACCACATGCCACATCAACTTTGGACTCCTTTTGATCAGTTTTTTAGATCTTTTCCATTTCGGAGCCGTAACACTATTCACCCGAGTGAGCTCAAAATATTCGTAACACCTGAAATTTTGGGTTTTGAACTTTACCCCCTTATCCGTGAGGCACTGTTCATTGGTTGACTTGATTTTCCCAAAGCCCTTAAAATCAAAACTCTAAAATTTGGAGTTCGGGTTTCATTCTTCTCACCCATTTTGTATGTGAATGCCATGATCATCTCTGATCATCCTTCTTCCGAAGTCTAAAACGTCATTTCTTTCCTACATGGCTCATCACATGAGCTCACTTCAAGCCTAACTCACCCCAAATGGCTCGACCCGAGCTGAGTTATTTCTAAAACAATGGTGAGATGACATGTTTTCCATTGAGAGCTACTCACCTTCCATCTCCTTCATACCTTGGCTCTCTGATTCCATGCTAGGCCGACATACCCGCGAGCCACTTAGGATCACTCCAAATCCCCGATGGCGAGCTCTATGTTTATCACGCGATCTGTAATGTTAACCTCAATCCGGCACCTCGGCCTTTTTCCATCATGCCAAGTTAGCCACAATTTTTTCTATCATCCTCTATTCCCTACACTTTCCCTTCAAGCCCCTCGAGCTCCTTTCTTGGGCGGTTCCTTTATTGTCTTAGCCCATAGGATTTTAGCTCACCGCATCATCCTCAAGTTTGAGCTCTCGCCCTATGAACTCATTCACACCATGGCCGAGTCGGCTTCCCTAACTCTCAACTATCTCTACCATGTATCCACCACTAAGGTTTTATCCCCCTTCCCCAGCCGTGGCCCAAGCACCTAAGCTGAATTCACTACTTTCTTTCCTAGCCAACCATAGTTTCCCTGGTTGCTTTTCCCGCGAGATCAATTCGCTTATCTACCTCCTTGCTTCGAGCCATCTCAAATGTGAGATTCCATATCCAAATGAACCATTCCATGTTACACATTACGAAATCAATGGTGATCTCACGCATACTCCATCATATTGTTTGGGTGATATCCTCAGTGACATCTCGAGTCAAGCATGCACCAATTTGTCTTGCCTTTTTCCAACTTGGCCCTTGCTTCCTAGCTCACACCGATATATGTCACCTTCCCTTTACATTTATGACAGAGTGAGCTCCTCTTTGTGGCTCAATATAATGAGCTCCCATGCCTTTAAATTGGGATTTGGATTTCCATTCTCGCATGGCCCCGAAATCCCATTCCTTTTAATTTCAAGTTCTCCTCGCACGATGGCCCCCGATCGAGCTACTTCTCCGCTAAACTTGGCTCATCAACTCGTCAACCCCAAGGATCTTAGAACTTTGTGACCTAGCTTATCGAGCCACCCATCCACCTTGCCCAACATCGGTGCATCATTAATCCAACCTGCAATCGTGCCATGATCTCACCAATCTCTCCAAATAGCTCAATCATGTTGCTTCAATCTTAACCCCTTCGGTTTTTCGAATAGCTCATTTGAGATTCCCAATGAGCTTATTTTAAACTTGGTCACCCTTGAAACCCTTTTGGGAATTTTTGATATCTTTGAAGTTTTATAGGGATTTTTCTAAATTTACGATGCTGAGACCATGGAGACATATTAAAATGCCCGAAAATGGATTTTGTAATTTTGTCAAATTTTTTTCTTGTTATTTCCTATGTGGGCCCCTTCTCGGTGATTGGGTTTTTTCTTTCCTTGTTTTCCAATTTTCTTGTGGGTCAAAATGGATAACATGACGCTTCAACTTCCATTTCCTTTTAATGTATAAATTCTCATCCTTACACCATTTAAAGCATCTTAATGATTCTCCTATACCTATAGACTCATGACACACTTAACATGACACTCATATGACCTTGAAAAACATATAACAACCCCTAACACACTTATAATACCCCTTACAAAACCATACACACAATACATTCATTTGAATTTTCAAATTCCCTTTTTGGAGGGAAAACACAAAAGAAGAACAATTTAAATTTATCATCTCCACTGATTGTTTAAAATGACTTGTATGACTCATTAAGACCTCTAGAGCTCTGCACAACACACATTGACTTCAAGAATCTTGAACTTTGAAAATAAATGTCTCTTGGTAGATGCTCCTACATCAGTAAGCCATGAAGGTATGGAGATAGTTACATGAATCTTGGAATAGGAAAAATAAACACCCCTTGATCTCATAAGTAACGAAGGAATCTAATTATGAAATAATGCTTGGTTTTAGGGTTTCTTGAACATATCTAAAAAATAATATATATCTAAGGAATATTTTATTATTCTTTATGTGGATATGGTGTGAAAAAACCTTGAAATTTGCCTATCAAATCCTTAAGCTACATTGTAAGCCTAGTGTAACATGGAGGCTAGATGATAGCATCCTAAAATTAAAGATTGTAGATAGAATAATGTTGAATCTTTTAGGGAAAAGTTTCTTAAGGATTTAACCATTTGGAATGTATGTTGTATGTAATATCTATGTTTTTCACCTTTTATACCCTTATTTATCTCCCCTTTAAATAGATATATTGCATCAATTAAAAATTTATGTGAATAAATTCTTTCCATGCCAATATCTACAAGGCCAAACAAAACCTAATATTTGGAAACTATCCATAGTATATTTCATGTTGTTCCATTGCATAGAGGATTAAAATTATTAATATAGTTATCTAATAAATCAACTAAATATATGGTATGCATGGTTAAACATGTGTATAATAGTTATAATTACAATATCAAAACATTAATAAGTGGATTTGTACAAAATTTGGTGATAATTTTGTCTTGATGAAATGATATTTTAGCATGGAGATACTTGCATACCGTGGATGTAAGAACTCATTCAAATCAGCTTCAATCAACTTTCATAAGCTCTAAAGAACCCAAGTTTTGGCACTATATAGAAGAGTGGGTGTAAGTGAGTGAAAGAGGAAAATCTTTGTTTGAATATCGTAAAATTGAATATGGGAGAACTATTTCTCAATAGAACTCGAGGAAACATAAAATTTTGTTATTCTATACTTAGAAGTTGTGTGTCTGATGAAATTCTAACCTAGAATAAAATACCCGTAGATATACATATGAAGAGATAATCTCGACTCTCTAACCATTACATGTAAAAAAATTATTTGGCATTACACTTTGAAGTGTTAAAAACTATACCTTTCATTTTCTCTATATTTTCTTAACAAAAGGTTACTAATATATGTATTCATATATAGAAACCTTCATCCGAGTGAGATACCAAAATTATTTCATTTAGATATAGAATAATAACAACAACAAAATTATATAATAAATAACCATTTTTCCTATTTAAGATCATCTATACAAAGACATAAAACAAGTAAAGGAGAGTGCAATAATTTACTTAACACCAATGGTGCTTTGCACCCCCTCTATATCTCCAACACTTACTGGAAATATACCACTAATGGACTCATAGAGTGTCATAACAAGTGATATCACCAACACCGTAAGACCCAAAACCATAATCATATCCATGAAAAACTAATTTTGATGAATAATGTCAAATGTTTTGTAATAGTCTACAAATAAAAAAAAATTCTTTGTCCTCCACAATTACAAACTTTAAGGTGAAAATAGGATCATTGGTATGATAATTAATCTTCAAAATTTCTTCCACCTTAGCTCTCAATATTTTGGATTCATTTTACTATAATATATGTTGATCCCATAGTTTTTTAAGGTTTATATAAAAAAATTGCAAATTCCTAAGAAGACACCAATTTTGGAGCACGTAAACCTTTAGTGAATTTAGAATAGTACTACATGCCCATGTTTTTTCCCAAGGAAAAAATGTGTGTGAATTGATAGGAAGGTGGGACCAATATTTTGAGGCATGGGGATTCAAAAATAGGAAGCACATGCAAGAGATTGGAACTTGTAGGAAGCGACATGTATTTTAAATATCAATGCACAAAAAGGATTGTTATACAACTCCGTATAACTATAGTTCGATTCATTTCATGAGAATGTAAAAATAATGATGTGTGACAAAAGTACAAGAGAAGTTCGACATTGGATTAGAGTCCCCAAAGTGATTAATTCTTCCATACAAAACATAAGAATGAGATATGGCTCCATGTCGCATGCATGTGACCATTTGGTATTAGTTAAAAATAAATAAAATGAACTCAAGGGATAGTATAACTATTTTTCAAATTAACAAAGGGGAAGAACATGCTAGTATAAATACATCATTGAGGGATGAATGTAAGAAAAACAAAGACTAGGAAATATAGAGATATTTTATGAGATATTGTTTATGCAATGCAAGCTATGAATGAAGAGCCAAGAGTTTGAGTCAATGTGGTATTCATGTGCATGAGTATTTGTTAACTAATGATGATTATATTTCCATAAATATGTTTTTCTATAATATATAAGTAAGTAGATCCCGACTATAGAACAATTCATGTACGGGAAAAAAAAAAATGGGGGCCAAAATTCTCTTGTGCATCGGGTGAGAAAACTAAGGTTTTTCCTTAGTGTGATAGGTTAGCATGGGGTGGTGCATTTTCTATTTACATGCCAAGATGGTCTAGGTTCACATGTGAAATAATTTGGATTTTTTTAAAATATAATATAAAAATTTGGTTATGTTGTTGGGATTCATCATCATTGACTTGAGATGGTGAATTAGGTGCAAGATGTTTCAAATTATACAATCAAACATTGAGAATTGACAAGACATAATAGATTAATATTTCCCACAAAATCATTATGGTAGAAGGAATTATTCTCCAAGTATTTTGTTGAAAGAAACCTATGTGACTCTCTTTATAATACCTTATTCAATGAGCTCCTAGAAAATATACATACTTGGTTAGTTGTGTATTTCCCGAATAAAATATTGAATATGAGGAATAAGTATAATTAGAATCATGAACGGATTAGGAGACTTTGAAAACATGAAAAAAATTGGATGAATGTCATTGATTTTTGGTGGAAAGGAATAATTTGAAACTACATCATATAATACGTGGTATCTACATTTTCATGTTCCAAAGAAGGAAAATTTAACTTCTTTCATGAGTTATGCAAGTCCTATCTAAAGCAGCTTTCCTTTAGAGATAAAGAAATTATTGGTCAATTTGGGAAATGAAACATCCCATATGGATGAATAAACTTATGACATGCATGATTGATGAAACAAGTTGGGTAAAGGAAGAAAATATTGGTTGTGACATGGATCCATAAAATGTGAAAATGTTGAGAAGTTTTTTCTAAGAAGCATCTCGATGCAAAACCATAGCTAAGAAGGGAATAATTTGTGATAATGAATCAACCTCAACAACTACTAGAGAAAACCAAAATGATATGTTATGGTAGGAGGCAGAGAGAGAAGAGATTAAGAATACCAAATAATAAATGAGACATGTGCCATAATAACACCATCTCTAGAGGATGATGAGGGAAAAGAAAATATAACATGGATGACATCCTTTCCTAACGTACTGTGCATGTTCATGTGACTTAATTTTGTTATATTGAATACAAAGTGCTTATAGAAACTAAATTGAGGAGGATTTGGATAAGGATAAGGGGAGGGTGTGTTCGACATTAATTTCCCATTCATTTTACAACATATTTCACCAACACCCAAAATAATACAATTTACACATAATCTAAATACTTTGAAAATGTGTCAATTTTGAATAATGAGTAGTGGAAAAAAACTTAAGAATATGGAAGAATGTGAAGAGGAGGAAGTAGGAGTGTTATGCAAATTCAAAAATCAGTAAAAATCAATCAGTGAAACAATCATATACATAGTAACAATCATGACTACACTAATTGTGAATAGCAAAAGCAATGGAATATTTATATCACTAACTAAAAACATAGTATCCTAGGGAAGAGTTACACTTATCGTACGATAAACACTTATGCCAAATAGATTATATGAGATGTATTTAAATCTCTTGAATTATCATGAAATTGAAAATTTGTTGAAAGAGTACAAAAGTGTGAGCTTATTTGGTGTGCCAAGGGGGTCATTTCCTTGAGCACAGGGTAATTTAGTTTTCTACTACCTTACTAGATCATGCACATACGTGGTGTAGGAAGCATAATCCTCAATAGGCCTTGGTGAAATATGAATAACACAAGTAATTCTTCCTAAATGAGTCTAATATTCCCAAAATTGAGTAGTAAATTATCTTGGTACCTAAATAAATTTAATAAATGTTTAATGAGAGTGTGTGCATGTACGATGCATGATTCAAAACTTTGATCTCTAAGTTGTATTATGAGATTCATGCTCTAAAACATTCATAATGGTTTATTACACATGTAATGGTTCATTGGAGGATTTATCATGTCATTCATATGTCACATATCCCTCAAGACCTTCACTGCACTCGAGAGAATCACTTGAGGCAACACTATACAAAAAGTAGATATAAGTATTAATACTAAGGTTATCCCACTCACAGAGGCTTAGATTGCATATATGGTGAGCCAATTAGAGATAATAGTTGTAAACAACACCAAGGAGATGCAAAATAGAATCTAGTACACATAATGTGAAGTAAAAGGCCATATAAAGATTGTTGAACATGTTTTCATTTATGTTAAGGTGTTATTAATGTCAAAGGGTGATTAGGTGTGAACATAAGATGTAATTAATGAAGAAAAATTTGTGAAGGTTGATTGGTTCATACTGAGTGAGAAATTTAGAAAGAAACTAAGTATTCACATGTGTTTTCTTCTTTATGGTCTCATGGTGCATAGTCAAGTAGGCATGGTCTGCATGTATGGTCTAGTGTGTATGCTCTAGTGTTGGTAAGTGGTTGGTGTGATGTCAAGTAGGTACAAAGTAGTATGGAAATGGTCTAATATTGTTCCTAAGATGTTGTCATGTGTATTAAAATGTGACATGTCATGAAGCAGTTCAATCAAGGCCTAGTCTTAACATATTGCAGACCTTATGCAAGCATGGGTAGAGTGACATGAAGAAATGAGTAGAATAGGCTAGGAGGAGTGAGTATGAGCATGAGAGAAGTTGTGTGACACAACATATGCATGTGAGGAAGGTGTAAGAGTGCTTGGTACAGGTGTTAAGGGTATATTCAAGGTCCATTGAAGAAATATCTAGAAGGAAAGGAGATAGAAACATGGAAAACCTAGTAGGAGATTCAAATTCCAAGGTGGTTGAGATCATATGAGAATTAGAACAAGTGGAGAAGGTTTTTGCAAAGGTATGGATAAATTTATAGGTCAGGGTCAAAAGCAGGAGTTAGATTTTGTGTTTTGATCTCTACCAAGCTCTCAAAATAGTGGTTTCCATCTCGATATGCAACTTCAAGTGTTCACCCACATGTGTGTTCCTTGTATGGGGACCACAGATATTGGGGAAAGTTGAATAGGTCTACTAGTAATTCTTTCCACGTGTAATGAGGTCATTTGATCATTAGAGCTTTATGAACAATCCTTAAGAATCCAAGGTGGTCTAAACCCTTCTAAAACCCTATGTTGATAGTGATAAACAAAACCTTAAGAGTGTTGCCTATAAATGTTATGGAAAATATTATGTGATGGTTTGGGCTTGTAGAGAATTATCCAAAGCTTCTTCATATGGTGGTTGTGTGTTCAGTGTCGTGGTATGTTCTTTGAAAACCCTATTTTTTGAAGAATTTACAAATACATTCATGAGTTGCAGGGGTCATGATGATAAATTTGTTAAGAGAGAAAGTTTTTATGTCATGATACAAGTGTGTGACAAGTTATGGATAGGTTTGATAAAATATATTAGCAAACTCCTTCCCAAGGTAGCCTAGCCTATTGCTAAATATCTAACGAGGAAAAATCTAGTCTTATTTCTCATGAAGGGTTCTAGTTTGTTTACATGTTTTGATGGTGTAAATGACATATGGACATGAGGTAGAGGTCATGTATGATCTATGAGAGCTCATAGGAGGACTGGAAGTGGAGTATTCATGTTGAAACCCTAGAGGTCTAATAGGCCTATCTAGACAAGCTAAGAAGGTTTGAGGTTTGAGTATGCAAGTGTTATATATCTTAAATGGCATATGAGTTTTGTGTTTAAATTTTTTTCAAGTTCATGTAGATTTGTTTCAATCCTTATAAGATATATGAGGTGATGTTACAGGTGTTGAATACTTGAGAGCTCAAGACTGGTTCTTGAGGCCTAAAGGCAATTTTAAGTTGTCTTAGAGAAGTGAAGGGTTTCAGGCCTAAAACCCTGAAACAGAGCATGTCATGGATTTTTAAGGACCCTAAGGTTAAGATGTTTCTATAAATGTGCCATATATGCTTTGGTGAGGTGTTTTGATGTGCTAACTTTCTAGCTTTTGAAAACTAGTCCATTAGGTACATATACCTAATTGGAAGAACAAGCCTAATAGATTGGTCCACATTGAGATTCGACATTGTAGATATTTACAAGCATTGAGATGGGATTGTAAGGATGTTTTTAAATTTTTTTAGCATATTGTGCCTTAGTGAAGATTTCAAGTGCCCATGATTCTCAAATTGTTATTGTTAGGTGTAGACCTAATGTTTAGGCCTAGTTAAGAAGTATTGTGTTGTAATGGCTTATGCCGACCTATATGGTCATATATTGTAATTTTAAAATGTATGTAACATGTCCTATTATGTTTTAAATGACCAATATTGGTGGTCAATTTGGCATGGACGACCTAGAAGGGTTTTGAGCATATAAATTGTATAAATGTAAGGCATGATAAGGTCAAATATAGGGGAGTGAAGATAAAGGGTAGCCAAGAGTGAATAACACAAAGGTTTTTAGGGATTAAAGGGCATCGTAGAGTAGAGCAAAAGAAGTTATATGAAAAGATATCAAGGGAAGAGATCTTGTACTTCAAGGTCATATGACCTAATTAACACACATTGGTGCATGTATGAGTGAAGAAGGAGAAGGCATGGTTTGAGAGGTGTATGAGTGGAAGGAGATAAAAGAGTGATCATAATCAGTTGTTGTGCCAAGTTTTTAGAGGTGATCTTCATATTCAGGTGGTTAAGTGGGTGCTTGGTCATCTTTGGGGTTTTAGCCTCCTTGTAGGGTGGGTATTCTACTAAATAGGAGTTGGTGATCCTATTGAGGTTGGTACTTCGCTAAAGTATTAGAGGTGGGTGATCCTTGTGAAGTGGGTGCTTCACTAAAGAGATCTTTGTATTGTGTAATATATGTAGAGGTTTCAGTGGGTTTTCTTCCCCTTGAGGTTTTCCACATATATCTTGTGTTCTTATATTGATCTCTCATGTGTATGGTTGTATGTGCATTGTCTATTCTTCTTAATGCTTAATGGTGTATGGATGTGCATGTGTGATTGATTTTTTCAAACACCGATTCACTCCCCTAATGATTGTGCTTCCAATAAAGATAATATGACCTCATCACAACATGAAATACATGCTAATGGTATGTGGAATTTGTGAAGGAGGCCATGATGTGAGGAATTTACCCTTGCTCCCATGTGTATTACAAAAAAACTATCATTATATTGTAAGATTTGAGATGCTAACACATACAAAAAAAAACTTATTTTGTAATTGATCAAATATATGAGGTCCGATCCCTTATGATAAGGAAAATTATGGTGGGGAATAACTAATAATATCATGGAAGAAACATGTATGGAAAAACTAATCATGAAAGAGGTGGATGTGGAGGTAGAATATTCCCTAAGAACTTGTTACAAGTGTGTCTCACTAGATCATTACTAGTAATATTCCCCAATGTTTCCTATATGTACACATTTTCGAGAGTATAAGGTATAGAATTTCCTAACCTCTATAAACTTATGAAAGAAAAGAGAATTATAGGAGTGGGGATGATATGGATTGTGTAAAATTTCCAAGGATTCCCAAGTAAGTATTAATGCACCAAAATCAATCCATCACCTAAGATACAAATCACTACTAGAGGATTTATAACACACACGTAAGTTTCTATGTCTCCATTTGACCCTATTAGGCATGATGAAAACTATAAAGGAAAAGGCTACCTTGATGGATGGTAGTAAAATTTTCTTCAAGAGATGAAGGAGCTATACTTGAGAATGCTAGGGGAAATTGAATTCCTTAGGGGAGATGCACAAGCCAAGAGTGATTCACTAGGGATCCCAATATTTGATAAAATAGAAAGGGATATGTTCAGGGAATTATGTAGAATATTTCACATTCAAGTATTTATTTCATTGTTTGGTTAATGATTGTATCCTCAAATAAAAAATTTGCTCTTAGTAAGAAAATAGATCACACACAACAAAGGAATATCAAGGTGACTAAGGCTAAGGAATATGATCGAGAGATCCTTGTTGATGTGAGCATAGATGGCTGGAAAAAATGATATATTGGTAGATACTAATGCATAATTTAATATATTAACATTTGATGTGTAGAATAAATTGGGGCACCTAGTGCTTCATCCCTTTCTACATCTTTTTATGACTAAAAAAATGTGTGTTTTCAATAGGCGTGTTGAAAAAATGTTATCATTGTTAGAAATTTAGAGTTTACATTAGGTAATTATTATTTACTAAGTGGTAAATAAGTTTGTAATATTGGTTATATTGTTATGTCGTGTGTTGTGTGTGTGTGTGTGTGTAACAATATATATTTACAAATAGTTTATTATTGGGCATTTTTTGTGTGTGTGTGTGTGTGTGTGTGTGTGTGTGTGTGTGTGTGTGTAACAATATATATTTACAAATAGTTTATTATTGGGCATTTTGTTAGTTATAGGAGATCCTATATCTTAGGAGATAAAACTCCTATATATATGTAACATGTTAATATGATTCAAATGATAAGAATGAAGATATTTTGTGTTTTCTACTATACAAAACTGGTGTGTCTTTTAGATTTGGTATCAGAGCGTTCTAATCCTCTCTCCGTGATGGTTTTTTGAGTGTAACCAAGGGAGCAATGTTGTTCTTGCTCCTGTGTATGCAATTTCTATTAAATGATTTTGGAATAGTTTTGTTTCTTGCACTTTGTCTCCTATATCTTGGCCACATATTTAGTGTTGTGTGTTCATATCTCTAGTAGTCAAGAGAAGAATTTAGCCACGTATAAATTCTTGCAGTTGTCAGAAGAAAATAAAACATGATTTTTTAGCTGGTGTGGGCATCAAACTCAGTCAAGAACAAATTTTAGATAATGCAATCAAATAAAAAAATTAGTACCATTATGAAGCTTTGGAAATAATCTTTCTGATGCATTAAACAGTTTGCAAATCGGAGCTTTGGTTCTCAAGTTATGAACAAATCATTGCGGGTCACTTCAACTCAAAATCAGTCATGAGTTACTTGCCTTCTCACAACTATTTCTGATTGGCTGATTATTTTATATTTTTGCAAAACTATAGTTTGGAAAAAAAAAAATCTAGTTTTTGCTTAAATAATTGCAAATTGAGGGCAATTAATACATTTTTTCCAAATTAATATTTTTTCGGTGCTTCTCTAAAATTTTGGTATTTTTGGAATCCTCATTTCCTCCCAATTCCAACAAGTGGTCACACGATTAATTTTCTCACCATTTTGAGAAAAACATTTAATCATTGTGTCAATTTTAATTAAATTAGGTTGTTTTACGAGAAATTGTATCCTCAATAACTTTTGCATGGTAACTCGAAATCAAGTGCCATTTTTTGCAAAAGTGCTTATTTTTTCATTCTCGTCGCATTGGTTATAATTTTGGGAGAAAATACCAATTTTGAAAAATACCCTCTTTTTTAGCCTCATCATGTCAATGTATAAAATTATAAAAAATTGCCTCACGGACGCATTTTCGGTGTTACTAGATGTCCAGTGGAAATTATTGAGCAACATGTTCACATTACACTGAGTTAACAACATCATTAATTGGAGGTCGGAGGCAACAGAGGAAGGAGGGTGATCAACACCTCTCGTTAGTCGCCAACGATGGGGCCGCATTTTGGTATGGTGGCATCTCTTTTTCAGTTTGATTTGATTTTTTCTTTTCTGTGTTCCTGGTTGTGTGAATAAATGAAAATTTCACATTGTGGGGGAACATAACACCAATATTCCATTTCCATTCTACACCTAAAATGACTAAAGTCAAGGGAAACTTCTAGTGGCAATGGTAGTTTCCTATGTTGTTTGAGATCGAGTGGTAGCGATCGACGAAAATGGATACAATTAAGAACATTGTGATTCTTATAGAATGAGATGTGAAATTTTGTTCTAGATTTTAGTTGTTTTCTTCAAGTGGTGTGTGGTTTCATTCCTTGTTATGATTGAAACACAAAGGATGTGCATTTTAGAATCTGTGAATAGTTGTATAGGAGGACAACCGATCGTAGTGATCCTTTGATCCGCCGTCACGGTCCTCTCGACTACCATACTTCATTAGAAGATGATCATTCGAGTGAATAGATTCACATAGAGAGGTGATCATGTGTAGCAAGATCCAAACAACAAGATCCAAGCCAAAGCAGTATGCAAACCTAAAAGTATGCAGAGGCATACGATTTTGTTTCCAGTTTTCAGATGTGCTTCTTCCCATGTAAACTCTAAGGGGGAATGTTAGGAAATTTAGAGTTTACATTAGGTAATTATTATTTACTAAGTGGTAAATAAGTTTGTAATATTGGTTATATTGTTATGTCGTATATATATTTACGAATAGTTTATTGTTGGGAATTTTATTAGGAGTTGTTATAGGAGATCCTATATTTTAGGAGATACAACTCCTATATATATGTAACATGTGAATATGATTTAGAATGAGCAGAATGAAGATATTTTGTGTTTTCTACTATATAAAATTGGTGTGTCTTTCAAAATCATTAGTATTATAGAGTCAATTTCCAACGAATTTGTAGTGATTGGCTTAGCTAAAGCATACAATTTCCCAATGCCACTTAGTAGATTTGGTATTATGTCAATAATGCAAATATATGTTTTACAAAACGCTATAATACCTTTGAAAATGTCACTTATGTCCGATCCTATGGATGTCACTTAAGGGCCCCTATATTGAAAATGTGGAAGAAGATAAAGACTTGGAACATATTTACAAGACACAATCTAAGGGTTTGGGGTACTTTGACCCAAATGAAGAAGGGGAATTTCAATGGATGACAAACAATCAATATCAAATACCACAAGTGAAAAATCTAAAAATTGGGTGCATGGTTCCTATAATTTGATCGAAGAGATTATTGTTATCCCAAATTAACCTCTCGAATAATTTGGATAAACTACATATAATGAACAAGGTGAGTCTCTTTTAAAAATTCCACCGACATTCAAATTCCCATGAATTGTAAAACATGTCAGGGACTTATCGATTGAGAGTTTGGAATTCCACATGACATAAAAAGGTTTAAACATTTAAAACACCGCATATCGTTCAAATTATCATCAAATTTAAAGAACCCATGAAGGACAGAGCCATGCATCTCCATTCTAGATATCTCTAATGAATTAAGGCTCTTTAGACTCCAAACCCACAAAATCAATAGATTTGAAAACAATTTTGGGTCTAGAATGGAGGAAAATGGTTAGCAAAATAAATTAGGTCAACAAACTAAAAAGGAGGACCATGTAGAACAATCTAAACGTTTTATCGGGGGACACATGGATAAATCCTAGGCATCCTGACACATTTGGGTTCTATTGACTTGAAACCCGCATAATCAATTGAGTTGAATATAGTTTTGGGCTCGGGCGGGTCAAGGCAAGTCAACAGACACGCGACATGATCACAAGGGCTCATAGGATGGATGTGTGTTGACATTCCATTACTCACTAACTTAAATGCACCCCATATAATATAAACCCATGGAATGAACCAAATTTAAAACCATTTCATGTTAAAATATATGAATAAAACAAAGGCGAAATATGGCACAAATCCAAGGGCATAAACAAGACATGTGGCGTCCTTTGGAGCTCAAAATTGCACCCATCCAAAATCAGAATGATCTAGGGATTTGAGGCAACATGGGACTATCTCCAAGTTTTGGGACTTAAACTGAGACAAACCTCTAGAGAAGGCTGGTTCCTCTACCTATTCCTACTGCTAAAACTACTCCTAGGAAATGAAATGTAACTATCTAACTCTACTCTATGATTCCAAGGGACTAGGGTGAGAAGGAGATACATAAAACTAAATTCCTAAGATAAAGGGAAGTGAGAACACCAATAAGAGGGGGAAATACACTCTTAGATGAGTGAAAATGGGAGGTAAGTATTGCAGTAAAAAACTGTTGGGTTTTAAAAATGTACTTTAACAACCACAGTCAGGGGATAACAATTCCCTCCTCTTTAATGGGAGAGATTCCCTTATTGAAAGAAAGCAACAAAACTTATATATATATGTAAAACTTTCAAAGTTTGGATTCTTGATACTTTAAAACATTCATATGCCCAAAGATCATCAATATGAAATAATGGAGGAAGAAAGCGGATGTGGGAGGAAGAACATAACAATACTTTCAAGTAATATAGATAACAAAGTATAACCTTATACGTATTGAACTAGGGAGATGCAGAATAGAATCATTCACTTTCATAACCAATATAATTCCACAGACGCAAAGTTCTAGAAATCATATAAACAAGAACACAAAGTTTCCTATCATAAAAGATGGATGATTCCCAAATATTCAGACAAGGAAAGAAGGAATAACAGAGGAAGAAAGGGGAAAACTTTTGTATTGATTACTTCAAATCCATTAAATTTCAAGAATTCCAGGATCTAACCCTAAATAATGGTGTGGAGAAGCCAATAAATAGTTTCCAATAACGGTTACATTTGTTATAGAAAAATGATGAAATTGATTCAAGAAACCGACATCTAAAATTCTCTAACACCTCATCCATTTCCATGTCTGGTGGAAAACCAAACGCATTGAATCACAGCCATCCACCCTACCTTTGCAAACTTTAAATTTGAGTCATCCACATGGGAGAGATTTAAAATGAAGCAGGCTTGAGGATGCCTTTTACATTTTGTGCCTTTTGGAGAAATGGCACTTTGGAACATTTTGGCCCGCCCACCCACTTTTGATACGGTCTTGACACATGGCCTTACTTGAGTGGGGACAGAGTTGCAGTTCACTTTTATAATTTTACCTCTTTTCAATGTGGGCTCAAAAGCTCAAATTTCTTTTCCGGCCCGCCTCCCCACTTTGAATTTTGATGTGGGCTCAATATTTGACTTTATCCCTTTTGGAAATAAAACCAAAATTCCCAAATCACCCCGATGGCCCGCTTTCTCACTTTGACTTTTCAAATCATCAAAACACAAAAAGGGCCCACCTCTCTGCCTTCACTTGAATCATGACCATGTGTCCCTTTTGTTTGGCAAGGCCATATGTCTGACCCTAGACACGTGGAGGCTCAGCGCACACTTGGGACTTGCCTCCATATTTTTCCTTTGAAGTTACCAAGATGACACGTGGAGGCTTCCACAAACCCTTCTATACTTATCCGATTCGAGCCTGCTTCCCACTTGACTTATGTTGAACCCCAGACACATGGAGAGCTGGCCCTCATTTGAGTTTCGCTTTGGATTCACCTCCGAAATTACACCAAGATGATGCGTGGCTCCTTCTACCAATCCCAGACTTTTCAACGGCCAAATTTGTCTCTCCTTTGACTCTGACCACATGGTGAGCTAACGCTCTCATTTTAAGATTAGCCCTTTGGTTTCAATTTTGAAATTACACCATTGAGGCATGTGGAGGCTTCCTCCAACACTCTTATACTTATTCAATTAAACAACCAAATCTTTCTCTTTTTTGGACTTGGGACACATGGAGGGCCTATGCAAGTTTGGGAAACCACCCTTGGCTTGGACCCTTGAAGTTGCACCGATGAGATATGTGGCGCCGTCCACTGAAAATTTCATACTTATTCGATTTGGGCTTGTTCTATCTTCATTTTAGGCTTGGGACACGTGGAAAACCTGTGCTTATTTGAGGATTGTCCCTTGGGCCCTCCTTAGAGTTGAAGTGTTTGGAGTTGACCAACCTAGCTTTGGACATGTGGAGATCCAATCGACCGAGATGTCCACGTACTACCGAACATGGCCATGTTGGGGATAAAATTTATAGGGAGTATACACCCATCATTCACGATTGTGGAAAAATAACAAGAAAGGGAAAACCCAACCTTTACGCCTGAATGTCAAATTATTCTCTATGGAATGAAAAACTATAAACAATGTTAGGCTCGATGCGACCCATTACTCCAAGTCTTGACTCAAAATTCTCAAAACTTGACTTCAAAAAGAGGGGAATTTTGAGGTTGAAAACAACTGGCTCTTTCTAGGGATGACTTGATAGAGGAACAAGGCAAGATCAAGAACCATAGAAAAAATCTAGGAAAGCGAGATGAGTTCCCTATCATTGGGAAATAGAGTTAAAGTCAAAACCAATATAGAAGACAACACACATGCAACAGGAAAAAAACTAAAAAGGAAATATAAAAACAAAACACATCACACAACAAGGAACATGAAAGGAAACAAGAAAATACAAGGAAATACCCAAAACAAAACATTGCACACAATATACAAAAGGATTTCCTAGTCACCTAGGACTTGAACAACTTGAGATACTTGCCCATTATAAGGAATTAGGTGAGGAGAACCATCCATATAATCCAAATAGAATGAATTTTCTCTAGAAAGTGCCTAATTTTAAAAGTAGCAAGCCAAATGGAATCAAAATTACCATGGATTCCTCGAGGTTCATGCCTTTTGTCCCACATTAGAACAATGTCTCCCACTTGAAAATATCTCGGGTCTAGATTTTTGTCAAACAACGCCTTCACCCTTAGTAAATGAGCTGATATCCTATCAAAACCCTCGCAACCTATCTTCATCCAACTTCTGAGATACATGATCCTCTTGTCCAAGGATTTGGTGAAACTAGAATCTTCAATAGCCTTCATTAAGTGCAAGGCTGGTAATTCCAATTTTACTGGAAACTGAGATTCAAAACCATACACCACTTGAAATGGAGACATTCCAATTACTCTTTTGGGTGTAATTTTATTTTCCTAAAGAGCATCATAAAGTTTCTTGTGCCAATTCCTCTGAGAGTCATTGACAAGCTTTTCAATGATGGTTACGAATCTTATTTGTTGATTCTACTTGTCCATTCCATTGGGGGTAGTAGTCTGAAGAATGAACAAGGGAAATTCCATAACCATAGTAGAAATCCATCATCTCTGAAGAAGAAAAATTTGAAGCATTATCATTCACAATCTTTTTGGTACCCCAAACCTTATCAATATGTTCTCCTTAATGAAATTACACACCACCTTAGAAGTAGTGCTTTTGACTGGAATGGCCTCTACCCACTTTGTGAAGTAGTCTATAGTAGTTAACACGTGATTATGCCCAGCACTAGAAGGTGGGTTAAGAGTTCCAATGAAATCCAATCCCCACTGTTGAAAAGGCTCATCAATCACTACTAGCTTTAGTGGCAAAGCAGCCAACTTAGGTCTCCCAACAAAAGTCTAACAGGCTTCACACTTACCTACCCATTTGGATGCATCTCTGAAAAATGTAGGCCAATAGTACCCAACATGAAGGATTTTATGGGCAGTGACAATAAAAGAGAAATGGCCTCCACAATCCTGATCATGAAAAGCTAAGAACAACTTCTTCTATTGCTCTTTGTCTACACACTTCAAGAATCTTCCATCTATGCCTCGCTTGAACAAAGCATTTTCCCATAACACATATTGTGTAGACCTTAACTTAATAGTTCTCTTCTCCTTGCACTCAAGTGGGATGGACACTCTCCATAAGTAAGAAAGTGTGCAATATCAACATACCACTCATCTGTTGAACTGAGGAAAAGGACAACATGAACATCAACTGTTTCTTTGGACAATTCTGCATCAGCTCCTTCAGAAATAAGCTCACATAAGCCTTTACCCCTGACTAGATTAGTTGGCTTGATATCAAGGTCATATTCTTGGAATTTTTCTACCCAATTTCCTATCTTAGTTCTAAACTTCTATTGTGTAAGAATAGACTTGATGGTTGTATCAGGTACAAGCACAACACAGTGAGAATTAAGAATATAAAAATGAAACTGCTTGACAACTTTAACCACTACAAAAGCATGTTTCTCCATCATAGTATATTTCAATTCATGATATTTCAAACATATCTCATGAATGCATTTGGAAGTTCATGATCCTTAAAATTTCTTTGAGTTAGGAAAACAGCCAAGGTACTCTCTGTAGCATAGCAATAGATGATAAAATCCTTGCTAAAATAAAGACATGCTAAGATGGGATTCCTAGAAATGGATTTCTTGATATCCTCAAATGCTTCCTTACCTTTGGAAGACCAACCAATTTTTTTTTCCTTTCATCATGTGAGCAATGCTCAAAGTTAGTTCTATAAAATCAAGAATGAATCTCCTTAAGAAATTTATCTTACCAAAGAAAGAGTGAACACCCCTTTTACTTGTGGGAAGAGGAATATGTTGGATTTCTTGATCTCTTTCTAAATCTATCTTGATTCCTTATTTGGAGACAATATGCCCTAGTAAATTGCCTTCAATGACACAAAATACATGCTTCTTTGGATTGAGAGAAACTCCATGTTCTCTACACTTTTGGAGGACTGCTTCAAGATGTTGAAAGTGATCTTCCCTTATTTTGGAGAAGAAAGTTAGATCATCAAGGTACACAACAATACACTTTCCTTTTAGACTGCCAAAATCCAAGTCCATTTCCCTCTGAAAGGTGGCACCAACATTGATAAGACCAAAAGGCATTCTATTGTAGGTAAAGGTGCCCCAAGGAGTAGTAAAGGTAGTCTTGTGTTGATCTAGGGTATTGACTTCCACTTGATTGTACCCAGAGAATCCATCTAGCATAGACAACATCTCAGAGCCTGTGACAGCTTGCAAAACCTGATCCATCATGGGGAGAGGATAGTTGTCCTTCAAAGAGGCTTGATTCAAATTCCCGAAATCCACACAGATGCGAATCTAACCATATTTCTTCCCGATAGGAAAAATGTTAGCAATCCACATTGAATGATGTATAGGAAGATGATTTTCACATTTAGTAAATTCTGAATCTCCTGAAAAATATTGCCAACAACCTTGGGATTGTATTTCCTTTGTTTTTGCTTAAAAGGTTTGATCACGGGTTTTCGAGAGGGATAAAGTGTTACATCTCTTTTGGTGGAAAGCCTTGAGATCATCATAAAAAATAGGCAAGGACATTAGCATACCTTTTTAGAAGATTTACTATCTTCTCCTCCTCCTCTTAGTGTAGTATTTTCCAATGTTCACCATCTTGGGTTCATCAAGACTCCAAATATTAACCTTTTCACATTCAACGGATCGCCGAGCTCCTTGGGAAGTTTTAGACTTAATGTACCTATCATGCTTATCAAATAGATCTTCCAAACTCACTAGCCCTTTGGGAATCTTGTTACCTTTCCATTTGATGCAGCCATCTTGATTTGTCTCTTCCTTGACATCTCCTTCATTAGTGGATACACACTATCTAGGAAAGGTCTCACTTCCTTCAAATACACCTTGATCAAAATTATCGTTAAGCTCCAAGAATGAGATCAAGTGTTGATCATCATTGAAAACATGCCAATTTTTTGCATTATATGGTACACTAGGCCTATGAATCATTTCAATGGTAAATTTCTCCTAAGAGAAATCTGGGTGAGGAATCATTAAAGATCTCGAGACAACTAGAGAATTAGCTCTAGTGTTCCTTTCTCTTGGAACAACTTCAATGGAGAAAGCATAAAAACTTAGTGGAATCCTAGAAAGATTCCTATAATGCTTCAATATCCTATTCTTGAATTGATAAAGATCCTTGAACTATTTCATAATCAACTCTACATCTCCATGAGCACAAATATTCTTCACTCCCATTTCTTTTACCATGTTCAATCCAAGTATGAATGCCTCATATTTAGCTATATTGTTTGTATTTTCAAAACAGAGCTTGAAATAAAAAGGATGAATCTTCCCTTCTCGGAGAGGTTATCACTACACCATCCTTAGAACCAGCTGAAGTGTACTTCCATCAAACTCCGAGCCCAAATTCCATCGGGATCCCGAATCACTCCCTTAGGAAGTTTTTCCTCATCTTGTGACATGATCATGTAGTTACCATACCCTACATCTCGCATAGAGTATTTGTGCTTTTAGATCATCGGTATTTTGCATAATGTATTGAGTCTATTTCTCGGGTAGAAGATTATTCATTTTTCCATTCACGGGATCAAAGCATGTGACCAATCCATTTGAATTTCACCTCCTACCTCCTTACAAAAATTTCTACTCAGCAACATCCCATATGAGGGAGAAATATCAGCTACCAAAATAGTGGCCAAGATCCTTTTATCTGAAAAGTAACAAAAGCTACTTGTGCATCTATAATTCTCCCAACAAAGGCACTTTCCTACTCTCCATGGAATAAGCAGGAACCAAAGGCACGTGTTAGAGTCGAGCCCAAAGCATGAGCTAATTTGGCAGGCATTACATTGTTTGATGCTCCCGATTCTATGACACAATTCATCGAGTTTATGGAGGAGAGTCACATAGAATGGTTTAACTTTCTCATTAGTGGAAGTGATTGCAGCCAAAAATCTTAGTTGAGGTGAGGAAGGAGGGAAAAATACCTTTAGAGGTATGGGGTGAAGCTTGGGATTTGGAATTGACAAAGTTTTCCATTTTAACAAAGGATTTTGGATGGGTTTGGTAAAACCCAGCCTCTGAAATTTGGATTTTGGTCCTTTTGAGGTGATCAATGATATCAAAAGATCCAAAGGTGGATGGGGCATCACTACTAGGAACTTGAGAGACTTTTGATTTGTTAGTTTTAGGATTTGAAGGAAAAGGAGTTTTGGAAATAGAAGAAGAAGAAGGAGGATTATCATTACTCACCTTTTGTGTGGAGGCAGTGGGAATAGGAGATCCTCTTCTTGTAATCACTGGAATAGTTGTAGGAAAATCCTTGGACTTCTTAGCAGACTACACCAATTTTTATTTTCTATTTATTTTCTCTCGATTCATAACATCATATGACTCACTATACATATCTGCCACTCTCTTATCATATTCATCTTCATCATCCATACCTTCAATAGTAAGGAAATGAAACTTGAGATCCACCAAGCTCCTCCAGTTCTTCATCAACCTCTTCTTTTGGTTCTTCATAGAGTTCATTACCCTCCTCCTCATCAGGTTCTTCAACTTCACAAGTTGCATTGATTGGAACCTTGATGGGTGGGCCTTCAATAGCCAATCTAGTTTGAGAAGAAGTCAGATGCTTCCTAGGCTGAATTTTTTTCTTGGAACATCTTGGTAAAGGGTATGTTAAGCCAATTGTTTCTTGAGAGCAATGAGATAATTTACAAGCTTTTCACACTGCCACCGATCTGAATTAGCCCTCAGGAGAGGAGTAAGAAGAAGAAGATGCTTTAGATTTGGAGGATTCTCTTTTTAGTTTACCAAACATGATTAAGTCATCCTAAACATTGATGACTAACCACCGATCAACATCCAAAGTTGAAAGGTTAGCTCTTCTTAGCAGTGCATAGCTTTTCAGAAATTGGGCATTGAGGAAGAAGCACTTTTGGATTTGATCCACTAGATGAGTGTTCTATGGAATTTTATTAATTAGCTTGTTGAATTTAGCCACAAAATCCCTCATGGGCTCAAATGGTTCCTTCTTGATATGAGAAATTTGTGCTAACAGAGCATGCAAATCTTCAGTAGGCTTGAAATGCTGCTCAAACTGAGTTGTCATGGTATTCCAATTAGTGATTGACCCAATAAGAAGATGATAGAACCAATCAACAACATTGTCCTACAATGTCTCCACAAAAATCCTGACAGAGACATCTTCATGTTCAACCCCAAGAATCCCACATGCAATAATGAAGGTTGTAATGTGTTCATCTAGATGAACCTTCCCATCACCTTGGAACTTGGGAAAATTTTCCTCTTGTTACCCCTAGGTAACTCATACAACAATGAGAAAGAGAAAGAGGCCCAACCTATTATCCCCAAGGAAATGGGGCTGCCATCTTTGGAAAATTGACTGAAGGGGAACTGAAACACCAACAAGTATCAAGGCATGAATATTAGTACTAAGATGCTCCTAAGGAACGCTATCCTTAGAATTCCTTTTTTTAGTAGGTGTGCTTGTAGAACAAGTTCCTTTATTCCTTCTTCTTTGGAAGAGAGAAGTTTTGTTTCTCCGAAGTTGAAGATCGGAATCCTCAACCCGAGAGATTTCTTCCCATGTGTATACCGTAGAGTATTTAGACCAAAAATGAGCTTGAAATTGTTTTTTAGAAAGGGATTCGTTTAAAATGAAATCCCTCCTAGAGTTTCCAAAAGCTGTTGGGTTTTAAAATGTAATTTAACAACAACGATCCACAGGACAACAAGTCCCTCCTTTTATTGGGAGAGGTTCCCTTATTGAAAGAAAGCAACAAAACTTATATACAATGTATAACTTTCAAAGGGTGGATTCTGATACTTTGAAACATTCATATGCCCAAAGATCATAAATATGAAAGAATGGAGGAAGAAATGATATGTGAGAGGAAGAACATAACAATACTTTCGGTAATATAGATAGCAAGTATAACCTTATATGTATTAAACTAGGAGATGTAGAATAGAATCATTCACTTTCATAACCAATATAATTCCACAGACATGTAAATTTATAGAAATCATATAAACAAGAACACAAAGTTTTCTATCATAAAAGATGGATGATTCCCAAATATTCAGACAAGGAAAGAAGGAATAATAGATGAAGAAAGGGGAAAATTCTATATTGATTACTTCAAATCTATTACACCTTTCAAGAATGCTAGGATCTAACCCTAAACAATGGTGTGGAGAAGCCAATAAATAGTTTCTAAGAACGGTTACATTCGGTTACAGAAAAATGATGAAACTGATTCAAGAAACTAACGTATGAACTTATCTAATGCCTTGGCCATTTCCATGTTTGCGGAAAAACCAAACGCATTGAATCGCAGTTCGTCCACCTTGCCTTTGAAAAATTTAAATTCAAACCATCCACATGGGAGAGATTTAAAATGAAGTGGGCATGAGGATGCCTTTTGCATTTTGTGCCGCCCACCCACTTTTGATATAGTCTTGACACATGGCCTTACTTGAGTGGGGATGGAGTCACGGTTCACTTTTATAATTTTAGCTCTTTTGATGCGGGATCAAAATCTCAAATTTCTCTCGCCGCCCACCTCCCTACTTTGAATTTTGATGTGGGCTCAATATTTGACTTTATTCCTTTTGGAAATAAAACAAAAATTTCCAAATTTCCTCAGATGGCCCACTGCCCGCTTTCCCACTTTGACTTTTCAAAGCATCAAAACACAAAAAGGGCCCGCCTCTCCACCTTCACTTGAATCATGACCACGTGTCTATATGATTGGTTTTACCTTTGGCCTCTATTTTCCCAATGGACAATGGAAATGATTTTCTTTCTTCCGAAGTTTTTCTATGGTTATTGATCTTACCTTATTCCTCTTTCAAGTCATCCCCATAAAGAGTACAGGCGACATGTTGTTTTGCCATCAAAATTCCTCTGCTTTTAAAGTCATGTTTTGAAATTTTGATTCGGTACCCCAGAGAATGTGGGTCACATTTAGAGCCTAGTATTGTTCCACTTTGAATTTTTCATTCCATGGAGAAAATTTGAAATTCGTGCACAAAGGTGGGGTTTTCCCTTTCTTTTATTTTTCCACAAATGATCGCGATGACGGCACTTATCGTCCCTGTCAATTTTTGCCCCAACATCCACGGGTAGTATGTGGACATCTCTGATTGATGCAACATGGTCATATTTAAAATGGAAATGTAATCCTCCATGCATCCAAAGGGTGAACTCCAAAGGAATGGCCCATGGGACAGCCTCTCAATTAAATAGTTGCTTTCCATGTGTCCTTTCAAAATGAAGACAAAAATAATCTCAAAACGGATAAGTATGAAAGTTTTAGCAGATGGCGCCACGTGTCTCATCAGCACAACTTCAAAGGAAGAATCAAGAGTGGGTCCCCAAGTGTGCATGAGCTCGCCACATGGTCATTTTTCAAGCAAAGGCAGAGAGGCGGGACCTTTTTGTGTTCTCATGCCGCTTAAAAGTCAAAGCGGGAAAGTGGGTCATCGGGGTGATTTGAGAATTTGGGATTTGTTTCCATAAAAGAGATTAAAGTTATAAAGTGACCCGACCTCACCCATGCAAAGGGATAAAGTCAAATGTTGAGCCCGTGTCAAAAGTCAAAGCAGGAAGGTGGGTCGGTAGAGAAATTTGAGCTTTTGAGCCCGCATTGAAAAGAGGTAAAATTATAAAAGTGAACCGCGACTCCATCCCCACTCAAGTAAGGCCACATGTCAAGAAAACAGTATCAAAATGTACATGATTTGGCCGAAATGTTCTAAAGTTCCATTTCTCTAAAAGGCACAAAATACAAAAGGCATCTTTAGGCCCGCTTCAGTTTAAATCTCTCCCATGTGGATGGCTCAAATTCAAAGTTTGCAAAGGCAAGATGAACGACTACAATTCAATACATCTAGTTTTGCCACTGGCATGAAAATGACCGAGGTGTTAAGAAGTTCAAGCATCGATTTATTGACATCAGTTTCATCATTTTTCTATAACCGAATGTAACCATTCTTGGAAGCTATTTAATGGCTTCTCCACGCCATTGTTTAGGGTTAGATCTTGGAATTCTTGAAATTGTAATAGATTTGAAAATAATCAAAAAAGTATTTTCTTTCTTTCTTCCTCTACAATTTCTTCTTTCCTTGTTTGAATTTTTGAATCATCCATCTTTTATGATAAGAAACTTTGTGTTCTTGTTTATATGATTTCTGGAACTTTGTGTCTATGGAATTATATCTGTTATGAAAGTGAATGGTTCTACTCTGCATCTCCTTGGCTCAATACGTATAAGGATATACTCTACCATCTATATTTCCTAAAGGTATTGTTATTTTCTTCCTCTCTCATCTCCTTAATTCTTCCATTCTTTCGTATTGATGATCTTTGGGTATAAAACGTTTCAAAGTATCAGGAATCCACACTTTGAAATCTATACATTTTGTATATAATATTTGCTACTTTCTTTCAATAAGGGAACCTCTCCCATCAAAGAGGAGGGACTTGTTATCCCCAGCCTCACTATGGTTGTTAAAGTAAAATTTTAAAACCCAACAATTTTTTGGTGACTCTACTAGGGATTTCATTTCAAATGGATCCCTTTCTAAAAAGAACAATTTCAAGATCATTTTTGGTTTGGTCACAATATGGTATACATAGGGATCCCGGAGATTATTGAAATTGTAATAGATTTGAATTAATCAATACAAAAGTTTTCCCCTTTTTTCCTTTGCTTATTCCTTCTTTCCCTTGTCAATATTTGGGAATCATCCATCTTTTATGATAGGAAACTTTGTGTTCTTGTTTATATGATTTCTTGAACTTTGCGTCACATGCAGGGAATTATATTATGAAAGTTAATGATTCTATTCTACATCTCCTGTTCAATATGTATAAGGTTATACTTCTATCTATATTACTCCGAAAGTATTGTTATGTTCTTGAATGTGTAAGGTTATACTCGAGTCCACGTTAAATTCGAGCCATCCACGTGGGAGAGATTTAAAATGAAGCGGATCTTGAGGATTTTTCATTTTGTTCCTTTTAGAGAAGTGGCACTTTGGAACATTTTCACCCACCCATCCTCTTCGATATAGGCACGACACGTGGCTTTACTTGATTGGTGATGGAAACGTGCTCACTTTTACAATTTTAACTCTTTTTTAACGCAGGCTCAAAAACTCAAATTTCTTCACTAGCCCACCTCCCCGCTTTTACTTTTGATGAGGGCTCAACATTTTACTTTATCCCTTTACATGGGCATGGGGTTGCGGGTCATTTCATAAGTTTAAGCTCTTTTATGGAAACAAATCTCAAATTCTCAAATCACCCGACGATGACGTGCTTTCCCACTTTAACTTTTCAAAGCATAAAACACAAAAAAAGGGCCCACCTCTCTGCCTTTTCTTGAATCATGACCATGTGTCCCTATGATTGGTGGGGCCACCTTTGTCATTTTCCCAAAAACATGGAATGATTTGCTTTCTGGGAATTTCTCCAGGTTATTGATCTTAAATTTATTCCTCTCATCGAGTCATCCCCATAAAAGATGGAGGCTTCCATCAAATTCCCTTGTTTTAAAGTCATGTTTTGAAAATTTTGATTCCCACTTGACTAATGGGTCACATGTTGAGAGATGGTGTTAATTTTAGTTCCACTTTGGGTTCAAATTTGAAATTATGGGAGTTTTTCCACGTGGCTCCTTTATCGTCCAGGACTTTTGTTAGAAATATTTAATTAGTGCTCCATTAGTAAATAATAATTACGGGTGAAGTAATGGATCTATGATTGGATGCAAATTATGGTTAATTTCAAATTTTTAATGGAGTTCCATTATATAAAACAACAATAACAATTATAATTGGACAATTAGTATGTTTGTTGATATATTGTTAAAATGAAGAAAAATATATTAAAACGGATAGTTATCCGTTTTTTAGCATACTGGCGCCACGTGTTCATAGGAAGCACAACTTCAAAGGAAGATTCCCGGCTATATCCCCAAGTGTATTAGCTGATGTGAATAATATATTCATTTTTTTGCTAAGCAAACTTGGACATTTTCATGATTTGGTATGCGAGCAAAAGTCATCCTTTGTAATGGAATTCTAAGTGATAATGAGGGATTTGAGAATTTGGCATTTGTTTCATGGAAAAACTATTATAAGTTTAAACCCTAGTTTGAAGGAATTGGTAGCTCTCGGTGCATGTCAAATGTTGATGTCCGTGTCAACATACACACGAGGAGGAGAAGCGAAATCTTGGCTCGAGCCCGCGTTGAAAAGATCAAAATGTGGAGTCTCTCCATCCAGTCACACTGATATAGATCACAGGTTACACCTGCAAAATTGATGAGTCGGCCAAATGCTTTAAATATTTGTTTTTCTCTAAAAGGCATTTAATCCATAATTTTCTTTGATGCCCTCATAAAATATTATTTGTTGAATTTTTGATCAAATCATTTGCGAGGTAGATCTAAGCATCGATTCACATTTGGATTTCTTTTGGAAATGAATAAGGTGTTACTCAAACCCCGACTCTCATTTCTTAAATTAGTTACTCATTGTTCATCACCAATGTGCATTCATGGTTTGTCCAACCATGGTTCATTACCAGCTTCTCCACGCCAAATTGATGATTGTGTGTTATGGCATGATTTTCATTGAAATTCTAATAGTTTGCATAAGAGAACTACTCCAAAAGTGGTATTCTAAATATCAAAATTTCTTGTCAAATTTTGGTTGATCTCTCCTGCTCATCATTGGATCTTCTAGAGTATCAAATCGGTACCAACATATGAAATTCTATATTCTTCTCTCCACATGTGAAATATCGTATATGTGAATTTTCTATATTAAAATAGTGAATGTTCTATCATAAATCTCCTTACTCAATCCATATAATTTAATACTCTAGTCTCATCCTCAATTTCTAAAGTTTCATTTTCTTCCTCTAGGACTCATTTCCTCAGAATGTCTTCCATTCTTTCATTAATGAGTCTTAGTGTTTTTAAAAGTCCACATTTATTGCTGAAAATCATTTTGTATATAAGTTTTGATTTTATGCTTTCAATAAACGAACCTTCATTAAAGTACATTGAGTCATTAGTTTTAAAGTAAAATTTGTTCAGGTTAAAACCCAACAATTTAATATTAATGATGTTTATATTCATTTCAAACGGAGTCTTTTTGTCTCATCATATTAGTCAAGATCATTTTGTTAATAGTTAATTATCATCATTTAGGTGATTATTAGAAACCCAACGATTTTGAGTGAAATTGTCAAAATTGTAAAAATAAAAAAGTTAGCCTCACTCGCTATTTTCTTTCCTTGTCCAAATATTTGGGAATCATCCATCTTTTAGGATAGTAAACTTTGTGCTTCTTATCCAAATCCAGATTTCTTGAACTAGCAGTCATGAATTATATTGGTTAGGCAAAGTTAGGTGAGGTCATTCACGACATCTCCCTAGTTGATATGTATAAGGTTATACTCTACTATCTATATTGACATGTGTGTGTGCGTATTGTTTAGTCTTCAATGTGTGGTGTGCCTCAGTTTAGTGATCTTGTTTTCAGTAAGTGGAAATTTCACATCAGGGGGGAACATTGATTCCAATGCCATTTCCATTATTTCCTTTTTATGAAGTGGCACTTCAGAACATTTGTCCCACCTATGTTATTCCTCTTGATATAGGCTTGAGATATTGATGAGGGTTGAGAATAGTACTTTGCATATCATGATGTGGTTGTAGGTAAACCACTTGAAAACCTTCATTTGTGGTTTGTGGTAAACCAATAGCAAAAAACCACCATTCTTGGTTTTTATGAGGGTCAATCATTTTAATTTATCCATCACTTTGTGGTTTGTGGGGGCCAAACCAATTCATAAAACCACCATTCTTTTATGGTCAACTCAAATTCTCAAACCATCCATGAGGTTTGTGATCATCCCGTAAAATCACCGATTTCAAAGCATAAAAAACACAAAAAGGTCTAGGTCTTTCCCTTGTTCGCATAACCATGTGTCCCTATTTTTAGTGCTCCATTATGTAAATAATAATTACGTGAGTAATTATTATGTTATAAGTATGGGAATAAATTCCTCTAGTTGTTTTATAAAACAACTTCAAATTTGTAATTGATTAGTATGTTTGTTGATATATTGTTATAACGATTGATAACATATTAGTATTTGACTTATGTTTTGAACCCTATTTTATGTGGAAGATGTTCATTCATTCTTATTTCCATTTGGGTTTGATGTAATATATATTCGGTGTTTCACGTGGCTCCTTGTGCATTTTCATGACTTTTCAACAACCAACTCTATCTTTGCTTTGACTCTAACCATGTGGCGAGTTGGAACTCATTTAGAGATTGGAATTTTGGTTTCACTTCTAAAATTGCACTGTTGGGGGCATGTGGAGGATTTCGTTAACCCTCTTGTACTTAGTCAATTAAACAGATCCTAGATCTCTCTTGTTTAGACTTGGGACACATGGAGGGCCTGCACAAGTTTGGGGAACCACCCTTGGCTTTGACCCTTGAAGTTACACCGATGAGACACTGGCGTCATCTCATTAAATATTTCATACTTAGCTGATTTGGGCTTGTTTTGTCTTCATTTTGGGCCTGGGACACATGGAAAACTTGCGCTTATTTGAGGACTATCCCTTGGGCCTCCCCTAAGAGTTGCGTTGTTTGGACACATGGATACTTCCTCTGAACCGATTGAACATGGCCACCCAGGATCCAATCAGAGATGTCCACGTACTACTCATGAATGTTGGAGAAAAAATTGAAAGGAGGATACAACTGTCATTCACGACTGTGGAAAAATAACAGGAAATGGAAAACCCCACCTTTATGCCCGAATTTTAAATTATTCTCCATGGAATGAAAAAATGGAAACAATACCAAGCTCGACGTGACCCATTATTCCAAGGTGCTTGACTCAAAATTCTCAAAACTTGACTTCAAAAAGAGGGGAATTTTGAGGGCAACAATAGTTGGCTCTTTCTAGGGATGACTTGATAGAGGAACGAGGCAAGATCAAGAACCATAGAAAAAATCTAGGAAAGCGAGATGAGTGCCCTATCAATTGGGAAATAGAGTTAAAGGTAAAACGAATACAAAAGACAACACACGTAATGGGAAACAAACCAAAAAGGAAAGATAAAAACAAAACACAACACATAACGAGGAATGGGAAAGGAAACAAGTAAAAATAAGGAAAGACCAAAAACAAAATGTTGCACACAATATATAGAAGGACTACCTAGTCACCTAGGACTTGAACAACTTCGATACTACCCACTATAAGGAAGTGGGAGAGGAGAAGTTTAGGCATCACTTTCTTGAATCGGTTTCATCATTCTTTGTAACCAAATGTAACCGTTCTTGGAAGCTATTTAATGGATTCTCCACGCCATTGTTTAGGGTTGGATCCTAAGACTCTGTAAAGGTAATAGATTTGAAGTAATTAATATATAAGTTTTTCCCTTTCTTCCTCTACTTTTCCTTCTTTCCTTGTCTGAATTTTTGGGAATCATCCATCTTTTATGATAGGAAACTTTGTGATCTTGTTTATATGATTTACGGAACTTTGCGTCATGTGGAATTATCTTTGGTTATGAAAGCCAATGATTCTATTCTACATCTCCATGGTTCAATATGTATAAGGTTATACTTTGCTATCTATATTACCTAAAAGTATTGTTATTTTCTTCCTCTCTCATCTCCTTTCTTCCTCCATTCTTTCGTATTGATGATCTTTGGGCATATGAATGTTTCAAAGTATCAGGAATCCACACTTTGAAAGTTGTACATTTGTATATAATTTTTGTTGCTTGCTTTCAATAAGGGAACCTCTCCCATTAAAGAGGAGGGACTTATTGTCCCCTGACTATGGTTGTTAAAGTGCAATTAGCTATTGTCATCCTCAAAATTCCCCTCTTTTTGAAGTCAAGTTTTGAAAATTTTGAGTTGGTACCTTGGAGTAATGGATCATGTCAAGCCTAGTATTGTTTGCAGTTTTCCATTCCATGGTGAACAATTTGAAATTCAAGTGCAAAGGTGGGGTTTTTCCCTTTCTTTTTATTTTTCCATAGTCATGATGATGGGCGTATCGTCCCTTATGTCAATTTTTTCCCCAACATCCACGGGTAGTATGTGGACATCTATGATTAGATGAAGCATGGCCATGTTTCAAGTGGTTGCAGAAGCCTCCACGTGTCCAAATGACGTAGCTCCAAGGGCAAGGCCCAAGGGATAGTCCTTAATTAAGCGTAGGCTTTCCACATGTTACAGGTCCAAAATGAAGATAGATCAAGCTCAAAATAGCTAAGTATGAAAGTTTCGGTGGATGATGTCGGGTGTCTCATCGGCGCAACTTCGAGGGTCAAAGCCAAGGGTAGTTCCCCAAACTTGTGCAAGCCCTCCACGTTTCCCAGGTCCAAAAAAGAGACCGAGCGATATTAAATTGACTAAGTACGGGAGGTTCGATGGAATCCTCCATGTTCCTCAACGACGTAACTTCGTATGAGACCAAAGGGCCAATCTCCAAATGAGTGCCAGTTCTCCACGTGTCTAGGGTTCAACATAAGTCAAGTTGGAAGTAGGCTTGAATAGGCCAAATATATTATAATCGGCGGAATTCTCCACGTGTCTCATAAGCACAACTTTAAAGGAAGAATCAAGAGTGGGTCCCTAAGTGTGTGCGGGCTAGCCACGTGGTCATGTTTCAAGCGAAGGTGGAGAGGTGGGCCCCTTTTTGTGTTCTGATGTGGTGTGTGTGGAGGAGGTATTCATAAAAAAATTCCATGATCTTGAAGGTAGGATTTGAACTCATCACTGGTGAATTACCCCCTTCGATCTAAGTAGAGAGTTTTGATGTGACGACAAGTTTTATTCTCAATAGCCACTTTGAATTTCTTGAAGGTTTCAAAAGCTTCACTTTTCTTGCGAAGACAGTATATCCACATTTTTGTGAGTAGTCATCAACACAAAACATGAAATATTGGAACCTAGAATGACTTGGTTAAATGGCTTCACAAAGATCAACATGAACCAGATCAAGTTTTCCATGAGCTCGATACATACTATTTTGGAACAAATCTCTGTGTTTTTTTCCTGTAAGGAAGTGAGGACATTTATATGTATCCTTCTAAAGAGATGGTAAACCATTTACCATATTATGTCGGTGAAGTGTCTCGAGATACTTGAAACTTATATGACCAAGTATCTGATGCCACAATTGTGTAGAGGTAGAGTTCTTAGCCATAAGTGCCTGATCATCTTTGTGAAAAAATCAAACTTGAACATACGTCCCAAATTGGAGGCTTTTGCAACAATTTTCGATCCTCGTGATTTGTCTCAAATCAAACACATTTTCTGCCGAAATGACTATCAAAGTCAATTTTCAAGTTGTGATCAAGGAGTTGACTGACTGACAACATATTTTTAGTCAACCCAAGGACATATAAGACATCTGATAATCTACAGTTGTGTGAACCAAGAGGTAGAGAAATGTTCCCAATCCCCTGAACTATGTATGAAGAATCATCACCTAACAAAACATGGTTTTTCAAAGGTGTGTCCCTCATTGAAGTAAACTAGTCTCTATGGCCGTTCATGTGTCGAGTGGCTCCTAAATCAACATACCAGACATCACTAGATGATGTGGAAGGTTCACTTGATCGAGCAATGTATAAGTAGTCTTCAGTATCTGAATGTTCTTCTTGCTCAACAATATTGCCTTGTTGATGGGGTCTTATTTTCTAGTTCCCATTTTACGCCCTTGATTGTAGTTTATATGTCCCTTGTGATATTTCGGTGTTGAGGTCTAGAGTTGCTTGATGAACCTTTCTTGTAAGTATTATACCAACAATCTTTCAATTCATGTCCTCTTTTGTAGATTAGACATTTCTTCTTCTGTTGTTTATCCCCTTGTTGATTCTCGATTCTATTTTTGGGGTTTTTGATAGGAATTAGGTTTTCCTTTTCCTTTTCCTCTCCATTTTTGATTAGAAGAAAGTTCCTACTCCTCTTTGTCATCTTTATTATACATAGCTTCCTCTTGTTGCAGTAGGTTTACCACCTTCTCAAAACTCACTATCAGTATCTCGATGTGTTTAGGTTTTCACAAAAATGTGGTATGAAGGAGGGAGAGATCCTAGAAAAATGGGAATTAAAACATCATCAGTGACCTCCTCTCCTAGGGCTAGAAGTGAAGCCCTTAACTCTGCAACTATTCTCAAGAAAGCTTTGATTTTCTCATTTTTCTTAAACTTAAGTGTGTGTAACTGACTCTACAAATTTATTATGACATTCTTGTTTTTGGCCTCATAAACCATGCTCAAGTTATCCCACACTTCTTTGGCTATTTTGGCATCTCAAATGTGGGTTTTCACATCGTCAGACACTCCAAAAAAGATAATTAGCTTGGCCTTATGATCAGATTTATCAAACAATCTTTGTTGTGTTGTATCAGTTGTTGATCTGGTTACTGTACCATTCACAATAGTCCAAATCTTTTCAAACTCAAGCTGTGTCTTGATTTTTTTCTTCCATGCTACATAGTTATTTTCTTTGACTAGTTATGAATCTGGAAGAAATAATTTTGGGGCATTGGTGCCCATTTTGTAGAATCCACTGACAGGGTTAGGCTCTTATCACTCCAGGTATAAGGTCTCCCAATCTATATATCGTTATCGATATACCAAACCTTTTTATATATACGCCCTTCCGATATACACATCGATATGTGGAAGAATATCACCATTTCAATATACCCAATGGTGAGTACGTGAAAGAGGCATTAACATATGTGAAAGAATTCGATACGTGGTACCAAGACAAGATCTTGAAAGGGGTCTATGCAATTATTGACATCAGATCAAAGAAATATCCTCATACACGCACGTAACTTCACTATTTATTCACATAATTTATCACTCTGGATTTAAGTCATGCAATCATTCACAGATGGATGGGATGGCTCATAGTGTGTGCACTATGTCCTTATTACTCCCATCAATTTAAAGGCTCGATGCCTAGACAATGTTGTTGCAACTATATTAGGTGTTAAGTGTAGTAGTAGTCATGATGACTTTACCCATAAGCACTTCCTAGAGGCACTATTTATACCGAACATTGTGAATGAGATCTAGGATCTTGTGAGTGTTTTAGAACCAAATTTTACTATTTTTATTACAATTCTCTACCAATTTTTAAGCAATTACAATGTTTGTGGTTGACTATGGCAACCTGCAAATTAGTATAATACACTAAAGTATACAATTACATTCAAAAACTTTGAAAAATGTGAATCAAAGGCAATTGTTTTTTTGTTTTTTGGTCCTTGGTGGCCTCTAAAGCCCAAAATGACTCTCACCACAAAAAACCACAAAAAATCTAAAAATACGAGTTTTAATGTCTCCCCTTTGGAAAAAGATGCTCGAGAATGAAAAACTAAGCAAATTGGGAGAATTTTTTTGCCCTTCTTTATGGTTTTCTCCTCTAATTTTAGTAGGAGTTTTAGTTGAGGTTAAGTGCTTTAGAAAAGGTTTTCACTACTAACTATGGTGGTTCTTCTATTTTTTTTACCAAATCTCATTATGTTTTAAATCGA
This sequence comes from Taxus wallichiana var. yunnanensis, assembly GCA_018340775.1. NCBI lineage: Eukaryota > Viridiplantae > Streptophyta > Pinopsida > Cupressales > Taxaceae > Taxus > Taxus wallichiana. Next base: position 745,792,726 of record CM031244.1, on the reverse strand, counting down.
GAAGGTTTTTGTAGGGGTGGTCGAACCATAGACCTCCTACACCCAAAGCTTTTGCACTATCCAATGAATCACTCAATATGCTATGCATATCAATTGAAGCAAATTTTATTTTAAAAATGAATAAAAACCTGACCTTTCCAAATGTGACGTGGTACAGGGGCTTGCTACATCCACATGGCTTAGAGGATTGCGATGGATTAGGGGTTCTGCTAATAATTTAAATTTTATTCTTTTATTAGGCCTCCGTTTTGATATTGTAAAATATTTTTTCTTTGTACTCATCATTGTTTACCGTCACATATGTGTTTTAATTTATTGTAGAGTCTGCTGACTCGGGGGTAGGGTTCATTGAAAGTACGAAGGAGGCTCACCCACTTGCTATCAATCGCCTTGGCTCCGTCCCCTTAGTCCACTTGTATTTTCTTTCGACATAGTGCAAGGTTCCAAATCCGTGACGGTGATGGAGACTAAGCTCATTGTGGCCCAATTTGGCTTCAATGGTGGGAGCTTGGACTTATTTTGTAGAAGAAAACTCACCCTAGTAGATCCTAATTGGATGGTGGATTGAATGTTTTAACCTAGCCAACAAACCTTTCCGCGATGCAACTCATTGGTAATGCTTTCACACAACAATACACGGCTTGGTTTTGATCAAATAATGAATCCATCTTTAGCTTTCTTAGGAAAATGGAAAAATAACTCGGTGTAGTCTAATGTAACTTGGTTGTAATACAAGGATCAACTCGGCTTCACTATTTGAGGATCGGTGAGTGCTACAACATGGCTCGCCAATGTAATAAATTGTGAGCTCGACCAATGCAACAAATGTTTCGGTCTACATAGTAGTTTACAGACCTCCAAATTTGATAATAAACAGATAATATTATATGTACCTAACCAGTCCTCTAGATTTAGAGGTAAAACCCCGATTGGGGAGAACTTTTTTTTTAAAAAAATTTTTTTTTTTTAAATTGTGAGTGCCATGAAGAAAATTTTCTTGGTGCATAGGGCACCAAGCCAAAAGAAAATTTTCTTTACGTTTAACTAGAGATTAAACCTTGAGGTTGTGGGATTGCAGGGAGTTTTGGGAAGCTACGAGAGGTAAAGATGGATCTCTGTGAAGTAGTTTTCTTCTCCAAAAATTTTCCTTCCTCTGTAACCTTTCTCCAACCTTGTCAGAGCTTCAACCTACTCTGGTACCAAATGTAAACTGAATAATAGGGGTGGAAGCCTGATATGTTTATTGATGTTCAATCAAATAAATTTATAATAGATGGGCTACAATTCTTATAGGAATTGAAGAACCATGTGCAGACAAATGCATGGTTGCACCTAGGTACAACTGAAATCATAACAACTTCTAAAATACATCCGGAAGCAACAATAATTAAATACAAACAAATAATAAGTTACAACTATGCAACCCAAAAAATTAAATAAGACAAAATAAATGGTTATATGAATATAACCAAATAATAATATTAAATTCACAATTAAATCGGGTAAAATAAATTTACCTAACAAAAACCAATCACGTATGGGTCAAAATTTCAAAACTTGAAAAGGGATGATGGATATAGGTATAATAAAAAAGTGGAGTGCACGAGAAGAAAGAAGTGGAGATATGAAGTTGTTTACATGAAATATACATAAGCATAATAGAGGAATGTTCTTATAGTTTAGGGAATGTGACATGATCCATGAATGAAATCTATCAATGTATCTAAAAGACATGGGTGAGAAGAAAACATGGATCCAAAATTCATGGCACACACATGCAGATTAATGGGATCATTACCCAGTTAGGTTAAATTTAAAATTTGAAAAATGTGAAGTGTAAACACTCAAATTTGGTACTTCTACTCTTTTGACACTATTAGTCTTGGCATGGCTCTTTTGGTTAAAAAAGTACACTTTACTCAATCTCATATGGTACATCTCTAGGTCTCTTCACTAGCTTTATTCACCATACACACTCATATATTGATAATTTATAAGAATTGAATGAATGAAACCCATTAAGAAACTATGTTGACCACTTCCGAACTTCACAATTCATATTGTCTCTCTAGGATCCAAAATATACAATAGGGGTAGCAACCTCCATATGTTCTTGATCCTAGTGTATGGTTTTTCCCTTGCTCACTTTGATCCAAAAGTTTCATTTGCAAAATATTATTTGGGTCATTTAATCCTTCTCATTCATCCTTTGTGATTTAAATCACCTTCAGAAGCATATATATGTAATTAAAACTCACCTCATTTAATCCCTAACACTCTTATGGACTCTATTACAAAATATAGAACAAGAGGCACTCAAGGATCCATACTATTGGCATGTGATTTTGAGTTGTCATTGATGAAAAATGCACATTAATGAAAATCGAGAGCCAAAGGGAGCTTGGAATGGGGTTGATAAGGCAAAAAAAAACAAAGGTCATGAGAACACTTGTTTGAAACTTAACTTCTTGATAAATTAGTGATTGGTAAAGTTAGGGGTGATGATTTGAGAGTATAATAGGATGATTTCATACATGGTGCATCATTTATATGATGCAAAAATAAGGTCAAAAGGATGAATATAGGGGTACATGAGTGGAATTTGTGAGACTAGCTCGGTTTAACGAGATGAATCCCAATGCTTAGTTATCAAAGTCACCTAGAAAGGTGGAGTGAAGGAACTAAACATATTTTGAAGCATAATATAGGCATGAGACACATTATAGGACATGTTTAAGGGGATACATGGTGAATAACATGATATACATGATGAGTTATAATGTAAACTAGCTCATTTAGGCCTATTTCAAGGACCTAAAATGAGGGTATGAAGAAATAAAAGCTATGGAAATAAAATGAAAGCATTGTAGGTGTATAAAAATATCTCCAAGATTTCTCATATGAATATATAGGTCATAAATCAACACTTAGAGGTATATTTAGGGTCATTTGTATGATTTCCCTTCAGGAAAACCAAATTTAACATACCTAAATGAGATGGTATTGGAATTTCCAGAGTGAACCATGAAAACATATCCATTTTAGATCATGGAGGAGGTAGTCATGAAGGTGTGGAACAAATTTTAGGACCATATAATGAGTTTTTGTGTAATAAATTCAAGTTTTTTCAAAACTTGGATAAGCAAGGTATGCCAAAATAGTGTCTTGACTTCTTAGCATTTGATCTAAATTGACAAGAATTGTTCAGATAAATTATAAGAGAATTTTTGAAGAGCATAAAGAGAAAAAAAAATTTCAAAAATCTAAAGTCAAAAGGATGAAGGACAAGAAAGTTATATCAATTTTTCTAGCAGTGTCTAAAACCCTCCTAAACCCTAGATGGAAGCAATATGGATAAAATGCTTGGTTAGGTGCCAAATTGGAATTGTTTTTCTTGGAAAATGATTTTATCTTATAGAAAATTATTTAGATAATGCTTTCATGGTGATTTGAGTCTATATCACATGGTGGAAGCCACAAGAAAACAATTATTTTATGAAGAATTTAGTGTATAAACAAAATTTACAAATGAACCCATGCTCATTTTTTTGGTGAAGGATGTTAGGGATGTTATTTTTATATTCATGAAGTTATATAGGTTAGTTGGATAAATTTGATGATATAGGTGTGTTTTTCTCCTACTACTTGAGAATGCTAAATAAGGAAAAAACCAACCTTTGTGTTTGAAAGGTAAATGTTCTTTTCTCCATATAATATTTATAAGTGAAGGTTTAAAAAGTGAAGTACAGTCTGTAAGATATTTTTCATGCATTGGTTTAGCATGAAGGTGCATTGAAGTTTTTTTTTATTATGGGTAAATAGTTTTGAAGGGACTATACCCTGTGTACAAAAAGGCTCAAAAGCCAGATATCAAAAGAAGAAAAACCAATCCTAGATATGCCAAACATCATAAACTAGGAGGCTCAACAGCTAGATAATACAATATAGGAACAAAACAGGATCAAGACAGATAGTGATCCAAATAAGAGAAAAAGAGACAAAACACGAACAAGAGGGAACCACCACTGGTCATCCCAGCCAAAAAACAACACCAAAATTGCCAAACAACAACAACTTCACCACCAGTAAACAACAACAGGGCACCACATCACTTGACAGCTTGGTCAATCTTGGCCTTAATCATTTGGAGCGAGACAAGAACACAATGGTCATGGCCTAGGATGGATCTTTCAAATCCTCCTAGGAAATTACAAGATCTTTGTTCTCCTTGGAACCCCAAATATCCTCGGTAATGCCACTGAGACTACAAATACTACACACATGTTGCTCTATAAAATTATAGATACTTTTAAGAGCTGAGAGGATACAATCATTATGCCCTTTTGCATTGCCAAGCCTGGCATCTAGAGAGAGAAGCTTCTTGAATATTTCAGCAATGGTATCATCTTCTTTAAAGTTTTTAGCTTCATTTGCCCTTTGTTTTATCCATATCCCTAATAGCACTCTTTAGGTCATGAATCTCCTTTTCCATCTTTTCAACCCTGACCAATAGGTCCACATCTTTAGATTCCTCCACCGGATTACTAATGTGAAGTAAATTCTTTGCAAGTTCTAGATCTTTATGGCTTCTTAAAACCCTCTGAGAAGATGGTAGAGGGACCTTAGCTTTCATCTCTTTCCTTTTCCTGCTTGGTGGTAGCAATGTCAAGTTTCCTATCGGGAAGGGGAGGAATGGAGGCAAGGGGGGAGTAGGTTGGGGGCTGGGAGCAGGCTGAGAAGTGGTAGTGAATGAGAAGGATCAACCCTTGGTGAAGGGGAACAACCCTAGTGTGATTTTTCACCTCCAGTATAGATTTCTCCAATGAATTCAACAAATAATGAGGAAAATTTATGGTAAGGTTTCTCGAAAGTGATTAAGGAAAATTAAGTGCTTCTGGGGGATAGTGACAAATCTCCCCTCCAGAGTAACGTACCTTACCACCATCCTTGCAATCTCAGTGAAGGGCTCTGGAACAGATGCTATTTTGATGCCAGCCATCACAAACTCTAGATTCTCCCCCTCATCGAAACTTCTTAGCCTCCACCTCTCTGTCCACGTGCTTGTTGAAGAATTTGGTTCCATCTAGACTGAGCCTGGTGACCTGGGAAATTAGCTCCTCGAAAATCTCAACCTTGATATTACTGTACTCAACAACGCGATTCCTCCATCCATTCATGAATTTTATTGAAATATCCTGATCAAAACCTTGAATTTTTTCAATAAAATTTGTAAGACCCCCTTTTTGCAAATAGTTCCAGAGAACTGTATTGTTTTCCATGCTTGGATTATGGGTGGGCTCAGTCTTGCAAGGTGGTCCCCCCATTTTTCCTGTGATGTTTCCACTTCTCACAACGGTAAAAATTTTAAAACTATACGATTCATCCTCTGCTCTACTTTTGAAGACCTCCCAAACGTGTGGAAAATTGTAATCATTAATCCTCACTTTGCAATTAATTAACCACTCCTTAGCATCTGCCCTACATCTATTAATGATTATGCTCCAAGTCATGCAAATCTTTGATGATGTCATCACTTTGCAATTAATAAACCGCTCCTTAGCATCTTCCCTACATCTATTAGTGATTACGCTCCAAGTCATGCAAATCTTTGATGATGTCATCATTTACTTTAGTAGGAAGAGTGTCACCCCTTAGCCAAGTTTGCAATGTATTATTTACCCCAATATTTTCTAGACCATCTACCACACTATTGCCTTCCCGGTAGGTATGTTTGATTTCAAAATTATCAAAACTCTTGCAAATATCAATAGCTTCAGCTATAAAGTCCCTGATTGACCAGCTTGGAGGTTGTTTTTGGTTTAACAGATTGATAATGTTCAGCGAATCACCCTCAATTATAATATTGGAAATATTACAATCTAGCTAACCTTATTCCCCAAAGCGTTGCTAGAGCTTCGAGTAGTGATTGGTTTGCCTACCCATTTTGCTAGAAAAAGTAGCAACAAAATAGCCTCTGTGATCTCTAATGACTCCACCTCCTCTTGAATCCCTAGGATTTCCTTTTGAGGCCCCATCAAAATTCAACTTGTGCCATGCACTGGGAGGCTGAATCCATCGGACAGTGGATCTATCGATACTACTATTATTCTTGTTCAAAACAGTGCCAATGTTCCAAGTAGCCAGAATGTGCTCTTCTTCCATAGGGTAAAGTCTATTTTTGGGGGTTTAAATCTTTCAATGTTGTCTTTTACAGCAATGATAATTTCTTTGTAAACTTTTTTGCATATCTTTCTGGTATTCCTGAAAATGACATCATTTCTAGCTTTCCAGACTCGCCACATGGTGTGAGGGAGAACCAGTTGCCATAATCTCCTCACCACACAGTGTTTGTAAGGAGAGTTCCATTATTCCCAGGCCTTTGTAGACAAGTATGGGGAAAGATCCATTCCTGATTGAAGTTTTCAAAAATAAGATGCCAAATTTTGGAAGTATACTTACAATGAAGAAAGAGGTGTTTGATGTCTTCTGCTTCCTCCTGACACATGCAGCATCTGTTAGGCATGATGAATCCTTTCCTAATGAGATTGTCATTAGTTAGGATCTTGCCTTTAATGATAAGCCACCAGAAAAAATTTACTCTAGGGGTTAGCTTGGGCATCCACAGCTTATGCCATTCAATTTCACTTTCAATAGAGGAAAAGAAAGAGTTGTAGCCAGATTTAACCGAGTACTCTCCATCAAAGGAATCTTTCCAAATAAGTTCATCCTTATGATTTTGAGGACTGATATGTATTAGGGAGAGATGACTCTGCATGGATGAAACAACAGACTGCATATTATCCTCATCTACTTTGATCTGTTTCCATTTCCTTTTGTTGTCAACCACCTCAATATAGTCCTGGAATTTCTTCCCATAATTTCTAATTAGGTTGTCTTTAATGTGACCATAAGAGGAAATCCAATTAATGTCTGACCATTTGTCAGTCCATAGAAATCAATGTCTTGTCCATCTCCGAGCTTCCAACTGCATCCCTGAGAGAGAATATGCCTGATGTGGAGAAGATTATTCTAGAAAATTGAACCATTCAGAAGTAGCTGATCAAAAAGAAAGGAATTCATGTTCTGATTGGAAAGGTATTTGATTTTGATCAACTCGGTCCATGGCTTCTGCTCTTTTATAAGTCTCCAACCCAACTTTGCAATAAGAGCAGCATTCATATGATGATATCTTTGATGCCTAAACCCCCAATCCTCTTTGGTTTACAAACCTGCTCCCAAGCTACTAAATGGTACCTAAACCTGTCTTTTGTGCCATGCCATAAAAAGTGCTTTTGGATTTTTTCAATGCTATTCATCACTGTTGTTGGAATGTTGAACATCGACATGATATAAATAGGTAAGTTCTGAAGAGTGCTTTTTATCAATAAACATTTGCCAACACTTGAAAGTAAAGCACCTTTCCAACCAGTAAGTTTTTTCTAAAATCTCTTAAGAAGATCATTCCAAACCTCATTAGAAACCTTACTAGTACTCATAGGGAGCCCTAGATAAGTAGCTGGAAGGGAGTTAATTGTACAACCAAGAATGAGAGCAATCTTTCTTTGCCTTTCAATAGGAGTATTGAAAAAATAGACTGAGCTTTTGTCAAAGTTTACTTTCTATCCCGAGGCTTCCTCATAAAATCTTAGAATAGTTTTGATAGCCTTAGCTTCAATGATTGAGGCCATTAGAAGCAAGAGAGTGTCATCCACAAACTACTGGTGAGAGGAAACTTGATTGCCAGAAGTAGGTGAAAACCCTTTAACATACCAATATGAATAGCTTTTGAAATAGATCAGCTTAAACTATCAGCCATTATGATGAACAACAAAGGGGATATGGGGTCCCCTTGGTGAATTCCTCTAGTGCTGGAAAAAAAAGTCACTAGTTCACCATTGACAACCACTAAGAATCTAGATGAGGATATGCAAGATGGATAATTTTCCTAAATTTATTTTGAAACCCAAACTTGGACAAAACCTCATCCATGAATTTCCAGAGACTCTGTCAAATGCCTTATGCATGTCTAACTTGATAGCCATCCCAACTTTTTTACTTTTATCCATTGAATGAATTGTTTCATGAACCATAATAACTCCATCCTGGATAATTCTACCTTGTATGAATCCACTCTGTTGTTGGGAAATAATTTCCATTAGAATAGGTTGTAGTCTAGTGGTTAAAATCTTTGTGAAGATCCTATAGATTACATTAACCAAACTGATTGGCCTAAAATCCTTGAAATCCTTTGCATCCAACTTCTTAGGTGCAAGCACAATATGTGTATTGTTTAACTCTTTTATAAGATTTCCAGTTCTATAGAACTCATTTACAGCTTTCAGCAGATCTTCAGAGAAAATTTCCCAACATCTTTGGAAGAAGTTTGTAGAGAAACCATCAGGGCCCGAGAGCCTTATCCCCTTCCAAAGAAAAAAAATAGATTTTTTCAACTCCTCAATGGTGACTGTTTTGGAAAGGCTCTTAAATCTCTCTTCAGCAACAAATTATTAGGAATGGAGTCTAAGAGAAAGGAGGTTGCTTGCTCATTGTAGGAATTTTTCTCTATGAGCAAGATTCTTGTAGAATTTGAGGGCTTCAACTTTGATGTCCTTAGAATCCATAGTAATGGTACCATTTCCCTTGGAGACTTCAGTAATTTTGTTACAAGCCCTATGCTTGAGGGTTGTCATATGAAATTATTTTGTATTTTTGTCTCCTGCCTTTAGCTAGAGAGCTCTAGATTTCATTCTCCAAAAGGTTTCCTCACAGTTGTTGATATTATGTAGGTCAGAGAGAAGATTTTTTCCCTTTGATGATCCTCAAAGGTCATACCTTTCATTGAGACTTTAAGCTCAAACTCTTCCAGTTGTTGTTTAAGCTCTTTCTTTTTTTCAAAAATATTACCAAAAACCTCTTTATTCCAGATTCTAACCTTTTGTTTCACATTTTTTAACTTCTGAAGAAGTCTGAATTGGGAAGTTCCAGTCCCTTCCCAAGTCCACCACTCTTTAATTCTATCAAGAATGTCCTCATGTTCAAGCCACATCTTTTGAATGGGGTTTGGGATCTCATCCCGGTGGGGTGTTTCCGATCATGTGAAAAGAAAGGAAAGGAAGAGGGGATGAGGAAAGAGCAGGTCTCGAAGGAAGAAAAGAAATGAATTCCAAAGCAGAAAGGTCGGGAAGATTTATGTTTTGGGATTGGTAGTAAACAGAGCCAAACCTACTTGCATAAATAAACAAAGCAATACTGATGAGCAAATGACAAAAAGGTAGATATGAATCTAACAGAATAAACACATACAGATCTAACATAAGAAAGCTCGATGTATAACACAAGTATTCGCAGACAAATCCTAAATATTTGTATTGCTGTTTTTCTTCTCATATAAGAAAGCTCAAAGTCTTTCTCTCCTCACTTCTATTTTCATCTAAAAAATGTCCACCACCGAATACAACAAGTATTCTAATATATATAGAAGAGGAGAAGGAAAGAAGGAAAAAAGGAGCCAACCACCTATTTACAAAGATATTTACAAAATATCTAAAACTCATGTTGACTTTTTACAACTTGATGGATGACATCATCCCATGACGCAACATGGATGATGTCATCATTTCACGTATCAACATACTTTAGACATTCCAACAATAAAGTCAGAGAAGAGAGAGAAGAAGAAGAAGAAGAAGAAGGAGGAGGAGGAGGAGCTACTCGTCGTCATCATCCTACGGCCGAAAGGGGGTAGCCTGCTTTTGATGCTGCTCAGGTGACGAGATATGGAACTGAGTGCGGTATTCCAAAAACTTGTCAATTATTGGCCCAAGTTGATCATGAGAAGGATCCTTGTGCTATCACTGATTTCCTCACAAGTCTCCCGCTCATCTATGAGCTTCTCTGGGAGTTTGGAAAAATCCTTTTCCGCCTCAATGAGGAACCCGATGAAGTCCCTACATGCCAGCAGGTTGTTGATAGATTCAATGTCAAATGTGACCTCTGGCCCCGTTCTCGAGAAGCGATCTCCTCAAGATCCGGATGGTTTCATCACCGACCTTAAGGTAAAGGAAGGAGTGAGCAACCTTGGAGACATATTGAGAACAATTCGCTCCATTTGATGCATTGTATCTAGGGCCTCTTACTTTACCTTGTCAATCTTTTCCGAATAAATTCTAGCTGATCCACCCGTAGTCCGCAGTGGACATGATTTTGTTGAGGGCCCTTGGATGGCCGAAGACGCCGAACTTGACTTGATCTTGACCAAGTCAAATAACATTTGTTGGAAGGCCTCGTGCTGCAGTCTAGCATGTTCCAGCTCTTCTGATATGGGCCCTGCTAACGCTTGGAGTTCTTTATTTGCCTTACTGATATTCAGGTATAAGTCAGAGAACTTCAAGCGATCACTTTTTTGTCTTTTGAGGATTTGGCTCCTCCAAGCGAAACGGCCATACCACGCTCACCGATCTTTGCATATTCGTTGATTTTCTCCTCGGCCGAGAAGCTCAGAAGTCTCGGGCGCAGCGATTGTGGAGGCGCACTACCCATCTTCTGTAAGGCTTGGAGCAGATATTTGTTTTGCTCTTTTAGTAGCCTTTTCTCTTCTTTTGTCTCTTGAAGCTTTTGACAGAGGGCGTCAACCGTGGAAAGAGCTTCCCCCTGGAGACTTTCAGAAGATGTCCCCATTGTGACTTGGGTCACAGTAAAATCTATCGGAGACAGATCCTTTTTCTCTTTGAGGGGATGGGTATGCAATTTCCATGATTCTCTCACCCGCAACACTTTTAGAGAAGCGTGTAACAGATTTCTGCTTCTTTTCCCCTTTGGCTAGGATCACTGAAAAGTCCATCGGAGTGATGGGAACTTTCCTCTTTTGCTGGCTTAGTTGCTGAGAGATCCAGGCTGGTCCTATGGAAGAAGGACCAGAGACAGAGGAGGAGGCAGCCTACAAGAGAAGACGGGGGAAAATGTGGAGACACGCGGCGCGACATTGAGAGAATACCAAGAAGTGTCCACGGGAGGAAGGGAAACTACAGGTGTGGAAGACATAGGAAGGGAAGGGAGCCCTGAGATGAGGGAAGAAATGGAGGAGGATAGATCAGCGAGGAAGAGAAGATAGACGAAGAAGCGGGGAAAGATTAGAAGAAGGGACAGAGGACACGACCAAAGGGATGGTCGCTTGAGTCACTCGAGGAGGAAGGAAGAGAAGAAGAAGGGATAGAAGGGACCTCTTTGTGGTAGCAATGTCGACATCTTGAGTGGATGGGCCTATGTGACTATCCTCTGCCGCTTCTTTCTTTAGCGAATCCAAAGTTATTACTTGTTCTCAAGCGCCGTGAAGGAGGACTCTCGTGGGCTTCTTCCCGAATGGTCTGGATTCACCTTCTACACCTTTTCCTTTAAGCCGCTTCTTGATCATGCGGGCGCATTGCCTAATGGGGATGTTGTGAAATAAACCCCGAGGTAGATTAGGCCGCTCATCCGCACCAATGTTCTATCCTACGCAAAGTCTCCTCGACCCTCTCCTTAATTGTCACGAGGAGCTTTAGTTCTATCAATGGCCTAAAGGGGCCAATCGTCCCCATCTCAGACGATATACCTTGTCTACTTCATATTCTCATTGTTTGGGAGCCTTTGGGGACAATGGCTACCCCATATTGATGATTTCTCGCCAATGCTAGGCGAGAATGATCCTTTCTTCGAGCTCTAGCCTCATGGAGGACGTCAATATAAATATCCTCAATCCGAGGAACATGGATTGGATCAAGCTTTGCTCTTGGTAGGTAGCCCCTTGGGTCGAAGGTAGGCTTGGATGGGAATTCGTGTTTCAAATTAAGTAACTCCACTTCTGCAAACATCTCCTTTGCCTTGTGGTGGGTAGAGCATGTGTATCGCCCACCAGTGAGGGGGAAAGGAGTTCCACCCTTTTTCCTTTTAAGGCATTTTTCGTGGTATGTGACCACCGCCTAGATAGTTCCAAGAGAATCGCCTTAGGCCCAAGATACCTTGGTAGCTTCGGTTGGCTCTCCTAAAAGTTGGCAGCCCTTAGATAGGTGAATGTGGGAAATTGGGTGAACAGGGCCTCATTTCTCCGTGGCTGCCACTATGTTTTTGGTCGTACGACCATGAGTCATGTTCGGCCTCAGCAGGCAGATGATGTGATAGAAAAACACATCGTTAACTTTTGTGAACTGGGAGATGCTATTCTCCAGCTTCAACTCTGGGTAGTACTCGTATATCTTGACCTGAGGCCAAACTCCACTCCTCGTTAGGCCTGGATAATCCCTCTCCGACGCTGCAGCGTAGACCACGTAGGAGTTCATATGGAATACCCCGCCAGTGCCGAATTGTTGTAGCTGCTCGGAGATGGTGCTGCTTATAATTTCCCCCCAGCAAAAGCGCTGATCAGGAAAATTCTTGTTCATTGTTTCCAAGTAGCGCAACATCCATTTATGGAAGTAATGGGCGTCAGAAAGCCCGAAGACCCTGCTCAGGAAGGTAATGGTATCGCTGAGTTCTTCTGAGAAGTCATCATGTGGATGATTTGGGGCCACCGGTTACCACCTTCTTATTTTTCGTATATACTTTGTTCATTAGCTGCATACATTGGTCTTCATTGTCTTCCTGTGCCTTGATGCACTCTTGACTAACGGCCACAAAGTTCCTGTGGTTAGGGATGCCGAGTATGATCTCAAAATGACAGGTAGTGAGGTTAATGACTACCTCGCCCTTGCTGTTTTCGACACATCTTGTGTCTTTGTTGTAACTCTGGGCAACCACCATCATAAATTCATTGTTGACGGCGCTGACGGGATTCCTCCTAAGTGAAGTGCAGTGGGCACGCCTATTAGTTTGTTCATCCATGGACTCCTCAGAACTTTCGAGTTCTAGCCCAAAATTCCTCCATGTCGATATGCCCCAATTCTGAGTCTCTGACGTCCATGCTGCATTCGGCCTGTGACTCGGGCATTCTGACCCTCTGATATTTGTATTTCATTTCTTCCTCCGTAAGCTTAGCCTTTCCTTTCGGTTTGGTGGGTCTCCTGCTGGATGTAGACATATGTTCTTTCGAACTCAGTTGCTGATCTGCATGAAGAAGAAGCGAGACCCAATCCGAAAAGGTTGAATTAGCCATTTGATCTTCCATTGGAATGTTAGCAGAAGAAAGAGTTAGAGATTTTTAGGCTCAGGGCGCAGGGCGCATGAAAATTGCAGCTTACAGGGCTAAAATAGGTAAGGCGCACAGGAAGAGGATGTTGCAAAGGTTAAACTGGTGCCAAAGGCGCATGGCGCATGCATACTGCAGAGTGCATTTTATAAAAGGCGCATGAAGACATTGTGTTACATAGGGACAGGATGCACCCTTTGGCGCATGGACTTTTCATGTTACATTTGGGATTTGGTGCGCCCTTTGGTGCATGGGAAAAGTGTGTAACATGAATTTTTCGTGCGCCAAAGGAAATATGGTGTGGCGCACGGAGGGTTTGCACAACACGAATGTTACTATAAGGAGGGATGTGCCTGCGCTTTTATGACTATACTTGGCGCAGATAAAGCTTGTGTTGCATAGATGTTGGGTGCGCCATTAGCACATGGAAATGTGATGCAGCAAGGAAGGATGGCGCACCTTTGGGGCGCAAGTTCGCTTGTAGCATATGGAAGAGGCGCACTGAGGGTGCGCAGTTTTACGATACAGCGAAGTAAGATGGGTGCGCCATTGGCGCAGGTTTTAGTCATGTTGCAGGGGGACAGATGCGCCATGGGGCGCAACTGTTTATAATGTTGCATGACGCGCCGATGCGCCAAAAGGGAAAAACAGAGTTTTTCACATGGCTCAACCCTTCTTTCTTTTAAGTTCCAAGGTTGTTTTGGGATATACAATGGTTCAATCAAAAGGGGTTCAGACCATGCCCTCAAAATAACATCCTCCTCCAGCAGATCTGGAAAGATGAAAATAAGGAAAGAAAGCACCTGGGGCTAGCTCAAAAGATGCATTCAAAAACCAACCAGCAAGCACGAAGAACCAGAAAACAAATCACATGGAAGAGATAAGAGCACTTACCCGGATAAATAGAGAAAACCTGGAAAACGGGTCCACAACGTGTTGAAAACGACGAGGCAGAGGCTGACAGGCTCAGAGAAAGGAAAACACGTGCTCTCATGAATAGTGAAAATGACATTTGGGCGCGCAAATCACATATATATAGGTGAGCTGGTCATAAATGCGCCACCCACTTTTTGAAAAGGGCGCATGAAAGTTGCTGTCGACAGGGAAAAGCATGCGCCCTTTGGCACATGAAAACATTTTCCAGCAGGAAATTAAGCGCGCCTTTGGCGCACCAAAAGCTATGTCGACATGAAGTTATGTGCGCCCTTTGGCGCACCAAAACATGGCGCAACAAAAGTTGTGCCAATACAAAGGCGCATGCGCCTTGGCGCACGCAGGGAAGGCTCAACATACTTTGGCACACCAAAAGGTGTGTTGACACTGAAAATCATGCGCCAAAGGTTTTAAAGGGGGCGCACCAAAAGTTGGTGTTACATAGCAATTTCATGCGCCCAGCCAAAAAAGGCTCAAAAGACTAAGTTCGAAAAAACCAGATTTCCCGGGAAGGGATTTTACAACGTTTCGAACGCAAGGGATCCCTAATGAGGGATCGGAACAAAATTTTGGTATGGTTATCGGTAAAATTGCCCTTGTCAATTTTACGGGATAACAGCTGCTCTTTTTCTGGGACTATCCCTGAGCAAACTCGGGGTAGAGAATCTCGGCTCTCATGTGCCTATCCATTGGGTAACAGAGTCAAAAACAAGGGCGACCGAGGGGGAGTAAAAGAAACACACAACATAAAAAGCAAACACACAACATAAAGAAGAGAGCAAGCTCTACTTCCCGAAGATCTTCGAGATGCTTGCCCGCTATAAGGAAGCGGAGTTCGGTTCCATCCAGATATGAGAGATAGAAGTTATTCTCTCCATTGAGCCGATTGATCTTGAAGGGCCCTCTCCACAGGAATCAAACTTTCCATGCATGCCCTTTGGCTCTCTTCGCTTGTCCCACAAAAGGACGAGATCTCCCACTTGAAAATCTCTTTACTTGGCTTTCTTATCAAAAAGCCTCTTAACTTGATTCTGATGTTCAGTGATCCTATCGACCACCCTTACTCTCTTTTCTTCAAGTTCTGCCAGATACATGATTCTCTTTTCAAGAGAATTTTGGAAAGTTTCGTCTTCGATGGCTCGTGCCAAACGCAGAGCAGGAAGTTCCGCAGAAATGGGAAGCTCGGCATCAGTGCCATATAACACTTGAAAAGGTGACATGCCGAGAGATCTCTTGGGAGTAATACGATCAGCCCACAAAGCGTCGTACAAAGACTTGTGCCACATCCACTGATTCTCATCCACTAACTTCCGTATGATGGTCACCAAGTTCTTGTTACTGGATTCCGCCTGACCATTTCCCTGAGGGTAATAGTTCGAGCCATGAGCCAAAGTTATCCCATATTCATAGAAAAATCCAATAACTTCCCGTGAGGAGAAGTTAGAAGCATTATCAAAGAACGATTTTGTTTGGGCAACGCTAAACCCGACAATGATATTTTCTTTAATGAAATTACAAACCACCTCGAAGTGGCATGTTTGATGCAGTATGGCTTCCACCCACTTGGTGAAGTAATCCGTTCTTTGTAAGGACATAGTTATGTCCGGCACTCGATTGAGGATCGAGTGTGCAGTAAAATCAATTCCCCATTGCTTGAATGGTTCATTGATAATGACCGCCTTAGGGAAAGGCAGCCAACTTGGGCTTGCCGAAGAATTCTTCAGTAGGTTCACACTTCACCACCCAGTGGTCAGTATCTTGAAAGAGCGCCCGCCAATAGTACTGCTCGAATGATCTTGTGTGCAGTCACGGAGGAAGAGAAATGCCCTCCACAGGCTGAATTGTGAAAACTTTCCAGTAGTTTTACTTGCTTGGGTTTGTCAACACATCGCAAAAATATGCCATCTATCCCACGTTTATATAAACCATCATCCCATGACATATTTAAGCCGCTCTGAGCTTTATAGTGTGCTTCTCCTTTGCAGCTTAGGTGCATTGGGCATTCGCAGTAGGTGAGGAAGAAAGCGATGTCGAGTACCACTCATCAATAGTTGCAGAACAAATGAACCGAGAGGCGAGAATCGTGCCTTCCCCGCCGGGTCCTGTGTTTCGTCTGTGTAGTCACCCCTTTCATCAGGGTTTTCTGAATCTTTGTTTTCAGCCATTAGCTGACACAAGCCCTTGCCCCTCACCAGCTTGGTTGGTTTAATATCCAGGTCATACTCCTGGACCTTTGCGATCCAATTTCCTCGCAAGCTTCCTAACTCCCGCTGAGTTAGAATTGATTTCACCGCCGTGTCAGGGACCAGCACCACCGTATGTGAGTTTAGAATTTAATACCTGAAATTCTTCACTGCTTTGACAATGGTGAAGGCATGCTTTTCCAATTGAGTCATTTTTAGTTCGTGAGGCTTGAGGGGAGAACTCATGAACGCGATCGAGGATTCAACATCCTTCGAGTTCTTTTTGCATTAAGATTGCGGACACGTATGCTCGAGATGCGTAACTATACATGATGAAGTCCTTGGAGAAATCGGGACATACCAAGATCATGCATGAGCAACAGAAGCTTTTATTTCTTCAAATGACCTTTTTCCCTCTTCACTCCATCTGAAAGTTGGTGACCCCTTCATCATGTTCCATATGTGACGGGTCTTCTCAAGAAAGTCGAATAAAACGCTCGAGAAATTTCACCTTTCCAAAGAAAGAATGAACACCAGTTTTGCTTGTAGGCAGAGTAAGGCTTTGAATAGCCTTAACTCTTTCGGCATCTATCTTTGTTCCTTCTTTGCTAACCACATGCCCTAGCAACTTCCCTTCCGTGACTCCAAAAACGGACTTCTTTGGGTTTAGGGAAATCCCATGTTCTCGGCACTGCCAAACTTGCTCCAAATGATCATTTCGTTGTTTAGAGAACACGGTTAAGTCATCTAGATAAACCACAATGACTTTCCCCATCATACCTTTGAATGCGAAATCCATGGCCCGCTGAAAAGTGGTGCCAGCATTAGTTAGGCCAAAAGGCATCCTGCTGTAGGCAAATGTACCCCAGGGAGTAGTGAATACTGCTTTTTAAACTGATCTTCACTGAAACTTCAATCTGATTATAGCCTCGAAAACCGTCGAGCATGGATAAAGATCTCTCGATCCAGATTCGCTTGCGAACTTGATCCATTATCGGAAGAGGGTAGTTGTCTTTCAAGGAAGCTTGATTCAAATTGTGAAAGTCTACGCATATGCGTATCTCACCGTTTTTCTTGCGCACTGGCACAATATTTGCTACCCAAGTACTGTGATGGATAGGAAAGATGATCCTTGCATCCAACATCTTCTGAATTTCAGCCTGGATGGTACCCGAGATCTTAGGATTATAGTGCCTCTGCTTCTGGCGAAAGGCTTTGACATCGTCTTTCAATGGAATGTCATGCTGAACGTCCTTTGGCTTAAAGGACTTTAGATCGGCATAGGACCACGCCAACACGTCCATATATTTTTTTAGCAACTTGACAAATTTTCACTTTTCCTCAGACGTGCAACATTTTCCAATGTTCACAAATTGCGGGTGCTCTATCGAACCTATATTGACCGGTTCGGTTTCCGGGGATGAGTCAGGGTCATCCCGCTTTTTCTTTTTTACAAAACGGTCATGCCTGTCGAACAGGTGCTCCAGAGAAACCAGGCCTTTTGGAATTTTATTTCCTTTGAGCTGACATATGCCGTCGTTCCCTTCGGATTCGTCGCCTTGATCGGTGACTGATTCACGGCAAGTGGAAGTAGATCCTTCAAAGTGCAATTCTTTAAAATTTTCCACCTTTTCCAGAAAAGCAATGAGTTGATTATCGCATTGAACACCGCCAATGCCGAGAATTTTCAGCACGCTTTGGGCGGAAAACCACCTCAATGGTGTACTTGTTTGTTTTCAAACCTCGGGTGTGGGAGCATGAGGGATGTTGAAACGCCAATGAATCGCCATGTCATTCGAGCCCTCGTATGGATTCTATTGAAAAAGCATCGAATTCTTCAATGTTGTCCCATACCGCATTACGGTAATGCCTCGAGCCTCTCATTTTTACTTGGTAAATCCTTTTGACTCCGATTTACAACTAGCTCGCATCACCTTGTACTTTTAGATTTTTAATTCCTCTTTCTTTTGCGGCTTGCATACCGAGTAACAGAGATTCATACTCAGCAGTATTGTTAGTGTTGAAAAACTGCAATTTGAAAGAGAGAGGAATTACCTCCTCTTCAAAAGATATCAAAGCCTGACCTCAGCCACATCCACTAGTCGCGCAACTTCCATCAAACTGCAAGGTCCAGATCTCATTAAGATCCTTTTCCTGAACGAGAACACCCATTTTATCCGTCTCGGTAGATAAGAAGTAGTTCCCCATCCCTGATGATTCAAAAAGGATTTGGGCCTTGGGGTCTTCAGAGCTAGTAACCAAGTATTTCTTTTGTGATTCCGGCTCTAAAGTCTGCATTATGCCTTTGACTGGAATTCTAGCTTTAGACCAGTCCATATGAATTTCTCCACCAACTTCGCTGCAAAAACTTCTTCCCAGCAAAATTCCATAGGCTGCCGGAATGTCAACAACAAGGACTGTCATTTTCACTCTTTTATCTGGGAAAGCTACAAATGCAAATTGCGCGTCTTTGATTTGGCCAACCAACGTAACTTGCTTAGTTTCCATGAATAACACCCGCCAAAGGCTTGGTAAGAGTGAGGCCCAAAGCATGGGTGAATTTTGTCGGCATGACGTTATCGTAAGCTCCTAATCGGTTATGCGCTTACTCAACTTATGGCCATTGATTAGGAGAGAGAGATAGAAAGGCTCTATCTTGCCTGACGCAGATGTTGAAGCAACATTTATGTGGGATTCAGGGGGAGTGGAAAGGATTCCTTTTGGGGAAACCTGCTTAGATGCAACAGCTTGACTCTGAATATATTTGGTCAATCTTACAAGCTATTCGGGGTTTGACTGAAGGTACTCAGCTTCAGACATTTGGATCTTGGTCTTTTTTGCATGATCTATGATATCAAATGCGGCCAAGGGTTGCGTTGGTAAAGGAATGAGTCCCTCACCTCGCGATGATGGAATAGGATTACTAGCCTTGGTAGGAACATGAGAGGATTGATTTGGAGGAGAGATAGTGGAAAAGGTTTCTTATAAAAGATTTGCTGTGGAGTTGAGTAGGAAGAGGATTACCTCTTTTAGCAATGATCGGAGGCGCGTTTGACACGGCCTTCTCCTGCTGGACATGGGCAGCAACTTCCGCTTCTTTTCCTTGTGAGTGAGTAAAAACAACGTATGACTGTCCACTTGCATATCCCTGGGTACCCTCTTCTTCATCAGATTCTTCCTCATCAAATTCCATATACCCGATAGTAGAGTCACCAGCCGGTTCACCGACATCTTGATCATCTTCGCCTTGAGATGAAGGTTCTTCATAATACTGCTCTTCTTCTTCGATTTCAGCCAGAGCGTTGACCGGAGGAGCCTCAAGCGCCAACCGCGGAGCAGCTGTAGGTAGGCGCGGCCTTTGTGAAACATTGTTAGGAACAAAATTCCTCCGTGGAATATCCCGGTATGAGGAACTGGGGGAGGCCTGGGCCAACTGCTTCTTCAATGCAAGCAAGTCATTCGCCATCTTTTGAAAGGCTGGATCAGACGAAGTAGTGGGCGAAGGGCCCAAAGATTTAGGCTTGGCTGATTCCTTTTTCAATTCGCCAGATATTATCAGATTATCCTCTATCCGAATGGCAGCGGCTTGGGTGAGAATCAAGGTAGCCACTCGCTCTTGAAGGAGTAAGAAACTAACTTTCGAACTCATAGCGTTTACGAAGAAACACTTTTGATTTTCCGGCGTTGGAAGCATGGCAACGGGGACACGGTTGATTAGTGCATTAAACCGGGTGATAAAATCGCGCATGGTCTCATTTGCCTCTTTCTTCAGGTGAGTGATTCGTGATAATAATGCAAATGCATCCTCTGAAGGCTTGTATCTGTCTTCGAAAGCATCCCGTAAAGTGGCCCAACTGGTAATAGAGCCGGCCGGTAAATGTTGAAACCATTCACCGTAGGTCCTCAGTAGAGTTTCCGTAAAAGGCGAACCGACACATCTTCGTGAGTCACATCCAAAATACTGCATGACATGATGAATGTAGATATGTGGGAATCCATGCTTTGATTTCCGCTCCCGTCAAATTTAGGAAAATTCTTTCGATTTCCGTGAGGGAGCGCGTGAACTGGATGTGGTAAAGCCAAAGGACCCATCGCGTTTCCCCATGGTACCGCCATCTGAAAAGCCGGAAAGAGAACACGAGCTGGAAGTGTGGTTCCGCTGAGTAGCAAGGCACTACAAAGGGATGTGGATGCCCCCTGCGAAAGACTTTTTCTTCGTGAAGG
Source organism: Taxus wallichiana var. yunnanensis (assembly GCA_018340775.1). NCBI lineage: Eukaryota > Viridiplantae > Streptophyta > Pinopsida > Cupressales > Taxaceae > Taxus > Taxus wallichiana. The sequence goes on along the minus strand of CM031244.1, from coordinate 745,772,227 downwards.
TGAGACACTCCTGGATGTCCGGCTAGCTGAGCTTAGCGCTGAAAAACGTGTCGGCGTTACGCTGAAATTGTGCCTTTGAAGCAGATCGAAAGTAGGATCAGCTTCTCCATGGGCTCTCCTGCTGCGCGTAAAAGGTTCACTCGCCAGTGTACCTTCCAGATCTGTAACGTTATGGCACAGATTCAAACTTTCTTTTTGGTTGTACTTGCTGATTTTCTGGTTTTTCTGATAAAAACCAGCAGCAAATACTTTTCTAAATATTTAAAACTATCCTCTTCAGAAAACCGATTGCGGTTAAATGACAAATAACAACGAGGATAAAATGGCAGGGAAGATTAGCAAGCTGATTTTCGGATCTGATTTTGACTTTTTTCAGAGGGTTTCAAACTTTTAGCAAATAGCCAAAAATTCAGATCTATGGCAAAATACTGATTTTTATAAAAATCAAGTGAACTAAAGATTTGTAACTAGGCCAGATCTATGGGTCACAGAAGAAAATTTTTCAATTCAGAGCACTTTTGCAAATTTTTGGATTTTTAACAAAAAGTTCAGATTTGCAAACAAAAGCAACAATCTTTCTTATTTTTCCGATTTTTATCTTACCACCATCATCGATCCGATAGATCTATTCATTCCCAAAGAGAGTCGCCAAAAATGTTGGTCCGAAAATCTGTCACTTGGGCAGATCTATGGATAAACAAGCCAACAAAGCAGTGCAGGCATAGCCCTCTTTGAGTCAAAGAAAGCGAAACTGGTTTATTGCTATTCTACCAGCAGGAATCTATGTAAGTCTCACAGATTCTGCCTTCGGGGGTTTGGGATCTCATCCCAGTGGGGTATTTCCGACTGTGAAAAGAAAGGAAAGGAAGAGGGGATGAGGAAAGAGCAGGTCCGAAGGAAGAAAATAAATGAATTCCAAAGCGTAAAGGTAAGAAGATTTATGTTTTGGGTTGGTAAAACAGAGCCAAACCTACTTCGCATAAATAAACAAAGCAATACCGATGAGCAAATGACAAAAAGGTAGATATGAATCTAACAGAATAAACACATACAGATCTAACATAAGAAAGCTCTGATGTATAACACAAGTATTCAGTACAAAGCCTCAATATTTGTATTGTTGTTTTTCTTCTATTACAAGAAAGCTCAAAGTCTTTCTCTCCTCACTTCTATTTTCATCTAAAAATGTCCACCACTTGAATATAACAAGTATTCCAATATATATAGAAGAGGAGAAGGAAAGAAGGCAAAAAGGAGCCAACCACCTATTTACAAAGATATTTACAAAATATCTAAAAGTCATGTTGACTTTTGACAACTTGATGGATGACATCATCCCATGACGCAACATGGATGATGTCATCATTTGCATCAACATACTTTAGACATTCCAACAAGAAAGCTCGAGAAGAGAGAGAAGAAGAAGAAGAAGAAGAAGGAGCAAGCTACTCCGTCATCATCCTCGCGCCGAAAGGGGGTAGCCGCTTTTGATGTTGCTTAGTGACGAGATCTGGAACCGAGCGCAGTATTCCAAAAACTTGTTAATTATCGGCCCAAGTTGATCATGAGAAGGATCCTCAGTGCCTATCGCTGATTTCTCACAAGTCTCCCGCTCATTTATGAGCTTCTCTCGGAGTTTGGAAAATCCTTTTCCGCCTCAATGAGGAACCCGACGAAGTCCCTACAGCCAAAGCAGGTTGTTGATAGATTCAAGTCAAATGTAACCTCTAGCCTCGCTCCTCGAGAAGCGATCTCTCAAGATCCTGGATGGTTTCATCACCGACCTTAAGGTAAAGGAAGGAGTGAGCAACCCCGAGACATATTGAGAACAATTCACTCCATTTGATGCATCAGATCCGTACCTCTTCCTTTACCTTGTCAATCTTTTCCGTAATAAATTCTAGCTGATCCACCCGTAGTCCGTGAGTGGACATGATTTTATCGAGGGCCCTTGATGGCCGAAGACACCAAACTTGACTGCATCTTCGATCGAACAATACCGAACATTTGTCTTGAAGGCCTCAGATCAGCAGCCTTCAGCATGTTCCAGCTCTTTCTAATATGGGCCCTCGCTAACGCTTGGAGTTCTTTATTTGCCTTATTGATATTCGTATAAGTCGAGAACTCGCGATCACTTTTTCATTGCCTTTGAGGATTTGCCCTCCAAGCTTTTAAACGGCCATACCCCGCTCACCGATCTTTGCATATTCGTTGATTTTCTCCCTGGCCGAGAAGCTTAGTAAGTCTCGGGCGGTAAATGTGGGAGGCGCACTACCCATCTTCTATAAGACTTGGAGCAGATATTTGTTTTGCTCTTTTAGTAGCCTTTTCTCTTCTTGTCTCTCAAGCTTTTGACAGAGGGTGTCAACCGCTGAAAGAGATTCCCCGAGACTTTCGTAAGATGTCCCCATTGTGACTTGGGTCACAGCAGTAAACTGGCCGAGACAGCATCCTTTTTCTTCGAGGGGATCTGGGTATGTAATTTCCATTATTCTCTCACCGCAAAGACTTTTTAGAGAAGCATGTAACAGATTCTCGCTTCTTTGCCCTTTCGGTCGGGATCATCAAAAGTCCATCGAGCGATGGGAACTTTCCTCTTTTCACGGCTTAGTTAGGCCGAGAGATCCAGTGCTGGTCCTATGGAAGAAGGACCAGAGACAAGAGGAGGAGGCAGCTACAAAGAGAAGAGGGGAAAATGTGGAGACACGCGGCGGTGGCATTGAGAGAATAGCCAAGAAGTTTCCACAGAGGAAGGGAAACTGCAATCAATGGAAGACATAGGAAGGGAAGGGAGCCCAAAGATGAGGGAAGAAATGGAGGAGGATGATCACGGGGAAGAGAAGATAGATGAAGAAGCAGGGGAAAGAGTAGAAGAAGGACAGAGAGGACACGACCAAAGGGATGGTCGCTTGAGTCACTCGAGGAGGGGAAGGAAGAGAAGAAGAAGGGATAGAAGGGACCTCTCGTTGTGGTAGCAATGCCGACATCTTGAGTGGATGGGCCTATGTGACTATCCTCTGCCGCTTTTTCTCCTGGCGAATCCAGTTATTACTGCTTTGGCATTGTGGAAGGAGGACTCTCAGGGGGCTTCTTCCTTAATGGTGCTGGATTCACCTTCTACACCTTTCGCCTTTAAGCCGCTTCTTGGATCGTGGAGGTGCATTGCCCAATGGGGATGTTGTGAAATCAACCCCGAGGTAGATTAGGCCATTCATCCGCAAAGACCAATGTTCTCGTCCTACGCAAAGTCTCTCGACCCTCTCCTCAATTGTCCGAGGAGCTTTAGTTCTATCAATGGCCGGAAAGGGCCAATCGTCCCCATCTCAGATCAAGATATACCTTGTCTACTTCATCTTCTCGTTGTTTGGTAGCCTTTGGGGACAATGGCTACCCCATATTGGATGATTTCTCGCCAATGCTAGTGAGAATGATCCTTTCTTTTGAGCTCTACCTCATGGAGGACATCAATATAAATATCCTTGATCCGAGGAACATGGATCGATCAAGCTTTGCTCTCGGCAGCAGCCCTTGGGTCAAGGTAGGCCCGGGCTGGGAGTCGTGTGCAAATTAAATAACTCCAGCTCTCGCAAACATCTCCTTCGCTCAGTGGTGGGTAGAGCATGTGTATCGCCCACCGTGAGGGGGAAAGGAGTTCCACCCTTTTTCCTTTTAAGGAATTTTTCATGGTATGTGACCACCGCCTTGATAGTTCCAAAGAGAATCACTTAGGCCCAACATACCTTGGTAGCTTGGTTGCTCTCCTAAAAGTCATAGCCATTAGATAGGTGAATGTGGGAAATTGGGTGAACAGGCCCCCATTTCTCCGTGGCCGCCACTATGTTTTTGGGTCATATTCGCCTCACAGTGCAGATGATGTGATAGAAAAACACATCATTAACTTTTGTGAACTGGGAGATGCTATTCTCCAGCTTCAACTCTGGGTAGTACTCGTATATCTTGACTTGAGGCCAAACTCCACTCCTCGTTAGGCCTGGATAATCCCTTTCTGACGCTGCAGCAGCAGACCACGTAGGAGTTCATATGGAATACTCCGCTCAGTGCCAAATTGTTATAGCTGCTCGAGATGGTGCCGCTTATAATTTCCCCAAAGAAAAGCACCGATTAGGAAAATTCTTGTTCATTATTTCCAAGTAGCGCAAAGATCCATTTATGGAAGTAATGGGTGTCGAAAGCTCAAGACCCCGCAGAAGGTAATGGTATCGCTGAGTTCTTCTCGAGAAGTCACCGCGGTGGATGATTTGGGGCCACCGGGTTACCACCTTCTTATTTTTCAGATATACTTCGCTCATTAGCTGCATACATTGGTCTTCATTGTCTTCCCGTGCCTCGATGCACTCTCGCTTGACTAACGGCCACAAAGTGCCGATGGTGAGGGATGCCGAGTATGATCTCAAAATGACGGCTAGTGAGGTTAATGACTACCTCGCCCTTGATGTTTTCGACACATCTTGTGTCTTTGTTGAACTCTTTGGAAACCACCATCATAAATTCATTGCTGACTTGCGCTTGACGGGATTCCTCCGGCGAAGCGCAGTGGCACCGCTATTAGTTTGTCCATCCATGGACTCCTCAGAATCTTTCTCGAGTTCTCGCCTGCAGAATTCCTCCATGTCGATATGCCCCACCATGAGTCTCCGACATCCATGCTATATTTGTATTTCATTTCTTCCTCCGTAAGCTTAGCCTTTCCTTTCGGTTTGGTGGCTCTCCCGCATGGATGTAGACATATGTTCTTTTCGAACTCGGCCGCTGATTTACATGAAGAAGAAGCGAGACCCAATCCGAAAAGGTCAATTAGCCATTCGATCTTCCATCGGAATGTTAGCAGAAGAAAGAGTTAGAGATTTTAGGCTCTGTGGCGTAGGGCACATGAAAATTGGGTAATTACAGGCTAAAATAGGTAAGGCACACAGAAGAGGATGTCATAAAGGTTAAACCGGCGCCAAAGGTGCATGGCGCGCATGCATACTGCAGAGTGCATTTTATAAAGGGTGCATGAAGACATCATGTTACATAGGAGATGTGGATGCGCCCTTTGCGCGCATGGACTTTTCATGTTACATTTAGGATTTGGTGCGCCCTTTAGTGCGCATGGGAAAAGTGTGTAACATGAACTTTTCGTGCGCCTAAAGGAAATATGGCGCGGCACAGCACGAGGGTTTACACAACGCGAATGTTACTTTAAGGAGGGATGTGCCTGCGCTTTTATGACTATACTTGGCGCAGATAAAACTGGTGTTGCATAGATGTTGGTGCGCCATTAGTGCATGGAAATGTGATGTAGTAAGGAAGGATGACGCACCTTTGGGGCGCAAGTTCAGGCCAGGAAGATATGGAAGAGGTGCGCCTGAGGGTGCGTAAGTTTACGATGCAAGAGGGGTGATGGGTGCACCATTGGCGTGGGTTTTAGTCATGTTGCAGGGGGGACAGATGCGCCATGGGGCACAACTGTTTATAATGTTGCATGACGCGCCGATGCGCCAAAAGGGAAAAACAGAGTTTTTCACATGGCTCAACCCTTCTTCCTTTTCAGTTCCAAGGTTGTTTTGGGATATACAATGGTTCAATCCAAAGGGGTTCAGACCATGTTTTCAAAACAACCTCCTCTACCAGCAGATCTGGAAAGATGAAAATAAGGAAAGAAAGCACCGGGGGCTAGCTCAAAAGATGCATTCAAAAACCAACCAGCAAGCACGAAGAACCAGAAAACAAATCACATGGAAGAGATAAGAGCACTTACCCGGATAAATAGAGAAAACCTGGAAAACGGGTCCACAACGCATCAAAACGACGAGGCGCAGGCCGACAGTGCTCGTGAGAAAGGAAAACACATGCTCGCGAATAGTGAAAATGACATTTGGGCGTGCAAATCACATATATATAGGTGAGTCTTGTCATAAATGTGCCACCCACTTTTTAAAGGGTGCATGAAAGTTGTCACGACAGGAAAAGCGTGCGCCCTTTCGGCGCATGAGAACGTTTTCCAATGAGAAATTGCGCCTTTGGCGCACCAAAAGCTATGTCGACATTAAGTTATGTGCGCCTTTCGCACACCAAAACATGGTGCAACAAAAGTTGTGCAGGCAATACAAAGGCGCATGCTTTCGCATTGCACGCAAGGAAGGCTCAACATACTTTGGCACACCAAAAGTGTGTTGACACCAAAATCATGCGCCAAAGGTTTTAAAGGGGGTGCACCAAAAGTTGGTGTTACATAGCAATTTCATGCGCCAAGCCAAAAAAGGCTCAAAAGACTAAGTTTGAAAAACCAGATTTCCCAGGAAGGGATTTTACAACGTTTCGAACGCAAGGGATCCCTAATGAGGGATCGGAACAAAATTTTGGTATGGTTATCGGTAAAATTGCCCTTGTCAATTTTATGGGATAACAGTCTCAACCCATTCTGGGAAGAGAGGAGAGATAAAAATTCTGATCTAAGATCCAGTTAGCAAAAATGAGAGCTCTATCCAATCTAACCTGAATAATATTTTCCCCAATTCTTCATTAGACTAGGTGTATTGATTACCATGAAGTTTAATGTCCATAAGGTTAAGAGCCGATATGAAGCCTGCAAAATCTTCCATGTTGGTAGAGAAATTAGAGTTCCCTCCAAATTTTTCCCCCAGATTTAAAGGAGTGTTAAAGTCCCCCATTATCAACCAATTCATATCCTCAAAGTTATTTTGAAATGAGACTAACTCTTTCCATAGATTTCTTCTACTAGCAGCAGTATTAGGGGCATAAATATTGGAAAGAATCTAGCTAGAATTATTCTCAAGGCTTTTAAAAATTATAGCTAAATGATTCTCGGAGGGATGAAAGAACATTACCATGAATGCTTTAGTATCCCGTAAGACCACTAATCCCGCATAAGCTCCTTGAGAATTAAAGCAAGAAAGAAAGGCAACATTCTCCCAAAAAGACCTTTTGCAATCTTCAACAACTTTATTTTTCATTTTCATTTCTTGAATTAGAAGGATGCTGGGCCTACTTGATCTTTTGATTTCCTTAAGCATTCTTTGTTTAGGTCCCCCATTGAGTCCTCTGACATTCCAAGAAATAACCTTCATTAAAAAAATTTTGGGGATGTAGTTGTCGGATGGTTCAAAAGCCTTTGAGTACCATCTACAATTTCTTTCTCAGTCTCTTTTTCCTTACTTCTCTCTTGGAGAGTCTACCTTTTCTATAAGTGACTCCAATATTTGTAGTTCTCTTGGCAGTAGCCCTTGTGATTCTTGAGGTGGAAGCTTCCCAACTTCCTATTTGTTTCTTTTTATCACTATAGAGCGATTCAGGAATTTCTTCAAACCCTTTTAGTCTTCGTTTCTTACTTCACACTGTGATGAATCCATCTTTATCACATTCAGACAGGTTTTTCTTTAAAGTAGGAGTAATTTCTCCTTCTTCTTTTCCTTTGTCAAAATCAAGTTGTTGAGCTATTAGAGGTGTGAGCTCCTCCATATCTGTAAACTCTTTATCCTGATTTAGATCTCTTGCTATGGATTCCAGAAGTTCTTTGGCTTTTCCTTGTCTCATCTTGTGCAGCTCCAGAGAGTTGTTCTTAGTTATCGGTTCTTGATGAGGTAGAGGAGTGATTTTTTCCATCTCCTCTTCATTGGAAGTGGTTAGATGAATGTATACTTTTTCATTTTCTTCATCCACTTCCATGCTCAGTCTTATAGGATTTGTTTTCTCAAGTATCATTGTTTGATCTTTTTCAATTTCCTTCTTAGCTTCTTCACCCTTTGTTGGTTTAGTATCTTTTTCCTTTTGGACTTCTTCATGCAATTAAATTTGTTGAATCCATAATACTCAAGACTAGTTTTTGGGTGTTTTGAAACCAATTGTATATGTCTCTAAAATGCAAGGTTACTTAACCTATATAGCTTGAGATGAGACTTGGTGTTGGTATGATTAGTTGCACAAGGATAGGAGATTATTATAAAATTGATTTATAAGTCATGAAAAAGAGGATAAGTGAGTGATCTAACTCACTTTATGAAGACTATTTTTGTGCTTGGAAACTCACAAGAACCTTGATCAAAACAAGTATCTCATGGCATAAATGAAGAAAGTGTTGGTTTCTCCAAGCCTTGAAGGTGGAATAGAGATTAAATAAAACTCTCCTAAATATTTTTTGATATTCAACTTTTAAAAATCAATGTTAAAGAAGCATGTACCATGACTATAATTAATGGTATCCCATGACCAAGTATAAAGCTCCATTGAAGGTTGAAGGAGAAATGGCAAGTTAGGAAGGATGTAAAGAGTTTATAGAGAACAATTAATAGCCTTATAACGTGCATGCATGCATAATACACTTGGCATTAAGGTTCTATAGCTAGAATACAAAATTCCAACGTACAGAATAATAAAAGTTAGTTTTGTGATTCTGAGCTTACAAAACAGAGATACGAAGGTCCGAAAGGAATATTAGTAGATAGAGGAAGAATGTCAATGAATTTAGAAACCTCCATTAGTCATCATTTACATAGAGAATCTAGACAAGGAACATAAAATTCAGAACTTGAACACGACATTAAAATCAAACCTAATCATTACAAAATGACAGTTTACATGAAGTTATTTTCCTCTCCTTGCACGATTCATAAGGAAGCTAGGTGAAGAGTAATTTGAATATGAAGTGTAAAATTCATTTGTGAGAGTCTTTCTTGAGCATAAAAACTTATCCTTGTTCTTGAAAATGTTGTTGAAGGAATTGAGAGATGTTGTTTAAGAGAGAGAGAGAGAGAGAGAGATAGTTAACAACGCACAAGAATTGGTTATTGAGGTGAAGGTGCATGAAGAATGTGCATGATTGTATTTGGTTGATGATCATGTTTATGAAGAAAATTATTGACATGAAAACTCAAGTGTAATTTTCTCTTGACTAAGCTTGTTATAGTAGTATGAGCCTATGAGAGTGTGAGTGATTGAGAGGGTGGTTCAAGGAGAGTATCATGAAGAGAATGAGAGTGTGAAAGTAGCCTTGCATGATGAGCCTTGTAAAAATGAAGAGGATTAAAAGCTAGAGGAATCAAGATGAGAATGAGGGTGAAAAGAGAAGAATAATGAGCTGAATAGGTGATCACAATTTGTTGTGGGATACAAATGAAGAAAAGTTAGCAAAAACCTTGAATAATTATAATTTAATGCTTAGCAAATAGGGAGTTGAAGCTTCCTAGTAAGTGGCAACTTATAGAAGATCAAGTTGAAGCTTGATTGAATTTTTGGGAGTTGTGGCTTCCAAGCAAGTAGTGGCTTGTAGAAGGTCAAGTGGTAGCTTGACTAAATTTTGGATTTGTAGCTTCATGTTGAGTGGATGCTCAATAGTGAAATCATTGTAACATTTACAAGACATTCTTGTCTAAGTTAGTTCTTTGGTTTTAGTGGTTTTTTCTCCTTGAAGGGTTTCCCACATTAAATCTTGTCTCTATGTGTATGTTCTCTTATTGATTTCTTGTGAATGATTTTGTGGTTTCATCATAACAAAGTTAAGGAAATTGAATTGTCTGTCAAATTTTGAATAAGCACTGATTCACCCCCTCTCAGTGCCTAGAATTTCCAACACCTACAATATGTAAATACCTTCTACACATTTCTTAGATCAACATCATCTATAAGTTTGAATCTTCCCATTGGGTATAGGGATTTCTTCCCACATTTGCAAGCACTTAAAATCTCTCACTCAAGTATATTTACAATATATAAACTCAAGTCAATATATACCAAAGGAATGATGTCAAATATGATTACACTACAGCTAGATATCAAATATTAGGTAGAGAACAAAATTTAGTTTGAGGCCTCTTCATCTTAGTACCGCTTTTGGTAGTGCATAAGATTCCCACAACCTAACTATTGTTTTTTTTTCAAGACTCTATATCTATGGTTATGGTTTGAAGTATTTAGTATAGTATTCATATGCCCCCATGGTGTGACTAGAAGTGATTGAAAGAGAGCGGCAAAGACATTTGGAAAAGTGATAAACCCATAAAGTTACATATCATAGTTTTGAGAAAGGTCAAGACCATATGGACATTCTTGCCCCTCTTTACCGTATAGTCCTACCCAGGAGAATATTCATGTCATAGATTTACTATAAAGGAACTATCATGTCTATATCTCTATGTTCCATCATTCAGATTATCTAGATTATTCTAGAATAATTTTTAATCAGCTAAGTACATTCAATTCCTTGTGTTTGTGAACTTGTATTGTATCATGTACATTTGTTGAAAGTATTAATGCTTTATTCTAATAGTGAATTGTTAAGTTGGAATTTAATTAATAGTAATAACCCTCTATTTTATATTTCATTCCTTTTTGGTTATGTGTAAATCTTAACCAAAATATAAAAAAAGGTTGAAAACATTTTGTGAACCTGAATATTGAATTGAACATTAAGTCTCAAACCCCAAAGTGGTATTAGGGTTTCTACTTTTTTAGTTGTATTTACATGTTGTGATTTATCATACCAACTCTCCATGATCATTATCAGTATCTATGTATCTTTCCCACATGTTTTCATTCCCATTCCATCCTTTTCCACTCTTGTGCCCAAGTCCATGATGATATATTTGCTAATATTAGTTTTCTATCAATGTTGATCATGCATAAGGTGATGGTTCCAATACTCACTCTAAAAATCATAACTAGGACCTTATTGATGATGATTCCTAACAATTCACATAATTTTTACAAGAGAATATTACTAACACTTATATCCTATTATACGTTACACGAGATCAACTTAAACATGCTCCACCATCTAGCTTAGAGACATATACTATTTCTGCATCTATAGTGTCCACTTTCTCAAGGGCACCTAATATTTTAATGTATAAATTTTATATTCCTATTCATGTAGCCACTACTAAATCTCTCATATCTAATGGTTTTCATGCTTATTCAACTGGCACAAAATCTCTTAAAACCCTTATTCACATGTTACAAACTCAAATCTCAAAATTTCAACAAGGTGTGTCCATTTCTCATCATGTTATGGACTCGCTTAATTATTACATAAACCAACAACTCCCGAGGTAGCCTCTTATCCTTTGTCTCTTGGTGTTGTTGCACCTAAAATTCATATCTATGATGGTAAAGGTGATCTCATGGAACATCTTAGATTATTTCAAGTGGCTTGCATCGATTATGCATCTTATGACATTTTTCTTACCAAGTTATTTCCTAGGAGTCTTAAAGACTTTGCACTGCAATGGTTCTATGATCTCCCCACACATTCTATGCGCTCTTTCACTACATTGGCAAATAAATTTCTAACATAATTTTCTATAAACATTGGGAATAAGGTTTTTGAGCACAAATGTCCAAGCTACGCCAAACATCTTATGAACATACAAAATGATTATGCCTTGTATTATTGGACCATGTTTACTAAGACTAATAATATCTTGATGATAATAACTTGCAAGACATTTTTACAAAAACTTATTTTCTCCTCTCGTAATAATCCTTCATGTTTATGCACAAATGTTGCCTCTAATGAACATATCAATGATTATGCCTTACATTATTGGACCATGTTTACTAAAATGAATAATATCTTGGATGATAATAACTTAAGGCCTTTTTACACAAATCTTACTTCCTCCTTTGCAAGAATCTGTCATGTTTGAAAAATTCGATCATTTTACCATCTATGGCATACACTAAAATATTGTGAGGATAATTTATTACGTATGAATAAGCTCAAGTATGTTACTAGCACTCCTAATACATCTAATGCCAAATTTCAAAGCAAATATACATTTAAGTGTAATACTAATGATGCTAAGATTTATTCTAAAGAAATTGTCAATGTTATTACTTAACATACTATGATACAATTACAACCCACATGACATTAGTTCACCGATTTATCATGTATTCATATTTTATTAAAATAATTACTTGAGTGGAATATTGTGTATCTCCCTCCACCATTTGAGTTTTATGCAAGAAATCCTCAAAGCAAGGTTTTTGATGCCAAATCCTATTGTGAGTATCACCGATGTATTATCTATTTTATGGTAGATAAATAAAGATTTTTCATGTTATTTAGGATCTTATTGACTCTAATTCCATAGATGATTGAATGGGATTAGCCTAGAGAATCTTATAAACCAAAAACAACAATTCTGAATTGAAAATATTCAATGATCCACTCCCTAAGCATACAAGTGATACATCTACTTCTAAAGTGCATAATTCTCATCATGTGGTACCACCACCACCCTCTTATGATCATCCCTTATATGTTATGATCAGTACTATTACTCACATACCTCCTTCTACACCATGCATTACTTTCATGAATTTGATATAGATGACACATTTATTTCTGATACATTTTCTATTCCTATCTCTATTCATCAAGTACCTATACATGGTGTATTGGTTGATCCACACAACAAAGATAATGTCTATTATTGATCATTAATTCAATCTCTCAATGTTCATACACAAAATATTACATGTGATTATAACCCTCACTATCATCGTATCACACTACTTATCACTATTGTTCATATCACCACACCCTTTCATTATTGGTTTCTAGTTATCTTATCTTGGGCACCTTACATCTCAGTCCTCCTTTGGTTACGTGCTCTTAAAGATATCCTATTATCTATTCACAACTCAATCAATTTCATTCATAATCAATATGTTATTATTAAAGTTATCCCTTTTGATTCTCCTTACCCTATCATGCATGGTCATGCTCCTACATTCTCTATCTCTACTCCTAGTTCACCTATAAATAAGTCTTTAGATTCACACACCGATTCACATAGATCTTATCATCCTTGGTCTTCTGATAGGTCCTTAGATTCACACATTGATTCACATATCTATATTCTTCCTACTAGGCCTTTGGTCGCACATGTTGATTTTCATATCTCTAGTCTTTCTTGAACTCCATGTATCCCTTCCTCCACACGTATTCCCTCTAGTGGCTTAAATTATCAAAGGATTCCCTGTTAATCCTTTCATATGCAACATCAGTCTACATCTCCTTGAAAGTCTTCAAGGAGTGATCATTCTCATAGTCCAACATATAGATCTCATACACCACATGTTGTTCATTACACTTCTTTACATTACTCTTCTCTTAGGCCATCTTTGGCACATATTACTACCATTGTTCCATTGGAACTTGAGTCACATTTTTATCCCATTTGAGGCACGTCCCTCTATCTTTGGTAGTTGTTTCACCTCCTTATGAGGCCTTCATTAGGTATATTTCATGCTATCCATTTTTCTTGTACATAGTTATCCAATAAAATTACTAAAACATTGATATAATCACAAATTGAAAAACATTCACATATTTTCAAAAATTCATAAATCTTTCGACTTGTTTCTCTAGCATACATCATTCGAAATTTACATTATACATTATTTATCCTTCTTTTTTAATGGATAGTATTTTTCTCCTTTACACACATGAATTCATGGGGTATATTGAGCATAATGCAGATTATTTCATCATGATTGATACATGATTATGGGAAATAATTTGGTTCCTTACATACTTATTTTGGGGGCATCCCTCTACATAAACTAGGTTCTATTATTTCATTATAGTGCCTTTTCACTTCCTCATTACACTTGATTACATACATAATGTATTTGTTATTTTTAAACTAACATGACTAACACATGTATCTTGTGTGGTGTTGATAGTTTTTTCATATGATATGATATATATATATATATATATATATATATATATAATGTTATTTCATCGCATTATGATACTCTTATTTTTTTACATGCTTACAAGTTGTGTGTGTAGTTACTTGTTTTCCACTATGATTGTGGCTTAAGGGCCTTGTTTGTCTTGTGACACTATGGGTGTCCCATTTTTGTGGCATAATTTCTTTTACGGTGTGGCATTACATCTCTTGATTACAGGCCCAAGGTCCTTAATTATCTTGTGACACCATGGGTGTCCCATATTTAAGCAACTATGCCTTTTTGTGTGAAATTGTTTACATTGTTATCTATGTTCTTACATATGCATTATTATTGTTGATTACTACTAGTTTTATTATTGAAATTATTTCTACTATTATTATTTTTTCTATTATTACTCTTGTTGTGCACCATGATATCCATAATTTACATCCTCTTTGTAGGTACATGTTATTATATGTGGCCACCACATCATCCCTTCATGTGTTTTCTACACACATTATCGACTTATCAAACATGGTTACAAAAATATTCTAATGATCCATACACTCAAACTTTTTATCACACATGCCTCAAAAGATGGGGAATTCATATGTGTATATTTTATATGGTGGGCCAAAAATGTGTCTCAATAACATGCACTCCTAAATCTTCCATTCTACAAGGGTATCGAGGAAATTATTAGGAAACACACATGAGCTAACATACACTTTGGGTAGAATTAAAGGGGATAAAGTGATCATTAAGGTTACATATCTAGAGGGAGGTAATCCCTACACTAGGTCAACTTAGGGTTTCCAAGGCCCACGTTCAAGATAGAGGAAGGAACTCTATCGGGATATCATTAGTTAGGGTGAGGAGAGGTATGGATAAACAATAGATAAATAACACATACACAATACAATTGAAATGAAGAGATAAGGAGATGATAATGAATAATAGTAATATAGTAACTAGCATAAAAACATATGCAATACTAAGTTAACATAATACAATGAGGGAAGGAGATGAACTTATCATTTGAAAATGATAATAAATGGTTAGAGAAATCACCTTATACATGTAGGGTGGTCATTGATGCATCTATATCTCCAGAGAAGAAACACACCAAGAGAGAGTCACTATTAGGTGGAGAAGGGGAACATCGTTCTTATCCTAGACTCACTATAAGTGACCTAATAGTGCAAATAACCATCCAAGAAGAAGAGTATCCAATATAATCAAAGAAAGATGTAAGATGAACCAAGAGCTATGTGAGAATATGGTACAAAAGAGTAGAGTAGGTGACATTTTGAATGATTCTAGCTTTCCTTCTCTATGTATGTCAATGTGATGTGGGTATATATAGGACCATGTTAGCCATCCATTGTGTCTTAGGTTTTCATTTATGTCAAAGTAAATAAGTGGAAAAGGTAGTATAGGTTTCATGTGAGTCTCTATGAGGTGCAAATAAAGGTCAAGTCTTAATGTTGATTGGTAATGACTTGTTTTGGTGAAGTTCTATGGTGTTTTAGAGCATGCTATAGTAGGCATGATAATAGTATAAGATCTTCAGTGAATGTTAAAGGTTTTCATGAGGTAAATAAAGGTTGGTATGATGTGTAAGAGGTGTTCAAGCATCTATTATGGTCATCATGGTCATTTCATGGGTTGTTATGGTTGAGTTAGGTCATTCCAGGCCTATTCCTAAACCTAGAGCATGGTGGATGATATGATGACATGAGAAATAGAGTAGGAAAACCTTTTTAAAGCATGGGAAATGTGTTTTTATGTTACATATGATGTGTATTAAGAGCTTTATGTCAATTATTAGTTGTTTCACAATGTTTCATGGTCCCTATGGAGCAAGAAGGTGAAGACTAGGCAAGTAGACATGGGTAAGTTGCAATGGTTGGAGAGTTTCAAGAATATTTGAGAATAGATAAGAATTGGGTCAGTTAGAGGATGTAGCTATGGCACTTCACTCCAAATTTATGGTCATTATGAAGATATTATCTCAAGTTATGATTCTTGTAGGAAAATCAAGTTCTAGAGAAACAAAATCCAAATCGATACGAAACTTCATATGCTCACCCAATCACACAAAATTTGCATGGGACCTTGTGGATTTTGGGATGTTTTTAAATTGAGCTAAGATTTTTTTTTAAATAATTAGGTGATTTGATCATCATATTTTTATGAACAATCGTTAACAAGCTAAAGTGGTTTAAAACCCTAGTTAAACCCTTCTTCTATATCAAATTGGAAAATTTGTATTATATGATATCCAAATTATATTGAAATATAAATTAATTCATTAATGTTGCATAGATTCCTAATAGATAATTTTGATGGTGATTTCAGTAATCTAGTTGTTTCATGAAGTGACAAAAAAACCCTAGTTTTGTGGAGATTTATAGTTTCAGGGATGAGATGGAAGATTTGGGATGAATAGTAAACTATTCATGAATCCTTGTAAAATTATCTAAATTTCCATGAAAATTTTTAGGTTGATTTAGTGAATAAAATGTGAGATACAGTCCTCAAAGTTATCCTACTAATTTTGTCCTTAAGGGCTAAAAATATAGTCTTTTGGTTTGAGATGAGTTTGATTGAGACACATATTGTAGCTATTGTTTAGTCATGAATAGAATGTATACACTTGAGATGATGTATTGGAGAATTTGATTTTATAATATGAATTGGTTTCATGTTGAAACCCTACTGGCCTAATTATCCCTATTAGGTCTCTCAAAATGCTTAAAGGAACATGTGTTCTTGGTTAGTTTTTGTTGAAGGAATGATGAATATCTGGAGGGAATCCATGAGCATCAAAATGTTGCACTCAACCGCAAAATGATGTAGCTTCAAGATCGAAGCAAGAAATCACCCATGAGAGAAATGTGCATGCATTAAGGGAAAAATGGCTCAAATCCCATACTCTATTCCATTCCATTGTATTTCTCAAGATGAAAGGGTGTACATATAGTAGTGGGGTGTGTAACTCCCCCAAAATGTAGCCATCAAGAGGTGGGAGTTACATTCCTAGAATAGCTGGTCAAATGTAACTCCTATGACACTCTATGATGCATGTAAGGCCATAATGACACCCTAGGACACCTAAGCATGGTGAATCACCTATGTGGAGGAATCCCATGTACTTAAAATATATGCATGGTAAATATCCTACACCAACACCCCCCTGAAGCATAGCTTAGGTGGACACATAGATGAAAACAAGGAGAAGTGGGTCCCGACAACAAGCTTGATGAGGTACCCATGTACAAGAAACTCTCGAAAAGTGGAGTAAAAGGAGAAAACCCAATGGGAAAAACTCCCCCAAAAGAGAGACAAGTCCACTCTCTAATCTAAGAAATATTCCAAAGATGGGTCCCACCACGAAAAGCCTGTAAATGTACCCATGTACAAAGAGGCAATCTCTCAGAAAGAAGAAGAAGAGAGAAGAGGGAGATGAGAGAAATGTAGAAGATTCCATGGATGGATCTGAACTCTGCAGCTCTAGGAGGTCTCCCAAAATAATTTCGATCACAAGATCCTCTGCCTCTAGACTAAAGAAGAGCCATCCACACCGAACTATGTGCCTTCCCTTAAAAGGAAAAAATGATGTGTTGGAAGTCTTCCCACTCCGTGAAGGAAACTAAAGGTAGCAACATGAAGAACTATGAGTCTAGTCCATGAAAGTGTGACATAAGTCTAGCAAGTGAGTGCAAAGGAATCAAAGGTAATGTCACGAGTGTAGAACTGTCAGAGTATGAAGGGTGAACACTTGTAGAAAGGATGTCTAACTAATGTGAAGGAAACAAAACATCCCCCATAATAGAAAATGGATCCACAAGCAAGGGTGGATCAATGAAGGTCTCTGGAAAAGTGGAAGTGGTAAGAGTCCCAGAAGGGGCACTCCCAACAACGGAGATGATGAACTCCTTTGAAATACCTATAGATGGATGGGAGCCTGTAGTACATCACAAGTTTACTTTGCAAAAGAAAACTAAGGTAAAGAAGATACGCATCCCAATGAGGGGGCTCAACAAACAAAAGAGTGATGTCAGATAGGTATGAGTCATCCAATGAAGCTTGAGGAGTGAAAGGGGCCTCACACATTGAAGGTGGAAAAGAGGTGGGTGTGATGATTATATGAGACTGTATAGGAGATTGTCAATATATGATGAGATGTGGGATGTGTGAACACTCTCTAGAATAGTGAGAGAAGGAGGAGAAGATTCCTCAGTAGTACTCTTAACATTAGAACTGGGTGCACAATCCTCATCATCATAAGTAGAACTAAGTGATTCTGTGTCAGTGGAACTGTCATCACATGAAGAAATAAAGGAGACAACTAAATCAGAAATAACAACAACGTCGATGGTATGTGAAGGGTCTCCATAGAGGGAATGAAGAATGCTTCAAACATTGTGGGGTGGATATGAGTCTCTCACGTGAAACTAGAGAGATGTGGAGATATGTATCATCAAGTGACCACAAACATGGTCGCAAGTGTTGAGAAAGTTGTCAATATGACGATGATCAATGGGTGTAGGAACTAGCCCAAGAAAGAAGTGTGAAAGACCCTCGTAGGCAAAGTAATGTTCCATAGAAGCACACAAAACTGAATAGTTCCTCTCTTAAGAAGAAGTGGCGGAGGCTGTAAGGTTATCTTATGATGCTCAAGTCTGGAAAGAGCACCCTCCATGATGCGGAATCAAAATTGCAAGGTGCACAAATGCAAGACGTTGGACTCGGCCGATAATGTGTCTGTGTGTAATACAAGGCCTAAGAGTACTAATGACCCCCCAAATGTGGCACTTTATAAATTAGTGCATTTACAAAACTGACAATGTCATCATGTAATATGTAAAAAATCATGCAACTTTGACTAAAGAAGCACTCAAAACCAAGCAACAAGTCAAAAGTTATAACAAGAAAATGATTCCCGCAACTGATGGAAAATGTCAATAAGCCTTTCAAATGGATTAAAAAGTGCCTAAAATGGGTACAAATGGTTTCATGTGGGTAATCATTGGAAATGGAATCAAATTTTAGGTAGGTTTTGTTTTGATTGCAAGAGGGGATTAGCCTCCGCCAATCCTCGGACCTCGCCCTTTGTCTTCGACACATGTAAGAAGGGCATAATTACAAGAAAATAAAGGCCCTAAATTATTACAATGCCATAAAATGAATTTTTTTCCTTAAAACATTAAAAATAGGATTTTTTTAACCACCAAACAATTCTAAAAGGGATGGGAGGTGTGGATGCAGAGCTACTTTATGTTACACAAGCTAGTTTGTTATTGGTCCTGCAATGATCCAGCCAAGAGTAGAAAACTAGAGTTAACAACCGAGCTAAGTTGTGTAAAGATTCCAAGTTGATTGGGGAGGGCTTGGATGGAATAACCACATGGAAAGCAAGGGTAGTGGTCTACGAGTGGCCTCTCGGCATGATGAGTCAAGTGTGTAGGAAAACGAGGTCGATGTAGGAATAACCATCTGATTGTAATGCGGATTCCATGTGGAAGAGACCATCGCTATCAAAGTTGAAGTAGGTCTGAAGATTTGTAATGGCATTGTAAAAAAAAAGCTGGCCTGGGTTGTAACGGTGATGAAATTTTCTCAAGCTGGCAATGGAGAAACCCTTCGAGTAGGGGAGCACAAAAATAAAGGAGGCACGAGTAATATTGCAACATCAACCCAAACGCAAGAAGGCTTAACTCATCCAATGGAGCATGTAGAGCTAACAATCCGAGATTTCAATAATTCATAGCATGAGCCAATGAAGCAAAAAATCCAACGTACCAACATTCGATGAACCAAGCATGAGTGGAAATTACTACTAGTAATGCAAGATCAAGGCGACAAACAAGTCAGTGGTGCACAATTTGAGTTTAATAAAAAAATGATTATGTGCAACACCATGGTGTAAGCCATCAAATCAAGGTTGAAGCTACTTGAACAGGTTGAAGCATTTCATAGGCCAATGGTCGAGACTACTATGCATGAGAAAATCCAAAACATGAGTCACCAAGGATAAAACTCAAGCTACCGGTTTGATCCCAAGTGCACAATCACAAGTAGAATGTTGGAAAAAGTGATTTGTAAACCAATGCACAAGCCTAAACAAGGATGAGAAAAGACCCAAGAAACCAATGCAAAGGACTTCCACAAAGAAGAAATCTTGAGCAATGAGTTTGATGTTGAACAAGGTTCAAATGTAGATGTAATGGAACAAGTCGTGGAAGAAGTCAAGTGAGTGAGAGAGCTCGATTTCCAGCCAAACAGCGAGTGGGGCCGAGTTTTCCTATAAAAATGGCTCTCGAACCCTTCAAACACCAAATCATGCACCTCAAAACATGAAAAATCTCCATAACTAACACAAGAAGGAGTACAACTAATAGTACACAAACCAAGCACAATTCCCCTAAAAAATGCAAGTAGAGCACAAAACAAGAATGAGAACTTGCACACAAAACTATGAGGAGGAGAGTAGTAAAAAACTAAGGTGAGAAACACAATTCCGATCCCCGAGCTTTGATACCATGTCGATGAATGGAAAAGATCTAGAGGGAATCCGAGAGCATCAAAACATTGCACTCAACCGAAAAATGATGTAGCTTCAAGATCAAAGCAAGAAATCACCCATGAGAGCAATGTGTGTGCATTAAGGGAAAAATGGCTCAAATCCCATACTCTATTCCATTCCATTGTATTTCTCACAATGAAAGGGTGTACATATAGTAGTGGGGTGTGTAAATCCCCCACAAATGTATCCATCAAGAGGTGGGAGTTACATTCCCAGAATAACCGGTCAAATGTAACTCCTATGATGCTCTATGATGCATGTAAGGCCATAATGACACCCTAGGACACCTAAGCATGGTGAATCACCTATGTAGAGGAATCCATGTACTTAAAATATATGCATGGTAAATATCCTACACCAACAATTTTCTCCATATGATCTATGTATGTTAGTGCTTGATGTTATTTTATAGGTATCCCTTGATGTGTTAAATTCTTTGGTTGAGCTTTGAAGTGAATTTGAAGATGTTTGGATATTGATTCCTCAAGATTGGAAGATTGGTTCTTGAGTCCTGTTTGGGATTTTTAAGAAGTTTCAAATATTGAGGTTTTGGAGACCTTGCAATATGAGTTGGAGGATAAAGTGAGTTATTACATAAATTAGGTTAAGAGATATTTCCATCGTATACAACTTGATCCTTGATGATGAGTTTTACTATGTGAACTCATTCATTTTCTGGGACTAAATTTTGGGTGCTTGAAGACCTAGTTGTGCATGCTTGCTTCTTGGAAAATTTCATGGTGGAGATGGATGTTTTAATGCTTCTTAAGATTTTTAGTGATTTTGGAGGTTTTTTTTTTATGTTACATGATGCTTTCAGTGAAGTTGGTGAGAAAATTTTTTGATATGGAAAATTAGGTGTCTCCACCAATGTTCATGGGCTATGCCCCTCTGCATTGAATGGTGTAGCTCCCATTATTGAATGTAAACTAATATAATCCTATCTATTGTTGTGGAGTGGAAAAATAGGTTGGGGATCATATAGGAAAACTCCACTTAACCTATGGAAAAATGCATATGTGGGGTACAAGGGAGAAAATTATAACGATGAGGGGTGAAGGAGGTAATTTAGGAAAGGAAGGTTATTATAGTGAGTAGGCCAATTACAGAGTTCACACCCAATAACTAGAGTGGTTCAAAATTCAATATAAAAGAAATAAAAAATGAATTCAGTGGGACCAATGATGAATTAAAGAAACAAAGTTCCTTAGATTCATCTACTAAGGATGCAAAGTTCCTTTATAACACTATGCTTGCAAAGTGCATAAAAGAGAGAAGTAGAAGAATACCTTAGAAAAGATGAATGGAATAAATTTAGATTTTATTTCATGTGTATTGAATGGTAAAAATACCAACAACAAAAATCCACAATGGATATAACATAAATGCTATCAAAATATAACATTTTCAAGATCCTTGAAATGGAGAGGCCATCCCAATATATAACGAATGTGAATTGACTCTTCACCTACCCCCACATGCCTCTTCATGGTCTCATTCAACTTGTGAATTTTTCCTTCATAGGAAGTGAGAAATAAGTTCCCTTTTTATAAATTAAAGGGACTTTTATAATGTAAATTTATAAATTCACTTAAGTGAATGAGACAAAATACAATGATTATGCCCAATGAAGAATTATAAAGGAGAGAGAAGGAAGAGGGAGAAATAGAGAAGAATGGAGAGGTTGTCATATCTGATGAAGAAGATACTTATGATGAAGAAATTTTCTGATTCATGCCTCCTAATGATGAGCTTCTATAACGAGATCTGGTTTCTTGAATTCCTTGTTGAATCAAGCTACCGTGGCTATCAATTTATTCTCCTTTGGAATGCACACGCATCCAACACCTTGGTGCATGTATCAAGGACATCATTTATCTTCTTTATTTTATGAAGCAATTCTTTGTGATCCATTAAAATTTCAGAAATGCAACTTTTTATAATGTCTAGGGACTCTAAGTTTTCTTCATTAAAGGAAAGAGAGTCACTTGCCTCTTTCTTGATCATCTCCTCAAAGAAATAAATGAGTTCTTCCGATGATGAATCTTCAGTGAGTGGAGGGAGCTCAAGCCTTTGAAAAAAATTGTAGAGATCATTCAAGATCTTGGAAGCATGTTTTCGCAAGATTCTAACTCGATATACCATTGTTAAGCAATACATATTTTATGTCCATGATGCAGATCCAAACTTAAGACAATTTTTCTACGGAAGATGCAAACATGTTCTTACACATGAGGATGAGATATTCAAATGAACTCATCTCAAATGCTAGTGGAAATAACTCATCTAATTGATTGACCTCTTTTGTAAATTCCTCCTTTTCTTTATTCACTTAAGACAATGTTGCAAAAACATACTTGATGAGAAAAACACTATTTGGAAACAATGCATTACCTTTCTCAACAATTTTGTTGGTCAAATTATCATTAGCCTTCCCTTATGTCATGTAACCTTGTAATTTCTTTATTACCTTGGGATCAACACCATTGATTAGAGCAATGTCTTCGATCAGAAGAGAGGATGTTAATTCAGGTTCTAAGAAGGGTTGAATGTAAGAACTAAGAGATTTTATCTATTCCTCTAATTGCATAATTTTTTTCTTGTATTCTTTGTTCCTAGCAATAAGGAAGGAAGAGGATTATTTGAATGGATGGGAATAACCCTCATTGAAGCTTGATCAAATGAGATGTGGTTCATTCATAGTCTTGGAGTCCTCGGTAGAATTTTCAATCTTAGAACAACTTAAGAGAGTGTTAATTTCCTGAATGTAGGAACTATTTTATCTATTCCTCTAATCTTAGTCCTAAATAAGGAAGGAAGATGATTATTTGAATGGATGGGAATAACCCTAATTGACCCGAGATGTGGTTGAATTCATAGTACGATGGAGTAATTTCCTGGTAGAATTTTCAAGTCCTAGTGAGGATGTTAATTCAGGTTCTAAGAAGGGTTGAATGTAAGAACTAAGAGATTTTATCTATTCTCTAATTGCATAATTTTTTTCTTTATTCTTTGTTCTAGAATAAGGAAGGAGATTTATTTGAATGGATGGGAATAACCCTCACTTTTGATCAATGAGATGTTTCATTCATAGATCCATGGAAATTTCCTCAGTAGGAATTTTCAATCTTAGTCTAACAACTTAAGAGAGGATGTTAATTTAGGTTCATCGAAGGGTTGAATGTTAAGAAATTTTATCTATTCCTCTAATTGCAAATTTTTTTCTTGATTCATTGTTCCTAGCAATAAGGAAGGAAGAGGATTATTTGAATGGATGGAATAACCCTCATTGCTTCCAATGAGATGTGGTTCAATTCATGAAGAGGAGTTCCTTGGTAGAATTTTCAATCTTAGTCTTTAAACATCACCGACTTAGGAGGCCATTGAAGAAGTGGGATGTTGTGCAGGCCTGAGATTTTTCTTAGACTTTAGATTTCTTGAGATTTATTTGAGACCCGGCTCACTTTCAAGAATTTATTAGATCCATGGAAATGGCTCTTTGGAGTTAACACAATGTCGGTCATCGAGAAATTTTAGAAATTTATTATGGAACCAAATCTTGATCAACTGCGGGGAAGCAATGATTTCGAGAAGACATGCTTGAATTCCTTTGAAGAGGAAAGTTCAACAATGAATCAATCTTTCTTGACTTAGGAGGTTTAGTGAGATGTTCAATGAGATTTTTTTATTTACGAACTCTCCTGGTATATGAAATCACCTTGTGTTTTCAGTTCATTACCTTCACATCATGTTTGCTCTTTTCCTTGTCCAACTCTTCCAACTCACCTAGGTTTACTCAACTCATCGAGCTCATTTAGCCAACTCACCGAGGGTGTGTGGATGTCTCAAACATGGTTAATGAGTTATGATGAAATCCATAGATTGAATTTTCAATAGATCTTTGACTCTTTTTTAATCTCCTTTGACGCATAATGCCCCTAGATATTTCTTGTTGTGCCCTCTGTTTTCCGCTTTGCTACTTGATTAGAATGATGCCTAAAGACCTCTGTGAAAGATGAATTACCTTATTTTAGATATGAAAACTTCATATAACCCTATGAAGATGTAAAAATTAGCAAGATGACTGAAAATGAGGCCTACTACAACTTTCTGCACCGAAAACAGAGATCTTCTATTTTTAGCAGGTGGGAATCAAGACCTGTTATTTTGGGAAATTTCACTTTTTGCTCAAATATGAACTTCTTGATCATATAACATACTTAGTTCAAATATGTTGACAATTCTTCTCCATTTTTGGGAACTTTCTATTTTTAGGCAATTTTTTTCTATTTTTTACTTTTTTGCTATTTTGACCAGATTTTCCTAGTTTATCATTTGCATTATTCACTAAGTGCACTATTATGAGGGGACTTACTATTATTAGAAAGAGAGGATGCCAGATACTTCATATTTTTATAAATTTTAATTTTCCACCTTAGGTTGTGAAGAAAATGGCATCACTGGATTAGGTTCCTCGTTACGATCTCGTGCTCCAAGTTTTAGCTCAATCACCTACCATAATGCCTATAAACTAAAAAATTAGATGTTAGGGCATCAAACTAGGTTTTATACCATTAATTTTTTAGAGAATACACTTTGGTCTATTGCTGTAATGTTTTTGAAGGCTCTTGGATTCTATAACTATTGAGAAAATTTCACCCGATTTCATTCACAGGTTTGAAATATATGAATTTTTTAAATTTTGGTGCATATGGCCATTCTGGATGAACTTGATAGAGTTTTTGACATTTTATAGGTTAAGTGGAATAGATAGGAATAGATTAGTCTACATTGACTAATGGAATTTTTTCCTTTCAATGCGAGGGGTATAAACTTGTGAAATTTGGTGGAGACACCTAGTTTTCCATATCAACAAATTTTGTCGCCAATAGGGGGTTTGAATAAGCTTCTAAATGGCCTTGATGTTTAATTTGCATTTGTTAGTGCTTGAAGATCTTGTTTTGATCTTGTTTGGTTGTTTTGGTGATTTTTGTAGATGTCTTGACCCTGCCGACCAACTTGTGTCTTTTAAGTTGTTTTATATGATTCTCTTGATGTGTTTTTATGTTAGGATGACCGACCTATATGGTCATGGCCGACCTAGGGATTTTTTAATCTAGTGTTATTTATAAAACCAAGTGTATTTGGTCATTTGTGACTAGTTGTGACTATGGGGATGTGAGCGAGATAGAGGAGAAGGAAGAATATCTTAGAGGGGTAAAGGACATAGATGAAAAGAGTGATGAAAGTATAAGAAAGTTTGAGGATTATATATGTAAGGGAAATTGACCTAATTATCCTATGAAGAAGAATGATTAAATGAGTTAGGAGAGAGCTTGTTTTGACAATGGTTTGAGGAGAGTGGAGTTGAATTTGGATCACTATTAGTTATTTCAACAACGCATCATCAAGTGATCATCTATTTCCATGTGGTTGAGTTAGTGCTTGATCACCTTAGGGGGTTATAACCTCCTGTAGGATTGGTGTTCTACTAAACTAGAGGTTGGTGCTCCTTGTGGGGTTTGTGCCTCACTATAAAAATATTTCATGATGTGTAATATTCATGCAAGTCCTTTGTTATGAGTAATATTAGTAAAGGTTTCGGATGCTTTTCTTCCCTTGATGGTTTCCCACTTATAGTTTGGTACATTGTGTTCTCTCTCTCTTGTTGCACACACTTGTGAATGTTTAATACACACCTAATAAGCTCACATGGTTATATTGAGAAATGGTAAATAAAGTTGAAATTGATGTATGACTTATTCACCCTCCCCTCTAGTCATTTTTCTTCTAACACGCCATCACCTATGGGTGATGGCGTCGATTTGAGGAAAATATACAACATCAAAACCATTTCCCACGGAGATGGCGTCAACCAAAGATGATAAAAGAGGTAATGTGTCATGAAAAGTGAAAATAATGTGTTGTAGATCATGGATATGGATAAACAAGGTGTAAAGTGATGAGATGCAAGTAAGAATTTTTGAATGCAATGTGTATGAAACCTAGGAGGACAAGGATAACTAGTGCAAGGAAAACTAAGGCCAAGACCAAACAAAGGAAATCCTCTCTGTGTACTATCTCTAACCCATAATGATTATGTGAATATCCATTCCCCATTCTCGAGGGTCCCATAAGTCACCCGCTCAAGAACTAAATGCACTAGTGACCCTTATCTGCACAAAGGAAATTATTAGTAACAAGTATGAAATATGAAAAGTGGAAAATTAGGTGTATACATATTCTACACCTACATAGACACGAGTAAAATTATGGGCTTAGACATAGGTAGGAAATGGTAAAAACTACTTATAAATAACATCATACATAAAAATTAAACAAAGCAAGTATAAGGTCAAAAATGTATAGTATGGTCATGACCGTATGAACGTTCCTGACACATTTATATGGTTTTTCCTTGGGCTTAGTTACAAAACTTTATCATTATTTTTAAATTTTCACCTACGGGAACAATTTTTAGCATAGTTTTAAACTCAAATGACTTAGTTCAAATAATTTTAAGGGGGAATGAATTGTTTCATTCCTTATTATTCATAACACTTAGTTTTAGTTTTATTTTTAGGGATATTGGGACATGGTTCTCCTTTCTTTGGATACATTTTAACACATTTTAGCTTTATTCAATTTTTACTCAGTTGTGCAGCACATGGGGAGAGTATGGGGATAATTCATTCTATTTTATACTATGTGTCCTAATTTGTAAAATTGGGCCTATATCCATTTACAATGGTGTGGTCCATGGGTTCATGGAAGGTATCAAAGTGGCTAAGTTATTTATAGGAATTCCTTCCTCTCCTCTTACACCTAAAGGGGAAGATATCAGAGTTGTTGAATGAATTTGATACATAGTCTTCTTCCTTCATGGGGTGTTTTGGATCCTCATTCTTCTTCTCTCTCTTCAGCATTCATGTGTTGGGTTCCATACACCCAATACTATGACATCTCCTCAACACAATTGGGGATTGATCACCCCCAATTCTTTGGAAAATTTCAATAATCCAAATCTCCAAGTACAAGTAAAGAACGGGAAACTCTTCCCTCTGCAAAACAAATATGTATTCCTTCCACATTTTACATCTTCTTTATTTCACTATTTACAGTTTTTATTTCATTTACATTACATCTTTACATTTGATTTAAAGTTCAATTCTTTATCATGGACATTGAATATATTTTGTGTTGCGAGTCTCATCATGGAGCATGTTAACACCAATACAATAGGATCTTGCAAAATAAACATCAGAAAAGACAAAGTTTTCCTACACTCTCGTATCTTTTCCTTTAATCATGTAATTTCATTTCATACTTAAAGGGGAGGAAAATGTAAACACTCAAATTTGGTAATTCTAATATTTGACATTTCTAGTCTTGACATTTCTCTCTTTCTCAAACAAGTGCACTTTACCTAATCTCATCTAGTACATCTCTAGGTCTCTTTTTTAGCTTTCTTGAAAATACACACTCATATATCAACAATTTCTAATAATTGAATGCATGAAATCCATTAAGAAACTTTGTTGGTCAGCATCCAAACTTCACACTTCAGATTGTCTCTCTAGGATGAAAAACATACAATAGGGGTAGAAACTTCCATACATTCCTAACCTTGGTGTATGGTTTTTCCTTGCTAACTTTGATTAAAAAAGTTTCAATTGCACAATATTCTTTGGGTCATTTACTCCTCATTTGGAATTTGGAACTTAAATCACCTTCAAAAGCATATATAAAGTAAGTGGAAATCACCTTATTTAGAACCTAACACTCATATGGAATCCAATTACAAGATATAGCACAAGAGGCACTATAGACACTAAATCACACACTTTGGGTACATTTCTAGGTCCTAGTCACATACCAATATTCATATGATTCCTAGGAGAGAAAAGTACTAATTGACCACTATCTTTGGCCTCTTTACTTTATTTCTGGTTTCCTTATTTTATTTACACACCTTCTTGCTAGTATGATTATTGATACTTCAAGTTTTTATAACTTTGGACACCAACACCCAACCAAGATGCCAGCACCCAGGTGCCCCCATCTCCTTTAGGTGCCCCCGAAATTTTTGTATCTTGTTCACATCTTTTTGGTCCTTTTTAGTTGTTGGGCATATTATTTTCTTGGTGGTCAATATTTTAGTGGTTAATTACAAAATTCAAACAAGGGAATCATAAAAATACAAAGATATATGACCATAATAAAGGACCAAACACTAAGCATCTATTATCATCACCTAATTTTGAATCCAAATGAATTTCAAGAGCATCAAAGCATTCATCTAGCATCCATTCAAGGGATAAGGAATGCATTCTTCTGCATACACTTTATAGGAGGGGAAGTTTATTTTTCCATGCACACATCTATCTACATTTTCTACATCTAGTTATTTCTCTCTATCAAGTGAAACTTGCACAAGAGCCACCTAGGGCATGATTCTACACACATACATAGAAATACATGGAGTCTCAAATGTAGTGCGGTGCTTGTATCATGAGTTAACTCATTTGGGTGATTGTTGGGGTCAATTTGACTCCCATTTGCATCTTTTTATTTTTAGGATTTTATGTGCTTTAGGGTTTTATAGGTACTCTTTCTCTTTGCAGGTTTAAGGAAAATTTGTCTATCAAGAAGTGAAGTATACGATACTAAAGGATACATCTAGGGAATATCTCACGAGCCTACGAAATTGAGTTTATGACATTCTGAAGCGATCACAGGCACCTGAGGAGGTCTACAATGCCCCCATGCATCCTTGACCCGTCATGCACCCTAGTTCCCAACATTCCTAATGATTCTTATTTTTTGGGCTTGGTTGTGATACTCTACTTTCCTATTTCATCAATTTTCTAGCTCGGCACAACTTTGGATTTATTGCAAGTCAGCTAAGTATCTTACTATCTCTCTTGCTCTTAGGGTTTCAAATTTATTATCTTACTTTCTTATGTCAAATATGTAATTTATTACATATTTATATCCACGTTGTAACTTAATTAAGATTTTAGAATTTATTTTCCAATATTTGTTAAATCTTTTGGTGAACCCATCGTTGAACCTACTTTTCTTCTAGGTCTTTTATCTTCTTCTCATTATGGCTCAATCTTATGGTAAATTCACGAAATCCCACCTTCAAGAGCTTAATGATCATATTGTTAAGCATCATCAGGATCAATACCTATTTTTATTTTCCACTCGTGAGGAAGCCACTAATCTTGTGAAGCTTAGTGTTCTTACATCCATTCACGCTTTTATGCCTATTCTTTGCTCAACCTCCTACTTCCACTCTTACGCCTAATTATATTGTTCCCATTTCTATTCCTAATTCCACCAACCACTTCAATCCACCTCTTGTTTCTCACACGTGATAAGCCTCTTCCATTGACACTCAAGATTTAGCCTATTTATATCGGGATCTCTAAGTTCAAATCCTAATTGTAATAGGCTACTTCTCTTACGTCTCCATACCTAGATTCCACTTTGTTACTTCATACTACTTTCACACTCGTCATCTCCACTTATGCACTTCCTCGTAATTCCATTACTCCCAAGATCTCCATTTTATATGGTCATGGTGACCCCCAAGAGAATCTTAGAGTGTTTCATGTGGCATGTCTAGATTTTACAAATGATCATACTCTATTTGCTAAGCTTTTTCCTATAATTCTTCATGATTATGCAATGTGTTGGTTATATGATTTACCTGTCCACTCAGTAACATCTTTCATGCATTTATATAATGCATTTCTTTCTTGTTTCTCTATTAATATCGGTTTTAAGATATCCTATGCTCAACTCATGCAACTTAAGAAAGGATCTAACAAAAATCTAGTGGATTATGTCTTGTGATATAATAAAAACTTATCTAAGATGTCTAATGTTCTTATGGACTTTAAACTTCAAGATTTATTTATCCAAATTCCATAGCCTCCTCTTTAGGAGAGTGTTATCTTTGAGACATCTCCATCATTTGATTATTTATGTCATACTCTTAAGCTATGTGAGACTAAAATGTTATCTATAGGAAAACATAAGTATCATGAACATTCTTCATCTTCTACTTTCTTTAAAGTAAATCAACTTTCAATCCATCTACAAAACCTAATGAAGCTAAATCTACTATCAATGTTGTATCTAATCTGAAAATCTTCATTAGAAACATCCTAAGCGTATGTTTATGAAAATGCCTTATGTTCCATATATTCTATTGCCACAACTTGTTAAGAGCAATCTTATTACGCTTCTTCCTCACTCAATCTAGACCCATCTCATCCTAAAGGTCACAATTACAATGAAAATTTTAGATGTGATTATCATCAATGCATTGGGCATTCTACAAATTGATGTTTCAAACTTCAAAATATTATTCAAGATCTTATTGATAATAATGCAATTGAGCTTCTGAGCCTACGACATTTACACTAGTCAATGAAAAAATCACAAGCTCAATATCTTCAAAAATCCTCTTCCTAAACATGACAAATAAACAACTCACTCTTCATCCAATCATACATATTGCGCAATTCCTCCTCCTACATCAAGGGCTCTTGATTTTCTATTTTCTCATGCTGAGGCATCTCCACCAATCATTACTTTATCTGGTCATGAATATCATGCTACATTTTCTTCTAGTCATTTGCACATTAGTGCTTCTATTGGACCTATTTCTATCAATAACACTATGATTGTTCCATCATTTCATGTAAGCCCGTGTTCAATTGAACTTATTTTCACTATCGGTTATCCACTCTCATAAATTTCATATCTAGTTCCTAAATCATATGGCTATGTTAATCTTTCAGGTCATAGTCAGTCCTCTTATCATGCTTGTGCCTTTTCTTATGGAACCTTTAGTCAAAGGGTGTGAAATGCTCTTAAGTATTCCCTGGCTTCGTGTAACTCAGGCTATCATCTCCATGAATCACTTTTGTCTAAAGTTCATTCACAACATGCATGTCATTAGTATAAATGGTGTTCCTCCATCCACACCATGGCCATAACCTCCTATTGAGGATTCTATTGCACTCACTAGAGCTTCTAGGTCCCCGTAACTTCTCAAATATAAAGCACAAAATACTCTTATCTCGCTTGTTCACACACGACCTACTTGGTCTCATAGATCTACTAGTTCATCTCATCATTCTAGGTCCATCACTTGGGTAGTTCCTTTACACATAGGTATACATCACCTCCTCATTTTCATTCACATAGGTGTTCATCACCTCCACACTCTACTTCACATAGGTTTTCATCACCTCCGTGATCTACTTCATATAGGTGTTCATCACCTCCATGCTCTCCTTTACATAGGTGTTCATCACCTCATCTCTCCTCCATGTAGGTGTACATCACCTCCATGGTCTCCTTTACATAGGTATACATCACCTCATAGGTCTCATGCACATAGATCTCATTCACTAATATATCATTTGTCTCATACACCATCGGTATTAGAGCATGGTCACACACCTTTATCTCTGCAAGCATTGGGTGGAGGACCCTCATCTTTCACTTTCATTGGATAACATATTCATTGGCATACACTTGGGGGCATCATACTTATTCTTCCCCTTCTATCATTATCGGTATCTCACTCTAATATTTCACTTCCTACTTCACATCTAGTCTTTCACATGTGTCTTCCACATATGTATACATGTATTATAATTACCGATGATGCAATATTGTGCTATGGTTAACACTTAACTATTGAGGTCTCACTACATTCATGAACCCCACATCATACACACTACACGTTTCACACTTGGCACATTCACGACACATCTTTCTAGTGAACTTTCATTATGACACACTACCCTATGATGCACTCTAGTTCCACGGTTCATACTTGAATACCAAGGGTCTCAATCTGAGATGAAACTCACCACACTCACTCACTCTATATGCTCTATAATGTATTGATCATATCTTTCTAGCACATAATTCAAACCATTTCTTGATGATGCACTCTTTTCTATGGTTCATTCTTGACTGCTAAGGGGTATTTTATGAATGAACCTCATTTTAGGAATATTCATTCACATTCGCTTAGGGGGGCATGCTGCTCCTATCACAATCACATTGTATTCCATTCCATTTCACACTCACAACATACTCCATTTATTGGTTTCACATTGTTTTTATTTACTTATGCTCACATGTTACACTTTACTTATTATGTTAGAAAGATATTTCGTATGTCATTATCTTTTCTTTATACACATTTTGTTCACTTTCCTTCTAGTTGTGAATGCAGCCTTTACACAATCATTACACACAACATGGATGCTTGGAATCGTACCTCTTACATGTCCAATAATGGCTCCTTGGGGCATACTTTTGTACACATCACATGTGTTATTGTTTCTATTTATACTATTTCCTATTCATATTAAAACACTACTATATCAGCTTATACACATTTTTACATACTTTTTTTAATCTTTATATCATGCTAAAGGGTGCTTCATGTGCAGTATTTGTCTTGTAGGAACTATTTGTTACCATGGTTGTCTACTACTATGTTTTTCATTGTTTTCCATTATTTGTTGGCTCTGGGCTCCTTTGTCTTGTGTGTGCACCTGTATGATTTTGGAGGCCTAGACCTCGATTCTCTCTTGAAATTGTGAGTGATGTACCATGTTTACAACCCACTTTTTGTGTTTTACATTATCTTCTTACTTGCTAGCTTGCATATTGATGTCTATATGCATATTTTTCTTGTTTCACTAATGCTTTTTTCAGCCACTTTATTTTGTGTGCCTTGGTTTTTTACCAAGCACACTTCCTCCCCCTACAAGGCATCAATTTCAACACATCATTTGGTCCTTTTTTGTGTTACACACTCCTCATGATGTTATATGCACCCCAAACTAGGGGGAACATCCATCAGGTGAATCAATCACCCCATAAATTAGTTTACATCATAGTACATCAAATTTTAGAATAGATTCAACACATTCAAGTCTCAAAATGGCCCAGAATCTGACTTGGGTCCTCAGCACAACACAAATGAAAGCAACCAACTCCAAATAATAGTTCTTGGGTACCCTTGACCCTTCCTGGGTGCCTATAACTAGGAGGAAGTTGCACATTTTTTCTTAGTTTGGCACATTTTACAATATTTTACACAACGACTTTTACAGACATGAATAGTCCTTTAGTACTCAAAGATACATGTTTTCACCTCTTTTTATTTTGCATTGGATAGAACTAGATCAAAATGGATTGGATTTGAACACACCATTTGCAGTGGTGTTTATATTTTGAGAAGAATTCAAAGGTTGGAGAATAACACTAGACCTTTCTCCCTACACTTCTTCTGCACTTGGTGTGAGATCACCTAAAAACTAGCATGCAGTTAGCGTGAGATCACCCAGAAAACTCGATCTTGGCATGAGATCGCCCAAAAAAATTGTTCTTCTATAAAATTTTAGGATCCTTTCTATCTCCTTTCACTCATCATGGATTAGGTGCACATGTTTCTTTTCACATTTTTACATGACACACTTTTTACACGTCTGGGTCAAATTTTTCATAGACACATATTTGACTACTCATTTGCTCTTCTCTTTTGCAAGTTCATCCTTATGGGAAATAATAGTAACATCATCAAGCATCAAGATACATCACCAAAAAGTACAACATGACACATACACATACACTTTCACTCCTAGGATCATCTTCACTTCCTCTTCTCTAGCTTCCACGCTTCATTTTTGTCACTCGACGCTTTTTCTTGTCTCCTCAACATGCTTTTCACCATCAATCTACATGGTTATCAGTATGCATATCTTATCTACTTTATGTTATCAATAATTCACTCAAAAACATAAAGTGGGGAAAATGTAGACACTAAATCACACACTTTGGGTACATTTCTAGGTCATAGTCACATACCACTATTCATATGATTCCTAAGTGAGAAAAGTACTAATTGACCATTGTCTTTGGCCTCTTTGCTTTATTTTTGGTTTCCTTCTTGGTTTTACACACCTTCTTTCCCAGTATAACTATCAACACTTAATTTTTTCTGAGTATGGACACCAACACCCTAGCCACGAGGCCAACGCCTCAGGTGTCCCCATCCCCTCTAGCCCCCCTGACCTCTTTGTATCTTTTTCATATCTTTTGGGTCCTTTATGGTTGTTGGGCATCTTATTTTCTTGGTGTTCAACCTTTTAGTGGTTAAATATGAAATTCAAACAATGTAATCATATAAATACAAATTTATGTGACCATAATAAAGTACCAAGCACTAAACATCTATTAACATCACCTAAGTTGCATAAAAAGGAATTTCAAGAGCATCAGTATCCATCTAGCATCCATTCAAGGGAAAAGGGACTACATTCTTCTTGATACACTTCATAGGAGGGGAATTTCATTTTTCCATGCACACATCTATCTACATTTTCTACATTCAGTGATTTCTCGCTATCAAGTGCAACTTACACAAGAGACATTGTTATCCAAGTTTGTAGGCCCTACAAATTGCCTAACTTGACAAAATATAGACAGAAGGCGTATACTAGAGCCTTGGAGAAGAAAATGGTGAAAATAGGTTAATTCCTTGTTTTTGGGCACTTGTATTTAGTTTGGGGCATTCCTTCTCTTTTATTGTAGGCCTTAGAAATCCAAAAACTTAGAAAGATCAAAAATTGGGTCATTTATAGTGTATTACATGTTTTGAGAGTTCTCATGGAATAAAGGAACAGCCAAGAGGCTTCAATTTCCCACATTAGCATTTTGGTTTGTAACACAAAGGAGTTAGGAGTTAGAACAATGTTGTGTGGGTGGATCAATTTTTTCAATAACCAATGGAATAGTTCCTTAGGACTTCAGGTTCCCCACATTAGCATTTTCACCGCAACATAAAAAAGTTTAGAGTTGAAACAATGTTGTGCAGGTAGATCACTTTGTCAAGAAATGAAGGAACACATTCCTCAAGGTTGACAGTTCCCCCACACAAGCCCTCTAACCACAATAAAGGAGAAAGGAACTAAGTGTGGACAATACATTCATCAGGGTTGATAATTCCTCACAAAGTTGTTTGGGCCGAGAAATCGTCAAATGAAGTGGTGGAGAATTGAGTGTGGGGAGAATGAGAAATGAGGGAAGAAATACCCAAGGTGGAGCTATTCCTAAGTTCCACCCATGATTTGAATCTCTACCTCAAACGATGACCAAAGGCCCCTATGTAAAAAGTGGACCTAGAAGGCAAAAATAAAATAGTTACAAAGTTCCTTAAGTTCCCAGTTATCCGATCCACCCACATTTAAGAAAAAAATATATTAATCATGGATTGTAACATCATGCAAATAACCATGTGTTCCTCCTCAACCCCCAAAAATATGCATGGCCATAACATTTTCTCCAAAACTCCAAATTTGACAAAATTGGTACTGTTGGAAAGGTATCTTCATCCTATACACTAAGGAAACTAGAAATATTAATTTTGGTGAGGGTATGTGGGAGAAAAAAATGAAAAAATCTCCAGCATTAAAGAACATATTCCCAAGTATCTCAACATCTATATTTGGTGAGGTATGGTGCCTGTTCCTCTTCCACAAACAAAATATCATTGGGAATTTGATTTATAAGAGTACCCATACCTATTTTAAGAGAATTAATGCATGTTGGTGGGTGGAAGAAATAATCCAAGTTCCTTCTATTTTACCTCCTCTCTCTCTCTCTCTCTCCTCTCTCTCTTTCTAACTATATATTGTAAGAAGATGCTTATTTGTAAGAGTTGATACTCTTAGAATGAAAGTTCATCCTTCTACAAGTGTTGCATGTGGATTTTGATTTTCAAGCCTTAGATTTAGACATTTGCAGGTGATTCTTTCCTTGTTAGGAATATCTATGTTGTAAGTGAACATAGAATATTATGTAAGTGATTATATTATCTAGGATAATATAATATGTGTTGTAATAATTAATTACATTATTGTAAATGTAATTATGAGTGGGTGAGTAAATATTGTTATGAGTTGTTGAGTAAACAAATCATTAACAATATTAGTTTTGTGAGAAAACAAAATCTCACGTATAATAGCATGGAGTTGTTTTAGGAGTTATGTGTGGAGATATTTATGGAGATTATATCTCCTTAAATATAGGAACAACATCTCCTATTTAAATGGATGTAATACTTCCTATGTATTGAGAAAGAATAAAGAGTAAGATTTCAAATTTTCTTTATGCAATTATGATATTAACTTTTCATTTGGTAACAGAGCAGGTTTGATGCAAGAAATTTCAGTGCTTTCATGATCAGATCCGTCTCAAAGAATATATTATATTTTTCGTTTCCAGATGTGGGTTTTTCTATAATTTTGTGTGCAGAATCACGTGCTGGTCAAGAAACTA
Organism: Taxus wallichiana var. yunnanensis; assembly: GCA_018340775.1. Taxonomy (NCBI): domain Eukaryota; kingdom Viridiplantae; phylum Streptophyta; class Pinopsida; order Cupressales; family Taxaceae; genus Taxus; species Taxus wallichiana. Next base: position 745,735,542 of record CM031244.1, on the reverse strand, counting down.
CAGAAGAAATTTCAGAAGAACCCAGAACGTATTTTGGAAGAAATACGGATTTTACTATGCAGCTATCAAATTAAGCACATCAATTCTTCTTCTTTATTCTGAAAGTTTTCTCCAATTTTCAATAATGTTGAATTGTTAATACAAGTTCTTGACTTGCTTGGAGGTTAAAAGGTATTCAATATAAAATTTTAAAGTACTTGATTCAATTTTGTATTTTTTTATCAGTATTGTACAAAATAATGGAGAAACTAAATCTGATTGAAAAGTTTGAAGGACAAGATTTTCATACATGGCATACTACGGGATGCAATTACATTTTAATAGAAAAGGATCTATGGGATGTGGTGAAGTCTAATTCAATTCAACTCCACCCACTGGAGGAAATGAATTGGAAAAATGGAATGCAAAAATGATCGAGAGAGCATTGGGTACCATTGTGTCATTTTTGAGGCTTATCAAAAGCCTATCTACATCATGTGGATTTCACAAAATCTGCAAAAAAAATTTGGGAGTCTCTTAACAAATTGTTTGGTTACAAGCTGAAATGGAAAAGACTACATTGAAGCAACGCTTGTGGGTTGAAAATGGAAGAGAACTCAAAAATGACAGATCATATAAGTAAGTTTCATTCTTTCTTACAAATCAACTAGATAGCTGGAAAAGAACATTAAAAGATGATGATCTTGCAAGCTATTCTTCTTAATAAGCATGCCTAAGAGTTACTCAAATATTGTATTTACTTTGAGTAAAATTACTATTAGTCTAGAAGGAGTGATTTCTACATTGTTAGAACAAAGAAATCATGAAGAACATGAAGAAGTACTATATGTAGGAAACAAACCTAGCTCCTCATCTAAGAAGAAAAACATAAACCAAAGAAGGTTCCTTCACATGGAAAAATAAAATGCTTTTATTGTAATGAGATTGGGCATGTAATGTCTTGACCTTTCAAAAGTAAAGAGAGAGCTCAGGATCTTCTTGATGACAAGATAGATCTAAAAGCCCTTCATAGTGAAGTAGAAACTGATTGGGAAGTCTACTCAACATGAAGAACTTTCATGTCCTAGTGAAGAGGATTTCCTATGGTAGACTCTTTTTTTGTTGGAGGAAGGAGGCAATGGAGGAAGGAGGAAAATCAACGTCCTCTCGTCATTCACCAACGATGGGGTCGTAGACAGATGTGGTGATATTTTATTTCAGTTATGTGGTGTGTTTATACACAAGGGGGTGAAACTAGTTTCATGTTTTGATTTTAATGTGTTCACATAGACTAACAGCAGTTCAAGGCAAGAGTGTCTATTTGGTGTGGAAGAAGCAAACTGCATGACTCAGCTTACAGGGGAAAATCATCTACGTACGGTCCTCTGACTGTCGTACGGTCCTCTGACTGCCATACTTCGGTGGAAGGTACTTCGGTGGAAGGTGATCAGTCGATGAAGATGTTCATACGACAAGGATGATCATTAGCAGCAAGAGATCCGATAGCAAGATCCATGATTGAATACTCCGACAAGGTTGATGTTTCCAGGAGCTCTTACCCCATGTTCACACTAAGGGGGCGAATGTTAGGAATATCTATGTTGTAGTGTGAACATAGAATATTATGTAAGTGATTATATTATCTAGGATAATATAATATGTGTTGTAATAATTAATTACATTATTGTAAATGTAATGAGTGGGTGAGTAAATATTGTTATGAGTTGTTGAGTAAACAAATCATTAACAATATTAGTTTTGTGAGAAAACAAAATCTCACGTATAATAGCATGGAGTTGTTTTAGGAGTTATGTGTGGAGATATTTATGGAGATTATATCTCCTTAAATATAGGAACAACATCTCCTATTTAAATGGATGTAATACTTCCTATGTATTGAAAGAATAAAGAGTAAGATTTCGAATTTTCTTTATGCAATTATGATATTAACTTTTCTGATTCTTTCCTTTGTCCTTCATTATAATGAATTGTGCATATATTCAAGGAAATAAAATACTTGTTTTGTGGTTATTATCTACCCTATCTTGTCTTCTTTTCATTGCATTTGCATCTGTAGTATATTGTGCATGTTTTATTCTCCTTGTAGGGTTTGAATCTATTGTGCTCCATGGAAATGGTGGTTTGAATTATGTTTAGGAATTTGGCTCTCAAATTCTACCCTCTCCTCCTTCATTTTATTCCATTTTCCCTCATTTGAGAGTGTCTTTCCCATTTTTATTGGTTTTATCACCTCTCTTTAGTGTAGGATTTAATTTTATGCATTTCCCTCTCTCCTTGGTCCCTTGGAATGATAGAGTAGAGTTATGTAGATGCATTTCCCTCTTAGGAGCATTTTTAGCAGTAGGAATAAAAAGAGGAATTCATCCTTCTTTAGAGATCTGTCTCAAGTACAAGTCCCACAACTTGGAGACATTCCCATGTTGCCTCAAATCCCTAGATCATTCCAATTTGGTACAGGTGCAATATTGAGCTCCAACAACCACCTAGAGAATGATTCTACACACACACACCTAGAACTACATGGAGTATAAAATGTAGTGTAGTGCCCAAATTATAAGCTCACTTAGATAGGTGACCGTATGGGTCGGTTTGACTAACCATTTGTATATTTTTATTTTTAGGATTTGAAGTGCTTTTGGGGTATTATAGGTGCTCTTTTTTCTTTGCATGTTTTAGGAGAATTTGGTGATCAAGAAGTGAATTACATGAGACTAAAGGTGACATCTATCGAACATCTCGTGACCCTACAAAATTGAGTTTCCTGAGCTTGTGAGAAGTCCTGCACCTGAGAAGATTTTCAGGTCTTGCAATGCCATAGGCACCCATGATCCCTGCACATGTGCCCTAATCTTGACATTCCTTATTTATATACATTTATCTGGGCTTGGTTGTGACACTTTGCTTTCTTGTTTCATTATTTTTCTAGTCTCGTCACAACTTCATATTTATTATGAATCAGCTAAGTATCTTACCCTCTCTCTTGCACTTAGGGTTTTAAATTTATTATCTTACTTGTGTCAAAAGTTTAATTTATTGCATATCTATATCAAGTGTTGTAACTTTATTAATATTTTAGCATTTATTTTCCAATATTTGTTAAATCATACACTCAAGGCTCTATAAAATCTTTAAATACCTCTGCACATTCATTAAAACAACACCATCTATAAGTCTAAATCTTCCACCTAGTTATAGGGAGTTCTTCCCTTATTTCGCAAGCACTCAAAGTCATTAAATCAAGTAGATATTTGCAATATAGAAACTCAAGTCAATATGTTTCAAATGAAGGATTTCAAATTTAATTTTAATACATCTATATATCACATGTTAGGTGGATAACAATGCACAATTTGAGGCCTTTTAAATTAGTACTAATGTCGATATAAGTGCACAAGGTTCCCACAACCTAACTAATGTTTATTTTTTGGACTCTCTATCCATGTTTAGGGTTTGAAATATCTTTTAGAGAATTTAGAGACCCCACAAGGTGTGATCGAAAATGACTAAAAAAAAGAGTGACGAAGATATTCAGACAAGTGACAAACCCATAAAGTTGCATATCATATTTTTTGAGCAGTTCAAGGCATTTAAACATGTTTCTACCCCCTACAATATGGTCATACCCAGGAGAATCTTGATGTCATAGTTTTAGTATCAAGGCACTATCATGTATAGATATCCATGTTCCATTATTCGGATCTTCTAGACCACTCTAGAATCATTTGTAATAAGCTAAGTACACTCAATCCCTTATGTTTGTGAACTTGTATTGTATCATGTACATTTTTGCAAGTATTAATGCATTATTTTGATATTAAATGGTTAATGTTGGAAGTTAATTAATTAGAATAACCCCTTGTATCTTATATTTCATTCCTTTTTATTTATGTTTATATCATCACCAAAATATTAAAAGGGCGAAAACATCAAGAATAAAGAGTGGGAAACAACTAACATTTAATTGGTAAAAAATTGGTAGGTGAAGAAGTGAGAGTTCATGGCATATTTTAACTTCAGATTTCAAAAGACATGGGACAAAATTCCAACTCTTTTGAGACCAAATCCATAAGGTGCCTTTCCTTTATTTCTTAAGAGCTTTGAATTCTAATATTATTGTTATGATACAATATATGGGTGTTATTAAGTTACCTGATGCATATCCAATAGCCATTAGGGATGATAATTGTTTGATACAAGAGCCCTAGGATTCCTATGCCTTTGTTCCCTAAATTACCTCAAGCTCCAACCTACCATTGCTCCCATTCCTGAGAAAAGTTCCCAATCTTCTCCCTCCACATCCTATTCTCCTCAAAATAAAAATTATGATGATGAAATGAAGGCCTTGATCATAAATTTTTCAAACAAAGTTATATCCTTGGAAAAACAACAAGCCCAATCTTATAGAAATTATCCTAATAGGGAAATCTTCTAACCAAGGATTCACCAAGGTTACCATCCCTATAAAAATCAATACCCTAACCAAAGATATGGGAAAAATCAAAAAATGATAGGTGGAAAGGTCAAAATGCACATCTTCCACTTCAAAAGTTGTTCCTACTCAATCACTTCCTACTGCTAGCTCAAGTTCAAACATTGGTTCTAATGCAAAATAATGTGATACAAGAAACATAATGGTGTTTCCCGTGTAACCAACCACATAATCAATATATTTTTGCAAATGCATTACAATCTCAGGCCTTTATGGTTCAAAATTATTCCAATCAGTAAGATCCATTTATTGAATCAGTCAATCCTAATTTGGAAGGAGCTCAAGAGGTCAATCCAGATACTAATCTTGTTTTTTTGGGATGATGAGTTTTGTGTAATGAATCAAGTAGTGGGTAGTTCCAATAGGCCTCAGTACTCATGTTGCTGATAACACAAGGTTTAAGAAGATAATGTTGGATTCTCAACCTTCATCTTCTTCTAATCAAGGAAACACTATCAACAAGGAAAAGGAAGTTGAGGATAGATGCAAGTAAAAATAGATTTCTGAGGTTCCTAGCAAACCTATTTTAGACAAGGAAGTTGTTTCCCAACCAAATATGTCTATCCCAATATTGTAGAAATCAAAGGAAGGAGAATATTGTACCTCAAATGCATAATTCCATGGGCCTTCCTTTCAACATTGTTGAGAAGATGAAGAAAAAAATGTTAATGTGATAATGTGGGATGCTTTAGCTATTCCAACAAAGGACCTCCTACATGAATCTCTCAAGAAACTTCCTCAAGTTGATTCAATTGTTCAAAAGACTCATGTTATTATCAAATTTTTGCCAAGAAAAGGAAGAGCATGTAAGAAAATTTGTAAAGACCCCACCCTTTTATATGTCCTTAATTGTGGGAAAACATTTGGTTCATAATTGCATGATTGATTCAGGGGATAGTACTCTATAATGCCCAAAAATATTGTTGATATCCTAGGTCTTAAGTACAACCTTGTTTCTAAAGGTGTTCTACAACTTGATGGCTCAACCATTTGGCATCTTAGGAGTGATAAAATATCTTGAGTTAACCCTTCATGCTTTTCCAAGTTAACCATAACTCATGATATATCAGTAATTGACTTTCCTCCCATGTTTTCCATTTTCTTATCAAGAGATTTCACTACCAAAGTGGGTGGCTACTTGTCTTCATTTGACTCATATGCTCCTAAGGACTAGATATGGTACAAGATTTACCATACAAGATGAGCCTATATTTTCTTACCATATTGAGTCTTATGATCCCACTCCTCTCCAATCAAATTTCCTAATACAAGAAGACCATGAAAAGATTCAGTTTTAGAAGAGAAACCTATTCCTCCTTCAATTCTTGATCTTTTATTAGATGAATGGGCCAAAGAACACTATGAATTTTATCCCTATGACACAACTTTGGAAAACTAGACTTGGAACCTACTACATTCTTGAAGAAGGGTCTACTTTACCTACACCACTCAAGAAAGAAAAGGATAGTGCTTCTATGGATTATGGAAGATGTTCTTTGATGGTTCTAGAAGTAGAAATGGAGCTAGGGAAGTGTTGTACTAATTTCTCCAATGAATGAGAAGTTATTATTTTCCCATAGATTCAGTTTGCATGTTCTAACAATGTAGCAGAGTATGAGGCATTGGTGCATGGTATTCTAATTGCTGAAAAGAGGAAAATCAAAACATTGAAAATATTTGGGGATACTGAATTGGTCATCCACCAAGTTAGAGGAAGTGTGCCACAAAGAATAAGATTTTTGAAATATTATAAACACAAAGTTTGGGATCTTTTGGAGAGTTTTGATGCTCTTAATCTGCAAGTGGTGCCAAGAAATTGAACAAAGAAGCAAACTAGATGGCATCCTTGGTTCACAATTCTCACCTGCTGAGGATATTTTTAAAGGAAATGTGTAACACATCAAGGTGGTGGTTAGGCCATCCATTCCAGATAATGAAACCAGATAGAAAGTATTTGATAATGATGAACAAATTATTCAATTCATCCAGAATGAAGCTGAATTTTCTCAAAATGCAATCTGATTTGCATGATAGCTATGGTGATCAAATTATTCAGCTAAAGAAAAAAAATTTCCAAAAGGATTGGTCACTTTGGAGCATATTTTCAGTCCTGATGATGAATTCAGAGGTGAAGAAAAAAACATAACAAAAGGAAAGAAGATTTTCAACTAGTCACCATTACATAAGGAAAGGAACTTATTTTTTGGAAAGGTATGTGATGAGAATGAGAAGCAATATTTTATCTCCTTGTGTCAAAATTTCAATGATGTATTCTCATGGGATTATGAATACCTTAAGGGTTTGATCCAAACATTTTCCAACATTCCATTGATCTTGATCCTAATGTCAAGCCAATTAGACAAAAACAAAGACTAGTTAACCCCAAGATAGAGCCCCTCATGAGGAAGGAATTATCCAAACTGATTGAGGAAAAATAATTTTCCTATCAAATACTCTACATGGGTGGAAAATCTTGTTCCAGTGAGGAAGAAGAATGGAGAAATCAGAATTTGTGTTGATTTTAGAGATTTGAACAAAGCCTCCCTAAAGGATCATTATCCTTTACCTTCTATGGAGAAAATTCTACAAATGGTAGTAGGAGCTGAAAAGGTTTTCTATGCTTGATGGATACTCAGGTTTTAATCAAGATCAAGGTTAGGGAGGAGGATCAATTCAAGACTGCATTTACAACCAAATGGGGAACATATGCTTATAAAAAATGCCTTTTGGTTTATCAAATGCAGGTGCCACATTCCAAAGAGAAATGGACATTTCTTTCAAAGGGTATATCAATGAATTCATCCTTGTCTATCTAGATGATATTACCATTTTCTCAAAGCAAAGTAAAGATCATATCAGCATCTTTGAGAAGGTATTTGAGAGATGTAGGGAATATGGGGTGTCTCTTAACCCCAAGAAATGTAACTTTGTAGTCCCTAGGGGTAAGCTTTTGGGGCATATTGTTTCAAAGGATGGAATTTCCATTGATCCAGAAAGAATCTCATCCATTCTCTCTCTTTCCTTTCTAACTCACAAGAAATATTTCAATCATTCCTTGGAAATATTAACTTTGTTAGGAGATTCATTCCTAATTTTGTAGGATTAGTCAGGCCTATCACTCTAATGTTGAAGAAGGATTCATTTTCAAATGGACAAGCTAAAAGGGAAAAAAATTTTTCCAAGATTAAATAAGAAATTTCTCAAGCTCCTACACTTATCAATCCTAACTATGCTAAGGATTTCATCCTATATGCATATGGAGCTGAATCTAGCATTGTTGTTATTTTGACTCAACAAAATGATCAAGGATTGGAACAACCAATGGCTTTCTTCAGTCAAAACACTGAAGGATTATGAATTGAAGTATAATCACATTGAAAAATAGGTCTTTTTATCATGAGGGCTCTAAAGAAATTTAAGAGTATGCTTGCCACTAATCATATCAAAGTTCTAGTCTCACATTCTAGTGTGAGAGACTTTATTATGGGAGAAAAAATCAGTGAGAAAAGAGCTAGATGGGTGACCAAAATCATGGAATATGATGTGACTATTAAAGCCACAAAATTGGTAAGAGGTAGAGCACTTTGTGAGCAAAACTTTGCTTTGGATGCTCAAAATGACCAAGAAACCTCCTTTTTCATGAATGAGGAACTTTCACATGATGGTGAAATTCAATAGGATGAAGGTAATGTAATTAATAATCATAGTTGGATTGGTGATATGACTACCTTCTTATCTCTATTGTACATATCCTCTTGGCCTAAACAAAAAAAAAAGATAACATTTGAGGTTGTAGTCCATTCCTTATGCACTAATTGATGGGATTTTATTTAAAAGAAACATTGATGGAGTTTTGTTGAGGTGCATTGAAGGTGAACAAGTAGACAAGGTTTTGATAGAATTCCATGATGGTTTCTCTAGTGGACATTTCTCTGCCAAAGCCACTACAATGAAAATTATTAAAAGTAGGTTACTTTTGGCCCACATTATTTTTGATGCTCACAAATGGGTCAAAAATGTAGGAATGTGCTTTCTTCACCAAAAATAAAAGGTTGGTTTTCCCTTCCACTTCATCCAATTCAATTAGATCAGCCATTTTCCCAATGGGGTCTTGATTTCATTAGCATGATCAATCCTCCATCAAGTGTTGGTCATAAATGGGTTTTGACAATGACAATTACTTTACCAGTGGAAAAAGTTGTGCCACTCAAAAGGAAGCAACTAAATCAATTATATTGGACTTCCTTGAAGACATTGTGACAAGGTTTGGTATCCCTCAAACTATCATCTCTGATAATGCAAAATCTTTCTTAGGATCTAAAATTTTGATTGGGCTCTTGGACTTGGAATTTATTTGAAGACTTCTTCCAACTACTACCCTCAAGGTAATGGTTTGGAAAAATCCACTAACAAGAAACTTGATTAGGATCATGAAGAGAAAAATGGATATCAATCAAATACAATGGCATAAAAAGGTGAGAAATGCTCTTTGGGCTGACATGATCACAATGAAGAAGGAAATTGGTACTTCCCCTTACAAATTGTTTATGGTAAAGAAGTCAGGACTTCCTTTTCACTAGAATTTCCTTCACTTGAATTAGCTCAACAATTAGAATTTGAGGGTGAAATCAAAGAGAAATCAGAATGGATAACTAGTTGAGCTTGAAGAATTAAGAAATTATTCCATGATCAGGTTAGAATAACATCAAAAATCAACCAAACAATGGTTTGATAAAAGGGCTAGAGCTCAGACATTCAAAGTTGGTGATTTGGTCTTGAAATGGGATGTTGACAGAGCTAAACTGGGAGACACTCTAAATTTGATGCAATTTGGAGTGGGCCATATATCATTAGTGCTTGCAAAGAAGCTAACTCTTTTGAGTTATCTGACCTTGATGGAAATGCATTACAAATCCCAGTCAATGGGATTTATCTCAAACATTCCCATTAAGTTGTTTTTGTTGCATCTTGTACATAGTAGATTAGTTTTCAATTCCTCCAAGTGCTTTAGCACATTTTCTTGTTGGTAGTGTAGGTTTCCTTTCCCTAAGTGCTTTTCATAGTGTTTTTTTTCTTTTGGATGGCATGGTTTTTGCATAATGTTTCATGGGAGGATTCTAGAGGAAGTATGAGTTGGGAAGAGTTTCAAGGTTTAAGGATCAATTGCAATATCTCAGAAAATCAAATGCAGAGCAACTAAAATCAGATTTGGACAATTTCATATGGTCATTCTTTTCATATCAAAATGGCATACATTCATCATTTGGGGTTGTAGTTGGAGTTTCAAATGTGGTGAAAATTCAAGATTAAACAATTTTCCACTCTCATAAAACTTAATTCAAAAATTTTTATAATGAGAAGTGATCGATTCAAACATGATAGACCAGCTCAAGTTCAGAGTAGTACTTTAGGTGGATTTAGGGGTGATAAATTTAGGTTTCATATCAATTTTTAGATTTTTCAGGTTGACTCCATGCCCAATGGATGTTTCAAGGCACTAGATCTCTTCAATCTAGCAGAAGTAGATTACCCCATGAGTTTCCAAATTGTTATCCAATTTTACACCCCTACAAATTGGCTAACTTGAAAAATCTAGACTAAGGTAGTATGATGGAGTCTTGGAGAAGAAAATGGAAAAATATGTAAATTCATGTTTTTATAACTTGCATTTTGGGCATTCTGGGTCTCCTTCTCATTTTTGTGGGCCTTAGAAATTTAAAAACTTAGAAAATATCAAAATTTGGGTCATTTATAGTGTATTGTGGGTTTTTGGGTTTGGGGGAAGAAGGAGAGAACTAACAATTTCCCCAAACTTTAGTTCCCCACATTTTTAGTTTGACCACAAACAAAGGATTTGAGAGAGTATCAATTTGGGGAAGTTTTGGGGAACTAATGGATGAAAAGTTCCCAGGCTTTAAGGTCCATCATCAGTGATCTGAAAGGAGTTGGGAGTTCGAGCAAAGTATGATGTTTTTGGAGGATCAACTTTTTCAAGTAATAATGAACATTACCTTTGGGTTGAAAGTTCCTCACATAAGCATTTTGGCTACAAATGAGGAATGAAAAAAGGATTAAGTGAAATGGTATGTTCCGAGGGTGTAAAGTTCCCTCTGAAAGGTATTTAGAACAGAAACTATGAAAAATTGGAGGAGAGAGTTAAGTGTTGGGTTGTGAGAAATGATGAGGAACTGATATTCTATGAGGGAACTTGGAATTGTTCCAAGTTCCACCCCATCCGAATCTCTACCCCAAACAATGACCAATGACCCTTATAGAAAAAGGAAGAGGCCTAAAAGCACAAATAGAACAGTTCCCATAGTTCATCAAGTTCTCACGATTATCAATCCACCCACAAAAAGAAAAAAATGATTAAATGGACTATAATAGCTTTGTAAAAGAACCCCATGTTCCTCCTCAAGCCCCAAAAAATCCACATGGCCATAAATTTCACCCAGTGCTCCAAATTTGACAAAATTGGTATTTTGGAAATTTCTCTTCATCTTCTACACCATGGAAACTAGAAATCTTAATTTAGGTGAGGGTAGGTGGGTGAAAAGAGGAAAACATCTCCAACATTAAAGAACACAGTTCCCATGTAGCTCAACAACCAGATTTGATGAGGTATGGTGCCCATTTTCTTCTCCCACAAGAAAAGTATCATTGGGGAATGGATTTGTAAGGGTTCCATACCTATTTTTAGATTTAATTAATGCATGTTGTTGGTGGGTGGAAGCAAGAATTGATTTCCCTCTATTTCCTCTCTCTCTCTCTCTCCCATTTTCTATATATTGTAAAATGATGCTCATTTGTAATGTTGGATACTCTTAGAATGCAAGGGCATCATTTCAAAGTGTTGCATGTGTTTTTGAGTTGTAGGCTCAGATTTGGACATTTCTAGGTGATTCTTCCTTCTTCTCCTTCATTATAATGAACTCGTGCATCTATCTATTGAGGTGATAAAATACTTTTTTTGGTTATTATCTTCCTTATCTTGTGTTTATTGCATTTTATTTCCTTTCATTGCATCTACAGGTATATTGTGCATGTTTTATTCTCCTTGTAGGGTTTGAATATGTTGTGCTCCATGGAAATGGTGGTTTGAATGTTGTTTTGGATTGTGGCACTCAATTCTACCCTCTCCTTTCCTTTTTTTTCCATTTCCCCTCATTTGAGAGTGTATTTCCCCTTGTTCTTGGTGTTATCACCTCTCTTTAGTGTAGGATTTAATTTTATGCATTTACTTCTCCCTTTTCCATTGGAATGATAGAGTAGAGTTAGGTAGTTGCATTTCCCTTCTTAGGAGTAGTTTAGTAGTAGGAATAAGAAGAGGAATTTGGAATTCTCAGAGTTCTATCTCAAGTGCAAGTTCCACATCTTGGAGATAGTCCCATGTTGCCTCAAAGCCCTGGATAGTTTTGATTTTGGATGGGTGCAATTTTGAGCTCCAACAACCACATAGGGCATGATTTTACACACACACATGCAAAAATACATGGAGTCTAAATGTATTACAACACCGTGATCATAAGTTCACTCATTCAGTGACCAGTCGGGGTCAGTCCGACTCCCCATTTGTATATTTTTATTTTTTAGATTTGATGTGCTTTGAGGTTCTACAGTGCTATTTCTCTTTGAAGGTTTCAAAAATTTTGCATTCAAGAAGTGAAGTATAGGTGACTAAAGGTAACATCTAATGAACATCTTGTGACCCTCTAAAATTGATTTTCTAAGGTTATGAGCAATCACAAGTTCCCAAAGGAGGTCTAGAGTACCCCAAACACCCTTGATTCTATACAAGTTCCCTAGTCCCAACATTCCCGATAGTTCTACATTTTTCTAGGCTCGGTTGCGACAATCTACTTTCCTATTTCATTAATTTTCAAGCTCAACACAACTTTGGATTTATTGTGAATCAACTAAATATATTACCCTCTCTATTGCACTTAGGGTTAAATTTTATTAGCTAATATGTACTTTATTGCATATCTATATCTACATTGTAACTTAATTAATATTTTAGCATTTATATTTTAATATTTGTTAAATCGGGCACTCAAAGCTCCATACAATTGTAAATGCCTATGAAAATTTATTAGAACAACACCATCTATAAGTCTAAATGTTTCCGATAGCTATAGGGATTTGCTTCCCACATTTGCAAGCACTCAAAGTCATTCACTCAAGTTGATTTTCAATAGATAAACTCAAGTCAATACATTTCAAAGTAAGGATGTCAAATCTGATTGTAATACATCTATATATCACACATTAGGTGGATAAGGACGTGTAGTTTAGGCATTTTAGAGTAGTACCAATGTCGGTAGTGCACAAGGTTCCCACAATCTATCTAATGTTTATTTTTCTCGGACTCTCTATCCATGGTTATGGTTTGAAATATTTATTAGAGAATTTAGAGGCTCCCACAAAGTGTGACCACTAGTGAATTGAAAAATAATGTAAAAGATATTCATACAAGTGACAAACAGGTCAAGACCATATAAATGTTCTTACCCCTTGTTGTATGGTCCTACCTAGGAGAATCTTCATGTCACGATTTTAGTATAAAGGCACTATAATGTATATATCTCCATGTTCCATTATTTAGAACTTTTAAACAAGTTTAGAATCATTTGTAATAAGCTAAGAACATTCGATCCCTTGTGTTTGTGAACTTGTATTATATCATGTACATTTTTTAGAAGTATTAATGAATTATTCTTATATTGAATGGTTAATTTTAGAAGTTAATTAATCATAATAATCCATTTTTGCTTATATTTAATTCCTTTTTAGTTATGTTCAAATCTTAACCAAAATCTTAATAGGGTGAAAAAATCAAGAATAAAGAGTGGGAAGAAACTAACAATCGATTGGTAATAAATGAGGTAGGTGAAGAAGTGAGAGTTCACACATTCAAAGGGAGTAAATAACACATCCTATAACAATTTTGAAGGGGTATAAATAGTGTGGAATAATTTATTCACAAGTTACTTACATTCCTTAAACAAAACCAAAGCTAAATATTAAAAAAATGAGCTTTAAAATTGATAGAGAACACATAAAACAAACTTTTTTTCTATCATTATTGATGGGCTCAAGCTTTATACTACTAAAAGTAGGGTAGGAAAAGAGAAAGAAAGACATAGATTGTAGGTTTATAAGGATTCCACTTCAAACCTTGACCACTTGTAGACACCGGTTTCTCGGCACCCCAAGGTGACCTATCCACACCCCTCACATTTACATTCTAAACACTAAGCCTATCCCATTATTCTATAAACCATATTTTATCCCCATAAAACTATATCTTACCCAGTAAATATATATTAACCCTATCCTAACCTTTTAAACCTCCTAAAAACTATTTTAGCTAAACCTCCCAACATCCCTAACACATTTCTACCTATCCATATTCACCCCCAAACCTGAAATAACCCATTTGGAAGTGGTTTCAACCACTTCCAAGAGGGTTTCCCCTTTTATCTCCAAAGTGATTATGAATAATCACTAAAGATTCTATATAAACTTATCGGCTACTATGGATCAAGATCTCTAGACATTGTAATAAATCCCCGACCCTCTGGAGATTAGAACGACATCATCTTTGACATCCTAAAATTATTTCAAGCCATATCAAACCTTTGGGAAGCCTCGCACTATTGTAAGATATCCCCACATTGTTATCATTTATATCGTATGTCATAAATAATGTATTTATCTCCTTTATGAATTTCATTTTTCTTACATGCCTCGTCTAATAACATCCTAGTCATAGAAACAAAATCTAAAATTTTAATCAACATCTATTTGAATTTTCTAATTTCCACAAGAATCGCTAGTGATTCACGGGAAGTACCAACTCGGTCCCACTGGGCGTGCCAAAAATTGTTGTCACAAAATCACTACACCCTCCTAATGGCCTAAAAATGAATCACGACATTCGGTGTGATAGTGACACATGGGATCATCTCTCAAGTTGTGGGACTTAGACTAGAGATGAACCTTTGGAGAGAGGCTAACTTCCTTTGTTTAAACTAGGTGTTCTGACTCTTCCTAGGATTAAGGAGAAATTGCAAAGAAATAAATCCTAAACTAGAAGTGGTGATGCACCAAAGAGCAGGGATGTTCAACTTTTGGAAGGGTTATGTGAGTGAGATGCTAGCATCCTAAATCACTTTCACCTATTGTAACTAAAAATGGTATGAGTACCACAAACTAGAAACACACGTTCCTTTGATAGACTTATACAAAAGAGAAAGAACACGATTTGGTTTAGATACACAGATAACTTTTTGGAAAAATTCACACAAGCACATCTTAAACACCCACTTTATGAAGATAAAGATAATGTAACTTCTAATCAACAGTAGGAAAAGTACAATCACATCTGAAGGAAAATAACCACATCACTTAATCTTGGCATATAGTAAATAATCTAAAGTAAAGGCAAGTTACTCAAACATACTAAGGAATCACATTCACAAGCATGTAATAAATAATTATTTCACATAGTGATTCAAACTTTCAAATGGCAGAGTTTAATTCTTAATAAAATTAAAAGGGACTTCACAAATATATGAAAATACTCTTCCAAGCTTGAAGATTAAAATCACCAAAATCATGAAAAAATGCATATCTATGAACTCTAAGCATCCATCTATTTATAAGTTCCTTAGGCTAAGCCATTACAACTGGGCCCTTAACTAACATTTTACTAAAAATAGAAATGTCATTAAATTAAGGGAACAAGCTCCCATGAAAATAGCAAAATTATTGCAAGGGTTTGACTGAGTCAACCCTGCAACTCTGACTAATTGGAACTTGAATTTTTCCTTCCATGGCCACTCAATCCTGATTTGGCTCTGTAATTTGTTCATTTTTTCCAGTTCCTCTTGACTTTCCTTCCATACAGCCAGTCTTTGATTGTATTCAAAAAATGTTTGATTATTCCCTAGATTTCTTCATCTTTAGGTCCACATGTGTAGTGACTGACTACATCTACTGCTATCTAAATATCTTTGGTAATTCGGGCTGGTATTCTTTTCAGTTTGAAAATGACCTTGGACATCCTTCCTATGAAGTTCTGGCACAAGACCATTCGATCGATGGAATCAAAATTAAAAGTTCTTGTGACATCATCATCCCGCTTCACCAAGTCTTTGAATATTTCCTGAATCTGTTCTTCAGAGGGAATCGATATTCGCATTAAATAATTTACAATGAGCAATATCAAATTCTTCTAATATGTCATTCAAGGAATCTATGATTTCTAATCGCTTCTCATCCAATTTTTTAATCAAGTCTTGTAACACGCACCTAAAATCCATAGCCTTCTAATATTCAAACAACTTTGAGGCATCATCAATCACCCCTTCCTGAAGAATCAAGTCAGAATCCACTACTCTAACCTCTTCCCATGTTGCCAGATTTAGATTTAGATTGTTGCTTTCCTCAGAGAAAGCCTCATCCATCTTTTGAATAGTTATCTTTGCCTCCTACAAATCATTATAGATTTCCACAGCTTCCTTGATCAAAGGATTTTCTTCATGCAGTATTCATTCAATCCACCCATTTATTGATCTCCCTTTCTGGCCAAGTTTCTCAAGCTCGTGATAAGAGAAGTCATCAATAGAAGATGAAACTACTAAGGCCGTAGTAGATGAGGACTCGGTCGATGAAATGGGTTGTGTAACTTTCTGCAAAAAGATGTGAGTTGTTTGACCTTAGCCTTTAGCTCATCTTTCGTAGATTTATCCTTGCCATATTTTGCCATCAGAGCCCCCAGTAGTGTGAACATCTGTTTGGCCCCCTCAGTGAGTGGCCTTCCCCAATGAAAATCTAGAAATCGATAATCTGTAACCATGATTATTTCCTTGGTTTTTCCTCGGTAGAGAGTAATGACCTCTATCACCCATTCTCCGGATGAATTTACTTGTCACGATTTGACATGGTCCTTTGTCTCTTGGCTTTGTATTTTGGGTGTTTTCTCCAAGATGCTTTGAGATCCATGACATCTCTTAGAGGCACCTTCTTTTTCTACTTGGTGGTTTGCTGAATACCCACTCTGGAATAGGCGATAATGAAGAAGATGGAGTGGTAGATGTGACACTTAAGGTTTGAGTTGAGAGGAAGGGTCTTGGGAACATTCATGGGTATCTAGATAGAAGTGGAAATGATAGATGGGGTGGATGTTAACACAACGGTGGGAATTAATACAACAGATTGGAAGAAGGAATGACGAGAAAAAGGAAGTGATAAAGGAAATGGAGGAGGGAAGGGTTATCCAATATTCTCTCCAACCGAGAGAGCTGGAAGGGATGAGAATACTTGGGCCATAGAAGGAGATGGGAAAGATGAAATCTTTGGTAGAAGTGGGAGAAACTTATGGAAGAGAAGAAGGAAGTGATGAACCTTGTGAACAATCAAGAGAATCACTGACCACAATTACATCCGCCACAGTCTTGGCTATAGGTATTTCTTGAGAAACAAGAGTTTGAGGAAGAGATGAACTTCCAACAACAAATTAAATTTTCTTGGCACTACGGGGGGTCTTCTCTCGAGTTGATCACTTTCCCTTTGCATGGTCTGCTATTGGGTTTAAGGCTGGTGGGGCTCTTTGTACTTATAACCTACTCAACTCCTTTGGGTTTGATCCCAAAAGTAGCCAACCACCTATAGGTCCTTTGAAGAATGGGACCCGCTCTATCTTTGTATTGGAGCATTCTTCTTGATACTAATCAATCCATGGAAGTGGTTGATTGGAAACATCTTCGGTCTTATATGCTTCGTCCAATACTTCACCGTCATCTTACAAATCTGCCGGGATCTTAGCTATCCCATACTGGCAAATTTCATCTACATCCAATCTTTCATAATCTCTTTGTTGGATGATATACTCATCCCGACAATGAATCTAGATGTCTTCTAGTTGAGATGTATGGGAAGTCAAACGTCTTGTCTCACCAAACTTTCCCAAGTAGTCAAAGTTGGTTCTTGGATGAAAAGTCCACAGGGTTACCTTGGCCATCTCTGTCGACATTCTTGGCTTTGTGAATGTTTAGACAAGTATACCTTGTCGAAACCGAGAAAATGCACTCTGCCTAGTGGTGCTTGTTTTGGATCTGATGGTAATCCAACGGTTGCCGAACCAGCTCTAGGGGAACCAATTTGTCCATATGAAACCTTGGCAATTTGCTAGGGGCACCAACGAAACCTAGAATTCGAATATAGGTGAAAGTGGGAAATTAGAGATAGATAGCTCCCCATTCCCATACTTCTTTGAAGGCTTCATTAGAAATTCTCTGATTTTACAACTCTTTGTCAAAGTGGTAGAGGATGACTATGAAGAAAGCATCACTGACCCTTCG
Organism: Taxus wallichiana var. yunnanensis; assembly: GCA_018340775.1. Classification (NCBI taxonomy): domain Eukaryota; kingdom Viridiplantae; phylum Streptophyta; class Pinopsida; order Cupressales; family Taxaceae; genus Taxus; species Taxus wallichiana. The sequence goes on along the minus strand of CM031244.1, from coordinate 745,717,686 downwards.
AAAGTGCTTGCACCCTCACTCAGAGTGAGCTGGGGATAGAAGTCATAAATCTGGGATGTGCTACGAAAACCCTTGGTATTTAGTTTGGAAAATCTCTCATGGCGGTGGTAGCATAGACCAGGAATGATGTCATGTAGAATGATTTTTGGTTGACACTCTGCCCAGCTGATAGAAGATGGAGATACTGATATGCTCTCCCCACATGATAAGCTCCTTGTTCTTCAAAATAGTTGAAATGAATAAAAACATCCACTCTTGGAATTCCTTGGCAGTTGGGAGGCCTGAGACTTGGCTCAGCAGTATGATTATGTCATTGAATTCCTGGATGAAGTCTTCCCTGTACAAGGTTTTTGGTAACTTGGCCATGCTCTTGGCCAAGTAGCTTTTCATGAAAATCTTAGTACATGAATCAACATCCTTTTTCCAATGTTCTACCGTAATTTCTGGTGAAATGTGGCATAGTTTGGAATGTCAGGTAGCCTGAGAAGATCTTCAAAGAAATCAGGATCTAGGTGAATGACCACCTTGTCATCATCATCCTTAACTAACATAGAATCTGCATCGAAGTGGGCAGCTGTAACTAGAACAAACTCAGGACAATGCATTGAAGTAGGAAAACCAGCCACAAGGACAAGCCCACTGTCATAAATTGCCTGCATCCATGGCTTTTTGTTAGGAGCCTTCACTCTACTCCAGAAATGGGAAGTCAATCTGACCTAAGTCAATATCCCCTATGTTACCTAGATCAGACGATAGGCAAGACTAAGGAGAAACTCCAAGGAATGAATACTTCATCTTCTCTTTCTCTTTTGAAGTAGAAGTAGACATGAAGTTCTAGATTTCGGAAGCTGAAGAAGGAAAAACTCTGAAATTTTGCAGGATGAAAATCTCCAAAAGAAAACTCCGAAGTCACAATCTTTGAAAGTCTGAAAAGAAAATTGCTAAAATAAATGCCAAAATGAGAGTATCTAAAATCCAAAATGAAAACCTCTGAAAGAAAGTTTTCTGAAATGATTTTCCTGAAATTTTTCTCCAAAATGGAAATTTCCGAAGTGAGTTTCCCGAAACTCCGAAGTGAATTTCTCCAAAGAAATTTTTGAAAAACTTTCTCCAAAATGGAAACTTCTAAAGTGAGCTTCCCAAAATTCTGAAGTCTCGAGTGATTCCCGAAGTGAGTTTCCTGAAATTCAAGTAATCTTCTCTGAAGTGAGTTTCCCCAAAACGCTCTCTCTGAAAAAGACAAACTAGAAACTCTGCAAAACTCCTGAGATCTACCTTGAGATGATTTTGTGAATAACCTGAGAAACTGGAGATAACTAAAAATGAAAACATGGTGAATGGGAAGTCCATTATTCAAAACACCGAAGAAACAAAAAGGAAAGAAAATGGGAGACGAGAACAAAAAGAAAATCTAAAACCAAAAAGAAATAACAAAATTAACATACCTTGAAAAAGGACATTGAAAAAGACAAGAAAAAGGATGTCAGAGATATTTGTCAGGTGAAAATGACCGTAGAAAATCAAGTTTAAATAGAAAACCCTAGCATTTATGGAAAAATCTGATCATGCGGGGTTGGTGAAGAAATAAATGCTCAAGAAAATTCTGAAGTTCAAACCTAAAAACCCGAAAGTCTGAAAATTCAGAAATTCAAGATTTTAGACTTCAGGAAATTAGAAACAAAATGTGAATTGGTGATGAAAAGTTCCAAAACCTGAAAGTCTGAAAATTTGGAATTTTAGACTTCGGAAAAAATGAAACCAAAACACCAAATGTTCAAATGAAAGCTCAATTCTAAAACCCAAAAATTCGTAATTTTAGTATTCGAAAAAACTTCAAAATGAAAACTCCGAAAATCCAAAATTTAACAATTAGACTCTAAGACTTGGAAATTCATTGTATAGGGGATCTCTTAAATTTTTTTTGTCCAACCTCATTTGACTTATCTTTCAGGGTAAGTTAAATTGCTAACATTTTTGGTGACTTCTAGGGAAAACTTGCCTGCTAAGCTTTCTAGACCAGTAGCTTTAAGCAAAACATTGGGCAAAGGAGTCCCTAAACAACAAAAAAAAGAAGAAAAAGAAGCAAAATAAAATGGACGAACGATGTGCAAAGCACTTGGAGAAAAGACAAAACACTATACAGGGTGGAACAATCTCAAAAGCAAGCCTTGAGATGTATCCCATTCACATGAATGGGTAATTCTTCTCCATTGAGTCTGGATAGACGAAAGGAATTCACCTCTTTACAACTTGTGACAATATAGGGCCCACTCCAGAGGGCGTCAAACTTGGCATGCCTACCTGGTTTAGCTCGGTCTTCATCCCACTTAAGGACTAACTCTCCTTCCCTGAATGATCTATCTGAAGCTTTCTTATCAAAGGATTTCTTGATCTGGGTCTGGTGATGTGTGAGCGTACGCATAGCTATATTCTGAGTCTCTTCTAACTCCATGAGTTTAGCAAATCTCACTGTTAAGGTGTCATCTTCCATAACCTCAAGCCGATAGGCCAAGTCTAAGGAAGGTATTTCTAATGAAAGCGGAGTTTTGCTTCCCATCCATATACCATTATGAAAGGTGAAACCCCAATGGCCTTCTTAGGTGTTATTCGATCAGCCCATAGAGCGACCTTAAGCTGAGTATGCCAGGTCCTTTTATTTGCTTCCATCATGCACTTGATGATCCTTATCAAATTCTTGTTGCTAGATTCGGCCAACCCATTTCCTTGCGGGTAGTAGTTGGATGAAGTCTTGAGGTAGACCCCATTCTTGACTACCCATTCACTTACCTTCATCCCGAGGAATGCCAGTGCATTGTCAGAGATAACAGTAAATGGAATACCGAATCTTGTCATGATATTTTCTAAAAATTTGAGAACAACCTTTTCATTGCTTTCCTTCAAAGCCACTACTTCTGTCCAGTGAGTGAAATAATCTGTAGTGGTAAGAACCCATTTATGCCCTTCACTAGATGGAGGATTAATCATACCAATAAATTCCAATCCCCACTGAACAAAAGGTTGATCTACCTAAATGGGATGCAACGGAAGTGCTGCCAACCTCTATTTACCCATAAAGAGAGCACATTCCTTACATTTTCTTACCCAAAAGTGAGCATCTTTGAACAAGTTTGGCTAGTGATAACCGCCCGCATGATCTTGGTAGCCATCATTCATGCTGAATAATGCCCTCCCGAAAGGCCATTGTGAAACTCCTCCAATATCTTGCTTACCTATTCTGGCTTGATGCAACGTAGGAGGATGCCATTCAAATCCTTTCGAAAGAGAATGTTATCCACCACAACATATGGAATAGACTGGAGGCGGAAAGTGCGTCGTTGAACCTTATCCATATTTGGAGGATATACCCCAAAGAGGAGGAAATTTTGCATCTTAGTCAACCAATCAACCTGATCATTTTCACTATCAGTATTGAGGAGCGCAACATCTTTGTCCTCTTTAGTTTCCATGTCTGCAGCCAACTGTTGGCATAACCCCTTGCCTCTGACAAGCTTAGTGACTTTGATGTATACATCATATGTAACATCCTCATTTTATACATTAGAACAAGTTAATTTTTTTTTTTTTTTAATAAATGCTTCAGGTTCTAAATACATAATTTAGAACTCACAAATCAAATAACCATTCTTATAACAGAGATAACCATATGCACTGTAATGACTCGTAGTACCTCCGATCTATTCATTCCATGACTTGGTAATCTACCGATCTATTCATGAGTAATAAGAGTTGGAGTTTCATTTAACACTTCACTCTCGCGGTTCTCTTCCCTATTATGGGATTGAATGCTCTATCCAGGAACCTAAGCTGAATAATTGTTACCATTATTCATCGACATCTCATCCCTTAGACCGGGTGACTCGGACAATGCAATCAACACTTGCGATACTTTGGCCAAATATTTGAAACATACTACTTATGTCTTGTATTCCTTAACGGCATACTCAAAATTTGGAATACGTCCTTCACCCCATTCTTATGTTATATGGAATGTCTTATACCGACTTCTGTCAGTCCCCCTTATCCCAAGTTATTCACTCGAAACGGATTAGTAAGGTGACAACGTTATATGGATGCTCCCGAGGACTAGGGATAAGATGACATACTGGGTCAACCCTAGTTAAACCAGTGTGTCAAGATACCCCGAGTCTCCTAGGCAGCCTTATAATGTGACCACATTCCTAATCAGTCCCAGAGTAACTTGTTCGAGTTAAAGGTGTAAATCTTAACGATCAATGCAAAGGGTGTCGTCATAAGTCACCTGCATTGTTGTATCTTCGAGAAGATCCTAATCTTCTCGAAGGTACAACCCTGTAGTTGACTTGTGCCGTCAACCTTTAAATCCGCCTCGAAAAGATCTACTTATTAATAAGCGTTACGCACATTGAGTTTAAATTATATTAAAAGACGTTCCCCTAAGGTTAGCCTTTCCCGATCCCTGGGTTCCTCACCTTAGAATGACCTTTCTTAATAAAACCCTTTACACAGAGAAGTTATTAAGGCTAAGGTTCCATCAAGGAGTTCATAGAATATACATAATTCTAAATCACGAAATTGGGCAATAACCCATAATCTTCACATGTGATTGCCAACAGAACCCCTTTTTGGTTTATTTCAGTTCTCATTACTGAATTTATATCGTACTTATAAGTATCAAGATATAATGATTAAGAATCCAATTAAATGTTGTCCTGGCTTAATCAAGACTAGGGATTAATAATTTAATTCAGCTTGTTTAGCATTCTGCTTAGGTTTATTTTAACCCTATCTTTCAGAAAGACAGTGATCTAAATTTCAATTTAGCTTCAGATAGAACATACTGGAACTGCTAAACAATCATAAGAATTCAGTCTCATATTCTTGCAAGCTTACATTGACAATCACAAAAGTCTCCAAATTATACAATGATAACAATGCCCTCCAGGTATTTGAACCGAAGAAAGTCAAACTATCAAATAAGAATACAAACACATAAGTAACAAATATTTATTTCCATTCCTTTCAGAGCTAAACAAATACATTTTATGCATTCAGCATACTTGATACAATACTCAACGGAAGAAGAACATCTTTCCTCATATAGTACATTTAGAAAATCAAGCTGTAATTCAACATAAAATCAAATTTAAATAATCTGATCATCCTATCAGATCTGCGTGCTTTTACCACTTACGGCAACCATCTGTAAAAATTGTCAACATGGGTCAGTTCGATGAACTGAGCATGATAAGCACTAACTCTTAAAACAATTGCAATCCATCAATTGTTTTCATTAAACACCCTGTTTAAATGAGATCAAAACACCAAACAAGTAAACACATTTCAGACTATGCTTTCGTAAAACAACATGACTATAAACGCGTAGCTCATATTATAGTCACTAAATAGTCTCAGATACCTTTCAAATATTTCATCAAAACGTTAGAGACCAAGAAGACAAATGCATCTAACCAACTATCCATCTGAATCCCAAGGACAACAACATCAGACGGACTAATATATTCAACATAATAAATGAATAACCTTTCATGATTCCATCAGCATGATAGAACAATTCCAAAAGTTAGATCAACAATTATATCAACCTATACTTTATAACAGAAGAGAAATAAACGAATCATACATATTTCCCTCAGAACTAGCTCATGACTGTACCGTCTTTCCAAGAGCAAAGCATTCACCTTAAACACATGCGAATAAATCAGACGAGACCACCAAAAGCACCACTGTTTTGTTAAAGTTTAAAATATAACAAACTACAGTACAGTAGCTCTCACGCCAAACAGTGATGACTATCTAACAAACAGACTCTGCATGACCTCCCACACGAAGCGACAAACAAGAAGGTATTCACTGCCATTGCCTGTTGAGGTGCAGTCGACAACTCCTAAGTTCAATTAAGCTCAAGAATAGATATCCATGCAACAGAAGACGTAAACATGCCAACAATCCCTTACATCAACCTACAGCCCATTCTAGTCCCTACTAAACACTGTAAGGCTTTTAGACCCAAGGTCGAAATCAAAGAACTTCTATTTTATCGCAGTCAACAATAGACTCCATGGCATTAAGCAATTGATGTTTCCCTAAGACTATGCAGAGATAATCATACAAAATTCCCGCAACATGCACAGCCTCATCTAACTGGAATAATCAGAAAGGAAACATAACATACCGTATTCACATCTGGACGCATTCAGAGTTTGAAGTATGGTATTCACGACCCACTTTTACAGAGCCAAGATACATGATATCTATCTATACTCAAGGAACCCAATAGTGTCAAAAACAACAGTGTACCAAATCAGGCTTAATTAGAGGCAGATACACTGGTTACCTATCAAGGATTCAACTGAATCCGAACAACAGTAACAAGATAAATAATAGTTAATGATTCCAACTGTGCCAACAATGGTAACATTCCAAATCAGGCTTATACAAAAGCTAAATACTGATTTCGTAACAAGGAATCCAACTGAGCCTCTTCAATATTTTTCGCTCAAGCTTACACAGAAAGGAAACGTAAAAATACACCCAAAGAGTCTGTACCAAAATTTCATTACAAAATAACAGAGGTCGTATTACCTGTTACTCCTTCAAGACTCTGACAAAATCAAATTACCAATATTCAAAGATATATAGCTTCAACAGTGGTCCATAATATACGAATCATTCAATGTACTCCACAGAGTCGTTTTGAATACAATAAATATAATGCAACTATCATCGAGTTAAATCCCGTAATTGCAACACAAGGGATGGAGAAACAACTTCTACAGGGTCGCAATAAATACTGAAACACAGTCAGTTCTCCATTCAACATAACCTAAATATCATAGCGAACCCCTACAAGATTCAGTAACCACCACCTATAATAACCTCGACAGAACTTACAAAGAAGTCCAATTAAACTGAACAAAAAGTCCATCAGTATCCTTTCCAACAAGTATCAACAACAAGCATCAACAGTAAGCATTAACAACAAGTATCAACAGTAACCTGTACCCATCAAGAGAACAATTCATGGGCTCTCACAGAGCAGGTCTAGTATACTTTCTTGCATATATTTCACAAATTAAAGCCGGAATGCAAAACACAATGAAATATTGCAACAGTTCGAAACATAAAATACACCCATCAAGGTTTAAATTGAAAAATCGAACCAGCAAGAAGATACAGTAACAAGATCACACCAAGCTACCATAAAAACCATCTAATTCCAAAAATCATCTGAACAGAGTTGTTCTAATGAAATCATTTGAAAGAGAGCAAGATTTTTAAGGGTTAGGGCCTAACATGCCTGGTTATTTGCTTAAAATTTTGAAGCAGACCACTGAAAGAGCTCGAACCTTCTCCTCCTTTTCCAAGTTAGATCCACCAACAAAAATTTTCTATTACCATGACTTATAAATTTTCCTTGCCAGAGGAAAGAGCGAGTTACACTCATATTTGCCATGCAACTCCCAGAAGACTGGTGCGAAGAACCAGTGATCAGACAGAGGGAAAACCAGTGCATGAAAAACCAAACAAACTACTAACTTTCCATTTTGCATGCCTTCCCGTGAAACCCGAGCTCGAAGACCGAGTTCATAAATGGCATTTACTCCAAATTTCCCGCTAAATTTCCATTGCCACCGACCACCATAGTTGGCGATGGATAAAACCAGTTCGAAGACCATTTCCAACTTTGGCGACCTGCCACGTCGGCTCTAGCTAGCCGTTTTAAAAACTTCTACCAAATTACCTGTCCTTCATACTTATCCCTTTATTTAATGCCATAGAAACTGCCGCCCATGGTTCGCACCCTTCCATAGGTCCCCTTTCTCCTTGTTCAATAGTTAGGTTAGTAACTTAGGTTAGGATTTAGGATAACACTTAGTCTAACCTCTTAACACATAGATACTAACTTAGAACATTAGCTTATAGCTTAGGCCTAGGTTAGATTAACACTAATCTAATCCCCTAGGTTAAAGTTTAGTTTTAGGTTACTAACCTTAATAAATCCAGTTTAGGTCTAATATTTCAAATGCTCAGAAAAAGAACCTACAACATACATTCACGAATAGGGTTCACTCCTGTACTGCCAATAGGCTAGTGAATTAAATGTAACTGAATTATTACCTGGTCCACGATCAAGACCTTCCTGATATTACAATATCGGGAACCAATTCATTTAACACGATCAGCCTAAGTTATACTCCGTACTAGCTTATTCAATGCATCCAGACCTTGCAACCCGCGTAAGGTCTATAATTTTAATTCATCACGAATAAACTTAAAGCATCACTTGGATCAATACCACTGATCCCAGGCTAGGTCTTAAAGATGGATAACTCCATAATTCATTCTGAGATCAGTTTAAACTCAGGTGTAAAATGAAAGAAATAAAAGAGTCCAATCATATTCCGACTCAGTCAAAGATCTGCAATCTCAAAGAAGATACAGTCCATATCAAGCATGACTTCTCAAAGGAACACATCCTTTTTACAAAATAAATCACGTATCAACACTTGTATGCTCAGGAGGAAGTAACAACAGATTCGGGTGTTACATCATACTCCATTACTTTCATGATCCACCCAAGGTCGTTTCTCATTCATTTCTTTATTCAACAAAAATTCTTTAACACCGGGGTGAGAAACCATCAAATGCACCTTGTTATTGGACAACATGTGCCTAAATTTTTTCAGAGCTTGAATGACTGCAAAGACCTACTTTTCGATGAATGAATATTTGAGCTCATACTCCTTGAGAGACTGACTGAAGAAGGCAATTGGCTGCTCCATCAGATCATCATTCTGTTGAGTTAGAATCCCTGAAATGCTTTCCTATCCTGCGAAGGCATAGAGAATGAAGTCTTTATCGAACTTAGGATTCACCAATGTGGGTGCCTATGAAATGGCTGTTTTGATAGCCTCAAAACTTTCTCTTCCTTCCTTTGTCCATGAAAATGGAATATTCTTTTTTAACATGGCTGTAAGTGGCTTGGCCATTGTTGCAAATTGGGGAATGAATCTTCGTACAAAATTAATGGTTCCCAGGAAGCTCTGGAGACCCTTCTTGTGACTCAGAAGAGATAGGGACATAATTGACTAGATTCTAGCTGGATCAATGGATAGTCCTTCTGTAGAGATGATATGTCCTAGAAACTTTCCCTCTTGAACTACAAAAATACACTTCTTAGGATTCAATGAGACCCCAAAGTCTCTACATCTTCAGAAAACCTTTTGTAGATGTGCAATATGATCCTCAACATGCTTGGAATAGATAGTTATGTCATCGAGGTAAACCAAGATAATATTGTTGATAAGCCCTTTGAATGCCATATCCATAGCTCTTTGGAAAGTAGCCCCTGCATTGGATAGCCTAAATGGCATCTTGTTGTAAGCATAAGTGCCCCATTTAGTAGTAAATGTTGTCTTGAATTGATCAGATTCTTGGACCCGAATCTGATTATACCCTGAATATCCATCGAGTAAAGAAAACCTTTGGGCCCCTGATACTATCTGAAGAATCTGTTCCATTGATGGCAGAGGGTAGTGATCTTTTAGTGAGGCACGATTCAAATCCCTGAAGTCCACGCACAATCGAATTTCACCATTCTTCTTTCTTACAGGTACCAGATTGGCCACCCATGATGAATGTTTGATGGGAAAAATTATGCAGGCTTCAATGAGCTTTGTTAGTTCCTTCCACATTAGTGGCTCAATTCGGGGGTTGATCGGCCTCTACTTTTGATGAACTAGCTTAGAACTTGGGTCCAGTTCAATAGTATGTTGTGCTAGGCCTGGATCAAAACCATGCAGGTCCTTATAACTCCAAGCGAAGATGTCATGGTATTCTTGACACAACTTAGTGAAGGATTTCTTTTCTTGATTAGTGCACACTTTTCCAATCTTCAGAAATTTCTCGCTAGCTACCTCAACCTCCTCAAAATCTTCTTCTTTGATTGTCATGTTAGTGCCCTACCACTTGACCTGATCATCTGTGTCAAAAATAGATTCGAGAGTGACTAGGCCTTTTGGTAACTTATTTCCTTTCAACTGGATGACTTGATCACCATAGGATTTCTGAAATTTATCCTGATGTTTGACTGCGAACTCTGCTTCTTGTTGTAGGAAGAGGACAATTTGTTCATCATTGTCGAACACTTGCCAACTACTCACATTATCGGGTACTGCAGGATGAACTACCATTTTGATGATTTGTTGTCTTTCCTCCATGATATCAATAGGTATGTCATATTGTGAGCCCACCATGGCTAGCCTATCAACATCTTGATTCTGACTTCTGGGAATTACATGAATTCCAAAAGCCTCAAAATCTTCAATTAGATCCCAAACTCGATTTTTGTATGATCTTAGAAGATCATTCTTGGATGTGTTGTGCATTCGTTACTTGATGAACAACCAATTCACTATCTCCAAACACAGTCAGAGCCTTGATTCCCCTCTTTTGAGCTAGCTGGATCCCTTGCACTAGGGCTTCATACTCAACAACATTGTTGGTGCAACTAAACTACAATCGGAAGGATGAGAAATATTTATCTCCTTTTGGAGAGATCAACATAACTCCTACACCGGATCCATTTTTGCTCCTTGAGCCATCAAAGAAGAGTTTCCATAGTCCCTCGAATCATTGGGTGCTTTGACCAATTGTGGTACAATCACACCTTCCTCATGTACATAGTATGTTCCCAATCTAGTCTCTTCTAAAAATAGTAGACCAGACTCTTCATTTGCCAAAAATCATCATATGGGTCATATTGGTGATCTATACTTACTTCATCAAGGACTATGTCAGGAACCTCCTCTATGAGAGTAGTCGGTTTGTGGTCTGCATCTTCCTCTTCGGGTTCACCAATGGCATAATTTCCATTTACGGGCTTGACTGTGTATGGTTCCACATGGTTGTGGCAAATGGGTTCAGCTCTTATAGTCACCTTCGTCCCATACCAAGTTCTCAAAATCATGTGTGACTAGTCTGCTGATAAATAACCACCCATTTTGGTGGTGAAGTCTCATGATAAGAAAATGGAAAGAGAGGAGGGAGATCGATGACCGATATGTCCTGTGTGAATGAAAAACTGGGACATGCGTGGATGGTGAGTTGTAGCCCTTTAATGATCCCAACAGTCTTGACTGCCATGCCATCCAACTGAACTACTCCTTTTGAAATTGGGGTATATGAAATCCCCAATACGTCTACAATCTGCTTAGGCATGACAGAAACTACGGCCCCCAAATCGATCATGTAATTATGAACCAAATGATTGCCGATGATTAGAGAGATGTAAAATGGTGGTGGCTTATTTTCTCTAGGAATCCCTTTTGTCTCCGGTTGACATAGACTGGTTGATATGGATGCTCCATGACTCGATGGTTTATCAGTAGTGCCAAAACTATTCAAAGCTTCTCGTAGAAAATTCTCTTTGAGATGGTATCGAAAGCACATCCCACATGGTAACGCTCAAATTAGTCTTTTTCATCTGCTCTACGATACTTGAATGGTATTGCCCCTACCTTGCTGATGCTCTTCTGGGTTAGTATCTTCTTTTGGAAAATGTCTATTCGGCACCATCACAACTATAGGTCCATTACTCTTTGGAGATTGGCTTGTGGATACTTCCGGTGATTTCCTCCCTGCATCTTTATCTATCACTGGTTGTGTTTGAGGATGTGAAGCAGATGCTTGGTCAACTTTAGAACTTTGTGGTTCTATTGCCCTCTTTTTGGAATGCGTATTTGAAGCCATGAGGAGGCATCGACATTTAGTCCACAAAAATCATCAGATTGCCAATTTACTAATGTGGTTTCTTCAGTGAGTGGAGTCTGATTATCTTGGGTTGTTGTCTCAACTACTGATTCTGATGGGCTGGATATACTTTGGACCATGAGAGCCTGACTCAAAACTCCATTTGGGTAGAGATTCTGATTGTGGGGTTGGGAACAAGGATAACACCATTCATAATCTTGGATGAGATTGTTTTGAATGGGAACTATGGCTCTAGAAGAACTGGTAGTAGAAGGATTTTAGGGAATTCAAAGGTTTAATATTGGTAGCTTGGCTTATGGTTTGGTTCTGTGACTGACTGTTTCCTTGAAAGGGAGAATGATTCATTTGATATTGAGATTGGAAGGGGAAGTATATTGGGACTTCTTGCCTCTTCATTACCACAAGTTCATTCCTAAAATTTTGCAATAGTGACTTCACCTCAGCTAGGTCATTAGTAGGGTTGGACATAGGCATGGTTGTTGAATTCAAAGCTGTTAGAATTGGCACAAGAGCTAGTTGTTGGCTTGTGAGTTCTACAAACATAGGCATAGGAGGCCTAGGGAATTTTTACCTACTTGAATTAGGCAATTCTCAGCTATGACAACAATTTCATAGACGTCAGGAACAATATTACCTCCCATTGATTGAATCAGGATAGCAATATCACTATTCAATGCTCACAAATAATATAGGAAAGTGCTTTGTGGAGATGGACGTACAAGAGCGGAATCCATTTCCAAGTTTTGTCGAAGCGAAGATTGAAATCACTCATATATTCTTGAGGAGATCTTTTGATGGTATGGAATTGTTCCACAAGGGATAAATGATCACTTTTGTCTTCAAACTACTTGCAAAGCTTGGTGCCCAACTCATTCCATGTAGTAATTCAAACCATGTTTAAGCTCCTGAACCATTGAAGTGCCCTTCCTTTAAAAGAAGTAGCAAGAAGTCAAACTGCTATGTTATCTTCTGTGATACTGTGAACTGTGCAAATGCTTGCTACATCCAGTATGTGTTCCCAAGGGGAAATATTAGTTTCACCATTAAAAAATGGCAAACTTTTAAGGGCGGATCTTTGGTATAGCGTCTCTCTGTGCCAACTGCAAGGGGGCTGCTAGCATTAAAAGGAGGACAAGTATTTTCCACCATTGTGAATCTACATGGATTATACCTTGGTAGAGGAAAATGTCCATCAGGTGGAGTTGAATGCCCCCTACGAGGAAAATCCATAGGTGCGGTGACTGAAGGACTTCTGCCTCTTCTTCTTGGAGGGGATAATGAAAGCTCTGTATGCTGATAATTTCCCTACCTTGAGAAGCTCTTGTATGAATCCTTCACATAAGTTGATATACTGAACTTTGAAATCCAGAGATATGGAGTCACTGGTACTACTTAGATTGATTCGGTGTGATAGTGACACATGGGATCATCTCTCAAGTTGTGGGACTTAGACTAGAGATGAACCTCCGGAGAGAGGCGGCTTCCTTTGTTTAAACTAGGTGCTCTACTCTTCATGGGATTAAGGAGAAATTGCAAAGAAATAAATCCTAAACTAGAAGTGGTGATGCACCAAAGAGCAGGGATGTTCAACTTTTGGAAGGGTTATGTGAGTGAGATGCTAGCATCCTAAATCACTTTCACCTATTGTAACTAAAAGGGTATGAGTACCACAAACTAGAAACACACGTTCCTTTGTTAAACTTATACAAAAGAGAAAGAACACGATTTGGTTCAGATACACAGATAACTTTATTGGAAAAATTAACACAAGCACATCTTAAGCACCCACTTTACACAAAATAAAGATAATGTAACTTCTAATCAACAATAGGAAAAATACAATCACAGCTGAAGAGAAAATAACCACATCACTTAATCTTGGCATACAGTAAATAATCTGAAGTAAAGGCAAGTTACTCAAACATACTAAGGAATCACATTCACAAAGCATGTAATAAATAATTATTTCACACAGTGATTCAGACTTTCAAATGGCAGAGTGTAATTCTCAATAAAATTAAAAGGGACTTCACAAATATATGAAAATACTCTTCCAAGCTTGAAGAGTAAAATCACCAAAATCTCAAAAATTGTATATCTATGAACTCTAAGCATTCATCTATTTATAAGTTCCTTAGGCTGAGCCATTACAGTTGGGCCCTTAACTAACATTTTACTAAAAATAGAAATGTCATTAAATTAAGGGAACAAGCTCCCATGAAAATAGCAAAACTATTGCAAGGGTTTGACCGAGTCAACCCTACAACTCTGACCGATCTGGAGCTCAAATTTGTCCTTCCATGGCCACTCAATCCTGATTTGGCTCTGCAACTTGTTCATTTTTTCCGAGCTCCTCCTGGCTTTCCTTCCATACAGCCAGTCTTTGATTGTATTCAAAAAATGTTTGATTATTCCCTGATTTCTTCATCTTCAGGTCCACATGCGTAGTGACTTACTACGTCTTTGTCTCGATCTCTCTGGTAATTCAGGCTGGTATTCTTTTCAGTTTGAAAATGACCTTGGACATCCTTCCTATGAAGTTCTGGCACAAGACCATTCGATCGATGGAATCAGAATTAAAAGTTCTTGTGACATCATCATCCCACTTCACCAAGTCTTTGAAGTTTTCCTGAATCTATTCTTTCAGGGAGGGCATCGATATTCTCATTGAAGAATTTACAATGAGCAATATCAAATTCTTCTGATATGTCATTCAAGGCGTCTGTGATTTCTAATCACTTGTCATCCAATTTTTTAATCAAGTCTTGTAACACCTGGCACCTAAACTCCATAGCCTTTTGATATTCAAACAACTTTGAGGCATCATCAATCACCCCTTCCTGAAGAAGCAAGTCGGAATCCACTACCCTAACCTCTTCCCATGTTGCTAGATTCAGATTCAGATTGTTGCTTTCCTCAGAGAAAGCCTCATCCATCTTCTGAATAGTTATCTTTGCCTCTTACAAATCATTATAGATTTCCATAACTTCCTTGATCAAAGGATTTGCTTCCTGCAGTATTCATTCATCCACCCATTTACTGATCTCCCTTTCTGGCCAAGTTTCTCAAGCTCGTGATAAGAGAAGTCATCAATAGAAGCTGAAACTACTAAGGCCGTAGTAGATGAGGACTCAGTAGATGAAATGGGTTGTGTAACTCTCTCGTAACAAAGATGTGAGTTGTTCGACCTTAGCCTTTAGCTCATCTTTCGTAGCTTTATCCTTGTCATATTTTTCCCATCAGGGCCCCCAGAGCAGTGTGAACATCCTGTTTGGCCCCCTCATGAGTGGCCTTTCCCAATGAAAATCTGGAAATCTGATAATCTGCAGCCATGATTGTTTCCTTGGTTTTTCCCTCGGCAGGAGTAGCGACCTCTATCACCCATTCTCTAGATGAATTTACTGTCAGATTTGACATGGTCCTTGGTCTCTTGGCCTATTTTGGGTGTTTGCTCCAAGATGCTGAGATCCATGACATCTCCTAGAGGCACCTTCTTTTTCTACTTGGGGTTTTCCTGAATAACCACTCTGGAATAGCTGATAATGAAGAAGATGGAGTGGTAGATGTGACACTTAAGGTCTGAGTTGAGGCAAGGGTACTGGGAACATTCATGGGTGTCTGGATAGAAGTGGCAATGATGGATGGGGTGGATGTTAACACAACAGTGGGAATTGATACAATGGTATTGGAAGATGGAATGGCAGGAAAAGGAAGTGATAAAGGAAATGGAGGAGGGAAGGGTGATCCAATATTCTCTCCAACCGAGAGAGCTGGAAGGGATGAGAATACTTGGGCCATAGAAGGAGATGGGAAAGATGAAATGCTGGCAGAAGTGGGAGGAACTGATGGAGGAAGGGATGATGGAAGAGAAGAAGGAAGTGATGAACCTTGTGAACAATCAGGAGAATCGCTGACCACAATCACATCCACCCCAGTCTTGGCTATAGGTATTTCTGAGAAACAGGAGTTTGAGGAAGAGATGAACTTCCAACAACAAATGAAATTTTCCTTGGTACTGTGGGGGTCTTCTGAGTCGACCGCTTTCCCTTTGTGGGTGTTGTTGGGTTTAAGACTGGTGGGGCTGTTGTACTTATAACCTGCTCACTCAACTCCTTTGGGTTTGATCCCAAAAGTAGCCAACCACCTGTAGGTCCTTTGAAGAATGGGACCCTCTATCTTTTGTATTGGAGCATTCTTCTTGATACCAATCAATCCATGGAAGTGGTTGATTGGCAACATACTTTGGTCTTATATGCTTCATCCAATACTTCACCATCATCTTGCAAATCTACCAGATCTCAGCTATCCCATACTGGTGAATTTCATCTACGTCCAATCTTTCATAATCTCTTTTTCGGATGATATACTCATCCCGACAATGAATCCAGATGTCTTCTAGTTGAGATGTATGGGAAGTCAACATCTGTCTCACCAAACTTTCCCAAGTAGTCGAAGTTGGTTCTTGGATGAAAAGTCCATGCAGGGTTACCTCGGCCATCTCTCGCATCGACATTCTTGGCTTTGTGAATGTTTTGACAAGTATACCTACCAATCGAAACCGAAAAATGCACTCCTACCTTGTGGCGCTTGTTTTGGATCCGATGGTAATCCAACAGTTGTCAAACCAGCTCCAGTAGAACCCATTTGTCCATAGGACACCTTGGCAATTTTCTAGGGGCACCAACGAAACCCAGAATTTGAATGTAGGTGAAAGTGGGAAATTGGAGATAGATAGCTCCCCATTCCCGTACTTCTTTGAAGGCTTCATCAAAAATTCTCTGATTGTACAACTCTTTGTCAAAGTGGTAGAGGATGACTGCGAAGAAAGCATCACTTGACCCTTCAAAGTGCTTGCACCCCTCACTCAGAGTGAGCTGGGGATAGAAGTCATAAATCTAGGATGTGCTCGAACGCCCTTGGTATTTAGTCTGGGAAAATCTCCCATGGCAGCGGCAGCATAGACCAGAATGATGTCATGTAGAATGATTTTGTGGTTGACACTCTACCCAACTGATAGCAGATGGAGCTACTTGATATGCTCTCCCCACCTGATAAGCTCCTTGTTCTTCTTGATAGTGGCAATGTATAAAAACATCCACTCTTGGAATTCCTTGGCAGCTGGGAGGCCTGAGACTCGGCTCAGTAGTATGATTATGTCATTGACTTCCTGGATGAAGTCTGCCCTGTACAAGGTTTTTGGCAACTTGGCCATGCTCTTGGCCAAGTAGCTTTTCATGACAATCTTGGTACATGAATCAACATCCTTGTTCCAATGTTCTACTATGATTTCGGTGAAATAGTGGCATAGTTTGGAATGTCAGGTAGCCTGAGAAGATCTTCAAAGAAATCAGGATCTAGGTGAATGACCACCTTGTCATCATCATCCTTAACTGACATAGAATCTACATCGAAGTGGGCAGCTGCAGCTAGAACAAACTCGGGACAATGCATTGAAGCAGGAAAACCAGCCGCAAGGACAAGCCCACTTGTCATAAATTACCTGCATCCATGGCTTTTTGTTAGGAGCCTTCACTCTGCTCCAAAAATCTGGGAAGTCAATCTGACCTAAGTCAGTATCCCCTATGTTACCTAGATCAGATGATAGGCAAGACTGAGGAGCAACTCCAAGGAATGAATATTTCATCTTCTCTTTCTCTTTTGAAGTAGAAGTAGACATGAAGTTCTAGATTTTGGAAGCCGAAGAAGGAAAAACTCTGAAATTCTATAGGATGAAAATCTCTAAAGAAATCTCCGAAGTCACAATCTCTGAAATTCCAAAAGAAAATTTCAAAAATAAAATCAAAAAGAATGCTCAAAAATGAGAGTATCCAAATTCTGAAATGAAAACCTCCAAAAAATTTTTCCAAATGATTTTCCCAAAAAAATTTCTCAAATGGAAATTTCCAAAGTGAGTTTCCCCAAAACTCCAAAGTGAATTTTTCTCCAAAGAAATTTTCTGAAAACACTTTCTCCGAAATGGAAATCTCCAAAATTTTCTTCCCGAAATGATTTTCTCGAAATGTCCAAAGTAATTCCAAAGTGAGTTTCCCAAAATTTTTGAGTAATTTTCTCTGAAGTGAGTTTCCCCAAAATGCTCTCTCTCGAAAAAGACAAACTAGCAACTCTGCAAAAACTTGAGATCTACCTCGAGATGATTTTGTGAATAACCTGAGAAAACTGGAGATAACTCAAAAATGAAAACATGGTGAATGGGAAGTCCATTATTCAAAAACACAAAAAACAAAAAGGAAAGAAAATGGGAGACGAGAACAAAAAGAAAATCTAAAACCAAAAAGAAATAACAAAATTAACATACCTTGAAAAAGGATGTCAAAAAG
Source organism: Taxus wallichiana var. yunnanensis (assembly GCA_018340775.1). NCBI lineage: Eukaryota > Viridiplantae > Streptophyta > Pinopsida > Cupressales > Taxaceae > Taxus > Taxus wallichiana. Next base: position 745,699,555 of record CM031244.1, on the reverse strand, counting down.
ACAAGAAAAAAAGGGATGTCAGAGATATTTGTCAGGTGAAAATGACCGTAGAAAAATCAAGTTTAAATAGAAAACCCTGACATTTATGGCAAAAATCTGATCCGTACGGGGTTGGTGAAGAAATAAATGCTCAAAAAACTCTGAAGTTCCAAAACCTGAAAAACCCTGAAAGTCTAAAAATTTGAAATTCGGGATTTCGGACTTCGGGAAATTGGAAACAAAATGTGAATTGGTGATGAAAAGTTCCAAACCCAAAGTCTAAAATTTGAAATTTCGGACTTCGAAAAAATGAAACCAAAACACCAAATGTTCGAATGAAAGCTCAAATTCTGAAAACCCAAAACCCAAAAATTTAGAATTTCAGACTTTCGACTTTGAAAAAACTTCCAAAATGAAAACTCCGAAAATCTGAAATTTAACAATTAGACTCTAAGACTTGGAAATTCATTGTACATGGGATCTCTTAAAAAAATCAAAAGGTCATGTCCGACCTCATTTGACTTACTTCCACTTCTCTTCCTCCTTGATAAAATTTGTCACTATATCAATTTCCACAATCCCTTTGATAAAATTTTCCACTAACACAATGCGTCATCTCACAACAATCCACATCCATAGTTTATAACCTAGTCGCATTTATTCCCACATCTTTTCCACGTATCAATATGAGTGTTATTACAAGTACCCCTCCATCCTCACAACTATCCCCTATTACCGGTATCCCAATATATGGCTATACCTATCCACATGAAAATATACAACCTTCAACACAACTAATTAATACTTATATTCCACATCCCTATCAATATATCCAATCCTCTTGTCAACCATTTTCCCTTAATCAACCTACAATATACTAGTCAATACTTTTTATTTTAAAAATCCCCTTTACCTTACAATGAATATCAATTTTTTGTGTTTTCATTGATGCAAAACCCCATTAATGAAAAATCGTATCATGGAGTGGAGTCATATGATGCTCATAGTGATGATGACATGGAGATTCAAGTAGGTTATGAGTTTAAAACCCTATCTCAAAAGCGGTAGGAGAGAAATTTCTCCTAAGAGGCCATAATTTCTTTATAGTGAATGGATGATGATTTTATGGTGTATATGACTCCCCGGTTTCTAGAAAGGTATGGTAGTGGTTGTGGTGATGAGTGAATCCCATTCAAATAGTCATTTTTATGAAGAAGTTCAAGTTGAGACAAGGTTTTCCAAAGCAAGAAAAACTAAATGGACATTATGGTGAATATGTTAGTTTTTATTTATGTCCATGATAGTTTTAGGTCATATTGGTGCATTGAATGGTAAAGTATGGCTCATTTGTGTTGATCTGTCAAAGAGAAAATTTGGGACAATTTGTAGAGATCAAATTGGTTGAAGGTATTCCACTTATAGTTGGAAGGGTTTACAATATTTTATGGAAATATTATTTAGATATATTTAAAATGGTATAATTTTGGTCTCATGATGAGTTTATTTGATGTGGTTTCTAGGTCATTTTGTGAGCAAGAAGTTTCTTGCTTTTCAGGACATGACTGATTTTGTTAAAAGATTGAGTTGGTTGAAGCATGATATGGATTATTTGATGCTTTATACCACTTTTAAAGTGAATAGGGGTGATTTTTCTTCTATTTAAGGAATTTATAGGTTTTTAAAATAAGCAAGGTTACAAGTTAGTCGAGTTTGTAAAACTGGGTTTTGGGTAGCTTATTTTGGTGAAGATAAACACAATTTTGGTTTGATTACATGGGTTTTTCATGGTGTATAACTTGATTATATATGTTTTACATGTTATCTTATTTCCATTAAGTGGTCACATGCCATATTTGAGTTCATATTCAAGGGTCTTAGGGTCCAAAGGTAAAATCAAGTTATTGGAAACAACTATTTTGAGAAGGAAATGAGCCAATGAGCCCATTAAATGAAATAATTTGATTATTTAAAGTAAAATTGAAACCATTTATGATGTTTAAATGTCATATTACACATTTTTGGTTATATTTATATCTTGAATAAAAATATTTTTGTGTTAGAGGTTTTTTCTCATCCTAGTGATGGGGTTTTTATGATTGTTGGTGTAAATTGGATGGTTTTAGGCATGGCCGACCTATATGGGTCAAATTTGAATGTTTTAGTGATTCATATGGGATTTTTGTAAGTTGGTATGGTCAAGATAAAGGAGGTAAACTAACATATTTTTAATTTGAATCAAGAAGAGCTTATAAAAGTGAAGTTTTGGGTGTAATTTGCAACTAGTTGAGTGTGTATGAAAAGTGTGACCTAGGTGTGATTGATTTTCAGGTTTGAAGGCATGTTTTGAGATATTAACAAGTGTTTGAAAATTTAAATAATGAAATAAAGTGTGTGTGTAAGGGTTTGATGCATTGATAATTGAAGATAGTGTAAGTGTGTACAAGTTTGAAGACCTAGGGTTTGAACAAGGTGTGTTTGTGAGCTGAATTTGTCATATCCATCAGTTGTGGAAGAAAAAAATATATTATATTTTCATCATAAGTGATTGAGTGGGTGCTTTATCATCTTGGTGGGTTTTATCCTCCTTGTGGAGTTGGTGCTTCACAAAATTAGGGGTTGGTGCTCCTTGTAGGGTTGGTGCTCTACTAAAATAGGGATTGGTTCTCCTTATGGGGTTGGTGCCTCACTAAATTAGAAACATATCAATATAAATATTTTTTTTAGTGGGTTTCTTCCCATGAGGTTTTACCATTTATATCTTGTGTTTTTGTGTTGATTCTCTTGTTCATGGTTGATTTCATGTATGTTATTTGATGATGTGCACACATTAATGATTGGATAAGTGGTTTATGATTTAAATAAGAAATCTAAAATTAAATTTGGTTTGTAAGTACTTATTCACTCCCCCTCAATCCATTGTGCTTCCAATAATTAGTAGCGGAGCAGGTCCTTTTGGAGAAGTTTGATCACTTGAAAGGAGATCCTTGAAGCAAAAAATGGTGAGTTAATAGAGTGGTTTCTCTACCAACAAGGCACCACTGTTTGATGGAACAAACTATTTTTTTTTATTTTGAGGATGAAGAATCATATCATATCTCTAGGGTTTGATGTTTGGAAAGTTGTTGAAGATGGGTATACTACTCCTGCCACTCCTCCTACTAGTAACAAGAAGGCATGTGATGAAAATTCTAAGGCCTTTAATGTTATCATATGTGGTCTTGGAGAATATGATATGGGAAAGGTAATGCATTACAAATAGAAAAAAATCATGGGAGAAACTCCAAGTGTTGTATGAAGGTGACTCAAAGGTAAAAATTGCTAAGCTTCAAAATTTTAGAAATCAGTTTGAGAGTCTTAAGATGAATGATAATGAATCTATTTTTGCATATCTTCTTAGATTTGACAAGGTTGTCAATAGCATGAAATGGTTAGGAGAAGATGTGAAAGAATAAGTTGTCCAAAAGGTTTTGAGATCCCTAACTCCTAGGTTTGATTCTAAAGTATTTGCTATTGAAGAGGAAAAGGATTTGACTACTTTGAAGATGGATGAGTTATATGGGACTTTGACTGCATATGAAATGAGGATAGGTGATTCCAAACCAGCCAAGAGATAGGTTGCTTTCAAATCTGAAATGAAGTCAAAATCAAAGAAGGTGAAAGATGATTATATTACTCTTGAAATCGAATATGAATATATCTTTGTTATGGTGACTATAAGATTAAATGTTGGGTCTAGTAGGTATAGAGGTAAAATTTTCATTTAAGTGTTTAAATTATGGTGAAATAGGCCAATTTTCTACTAAGTTTCCTCATAGGCATGAAAAGGAAGATGATGAAGATCATGAGGCTTATCATAACAAGAAAAATCACAAGTTTAGTAAAGGTAAGAAGAAATTTAAGAAGTTTGACTACAAGAAGGGAAAAATAATTTTTAATACAAAGGAAGATAATGAATTGTCTAATGCTAGTAGTGGTGTTATAGATTTTGAATCTGAATCAGATCATGAGGATGTAGGAAATGAGGTTCTATTCATCAATGATGTAATAAAGTCTTCTAGTGATGGATCTTCTTTATTAGGATATTTTATATCAGGTTATTAACAACTACTCGATTAAATATGAATAGGATGTCAAAGATTATCTTGAGGGCATATAAATATAGGTAAAGCATGTTGATAAATAGAACAAGAAGTTGAGTCTTTAGTTCAAAGAGTATGCAAATTATATTCATAAGATAAAATAAAAGTACAAGTCTAAATCAAGTAAGTAAAGTGATCAATCATATTGCTAGAATAAAAGATAAAGTACATTGTTTTAAGTTTGAAGGATAAAGAAGGTGTGTGCTAAAAAAGAAAAAGATATAGAATTCATAAGGGTAGAGCTACTAGAGGTTGGAAATAAGACTGTCCTTTCAGATGTTTGAGAAAAGTGTCAATGATCTATATGATCTTCTTGGAAAAAAAAGATAACCAAATGAAAGAGTTGGTTTGGGATTCAAATATGATTCCAAAGGTAAGGAGAAGAAACAAGGTATGATTTTAAGTGAGGAATTAGGTGAACCAAGCATCAAGGAAGAAAATAAGGTGATCCCCACCAAAGAGAATGTGAAGAAAAAAATAATTAAGGAAACCAAATACTTCAAGGTATGAAATAACTTTCAATGGTTATTGTTATACATGTAATGGATTGGTCATAGAGAAAAAGAGTGTAGAGGGTCTTCTAGAGATACTCAGTCATGGAGAGACAATTAGAGTGAATATTTTAAGAATTTGGTACACTACAAGTGCAATGAGGTAGGTCATGTTGCTATTGTTTTCTTGAATGATTCATCTAGATAAGTTAAGGTCTATAAAGGAAAGATTTTTGTGTTAGGCTACAACTATAATAGGACTATTGGTCATGTTGAAAAAAACTACTATCATGAATATTCAAGGAAAAATCATAGGTTTCAAGGTCCTAGAGTGCAAGGAAGTATCATTCAGGGGTAAAAATGCATGAGCACATTCATATAAGGACTTGGGAGCCTAGAGGAGACAATGGTGTCCCATCAAGAGCAAGTGTTGATGAAAGCAAATCATGACTCAGATATCTAATCAAAAACAAGTTAAAGGAGAATCTTAGATGTTCAAGAAGGTTTGGGACCTTCTTAGGTCTTTCTTCTAGATCCTCCATGTTGACATATGCCTCTACTATGCTTCTTATAGGTATACCAACTCATATAATTAATTAGAGTGAAGAGGGGCTGTCAAGGTATGTCACTTCAAGTCATTAAGCATGTTCTTATGGTTCAATAAGGTTAATCATGTTGTGAAATTCAAGATCCTTATATAGTGGTCATTTGGTGTGTATGTATGTGTTCTTGAAGTCTGAGTTTACATTTTCATGGTGAAGTTGTATGTTTGAGATGACTTTGTGAGTGCATTAGTCATGATGATGTCTTATAAGAAGTTTTTGTGTCATGTATTTCATGTAAGAAGTATTTCTTTGGTATGAGTTAGTGGTTAGAGTTGATGGAAGTGTCTATGGTCTATATTATCTCATATTGTTTGGTTTGGAAAAAAATGGTGCATCATGAGTTTTTTATAAGCTCCAAGTGCATGAAAAAATATGTCTAAGAGTTTATGGTGCATGTGAATATATGAAGTGGTCTCAAAACAAGTAAAAGTGTGAAGAGTCTCTCTGAGCATTCAAGGTCAATCATTGGTTTGTCATGGTCATATAGGGATGTTGAAGACCAAATGTTATAGGTTATATGTTAATATGGAGTGATCATAGTGATTTAAAATGATCTAATTCTTTAAGAAGAAGGATTGAAGATGGAATGTGTCATCAAAATGATGACTTGATAAGACCATCATTCCAAAATGGGTATGTGGTAGTGATGTTGTAGAATCAGGTGATTTTAAGTGTAAACTAAGGTGGATCCAGGTAAGCAAATGATGTTCATTTTTCCAAATCAAGTAAAAACTTTTTAGGACATTAGGAGGTGTTATTCCAAGTTAAGGTGGTCAATTTTGAGCTTTAAATCAAATTGTGTGCATTCTTGAAGTTTCTCGATCATAATTGATTCTAGGTGTTCTAAAAAAGTGATATGAAAGGAATGTGAAGTTTAAAGGTGAAAATGGTGGTTCCCATAGAAATTTTTTGTACAAATCATCTAGCTAGTGTTTTTTCAAGATTCAAGTGGTTAGATCCTGAAAATACCTAAAGTTATGGGAATCTCTAACAGTGTTGAGTTTGTTACTATGAAGGTGCAAGAGACCTAATTGCCAAAAGATGAAAATGCAAATAGGGTAAGTTTTCTTTAGGAGCATGATTCAAGGTTCATGGAGGTGGTATTATGGCCAAATGGGTATTGAAGACTACTACAAATTCCAAGAAAAGATAAACTAACAAGACTAACACCACATAGTCTAATGGAGGTGGTGTTATTTCTTATATGATATACAAATCAAAGCATGGTGTAAAGTTTAAAGGTATGTGGTTAGTCATTTTTATAGTTTTTCCTTTAAGGAAAAATAACATCTTGGTGCATGTGGGACTAAAAGCACAAAGTATATTAAGAATTTCTAATCATGATTAAGGTTTGCTAATCACAATTAGTGAATTAACAAGTGATTAAGATGTGAGGAGCCTTAATCAACCACTTAGGGTCAATTAGGAGGCTAGGATAAGCTTTTAAATCTTGTTGAGATGTTGTGGAGGAAAGTGGGGTGATTTTGAGTGGTTGGAAGAGGGGTTTGAGCCAATAATAGGGTAAAAAATAGGCTTAATTAGCTAATAATCACTAATTGTTTGTTTGGAAGAGGATTTTGACTTATGATTTGTCGTAAAGTGGCATCCTGAATGTGAAAGAGGATAAGTAATCAACAAAGCATTGTTAATTGACAAAAATGGTAAGAAATGTTAGTTAATTAGCATAAATCACTAATTATAATGGAAATGGTAAGAATGAGAGTGATTTGTGTGCTTTTTAACAATAAGATTGCAAAAGTAGAATTTAGGTGTCTACAGGTATCTATAACAGTGATATTTTTCATAAAAGTTTGTGTATCAAAATAAGAGCGTGATTCTTCATTGGTCCGGGGCTAGTTAGTTGTGTGTGTACATATTGATGATGAAACAATGGTGTACTAAGCTTTAATGATTCTCATAGATTACAATGCTTGAATAAGGTTGGCCTATCTTTGCATGAATATTTGAAGCTATGTAAGATTAGATTTTATGGTGTTTGCATCTTTAGGGAATCATGTATAGTGTTCAAAGTTGAATGAGTGTTCATAGGCTTGTAGGTGGTTACTTTCTCTTATGAAGGATATTGTGAACTTCTTGAGAGTGTGGAAGCTTAACCAAGATCTGAAATTGTCCTCCAACAAAGAAAATGTGGTTTTTATGGTCCATTTCATTCCAATTTGGTGTCTTAGTGAAGGAGTATAGAAGGTTTAATGGTAAAAATTATGTCTCATTTTTTTGTTTTGAGCACCTATAGGTGTGAGGACATTCTTGCACCATTCTTGATGAGGTTAAAGTCTTAAGAATAGGGTTATGTAGTGGTGAATATGTCATTCACCTTTGATTCTTTATAAAACATGATCTCGGGTATGTGAAAGCTTTAATGTTTCCCTTATTTATGTCTTGAGCTAAATGACTAGCTACAGTACAATGCATGTAAAAGAGGTAGAGCATGTGGCATTTATAGGTATGAGGTGTGTTGAGAAGTCCTAGAGCTAATCTAATTTCTCTAGAAATAATGTCATAGAGGTGATAAGGTGTTTGGGTCTTAAGTTTCTAAGAACAAAGTGAGTATAAAAGCTATTATTGGTGAGAAAATTTGTCGGGTAGAAAAATTAGGTGTCTCCACCAACGTTCATGGGGCTACGCCCCTCTGCATTGAATGGTATAACTCCCATTATTGAAAGTAAAATAATCATAATCCTATCTAAATGTTGTGGGTGGCCAAATTGGTTGGGGATCACACAGGACACTCCATTGAACCTATGGCAAAGTGCTTGTATATGAGGGTACAAGGGAAGAAATTACAACATGAAGGGAGAAAGGGAGAAATTATGCAAGGAAGATTACTTCCATGAGTAGATTGTAGAGCTCACACCCAATAATCAGAGTAGTTCAACCTTCAATATAGAGGAAAGCACAATGAAGCTAGCGGGACCAATGAATTAAAACACCAAGTTTTTAAATTCATCTATCGAGGACACCAAGTTCCTCTCCAATTCCATATAGAACAACTATGATTACAAAGTATATGAAAGATAGAAAATAGAGGGAAAAAATAAATGGAAATAGAAGAAGTATAGCTTTTATTCCATGTGTAGTGATGAATACAAAGCTTCAACCAAGCTATCATAATTCTACATAGTAAGAGTTCTTCAAAATTTGAATCCCTTGGAATGGAGAGGCCATCCCAATTTATAACAATCTGAATTGTCCTTTCACCTCCCTCACATGACTCTTCATTTCCATATTCCACTCATGACCTTTTGTTTTCCATGAATTAAGTATTTCTCTTATAATTTTGAGAAAATACTTTTACAAATTTAAAATAGGTCACTTAAGTGAATAGGATGAAATACAATGATGAGGCATAACGAAGAATTAGAATGGAGAGAGAAAGAATAGAGGGAAAGAGAGGAAGGGGGAATGGATGGAGGGAAACACTCCTCATGAAAAAATTATTTAAATGCCTTGATGTAGTTATAAACTTTGAGCAAGATTTCGCCACCGGTGATCTTCTACATCTACATTGATGAAGATTTCTCCCTTGAATATCTTTGAATCATTTTCCCAATCTAGTGATGATTGCAAACTCTATTATGCACAAACATCCTGACCATAGAATAAGTGTTCAAAAACATTATTCGAGGTTTAACGATGAAAGCTTGAGATGAACACATATAATGCCCATGATGACCCTCCTTGAAACTTGGTTGATGAACTCCTTGACTCATTGAAATCATTTTGATCAACTATCTTTGAATCACCCAGCTCCTTAAGTGATGAAGATGAATTCACATGATGTTCCTTGTAATGCCCTACTTTGTAATATGAGATGATCATTCCAAACCACGAAAAACCACCATATCTTCATGATTGATTACACCTAAGAAACTAGACCAACTTGTGCACTTGAAATTCATGTTTCCTTAACACTTACTATATTTAGAAGTGACAACTTACTATCTTAAGTAAGTTTCGTAGTTTTCCTTTTTGGACCCCATATGGTGATATCAACCTGAATGATTATCCCTCAATGTCTCATGTTGTGCCAAACTTTCCCTTGAGAACAACCTGTAATTTTTAGTAAGTACACATGGGGCAACTTACTATTTTTAGTAAGTGTCATAGTTAGCTTTTCCCAACCTCAAATGGCTATGGTAGCTTGAATTATTTCTTCTTACTGTGTTCCTCTCTCCTTTTGGACCAACTAGCTATTTATAGCGGGGCTTGTGGAACCACTTACTATTTTTAGTAAGTGTCAATTATGAGCCGAGATGACCTTTTGATGAATTTTCCTATGATACTCCCTCTATGTTCATCGCCTTCTTCATAGCCTCTTAAAATGGTGGATTACCCAAAGTAATATACCCCTATGTAGGAAGGCATGCTATTTTTAGTAAGTGCACTGTGGATGTCAGATTGTAACAAAATAGGTCTTGAAACTTTGGGTTTTTTCTAGGGTTCCACGCTCACATTTTGAGTAATTCCTTCATCTGAACAAGTGGGAAAATGATATTTTCATCGAAAGGGGTAGAATACTGACAAAAATACAGCCCTCCATATCCCTAAAAATAGGGACTTCATGGTATGAAAACTAGTTTACGCGAAAGTATATTTTTTAATGATCATTCCCTTCAATTTTCACGCAATTTCACCCAATGAAACCCTAAGAAGTGAAGAGGTAGCTCATTTCCTTTTTCATAAATGTTCTTCATGTGACAAGTTATAAATCTAATGAAAAATCAGTTCTCCATGTCCCTAAAAAAAAGGGACTACATGGCGCAAAAACTAGTTCACGTGAAACTATATTTTTCAATGATCATTCCCTCTAATTTTCACGCGATTTCGCCCAGTGGAACCTTGAGAAGTGGAGAGGTGGCTTGCTGATTTTTCTACTACTATGTCACGGTGGCCATTAATGGAGCTTGAAATTTTCAGGTCTGGTTTTTTCTCCATTTTCAATGAAATCAACTCCATTACGATAGGTTTTTGCTTCTTGTCTCATTGGTGAAATTTCTCTTCGATCCGGTTGCCGGTTTGACGAAATTGAGCTTTGTTCTTCGTGGAGATGGAAGTGAAATTTATTTGCTATGAGCATTCCTTGTTGTGAATGGGAGGTTGAAGGTGATTTGTAAATGGTTTTTGATAGAGGAAAAAATAGAAAAATATGGTTCATTTTTTCGTGTAGTGGTTTGCAAGATCTCTTCGATTCTTCGCTCTATGTCAATGGATTTTTCAGGCTTTCTTCTTCTCTGTTCTTCATCTTTTCTTCTCAGTTTGATGAAATATTCTTATGAGACCTATATTCCATCATGGATTGGAGGATAATGTGTTGTGACAGAGATTTTCAAGGTTCAACAATGGTGGAGGGGTGATAGGAAATTGCAAAGGAGTCTGCGAGAAAAACTCAGTAAGGGAAGGTTAAATGTTAGATGTTAAAAGTAGGAGGGAGTTTTTGAATTTGAAAATTTTACAAGGCATGGAGAGAGGAAATTTTTCATGTCCTTGACATCCCTCACCTGAAAAGGACTTGATGGAAATAATTTTTCACACCATGGCTCATCTTGACATGTGGCGGAGATCCAACGGCAAGGGATTAAAGCTAAAAAAGCAGCTTTAAAGCACTAGAAGGGCTGAGAAGCGATCGCAAAAGGAAACTTGAGGCATCATGAGGGCTGGTGTATTTTTTCATCCTTGATTTAACTCAATTAAAATGGACATGAGGGACATCAGTTTGTATGGCGTGTCAAGCGATGACATGTGGCAACGATCCAACAATGAAGGCTTTGAGCTCCCGTAAGCACCTGGGGCTGAACTGACAATCCTAGAGATTACATGAGGGTCCAGAGGGCTTATGGAAGATTTTATTGACCTTGATTTCCCTAACCTTGAGGGACTTAAGGGAAAAAAATTACACCAGATCCCGAAGTGACACGTGTCCTCATCAAAATTTGACTAACTCCCGAATTCGCTCCAAGAGGGCAACTTTAAATGGCAATAACTTTAGTTCCCGATGGAATTTTTGATGAAATTTTAAATGATATTGACTAGAAATGGAATTTGGAATCCAATTTATGGTTATAAATTCTTTATTCCTCCACTTGATCCCTAAAAAATATTATTTTGATTTGGTACTCCACTTGTGCATGAGAAAAATTAATTACAGACCCATTGCACCAAAGTGTTGTGAAAAAAATAATTTCATCGTATTCAAGGGATTGGAATCCATTTCCAAAAATGTCTCCTAACTCCATGCCTATCTCCTAGAATCACCTTCTGAAGCTCAACAATTGTTTTGGCTTGTGCACTGCCTAGGCCTGTGAACCCTAATTTTAGTGAAACTATCCCAAATTCTCTGGATCCTTCCTGAATATTCCTAAATCAATTCCATGATGTTCCTAGGCATTTGATTCACCTCTCGTGTCTAGTTTGGATTTTTGTTCCACTCCATGGGGTTTCTCTAGTCCTAGGAAGGCTAGTGATAACCCTTCCCACAATTTCTCGAAGTTTGCATCTTTCAATGAACTCTAAAATCACCTAGGGTTTGGAATTGACTTTCCTAAATCACCTAGGGTATGAGTTAGCATAAATTAAGAGGTTACTAGACTAACTGGGAAGACTCAAGGTATCTCAGAAGGATAGAATATGAAAATTTTGGTACATGGGTATCGTTGTCATGCTTTGGAAAATTATTAATTTCCTATTTCACATTTGCATGACAACAATTATGTAAGCTTAAGAATACAATATGGGATTCTATAGGTATGATGAAGTTTCTTGAGCTTAAGAAATTCTATCTAGTCTTTGATCATATGAAGTGTTTCCTAAAAGTTTTAGATACCTTGAAAACTATGAAAGTGCTAAATGAGCTATGAATACCTTGGTGTGGTTGATAAGTAAGGTAAGTTGGATTGTTAATGACTATAAGTGGCTTTCTTGCACCAAAATTACAACCTATAGGTAGGTTATGACTCTCATAAGAAGGGAAGAAAAATATTGCCTTCAAAACTATGTGCAAGGTGGTTCATGTGCTAGAAAAGTATGACTCTTGACAAAGTTGAAGCTAGATATGAAGAAAGGTTGATGTTTTGATGGTAGTTATTGTACAAAAGGTGTGAGAAGAGGTAGTTATAAGTGTATATTGTGTGCATGGTCCAAATTTGACAAGGGAGCATGAGTTTGCACCTCTTGAAAGTAGCATTGATGATTTCTAAGCATATGAGGTATGTTTTAGGTTTATCTTCTGAGGACAAGTAAGTTTTGTTTCATAAATGCATTGTCGCATCTTAATATGACACTCAAACATTGAAAAGGAGCTTTAGGGTTGTGCCAAAGTGGTTGAGTCGATTCTTGACAAGATACCAAGGTAATATGGTAAGTTTTTGTGTTTTCTCTTAGATAAGGATGTCATGAATCTAGTTGGAGTTATGGAATGAATTTTCATGATGTGTATGGTATTCTTGATCTCATCAAATTTGGTCTATAATGCACTTTGAGGTGTTTGTTAAAGAAAATCAATTCTAATGATTGAGAAATGCTAATAATTGAAAGGTTTAGAGCCAAATATGTGCCTTGAAAAGTTGAGATATCCAATGAATGAAGGTAAGGAGGAATTTTTATCACATGTACATAATTTTTGGCATGATTTACATGGTGTATGCTTTAGGTTTAGGTCTGCTTCAAAGTGGTATCTTGATGGTAAAAACATAGTTTGGGTATGAGATGACAAGTTTTTCATTAATAGAATGTGGATGAAGGTGTTATATCCCAAATCAGAGGTGTGATGATGTTTCCTTCATGTTTATTGTCATGTTTAGGTGTTGTATGTGCTCTTTTCAAGGGGAGAATAGTGTTTTCCTGCTTGAAAATGGGTCAAAATTCAGATTTTTGAGAGAGATGACTTGTTTGTGAGATAGAATGAAGACTTTTGTTGATTTTTCCAAGAAAATGGTGATCCTTTGAAGTTGAGAAAGGTGAGGAATATGTAATTTTAGTTATTCCTTTTTCATTAATGTAAAAAGGGGGAGACGTTCAGGTGGTTTTCCATTAATGACAAAGGGGAGATTATTGGCATGTTGTGGTTTAGGTGTTGTCATTGATGCAAAACCCCATTAATGAAAAAGTGGAGGATAGATTTGAGTCATATGATACTCATAGTGATGATGACATGTATATTCAAGTAGGTTATTGTTTATATATGTTGATCAAGTGGGAATTTTCTTCTTATTGCATGCCTATTCAAGTGAGCTAGATAGCCTAGGTGTTGGTGCATAGAGGTTGGAGCTTCTTGGAGGCTTGAGGAAATTTTGGAAGCATGGAGATAATTATTGGAGAGTGTTTGGGCCCTCACATATGTTTCAGGGTGTAGATATAGGTGGATGACCAAGATTCAAGTGCTCATTTGGACCATGTATGGTTGTTAGAAGGCATGAGGATGAGTTGTGGAACCATGTGATCTCATGTATGCATGTAGGTAGTTATTTCATGATGTACCATGTATGTTAGGGAATTTTGGAGAGTTTATATGATAAGTTATGATGTTGTATCATTTGTTACAAAGAAAAACCCTAAGGGATAGCTATGCAAGTCTCATTGAATGTAAATATTGAGATCTATTTGTGACATGGTGATGATTGGATACATTAGTAGGGTGTGTCATGATTATGTGGAAAATATTTCAGTTTTTCATGATGATTATTTTGAAATTATGTCATTTTGGTGAAATAGGGTCAAGAAGAAGGTCATTTCCAGCTCGAATTAGATCTTTTGATGCTCACCCTAAATGTGTGCTTTGCATGGGACCTTTTGGATTTTAGGGATGTTTTTAAATTTATTATATAAGGTTTTAAAAAATAATGAGGTCATTTAATTGTCACATTTTTATGAATGAATGTTAAGAAGGTAAACAACTTCTTATGTGTTTGAAACCCTATCTCAAAAGCGATAGGAGAGAAATTACTCCTAAGTGGAAAAAATTGCTTGATAGTGCATGTATTCTGATTTTATAATGTATATGAATTCTCCAAGTTTCCAAAAAGCTATCATAGTGGTTATGGTGATGAGTGGACCCCATTCAAATAGGCATGTTTCTAAGAAGTTTAGTTTAGGACAAGGTTGTCCAAAGGAGTTACAAACTAAATGGACATTATGGTGAGTATGTTGGTTTTTATTTATGTCCATGATTGTTTTAGGTTATGTTGATGTATTTGAATGGTCAATTATGCTTCATTTGTGTTGATTAGTTAAAGGGTAGTTTGTTTTAGTGAGTTTGCAGAGATCGGATTGGTTGAAGGGAATTCACTTATAATTAGAAGGATTTACAATATTTTATGGAAATAGGATTCATATATATTTGTAATGGTATAATTTTGGTCTCATGATGAGTTTATTTGATGTTTTTTTCAAGTCATTTTGTGAGAAAGAAGGTTTCTTGCTTTTCAGGACATGACTGCTTTTGTTGAAAGATTGAGTTGGTTGAAGCATGAGATGGATTATTTGATGATTTATACCACATGTAAAGTGAATAAGGGTGAATTTTTCATCTATTTAATTAATTTATAGGTCTTGTAAATCAACAAGGTTATAAATTAGTCAAGTTTGTAAAACTGATTTTTGGGCAGCTTGTTTTGGTGAAGACAAACGTAGTTGTGGTTTTATTACATGGATGTTTCATGGTGTATAACTTGATTATATATGTTTTACATGTTCTGGTATTTCCAGTCACATGCCATTTTTATATCATCTTTAGGGGTCTTAGGATCCAAAGGTAAAATCAGGTTGTTGGAAATAACTATTTTAAGAAGGAAATGAGCCAATGGGCCCATTAAATGAAATAATTTGATTAGTTAAAGTAAAATTGATACCATGGATGATGTTTAAATGTCATATTACACATTTTTGGATATTTTAGAGCTTTAATAAAAATATTTTTGTGTTAGAGGATTTTTCTCATCCTAGTGATGGGATTTTGAGGATTTTTGGTGCAAGTTGGATGGTTTTAGGCATGGCCAACCTATATGGGTCAAATGTGAATATTTTATTGATTCATATGGGATTTTTTAAATTTTTTTATGGTCAATATAAATGAGGTAAACTGACATATTTTGAATTTGAATCAAGAAGAGCTTATTAAAGTGAAGTTTTGGGTGTAATTTACAACTAGTTGATTGAGTATGAAAAGTATGACCTAGGTGTGATTAATTTTAAGGTTTGAAGGAATTTTTTTGAGAGATGAGAAAGTGTGTGATAGGTTGAATAATTACATCAATTTCTTGTTTAAGGGTTTGATGAATTTAGAAGTGAAGATAGTGTAAGTGTTTGCAAGTTTTAAGACTTAGGGTTTGAAAAAGGGTTTGAAGGTGTGTATGAGCTTAATTTGTGTTGTCCATCAGTCTTGGAAGAATCAAATCTATGATATATTAATCATGAGGTGATTGAGTGGGTTCTTGGTCATATTGGGGGTTTTATCCTCCTTGTGGAGTTGGTACTTTATAAAATTAGGAGTTGGTGCTCCTTGTGGGGTTGGTGTCTCACTAAATTTGAAACATATCAATTTAAAGATTGGGTTTTCTTCCCCATGAGGTTTTTCCACTTATATCTTGTGTTGTTGTGTTGATTCTCTTATTCATGGTTGATTTCATGTATGCTATTTGATGATGTGCACACATTAATGGTTGAATAAGTGGTTTGTGATTTAAATAAGTAATATGAAATTAAATTTGGTTTGTAAGGACTGATTCACCCCCACTCTCATTCCATTTTTCTTCCAACATCAAAAATAAAAATCCCTAATCTATAACCAAGCTAGTACCTCAAACACACAACCTCCTCAAAATTATCCCATGCAAGCACTATTAAACAGGATCGTAAGTACCTAAGCTTCTACCATGGGACCAAAAATACATTTTACAATGATCAAAGTGGAAATTATCTTATTGACCTATCAATACCACTCAAACCCTATCCTCATCACTGGGAACCTCCAAAGTTCATCAAACTCAACAATAAAGAAGATCCACAACAACAAATTCAAGGCTTCCATCACACTTCCTGCCTCATATCTCATGACCAAGATCTCATTCTAATGACATTTTTCGATGTCATTAGTCGGGCCTCCCTTGATTGGTATAAAAATATTCCTCATAATTCCTTGTACTTGTTCAATCAAATAGCACAACTATTCTTAGAACAATTTTCTATCAATATCACTCATAAGATATCTATCATTGATTTATATGTTATCAAACAATTTGAGGATGATTTTATTGTTTATTTTCTTGCCGATGGTGAGGAATTATCAATAAACTATCCTTATCTCTTCCCCAAACTAAATTTATTGAATTCTTTTTCTATCCAATGCCAAACACATGTCATCCACCCTCCAGATCTAGTCATTTCAAACATTCGATGAGGCCTTTACCATGGCCCAAAAATTAGAACTCCAAGCTCTTGAATATGGTAAGGTAAAATTATGATCTAAGAAACCCAAGCCTGACTCCTCCTTTAAGACCTCTTACAAACCTTACAAATCCAATGGTTCAATGAATGTATTTGTCTTGAAAAATATGTCTAAGAATTACTCACAAGCTAATGATCTCAACATCACGTAAATATATTCCTTTAATTCCCTCTCTCGAATGATCTCAAATCTTAGCTA
The DNA here is from genome assembly GCA_018340775.1 of Taxus wallichiana var. yunnanensis. Taxonomy (NCBI): domain Eukaryota; kingdom Viridiplantae; phylum Streptophyta; class Pinopsida; order Cupressales; family Taxaceae; genus Taxus; species Taxus wallichiana. Next base: position 745,682,685 of record CM031244.1, on the reverse strand, counting down.
CCGACATGGTAAAACTCCCTCCCATCTGACCCATCAATGAATATACCTTTAAGCCATCATGGTATAAAGATGAAGATTATTGAAAATATCAAGTCCAAGGACACGACATTGAAAGGTGTCATTATTTTAGGAATGTTCTCTGATATATTATTGATTGATGTGAAATTCATATTGAAAATATAAAAAAACCTCTTAATCTAAACTTAGATGTGTTCAAATGACCCTTTCCAAACCATCCCCTGGATAACAGTCAATCCAATGTTGTAGGAACCCATAATTATATGGCTCACATTATCAACACCATCAACCTGTTATCACCTACACCTATTGTACCACATGTTTCCACGATCAAGATAGCCAATGCACAATAAAAATATTTAGATACATTTACCATTAAATCCTTAGAACCATCCACATCATAGCCTTCAAACCCCATTACATCCACTCACATAATTACCTCTGATATTATCCCTTCAAAATCACAATAAACACAACTTGTTATCAAAATCTTAAAAACCCTATCCAAAGACAAAGTCTCTCAACATCAAAGAAAATCCTTGGTAGTTTAACAAAAAATATAGCAAGTCATCCATATAAAAATATTAAACTCCCACAATATCATCAAAAATAAGCACACTACAGGGTACGACATCCTTACCTTCTATTTTGGGACCACATCCCTCATCGAAACTCACAGTCACCATATTAAAACCTAAACTTACTCTCAAACCCACACCTAAACATGCCATACAAGATATGTTTCAACCACCTCATGATTCTAAACCATAAAATGGCATTCAAATTATTACATCTACGTCTACGTCCCAACAAGCCTCATAAGGATATTATACCAAAATCCTTGAGAAAATTATGTTCTCATTAACCATAACATCACCACCAACAATCCCTCTGATCATCAACAATGGAATCCTTCATGGTAAAATTATGAGTCATTTGTAACTTACTATCAAATCTCAGGACACTACATAGAGGACCACAAATCCCTCCACACCATAATCCAAACTCTCTCTAACAAAGGACTCCTCCCAACAAACAAAAACCATCCTAGTCTTCCTATTGATCTCAACATAAAAAAATCCAAACATCAAGCGAAACCTACTTCTTATAATCCTAAACCATGAATTGGTTCCTCATTTAGTCATAACTCAGCCTCTTTTATCAAGTACCCTCTCTTCTACATCAATGTCATCAAGTATCAACATGATAAATCTCACCTAAGAGTTAAAAGAATCGAATCAGACCGCCTAAAATCTATATCTCTATCGCTCCTCCCCGAATCATTTAATCCAACACCTTCTAAAGCCAAGGTTTCCATCTTAGTGGCACCTCATACTCAATCCACAACATTAATATAAAATACTATTCTTAAATAGTTACATCAAGCACATGTAAAAATGTCCCTTTATGAACTTATCCAAAATTCCCCACAACATCGACAAGTTATGATCAAATCCATTTAAGCCATCTTGGTACCATCAAATGAGCCTCAACCATTTTCCAACCTTATTATTTCCTTAAAAATTACCACATTCATTGCATTTGATGATTCCAATATTCCATCACTATAACCCGAGGATCATGAACAAGGTAAATTTTAAGACCCACCCAAAAACTATATAGATATTTCTTGGAAAATTTCTAAACATAAATTTCAAAGTAAGGAAAATATTAGGGAAAAAAATTTCATGGGGATGGTTATTTTTTTACAAAATTTAGTGAAGGTTTGATGTTATAGTAGTAATATAAGTTTACATACTAGTGACTAGAATCATACAACATTATATCAGCTAGTAACATTCTCGTATACTATCATTTGGTAACATGCAACATGTTTCTAGTCAATAGCATGCCGAATGCCATCGGTTAGTAGCATAAAAATGCTAATCGCCAAGAGTATATCTATATGCTATCTTGCTAGTAGCATTCTACATGTTTCCATCCAAAGAGCATTTAGATTGCTATTGATGGTATCATTTACATGCTACATGCTACAGTGATAAACATTCTACATGCTATTGGACAAGCATGCGTAAATGCTATCGACTAGTAACATGTAGAATGTTATTGGTTTATAGAATTATGTATGCTACTAGTTGATAGTATTCGAATGCAATCTGACTAATATCATTCTACATGCTCTGGATCGTAGATTCGTAATGCTACTATACAAGAACTTTCTACATGCTCCCATCTAGTAACATTCTCGCATGCTACCGGCTAGTAGCATGGAAAAATATACCAATGAGGTTGCACTCTCGCCATTTCTCTATATAAAGACATCAAGCCTATTAATTTTCACTTTATAACAAATGAAACAATATTATTTTTTGTTGATCGAAAACCATCCCACGACCCAAGTCAAATCCAAATGAGGAAATTCATTTCCAATAGTCCAAATAGGAATTTAGGTCATGTTGTCTACTCAAAATTTCCCGCTCTGATAAGAGTAAATTTCCAAAATTTTGAGTTTAAGTGTTTTCCTCTGAAAATGCCTAAGTCGTGAAATTGAAAAAATCTGTGTTTTGGGTCATTGTGTGTGATTTTCGGGCCTGTCGGAACTTTTTGTCCCATCTGTCCCAAGTACGAAAGTGCACTATGTTACCCGACCGCCAAAATCCCCGAAGCTGTCCCATTTTCGGGCCCGTCGGAAAATTTTGTCCCAAGTGTCCCAAAACTTATTTTGCGTGTTGTTCCAATTTCGGCCGAATCATCCTTCCCGCGTACTTCGCACTTTCCTGTCCCAAATGTCCCAAAGTTAAAAAGTGTGAGCTTTCCCAATTTCGGTGAGAGCTTGTCCGAGTCGCGTACTTCTAACTTTTTGTCCCAAATGTCCCAAGTCCAAACGAGCCCGCTGTTCCAATTTCGGCCGAAACACCCGAATCGCGTACTCCGCACATTTTCGCCCCATTTGTCCCAAATGCATTTGTGCGTCCTCTCCCTGTTTCACCCGAACCGGCCGAGCCGCATGTTTCGTGCATTCGCGTATCACATGTCCCAAGCGTACCTAGTGTCATTTACACTTAGTTTTTCCCACTCGCTCCAAGTATGATGCTTTTCAAATTGGTGGTTGTGTATTCAATGTGCATTAAAGTCATTTCTCTCTCAAACGGCTATATAACGAGCATTCCCCTTTGCATTTTCGCATTGCTTCCATGCTATCTCATTACTCGAACCTCACATGTCATTTGAAAACCTGCGTGATCCCCCTCCATTTGCAAATTCCTTCCAGAAGTCTAGGTTGCAGCTCCGAGACTATCACTATGAAGATCAAGTTCCAGGGACAGGAGCAAATTTCTCCACTTGAATCTACCGTTAGCAATATAGGGGACAGCGAAGCTCGTCATCTCGACTTCGGCGATTTTTGGGCAAGAATGACAGATGCAAACCCTACACCAATGGCACAGATGATTAATGATAGTGGTTTAGCTTTTGCCGGAGGATTCCCAATCTCAGTACAGTGTGCTGATACAGTGCTTTCATGTGGAGCTCACTTCGACCCCGATTCTAGCGAATTGACAAATGTACATGGGGAACTCATTGCCAAGCTGGACGCTGCCGCCATTGGCACTGCTCTGAGAATTCCAGAGATGGACAATGCTATAGTCGTCTCCCGGGATCAAGCACAGGCTATGTTCGACCAAGACAGTGACAAATACAAGGCGCGAGTGGCGAAGTCTTGGTTGAAGAACCCTAAGAAAGGTGCTTCTCGCCTAACCAAAACCCTCTTCCGAGCAGATTTCAACGAAGAACTGTCAGACTTCATAATCTTGGCTGCTCGAGTTATGGGTTTGCCCTCCACTAATGAGTTTCATTTCTCGGATGTGCCCGCCATCGCATGGTGTGCCAGGGAACACAAAATATCAACTAGGCAGAGATCATCAGTATGAATTTGGCTGAGTAGGTATCCAACGTCCAACAAACAAAGAAGTTCTACATGACTTCATATCTGATGTATACCCTAGCAAAGATCCAGGCAGTGGTTTGGTTTCTCCTATATAGATGCACACAAAGATGATCCAAAGTATGCCTATTGCCCGCAGCTTCACCTTGAGACCAAAGAACCGCAATTTCGTATGGGTCAATGATACCTTCACCATGTACGTGGTCAGATTTCTCGAAGGTGATACTGCAAGAAGGTTTTCAGATGAAGCCATGAACCTGATATCGCAGTATGGAGCCTATTTCATTCAATTCAGGAAATTTTCCTATATCAGGCTTGCTGGCTATGAAAACACTCCTCTACGGCTCCCATGTTCTGTAATGATAAAATGGCTTTGATTGAAATATGCAGGCAACTAGACAAGTTGCACAGAACTTGCAGAGACAAGAAGATTTCTGGCTTGCACTTTCCCATCTCTCTGGGAAACTACACATGCAAAACAGCTCTGGATGCTCAGAACATAGAAAGAGCCCTGGTCCCTATCACTGTTCATTTCTTCAAGCCAAGAACCTGTTTTGACTTGAAGAAGTTCATTGAACAGAACATCAAAATAGTCTATCATCATAGGGCAGATACAGAAGACTACTGGGCTGACTGTGCAGATGATTTTGAAGCCAGAAGAAGGCATTGTGGCAGGTTCTCCCTGCAATTGATCCAAGAACTCAGTCTGTACCAAGTTCCTGAAGGTCTCCAGGATGACAATTCTGAGCTATACTCTTATGAGTATGAAAATGTGATTAAGCACACCCCTCTGGAGGACCTGGATTGGAACAAGAAAGAGAGAGATGATCTCGGCCGAGATTCTTGCTCCAGCCTTAATCGTGACTAGGGTCCGCCCGGAAGAAGATCCGAGAATTCAAGAGGCACTCAGGAGAATCTAGCTCCAAGGATGATTCGACACCCATAAGAGAGGCATCAGTTCCAGAGTCTGGAACACCAGTGAAAACCCCTCCTGCCTCAACAGCTCGGGGACCTGTAGAATCTACTCCTTCTCCATCTACCCAGGTATACAAGAAGAAACTCAAAGAGGTAAAGAAGGAGCCTGCAGAGAATGATCCTCCAAGAAAACAGGTAGAGTTGCCTATAGGGCCAGAGAACATCGTTGTTCTCAGTGAAAGTGAAGAAAGTGAGATGCCAACTCCTGCAAATGTTCCTGAAGATCCAGCAGATAAGGACAAGGAGGTCCAGAGCACTGAACTTCCAGGTACTACTGATTCTTCTACTGCCATTGCCTCCAGTGCTCTACTCACGTCTCAGCTTGAGTCAACAGCTGCGCAGACCCTGAGTGTCATGAGCTCCCTGTCTCTTGGTCCTCTTGCCCCTCCTGCAGATTCTTCTTCCTCTTTTGCTTGGGTGCAACCTCTGGTCGACAAAAGGAAGAGGAAATCCTCCTCTCAAAGCTTGGGACCAAATTTTGATGCTGTAGCAGCCTTGTTGGGCACCACTCCTTCTCGTGCCAAGAAAGCCAGAACCACCTCCAGAATTGTGTCTGATGCCCAAGGTCAGCAATTCTTGGAGATTGCTAAGCCTTCACAGAGACAAATCGAATCGACTTGCGACATCCGACTTAGAGCTTTCAATGATCCCTATGGGAGAGTCTACTCCTAAAGGTGAAATTCACAACCTCCGAGAAATGATCACAAGAGTCATTGGAAGGGTAGAGAAAGGGCAGCAGACTATCAAACAACCTGGAAGAACAATCCCAAGTTCTCACAAGTTTTATCAAGTCACTCTTGTCTAAGGACAAAGTATTGACCCTACCCCTTGATTGCTCTACCGCCTCCCGTAATTCTAAGCCAAGATGAAGTGTAAAGTATTAAAGATATGCACAAGTATTCTGTCTATGGCAGAGCTATTGAAGCCATGGTGGATGACATGCTTGTTGCTGGGCTAAACTTCATCGATGAAGCTTTTAAACTACATGGAAAGGTAGACAATTTGCAACAGAAGCTATCCTCTACTATTGGGGTTATGGATAAAGAACTTAAACTCTGGAGCGAGTTGCATCGTGATCGTAGACCTTCGCCTCATGGGAGAGACAGACGAGAACGCTTGCTGGCGAATAAGATTTTCGATGATGCCAAAGATAATCTATCAAAATCCGGGTCTACAAGACAGATAGAGTGGAAAATCAAAGTCCTGGAGGAAGCTATGAGAAATGAAGAACAGTTGGCAGAAGGGAGAAGCTTTCAAGACACTGGCAGCTGCTGCTTTCAAAGATATGCATTGTCATCTTCAAGATGAAAACTCTGGTGCTTCCTTGTCCTTGCAAGAAATCAAAGCTCGGTCTAGAGCTTTTGTCAAAGATCATCTATTCAAGGAAAGCTCCATCTCTAAGGAAAAGATGAAGGAAATTTGTTCTCTTCAGTCTGCCATTGAAGAAGCAAACAAAGATTATCATACTCACGTCGAGTTTGATAAAGAGATGGAGAAATGTCTGGGATTTTGGACTCAGTCTGCAGCCAACACGTCAGTCCCTCGTGGCAGAGATATAGCTGAGTCATTGAAGAAATTCAGGCAGCGGATTCTGAAGACAGTGGGTCCCTCCCAGTAACCGGCCACCTGTCTCCTTCTCCTTTCTTTCCTCTTCTTCCCTTTCTTTTCGTATTCTTTGTAATCAGTTAAGGTATTGTAACCGGTGGTCCTTAACTATTCTTTAGTTAAAAGAAACGGTTACGAAGAGTAACTGACTTGTAAGCTATATAATGGCCTTTCCACGCCATTTTGAAAAGGAGGAAGAACTTGGAATATTTGCTGAAAGTGTAAATAGCTCTTAAAGAAATCAATACAAAAGGGCTTTTCATTCTTTGTCTATCTAATTCTTGTTATCTCTGTGTTTTCCTTTAATATCGTGAAGATCATTTTGTTCCTAACTCGTTAGTCTCTCTGATTGCATACTGTTCAGTTTTGCAAATACAATGATCTTGTACAACCAAGAAGGAACTTTGTGTCCTTGATTAATAAATCTGAAGAAGGTTATTTATGGAACTTTGTGTCTTTAAATTTAATCTCATTCAGCCAACGCAAATGATCTTGTCTTAAATTCTTTGAAGCTTCGCATACAGGAGGAATTATTCTGCTATCTATAATTCTGAATGTTGCTATTCTGCTCATCTCCTTTTTCCCTTTCCTCAGTCCTTGCGTGATTGATGATCCTTGTGGAAAACACTTTCGTAAAATCCAAGTTTGACCATAAAACAATGTTCTGTACATTTGTAAATAAGTTCGTTTCTGAATAAGGGAACCTCTCCCATTAAAGAGGAGGGACTTCTTGTCCCCTGACTGTTGCTCTTCTAAAAAGTCCTATCTGACGACCAACTGGGCTTTTTGGCGACTACTGGGAAAATCACATTCCAAGATCGCAATATTTTGATCATCCTTTGATCTCGGTGACTCCGCGTTTCACTCGAGGGAGAAGGACCCTGGTATCGAAGATTCTCGCCTTTCAACTTTTGGAGCAACAGGTTTTCCTTAACTCGCTCGACGAGCACTCCACCTGCTCAAGATAGAAGCCCTACGGGTGGTATTCCTTCAGAACCTGCTAGTCCCAATCTACGAGCTTTGATCCTTGCTGGTGTTAAAGTTCCCCTCCAAGCCGTATTTCCAAGAATGGCATCAAAATTGCCATGGGGTCAACGTGTCGGGCCCCTGGCCCTTACTCAGCCTTTGCATGAGTTACCTAGAGGTAACCAAAAGAACTTCCCCAAGTTTAGAGGAGATGGCAAAGTACACCCTGATGAACACATTGCAGCCTTCATAGTTGCATGTGGAGTCTTAGGAGTTGAACATGAAGACGTCTCAGTAAGGCTGTTCATTGAGACGTTACAGGATAATGCTTTGACCGTTCTATCACCTTCTCCCGGTGGTGCCATCACCGACTGGAATACAATGAGAACTCGCGAAAGCCGCTTTCAAGCCGGCAGAAGATGTGCATGCACTGCTTGCCCAAATTTCTCAGATAAAGAAAGATCCATCAGAACCCATGAGAGAATTTGTGGCTCGGTTCAATAGACTGATCAACAAAATTCCTGTAAATACTCGACCGGTTGATCAAATTCAAAAATGTTTCTTTCTAAATGCTCAAACACCCAAAGTCGGGCTTATGCTCTAAGAAGGGCTAATCTTGGGCGTTAATTCGATCAAGAACTGTTAGTGTCGAGGATGACCTGATCATGTCAGGGAAGTTGAAGAGAGATCCTCCCAAATCTAAATCTGCTGCTTCTTCCTCTTCCACCTCTGGACCCAATACTGATCCATTAGTCCAGAAACTTGCAAATGATCTAGTAGCTATAAAGAAACAATTGGCCCAAAGATGCCCCGTACGCAGATGTTCCAAGAAGAAATTTCACCCGAAATCATTTGCCTCGCTCACACAAGACTAGCACTTGAAGGTCCTCCTGTCAAAGTTCCTGTGAATGCAACCTGTGAAGTTGAAGAGCCCGATGATGATGTGGACGATGAAGCTTTCGTGAGGAATTCCTGGAGGAATTTGATGATGAGGCGGAAGAACTCAAGGATCTCAGTTAATTTCTTTACCACCGAAGGCACTGATGATGGAGATAACTATGATGAAGTGGTAGCAGATATGAACAGTGAATCATTTGCTGTCATGACTCGAGAACAGACGAGGCAGAAGGAGAAAGTAACACAGCCCATGAAGAAATCTAAGGAGCAGCCAGCAACTATTCCTGTAATTGCCAGAAGAGGATCTCCTATCCCTACCTCATCTGCACCAAAGGTAAGTACTGTCAATCCTGCTACCAAAGTTGCTTCTTCTTCTTTTTCTCCTAAGGTTGATAAGCCTAGAATTTCAAATGATGATGGCCCATCCACCTCTGGATCCTTTGATATTGTGGATCACCTAAAAAGGACCAAGGTTCAAATTTCAGAAGCTGAATACTACCAAACCCATCCCAAAGCTTTCGCCAAGATGATCCAATTTGTTAATTCCCATTCCAAGACCACCTCTAAAGGCCTTTTGTCCACTCCTCCTCCTACACCACAGCCTAGTCTGGTAGCTACTGTCACCTCGCCTGGAGACAAAATCAAGCCTTTTTATGTAACACTTCTTATAGCTGGCCATAGGCTCAGTAACTGTGTCATAGATTCCGGAGCCTCAGATAATGTGATGCCTGCTAAGGTAGCTCATGCTTTAGGCTTGACCCTTACTCGTACTTATGGATCTTGCTACTCCATGGAAAGTAAGGAAGTACCTTTGGTTGGAAGGATTAAAGATGCACAAGTGGCTTTTGCTGCTTTACCTGAAAAGAAAGTCTTGGCTACCATCCTAGTAGCAGACATTCCTCCTTCTTATGGAATGTTGCTAAGTAGGAACTTCTGTAAAGATGTGGGTGGGGAGATTCAAATGGATTGGTCACACGCCCTCATACCTGTCAATGGACAAATGAAGAAGTTACTCCCTGAGAAACAGTCTGAGTATATTGTGCAGAAAACAGATGATCCTAAGGCACAAATACTCTATGAAGACATAGGTCATGGTAATTACATGATTCTGTCCCCTGATGAAATCCAACCCTCCAAAGTATCACCCAAAGATCCCAATGGTGTTTGGATTTTAGAATTTGATGGAAGTTGTTCCTCGGCTGGTTCTGGAGCTGGTGTCCTGCTAGTGTCACCTGAAGGCTGCCTACACCCTTTTTCATTTAAGTTGCAGTTCGAGAACACTAACAACACCGCAGAGTATGAGGCTCTCATTCTTGGACTGCAAGTGGCCAAAGAACGAGGTGTAAAAAATCTTCTGGCTCGTGGTGATGCAGAGCTGATTGTGAAACAAGTCAGAAGCATTTTTCAGGTAAAAAATGGGAGGCTGAAGCATTACCGGAATCAGGTTTGGGATTCAATTGAATTCCTTGACGCTTTCTCTATTGAAGCAATACCTAGAGAAAAGAACAGCAGGGCTGATTCACTGGCTGTCTCAGGGTCATTATTGATTCCCCATCCTGAATTCTCTCAGGATAAGTTCACTATTGAAATGGTCCACCGGCCTAGTGTTCCTGACAATACTAATAACTGGCAAGTTTTCAACGATGACCAGCATTTGCTTTCCTTCCTGGAACTCAAGGGGAATTTCGAGCAACTGTATTTTGAGGGAAGTGACAACCTGCCTCGTGAGAGTGTGTCCTCTGACCAAGCTGTCACCCAAGGAGAAGAAACAGATCAGGAAGGGTGCATTAAACTCAAAGGAAACAAGATTCCCAAAGGTTTGGTGAGTTTGGAGGAGTTGTTTGACAAACATGACAGATATGTAAAATCTAAAGCTTCTACTGGACCTCAGCAATCAGCTGAGTATGATAAGATTGATATAGGGAGTTCTACTGATCCCAAGCTGGTAAATATTGGGAAGTGTTGCACCACCGACGAGAGGAGAAAAGTAATTGATCTTCTAAGGAAGTATAAGGATGTTCTTGCATATTCTTATGAGGATCTAAAAGCCTTCAAGCCAAAAGACATGCAGCACTCTATCCCTCTCAAACCAGGAATCAAGCCTTTCAAGCAGAAACAAAGGCAGTATAATCCCAAAATAGCCGACACTATATTTCAGGAGATTCAGAAATTGTTGAAGGCTAAAATCATCTTTCCCATTCACCATTCAACATGGATTGCAAACATTGTGCCTGTTAGGAAGAAGAATGGTGAGATCCGCATCTGTGTTGATTTCAGGAACCTGAATCAGGCTTCTCTGAAAGATAACTACCCTCTGCCTATGATGGATCAAATATTGCAAGCAGTAACAGGATCTGAAATGTTATCTATGCTTGATGGGTTCTCGGGATACAATCAGGTAGAGGTTGATACTGCAGATCAACACAAGACAGCCTTCACCACTCCTTGGGGTACCTTTGCCTACAAGAGAATGCCTTTTGGGCTGATTAATGCTGGTGCCACTTTCCAGAGAGCTATGGATTTGGCTTTTGGAAGCTTGAAAGGGAAATGTATTGTCATATACCTTGATGATCTGACAGTGTTCTCAAAGACAAGAGCAGATCACTTCGACCACCTGGAAACAGTTCTGCAGAGATGCCGAGAGCATGGGATTTCTTTAAATCCTAAAATCTATCTTCGTCGTTACGTGATGAAAAAATTATTAGGGCACATTGTCTCAAAGGATGGTATTAAGATTGATCCTGAACGAGTTCAAGCCATCCAGCAAATTCCTCTCCCAACCAGTAAAAAAGGCGTGCATTCCTTTTTCGGTAAGATCAATTTTTTAAGAAGATTCATCCCTGATTTTGCTGAATTAACTTTGAATATTTCTCAGATGATGAAAGGGAAGCAAGCATTTGGTTGGTCTTCTGAAGGAAAGGAATCCTTTGAGGGTATCAAGAAAGCCATTGCTAAAACTCCGTTTTGGCCTGTCCCGACTTCAGCAAAGATTTCATCATCTATTGCTATGCTACGATAATACCTTGGCTCTTTGCCTTAACCCAAGAAGACTCGATGGACATGAGCTACCAATTGCCTTCATGAGCTATATCCTCAAGAATCATGAGCTGAAATACACCATGATGGAGAAGCATGCTTTTGCAGAGTCAAAGCGGTCAAGGCCCGCTTTCTATATCCTCAACTCTCACTCTATGGTGCTTTGGTTCCAGATACGATTGTTAAGTCAATTCTTACACAGCAAGAATTTGGGTCCAAGAGAGGAAACTGGGTGGCTAAAGTCCAGGAGTATGACATTGATATCAAACCAACCAAGCTGGTTCGTGGAAGGGGTCTTTGTGAGCTCATTGCTGAAGGAGCCAAACATGAGTTGCTGGAGGAGAAAGCTGACATTCCTACTGTTCTATTCCTTAGTTCAGTCGATGAATGGTATTCTGACATTGCCCATTTTCTCACCTATGGGGAATGCCCCTCTCATTTAACTGCCAAGGAAAAGAGGACTGTTAAATTGAGATCAGCACAATATGTACTATGGGAAAATGCCTTGTTCAAGCGTGGTTTAGATGGGAGATTTCTGAAGTGTGTGGACAAGGAGCAGCAGAGAAAGTTGCTCTCAGCTTTCCATGATCAGGCATGTGGAGGGCACTATTCATCAACAGTCACAGCTCACAAGATACTCCGGGGAGGATATTACTGGCCTTCTTTGTTCAGAGATGCATCCAAGTGGGTGGATAAATGTGAAGCTTGTCAGACCTTTGTGGGAAGACCTAAATTGGCATCTTTACCTCTCAAGCCAGTTGTGATTGAGGAACCATTTCAGCAGTGGGGTCTAGACTTCATTGGTGCACTGAACCCTGCTTCTAGTGCTGGTCACACGCATGTGCTAACTCGCCATCGACTACTTCACCAAATGGGTGGAAGCTATTCCAAATCAAGAGCACTACTTCTCGAAGTTATATGTAACTTCATCAAAGAGAACATTTTGGTAAGGTACGGTGTACTTAACAAGATTGTAATGCATAATGCTTGAACTTTTCCTCAACTGAGATAATGGATTTCTGCTACGGGTATGGCATCTCTCTGGCTCATTCTTCAGATTATTACCCCGAGGGAAATGGACAAGCAGAATCCACCAACAAAAATCTGGTGACTATCATAAGGAAGTTGGTCAATGAATCTCAGCGAAACTGGCATAAGAAGCTTTATGATGCTCTTTGGGCAGACAGGATCACACCTAAAAGAGCCATTGGAATGTCTCCTTTTCAAGTGGTGTATGGAGTGGAAGCTCAATTGCCAGTGACAGTGGAACTGCCAGCCTTGCACCTGATGAAGGCCATTGAGGATACTAGTTTCAGTGATGCTCTGGATAAAAGAATCATGTACCTGCACAAACTGAACGAGGATAGATTGGAGGTTGCTGACAGGATATCTGCTCACCAGCAGAAGGTAAAGGTTCTGTTTGACAAGAAAGCTAAGTTCAGGGAGTTCCAGGTTGGAGATACCGTGCTGTTATGGGACAAAAGACATGAACCTCGTGGCAGCCATGGAAAATTTGATTCACTGTGGCTCGGACCATTCAAGATAAGACACTTTGCTGGTAAGAACTCTTTCTATCTTGATTACATGGATGGTTCCCCCTCCCACTTCCTTATAGTGGGCAGTATTTGAAGTTGTTCAAGTCCTAGGTGACTAGGGAGTCCCTTTGTATATTCTGTACAGTGTTTTTGCTTTTCTGCTTTCGGTGTGTTTCCCCTTCTGTTGTTGTGTGTGTTGCCCTCTGTGTTGGTTTGTTTTTGACTCCTTTGCCCAATGGATAAGGCACTGGTCTGCTTCACCGAGTTATCTAAGTTCTTGCCTTGTCTCATTCCATGAATTTATACCAAGTCATCCCCAGAAGGAGCCAGCTGTTGTCTACTCAAAATTTCCCGCTCTGATAAGAGTAAATTTCCAAAATTTTGAGTTTAAGTGTTTTCCTCTGAAAATGCCTAAGTCGTGAAATTGAAAAAATATGTGTTTTGGGTCATTGTGTGTGATTTTCGGGCCTGTCGGAACTTTTTGTCCCATCTGTCCCAAGTACGAAAGTGCACTCTGTTACCCGACCGGCCGAAATCCCCGAAGCTGTCCCATTTTCGGGCCCGTCGGAAAATTTTGTCCCAAGTGTCCCAAAACTTATTTTGCGTGTTGTTCCAATTTCGGCCGAATCATCCTTCCCGCGTACTTCACACTTTCCTATCCCAAATGTCCCAAAGTTAAAAAGTGTGAGCTTTCCCAATTTGGCCGAGCTGTCAACCGCTGGCCCTTCGCAGTCGCATACTTGAACTTTTTGTCCCGAATGTCCCAAGTCCAAACGAGCCCTCTGTTCCAATTTCGGCCGAAACACCCGAATCGCGTACTTCGCACATTTTCGCCCCATTTGTCCCAAATGCATTTGTGTGTCCTCTCCCTTTCGCCCAAACCGGCCCGAGCCACTTGCTTTCATGCGCATTCGCGTCTCACATGTCCCAAGCGTACCTAGTGTCATTTACACTTAGTTTTTCCCGCTCGCTCCAAGTATGATGCTTTTCAAATTGGTGGTTGTGTATTCAATGCGCATTAAAGTCATTTCTCTCTCCAAACGGCTATATAACGAGCATTCCCCTTTGCATTTTCGCATTGCTTCCATGCTATCTTTTGCTCGAACCCTTGTCATTTGAAAACCTGCGCGATCCCCCTCCATTTGCAAATTCCTTCCAGAAGTCTAGGTTGCAGCTCCGAGACTATCACTATGAAGATCAAGTTCCAGGGACAGGAGCAAATTTCTCCGCTTGAATCTGCCGTTAGCAATATAGGGGACAGCGAAGCTCGTCATCTCGACTTCGGTGATTTTTGGGCAAGAATGACAGATGCAAACCCTACACCAATGGCACAGATGATTAATGATAGTGGTTTAGCTTTTGCCGGAGGATTCCCAATCTCAGTACAGTGTGCTGATACAGTGCTTTCATGTGGAGCTCACTTCGACCCCGATTCTAGCGAATTGACAAATGTACATGGGGAACTCATTGCCAAGCTGGACGCTGCCGCCATTGGCGCTGCTCTAAGAATTCCGGAGATGGACAATGCTATAGTCGCCTCCCGGGATCAAGCACATGCTATGTTCAACCAAGACAAAGACAAATACAAGGCGCGAGTGGCGAAGTCTTGGTTGAAGAACCCTAAGAAAGGTGCTTCTCACCTAACCAAAACCCTCTTCCGAGCAGATTTCAACGAAGAACTGTCAGACTTCATAATCTTGCTGGCTCGAGTTATGGGTTTGCCCTCCACCAATGAGTTTCATTTCTGGATGTGCCCGCTCATCAGCATGGTGTGCCAGGAACACAAAATATCAACTGGCAGAGATCATCGCATGAATTTGGCTGAGCAGCCTATCCAACGTCCAAAGAAACAAAGAAGTTCTACATGACTTCATATCTCGATGTATACCCTAGTAGCATCCAGCAAAGGGGTTTGGTTTCTCCTATATAGATGCACACAAAGATGATCCAAGTTGTATGCCTATTGCCCTAGCTCACCTTGGAGACCAGCAACCGCAATTTCAGAAGGGTCAATGATGCTTTCACCATGTACGTGGTCAGATTGCTCGAAGGTGATACTGCAAGAAGGTTTTTAGATGAAGCCATGAACCTGATATCGCAGTATGGAGCCTATTTCATTCAATTCAGGAAATTTTCCTATATCAGGCTTGCTGGCTATGAAAACACTCCTCTACGGCTCCCATGTTCTGTAATGATAAAATGGCTTTGATTGAAATATGCAGACAACTAGACAAGTTGCACACAACTTGCAAAGACAAGAAGATTTCTGGCTTGCACTTTCCCATCTCTCTAGGAAACTACACATGCGAAACAGCTGGATGCTCGTAACATAGAAGAGCCTGTCCCTATCATCATTCATTTCTTCAAGCCAAGAACCTGTTTTGACTTGAAGAAGTTCATTGAACAGAACATCAAGATAGTCTATCATCATAGGCGATATCTGTAAGAGACTCACCGGGCAATGGCCGATGCGCAGATGATTTTGAAGCCGTAAGAGAGGCATTGTGGCAGTTCTCCTGCACTTGATCCAAGAACTCAGTCTGTACCAAGTTCCTGAAGGTCTCCAGGATGACAATTCTGAGCTATACTCTTATGAGTATGAAAATGTGATTAAGCACACCCCTCTGGAGGACTTGGATTGGAACAAGAAAGAGAGAGATGATCTGGCTGAGATTCTTGCTCCAGTCTTAATCAGGACTAGGGTCTGGTTCAGTAAGAAGATCCGAGAATTCAAGAGGCACTCAGGAGAATCTAGCTCCAAGGATGATTCGACACCCATAAGAGAGGCATCAGTTCCAGAGTCTGGAACACCAGTGAAAACCCCTCCTGCCTCAACAGCTCGGGACCTGTAGAATCTACTCCTTCTCCATCTACCTAGGTATACAAGAAGAAACTCAAAGAGGTAAAGAAGGAGCCTGCAGAGAATGATCCTCCAAGAAAACAGGTAGAGTTGCCTATAGGGCCAGAGAACATCGTTGTTCTCAGTGAAAGTGAAGAAAGTGAGATGCCAACTCCTGCAAATGTTCCTGAAGATCCAGCAGATAAGGACAAGGAGGTCCAGAGCACTGAACTTCCAGGTACTACTGATTCTTCTACTGCCATTGCCTCCAGTGCTCTACTCACGTCTCAGCTTGAGTCAACAGCTGCGCAGACCCTGAGTGTCATGAGCTCCCTGTCTCTTGGTCCTCTTGCCCCTCCTGCAGATTCTTCTTCCTCTTTTGCTTGGGTGCAACCTCTGGTCGACAAAAGGAAGAGGAAATCCTCCTCTCAAAGCTTGGGACCAAATTTTGATGCTGTAGCAGCCTTGTTGGGCACCACTCCTTCTCGTGCCAAGAAAGCCAGAACCACCTCCAGAATTGTGTCTGATGCCCAAGGTCAGCAATTCTTGGAGATTGCTAAGCCTACAGTAGACAAATCAGAATCAGACTTGCTGACATCTGACTTAGAGCTTTCAAGGATCCCTATGGGAGAGTCTACTCCTGAAGGTGAAATTCACAACCTCCAGGAAACAGTCACAAGAGTCATTAGAAGGGTAGAGAAAGGGCAGCAGACTATTGAATAGCTGGAAGAACAATCCCAAGTTCTCACAAGTTTTATCAAGTCACTCTTGTCTAAGGACAAAGTATTGACCCTACCCTTGACTCGCTCTACCACCTCCTGTAATTCTAAGCCAAGATGAAGTGCAAAGTATTAAAGATATGCACAAGTATTCTGTCCTATGGCAGAGCTATTGAAGCCATGGTAGATGACATGCTTGTTGCTTTGGGCTAAACTTCATCGATGAAGCTTTTAAACTACATGGAAAGGTAGACAATTTGCAACAGAAGCTATCCTCTACTATTGGGGTTATGGATAAAGAACTTAAACTCTGGAGCAGTTGCATTGTAGACCTTCGCCTCATGGGACAAACAGACGAGAACGTCTTACTGGCGAATAAGATTTTCGATGATGCCAAAGATAATCTATCAAAATCCTGGGTCTACAGCGTAGAGTGGAAAATCAAAGTCCTGGAGGAAGCTGTGGGAGAAATGAAGAACAGTTGGCAGAAGGGAGAAGCTTTCAAGACACTGGCAGCTGCTGCTTTCAAAGATATGCATTGTCATCTTCAAGATGAAAACTCTGGTGCTTCCTTGTCCTTGCAAGAAATCAAAGCTCAGTTCAGAGCTTTTGTCAAAGATCATCTATTCAAGGAAAGCTCCATCTCTAAGGAAAAGATGAAGGAAATTTGTTCTCTTCAGTCTGCCATTGAAGAAGCAAACAAAGATTATCATACTCACGTCGAGTTTGATAAAGAGATGGAGAAATGTCTGGGATTTTGGACTCAGTCTGCAGCCAACACGTCAGTCCCTCGTGGCAGAGATATAGCTGAGTCATTGAAGAAATTCAGCGGAAGGATTCTAAAGACAGGGGTCCCTCCCAAGAACTCGCCACTGTCTCCTTCTCCTTTCTTTCCTCTTCTTCCCTTTCTTTTCGTATTCTTTGTAATCAGTTAAGGTATTGTAACCGGCGGTCCTTAACTATTATTTAGTTAAAAGAAAGGGTTATGAAGAGTAACTGACTTGTAAGCTATATAATGGCATTTCCACGCCATTTTGAAAAGGAGGAAGAACTTGGAATATTTGCTGAAAGTGTAAATAGATCTTAAAGAAATCAATACAAAAGGGCTTTTCATTCTTTGTCTATCTAATTCTTGTTATCTCTGTGTTTTCCTTTAATATCGTGAAGATCATTTTGTTCCTAACTCGTTAGTCTCTCTGATTGCATACTGTTCAGTTTTGCAAATACAGTGATCTTGTACAACCAAGAAGGAACTTTGTGTCCTTGATTAATAAATCTGAAGAAGGTTATTTATGGAACTTTGTGTCTTTAAATTTAATCTCATTCAGCCAACGCAAATGATCTTGTCTTAAATTCTTTGAAGCTTCGCATACAGGAGGAATTATTCTGCTATCTATAATTCTGAATGTTGCTATTCTGCTCATCTCCTTTTTCCCTTTCCTCAGTCCTTGCGTGATTGATGATCCTTGTGGAAAACACTTTCGTAAAATCCAAGTTTGACCATAAAACAATGTTCTATACATTTGTAAATAAGTTCGTTTCTGAATAAGGGAACCTCTCCCATTAAAGAGGAGGGACTTCTTGTCCCCTCGATCGTTGCTCTTCTAAAAGTCCTATCTCGACGACCAACAGTCACTATCATATCCAAACATGATGGTCTCTCCAAACAATTAGGTCATCTCCAAATAAGAAGTTAGGTTATCTTCAGAGTCTAAATAGGAATGTCTAACATTCTATTTGAGTTATTGCAAAAAATGATGAGAAATAAGAATATTTCCAAAGTGCACAAAACTCAAATCCGTAAGTCTTCTTATAAGAGTCTTTTATTCCTCAACTATACAAAATCCTCTCGATCCCAATTTATTTTCACAATGGATTGATGCCTTCAATTTCACATGGCTATTTTATATGCCATAGTTTCCTACAGAAACCAAAACACTCAATAACCTATATCAGTTCATCTTATACTTTTTGCATTTAACTCCCATCACACACACTATCGTTTGGAATGTTTCCTAAAAAAATTAGCATTTTACAGACTACCACACAAAGATGTGGATCTTGTCACAATGAAGGACATTTTTTTTATGAAGATATCAAGTATTTGGAGTCTCATTACTAATTATCTATTGATGAAACTACTGGTAAGTAACTAAGTTTCAAATAATCATATTACTATTTATATCATTTTTATTTTTAGAAATTTTTATTTTGTGTTATTTAATATTGATAAATTGTCTCCTTACATTTACAGGTTCCCCAAATCCTTCAAAAGGGGAATTCCCCTCAAGGATTTCAGTAACCCTTTTCTGCAAGGTATGGTGTAATTTTTCCAAGCCAGAATCATATTGTAGGGAAGATATACATATATTCCATTTTGGGCCCTTGCTTATATTGTGCACACCCTCAATGGCCAAAAATATGATTGGTGCTCTTTCTTATCCTCCAAGATAAGAAATGACCTAAGTAACGTTAATGTGAATGACATACTATTAATTCTACAAATTTTATTCTTTCTTTGTATTATAAATTTCTTTCCAATTTATTTTACACCCCTACTCCTACTGCCTTCCACATCAAGCTTATAGCTATGTCTTTAAAAATTAAAAAACATGAGGTTAGTACCATCTCCCAAATTTATGATTATTTTCTTTTTAATCATTATCATTAATTTTCTTAAAATTTTATGGCATTGAGGTACATTTCATGACTCTTACTATTTGGGGGAAGAGAAAGAATGGAGGGAAAGAATGCGAAGGCAGGGAGTAAGGGAAAGGTCACAGGCAATGGTAGGGAGGGATCGCAGGCCACGAAAGGGGGAGGAAAAGATCACGATTTTTCCGTGGAGATCTCCAGGAAGCTGGTGGTGAGCATGGTAATGGTGGACGGGGTATGAAGGGGGAGAAATTGTGCCCTAATCCTAGGGTTTTAAAATCATAGGGATGTCGTTGGGTTAGGTGGGCCAAAATATTGTAATGAAGGTGGCGGTGGTGCTACAGACATCATGGTCTGGATATTTCCTGAAGACTACCTCTTTCAAAGATATACTTGAAAACAATAGCGGTTGATCCCCAAGAAAACAAACAACAAGTAATCTGGCCTACCTGGTCGATTTGGCTGAGGATATTCCCTCTGTAACCATCGAGAACCCTGAGGTGGAGGAATATTTCAAAAATTTATCAAGGGATGCAGTGATCGGTAGGTTTAACAGGTTCTGGCCTTCCTCCTCCGCTTTGTACCAGTGGGTATTCGATACTTGGACCAATAAGTGTGAAATATCCCTCTGTTCTAAGGGATTTTTCATTGTCCATTTTAGAGAAGCTGAAGACTATCAATGATGTTTGATAGATGGTTCGTGGTTCTGGGGACATGTAGGTTTATTTATAACTCCATGGTTTCTAGATTTCAATCTGAATACATATTCGGTTGCCAAAACACTTGTCTAGGTCAGATCCCTAACCTCCCCTTGCATCTATGGTATGCCCTGGAGGATATTGGTAACGGTTTGGGAAATTTTATCAAAGAAGACTTGGATAGAACACATTTGGGTCTGTGTTCTTTTTCCCGTATGTGCGTTGAACTTGATTTGAGCAAAGGATTACCGGATCAGATCAATCTTAAATTTGGTAATTTTTAGCATTTCCAAATATTAGACTATGAGAATACTACATTCCGGTGTAGATTATGTAGAAATACGGGTCATCTACAAGCCTCTTGTCCCTTAAAAAAAACTAGAAATCTACAAAAATAATGGATCGACCTCTTCTAGCGGTTGGGGCTCTGTTAACCCAGATTTGGTATCCACTTTGAATTTTAAGGATGCTCCAAATAATCTGAACCCCATGAATAAAGTAGACACAGGGAAGGAGGACACTGAGATGGGAATTCAAGAAAATCACCTGGTTGTAGGTGGAACAAAAAGAGGACATACTTCGAAAGTTTGAAATCAGATCGGGATTCCGTGTCTGATAAAATGATTGCTTCGGCATTCCTAGTGAACTTGCGTTGGTTATCTCGACTGACCAAGGCAAGTGGTTCAAGTAAAAAAGTGAAAAAACAAAAAGGGTAGAATGGGAAGCATTGAGGATTATTTTCCATCGCAAGGTGGGAAGTAATTTTGTTTAGGTTGTTTTGGTTATTCTTATACTTTTGTAAGTCGTTGTTCAGATGTAGTTGTTGTTTACCTTTGGCCTTAAAAGCCTATTGTTTTTCCAAAGGATCTCGCCTCTACTTTATGAATAGGGAATAGGTCCCTTCAACCCACTTTATCAATAAAAAAATTCTTAAAAGTTTATAAATAATATTTGGAATTAATGTTTAGTTCACTATTGAATTATAATAGGGGTTAGTTGTTGCAGCTCCAACTAGAAGAAAGGAATCCATATGACAGAATTTCCCACCAAATTCTCGGGATTCGATTAGTGTTTCATAAGATTAGAAGACCGAGTACACCACTTGGTCCACTCCATAAATAAGCACTTATCAAGTGAAACAGATGAGGAGTTCCTTAACTCCTCATCTAATTGACATGTCCACCATGCCACTAATTGCAGGTTTTTAATATTTATATATTCTAATATGTTTAATGTATATATAATTTCATATAAATATAAATTAAAAATTTATAACTTGTTTACATTCCTTTGTTGCAGCAACCTCTAGTAGCTCAGGTTTATATCATCGGGCTCATGCTATCCCAACAAAAAATTTATATGAATTTGATGAAACACGTGATGAAGATATATCTTTGTTACAACAACGTATGTATCTCATTTATGTTTTAATTTTAATTAATTTTTAGTTTGTTATAAATTATTATTTTTTAAACGAATAAAATTATAAAGTATAATTTTTAATGGTTAATTACATCTAGATCAAAATTACCAGTACTAATCCCACTCCTAATCATTTTAGTTTATCCAACAACCACAATCATAACTACAACTACAACTACAATAGGTGCCATCTACATCCCAGATGCAATCTCCACAATAAGTAATGTTTTTAATCATATATGATATATAATTTTCTATTATTCCCTTCTTATTATGTTTTTCGTTTCAATTTCTCATGTTTTCTACAATCGATTGTTGCAGTGCATCCTCCTCTAATTCCAAATACATATGATTCTTTAAGGAAAAATATGTCACCACTACCACCACCGCCACCACCATAAAAACATTTCAGGACCAGGCGGTGGAAAACATATTTCATCTGGTGCTCTAGCTTCAAACAAGGGAACCCTTAATTTTGGAGTTGTTCTTCCAACTTTTTTATTAGGAAATGTTACTAGTGTGTGAGGTGTTTATTTTTGAATGAGATTTATTTGGATGAGGAATAAATTAACATTTAAATTGGTAGAGGGGATCATGCCCATCATAGTTTTAATACACAAGAATGAATAATGGCATAAGGAATCCTTCTACAACAAGAGAGAAAAGATCAAACACTCCTTCTCCTGGAGAAACTGCCTTGAATGATGATGAAAAACCCATTTTTCACTTAATAGTATTTTGGCTAAAAATTGTCTAGCCATGGTGATTAATATTTTATCCAAGGATATAGGACTATTGAAATTATGGGAGTTTAGGGAAAACTTTTCAACTAAAGGAATAAATTCCCAATTTAATAGCCACTCCCAAAGACATTTATTATATTCTTCGTTTAAAACGAACTAGCTAAGCTTGATATTTTAATGAATCAAGTTGTTTTTGGTACTGTGTCTTATACTAATACTTATAATGATGATGTATTAGATATAATGTTGAAAAAATAGAGATGTTGAGCACAATTTTTCCTTCTCGGTTGGTTTGACATGACAATGAAGAAAATCTGACTCAACCTCAAGTATGGTGGGGTTTCTAAGGTACCTGCGGGATGTGATAGGTGTATGATTGGTTTTGCTATGTGAAAATAATTTAGGCTTCTTTTCCCTACAATTAGACCTCAGTAAATCAAAGACACTTTTCCAAATGGAATTAGTAAAATAAGTAGGTAGGTTTCTTAGAAAATCCCAGCCTCCCATGAGCAAAAATACTTCATTATGTGGAAGTCAACTCGCTTTAAAACATTTAAGATGTTTTTGATGAAATGGTGTGTAATACATGATATTAAAATGTGATCAAATGTTTTATCACTTATTTGGATTATTACATACATCAGCTGATAATGATAATGAAAAGTAATAAGCCTAGAATCTGAAGTCAAAATCTAGGTCAGTATCTAAGTTTTTAGAAAATAAGTTAGAGCCTACTGAGCAGGCTAAATCATCATCTTTGGTGAAGTATGAATCAGGCTCTGAGATGTAGTCTTCCATGAAGAAGTCAGAGATTTCCTCCTCCGTATCATATAGGTGGGAAAGATCAAAATAATTTTTGTAAGGCTGAGGTTGTTCTCAATGTCATATTCTCGATCTAGTGCGGGTGTCCTCGGGAGTTTGAATCCCATTTTGTAGTTGTACTGCACTTACCATGCAAGGTTAGATTGTATCCTATGAATCTCGTAGTATGCTTCCCAAAATTCCTCGGTGGCTTCATGAATTCTTTGGGTAGATGTGAAAATGGTTTCTAGATGATCAATGGGGGTTACATGGATGACACACAACTCTAAGTTATGTAGTAAGTCATATTTCTCCTAGAGAAAGGGGTGCTCGACAATCGGAACGAGTTAATGTTGGTGATGGGGTGATTAGTTCTTGATATATCCATCTACAAAATCCATCTTGGCACAAAGATTAGTAACAAAAAATCATGCATTAACTAATAACAACTTCTAATGAAAATTGATTACTAATGTTTAACAGAAAACACAGGAATCACGAAGCGATTAGGCTAATCATAGATGATTATGTGAAATACTAACACACTAATAAATGAAATAATATGAGTGTCTAAGATGAAACTATCATCTATTGAAACACGAAGAAGCTAAGTATGATCTAATTATACTATTTCGAATGAAAACAACATGAAAGATGTTAAAAACAAACCTTTGGATGATAAATGGTGATGACAAACTGGTAGTTTGTGATTGTGTCTCGATAAATGAGAATCGAATAGCTCCCAAAATGCTTAAAAGGTGAATTAGATGTAGAATGGTGTTGATGAGATCCTGGTAAAGTTTATTGAATACTTGAGAAAACGTGATAATTCTCTGGTTCATCAAGATGGTCGTGAATATTTATAGACACCCTAATTTCACATTTTTCTAAAATCAATTAATTTCCCTACCTCATTTCCCACAAAAATTCACTCCGAATTAAACAAATATAATTTGATTAATTATCTCTTTCAAATCTAGAAATAACCTAATCCTTACCACATGTCATTATTTTCCATGTTCTTCTAATATTGAATTAAAAATTCAAAATCAAATCCTCACCCACTCTTCATGGTTCCCACTCACCTAAAATCCTCCTCTCATGAATTAAAAATCTAATTCAAATCCTCACCCATTATTTGTGTTCCCCACTCACCTATCTTTCCACATTTTAAAACCATGATTACTTAAATTACTCTAAGTTAATCACTTCCCCAGGCTATAAATACAACCTTACCCCTCCCCTCTAAGACACGAGAGAATAAGCTTGAATGCCCTATCTAAGTTCTTACATCCTTTGAGAAAAGAACATCCCTCCACCTCATCCTAATGTCCCAAATCACCTTATCTTGAGGCATCCCAAATCCATAATCCCTTTTCTCCATTTGGTGCAAAGTAAGTAGATCTTGTTGTAGGAAGGCCTTGCTTCGTTTGAGAAAAGCACCTACATATCACACAATCAGGGCTCATCCATATTTCCTTGCCCATTCTAAGGTTTTCTATGGAATCACAAAGGAGGAGGTATTATTGTTAGTCTTTTACTTCTTGTTTATCAGCGTATTTTTCCTATCTCACATTCTGGCATGCCCGGTTACTTTTGATCTGTTACCATTGATTTCCCAATTAGTGGTTTTATCCATTCTTTGTTTATTATTGTTCATTATTATCTCCTTTTCCATGCCTTATGGCCTTCTTTGGTTAACCTTCACATTGTGGGTAGTGTTTTTGTTGTGTGGTGTCTTGTGGTGCATTTGCAAGTTGTAGTAATAATGACATCACGACGCTTGTCATATCTTTGATCTCCTTGGTGCTTGTGATTAGAAGAAAGAACATTCATCACTTGCTCTAGATACTTGTGGGTTTCGTGGATAAAAAAATTTGGTATGGGAAACCAATCTAGAAAATTAATTTCTTTATCTATTTATTTCTTTTTGCTACAATAATTGTTTTGTAGGAAATCGATCTTATTTACTAATCATTTTTTTATTTTTCCCTAAATATCTTAATTTTCACTATGTATCTAGATCTTAGTTTATCTAACATTTTATTGATTTCCTTTCTCAATAATAGATCTCCTTCCACAACTAAACAAAAAACAAAAACAACAATCGATCTTGCTTACAAACACATTTTTAACTACTTAGTTTTTCAATACATTTAAATATTTTCTCAAAAAAAAAAAAATTACTATCTCACTTAGCAAGTTTATTTATTTAGATCTCAATTCTCACATCTCTATCATTTTTCATTTTAAATGCTATAAACATGTATATTTATTTATTAAATAAAAACAAATTGTAAATATCCTAACCTACCTACCCACAACTCCCCACCTCATTCTATCCTACATCCCATTTTCTATCAACCACCAACTACCACACACCTCCTCACACTTCCATGCCAAATCCTCTCCCATTATCCATATAATCCCACTCCCACATTCCAACAATTTCTTACCCAACTTCCACATTACTCCTCCTCACCCCGAGCCCTTCCCACATCCCATGCCCTTATCCCGAATTCCCACATACCCATTTTCTCAAACCACTCAGGCCACACCCCATTTCCTACCTCTGACCTACTCTAATCTAATCCTATCCCCCATGTCTACCCCTCACCTACACACTACTTCTTCATTCTCATCCACCTTGGCCTTCCACAGACCACTCTCCCCATTCCATGTCCACCCTGAACCCCACATACCCATCCACTCGCCACTTCCCCTCACCCTCATTGCGCTACTCCCTATGCACCAATCCCTTCATTTCCTTCCATACAACCTCACCACACCCCACCCGAGCCCTCAGCTCACCCATCCCAACATCCCCCACATAGACCCCGATCCACACCATCTCCCCCAACCACCTCCCTCACGTACTCATCGCAGATATCCCCACTCCCTCCACATCAACCCGAAACTTGTCTGAGATCTTGTGTACCAATACTTGACCTGCTTAATCCTAAAAATAGACTTCCTTTTCTCTTTGTTGTGGCCTCTCCAAAATCATAATAAGCCTATATGGATCATTAGATGCTTGTCCATCATCATACACCATCTCACAAGCTCATATGTTATACATAGAAATTAGTGACAACCACATAAATTAT
This sequence comes from Taxus wallichiana var. yunnanensis, assembly GCA_018340775.1. Lineage (NCBI taxonomy): Eukaryota > Viridiplantae > Streptophyta > Pinopsida > Cupressales > Taxaceae > Taxus > Taxus wallichiana. The sequence continues at coordinate 745,656,765 of CM031244.1, read as the reverse complement.
ACAAAGTTTTACTACTTTCATACATTTCCCAATGCATGCATTCTATACCAAGCCACTCCGGTTCACCATTACATCCTCCCCTTTAATCAAAGTCTCATATAATATCTACCATTCATAGTTTCAATTCTAATTGATTTGATCCTCCTTCAAAGTCCACATTTTTGTCCACACGTCTCATTCACCATTTGGCTTGTCCTCCTTAGCGTCCACTCTTTGGTCCCATTTGCGTAGACTTTTTATTTCCAACTTCCCACTCCCCATTTGGTTTGTCATTTTTTCTTTGCATCTGACCCTACCATCCACCTTCTCCTGGTACCCTCCCTCGATATTGCCACAATTAGTGATATGGTATTTTAAAGTATTTCTTTGTTATGTGGTTTCTTTTTACATATTTAATTTCATACGTGTTTTATTCTTTTGTTAAGTTTATAATCATAACTCAAATCTTGTTGTAAATCATGGCTTCCTTTAAGTGATTTGTTTGTTTTGCCTATATCGTCACTTAACTTCCTATTTACACATAACCTCGTTCTAAATCAATTCTTATTCTCATTAAGTCACCAAGCTCTTAGGATTACATTGTCATCGATTTCGGCCATACATTTAGGTCATAACAATGATTAGCTAGTTGTGGTAATCTTGATAATAGGACTAGTTCATCGGACTAGTTCATAGTGCTTCGTTAATATTATATATTTGATTATTTTATTGTGATTCATTAATCATTCCAATTTTGTGAGTTAGCACCTTGTTTATTTTCTCTTAATTAACTTATTATCTATTTACGCATTTTCAACCTCTTCACACTTCAATCAAATCCATCCTTTTGATCCCTTTAATCACATTACATTAGTTCTCAATTACTTCTAGAGTCGTCTAATGTTTTTGTGGCTTTTGGTATATTTGTGTGCACCATTTCACATTCTCCACATTTTATTTTATCTACCTAATTTTGTGATTTTTAACATTTCATGATTATAATTAATTATTTTTCGTGATCATTCTACTAACATTGTTTATAGGTACAAACTACTAATCATTTTCTTGGACCTTTTTCAACAATAAAGGACCTTCTCACACCTATCTCAAAAAAATTATCGGTTTTGCATTCCACAACATCTTTTGAGCATTATAAGGCCCCTCCTTTTTCCTTACATTCCAATTTTCCACGACGACACTTCTGGTAACGTTTTAAAGCTTTTTTCGTCATTTTTATTTTTTTGTGAAGATAATCGTTATTACTATTTTGTAATCACAATTAATTACAATAATTATTAACATTTTTAAAAAATCTATTCCAATTGTATCCATGTATTCTATTTTCCTATGCCTTGAAGCGATCTGGAAAATCAAAAATGGTCATGATTGTTTAATTTCTTGTTCTAACATTGCAGGATCCATTTCCTTATTATTTTATGTTTTTAACTATCATCTCAATCAATTTTATTTCCTCACACTATTTATATTTGTTCGTTCACTAGTTATGTATGCTCTTTTCCTTTTCGCCTTGAGTGATCTGGAAAATAAAAAACCACAATCATCTTTCTTCCTAACATTTTGTCACAGGATAACTACTAATTTTTTTTTCGTAGGACCACATCATAGAATATTGTCAAAAACACAAAACAAAACAAAAAATCCCATAAAAGTACCACTATTTAAAGAAAATTACTGAAACCAAAAAACAATTTCACACGCTCAGTGCGCTATAATTTTCTACCAGTAATTTATTTCAAGTTGGAAAGAAACATGCATTTAATCACTTCATCATTTTTATTTTTGGACGTAGTCGAGGTGGATTTCATCACCACCAATGCTACACTAGTGACATGGACTTGACTACCACGCACCAACAACATTTGTATTTACATTGCACTTTGAGACATTGTCTCATCATAGCATTCGGTATCTACCTTGCCCCTACTCTTCACTTATATGTAATGTTGTCATGCGAGAGCATGTGAGTCACACCTAAATAGTTGTAACAACAAAGCCTGGCATCATCCTTGTAAATCTTCAGGGAGTTATAAGGACACCATACACATTCATCCCCCATCACCTTCCACCTTTTCACAAAACCTGCCTTGGATGTGGTGATTCACTCCAAAGCAGGAAAGTAAGAATTGGTGAGTCTCCTCCAGTGTTATAAGGGTTCCATACCAATTTTGTCCCCATATAGAATTAGGTATATCAAGACTAGGTATATTGGAAGACATATCTTTTTGGAGTGATAAGAGTCTGTATCCATCATTCACAACATACTTGTATGATTTCATGAAACAATGATCATTCTCAAGAATTTACCTCTTGAGCCAAAACAATTTGATACACATGACTGCTTGTTGTTTGTCAACAAAATAGTTTAGCATTATTTTTATCATCAAACTTGGTTGATATCAATGTGTTCATTGTAAAAATTCAAATCCTAGTCATGTTCCACAAAAACCATTTCTCGACCAATTCAATACCAAGAAAAACATTCAAGCAATCCAACAATGAAGACCAAAACATCACACCAATTTCATTAGCTTGCTTCAGACCAATCCTCCATAGCGTGTTTTCAAGCTATATCAAACTGACATTAGGAGACTTGTTTGAGTTCACTCCTTATTTTTCAACTATCGATTTTATCAAAATCACATCTAACACAAATCCTTTCATAACTCGTTTTGAGTTATATCACAATCATATTGAGATTAACTTGTTTGAGTTACTCTCCCCATCAACAATCTAGAGCTTGTTCAAGCCAAATCTACACAACATGACATAAATTCCCTAATAGCTCATCTTGAGTTATATCACAATCATATTGAGATAACTTGTTTGATTTAATCTCCTTATCAGTAATCACAATTTTATTCAAGCCAAATCCAAAGCCATCAAGTTCTCATTTAATCATGTCTTCTCAAAATTCATAACTACTTTTACAGCTTAATCAGGAACATACCTATCTCATCATGGTATTCACATGTAGTCACAATCATGAAAATGACGATGAAGAATTTGTCACAACCAGAACTCACCAATGAAGAACAAGAACAAGTAAATAGGGTGATAGAACAAAACAAGAACAAATATCTATTACGCATCCTAGCCATGGGGAAAAACTACCCCCGACTTTGGGACTAAAAATTTAAACAAACTTATTGACAATGGTGAATCGAGTTATCACAACAAAATACCAAACAATCCAAATAGCTCTTCAACTGACAAGTTATTCACTAAAATCCAAGACTTAACAAAGAAACTTGAGGAAGTAACTGCTAGAGCTGAAAGGTTAAAAGACTCCAATCCAAACCCCAATACTCATGACATTCTTGATAACCCGTCCCCTACCTCTCCATTCACACAAGAATGGAAACATATGAAAGACACCATTCAGGGACTACAAAAACAATCAAAACAATTCAACTTTGAAGAACTATGTCCTTACCCATTTGATACGGAAATATTACACTTACCATTTCCGTCATCCTTCAAAATCCCAAAATTTGATAAATACAAAAACAAAGGTGACCCCATGAACATGTCAAGGAATTTTACATGTAATGTCAAAGTTTCTTATCATGACATGTATGTTTTATGATTATTCCCTCAAAGTTTAGGAGGACATGCTTTAGACTGGTTTCTCCATCTTCCCAAAGGGTTAATCACGACATTCACAAACTTATCGAAAAATTCGTCAAATATGTTTCCTTCAACTTATACTCAGAAATAACCATGCTCAATCTCTGTAACACTAGACAATGTCCCAATGAAAACTTCACCTCCTTTTTACAATGATGGTGAGGAATTGCAAGAATATTTCCTGTTCAATACCCAAAAGACAATTGGTTAGCATTTTTGTTCCAAATATCAATGCCAAATTATCATTTCACATACAAATGTAGTGTCTGAGTAATTTCGAAGAAGTCATTAAAAGGGAACATAGATAAAAAAACCCTCATTTCTAAGGGCTTACTTAAAACACCCTTTAGGGACCAACCTCATAGAGACGCCCCTCAAAACTAGGAAAATCCAAATTCTTTAACCAAAACTGAAATATAGTCAATGATGGCATTACTTGATTCTCACCATGTCCGAAACGTTCAAAACAATCTGATCAACACATTCAAATCCAAACAACCAATCATAATCCCTAGAAAGGAAGCTCCTTCTCGGGATAGGAAAAGACAGTTCACTCCTCTCGGAGAAAGCCTATCTAGTGTCTTTCGTCACTTGGAAAATTCCAACATGATTATGTATCCCATCGTCAAACCCTTCGAAGAAGGACAACCCAAACCAAATTGGTATAAGGACAATGAATATTGTGATTACCATCACATAAAAGGGCACTCTACAGATCGATGCATGCAACTCTACCATTACATCCAAGACTTGATTGAACGCGAGAGACATAGAAGTTGAAAATACTTCTGAGATAAAAACACCCAATGAAAAAATTAACATGTTCAAAAACCCCTTCCCTAACCATGATGATAATTCAAAGGATAAGGGCCAATCATCAAGCAACGTCGAGTATGACTCAGTCATCTCGACCATAGACTATGACCAAGACTTAGTGACAACTATAAAGATCAAAACTGACTATGTGATCACCACTAGACAAAAACAATTTGGGTCCCTACAAAAAAAATATGCTACTTTTTCTCCCACACCACCTCCTAATCCACCATCTAATTCCACCACCAATTCCACTCCAAAACTAATGCCATCATTCACTATTTTAAACAATTGGAGAAGACTACAACACAAATTTCCATCATGGAATTAGTTAATTCTTCTCTTGCACTACAACACATCCTTATGTAAACATTGAATAACATTCATGTCCCCGAGGACATCGATTCACAAAAATTCTAGGCTTTAAATACACATCTTATGGTACCCAATCCTATTTTATCCTTTGGTCCCGTTGACCTTCTAAATTCGAACATCGCTAATAATCATTCTTTATACATTGAGGGTTATATAACTCATCGTAAGATCAAGCGCATATTAATCGAAAATGGATCTACATTGAATATTTGTTCCATGAAAATCTTATGTTACCTAGGTTACACCGAAAATGATCTATAAAACAACATCATAACCATTCGTGGGTATGATAATAGTGAAAGAAATTCTAAAGGCACAATCACGTTACCTCTCCAAGTTGGACCCATCACCTTAGAAATGATATGTCATGTGGTGGGTGTATAAGTTACATATAACATTCTTGTCGATCGACCATGGATTCATGCCATGAAATCCATCCCATCAATTTTCCACCAATGTATTAAATTTCCTCATTTGGACAAGGAATTTACGCTACGTACAAATCCTCAACCCTTTGAGTATTGTAGATTCCTTGAAGGATGGTATAGACATGATCACTATTTTCCATCAATAGATAAGTACACTCCACCTTGCGTAATCCCTAACGAAACACGCATTGATCTGGATACACTCCCTAAATATGATCTGAAACCATCACCTTCTAACCAAACCACATTTTCCAATCCATTCTCTTCCACTAATCAACAATCTTCAACCAGTCCTCCTCCCACTAATCAATCATCTTCTTCCACTAATCAAGCTTCTTCTTCTAACAACAATCACTCTTCCACCACACCATCTTCTTCCTCGCCTAGTCAACCTTCTTCATCCAACCATACCTCTTCTATTAAGATACCTTCTCCTTCGATTAACCAAACTTCATCCTCTAATCCACCCCCTCTTTCTTATAACCCATTTTCTTCATCTTTCAGAACTACCAAACTGACTTCCCCACCACGTGAGGTACCTACTAGTCCCCCGTCCCACACATTCAAAATTATTGACAAAGGATGCGGTGAATATCAATTTCAAAAGGTGGAAGACTCCTTTTACATCAAAAAATCCCCACACAACTATGGAAAACCCAACGCTCTACATCTGAGAATCCATCCCACTTACCAAATGGGACAATCAGTTTGGAAAAAAATTGGTTATCTCAACAATGAACATATTCCAAGTTCTATAGGATCTTTTTATGTAATGACAAATTTTATCCTGTTATGAATCCCTTAATTTACCAAAGCTCATCGAATAATGAAAAATATGTGATGGAAGGGTAAAGGACTCGATTCAAATGAACAAGGTCATTTAGACCCAATCAATTACACACAACATCACGGTAAACATGGTCTGGGTTTTAAGGTATTCAATGTTTCTCCTATATTAATTTCAAGTGATAACGATGACACCAGCTCTGATAGTGACACTAGGTCTACACATAGCCTTTTCGAAGACCTCACTAAAACACATCTTTACTTTGAACATTTATCATTAATGTCATTGATTTTGAGCCTACGCATCTGACTCTCATAGACCATGGCCAATCACATCATGTGGCCATGGACATGTTTTAAAATGATGAAGCCATCAAAGAATTCCTTGGAACTCACAATCAAATCCCTAATTCTGACCATAGAAAAGGATTTGAAATCAATCTAGATGAATCACCTATTTTGGTGAAGAAATAGAATATTCGGATCCTTTACCTTCAGAAAATTTAGATCAAAAGTGCAAACAAAAAATTTTCCATAGTCAAAATCTCATCGCCACCCTATCAAACAAACATGTCAATAAAAATTCTCAACATCACACACAAAAATCTTGTGCCAACTCCCTAAATCACCCGACACCGATGACTTACATCAACCATTAACATCATTCTTTGAAAAGGATACATCTAAAATTCTTGTAGAAGAAACTAAAGACATAAACATTGGAACCGTCGAACAACCGAAAATTTTACAACTTGGCATTAGTCTATCTGACCAAGAATGCATAGAATTCACAACACTCCTTATTGAATTCCAAGATATCTTTGCATGGACCTATAAGGACATGTCAGGCCTAGATCCATCTCTTGTAGTACACCACCTTGTGGTGCATCTGGATGCAAATCCTATGAAACAAAAACTATGCAAAATGCATCCCCAAGTAACATTGCTTGTCAAAGCTGAACTTGAGAAACTCTTGGAAGATGACTTTATCCAACCTATTGATTATTCAACATGGATATCTAACATAGTTCCTGTAGCCAAGAAAACCCCGGCATTAGGATATGCAAAAAATTTGAGACATTAATAAGGCTTGTCCCAAAGATGACTTTCCCTTGCCAAACATAGACATGATTTTTGATTCTACGATAGACCATGAAATGCTCTCTTTAATGGATGGATTTTCTGGTTACAATCAAATACGTATTGCTAAAGGGGATTAACATAAAATGACATCTACTACACCTTGGGGAACCTTTTGTTATAAGGTCATGCCTTTTGGCTTGAAAAATGCCGATGCCACCTATCAACGAGCAATGAAAATCATCTTCCATGATATGTTACATGATATCATGGAAGATTATGTTGATGATATATTAGTAAAATAAAAAACATGAATAGGACATCTAGGTGTGTTGAGACGCATTTTTGATAGATTACATGAGTATAAGGTTCATCTTAACCCAAAGAAATGTGTATTCGGGTGACATATGGTAAATTGTTAGGGTTTATTATCTCATGGAGAGGCATAGAAGTGGATCCTACAAAATTCAAAGCCATTATGGAAATGCCTCCTCAAAACCTAAAACAATTACACAGTCTTTAGGGAAAAATCCAATCTATTTGACGTTTCATATCACAGTTGGCTGATAAGTGCCATCACTTCAACCAATTACTCAAGAAAGATGCAAAATTCCACTAGAACCACTATTGTCAAGACTCTTTTGCTAAGTTAAAATAATACCTCTCTAGCCCACCTATTCTTATGTCACTAGTTGTAGATAAACCCATGTTTCTTTATACATCTACCACTTGCACATGCCATAGGAGCTCTGTTAGCGCAACACAATGATCAATCAAAAGAACAGGTTTATACTACCTTACTCAAACACTTATTGAGCATGAAGTATGATATTCCCAAATAAAAAAGTATGTTTGGCGGTCACCTTTGTATTCCATAAGTTATGTCATTACTTTCTCAATCACATAACTAAGTTGATCGCCAAGATTGATCCCCTCAAGTATCTCTTATCTTGACCCATTCTCATAGGAAGAATGTCTAGTTGGGTCGTACTACTTAGTGAATTTGACGTCGAGTTTGTTCCATAAAGAGAAATTAAAGGACAAGCCCTTACAGACCAACTTGTCGAGGCACCCCTTCCTAGCATAAAACCACTCCATTTTACATTTCCTGATGAAGATCTTCTGCACATAGACATCGTGCCAACTTGGACTCTATTTTTGATGGATCTTGTAATCTCCATGGATCAAGAGCTAGTATTTTTCTTATCACACCTAGCAGACACATCATCCCCAAATCATTTTGATTAGCATTCCCATGTACCAACAATATTGTAGAATATGAATCTCTAATCGCAGGATTAAAACTAGCTATATCTTGGAATCTTACAGAGTTAGTTGTATTTGGTGATTCTTTACTTATCATCAAACAAGTTACTAATGAATACTAGGTCAAGGATGAAAAAATTATCCCATATAAGTGCATGGTGGATAGCCTTCAAGCTATTTTTGATTAATTAACTTTGATCAAATCCCCATAATCATAATTAATATGCTGATGCTATGGAAAATATTGGATCCATGTTAGAAATCACATGTAATCAACCCCAAGCACATTTTCTCGTAGAACATATCTTAATGTCTACCTATGATCTTCCTAAAAACACTATGGTATGTGAAATTGTGGGTCCAAATAACCCTTGGTACCATGATCTTTACACTTTCATCTGTGATAAAACATTTCCTACCGACATGAAACCAATTCATAAAAGTTCTTTAACATAACATGCCTCTTGTTACACCATTTTAGTAGAATCTCTTTATAAATGAGGATATGATGGAAGCATGTTCCGATGTCTTAATCGGGAAGAAGCCTCAAGTGTCCTAACTAAATTCCATTCTGGTATTTGTGGAGCACACACGAATGGTATAACCTTAGCCAAGAAAATCCTACGAGTTGGATACTATTGGCCCACCATGGAAAGCGACGCATGCCATTTTTCAAATGATGTCAAGCATGTCAAAGCATGGCAATGTTATCCATGCACCTTCCCAAGAATTGCAATCAATAACCACACCATGGCCCTTCTCTCAATGGGGACCTACACTCATTGGTAAAATCAGACCAACATCATCTAACAACATAAGTTCATCATTACCGCTACCAATTACTTCACTAAATGGGTGGAATTTATGCCTCTCACCTATGTTACCGGTAGCCAAATATTGAAGTTCATTTTTAATAATATCATCTGTCGATTTGGTATTCCATCCACTCTTGTCGCAGATAATGGAAAATCATTTAAAAACTAGGATGTAAAAGACCTCGCCAAACATTTCCATATTAAACTTAAGTGGTGCACTCCATACTACCCTCAGGGTAATGGTCAAGCTGAAGCAACCAAAAATACTCTAAAATCCATCATGGAAAAAATTATCAACACACATGGACATAATTGGCATACTCAAATGTACCCGCTCTTTGGGCTTACCATACATCTTACCGCACACCTACTAGAGCCACCCTATTTTCCCTTGTTTATGGTTGTGAAGCCATTTTACCTATTGAGATAGAACTCCCATCCTTGAGAATATCACTTAAATATGTAATTAATGAGGATGAATATCAACATTCATGGCTTCAAGAGCTTGAGATTCTCGATGAAATATTAATTAATGCCCTCAATCATCTTCAAGTCTATCAAAACCGACTACAACATAGTTATCATAAAAAGGTAAGACCCAGAGAGTTCAAGATTGGTGACCTCATTTTAAAATAAAATAAAAAGAATACCACTAAAGAGCGAGAAAAAAAGGAAAATTTCAGCCTAATTGGTTAGGACCCTATGTAATTACAACTAAATTTGGCTCTAGAGCCTATAAGTTGGCCACTGAAGATGGTCAAGAACTTGATGAACCAATGAATGCAGTACATCTAAAGAAATTTTATCCTTGAGGCGTTCACTATTCTAGGAGACAACAACTTGTACATTGTTCCTTTTATCTAACTTATCTACGAATAATTTAAAGTTATTCATTTCCATTGGCAGATATTTTCATTATCAAAATTACATCTTCATATTTATCATCATGAGACAGGTGCTAATATAGATCCTATTAAGTTTGTGAGCATCATACTTCTTATAATATCTCCCATTTTCAGTCACTTTCACCTATGGTCATACCTAGAAGCTTACTGATGGTAATATATTCCCTTCAAATAAATTCTCTCTTTCATAACAAAGCTCTAAACTTCTATACCCAGTTCATTTGATCATCCATCTCAATCTTTGGTGTTGAACCCTCGCATCCTACTAGTTGTGTGGGGTTGAGATTGGGGCAAAAGTTCCTTCCCAAATAAAAAGCACTATTGTAAAATTCAATCAATTCAATAAATTGTGAATAATTCATTGTCACACCTTTCATCCTTCATAGTCTTTGGTGTTGAGCCCACACTTCTTACTGGTAGTGTGAGACTGGGAATGGAGGAAGGATCCCTTACTCGTCTACATCTTTTCTTCAGTGATAAACTCTTGCCTCTTAATGGTGGCATGAGGAAAAAATGTAGAGGGTAATTCTCATAAGCATAAAAATATTGCAAAACCATTCAAAAATTCCACAAAAAATAAAATAAAAAACATTCAACAAAATTCCAAAAAAAACAAAAAAAAAAAAAAAGAATTTACTAGCCTATGTTTTTCCTTCGGTGATGAGCCCTTGCTTCTTACTAGTAGCATGGGGCAAGGCATAGGGAGTCATTTCAAGAATACAAAATCTTATCAATCTAAAAATGCTTACAATTATACAATCCCTAAAGAAGTAATTTAGATGTCTAAGTGAAGAGAGAACTATCCCTTCACCTCATATCTTACCAATCAGTAGGCCACATAATTGTCTAAGTCTAGCATGTGACCCATAAAGTGAAAGTCATTTTGAAAATGGTTCAGTAACCTTAAGAAGAATGGAATCACAATTTCCCCAAGGGATTGTTTTTAGAACTTGTCTCTGTATTCATTATCTACATTTTGTGTCCTTGATTCTCGGTGATTAGCCCTCGCATCTTACTAGTTGCGTGCATTCAAGAATGGAGCTAGACTTCTTTCCATCATATCATCACCAACATATCCTACCAATGGAGTGATAATTCTTTATTATTTGAAGCATGAGTTACCACAGGGAATGTGGTACATACGAGATGATATCTGGTTTATCACCTCTCAAAAGAAGTTTGCATTTTGGTCCATAAATTTCCAAAACAAAATCTCAAAAAACATTAGAAAAATTTAAAAATCCCCATAAACATGCAAAAATCTAAAAATCTGAAAAAAAAAAATCTTAAAATCACCAAAAACAATATAAAATCAACAAAATCCCCAAAAACATTAGAAAATATCCAAAATAAAAATCCTCAAAAACATGCAAAAATCCAAAAAAATAGAAAATCTTAAAATCACCAAAAATAGTATAAAAATCAACAAAATCCCCAAAAACATTAGAAAATCTCCAAAAATACAAAAACATTAGAAAATATCCAAAATACAAAAACATTTGAAAAACTTTTCAAAATTCCAAAAACATCCACAAAATCACAAAATAAAAAAATGCTAATTTTTTTGTAAACTCCACAAAATTGCAAAAACTCTAAAATAATCAACACAATTCATCCTTTGAACTATTATCCCCAACAAATGATCCATTCACCTTATGAATATCAAATTCAAACTACTTCTCCTCGTGAATCCTCGCTTGGGGAAAATCTGACTCTCATTGTTTCCTTGTTTGAGGACAATTACCCAATCCTTTTTTATGTCCTTGTACCCCTGCTTGGGGGCACATCCGATCAATCCTCACTATGGAAAATGTTAGGGACATGTTTATTGGTTCTTTTGTTGCATTATTAATTACAATTTATTAATTTATTTCTTGTATTTTGATATATTACATGGGGTATCTTGATTTTATGTATCTTGGTGTTCTCTCTAATATACTTATGTTATCTGATTGCATACCATACTGGGGCATCATACTTTCTTGATGGCCTCTACCTATGCTCTCTTCCACTTGCATATCATACTAGGGAATCAAACCTTTTTTATGGCCCCTTTCTATGATATCATGCATATTACTGATCTAGTCATCCTAATCTTTTAAATCATGATGCATCATGTTATGTGTTATATTAAAATTAAGATATTTTTCATCACATGAGTATCTTCCAAAGCATGATCTAAATCTTACTTTACATCCCATAAATTCACCCATACTAATACATTCCCTAGTTTAGGAATCCTACTTGATCACCGTTGCAGTTTGCGAATCCTACTTGAAGATATTTCTCATGTTGCATTCACTATCCAACAACTCCTCCTTCCCCACCATGATCACCATGTATTTGATCCATTCATCCTCACTCCTCATTTGTACTCCTCCGCCACTTATCCCCATATTACCCTTCTCACCATTCATGTCCCCTCTCACCCATTTGTATTCTTTCCTTTCACTCTTCTACTTCCTACTTGACAATCTTACTTAATAACCCCTTCTATATGGGATCCTTGGTGGAGGTATACCCTCTCCCTAAGATCTTCCCACTGTACAAGCTTCTCCACCATCTCCTCTCTCATCAAACAACAATCACCACCATACACATCTTTCACTCCACCTCTTCTGCTTCTTATTATCACATCATTACTCGACCACATGGGCATCCCAATTAAGGATTCCCCTCACACTCTCCACCCTCCACCACATATATTCCTCCATCCATTCATGTTACACTCTTTTGTTTCCTTTCTTCCTTATTATCACCTCATATCACTTCCTCTTCCACTGTTGCATAGATCACTCACTCTTTTCTCATCCTTCCCCGAATCCATTTTATTCCTTGCCATCCTACTTACACACTCTCATAGTATGGAAAATTCACTTGAGGGTTCCCTTTTAGTCCATTTTGTCATACCCTATTCCCACCAACTCTATCATCATTCTTCTTCTTCTTCAGCTTGGCAATCCTACTTAACCATCCCTATTACATGGAAATATTACTTAAGAGTCCCTCTTAAGGTTGATCTACCCTATGGCCTTCCCCCATCCCATCATATTTCCCCATATTATTTCTCTCGCCTCTCATCGTAATCATATTCTTCCACTAATCATTCCACCCCTATACCAAATATTTTTTTTTCTTTCTCCTTGCATATCATCCTGTCGGTTTGTGATCTTACTTAATCACTCTGGAAGCATGACAATAGTGCTTAAGAGTCTCTCTTAAGGATGACCTGTCATCTTGCACTCGCCCATCACTCCACATTCTCACCATCCATATTTTCTCTTCATTCCCCATCACCACATCTTCTTACCACCACTATCATCATCCTCTGCTTGGCAATCTTACTTAACCACTTGCGCGGCATGACAATCTCACTTAAGAGTCCCTTTTAAAGATGATCTATCTTCTTACCTTTCCCCATCACTACATATCTTGTAGTGCCCGATTAACAACCACTTGAGACCAAAGAACAACCTAGGGTTAGCTAGAAAATTAAGGGATAATTTTTTTGAGTTGAAGTGTCTACAACTAAATTGCAAGACATCAATTTTCACTAATAGGTTCCAAAAAACCTATTTACTAATACACAAGTTTCCTTTATTAACTTATAACAAGTTCACAGGGTTCCAAAATAAGGGTTACATGTTCTGAGTTAGATTCAGGAGTAATCTTACCCCATGCCTTCTCTCTAACAAGATCAGAACTTCAACTAGATTTTTCTCATACTTAATGCTTCCAAAATTTCCCTAAACCATTCCCAATGGATAGGAAATTTTCTCACCTTTCGGTGATATAAGGAAGTCCTCCTACTCCTTATAGAACTCAAGTTATGAGTGGGTAGAGTTTGGGGATCAAATTTTCCCCAAGGGGGACACATGTCAAGAGGAGGGGGAGTGCACCTGGACGGGTTGGCGGGTCGCGGGGTGACATTGGGAATTTTCCCAAATGCAGGATCAAAAACAAAATGTGCTCTACACCCCCGTGGGTCCCAGGGACACGTGTCAGTCCTAACGCAAGGAAAAAAATGGGAAAGGAAAGGACGGGGTGGTAGACCGATTTAGCGCTTTGCGCCAACGAAGGGGAAAAAGGGAGAAAGAAGTGCATAGGTCTGCACACCCACCGTAGCCACAAGGGGACACATGGCACCCATGGAGTCAAAGCCAAGAATACCAGGGAGGGATGGGGTGGCGGAAGAATTTAGCGCCTAGCGCCCAAGGGGGAAAAAGGAAAGAAAGGACGCATGGGTCTATGCGCCCATGAAGAAGGAAATCGAGGGAGAAGGTGGAGAAGTGGGCCATGGGAGGAATTTTAGAATTTTTCCCAAAGGCCCAAAAATGAAATTTCTCCCAAACCTCCGCCACCACCCCAAGGTGCCATGTGGCATGCTTTCATTGGCCACGGGCCGACGAGGTCAACATGGGAATTTTTCCCCAAAATTTATAAAAGCTAAGGGTTTTAAAATAACCCGCACCTCCATCATAGCCACAAGGGGACATGTGGCACCCTCTGATTTCTTTGTGGGGCTAATGGCAGAGGAAAAGTGCAAATTTTAGAATTTTTTTTTAAAAGTTTAAGGGGAAAATTTATCCGTGCCTCTCACCTCGATCCTTAGAGGACATGTGGCAGCCTTTGATTGGCTACAGGCCAATGGAGGGAAAAGTGAAAATTTTCCTGAGCCCAAAATTTAGAAATTTTCTAAGGGTAATTTTGATGGGAATTTTTTTCTAGTTACGGGCCCGCTAGGGAAAATTTTCCCAAATTTTCCCGCCAAGGCACAAAACTTCAAAGTGTCATAATTTGAGCTAGAAAGATCTGGTTTTGGGCAAAAGAGGAGTTTTTAGAAATATCTCGATGCCTTATTCTCACGAGGAACATCAAATTCAATTTTTGATTAAGTTTTAAGGGTCAATTTTGTAAGAACTATCTCTGCAAGACTTTATTTAGCAAATTGGCAATTTCTAACTTACGATTTTGATAAAATTAGAACTCCTCCTTTGCTCAACATGTCAAATAGACATAAAGGATTAGTCTAGGGAGGGTTTAGAGTGTTTTAGGAAAGTTTATTTATCCAATTTGTTCAAGGTTGCGTTTTTCTAGTAATAGACGGAAAAATGATTGTGAAAGCTCCGAATTGGAATTCATTAAGTTTTGGAGATTCATTCTTGGTTGTTATAGTGAATTTCAATTCCTTAGGTATTAATAAGTCTAGATTTCATGTTTCATAACTTATTGTTTAGTGTAAGTATGAACTATTCATTTTTATTAAAATGTGAATTACCAAGATGAAGTATATTACAGTGAACTGTTTCTTTAAATTGAATCTCCATTTTGTCATTTAAATGTGCATGTGATTCCTAACTTAGTCAAATACATTGCTTATTAAATCATCCATCCAATTCTAAATGAAACTACATTTCTAATTTCAGTTTTCATGTACATTTTGCAAGGGAAATAACATTGTCTTTCATTCCATACGCATACTTCTTTTCCAAACAGCAATTTCAAATCAAATACATCATACAATTCAAAAGAACTAATGCCATCCTTTATTGATAATCCAAATAAATTTACAACTCTCTCTTTTCCAATTTGATTTGGTTTCAAAATATAAAATATAGTACATATAATATCATTTGCATTTCTCTTCCCAAAACAATGAACAAATATAATTTTCCTTTACATTACTCAATTTGAATTCAAACTTCCATCTACAATACACTAACTTCACATTACAATAATTACACAGCTCATCCACTCAAGGTGGGAAAGGTTACATTACATTTTCACAACAATAAGGGACTCAAACTATGAAATTCTTTCTCCAAATAAGAAGATGCTTGTTTCTTCCTCTTTGCAACTTTGATCACAACAAGGAAGGGGGAAGGCAATGCTCTCCACCAAACCAAGACATCCAATGAGAAAGGAGAAGCCATCCTTTCCTCATTGGCCCTCGAGCCCCAACCATATTGAAATGGAGCATAAATATCAACACATGGAAATAAAGATTTCGATCACATACAAACAACACTCACATTACATACAATCAATAAAATGCACAGATTAAAACAAGACAACGAGCTTCCCAACTGCATTTGAAACAATTCATACAACACATAGGCTTGATCAAACAAGCCAACAAGAGCAAGAACTATGGGGAAACTCCTTATGCCTCCCAATTTTGAATTGGTCATCCACCAAAATGCACACCGCAAATAAACATATCAACCCCATAAACCTTATATCTCCCAACCCCTCCTTATGCCCCCAAAGAATAAGAAATGCAAGCAGCTTTATTTTCTAAGGTGGATCCCAAACCAAAACTCCCCCTCAATAAAATAGTGCCATTGGAAATCCCTTATGCCCCCATATGAAATCCCCATAGTCTTCTCCTACACCATGCCCTAAGCAATCTACCCAACCAGCCAAGAACACAAACACAACACCATATAAACATGCATGCAAGAGAAGGAAAACAATTAAAACACAACTCAAGATGCCTACCTCTCCATAATGGAGTTTGTTCCAAGATCCACAAGCTTTCTAACTATCAAAGTGTAGTCTAAAACCAGAAATTTCCAAGCATGCAATCACTCCAAACTTCCTCCATAAACAAGCTCCAAAAACAACAAGCAAAAATGTGCCCCAAGAGGAATGAACAAAGTTCCAACAACCATAAACAAGCAAGGAGTTTCACTTTTATAGGAGAGGGAAGAGAAGAGGATGATGTGGATCCATGTGGGATGCCACATCATTCTTCCTCAACCCCAAGAGGAAATTCAACATCCTTCACCAAATCACAATAAATAAAATGACAAAATGACTTACACACTCCAAAAATGTCCATACTCCAAAAGGACCAAATTTAATAAATGTAAGGGAAGTGTAATTAAAACTTACATATTGTCACTTCAAAATGCATTATAAATGCCTACATTTAACCTCCAAACCTTAGGCATGGTTGGTGGATCATTTTAAGAGGTGTGGGACAAGTTTAACTTATCTAACAAGCCTCCAAATTTGGCCTCCAAGGACAAATTCGAATTTCATGAAAGATGGAGCGCTTGACCTTCCAAAATCTACCTTACAAGACTCTTAAAAATTCTTACTGCATCACTTACACACTCCTACCACATTAATATTTATAACAACTTTATTTATTTCATTCCATATCCCAATTTATTTAAATAAAATTTAACTATATGACTATCACATTAATCTATCACATTTAAATTAATTAAAAGAAGGAATCACATTACAATTAAAATACATACAACAATAATTAAATAGGAACACATAAATAAAACACATATCCCATGGTCACTTGTAATGGAGATCCCCATGGGAAATCCTAACAAAACACAACACACAACACGCTTCCATGGTGACCTTGTTGAATTCACCTGGAATTTCAATATGGTTAGTCTCCAGATCCCCAACATTATTGTGATTTTTAACCTATAAAATGCAAATACCTCTTTCGGCCTCCTGTGGCTACATCGAACATCCAAAATGATATAAATAACATCTCAATATCATCTAAGCATATGAATCAAAACAATATCAAGAATTCAACATTATCATTTTAATTAAATAAATCAACTATATCATCATCAAAATCTACCATACTAGATCTAATCAAAATATCCAAATGTCATAAGTCTAGATCAACATCTATAATATATCCATGTCAAAAGTATATCATCAATCACATATCGAAATGCCTCTAGTAATCATCATGTATAATAACTGAATCCAGATCAATAATAATCCATGATCTAATGTCTAACCATCATACTAAAACAAAACATAATAGTGTCCATAATATGATCAATAGTATCAAAATCAGTATCTAAAAGTGTCAAAGGGAAGTGAGCACTACATTCCCTCCCTTAGAATCGACTTCCTCCTAGAAGTCACCGGAACAAATGTGGAAACTGCACTTATAATATTGTGGCATCCTCCCAAGTGGTCTGCAGCTCATCATACTTGTCCCATTCCACCCGCACCGATCAATCTCTCACGGCCTTGAAGGCCCAAGGTCCTACGATCTATGATACGATGGGTTCCACCATCACCTTCCCCGATCCTGCGCCCGTAATGATGCCCAATCCAACACATGAGAAGGATCTGCAATGTACCTCCTAATGAGAGAAACATGAAACACATCATGTATGCGAGACAAGCTAGGTGGCAATGTTGAGACGGTAGGCCAAAGGGCCTATACACTCCAAGATCTCAAAAGGAAAAATGAATCTAAGAGATAACTTAGAACCTTTTCCATAACGGATAGGGCTCTTATGTGGTCCGACATGAAGGAACACCTTCATGCCCACATCAAAGCTACGATCAATCCTATGCTGATCCACATACTTCTTCTTCTTATCTTGTGCCTCCTGCAATCTCTACCTGATCAACACTACCTACTGCTCCATGTCCTGCAAAAGAGCTAGTCCAAGAGATACTCTGTCCTCTAACCTATCCCAGCTAAGGGGTGTCTTACACTCTTTACCATACAACGCCCGAAAAGGATCCATATCAATAGAACTCGAAAACTGTTATTGTAGGAAAACTCCACTAAGTACAGTACTCCCACTTAGATCGCTGATCCATCACATACATCCTAAGAATATCCTCTAAATTTTAATTTACTCACTTGGTTTGTCCATCTATCTTAGGGTGATATGTTGTGCTGAAGTTAATCCTCGTCTCGAGGATGTACTTTGCATGGTAGTCCGTAAATGTGAAGTGTACAAAGGATCACGGTCACAAATGATCTTCTGTGGAATCCGTGCAACCTAACGATCTCATCTAAATATACCTGCTCTACTACGCTAGCTATATAACCGGGTCTTCACCAGAAAAAGTGAGCCACTTTTGTCAATTTATCAACTGTGACCATAATGGCGTCATGGTGATATCTCGACATAGGTAGCCCAAAAATGAAATCCATGGAAATGGTGTCCCACTTCCATTCCGGGTATGGCATGAGTATAAAGAAGACCTCACCTCCTAGATGCTTGAGTGCTCACCTTAACCCTCTAACACTCTAAACACTCGATAAAAATTGAGCCACATCTCGATGAATTCCTCTTCAGTGGTACAACTATCTCAAGGTAGCATGCATCTTCTTCACCTCGGGATGGGCTGAATAGGGTGCACAATGTGCCTCTACCAAGATATCCTACCTCAAGCCTCCATCTCTGGGAACATATATCTTACCTATGTGCTTGAGAAGACCATCTACCTCTAAGAAAATCCATCAAAATTCCCCTCAAGGGGTCTCTGTGACTCGATCTCTCGCTCATATTGCCATGTAGAAGCTGTCAAGAGGAAGTTGTTGAAGAATCCTGCTCCACAAATTTGTGCTCACTGAGGTAGCCATATCCACATGTCTCCATCTACTGAGATCATCTGCTACCACATTCTCCTTCCCCTTCACATGCTCTATCTCCATGTCATACTCACAAAGCAACTCCATCCAACGCCGTTGACGAGCGTTTATATTGGGCTACGTGAAGAGGTGGTGAAGACTCAAATGATCTGTCTTGAGTGTGAATCTCTGTCCAAGAAGAAAATGTCTCCATCTAACCAAAGCATGCACAACTATCTCAAGCTCATGATCCTTGAGTTTACGAGACTCAAAAGCTACAACTTTTCCCTACTACATCAACACACTTCCAAGCCCTGCTAAAGAAGCATCTGTGTAAACAAATAACTCACCCTGTGGATCCGGCACTGCAAGAATGGGTGTTGTAGTGAGGCACTCCTTTAGTGTCCTGAAGGCCTGCTTGCATCTATCTGACCAAATAAATGTCTTCCCTTTTCTCTGAAGGGAAGTGATAGGGTGTGCAACGAGAGAATTCTGAACAAATCTCCAGTAGTAACTGCTAAACCCATGAAGCTACTCACCTCGGTCACTGTAGTGGGTATTGGCCAATCCATAATGGCTCTAATCTTGGAAGTATTGACTATGATACCTTCCCTAGAAATGATATGACCCAAATACTACACCTCTATCTAGAAGAAAGCACACTTCTCCAAGTTCTCATAAAGTTGTTGCTCACGAAGGCACTTTGGAGAACTCACAAAGGTGCCCCTCGTACTCCTCATGTGTACGTGAGTATATCAAAATGTCATCTAGGAAGATGAGCATGAAGCGATCTAAAAAGGTTCTGAATACCCCATTCATCAAACTCATAAACACTATAGGGGCATTCATCAAACCAAAAGGCACCACTGTGAATATCTTCCTCCAAAATCCTCAACTAATGGTAGCTCGACTTGAGATCAATCTTAGAGAACACCGTGGCTCCCTTCATCTGATCAAACAAGTCATCTATACGAGGAAGAGGATAACGATTCTTGATCGTTACCTTGTTCAACTGGTGGTAATCAATACACAACCACAATGATCCATCCTTCTTCTTCACGAAAATCACTAGTGCACCACAAGAGAATACACTAGGATGGATAAGGCCCTTTTCCAAAAGGCCCTCAAGCTACAACTTGAGCTCATAGAGCTCCGGGTGGTCATCGATATGGTTCCCGTGAGATAGGCTCTGCTCTGGGAACTAGAACTATATGAAATCAATCTCACGTGGGGTGGCATCCCCATAGCTCCCCTAGAAAGACATAGGAAAACTCTCTCAAGATGGGATGATCATCTAGCGATGGTCCACTAGACCCATCCTCTGATCTATCACTAACTATAACAACATACATCTGATAACCCCATCGCACACACCGCTTAAGCTGCATAGCGGAAATGGTGTGAATAGAAACGGGTCTCCTGACCCTCGAGATCACTAACTCAACTCCCAAATCATCTACACAAGTTATAGTCTTATGATAACAATCCATCCTGGCCCTATGTGTAGATAGCCAATTCATACCTAAGATAACTCCATAGGATCCCGAAGGAAGAATACAGAGATATGAGGTGGTAGTGAAAGGTCCTGCGACACTAAAATTTTCCTCCGTAATTTCTATTTCATTAATGTATGTATTAGGAATAGGATGTTGTTAAGTATAATTAGTAGTAGCGTCTAATAGAATATAACGGCGCCATCAAGATGCAGTGCCGCCAATAATGTGGAGTACAGTAATAATCAAAGTACAATAGGAATGTTGTAAAAGTAAATATTTGTCGTAAGTGGTTCGGTAATGTTAAAATGTCAAAGTTTGGGTAATTAGAGAAGTAGGGTCTACATGATTAGGAATTAGAAATATTATATTAGTAATAAAGACAAGGAGTGAGGTCATAAATATTTTGTGTATTTTATTTGTAAAAAGTCTAAAAATGTGGAACCCATGTAAAATGATAAGGTTTATCTTATCTTAGAGATAAGATGGATAAGCCGGAAGTTCTATAAATAGAGAGGCCACCCCCTCATTTAGCATAGAAGGAAGTAGTGAGAAATATTGTAGGAAGTGTGCGAAGGAAGCCATCGGTTTAAAGGTGTGTTGAAGAACCCATTAAGAGGTGTAATTGTAAAGTTTCTCCCATAGTCTTGGTGAAAGTCAAGTGAAGTCAATAACACTTGAAGTACCTCATGGGTGAGATTGTAACAATTTCATGTTAATATTATAATTTACTTTGATATTTCAGATTTTTCATCATTCTCGTCTTATCATAGTCGATGGTATTTTTGTGTTATGTTGTTGTTTTGTTTCAGATTACGTCCACTAAACTAAAGGCTATGCATTAGTAAATAATCATAGCACGAGGAGTTCCCTATGAAGAATTATCATAGTGCTTGGATTGGTGATGACAGTCCCAAATCTACAACACACTCCTTAACTAAGGATTCCACGGAGATCTTGGATCCGTAAGCCATCTTGACATCCCAACCGAGAACTTACCTAACTACCACTAGCCTTCATCGCTCTACTAAAGATGGTGCAATGAAATAATCAAGAACCTTAAGAATCAAACAATACAGAGGTAGGAATACCACCAATGCTACCTATGGTCTCAATGCTTGTGCTCTAGTACTCTTCCCCGGCGGTTCTCAACCACTACATAAATCTTGTGGCTATGTCCCATATCATGAATTATCGGCTTAGAAACCGGTGCCTTATGCGCTCGTTAGGGTTCGAGGGCAATCTCTCCAAAAGTGTCTAGCTATTCCACATCCAAAGCAACCACCTGATCCTCTCCAAGGAACAACACCTCTAGTAGGTGCCCTAGAATCCTTTGGTGTGGATCCTAATAATCTAGCTATAGTATCTTGTGGCCTCTGTTGCGAGCTCCACTGACGGGCTCTAGGTCCACCCCGTGTCCCGATGGGACCCCTCTGGAGGTGGCCCCATACTCGACCTCTTTGTGCATCTACTCTCGATGGAGGTCTATACGGTGGGTGGGACTGCTCACTATCATTGTTGTGGCCTAAAGGATGACTATGTTGAATGCTAACCACCATGAGGAAGAGGTATTGAACCTCTCAATCTACCATCTTGCATCTGTTGAATGTGGCTCCTGACTCAGTCTCTAGCCTGTTGGGTTTTACCCCGAGTCTCCTCTAGCAATATAGGCCTTCTCAATGGCCTCTGCTAAATTCTATGGACATTAAATCCACCTGCACCTCCAATGTCCAAATTCAAGCCGTAGATGAACCTGTGAATCCACACCTACTCATCCTTCATATACTCTACATACTGAGTAGATCTAGAAATCTACTCTCATACTCTGCTACTCAAAGGGTAGCACATGCCGAGGTAATGGAACTCTTCAATCATCTGCTAGATGAATCTCCATGATAGATACACTGCTCCTAAATCTCTCCTCAAATAGCTCCCAAGTCACTATCTCTAAATCTAGATGGATATTTTCTCCTTTGTCCACCATACTCCCGCTCCATCCTCAAGTAGATGGATCGCAACACGAGCTTTCATGTTGCTTTAGAACAAGGAAAAAGCTTGAAGCAACCACTTAAGCTCACTAGCCAGGTCTCTTCCCGAAATCCACCTGTATTACTTGAGTAATGTGAGGGCTTAAGCTTTAGGATGTCCCCGATGTGATCCACTACCGTGGTTTGTCGGCCTCTAGGTCTCTCTCGCATGCTCATCCCCAAGCCTAGGCTCGAGACCTCTCTCTATGATCCGGAACTCGTCACCCTATCTCCTAGGTGGTGAATCTTCTTTGGCTGACTCCACATGGGAGTTCTCTTCTCTATGCTCCTTGCTAAGTCAAGAGGGTACCTGGCCCTCGATAGAAGGAGCTCTATCATGACTAGTTGCATGCCCTCCTACTAATCCTCCATGTAAGGCGGCATTAACATCTTGAAGGGTTTGTAGAATCGAGGTAGAATGGATGCTACACCCTAATCTAGTGGTGGTGGTGGTGGTGGTGGATCTGAGTCTCGTGAAGGTTCCTCTCACTCTGTCTGAGCCTCCTGCATAGACCAAAGTGAGAGTTAGTTCATTTGCTAAGTTATACAACTTCCATGTTTACTAAAACATACAAATTCTTGCTAAGTTGTTTTCTTGATTTACAAGTGTGCTAGGTTTAAGTTTTCATGTCTCAAGTTTTCTAGTGTGCCCAATGGTCCAAGGCTTTGAACCACTACTCGATACCAAAACCGTAGTGCCTCGATTCGATAACCACTTGAGACCAAAGAACAACCTAGGGTTAGCTAGAAAATTAAGGGATAATTTTTTTGATTCAAGTGTCTACAACTAAATTGCAAGACATCATTTTTCACTAATAGGTTCCTAAACAAACCTATTTACTAATACACAAGTTTCCTTTATTAACTTATAACAAGTTCACAGGGTTCAAAATTAGGGTTACATGTTCTGGTTAGATTCAGGGAGTAATCTTACCCCATGCCTGCTCTCTAACAGGATCATAACTTCAACTAGATTTTTCTCATACTTAATGCTTCCAAAATTTCCCTAAACCATTCCCAATGGATAGGAAATTTTCTCACCTTTCTGGTGATATAAGGAAGTCCTCCTAACTCCTTATAGAACTCAAGTTATGAGTGGGCAGAGTTTGGGGATCAAATTTTCCCCAAGGGGGACACGTGTCAAGAGGAGGGGGAGTGCACCCTGGGCGGGTTGGCGGGTCACGGGGCAACATTGGGAAATTTTCCCAATGTAGGATCAAATAAAAATGCACTCCACACCCCCATAGGTCCCCAGGGACACGTGTCAGGTCCTGGCGCAAGGTGAAAAAGGGGAAAGGAAAAGGTGGGGCGGTGGACCGATTTAGCGCTTTGCGCCAATGAAGGGGAAAAAGGGAGAAAGAAGTGTGCAGGTCCGTGCACCCACCATAGCCACAAGGGGACACGTGGCACCTGTGGATTCAAATCAAGAGGACCGGGAGGGACGGGCGGCGGAAGAATTTAGCGCTGGCGCCCGAGGGGAAAAAGGAAAGAAAGGACGCGCAGGTCCACACGCCGCGCAAAGAAGGAAATCTGAGGGAGAAGGTGGAGAAGTGGGCTGCGGGAGAAATTTTAGAATTTTTCCCCAAAGGCCCAAAACAAAATTTCTCCCGAACCTCCGCCGCCACCCCAAGGTGCCACATGGCACACTTTCGTTGGTCGTGCACTTTGGCGGGGTCAACATGGGAATTTTTCCCCAAAAATTTATTAAAGCTAAGGGTTTTAAAAGAACCCGTGCCTCTGCCATAGCCACAAGGGGACACATGGAACCCTCTAATTAGTCAGTAGGCTAGTGCGAGGAAAAGTGAAACTTTTCCAAAAAATTTAAAAAAAAGTTTAAGGGGTAAAATTTATCCACACCTCCGCCTCGGTCCACGGAGGACACGTGGCGACCTCTCCGATTGGGTGGGTGTGGAGGGAAAAGTGAAAATTTTCTCGAGCCCAAAATTTCAAAAAAATTTAAGGAAAATTTTGATGGGAAATTTTTGGGTTGCGGGCCCACCAGGAAAATTTTCTCAAATTTTCCCGCCAAGGCACAAAAATTTCAAAGTGTCATAACTTGAGCTAGAAAGCTCAGTTTTGGGAAAACAAGGACTTTTCAGAAATATCTTGATGCCCTCTTTGCACAAGGAACATAAAATTTTCTTTTTGATGAAGTTTTAAGGGTAAATTTTGTAAAAACAATCTGCAGGCCTTTATTTAACAAACTGGCAATTTCCAACTTATGATTTTGATAAAATTAGAACTCCTCCTTCGCTCAACATGTCAAACAAACATGGAGGATCAGTCTAGGGAGGGTTTAGATTGTTTGAGGGAATTTTATTTATCCAATTTGTTCAAGTTTGCATTTTTCTCGAAATAGACGGAAAAATGATCAGGCAAGCTCAATTGGAATTCATTAAGTTTTGGAGATTCATTATTGATCGTTATAGTGAATTTGAGTTCCTTAGGTATTAATAAGTCTAGATTTTGATGTTTCATAACTTATTGTTTAGTGCAAGTATGAACTGCTTCATTTTTATTAAAATGTGAATTGCTGGGATGAAGTATATTACGATGAACTGTTTCTTTAAATTCGAATCTCCATTTTGTCATTTAAATGTGCATGTGATTCCTAACTTAGTCAAATACATTGCTTATTAAATCATCCATCCAATTCTAAATGAAACTACATTTCTGATTTTAGTTTTAATATACATTTTGCAAGGGAAATAACATTGTCTTTCATTCCATACGCATGCATCTTTTCCAAACAACAAATTACAATCTTTAACAGCAATTTCAAATCCAATACATCATACAATTCAAAAGAACTAATGCCATCCTTTATTGATAATCCAAATAACTTTACAACTCTCTCTTTTCTAATTTGATTTGGTTTCAAAATATAAAATACAGTAAATATAATATCATTTGCATTTCTCTTCCCAAAACAATGAACAAATATAATTTTCCTTTACATTACTCAATTCAAATTCAATCTTCCATCTACAATACACTAACTTCACATTACAATAATTACACACTCATCCACTCAAGGTGGGAAATGTTACATTGCATTTCCACAACAATAAGGGACTATCAAACCGTGAAATTATTTCTCCAAACAACAACATGCTTATTTCTTCCTCTTTGAAACTTTGATCACAACAAGGAAGGGGAAAGGAAACGCTCTCCACCCAATCCAGGACATCCAATGAGAAAGGAGAAGCCATCATTTCCTCATTGGCCCCGAAACCTAACCATATTGAAATGGAGCATAAATATCAACACATGGCAACAAAGACTTCTATCACATACAAACAACATTCACATTACATACAATCAATAAAATGCACAGTTAAAACAAGACAACAGCTCCCAAATCGCATTTGAAACAATTCATACAACACATAGGCTTGATCAAGCAAGCCAATAAGATCAAAAACTATGGGGAAACTCTTTCTACCTCCTAATTTGGAATTGGGCATCCACCAAAATTCACACCACCAATAAACATATCAATCCCATAAACCTTATATCTCCCAACCCCTCCTTATGCCCCCAAGAGTAAGAAATGCAAGCAATTTCTTTTCCACGTTGGATCCCAAACCAAAACTCCTCCTCAATAAAAAAGTGCCATTGACAATCCCTTATTCCCCCATATGAAATCCCCATAGCCTTCTCCTACACCATGCCCTAAGAAATCTATCCAACCAGCCAAGAACACAACACAACACCATATAAGCATGCATGCAAGAGAAGAAAAAATTAAGACACAGCTCAAGATGCCTACCTCTCCATAATAGAGTTTGTTCCAAGATCCACAAGCTTTCTAACTGATTAAAGTGTAGTCTAAGACCAATAATTTCCAAGCATGTAATCACTCCAAACTTCCTCCACAAACAAGCTCCAAAAATAGAAAGCAAAAATGTGCCCCCAAGGGGAATGAACAAAGTTCCAACAACCATAAAAAAGCAAGGAGTTTCACTTTTATAGGAGAGGGAAGATAAGAGGATGATGTGGATCCATGTGGGATGCCACATCATTCTTCCTCAACCCCAAGAGGAAAGTCAACATCCTTCACCAAAACACAATAAATAAAATGACAAAATCACTTACATACTCCAAAAATGCCCATACTCCAAAAGGACCAAATTTAAAATATGTAAGGGAAGTGTAATTAAAACTTACATATTGTCACTTCAAAATGCATTATAAATGCCTACATTTAACCTCCAAACCATAGGCATGGTTGGTGGATCATTTTAGGGGTGTGGGACAAGTTTTACTTGTCCCACAAGCCTCCAAATTTGGCCTCCAAGGGCAAATTCGAATTTCATAAAAGATGGAGTGCTTGACCTTCCAAAATTTGCCTTACAAGAATCTTACAAATTTATTACAACATCACTTACACACTCCTACCACATTAATATTTATAACAACAAATTTATTTATTTCATTCCATATCCCAATTTATTTTAAATAAAATTTAACTATATGACTATCACATTAATCTATCACATTTAAATTAATTAAAAGAAGGAACACATTACAATTAAAATACATACAACAATAATTAAAAAGGAACACATAAATAAAACACATATCCCATGGTCACATGTAATGGAGACCCCCATGGTAAATCCTAACAAAACACAACACACAACACAGTTGCCATGGTGACCTTGTTGAATTCACCTGGAATTTCAATATGGTTAGTCTCCAGTCCCCCGACATTGTTGTGATTTTTAACCTGCAAAATGCAAATACCTCCTTCGGCCTCGTGGCCACATCAGAACATCCAAAATGATATAAACAACATCTCAAGATCATCTAAGCATATGAATCACAATAATATCAAGAATTCAACATTATCATTTTAATTAAATAAATCAACTATATCATCATCAAAATCTACCATACTAGATCTACTCAAAATATCCAAATGTCATAAGTCCATATCAACATCTATAATATATCCATGTCAAAATTATATCATCAATCACATATCGAAATGCCTCTAGTAATCATCATGTATAATAACTAAATCCAAATCAATAATAATCCATGATCTAACATCTAACCATCATACTAAAACAAAACATAATAATGTCCATAATATGATCAATAGTATCAAAATCAATATCTAAAAGTGTCAAAGGGAAGTGGGCACTACACATCTTCACCTTTCACTTTTTTCAGCATTCCAAATTATCACATCCTCTCACTTCCTCTTCCATTCTCACAAACACCACTTCTTGCTTTCCCACTTTTCATATCCATTATACCTTGCTTGGTAATATTACTTAACCACTTCCATCACATGACATTATTACATCATGGTCCTCCTTACGCTAAACCCATCATTCTAACTTCTCCCTCACCTCATTCATTGTTCACTTTGTTTATCACTTCTTCCACCTTGTCTCTCCTACCAACCACATTTTCCTCCTACCATTATCCTTTCTCCACCTATCATCTCACAACTTACGTCTAATATCTTCCACCTATAATCATGTTATTTTCCCCCATTTTCCCCTTCTTGATCCATCATCCTTCATACAATTTCTTCCCATTCTTTTCATGTCTTGTTTCTTCATCCCTACCTCATTCGTCTTCATCCTCTCGCATCCTCTCCTCATCTCCACCTTGTCACAACTAATCCTTCAATTTTTCTTTACTCTTTTCACTTCATATTCTTGAATTCTCCCACATATCTACCCCCATGCTTACTCACCATTATTTTTAACATTCCTCTAACATTATTTCATCATCATCTTATATTCCCGCACTAATAATTGTTAGTGGAATTTCCCTAAAAATCATCAATCCTCATTCACGCATGACCTCATTCACTCCCTTGGACCTTCTCCATTTTCCCTTCATTCCTTCCTTCCTCTGGGCCCACCACTCATTGTTAGTGGGCTTTCCCTAACGTCCCTTCGTTGGCGTTACCCTTTCCATTCCTTGTTACCTTTCTCCCTTTCTTCATTTTTTCTCTCATCCTTCCCCACCACTCATTGTTAGTGGACTTTCCCTAACATCCCCTCACTGACATTGCCTCTTCTATCCCCCATTCTCTTTTCTCTCCCATTATTTTCCCTCACTCCCACCCTTTATTGTCTCTTCTTCCCCACCTCTCCATCTTCCCTTCACCTTCTTTATTATATTTATTGTCTTCATCATACATCCTTTGTATATTATCTTGTAATCCTAGTATCCTCATTTCATGCATCTCCACATATTTTCCAATATGTGTCATTCTTCCCCTCTTTCTTCTCTTTACATTCCTCATACTACTCACTCTACACTTATTATCCCCATTATGTATTCCCTTCCTTCTACATCATTTTCTATGTTATCCTCTTCTCTCTCCCACCCCTTGTCTTATTTCACTTCCTCTGTATATCATCTTCTTCCTCTTTTTACCTCATGTTTTCTCCTTACTTCCCCATTGATAACTTAAATCTTCAGCGTTCTCCAATATTTTTTATCATCCCATCCTCCACATGCATCTCCATGTAGTTTGTTCTATATTCTTTACCTTTATCTTCCTCATAAAGACCTGGTTCCTTCAATCTTCTCCCTATATTTGCTCTGTCCTCCTTTCCTCCCCCATAATTTTCACATTTCTTCTGACCACCCCTCCTTTTCTCTACCACCCCTACCTTTTTGTTTATTTTGTACCCATTTCTCTTCTTTTCTCTAATATTTTTCACACTTTCCTGGCCCCTCATAGTTTCTTTTTTTCTCCGTTCTACCTCTTCTTTTGTCTTCTTTCAATTTTTCATCGATTTTACCCCTACTCCCACCTCATCTTCTCCTTCTTATTTATCTTTCCCCATTCCCCATACCCTTGTCTTCTCCATCTTCTACTTCTACCGTTTCTTGCTTTTCTCAGCTCTATCATTTCTTTTGCTTTTCCACATTCCTCTTTATTATCTCTGTTGCTTCCTTCATATGGCACATCTCTCTATTTCATAATTTCACCCTCTGCTCTGTCATTTTCTTGTCTTCTTCTTGTTTTCCTTCATCATTCCCTTCTTCCCCTATCATCCCTCTCTCTTATTCTCTTCTACCTCTTTCATTCCTTTTTTTCCCTCCTCTATCTCCATAACCCTTCACCTTTCTTTCTCTTCTCATAATCAACCACCAATCATATCCATTCCCTTTTCTCTTTCCCATTGCATCATTCCACACACCCTCACACCTAGCATTCAAGGCCAATTGAATCCTTTCTCCATTTGCATCATGTGGTCATTCCATTATCTTACACCCCATTATCATCCTCCTCTCTGCAGAATTAATCTCTCCTCTTTTTGAGAGCTCTGTCATATATTCCATTCTTGTCAGCCCTCTCGAGGGGGCATCATCACATCTGTCCATAATCACATCTTCTCATGACATTTTTTTCTTGGAGGATACCATGACATCCGTCACCCACCACCTTCTACTCTCTCCAACAAACATTCACTCTACTTTTTGCTTAGGAAAAGTAGATTGAATTCTTCCCCATTCTCACAAGTGAAAGTTTGTTCTACTTCTTGCTTAGAGAAAGCTTTCTCTTTTCTTCCTCTGACAACTTCTTATCGAAGGAACACCTCCTTCAAGAAGAATCTCTTCAAAAATATTCAATCCTGCCACCTGGGGCATATTCACTCCATCTCATCTACTTTCTTTGAAAGGACACTACTTTCATAGTACCCTTCCAAAGAGGGGCAAATGTAGACACCCTAATTTCACATTTGTCTTAAATCAATTAATTCCCCTACCTCATTTCCCACAAAAATGCACTCCAAATTAATCAAATATAATTTGATTAATTATCCCTTTCAAATCTAAAAATAACCTAATCCTTACCACATGTCATTATTCTCCATGTTTTTCTACTATTGAATTAAAAATTAAAAATCAAATCCTCACCCACTCTTTGTGGTCCCCACTCACCTAAAATGATCCACTCATGAATTAAAAAATCTAATTCAAATCCTCACCCATTTTTCATGGTCCCCACTCACCTAATCTTTCCCACATTTTCAAGTTCCATGATTACTTAAATTACTCTAAGTTAATCACTTCCCAAGAAATAAATACATCCTTACCCCTCCCCTCTAAGACATGAAGAATAAGCTTGAATACATTGTTGGCGAGAAAAATTTTGAGTAGAAAAACTTGTAGGTTTCTTGCCAATGCTCTAGGAATCTAAGTCCCTCTACTTAACCAAGGTGATGTTGTTGTATATGCATGCGTGAAAAAAGTGGATTTTTGTGGTTGCCTTTTGACCAGGGGATCCAACAGGGCTCTCCACGACCACCGTAGAAAATCTAGTAATCTCTTGCTAGGGAAGAGTTTGTCTGAAAGTGGGAAAGGGAGTTAGAAAAGAGGTATGAGAACTAATGTTGTAGGTAGAAAATTAGATTCTTGCACATACACTAGTTAGAAACTTCACCACATGCATCAAAATTAGGAGGAAATAACTCTACACATAACAAAAAGACCAAATGGAATTTATGATCACAAAGTCTCAATAAACCCCTTAGTAAAAAAGGCTCAAAACTACTTCTTCTTGTATTAATTGCTTAAACCAAGTTATACATAGTATAAGAATGAAGGAAAAAGAGAGAGGGGGAAGGAATAATTTGGATATCTCCTTTGTTCTCTCAAGGTAGAATGCACTCTTGAGCTTACAAAATTAATGACCAACCCCTTGAAATGGGAATGGTGTTACAATTTATAGAATAGACTCGACTCTTCATCTTCTTCATGATCCTCCATATGCCTTATTTCTACTTTAGACTATTCATATTCCTACAAAATATTTAAGTCCCTTTTATAAAATCAAGGTGACTTAATTTATATTATGTTTCTAAAGTCACTTTTAGGTGACTTAAAAGTATATCAAAAAGTGCAAACCCCAAGGAAGAATTAAAACATTTGAAGGGATAGAAAGTTGGAAGAGAGAGAAAGGAGAAGATGTTTCCCCTGATGAAGTCCGATGATCCTCGTTGATGGAAGCTCTGATGCAATGAAGTTTTGAATGTCCCATTGTGCCAAAACTACTCTTTGAGTGTGACTTACTATTTTTAGTAAATGCCCAGATGGGAGACTTACTATTTTTAGTAAGAGGTGATTCTTGCTTCTTCTTGATCATCTTGATGTGATGAAAATCTTCATTCAATCCTATGCACACTACCTTTTCTTTTACCACTTCTTGGGGTGACTTACTATTTTTAGTAAGCACCCATATAAGGGACTTACTATTTTTAGTAAGTGGTCATTTTCATTATTTTCTGCTCTGGATAATCATTCTGGCTTCTTGGAGATCTTCAGTGCACACTACCTTTTCCATAGCCACTTTTGATGAAGACTTACCAAAAATAGCAAGCATGTGTAGGAAAGATTACTATTTTTGGAAAGTGGATTTCGGTGCTTGGTTTGCGATGGAGTATATTTTTCTAGATTTGGCTCATCTTCATGGTCACATCCTATGAATTTCACTTGATTTTTCCCACTAGAATGATTGGAAATAAATTTTGAAATTTTAACCTGGCAGTGGCTTCAAGCACGGAGTTGCCATGGCGGCCATTAATGGAGCTCAAAATATGTAGGTATTGTTTTTGTCTCTGTTTGTGATGAAAATAACTCCATTGCAATAGGTTTTTCATTTGGTGCTCATGTGCAAGTTTTTAGCTTGTCTCCATTGTCAGAATGATGAGAAATCCGATGAATGTGAGCCGGTGCACAAGTGAGGATTTTATTGGAACAAATGATTTTGTCACCATTTTACCTCCCATTTGTTGCATCTTGATCATCTTGAAAAATGTGGAAGTCTGCAAAAGATGACATCTTGATCCTACTTGTACTTGTACTTTGAAGATATAGGGATTTTTGATCGGATGGCTTCATAGTTATCTGGCAAAATCTTCATTTTCTCTTCGTTCTTCATCATTTCAATCCATTTTTCTCTGAGGCCTACATATTTTTAGGGATTGGAGGATTTTTGAGTCATGGTGGTGTTGGTTTGGAGTGGAAATGGTGGACCGGTGTCTAAACAAGCAAGAACAAGGCCATGGCATGGTGAGGAGCTGTGAAGGAGAAATGGGGGAAATAATGGCTAAGTGTCGATTTAAATCATTAAAAAATGCATAGCAAGGGGCTGGGCACATTTTTGTGTCCCTGATGTCCCTCACCTCAAAGGGGACATTAGGGACATCAATTTGCATGGTGCGCTAGGTGACGACACATGGCACTTAATCGACGGCAAGGGATTTGAGCAAAAAGGCTTGACAAGCACCTGGAGGGTTGAAAACTGGTCATATGGGTGACTAGAGGTCTCCCATAGGGGCTGGGAACATTTTTCAAGGTTTTATTTCCCTCACCTCAAAGGGACATGAGGGACATCAATTTACACAACACCTCATCTTGACATGTGGCACTTGATCCAACGATAGGGGATTTGAAGCTCTGCAAGCACCTAGGGGTTGAACTAGCGATCTAGGAGGTCATATGTGGGTTTAGAGGGATTCAAGGGGATGGGAACATTTTTCCAACCTTTATGTCCCTGACCTTGAGGGATGTCAGGGACACAAAATCCCACTAGGCTCCTGGAGCTGACACGTGTCCTCCCAAAATTTGGCTAAGTCCTAAACTTGCGACGGTGATAACTTGAGCTCCCGATGGAAGTTTTCAAAAAAATATATGATCATGACTGGAAATGGCCTTTTGAATCCAATGGTTGGGGTATAATTTCTTGATTAATCCATTTTCACCCTAAAAATTGGAATTGTGATTTGGTACTCCACTTGTGCCTGAGAAAAATTACATGCAGACCTAATGCACCGAAGTGTTGTGAAAAATATTATTTCACCATAATGTAGGTCTTGGAATCATCTTTCCAATGATTTTTTTTCTCCTAAATCCATCGAAAACTATTGGAATCCTCTTCCCTCGAATCCCAACATGCTTGTTTTAGGCCTGTGTACTTGCCTAGGCTTGTGAACCCTAATTCTGGTGAAACTACCCCATATTCTCTGAGACCTTCCAAAATCTTGTAGATTGAGAAACAAGGATTTAAGCCTTTGTAGTTTTATTAATCTCAATCAACTAAAAATTACATTGAATAGGCTGCAATATTTATAGATATTGCATGACCCAAATACATCCGGGAAAATGAGTTGCACAGGTGCAACCAAAAACCAGAATAAACAAGCTTCCAAATCACCCGGGAAGCAACAATTACATAAAAACAAATATATTGTTGAAAACAATATAACAAATTATATGTGAGAACAAATATGGTTGATTAACCATATAACAATATAACCATTTATTATTTAATTAATGAAATTAAATAATTATTAAACTATGCATAATTAAATATTAGGATAATAAAATTTATCCTAACATTCCCCCCCTTAATTGTGCATTGTCTGAAGAGATGAGGAGAGAAATGCTCTGAACAACTCGAACTTGTCACGTGTAAGTGACTTTGTGAAAATATCTGCTCGTTGTTCAGCCGTTGGACAAAACTGAAGCTGGATGTTGTGTTTCAACACATGTTCGCGTATGAAATGAACCTGAACTTCAATGTGCTTTGTTCTCTCGTGAAAAACTGGATTGCGAACAAGTTTGAGAACACCTTCATTGTCAACATACATGGTGGTCGGTTTGTCCTGTGGTATTCCAAGTCCTTCCAGTATGCGACGTAGCCAAATCGCTTCACGAGACAACTTCTCTGCCGAACGATACTAAACTTCATGGAAGAGTGCGAGAAACAAAGTGTTGTTTCTTACTTCCCCATGATATTGGTCCGATCCCATAAAGAATACAAATCCGAGTGGATTTTCTATCATCAATGTTACTTGCATGATCTGAATCCGAATATCCAGTCAAGAAGAAGTTTTCATTCTTCTTGTATTCTAGACCAAGATCCACTGATCCTTTGAGATATCTCAAAATGCGCTTTGCTGCTTTCCAATGACAAATTTTGGGTTCTTGCATGAACTTGGATAGATAGCTCACTGCAAAGCTGATATCTGGTCTAGTGTAGGTCAGGTAAATGAGACTCCCAATCAGCTGCCGATAGAGAGTGGCACTTACCTCAGGAGATGGATCTGAACGAGATAATTGTAATCTGTTCTCCATAGGTGTAGCAATTGGTGTGCAATCCATCATCCTAAAATTCTCGAGCGTTGTCTTGGTATATTTCATTTGAGAAACAAAGATGTGATTCTCTTTCTGCCATACTTCCAGTCCAAGACAGTAGTGCATAAGCCCGAGATCTGTCATGTCGAATGATCGCTTAAGATCTTTCTTTGTTTCATCAATCATCTTCACTAAACTGCCAGTGATGACTAGATCATCGACATAAACTACAACAATCACCATCTCCCCCTTGCTTTTGAGGTAGAGATTGGGATCGTATGGATTTCTAACCAATCCATGTTGTACGAGATGCTCATCAATCTTGATGTACCATGCCCGGGTGCTGTTTGAGGCCATACGAGAGATTTCTTGAGTCTGCATACCTTTTCTTCTTGACCAGTACTACATATCCCTCGGGTTGAGTCATGTAGACTTCTTCTTGCAAATCTCCATTCAGAAAGCACTTTTTACGTCCATTTAGTGAACTTTCCATCAAATCTGAAAGTGAAATTAGAGCAAAGATCATCCCGATCATTTTGATCTTAGGCTGTGGGAGCAAATGTCTCCTCATAGTCAATGCCTTCTTTTTATGTAAGTGCCCTTTACTACAAGTCTTTCTTTGCACTTGTCCACTTTGTCCCATCTGCTTTGTACTTAGTTTTGAATATCCATCTCGCATCTAATGGGTTTCTTCCTGGTGGAAGATCGACAAGCTGCCAAGTGTTATTCTTCATCAGATTGATATTCGTAATCCATGGCATCTTTCCAAGCTTTTGACTGTAGGGCTTCCTGGACTGTAGAGGGCTCGTCGATTCAATAACTCTACTCATCAAAGCAAAGTTAACTTCTTCTCTTGCTTTCTTTGAGTCCAGTGGTCCAGGGGTGGATGTATCCGGTGGAGCATCCAATATTGCATCTCATAATGTGCTTGTACACCATTTAGGCATACGTTGACTGTTCCCATGGGTTGTGGTTCTATCTCGATCAACACCATCATCCCCATCATCACTTTCATCTTCTGAGGGAACATTAGCTTCAGTTTTTACAACTGGTGAAAAATCTACATCTTGCGAGTCCGGAGGAGGAGTCTCTGCTTCCTTCTTCTCGAAAAACTCAACATCTCTGCTTGTGTAGACTTTTCTGGTCTTAGGATCCATCGGTCTGTACCCAAGAGTCTCTTCACTGTATCCAATGAAGATGAGATTTTGTGACTTCATGTCCAATTTCTTTCTATTCTGTTTGGGTATGTGCATGCTTGGCTTTGCACCCGAATACTCTGAGGTGTGCAATGGATGGTTTCCTTTTTGACCATGCTTCTTGTGGTGTGATTCCATCAAGAGCTTGATTGTGGCGCTCTGTTTAACAAATACACTTTTTGTTTTTTTTCTGCTTCTACCCAAAAATGTATTTGCAAGTCCGGAATCATCAATCATGCATGCATCGCACCATTTCCATGATAGTACGATTTCTTCTCTCAACAACACCATTTTGCTGCGGTGTGTGTGGAGGAGGCATTTGTCGACGAATCCCGTGAGTTTGTAGGTAGTCTCTGAACTCATCACTGGTGAATTCCCCCTCGATCTGAGCGGAGAGTTCTGATGTGATGACCAGTTTCTTTCTCAACTGCCACTTTGAACTTTTTGAATGTTTCAAAGGCTTCACTTTTCTTGCGAAGACAAAAAATCCACATTTTCAAGTGAATAGTAAATCAAACCACAGCATGAAATCTTGGAACCACTGAATGACTTGGCTGCATTGGACCACACGGTCAGATCGATGACCAGTCAAGTTTACCATGAGCTCGAAAAGTACTCGTTTGGAATGAAACTCTGTGTTGTTGTTTTCCTGTAGCGATGAGGACACTTGTCTGTATCCTTCTGAAGAGATGGTAGCCCATGTACCATATTACACCGTGAAGTGTTTCGAGATATTTGAAACTTACATGACCAAATCTCCGATGCCACAACTGAGGCTGAGGTGGAGTTTTTAGCCACAAGTGCTTGATCATTTTTGTGAATGAAATCAAGTTGAAACATTCGTCCCACATTTGAGGCTTTTGCAATTATTTTCGAGCCTCTAGATTTATCTCGAATCAAACACATTTTCTTGCCGGATTGACTATCAAAGTCAATTTTCAGGTTGTGATCTAGGAGTTGGCTAACTAGAAAGAAGATTCTTTGTCAACCCAGGGATATATAGAACATCTGATAATCTGCATTTGCGTGAACCAAGGGGTAGAGAAATGTTTCCAATCCCCTGAACTGTATATGAAGAATCATCTCCCAACAAAACATGATTTTTCGATGGCGTGTCCCTCATTGAAATAAACCAGTCTCTGTGGCCGGTCATGTGTCGAGTGGCTCCCGAATCAACATACCAGACGTCACTAGATGACGTGGATGGTTCACTTGATCGAAGCGATGAAACAAGAAGTCTTCATTGTCTGACTGTTCTTGTTGCTCAGCAATATTACCTTGCTGGTGGGGTCTTCTTTTCCAGTTCCCCTTTTTCTACCCGTGATAGTTGTTTGAATGTCCCTTGTAAGTTTGTTGTTGTTGTGGTCCAGAATTTCTTGATGAACCTTTCTTATATGTGTTAAACCAACATTCTTGCAAGTCATGTCCTCTTTTGCAAATTGGACATCGCTTCTTCTGTTGATTGTCCCCATGATACTGATTCTGATGTGGGGACTTCTGATAGGATTTAGGTTTTCCTTTACCTTTTCCTTTCCATTTTTGATGTGAAGACAGTGCCTGCTCCTCTTCATCATCCTTGTTGTGCATTGCTTCCTCTTGTTGCAGTAGGTTTACTAGCTTTTCAAAACTAATTGTTGTATCTGACAAGTTTAGAGTTGTGACAAAAATGCGGTAAGAAGAGGGAGAGCTCTCAGAACAATGGGAACGAGAGATTCATCTTTGACCTCTTCTCCTAGGGCTAGAAGTGAAGCCCTCAACTCTGCAACTCTTCTTAGGAAGGCTTCAATTTTCTCATTCTGTTTGAATTTCAATGTATGTAACTGACTCTGCAAATTGAGTATGACATTCTTGTTCTTGGCCTCATATATTGTGCTCAGCTTATCCCATGCTTCTTTTGCTGATGTGGCATCTCGAATGTGGGCTTGCACATCATCGGACACTCCAAACAAGATGATGAGTTTTGCTTTCTGATCTGCTCTATCAAATTGTCGTTGTTGTGTTGCATCCATTGGTGATCTGGTTAGAGTACCAGTCACAACAGGCTAGATTTCTTCAAACTCAAGTTGTGTTTTTATTTTTGTCTTCCATGCAGCATAGTTGCTTCCTCTGAGCAATTGTGAATCCTAAGAAAAAAATTTGGGGGCATTGTGCCCATTTTGCAGAGATCAGCTTGTGAGGGTTTGGCTCTTATCACTCCGGTATTAGGTCTCCCAATCTATATACCGTCGATCGATATCCGAACCTTTCTATATATGCGCCCTTCCGATATACCCGTCGGTCGTGGAAGAAGCTCACCCTTTCTATACACCCATGACGTGAAAGAGGCGTTAACATACGTGAAAGAATTCGATACGTGGTACCAAGAGCAAGATCTTGATGGGGTGCATGTGTGATTATTGACACCGGCTCAAAGAAATATCCTCATACGCGCGCGTAACCTCAGCTATATACTCGGATAATTTCTCAGTCCGGATTTATGTCTTGTAATCATTCACGAGACGGATGGGATGGTTCATAGTGTGTGCCTTTGTGACCTTATTACTCCCCACGATTTATAGGGAAGATGCCTGAGAGACGCGTTGTTGCAGCTATATTAGGTGTTAAGTGCGGTAGTAGTCGTGGCGGCTTTACCCGTAAGCGCTTCAGGAGGCACTTATATATACCGACAGCTGCGAATGAGATCTAGGATCTCGTGAGTGTTCTGAGAACCAATTTTACTGCTTTTTTATTACAATTGCTGATTTACGGCGATTCAAAGTTTTGCAGTTGACTATGGCAACCTACAAATTAGTACAATATACAGTACAATTTGAATAATGACAGTAAAAATTTCATTTAGGGGTCTGTGACCTCCACAGCCCAACTGACCCAAAATGCTAAAAATTGCAAAAAAATAGCTGAAAATGCAATTTTTAGATGGGTCTCCTTTTACAAAAAATGTCTGGAATGAGAAAACAGACCAGATGGGAGAAAAAAATTTTTACCCTAAATTAGGGATTTCTCCGCTAAATTTAGTTAGTTGTAACTAAATTCAAAAAAGCCTGCTAAATTTAGCAGTTCCGCTTAAAAAAATCCTTGCCAGATGCAAAAGAGTTTTGAGTGTTTTTGGTGGGATTTGACCTCAAACCTCTCACTCCCAAGGCGCATGCACTAACCAACTTGCCCACTTGGGGCGCTTGGACTATGAAAGGAAGGAATTTGTATTTATTGACAAGGAAATGGACTTACCTCTTGGAAAATGGATGCCACGTGGCGCATGCTGGTGAAGAGGTGTTTTTAGGGTTGTATTTGCCTAAAAAATGGATCTGAAGCTTTATTTCCTTGCTCAGCATTTCATTTCCTTGCTCAGCCGCATTTTCTCCTTCCTTTGCTGCCGCGTTTTGCTTGTGTTTGGGCCAGTGAGTTTCCTTCCTCTGGCCGCGTTTTTTTTTTTGGACGCTTTATGTCAGACAGCCGTATTTTTTTCCTTGGCCGCGTGTTTTAATGCCTCCGGCCGCGTGTTTTTAGTGCACGGCCGCGTGTTTTAGTGCCCTTCGTGGTTCTTTGTATTTTTTGTTGTTGTTCCTCCCTTTTTGTTTCTTTTGTGCGAAGTCCGTGGGAGACAGAGAATGGCTCGTTTTTCTAGTTGTTATTTGCTTGGGCGCATTTTTCTTTGTTGCTGTGTTTTATTGCTCCAAATACAGATCCACAAGCATGTGCATGCCTTGAGCTACCACATCAGGTCCTATTTCTGCATTCCGACTTCAACTAGCTTAACAACATTTACTGTTACAAAACAGAGGAATACTCGTACACGGCTGTGAACACGTTTAATGTCATTCCTGACTCTATACCTGACTGGGAGGCCGCAAATAGCGAGGAGGGCGATTGCACCAGACAAAAAAAATTCTCTAATTTAGAGACAAAACCCTTATTGGGAAAAAAAAAATTATTATTATTTTCAATACCTGGAGCAATTTTTGCCTTGTGCTGAGTGCACCAGTGCAAAAAAATTTGCGTTCCAAACACCTGGAACGAACTGGGGGATGTGGAAAGGCAGAGATGAGGCTGGGAGGTTGCAGGAGGCTGCACAGGCTCTCTATTGCTGCATACTCTTCTCCAATCTTCTCTATTTCTGCTGCATTCTTTTTCCACTCCTTCACAGGGCCAGAATTTCGCTCTGGTACCAAATGTAGATTGAGAAACAGGGACGGAAGCCTGTGTAGTTTTATTAATCTCAATCAACTAAAAAATTACAGTGAATAGGCTGCAATATTTATAGATATTGCACAGCCAAATACATCCGGGAAAATGAGTTGCACAGGTGCAACCAAATGCCAGAATAAACAAGCTTCCAAAACACCCGGAAACAACAATTACATAAAAACAAATATATTGTTGAAAACAATATAACAGTGTGTATACAGACAAATATGGTTGATTAACCATATAACAATATAACCATTTATTATTTAATTAATGAAATTAAATAATTATTAAACTATGCATAATTAAATATTAGGATAATAAAATTTATCCTAACAAATCTTCCTAAATCATCTACATGATATCCCAAGCCCTTAAAATCACCTCCACATCCACTTAGGCTCTTCTACTCTACTTTGTGAGGTTTCTCCCACTCTAGGAAGGCTAGTGATAGCCCTTCCCACAATTTCTGTAGCTTTACAAATGAACTCCCGAAATCACCTAGGGGGAATGAATGGAATTTCCTAAATCACCCAGGGGATGATGTAACATTATTTGGGAGGTCACTTGTACTTAATGGATGGACCTACGGTGTCTTGAAATGATGGGACTTGAAACAGATTAACACTGGGGTATGGTTTTCATGCTTGAGAATTGTCAATTTCCATGTTGCACATTTGCATGAAAACAACTGGCTCTAGCTTGGGGATATGACATGGATTGAGCACACTGAAGAAATGGCATGAGAACTCCTAGAATATGAACTTATAACATATTTTTTAGTACGTTATCCATTGGGCCCTACATGAGTCATGTACAACTTCCAATAAGAGAGAGAGAGAGAGAGAGAGAGAAGGAATCACACACGCACATGAAAATTAAATGACACACAATACAGAAGGGAATCACATGCAACATAAAAAAACACACCTAGAAATCACCTATGGTACAAGGTGGGGGATAGCCCACTTTCACTGAAGCACTTTTCATTTCTCAAAAGTTACCCTTAAGAGGAAACACCGAATGATGATGTTCTGTGAAGCCATTGATGGGTTCTAGAAAGTAACCTCCCCTCTCATTATTTATGGAAGCCATGTGCTTCCATGATTGTCCTTTTACTTTGTAGGAGTGAGTCCATGTGAGTTTCTTGATGCTCAAGTCTTCGCTTGGAAATTATATTAACTTTATTTTATTTGAAATCAATTTCATAGTGCCAGTTGCATTCCATGTTTATCCACATAGATGATTCTCCATCGAGCATCTCATCACCACCCCAAAGCTGATTTTCATTCAAATTACTTGAATATTCTGAGTTACTTTCTTTCCTAGGTCTATGCTCATTGACATCTTCTCCATGAGAAACATTAGATTCATCCTTTATCTCTACTCCACTATGAGGTGTTTGAGTACTGATGGGAGGATCAGAGGAAAACTCATACTTGTCTTGTGTGTCCATGGCATGAGTGAAGAGATCAAGAATCAGCTCGGGGTCTTCCACAACTTCTACTACATCCAAGATTTCTTGCACGGAGTTATGCTTCATCATTTCCTACAACTCCTCTTTGTACACCTTTGAAGAATCTTTATTTTTCAACTCAAGGAAACTATCTAGAGGGATTACCTCATCATTTTGGGAATTACTACATTTTATCATTCCTTTGTCTAGAGGAGCTTCATCTTTAGAGGTCTCAAAACTTCTTACTTTAATTTGTTCATCATGGAAAGAAAATACCTCAATTTCATCATTGTATCCACTAACCATTGGCTTGAGAGGGAAATCATATTTCTCATCTAGATTTATTTCAGCATAGCCCATCTTCACACTTGTTGAGTTTTCCAAGTCAACTTCACGCTTGTCTTCCGTGATACGTGGCTTGCATTAAAAGTTCAAGACTGATATCAGGGTCTTCCGTTTCTTCCATGGCTCTTAGCAGTTCTTGCACATATGTTTCTTTCCCACTATTTGAGGGCTCATTGTAGACCGACTTAGTCTCTTCCTGGGTGACATGATCGAGGGATTCTTTGTCTTCAAATGGGAATGAGAATATATCCTCATCACAAATACACACATATGCTGATTTTTCTACTTGAAAATCACCAAGCACCATTTCCTCTTCTTCATGGTTTGCATCATCCGATAATTCAGGGCTACGCTATTGTAAATTGAATCTCCTCAATGCTTCTTAAAAAATTCAAATCTCTTCGAGAAGACATGTCTAGATGTATCAATATGGGGATATCCTCTTCCTCCTCGGTTTCCACCAAGTGATTTAACTGCCTGCTACCTTGATACAAGATGTTATCTTTTGAGCTTCCAAAATTTCATACTATGTACCTCATCTTCTTCTCGGAAATCAATTTCTCCATGTCTCCCTTCATTGGTATTGTTGCGGATGACCAATTCATCTGAATTTTCCCTCCCAAGTCTTGATAGAAACTTATACTTAGCAACATTCCAAATGAGGTTAGAATGTCTACTACCAAAATCATCATTGAAACTTTCTTGTTTGGAAATCTGGTGAGATCCACATGT
Source organism: Taxus wallichiana var. yunnanensis (assembly GCA_018340775.1). Classification (NCBI taxonomy): domain Eukaryota; kingdom Viridiplantae; phylum Streptophyta; class Pinopsida; order Cupressales; family Taxaceae; genus Taxus; species Taxus wallichiana. Next base: position 745,613,740 of record CM031244.1, on the reverse strand, counting down.
GCATATTCAACCTTACCTACAAGTGAGACTTTTTTGACTCCACAGAGTAAAAACATCCACTAGGTGGAGTCATGGTAAGTTTGAGATCCTTGGCGACCTTTAAAGGAATCACATTGTCCTGAGGCACCATAATCTATTATGCGATTGTTCATTACATATTCTCGAACAAGAAGGGAGACGTAGAAAGGTTCAACTTTATCATTCTTTGATGCACTCGAGAAAGCATGTTTTTAGGGAGGTATAGGTGAGTTTGGTAGCTTGACTTTGGAACTAGAAGTTATAGCATTGGGTGTTAGACTATCACTCCGATGTATCAAAAAACCTCTCAAATTATTCAAGATGAGTCTCGAAATATTCAGTTTGAGTAATCTTCACTTTGGCTTTGTTTGCATATTCTATGAAGTCAAAGGCAGCAGATGTGGACAAAGGGGGTTGAAGGAATTGCTTTTGGATTTAGGACATGTTTGGAAGCAAGAGTATATTTTTGGGGAATAGAGGTTATTTTGAAAGGTACACTAGGAGATTTCAAGGTATTAGATTTTGTAGGAGTAGATTTGGGTTTAGAATTGGAAGAGACATCATAATACTTAATTGGAATTGTAGGAGCTTTCTTACTTGCTACGGGATTAGGATCTAACAATACAGTTCATGGAAGATGGAATTGGGGATCCTTAACTGATTATTTTGTTTTGTAAATTCACCACAGGAAGATCATCAACCTTATTTTCCTTTGCAGTAGTGGAGGGAGATGATATTTTTCTCATACTGAGAATGAGTGAATATCGCGCATGAGAAACTGGGTGAATCTTCTTCGTCTTCTTCATAACCTCCAGAATACTCATAGAATCTAATTTTTGTATCATTCTCAAACTCATCACTTTCTAAGGAACCACCACCTTCACTTTCTTGTTCAAAATCCTCTTCATTTTCCTTACTCCTACAACTTGCATTGATAGGTGGGGCTTCCAAGGCAAGCCTTTGGGGTGCTCCTACAATATGATTTTCAATGCTTATTTGGGAAGAAACTTGATCAAATAATTCCCTCTTCAAATATGTTATCTCATTCACCAACTTTTGCAGTGATGGATTGGTTCTCTCATCTCAAGGATGTTGGGTCTTGCCTTTTGATGGATTCTTGATCTTTCTAGAGAGGATGAGATCATCATCAAGTTCAATGGCCATCCTTTGTGCTTCTACAATGTTCATTGGTTGGGCACTTTGAAAAAAAAATCCTACTTCTAATGATTGAGCATTGATGAGTAATCTTTTGACATTGTTTTGAGATGGTGAATCCTCTTCAGGTATCCCACGAAGCAACCATTTGAAATGAGCCACGAAGTCTCTCATGGTTTTATTTTCTCCTTTCTCTATCTGAGCCAACTTCACTAGAGGTCATGACAGTCTTGATTGATTTAAATATCTCTTCAAAGGCTGTCTTGATTTCATCCCAACCAATGAGAGATTAGGTAGGCAAGAGGTAGAACCATTCTATTGCTATTTCTTAGAGGGACTCCACGAATAGTTTCATAGAAAAATATTCATGTTGGACACCAAGAATTCCACATGATGTCGTGAATGCATTGATGTGTTCTTCAGGATGTTGTGTTTTTCCACCTTTGAAATTTGGAAAGTTCTTGCGGGAACCTGTTGGTAGATCGTGAAGAGGGGGTTCAAGAGAAAGCGGGCCTATATTTATCCCCAAGGAACAATGGGTTAGGGTCATTCTACTTCATCTTCCATTGTCATTTCTACTTCTGCTTCAGCTCTTTCTTCTACAAATTCTTCTTCTTCCGGGAGCTCAATGCTCAATGGTGGTTGAAAAATGGGAGAATTTTAAGGGGAGTATCAACGAGTTTGGATAGGATTATCGGGTGAACTACTCAAAGTTCCAGATGGAGAGGAGGCTTGATAGAAGAAGTATGCATTATCTCTAATTCATTCATTCGATTTTGTAAAGCCTCAAAATTAGAAACAATGCCACCTCTCGACTTGTTCAACTTGGTGTATCTTCCTTCAACTAGCTTTTGTAATTCTCAAAGTAAGAACATGAAAGAAAAATATGAAATATGAAGGGTCACTCATAAGAAATTGATAGTGTATCTTTCAGCAACAAACTTTCATGAACTCTTTTTCTAGTTTTTTTAATATTTTTATTTTTTATTTTTGGACCTTACGATCATATTTTAGTGTGAGATGTTTGTTAAATCTGCCCCACGGTGGGCACCAAAAATTGTTGGCGAGAAAAATTTTTGGGTGGAAAAACTTGTGGGTTTCTTTCCAATGCTTTAGGAATCTAAGTCCTTCTACTTAACCGGTGCAATTATCATATATGCATGCACAAGAAAATGTGGATTTTTGTGGTGGCCTTTCGACTAGGGATCCAATAGGGGCACTCCACTGACCCTACGGTAAATCTAGCAATCTCTTGCTAGGGAATAATTTGACCTGAAAGTGGAAAAGTGAGAGAGAAAAAGGTAGGAGAACTAATGTTATAGGTAGAAAATCATATTCTTGTACATACATTGGTTAGAAACTTCACCACATGCATCAAAATTAGGAGGAAAAAATCTACGCATGCAACAAGACCAATTAGTCCTAAACTTGCGATGGTGATAACTTGAGCTTCCAATGGATGTTTTTGGAAAAAAATTATATGAACCTAATTGGAAATGGGATTTTAAATCCAATGGTTGGGTCTCATGTCTTGATTCATCCATTTTCTCCCTAAAAAGTGGAATTATGATTTGGTACTCCACTTGTCCCGAGAAATATTACCTACAAACTGATGCACCAAAGTGCTATGAAAATTCTGATTTCACCATCATGTAGGGCTTGGACTCCTCTTTCCAGTGATGTTTTTTTCTCTTAAATCCATCCGAGCTACTGGAATCCTCTTCTGAAGCCCAACAGTTGTTTTAGGCATGTGTACTGTCTAGGCTTGTGAACCCTAATTCTAGTAAAACTACCCCATCTTCTCCGAGACCCACCTAAATCTTCCTAAATCATCTCCATGATGTCCCAAGACCTTTGGATCACCTCCAAATCCACTTAGTCTCTTCTTCTCCACTCCGTGAGGTTTCTCCAGCTCTAGGAAGGCCAATGATATCCCTTCCCATAATTGCTTGTAGCTTTACAAATGAACTCCTGAAATCACCTAGGGGGAATTAATGAAATTTCCTAAATCACCTAGGGGGATGATGTAATATTAGTTTGGAGGTCACTTGGACTTATTGGATGGACCTGGAGTGTCTTGAAATTATGGGACTTTAAAACAATAACACTAGGGTATGGTTGTCGTGCTTAGGAATTATCAATTTCCCTATTGCACATTTGCACAAAAATAATGCCCTATCTAATTTCTTACATCCTTTGAGTAAAGAACATTCCCCACCTCATCCTTATGCCCAAATTACCTTGTCTTGAAGCATCCCAAATCCATAACCCCTTTTCTCCATTTGGTGCAAAGTAAGTAGATCTTGTTGTAGGAAGGCCTTTCTCCATTTCGAGAAAAGCACCTACATATCATGCAATCGGGCTCATCCATCTTCCTTGCCATTTCATAGGTTTGCTACGGAATCATGAAGGAGGTATTATTGTTAGTATTTTACTTTCTTGTTTATCAACTTATTTTTCAGAGCTTACAAGGTTAACCGAAATTGGTTACCTATGCGTGATTGTTTATATTTAAGTCACGAGAATTAGATCTAATATTTGTTATAAAGTTGATCTAATGGTTTTAAATGAATGGATAAAGTTCCTTAAGTTTTTATAGGATTATATAAGCTAGGAAAATAGGGTTAGAGGTTAGATTGGGAGAATTGTAAGAAGGAATTATTAGAGAGAGCTTAGAGAAGCTTGTGAGAGGAAAAATACTGTACATCGTGTAAGGTGTGGAAGATTACAAATATTCAATTATACAACCTATGGAATAATATATTGGTTGTTTCTTAGTGGACATAGCCCACACTAGGTGAACCACATTATATCTTGTGTATTTTCTTCTATTGGTTATTTTCATTTCTTGTATTCTTTAATCTGATATATATATGTACAACTAGTTTGGTCTAACCCTAACAAACGGTATCAAATATTTGTTTGAGGGTTGTGTGTGTTGAAAAATTTACTCACAAGGATTTTTGATTGAGTGGGAGCACAACAATGGCAAAAGATAGTAAATAAAAAGTAGAGAAATTTAAAGGTCATAATTATCAGCTATGGAAGATGCAGGGTGGAGGATTATCTGTATTAGAGAGATCTATATTTATCATTGGATGAGAAGGAAAGACTTTGTAAAGATGACTGATGAAGAATGGAAGATTCTTAATAGAAAGGATCTCTGGATCTATAAGATTGATCTTGGCACCATCTATGGCTTTGAATATAAAATAACTAGTAACGGTAGAATTAATGAAATCTTTAGCTAATTTATATGAAAAACCAAGTGCATCGAATAAATTTTATTTGATGAAGAAATTGTTTAATTCTAAAATTCAAGAAGGTGGATTTATGTCTAATCATTTGAATGATTTCCATTCTATTGTAAATCAATTAAAATCAGTTAATATCCCTTTTGAGGATGAAGTGAAAGCATTGTTATTCTTGTGTTCTTTTCCAGATAGTTGGGATAATTTGGTAATGGTTGTTAGTAATACAACATCTACTACTAATATTTTGAAGTTTGATGATGTGATTGGTATAATTCTAAATGAAGAAATACACAAGAAAAGTTCAATAAAATAATCATCTGGGAATGCTTTGAATGTAGAAATCAGAGGAAGGAAAAAGGAGATATCCAAGAGCAAGAGTAATGGGAAATCAAATTCTAAGAGTGGTAGATCTAAATCCAAAGGTAGAGGAATAACCTGCTGGAATTATGGAAAGAAAGGACATGCAAAGAAGGATTTTTGGTTCAAGGAAAACAAAGAGAATGTACTAGAGAAAGGTAAAGAGGAAAATGTAGCATCAGAGGTAATGAAATATGCCCTTATTCTCTCCTTGGATAGTAAAATTGAATCATGGGTTTTAGATACAGGAGCTTCTTTCCATGCTCCCCTAATAAGGGTTAACTCAAACATTATTTCTAGGGTAATTTTAGGCATGTATATTTAGGAGATGATGAACCATGCATGATTAATAGTAAAGATGAATTTCATCTTAAATTTCAAAATGGAAATACATGGATATTGAAAGATGTGGGGCATGTGCAAAGCCTCGGGATAAATCTAACTTCACTGGGACAAGTAGGTGAAGATGGATGTATGGTTACATTCATAGCCAATTCTTGACAAATTTCCAAGGGATTTCTTGTTGTAGAAAGAGGCATGAAGATAGGAAAATTATATTTGTCTGCTTGTATTATTGATTCTTTTTATGTACTATCTACTTGATTCGGATCAAGCATGTGGCATAATCAATTAGGCCATATGAGTAAGAAAGGAATATAGAACTTAAAGGAAAAGGGTAAGTTATCAAATTTAAAATATGTAGATATTGATTTATCTAAGCACTACATATTTGGAAAGAAAAATAAAGTGATGTTTCTTAAAGTTGGGTCAACAAAGAAGGAGTAGAAATTAGAGCTTGTGCACTCAGATGTGTGGGGACCATTCCAGGTAGCTTCTCATGGAGGATCTCAATACTATGTGACTTTTATTAATGATGCCACAAGAAAGGTATGGGTTTATTGTATTAAACGTAAATATGATGTTTTTGAAACATTTAAAAGATGGAAATACCTTGTAGAAAATCAAACTAATTTGAAGTTGAAGTGCCTTAGATCTAATAATGGTGGTGAGTACTACAACAAGGTTTTCAATGATTACTATTTAGTGAATGGAATACGTAGAGAAAGAATGGTTCCTATAATTCCATAGGAGAATGGAGTGGCAGAAATAATGAACAAAACTATTATGGAACATGCTAGAAGCATGAGGATACATGTTGGATTACCCTTGCAGCTTTGGACGAAAATAGATACAACGGTATATTTGATCAATCAGTGGCCCTTCAAGTGCAATTTGGATGGTGGAATACTAGAAGAAGCATGGACTGGAAAAGAGGTAGATCTTTATTTTCTTAGATTATTTGGTTCAAAATATTTTGTGCATGTTGATAAGGAAAATAGGAATAAATTGGATGCTAAATCTAAAAGATGTACTTTCATTGGTTATGGTTCTGGTGATTTTGGATTCTAGTTTTGGGATTTAGAAGATACTAAGATTGTTAGGAGACGTAAAATTGATTAGAATGAAAAGAGAATGTAAAGGATTAGGTTTTTGTACCCAAGAATTAATCGGGTGAAGATTTTGTTTAGAAATATGCATTCTCATATTTAAAATAAAAATCCACAAACACCAAAGATCGATCAAGGTGACGAGTGTTAGTTAGAGCGAGAATGAATTCAATTGGGTGAACCGATGTTGGATACACATGACCGGAGTTAGTTGGGTGAACCAACGTCAGCTAAAGAGGAACTAGCATCGGTTATAGGTGACCGGTGTTGGTCATCACAAAGATTGACACAAATATGTAATGAGACATAAAATGATCCTAGTCACGCTAAATATTAGTGAGAAGGTCACAAAGGGTAAGTAGACATCCAAAAATCTTTACTCCTTCATTATCTTATTTATTATTGACTTATAATGGTGAACTTGAGTGTTTTTGAAGAAGCAATGTAGCAAGATACCCACGTGCAGTGGGAGCATGGAATGGATGAAGAGATGGAATCCTTGGAAAATGAATTAGACATGGGATTTATTCAATTTTCCAGTAGGTAAGAGGACATTGTAAAACAAGTGGGTTTACAGGATCAAGGAGGAAGAGGTGGAAAGAAGAGATACAAAGCAAGGATTGTAGTAAAAAGATTTACACAAAAACTAGGTATTGATTTTGGTGAGATATTTTCTCCTATCGTTAAAATGACTTCCATCTATATTGTTATGAGATTAGTTCTGATAGTAATTTGCATATAGAACAACTTGATGTTAAGATGAATTTCCTTCATGCTAATTTGCCCGAGGAGATATATATGAATCAACCACTTAGCTATGAAATAAAGGGTAAGGATAAACATGTGTGCGAGTTTAAAAGAGCTTATATGGGCTCAAATAAGCTCCAAGGGAATGATAAATGAGGTTTGACAATTTTATGCATGATCATGGTTATATGATATGTGGATCTCGACCATTGTGTTTATTTCAAGAATCTTGAAAATGGGAGCTATATTATTTTGTTACTTTATGTGGATTATATGCTTATTGCAAGATCTAGTATGTAGGACATTGGAGAGTTTAAATAAAAGTTAGCTCACACATTTGTAATGAAGGATTTGGGAGATGCAAAGAAAATCCATCCTTGGCATGAAAATTCTTAGAGACATGAAGAAAAAAATTGTATTTTCTCGGGAGGATTATATCAATAAGATGTTTAAAATATTTAAAATATAGGATGTAAAACATATAGGTACACTTATGGCTGGATACTTTAAATTAAGCAAAGATTAGTGTCCTACATCATATGAGGAGGTCGAGTTCATGGCATGAGCTTCATATGCTTCATTAGTTAGAAGTCTTATGTGTGTTATAGTTTATACCAGATCACCAAACATTGCACAAACAGTGGGAGTTGTGAGCAGATTTATGTCCAATCTAGTTAAAGAGCATTGGAAAGAAGTCCAATGGATTCTCGATATTTGAGAGGGACATCCAAAGCGGTATGTTATGGAGGGTCATATACTACTTTACGGGCTATAATGATTTAGATATGGCTGAAGATTTGAATGGTAGAGAAGAACCAATGGATATGTATTCATAGTAGGTGGGACATAAATTAGCTAGATTTCAAGATTACAGAAGGTTGTGGCCTTGTCTACTACTGGAGAGGTCAAGTATATTACAGCTAAAGTGGCTAGTAAAGAGATGATATGGATGAGCAGATTCATGGAAGAGTTGGGAAAGGAGAAAGAGGATTGTAGATTGTATAGTGATAGTAAAAGTGCAATTCATTTGGCAAAGAAATCAGTGTTTCTTTCAAGAATGAAACATATTCAGTTGAGATACCACTTCATATGGAAAGTGTTGGAGGATGGGCAGATGAAGTTAGAGAAAATTCATAAAAATGAGAACCCTGCGGATATGCTAATGAATCATTGGAAAAGGAGAAGTTGTAGCTACACTCCACTTCTATTGGTCTTCGAGTTTGAGACTTGAAGAGGAAGAAACAAATCTAGGAGAGGAACCAAAGATGTAGGTATGCAAGATAGTGCGGAAATTTATCTCCAAATGGGATATTGCTAAGATTCTGGAGCTGAATTGCTTTATAAATGATCTTATTTACACCTTACATGTTTACACAAAGAATTCTAGCATCGGTACCTAGCATACTAGGCGGCATCGGTTGGGACAAACTAGCATCGGTTAGGGTAATTGGAATCGATTACATGTGCGTGATTTTTATATTTAAGTCACGAGAATTAGATCTAATATTTGTTATAAAGTTGATCTAATGGTTGTAAATGAATGGATAAAGTTCCCTAAGTTTGTATAGGCTTATATAAGCTAGAAACTAGGGTTAGAGGTTATATTGGGAGAATTGTAAGAAGTAATTATTGGAGAGAGCTTAGAGAAGCTTGTGAGAGGAAAAGTATTGTACATCGTGTAAGGTGTGGAAGATTACATATCTTCAATTATACAACCTCTGGAATAATATATTGGTTATTTCTTGGTAGACATAGCCCACACTAGGTGAACGGGTTATATCTTGTGTATTTTCTTCGTTGGTTATTTCCATGTTTATTGCTTGTATTCTTTAACCTGATATATATTTGTACAAACGGTTTGGTCTAGCCCCAACATTTTTAACTTAGATACGGGGTATTTGGGTGAATCATGGATAGATAACTTGGATAGGTTGAGGGTGAGGGTTAGAGGTAGATATAAGTGGTTAGGATAGAGTAGGGATAATTTGGTAGGTTGCCAAATTTAAACTAGTCCTAACTATTGAGGAGTGGGAAGTGGTTTATAGGGATAAGATAAAGATGGTTAGGATAGTATTTTTAGAAGGTTCTAGTTATAACTAGTTATAACTAGTGAGTGAGGATGAGTTCACATAGTGAGGTGTGAGGGTGAGTGGATTAACTAATTAATTACTTAATTAATAAATTAACTTCAAGATGGTTGTATGACTTTATGGAATGTGAGGTAAATTATTTAATTAAAGGTGTTTGGGGTTAATGACTTACGTTTTAGGGATTTTGTAATGATGTGACGAAAAGATTAACCACTCAAATGGAGAACTTGAGTCGTAAAATGGTATGCATATGGGAATATTTAGTCATTTATTTGTGCAAGAATGGGGTGTGCATATTTTTTGGTATCTACATTAGCCCCTTTTTGTCGATGTCTTAGAAAGGAATTAGACAAAAACAATCAATATTTTTTGGTTGTATGAGTGATTCGATTATAACGCAATACAAGAAACACTAGTTGTGTGTGTGTGTTTTTATTTTCAAAGGTTGCTCTAGTCTAAGGGGGTGCCTAAATAGAGTATGTGACCAAGGGATCATGCTTGATAGGGAAACCAAGGGGTTTACACCTATAGACGTGTGATACGTGGAGGGAGGATAGGTTTGACAGGAAGTTCAAGTGATGGGGGATAAAGGGCTTGCATCCCATAGACAATGATAAGTCCCGGAGTTGGTATTTGCTTCTTGACTTGAGTGTCTAGGTCCTCTAAAAGTGACAAACTTGTGCAAAGGGTGTTTTTTTGTGTTCAAGGATACAAATGATGGTGGTCATTGCAAATAGGGTGAATCGTAGGTGTTTAAGGTAATCACACACAATAAGGGCAGAAATGTTGGTGATCATATTGGGGTAAAAATAGGGTATATAATTACCCGAGCCTATTGACTTTTCATTTTAACTGTGGTGTAAAAACCTCTTTGGTGAGTTATTTTGAGCGTTTTGAGGATATTTTTGGAGATTGATGAAAGATGGCCTCTTCCAAAGGGAAACGAAACCACCAACAACTGAGGTAGGCCAAATTTTAACCTATTTTTATGTGTTTTTTGGTAGTTTTAGAGTCTCGGGGTTGTGTTCGGGATGTACGAGTGCCATAACCAGAATTATTGGCGATTGATGCAATCATCGGTGATTCATAACATGATCGTTGGAATTTGGTATGGATCATTGGTGATTGATGTATATTTTGATAATTTTGTGAAGTATGTATGTTTGATTGTTTTAGATGTTGTTGGTGTAAAAGATGGGTGTGATTTTTGTTGTTGACATATTGTTATATTTTTCCAATGATATTAATTGATGATTCATTTTTTCCTTACAAGTAGAGATGAAGTTGAATATTTGTGACCTTATTCCATTGATATTGAAGGAGGTTAGGATAGATATATCTTATGATGATTGAGAAATGTGGATGTTGCGGACTTCTACTCTATGATATTTTATAAATGGATTACGTTGTCCATTTTTTCCCCAGGTAAAAACAAACAACGAGGGTCTACATGATAAAATTGTCAAAGTTGGTATATAAACTTTTCAGAGTTCTTCTATACCTTCATGGTGCCTTGCCATGGATCTTATAAGCACATAAGAAGAAGGAACTTCAAACATAGCTCAGTTGAGCCTAAATCAACATATAAGTGTATTAATCAAAATTAAAATCATTTTATTAAGCTTATGTTTGAATTAGTCTCTCGAGATAGAATTTGGAACATGGTGTTTGATAGGGTTGGGGAGATAGCTCGGGCCCTCATGAATAGTTCGATTGAGATAGGGCTCAACTCAAAATTCTTAGACATGTTGATTGAAGTAATTAAAAACGAGCTCAAACAATGAGGTTCTTCGATTCTAAAATCCTTCAAGGAGATTCAAATGCACCGAGGAAATATAGAATGTAAACCTAGTAAGATGCAAAGATCTAAAGGTATCTAGTTTCGAGCTTAGATGTGTTGCATGTGAGTTCGGATCTCATCCATATCGTAGAGATCAAGGAGTGTACAAAAGAGTGATTTATGTTTCATAGACTCTCAGGTGAATTGGAAGTGGCTCGGGAGGAGTTGGTTCAAGATTGATTGCTTGGTGTGGATTTGAGAAATCTCCCGGATGAAGCTTGCAGTGAGTCGAAGAAAGATGATATCTGAGTTGAGCCATGCAAGTAGAGGATCTCAGTGAAATTTTTCAAATTTGTATGGGGTGTACGAAAGCTAGCTTGTTGAAGGGGCCTATCGAGACTCATAACTCACCACGAGTTGATCAAATATTAGGGTTGAGTTCCACAAGCTTATCGCATGAGTCATCCCGAAATGTGGTGGTTTTCTAATCTTGGAAATGGCTCGGTTGGGAGCTCGTAGCTCAAATCATATGGCATGAAGGATAAGTTAAGGGATATGCTCCTAAATGACGAGACTATAGTGAAATTTGAGCATCCATCGAGGTGAACACATAGTGGATGATGCCCAAGTAGTTGAACTATCTCCTTGAGTCAAAATAGCTCGGAACTCGAGAGAAGCTTAATAGAGTTCATTATGGGATGAGGAGGCCAACTCAGCCATGAAATAGGTTGAGATCATTGAGCCATGGAAATTTTAGACATGTAGACACATGTAAGATGAGAAGATCGAGATTAGATGAAGGGATTGAAGGGATGTTTTATTGGTATGTGAAAAAAGTGCTCACATAAATCAACATCATTGGAATAACAAATAAAATCCGAGCTCAGAATGAAACTTACAACTCAATGATTATGGAAGATTTGAGGGTCTCAAGTTTATTTCCTTAAGCCATCTCATTCAAAACCTTTTGTGATAAGCTCAACATAGAAGCAGCATGGGAATTTGAGGTGGATGAATGCCGAGTTTAGCGGTTGTCGGTTTTTACGATGCTCAACTCATTTTTGGGAAATTAAGCAAGAATCAAGTAAATAGTGAGCTTGGGATAGAAATGAGTTGTGACATCACAAAGGAGCTGAGCTACTTTGGTGGGTTAAATTTTGAAGAGAAATCCATGTGGATGATTTTCCTGACACGTTAAATATGGCTCGCTTGACACAGTTGGCTTTATTGAATCACATGTAAAGGAGGAACAAATCAAGCTCAATATTTTAGTAGTTTATGTCTATCAGGTCCAAAGAATAGCTCACCATGGTCGGTTAGATCAAGCTCGAGCTCGGTGGTTCATGGATAGAGCCAACTCATGAAATATAGTGACTATAGCAAGAAAGTATCGATTCATCAGGAGAACAATGATTATGTATCAGTTGGGTTTACATGGGTGAGTTGAGAATATGGAAATTAGAGTGTTGATCGAGCTACGGGTAGAAATGTTCGAGTGTTCCAAAGACTCTCAAGCAAGTTGGAAGTGGCTCGGGAGGATTTGATTCGAGCCTAAGGACTTTGTGTGGATGTGATAAGTTTCCAAAGAAAAAGCTTACCATGAGCCAAGGAAGATGATATCCGAGATGGGTAAGCACCAATAAGTCATTTCGAAGTCATTCGTTTTGGAGTTTTTTTTTTCAGAGTTATTTGTTTTAGAATTTTAGAGATTTTGGGCTCAAATACATTGTGTGAGTTGAAAAATTCTAAAGCCCAAAACCCCGAAACTCTAAAATTTGGAGTTTCAAGTTTTCGAGGATCAAAAGGCGAAAGTGGTCACCTTGTCATGGGAGGTCCAGTATGTCGCTAAGTCGGGAGTTAGCTTGAGTCGCTTGGCAAAAATAAGGGCTCATGGTTTAAATGTAATATGTGGCGAGGAAGAACCATAGGGAAGGGAGGAAATTAGGGAATGCGTCATGAGGAAATCCTGAGTCTTTACCAAGTCAGGAGGAGTTAGTTGGGAGGAGAGAAGACTCAGTCAATTCGTAGGCAATAACGAAGATCGGGCTCTCTATGAATGGATTAGAGTTGGCCAAGATAAACCAACACAACTAAAGAAGAGAGCTTGACATCATGAACAAAATGAAAATGGATATTGGAGGAGAACATGGAATCTCACTCACCCAAGTCCATACCAAGATTTCCAAGTCAAGAAGGGAGCTCATCTCTCCCAAAGGGTGGATGGGAGGTTTAGAGCTCGATCGATTCATGAGTAAGAATAAAGCTCGAGCTCACCAAGGATGCGGAATGTAGTTGATAGATTCGTGTAGAACTCACCGAGTAGAGTCTTGGAGCATGGATAGCATGTTGATGCATGCAAGAACAAGCTTGATTGGCGGTGAGTCGGTGCGTGTAGGTTCGATGGACTAGGCCATGAAGTAAGAAGCTCAGCCTATCAAAGACTCACCAAAGGTAAGACGAGCCACGTGAATAGAAGGGAAGCTTGATAATTCTGATTTGAGATTGAGCGTGAGGGCATGCTTTGGCTCAGGGATGTTGTGGAAAATTTGTGACAGGGACGAGTTCCAGGGTGCTTAGGGTAGATATGATTTTGAGTTGAGCTGAAGAAGAGTACTTGAATACTCGCGTGGATGGCTCAAGGAATTTACATAGCCAAGCATGTACATGATGACTCAGATATGATGTCATATGAAAGATCAAAACATTATCCGGGAAGTGGTCATCTAAGAAAATAATGAAATGGGAAATAGGTTTGAGTGCGAGTGCATGTTAGCTAGATCGAGTGGAGAGCATCGAGTTTCACCAATGGGAGCTTGGTGGATGGTTGAATGAAGAGTATGTTTGAGCTGGGTAAAACATATCTCGAGATGAATGTAACTACAATGACCTCAATGTTGATCTCATAAGGAAAATTCTTAGTTACTCGAAGGAGCTCAATCAACTTCAGGTGAAATGAATAGCTCGGTTACTCGTTGAGGAGTTACAAAGATGAGCTCGACAACTGATTTACTGAGGTTGATCCATGCACAATCCGAGTCAATTGAAGGAGCTCATAGGTAGGTAGAGGTGAGTGAGCTCAATAGGTGAGTCGATATAGAGAGACTCGGTGGTGAAACAGTAGAAAAGGAGATCTCATCAAAGCTCGAATCAAGCTCGCGGAGAAATTTGTACCCATGATAGAGCTCATTGGCATTAAATCATCCAGTAAAGAGTGCACGAGATGAAAAAATGTGGAATGTGGTCACTAGTTCCAATGGGCTAGGAGAAGTGGGGTGAGCTCATTTGGGAGATGAAGTAACTTAGCACAATGCAGAGGAACTGACCCAACTCGGAGTTGGCTTGGCGAAGCCGACCATCGAGTTGGGCTATTTTTTGACCTTTTTCCATAATTCCCCCTTCACTGCAAATCATCCTAAAGGGGCCCACCATTATTTTATAATTAAATTAATATTTTTATTTAAATATTTTAATAAAAATATTTACTATTATTATTTAAATATTATTTTAATTAATTGAGAATACTATGTCAACAAGCGATTAATGATGCATGATGGAACCTTTTCAAGTGGTTCAACCAAATGTAATAAATAATGCATCATGTGCCTTCCATTTAGGAAGGGATTTTATGTCTCTTTCTCTCCTCTCTCTCATTTTCTTCTATAAAGGTAAGTTGGAGGCTCATTCCAAGGGGGTTCCAACCAGTAGCTTCCAATAGGTCATACAAGTTGGATAAGTTAGAAACTTTCCAAGCTTCCCCTCTCTTCACAAGCTAAGATGCTATGATTTGTAGGCTTTCAAGCCTTTCTTCTCAAATTGTAATGGCAGCCTATGTCTTTTCACTGATGTAATGACACTATGTAAGTGTTTGAAGTAATGATAATTGTGCTTTGTGATCAGTTATATGTCCTTTTCATGATTTTTTTGCTTCTATTTGCCTCTCTCATGTTTTCAGGTAAACTGTGCAACCGGGGTTTCCTTTGCAAGTTTTGGAGGTCATTGTGCTTATCAAGGAGTGAAGTATTGTATGTAAAAGTGGGTTTGTAATGCATGTCATTCTTTCTCATGATCATATCTCTTCATCGACATGTCGGAAAGTTGTCTAGCAACACCCTTTCTTGGTGCATCACCACTTCTAGTATAGGTTTTATTTCATTGGAAATATCTCTCTCTAATCCCTTGAAATGTTAACATAGGTCTAGTTATAGACATTTATCTTACATTAGAAGTAGTGTTGTGTTTATTTTAGGAAGAGGAAGCCGGCCTTCTCCGGAGGTTCACCTCAACCCCAAGTCCCACAACTTTAGAGGTGATCCCATGTGTCCCAATCACACCAAATTTTGTGTTCACTTTCATGCCATTTAGGGGTACAATGATTTGGTGACAACTTTTTTACACACCTAGTGGGACAAAGAGTTGGTAATTCTCTACATCAAAGTACCTAGCGACTATATCTCTTTGGATTTCAAGTTTTGGTGTATTCACTAATGCAAAAAATTCATACAAGATTTCTTCAAATAAAATAAATCATCATCATATCAAACTTTCCTTGTCTCTTTCAAGGAGAAGGAAAAGAGGCATCTCAACATCACCCGTTGCAACATTACATCATTTCATTAAGTTGTTGTGCTCTTAGTAAAATTTCAGCCTTGTGAGGCATACCCAAGCACAACTAGTGACTCCATTTGTCTAAGTACCCTACTCTCTATGTTATAGACCTTCATTTTACCCATTTTCATCTAGTTTTCTTCCACATCTTTCCATTTTCTCCCATTCATGAAGTTGTGCAATCATGGCTTCATTTCCACAGTGGGACTCCCACTTGCAGCAACCGTGGTTATTTCCATCTTCAAGATATTACAATCCACCTCTAAACCAATTTCATGATGAATATTAGTTTGAGCATGCATGTTCACATGAGCAAGATGTAGATCAATTTGGTTATCCACCAAACATGGGGTTACTGAAGAAAAATGGCATGCAGATTTTGGAATTTATTCCACACCTGAAGAAGACCACTTATAGAAGAAGGTTCAAGAGTTGGAGCATAACATGGTGAAAATAAGGATCAATGAAATGAAAAAGGCAGCCCATAGATTGGCTTCAGAATTCCATACCCATGGACTAGCCATATACCATGTGAGCTTAGCCCTCAACAAAAGCTTCAATTCATAATCAAGATGATGACTCAAGTTGAGAATGGATCAAGAAAAGGGACATTCATGAATGCAATGTTAGTCAATCCTTGTTAATGGGAGACCCCGACATTACCACCTTACAACCATCTTCCCGTGTATCCATCCATGCAGTTTCCACTTGAACCACATAGTCCTAGCCTTCCTGTTTCTATCCCTACGGTGGAATTCACTACTTCACCATCTATTCTTCCATTTCATCATGAATCTTCCATGCCTCATCCTCCTAAAATTCTCTTTCTACAAGATCCATCAAGACAAGAGAATGAATCTCTTCTTCAAACAGTGAGGGAATCAATTGAATCCCAACCCACCCTCCTCTTATAGTCCCAAATCCATTTTGGGAGGAGCATTGAAATGAGCAAAAGAAAATATATGGTCAAGAAATAGAGAAAAGAGAGCATGCAAATAATCTAAGGAAATGGGCTGCAAAACTTAACATCAAGAAAACCTCATTCCTGACTAAACCTTCTGTAGAATTGAGGCTCAAGAACAAGTGGAACAAACTAGTTTTGTACCAAAAAAATCTAGAGTTAAACGAGGAGGACCATCAGTCTACTTGTTCAGAATGTATCATTTATATTGGCTCAATTCCATCAGAGGATTTTGAATCACCAAAGGTGGAAAAATTAGTAATAGAAGAGTAGGTGCAAGCTGAAGAAGAAATAATTTCAAGTGTACAAGTTGATTCTAATGAATGCAATGATCCTAATTGCCATGCATGTCAAGAACTTGCATCACTTCTGGAAGGTGGTAACATCTTTCCAAATTCATCATTAGATGTTACAATCAGCCATAAAAAGCTTCATGAGACCAAGGTAGATTCAAAGATCGAGAATGCAGATGAGACCATGTAGAGGATTTCTAATCCTTTTTTCCTCTCTACCTTCTCAAAAATATGATTTTTTAGAGGAATTTGATCTTTCTAATTTCATGTTTGAGAATGAAGAATATCAAGATGAAGGAGGTTCTAGTTCGAAGGATACTCAGATTAAGAGGAGCCTTTGATATAGTTAGAGAATGAAGAAGTAGATTATCTATCAGATTTGGAAGAATGTTTTGATGGACAAGAGCCTATGGAACTTGACAATCTTGTTATTCCATCACTTCTTTTCCACTAGAAAGTGTCAAGTGTTATGGAGGTACATGCTCAAGAACAACTCATTGCTCATAATCTATCCTTTGGAATCAGAATTGGAGGAATTGAATCTTCCATATCCATCATCACATGTAAAGGAGGAACACACAGAGAAGCTAGGACTGATCTAGAAGCATTGAATGAAGATTATGTCATGGAGAGGTTTCTATTTTCAGTTACGGAACCTATTTTGGTAAACAAGTCTATGATGGAGGAAAGTTATTGAATTTTTTTTTCCTTAAAAATCATCCAAAGCTGTAAATAGGAGGGTTTGATCTTTTCAAATTCTATGTCAAATAAGGGAGATGTCATAAATACCATCCATCCAAGTGAAAGATCAATTATTGTAAATGGGAAACAAGAGGGAAATCAGGTCATGAATAACCATCTTTTCAAGGATGTCTTCAACAAGACTTTCTTGTTAAAATTGAAGTTTAGGGAAGCAGGAATATTCAATGGTTAGACCATGTCCTATCAAGTACTTGGCTTCATTAAATCCAAAAGAGAAGTCAAAACTAGTCACATTCACTTCAGAATGTGAGGATGAGTTTCAAAATTATGAGGATCAGTTGTAATGCTTCTATAGGACAAATGCATAGCAACTAAAAGAGGAATTATTTCTCTTTCCAGTTGATTTCTCAGTAGACCAAGTGGAGAATTAGGCCTTTTTCAGTTTTTCACTCTCATTTTCATCCATGTTCATTATCACATCATCTTCATGGCTGCCCATTGTAAGGAAAGGAAGCTATTTTACACAACCAATTGTAGGGTTTGTTTAGTTCACCTGTGCTTCTCGGTTAGTGTAGGGTAGTATAGGTTTACTTTCAGAAAATAAGTGCATTGCACACCCTACATGTTCCACTTGGGGCATGTATGGTTTTCAGTTTTGTGTGTTTTGTTTTCCATTGTTGCTCTTGTGTTGTTCTACACACTGTTTCATCATTGGAAGGTGTCAAGGAGAAGGAAGGTTCAAAGATTCCATAAGAGTTTCATGATCTACTTCATTCAAATTTTGTAGTGTTCCATAGATGCCAAGTCTTAATCAGATTCAGTATACTTCATGCTTAGCATTCCAGGAGATCCAAGATCAGAAATTCTCAAGGAGACTTGGGATGTATCATTTAGATCAAATTACTTTCTAGATCCAATATAGACTCCATGCCCAATGAATGACTTAAGGCTACTGGAACCATGCTTAGTAGGAAATCATCCCCGAGAGGTCACCAAAAATGTTGTCCATTTTTCCCCCAAGGGTAAAAATGAACAATGAGGGTCTACAGGATAAAATTGTCAAAGTTGGTATATAAAATTTCAAAAAAATACCTTCATGGTGCCTTTCCATGGATCTTGTAAGAACATAAGAAGAAAGAACTTTGAAATAGCTCAGTTGAGCCTAAATCAACATATAAGTGCATTAATGCAAATTAAAATCATATTATTAAGATTATGTTTGAATTATTCTCTCAGATCAAAGTTGAACATGGTGTTTGATAGGGTTAGGGAGCTAGCTCGGGCCCTCATGAATAGCTTGGTTGAGATAGGGCTCAAACAGCAATAATTAGACATGTTGATTGAAGTAATAAAAATGAGCTTGAACAATGAGGTTATTTGGTTCTAAAATCCTCGAGTAAGGAGATTCAACTACACCGAGGCAATATAGAATGCAAACTTAGTAAGTCACAAAGATCTCAAGGTATCTAGTTTCAATCTTGATGCGTTGTAGGAGAGTTCGAGCTCATCCATATAAGAGATCAAGGAGTATGTAGAAGATTGATTTATGTTTTGAAACTCTTGAGTGACTTGGAAGTGACTTACATGGAAGAGTTGGTTCGAGAGTAAGGACTTGATGTGGATGTGAGAAATCTCCTCGATGAAAAAAGTCTTAGAAAGAGCCAAAGAAAGATGATATCCGAGTTGAGCCATGCAAAGCAGAGGATCTCAGGTGACATTTCTCAAATTTGTATGGGGTGTACAAGCTATCTCATTGAAGGGGCCCATCGAGACTCATAACTCAATCACATGTAGTCGATATGACATATTAGAGTTGAAAGCTTAGGCTCATCACGAGTCATTCCCAAAATGTGGTGGTTTTTAATATTGGAATTAGGTTGGTTGGGAGAGATTATAGCTCAAATCTTATGGAATGAAGGATGAGTTAAGGGATATGCTCCTAAATGACGAGACTATGATTAAATTTGAGCATCCATCGAGGCGATGAGCATATAGTGGATGAATCTGAGAAGTTGAAGTGTCTCATTGAAAACATAGCTCGAGAACCCGAGAGAAGCTTAATCGAGTTCGGTTGGGCTAAGGGGGACAACTCATCCATGACATAGGTCGAGCTCATTGAGCCATTGAAATTTTAAGACATGAAGACACATGTAATATGAGGAGCTTGAGATTAAACACAAGGATTGAAGGGTTGTTTTGTTGGCACGTGAATAAAGTGCTCATCATAATTGACATCATTGGAATAATAGATGAAATTTGAGATCGAATGAAACTTACAACTACGTGATTAGAGAAGATCTAAGGGTCTCAAGTTTATTTCCTTAAGCCAGCTTGGTAAAAACCTTCAGTGATAAGCTCGACATAGAAGCAACATGGGTGTTTGAGGTTGATGAATGTTGAGTTTAGTGGTCGTCCATTTTTTTATGCTCAACTCATTTTCCATCGAACATGCAATGATCAAATTCAATAAATAGTGAACTTGGGATAGAAATGAGTTGTGACATCGCAGGAGGAGGTCGAGCTACTTTGGTGGGTTAAATTTTCAAGAGAGATCCATGGGGATTATTTTCGACGAAACGTTAAATGTGAGAAACTAGTCTCGACATGAAATTGGCTTCATTAAATCACACGTAAAGGAGGAACAAATCAAGCTCAGTATTTTAGTAGCTTATGTCTATCAGATTTTAAGAATATCTCACCATGGTCAGTGAGCTTGCTCATGGCTTGAAACTTTGAGCGATTCATGGGCGGAGCTAACTCATGAAAGACATTGAAGCATTAGAAAAGAAAGTCGATTGATTCATCAGGATAACACCGGCTATGTCTTAGTGGGTTTACATGGGTGAGTTGAGAATATGGAAATTGGAGTGTTGATCGAGCTATGGGTAGAAAGGTTTGGTGCTCCAAAGACTCTCAAGAGTGAGTTGGAAGTGGCTTGGGAGGAGTTGGTTCAAACCTAAGGACTTAATGGTGGGATGTGAGAAATGAGCTCACCAGATACTGAAGCTTACGATGAGCTAAAGGGAGATGATATCCAAGTTGAGTCAAGCACTAAAAAACAACTGTCATTTCGGATCACCCTCAAGAGTCATTTTGAGTTTTTTTTTGGAGTTATTTGTTTTAAAATTTCTGAGATTTTGGGCTCAAAGACGTTGTGTGAGTTGAAAATTTCTCAAGCTCAAAACCCCGATACTCCGAAATTCGAGAGTTTAGGTTTTCAAGGATCGAAAGTTGCGAAGAAGGTCGTTTGTCGTCGAGCTGTCATGAGAGAGGTCCGAGTCTATCAGCTGAGTTAAGAGTTAGCTGGTCAAGAGTCACCAACACAAATAAGGGCTTGGGTTTAAATGTAATATGTGGTGAGGCTGAACCGTAGGGTGGGGAGGAAATTAGGGAATGTGTCATGAGGAAATCTTGAGTCTTCGCAAGTCGAAGGAGTAGTTGGGAGGAGGGAAGACTCTTTCAATTCATAGGCAATAATGTAGATCAGATCATCGTGAATGGAGTGGAGTCGGCCAAGAAAAAACTAACACAATCAAGAAGAGAGATTGACATCATGAATAAAAGGAAAATGGCTATTGAGATGGAGAAGGAACGTGGAATCTCATTGGTGATTCCATACCAAGATTTCTGATTCAAGAAGGAGCTGGAGCCTCTCCCAAAGTGAGGTAGGTAGGTTTTCCAGAGCTCAATCGATTCATGAGTAGGAATGAAGATCGGGCTCGCCAAGGATGTAGAAGGAGCTATACAGTTGATAGATTCATGTAGAACTCAGAGTCAAGGTAATGGAGCATGGAGAGCATGTTGATGCACCATGTGAGAACAAGCTTGATTGGAAGGAGTCATTCTGGTGACAAGCATTTTCATAGTTTGATGGACTGGGACTAGCCATGAAGTAAGAAGCTCAATCTATCAAAGATTCAAAAAGGCAGCTTAAAACTCACGTGAATAGAATGGGAAGCTTGATAATTTTGATTTGAGATTAAGTGCAAGGGCATGCTTTAGCTCGAGGATCTTTGTCAAGAAAAACTTTGAGATAGGGATGAGTTCAGGGTCCTCGAGCTAGATATGATTTTATTTGAGCCATTGAAGTAGAGTACTTGAATACTCACGTGGATGGCTCAAGGATATGCATAGCCAAGCATGTATGTGATGAATGATAGATGAAATCGGATGAAAGATCAAAACATGAACCGGGAGTGGTCATCTAAGAAACTTAGGAAATGGGAAATAGGTTTGAGTGTGAGTGTATGTTGGCTCAATCGAGTTGAGAGCATCGAGTTTCACCAACAAGATCTTGGTGGACAGTCGAATGAAGAGTATGTTTGAGTAAGGGTAAAACATATCTCGTGAGAGAAATGTAAGCACACTAAAATGAGCTCGAATGTCAATCTCATCAAGAGAATTGCTCGGTTACTCGAAGGGAGCTCAATTGACATCAGGGTGAAATGACTAGCTTACAAATCAGTCACTCGTTGAGGAGTTTTGAAAGATGAGATTGATGGATTACTCACATCAAGTTGAACCATGCACAAGCTAAGTCAATTGAAAGAGCTCATAGGTGGGTAGAGGTGAGTGATCTCAATGTAGGTTTAGAGAATCATCACACACGAGAGTTCGGTGAGTGAGCACATTTCTATACAAGGAGAATTTAAAGCTGAATCAAGCTCATGAAGAACTTTGAACCCATGATAGAGCTCGGTTGGCATTAAAGCATCTGCTAGAAGTGCACGAGCCAAGAAAATGTGGAATGTGGTCACTAGTGTCAATGGGCTAGAGATGAGAAGCTGGGTGAGCTCATTCGGGGATGAAGTAACTCAATGAGACACAATGCGGCTGAGAGCTCGACCCCAACTCGGTGAGTTGGCTCAGTGAGCCAACCACCGAGTTGGGCTATTTTTTTTTTCCATAATTCCCCCTTCACTACAAATCAATCCTAAAGGGGCCCACCATTATTTTTAATTAAATTAATATTTTTATTTAAATATTTTAAATAATAATATTTATTATTATTATTTAAATATTATTTTAATTAATTGAGAAGACTATGTCAATAAGTGATTAATGATGCATGATGGAACCTTTTCAAGTGGTTCAACCAAATGTAATAAATAATACATCATGTGCCTTCCATTTAGGAAGGGAATTTGTGTCTCTTTCTCTCCTCTCTCTCATTTTCTTCTATAAATGTAAGTTGGAGGCTCATTCCAAGGGGTTCCAACTAGTAGGTTCTGACAGGTCATACAAGTTGGACAAGTTAGACACTTTCCAAGCTTCCCCTCTCTTCACAAGCTAAGATGCTATGATTTGTAGGATTTCAAGCCTTTCTTCTCAAATTGTAATGGTATCCTATGCCTTTTCACTGATGTAATGATGCACTTGTGCAAGTGTTTGAAGTAATGAGAATTGTTCTTTGTGATCAGTTATATGTCCTTTCATGATTTTGTTTCTTCTATTTGCCTCTCTCATGTTTTCAGGTGAACTGCAAACCAAGGTTTCCTTTGAAAGTTTTGGAGGTCATTTTGCTTATCAAGGAGTGAAGTATTATATGTAAAAGTGGATTTATAATGCATGTCATTCTTTCTCATGATCATCTCTCTTCATCGCATCCGGAAAGTTTTCTAGCAACACCCTTTCTTGGTGCATCACCACTTCTAGTATAGGTTTTATTTCCTTGCAAATCTCTCTCCCTAATCCCTTGAAATGTTAGCATAGGTCTAGTTATCCATTTATCTTACATTAGAAGTAGTGTTGCACTTAGTTTAGGAAGAGGAAGTAGGCCTTCTCTGAGGTTCACCTCGAGCCCAAGTCCCACAGCTTGAGAGGTGATCCCATGTGTCCCAATCACACCAAATGTCATGTTCACTTTCAAGCCATTCGGGGGTGTAGTGAATTAGTGACAACAACAACGATTTTTGCACGCCGATGGGACAAAGAGTTGTTACTTCTCTTCATCAAGTAATGCTAGTGACTCTATCTCTCTAGATTTCAAGTTTCAGTGTATTCACTTATGCAAAGAATTTAGACAAGAGCTTCTTCAAAGAAAATAAATCATCAGCATATCAAACTTTCCTTATCTCCTTCAAGGAGAAGGAAAAGAGGCATCTCAACATCACCCATTGCAGCATTACTTCATTTCATTAAGTTGTTGTGCTCTTAGTGAAATTTCAGCCTTATGAGGTATACCCAAGCACAACTGGCGACTCCATTGGTCAAGTACCCTACTCTCTATGTTGCAGACTTCATTTTACCCATTTTTCATCTATTTTTCTTCCATATCTTTCCATTTTCTCCCATTCATGAAGTTGTGCAATCATGGTTTCATTTCCACATGGGACTCCCACTTGTAGAAACAAAGGTGGTTATTTCCATCTTCAAGCTATTACAATCCACCTCCAAACCAATTTCATGATGAATATCAGTTTGAGCATGTATGTTCACATAAGCAAGATGTAGGTCAATTTGTTATCCACCAAACATGGGGGTTACTGAAGAACAATGGCATGTAGATTTTGAATTTATTCCACACTTGAAGAAGATCACTTGCAGAAGAAGGTTCAAGAGTTGGAGCATAACATGGTGAAAATAAGGATCAATGAAACAACAAAGGCAGCCTAGATTGGCTTCAGCATTCCATACCCATGGACTAGCCATATACCATGTGAGCTTAGCCTCAACAAAAGCTTCAATTCATAATCAAGACGATGAATCAAGTTGGAGAATGGATCAAGAAAAGGTACATTCATGAATGTAGCATTAGTCAATCCTATCAATTGGAGGTCCCCTACATTACCACCTTACAACCCTCTTCCCGTGTTTCCATCCATGTAGTTTCAACTTGAATCACATAGTCTTAACCTTCCTATTTCTACCCCAACAGGAGAATTCACTACTTCACCATCTATTCTTCCATTTCATCGTGAATCTTCCATGCATCATCCTCCTAAAATTCCCTCTTTTCTATAAGATCCATCAAGACATGAGAATGAATCTCTTCTTCAAATAGTTAGTCAATCAATGAATCCCAACCCACCCTCCTCTTATAGTCCCAAATCCATTTCAGGAGGAGCATTGTCAAGAAAATAGAAAAAGAGAGCATGTGAATAATCGAGGAAATGTGCTGCAAAACTTGACATCAAGCAAACCTCATTCCCGACTAAAGCTTCCACGAAGAAGTTGAGGCTCGAGAAAAAGTGGAACAAACTAGTTTTGTACCTAAAAAAATGTAGATTTAAACAAGGAGGACCATCAGTCTACTTGTTCGTAATGTAGTATTCATACGGGCTCAATTCCATCAGAGGAGTTTGAATCACCAAAGGTGGAAAAATTAGTAATAGAAGAGCAGGTGCAAGCTAAAGAAGAAATAATTTCAAGTGTACAAGTTGATTCTAATGAATGTAATGATCCTAATTACATGCATGTCAAAACATGCATCAATTATGGAAGGGGTAACATCTTCCCAAATTCATCATTAGATGTTACAATCAACCATGAAAAGCTTCATGAGACCAAGGTGGATTCGAGAGATCGAGAATACGGATGAGACTATGTAGAGGATTTCTAATCCTTTTTCCTCTCTACCTTCTCAAAAATATGATTTTTAGAGGTATTGGATCTTTTTAATTACATGTTAGAGAATGAAGAATATCAAGATGAAGGAGATTCTAGTTTGGAAGATACTTAGATTGAAGAGGAGCCTTTGATACAGATCGAGAATGAAGAACAAGATTATCTATCAAATTTGGAAGAATGTTTTGATGGACAAGAGCCTATGGAACTTGACAATCTTATTATTCCATCACTTATTTTCCACCGAAAGTGTCAAGTGTCATGGAGGTACATGCTCAAGAACAACTCATTGCTCATGAATTTCCTTTGGAATCAGAATTAGAGGAATTGAGTCTTCCATATCCATCATCACACGTGAAGGTGAAACATACGGGAGAAGCTAAGACTAATCTAGAGGCGCCAATGAAGATTATGTCATGGAGATGTTTTTTTTTTAAGTTATGGAACCTATTTCTCTAAACAAGTATGTGATGGAGGAAGGTATTCTTGAATATTATGTTTCCCTTAACAATCATCCAGAGCTGCAAATAGGAGGGTTTGACCTTTTGAATTCTATGTCAAATAAGGGAGATGTCGCTGCAATACCATCCATCCAGTGAAAGATCAGTTGTTGGTAAATGGGAAACAAGTGGGAAATCAGGTTGAGAATAACCATATTTTTCAAGGATGTCTTCAACAAGACTTTCTTTTTAAAGTTGAAGTTCAGAGCGGAGGAATATTCAATGAGTTAGACCATGTCCTATCGTGTACTTGGCTTCATTAGATCCAAAAAGGGAAGCGAAACCACTCACATTCACTTCAGAATGTGAGGATGAGTTTCAAAATTATGAGGATCAGTTGCAATGCTTCTACAGGAAAAATGTAGAGCAACTAAAATAGGAATTATTTCTCTTTCCAATTGATGTCTCAGTAGACCAAGTGGAGAATTGGGTTTGTTTCAATTTTTCACTCTCATTTTCAGCCATGTTCATTATCACATCATCTTCATGGCTACCCATTGTGAGGAAAGGGAGCTATTTTGCAAGAGCCAGATTCGCAAGGTTTGTTTAGTTCAGAGAATAAGTGCATTACACACCCTGCATGTTCCACTTGGGGCTTGTATGGTTTTCAATTTCAGTATGTTTTGTTCTCCGTTGTTGCTCTTGTGTTGTTTTGCACACTATTGCATCATTAAAAGGTGTCAAGGAGAAGGAAGGTTCAAGGATTCCATAATATTTTCATGATCTACTTCATTCAAATTTTGCAGTGTTCCATAGATGCCAAGTCTTAATCGGATTCAAGATACTTCATGTTTAGCATTCTAGGGAGATCCAAGATCAGAAATTCTCAAGGAGACTTCGGGATATATCATAGAAGATTAAATTCTTTCAAGATTCCAATATAGACTCCATGCCCAATGATCGACTTAAGGCTATTGAAACCATGCTTAGTAGGTAATCATCTCGAGGTCACCACAAATGTTTTCCATTTTTTCCCCTAGGTAAAAATGAACAACGAGGGTCTACAGGATAAAATTGTTAAAGTTGGGATATAAACTTTCCGGATTTCTTCTATACATTCATGGTGCCTTTCCATGGATCTTGTAAGCACTTAAGAATAAGGAAATTCGAACATAGCTTAGTTGATCCTAAATCAAAATATAAATGCATTAATGAAAATTAAAAACATTTTATTAAGCTTATGTTTGAATTAGTATCTCGAGATCGAAGTTGGAACATGGTGTTTGATAGTGTTGGGGATATAGCTCAAGCCCTCATGAATAGCTCGGTTGAGATAGGGCTCAACTTGTAATTATTAGACATGTTGATTGAAGTAATCACAAACAAGATTGAATAATGAGGTTTTTGGTTCTAAAATCCTGCAAGGAGGTTCAACTACACCGAGGCAATATAGAATGTAAACTTATTAAATCACAAAGATCTTAAGCTATCTAGTTTTGAGCTTGGATGCATTATAGGTGATTTGGAGCTCATTCATATCATAGATCAAGGAGTGTGCAAAAAGATCAATTTATATTTCGAGAGAATCTTGGGTGAATTGGAAGTGGCTCGGGAGGAGTTGGTTCGAGAGTAAGGACTCGGTGTGGATGTGAGAAATCTCCTAGGATGAAGCTTGCAATGAGCCGAAGAAAGATGATATCTCGAGTTGAGGCATGTAAGAAGAGGAGCTCGGTGACATCATTTAGAGTTGTATGGGGTGTACAGGCTAGCTCGTTGAAGGGGCCCATCGAGACTCATAACTTAGTCATGAGTCAATCACATATTAGGGTTGAGTTCCACAAGTTCTCCCGAGTCATCCCAAAATGTGGTGGTTTTTATATTGGCATTGGCTTGATTGGGAGAGCTTGTAGCTCAAATCATATGGTATGAAGGACGAGTTAAGGGATATGCTCCTCAACGAAAAGACTACAGAAAAATTCGAGCATCCATTGAGGTGAGCACATAGTGGATGAAGCCCGAGAAGTTGAAGTGTCTTGTTGAGTCAACACAGCTCGGGAACCTGAGAGAACCTTAATCAAGTTTAGTATGGGTTGAGGAGGCCAGCTCGGCCATGACATAGGTCGAGCTCGTTGAACCATTGAAATTGTAAGACATGAAGACACATGTAAGATGAGGAGCTCAATATTAGACGTAGGGATTGAAGGGTTGTTTTTTTGGCACGTGAACAAAATGCTCACAAGAATCGACATCATTGGAATAAAAATGAAATCTAAGCTAAAAATGAAACTTACAACTTGGTGATTAGAGAAGATTCGAGGGTCTCAAGTTTATTTCCATAAGCCGGCTCGGTCAAAACCTCTTTGTGATAAGCTTGACACGAGAATAAGCATGGGAATTTGAGGTGGATGAATGTCGAGTTTGGTGTCATCATTTTCAATGCTCAACTCATTTTTGGGCCATCAAATAGGCATCAAATAAATAGTGAACTTGGGATAGAAATGAGTTATGACATCGCAGTGGGAGGCTAAGCTACTTGGCAAGTTAACTTTTCAAGAGAGATCTATGGGAATGATTTGATTGGCATTAAACGTGGCTTGCAAGACACAATTGGCTTCATTGAATCACATGTAAAGAAGGAACAAATCAAGCTCGGTATTTTAGTAAGCTTATGTTGATCAAGTCTGAAGAATAGCTCGCCATGGTCGGTCGAGATCAAGCTCGAGCTCGGCGGTCCATGGATAGAGCCAACTCATGAAAGTTGTTACTATAGTAAGAAAGTATCGATTCGTTAGGAGAACATTGGTTATGTATCGAGTTGGGTTTACATGGGCAAGTTGAGAATATGGAAATTGGAGTGTTGATCGAGATGCGGGTAGAAACGTTTAGTGTTCCTGGAGACTCTCAAGTGAGTTAGAAGTGGCTCGAGAGGATTTGGTTTGAGCCTAAGGACTTGGTGTGGATGTGAGAAGTTTCCCAAGATAAATCTTACCATGAGTGAAGGAGGATGATATCCGAGTTGGGTCGAACCAACAAGTCATTTCATATCACCCTCGGGAGTCATTTATGAGATTTTTTGGAGTTATTTGTTTCAAAATTTTAGATATTTTGGGCTCAAAGATGTCGTATGAGTTGAAAAATTGAGGGCCCAAAACCTTGAAAATCTGAAACTCGAGTTTCATGTTTTCGAGGATCGAAAGCTTCTGAAAGTGGTCATCGTGTCATGGGAGGTCCAAGTCTGTCACCGAGTCAGGAGTTATCCCGAGTCTCTTGGCACAAATAAGGGCTCATGGTTTAAACGTAATATGTGGCAAGGCTGAACCATAGGGAGGGGAGGAAATCAGGGAATGCATCGTGACAAAATCCCGAGTCTTTGCCAAGTCAAGAGGAGTAGTTGGGAGGAGAGAAGAATCAATCAATTCATAGGAAATAATGAAGATCGAGCTCCCTATGAATGGAGTGGAGTTGGCCAAGACAAAACGGACACAATCAAGAAGAGATCTCAACATCAATAACAAAAGAAAATGGCTATTGAAGGTGAACATGGAATATCGCTCACTAAGTCCATACCGAGATTACTGCGAGTCAAGAAGGGAGCTCGTCTCTCCTGAGAGGGTGGATGGTAGGTTTAGAGCTCGGTCGATTCATGAGTAAGAATGAAGCTCGGGCTCGCTTGAAGGATACAAAATGTAGTTGATAGTTTCATGCAAAACTCATCGAGTCAAGGTAATGGAGAAAGGAGAGCATGTTAATGCATGCAATAACAAGCTTGATTGGTGGCGAGTCGGTACAACATAGGTTGGATGGACTAGGATAGGAAGTAATAAGCTCAGCCTATCAAAGATTCATAGGTAGCTTGGAGCTTGCATGAATGGAAGGGAAGCTCGATAATTCTAATCGAGATTGGCCGTGAGGGAATGCTTTGGCTCAAGGATGTTGTGGTAAAATTTGTGACAGGGACGAGTTCCAGGGTGCTCAGGGTAGATATGATTTTGATTTGAGCTAAAACATAGTACTTGAATACTCATGTGGATGGCTCAAGATATTTGCACATCCCAAAGCATGTATGTGATGACTCGGAAATGATTTTAGATGAAATATCAAAACATGAGCTGAGGAGTGGTCATCTAAGAAAGTCGAGGAAATGGGAAATAGGTTTGAGTGCAAGTGCATCTTGGCTCAATTAGAGTGGAGAACATCGAGTTTCACCAATAGGAGGTTGGTGGATGGTTCAATAAAGAGTATGTTTGATCCGGGTAAAACATATCTTAGAGAGAAATGTAACTACAACAAGCTCAATGTCGATCTCATCAGGTGAATGCTTGGTTACTCAAAGGGAGCTCAATTGACTTCAGGTGAAATGACTAGCTCGGTTACTCATTGAGGAGTTGTAGAGATGAGCTCAGCAGATGACTCATAGGTTGAACCATGCACAAGCCGAGTCAATTGAAGGATCTTGTAGGTGGGTAGAGGTGAGCGAGATCAATGGGAAATTCAACATAGAGAGACTTGGTGGTGAGCATGGGTAGACAAGGAGAGCTCGTCAAATCTCGAATCAAGCTCACGGAGAACTTTGACTGTGATAGAGCTTGGTCGGCATTAAAGCATCTAGCTAGAGAAAGCATGAGCTGAGAAAATGTGGAATGTGGTCGCCGGTGTCAATGGGCTAGGAGAAGTGGGGTGAGCTTGTTTGGGAGATGAAGTAACTCAGTTGGTACACAATGCGAAGGAACTTGACCCCAACTCGGTGAGTTGGCTTGGCGAGCCAACCACCGAGTTGGGCTATTTTTTTCTTTTCCATAATTCCCCTTCACTACAAATTATCCTAAAGGGGCCTACCATCATTTTTAATTAATATAATGTTTGTATTTAAATATTTTAATAATAATATTTATTATTATTTTAAATAATTGAGAAGACTATGTCAAAAAGTGATTAAATATTCATGATGGAACCTTTTCAAGTTGTTCAACCAACTATAATAAATAATACATAATGTACCTTCCATTTAGGTAGGGATTTTATGTCTATTTCTCTCATTTTCTTCTATAAAGGTAAGTTGGAGGCTCATTCCAAAGGGGTTCTAACTAGTAGGTTCCGAAAGGTTATACAAGGTTGGACAAGTTAGACACTTTCCAAGATTCCTCTCTCTTCACAAGCTAAGATGCTATGATTTGTAGGATTTCAAGCCTTACTTCTCAAATTGTAATGGAAGCCTATGCCTTTTCATTGATGTAATGGCACTATGTAATTGTTTGAAGTAATGGGAATTGTGATTTGTGATCGATTATATGTCCTTTTCATGGTTTTGTTACTTCTATCTACCTCTCTCATGTTTTCAAGTAAATTGTACAACCAACCAAGGTTTCTTTTGCAAGTTTTGGAGTTCATTGTGCTTATCAAGGAGTGAAGTACTTGTATGTAAAAGTGGATTTTATATGCATGTCATTCTTTCTCATGATCATCTCTCTTCATTGGCAAGCTGGAAATTTGTCTAGCAACACCTTTTCTTGGTGCATCACCACTTCTAGTATAGGTTTTATTTCCTTGCAAATCTCTCTCCTAATCCCTTGAAATGTTAGCATACGTTTACTTAGCCATTTATCTTACATTAGAAGTAGTGTTGTGTTTAGTTTAGGAAGAGGAAGTTGGCCTTCTCTAGAGGTTCATCTTAAGCCCAAGTCCCACGGCTTGAGAGGTGATCCCATGTGTCCCAATCACACCTAATGTTGTTTTCACTTTCGGGCCATTCGGTGGGTGTAGTGATTTAGTGACAACAGATACATAGATTTCCAAGTTTGATTTTAGCACTGCTAGAGAGGTGGAATTCTTCCACCAATACATTTTGGTTGCGTACGGGTAATATCACTATTACCTTGAAGGTTTTGCACCATATTTTGAGATTAATGCGATTCGCGAGTCCTTAGTGTATACCATCACTGAGGCAGAGAGGGATGGTGTGATGGCCAGGTTGTATGGGGAGGATGTTGGAGATATTAAATATGATTCCATGGTTTTTCTTACAACCGTGGCTATTCACCTATAATAGCGAGCTGTGTTCGGATGACCATGATGATGGTAGTTATCATGTGCTATGCCTTTCGTGATTTTGGGAGTGGTCATTTTCTGTGGATGATGATGGGGTTATTGATGAGATGATGGAGCATTAGACTATTTTTGAATGGGGCCTACCTTATTGGCACATACATTTAGAGAGTTGTGGGCCTGGAAGGCTCACAAACACTATGGCATTGATGTTGGTTTTCTACTACAGGCATGGGCTATGGAGCATATAGCTATTTCTCAACCAACAGGGTTACCATGGGCTATTGGTGATCAACACCCTATATTTATGAGATGGAGATCAGATAGAGGCCATGTGGGGAAGAGGAAGAGGATAGGGTTTTATAGATATTTTTATTTGGTGCGGTGGGAGATGTAGCATGGAGAAATTATTTAGATCTACCATCCAGTCGAGTAACCACATGATTTTCTTTATTTACAACAACCTATACGACTATAGACATGGAGGTCTAGGTGAGCAAGATTTGTTGCACTTTGATCACGTTAGGATGTAGTTTGTACTATATAGCAGGGAGTTCCTTAGGATCTTGTTCGGTATAGGCATGAGGAGATGGATGTAGATACTCTGAGGGTAGTGGTGGCGAGACCTACCATTATTGAGGAGTTGTTAGGGGCTACATGCCCCAATGAGGACGAGTTATTATTTCAATTGATGATGCGAGGTTGCCCCCAAGTATATGGTATGGTGGGCTTCAAATTTAAGAGGTTTTGATAGATTCCAAGTGGCACGAGAGGGATGATTATCGGGTGAGATGAATGTATGCTCGTGTAGAGGGAGGAGCACGTGGAGGAGATGTAGAGCTAGATTTTGATGAGGAGGAGGAGGGAGATGACTACATAGTTTTTTCCATTGAAGTAGTGATGGCTGAGAAGGCCGTAGTGGAGGGTGAGAGGGGTGGAGGGATATTGGGATGTAACTCAAAGAGAGTGCGATGATTTGATTGATGTTCAAGATATTCTCATGAGAGAGAGAGAGACATGATGATGGGAGAGAGGGATAACCTTCAGGAACAACTTGTGCAGTCTCTGCGCGATAGAAAAAAAAGTACAAATAACATAGGATATATTGAAGAAGGCCTTAGGGATTACATGGCCTTCTATTTCTAGAGTGGAGATATCAGCGATGGCTTGATTTTGTGGGTATAGGGGAGCATCTACAGCAAATCCTCCATCTAGTATGATTTCAGTGGTGCACTATGAGGTTGTGTGAGTGGAGAGAGATTACTATGTGGATTTGATCATCAAGAGCTATCCAGATGCCACATTATACATTAATCACATAGGTGCTAAAGGGAAAACCACGGGAGCAGCCGGACCCGGTGCTAGTGTGGTGAGCATGGGATGACCGCCTCAAAGGCCGAGAGAGAGAGTAGAGGGTGGAGATGGATGAGTTGGAGATGAGGTTGTTGTCATGAGTGATCCTAGAGGAGGTGGAGGTGTCGGTGCAGCTGGAGGCACAACTGCTCTTGGAGGAGAGGGTGGTGCTAGCATGATGCCTAAGGATGTTGATTTTACTATTTGATTGTATATGATGTTATAGGCTCATAGAAGCCAATTTTTTATGAAGACATATGTTGAATTTTTAGACATTGATTATGATGTATACCGAAATTTTTATACATATATTATGATATTTATGATAAATTATGGTTTATATTGTGTTTTTAATTTGCATGTGGTATATTGTTATACTTCTATTGAAAATGTGTTAATGTTTTTAGATAGCTTTTGATGATATGCTAAAATGTTTTGTTAAACATGGTTAAGATATGGTTAAGTTCTTGATTGATTTAAATTATTTTAAAAGGTATGATCTAACAAACATGCTAAATCAAAAAAATATAACTAAATAAAATGAGGTAAAATTGGAATGATTTCCCTACTATGAATTTGGTATGTATACGCATTGGGTTTCAAAAAAACACTTACACTTGTGGCCTTCTTAGATGTTAAGTAAGATCATCAATGAGTAGTTGGTTGAATCACGATAGAAATGTGGGTTCAAGTGAACATATTTTTCTATGATGACAAAAGGGATTTTGTGTGTAGGTTGATGTGGAGAAAAGGATCTCCTTTTCAAAGGTTTCAAAGGGATGATGCCCCATATTTTTGAAGAAAAGTGATCAATCTGGGAAGCTTAATATGATGGGAAAGTTGATCAATGCGAGAAGCTTCCCTAGACACTCTCAATTTTTGAAGGTTGATCGATGCAGAAAGCATTTTATATGAGCATCCATCCTTTGAGGGTGTGGTCTACATTTTTGAATTTTGACTGGATGGCCATCCTTTAAGGGATTGGTCCATCATTTTTACTAGTATATGTTCTTCAAGGGAGCAGTCTAATTTTTTTTTATAATGATTTATTCTTGCGAATAGTTGTCCTTTAAGGGATTAGGCTATGATGTTTTGATGATAAGAGCGTCAAATGATTTTGATATGCTTAAGCTGAGGGAAAAACCATAATATACATTTTCAAGGAGGGGATAAAATGTGCATGTGACCTACACACATATGCCCCATGTCATGTTCTGATTGGTATGGAATGGATGGGTGTAATAATTTTGAGTTCCTGTAAAGGAGGGAGTTATTGGAGTGATAAGATTTAAATGGAACTACTATCATGACAATCAATTATTTAACAATATAAAGGCCACAAGTGTGAATCATTCAAAGGTTACCTTTTGGGTTCCCCATCAAGAGGGAGATGATATACTCCCAACCCTTACTTGTGAGTGATAACATATGGACCAATCCAATTGGGGAAAAATTTCCACATTTACTTTGTTCTAATGTAGTAACATTTTGATTTTCTTTGAGTACAAGATCACCAATTTTAAAGTCACGTTCTTTGACATGTTTTTTATATGCTCTACTAATAATTTTTGATAAAATTGATGATGTTCGAGGCTGTTAAACATTTCTCATCTAGAAATTCTAGTTGTGCTAAGAGATCTTGGTGATATTCTTCATCGGGGATGAAATATTTGAGAGATACATAAAGTGACAGAATTTGAATTTCAAGAGGTACAATGGCTTTAGAGCCATAAAAAAGTGAATAGGGTGTAGTTCCATAGGTGTATGTATGCTAGTTCGATAATCCTAGGGGAAAATGGGATTTAGAGATGTCATTTCCTACTGCATTGTGTATTGTTTTCATGAGGATTTTGTTAAGTGTTTTGTTAGAGGCCTCGCTTGTCCACTTTATTTAGGATAATATGGTGAAGAAAAGCTAAGTTTGATGTTAAATGTATCACAAAGTTATATAACTTTCTTATTTTTAAAGGTATTTTCCATTATCTTTGACAAGCTTGTGCGGGATACCAAAATGACATATGATGTTTTGATATATGAAGTTGATGATGGGTCTAGATTTTGTCGAGGTTAAAGGGATGGATTCAACCCATTTAGTTTAATATTCAGTTGCTATAATTATGGAATGATGTTGTTGGGATGATTTAGGGTTTATTACACTAATGAGGTCTAACCCCATCGAAAAATAGGCCATAGGTCCCGAGAAAGTTCTGATGTTTGACTAGGGACATGGATGAGATCTAAATGGAGTTGGCATTTAACACATTTATTTACGTATGCAAAACAATATTTTATGATGGCATACTAGTAATACCCTAGTATGACGCACTTAGCAATGGCATTACCACTTAAATGACCACCACAGATGCCATCATGGACTTCTTCGATTGATTTGGTTGATTCATGTGATTTAAGGCACCGTAATAGTATACCGTCAAAATTGTGTTTATAAAGGATGCCCCTATGATGATGAAGTGAGTGACACATTGCAAAAATGATCATTTAGCACCATGTGATAGGTCTAATGGGAGTTTAGATTCAAAGAGATAATCATATATTTGTGTGTACCATAGATCAAGTGGATTTTTTTCAATTTTATTGATGGAAGGTAGCTCATTTTTATGTGAAGGATGATCTAAGCATTGAATAACCACAAACATTTTAGTCTTATCCTTTGATTTTTTTGTTTCAAAAGGGACGAGGGATCTAAGGGATGCCATAGTGTCTGCAAACCTATTGGAAGATTACTGAGAATGGATTGAATGGTGTAATGATCAAATGTGCCAAGGATAAAGTCAACCAAAACTTTATATTTTTGAAGGATTTCATTTTTACATTAAAATTATCCTTTAACTTCAACAACGATGAGTTGTGAATCTTCATAGATTTCCAGGATGTGGGCACCTAGGAGAATGATAGTATTTAGACCCATGATTAAGGCTTCATATTTTTCCATGTTATTAGTACATTCGAAGTTAAGTTTGAAGGACAATGGAAGTGGAATGTTCTAAGCAATATGATAATGGCTCCATATCCCCCTCCTTCTTGGCACTTAACACCATCAAATAAGAGGGTCATTTTAATGGGGATGAAGTCATATTCATCGATGTTATTGTTGGATTTGTCAAGAAAATGTTCATGAGGTGGTTGATCATCTAAAATAGGTGCATTGGTGAGCTGATTTGCAATGGCTTGACCTTTAACATATTTTGAGATATAATTTTGAGGTCAAATTTATTCATGAGCATAATCCATCAAGTTATGTGATCATTATGATAGGGTTTAGCATGCATGGATTTAAGTGGATTAAAGTTGGTGATGACATATGTCTTGTGATTGAGGAGATAATTTTGAAGTTTAGAGGTGGCGAAGTATAATGCACAACATAATTTTTCAACTTCGGTGTAGTGTGTTTCATATTCATGGAGTGTGTGACTAATGTAGTATATGGCCTATTCACAACCTTGATTATCATGGTGGGAAAACATAGCTCCTAGAGAATGTTCTGAGGTGGATATGTATAGATAGAATGGCTCCCCTTCACGAGGTGGAGTAAGCACAGGTGGTGATAATAAGTACTATTTTATTTTGTAGAAGGCTTTATGGAAATGAGAATCCCAATGAAATTTTATGTCCTTATAGATAAGATGGTGAAATGGTTGACAACAGTCAAAAAGTTGTGATATGAAACATTGAATGGACTATAATTTACCCTGGAGGCTACACAGTTGCTTAAGATTGGATGGTGGAGGCATTTCAATGATTGCTCTAAATTTTGTTAGGTCAACTTCAATGCCTCGAGATGGATATAATGAATCCTAAAAAATTTCCAGTTAGGATACTAAAAACACACTTTGCAAGATTAAGACAAAGACAAAATTCGATGAGACGAGTGAAGATATATTAAAGGACATCCATGTGGTTTCTTTCGTGTTTTGTATTTTCCTAGAGGCCATAAATGTAGTCTTCGAAAATTTTGTGGATGAGATCATGGAAAATGTATGTCATGGCACGTTGATATGTATCCCCTACATTTTTAAGACCAAAGGGCATGACATGATAGCAGAAGGTTCCCCAAGGGGTAATGAAATAATTTTTATGTTGATCGTTGGGAGTGATGAGGATTTGATTATAACCAAAAAAACCATCCATAAGGGAAAGAATTTTGTGGCTAGATATTAGGTCGATGTGATCTATGTTTGGAAGAGGGAAATCATCTTTAGGATAGGCAAGATTGAGATCCTTGAAATCTGTGCAAATGTGTATTTTACCTAAAGCTTTAGTTATGGGGACAACATTGGAGACCCATTGTGGATAGTCAATGGGTATGATGAAGTTAGTAGATAAGAGGCATTGCAACTCTTCCTTAAAAGGAGAGCTATACGAGTAATGCATTTTACGGAGATTTTTAACTAGATTAGCATTGGGATACGTGACTATGTTGTGTATGAAGATGTTAGGATTGATTTCGGGCATATCACTATATGACCAGGTGAAGGCTTGGTGATATTTTTTTAAGAATGAGGTGAAATCATTTAATTCTTGTGAATCTAGAGATTGACCGACCTTAACTATGTGGGGATCCTAAGGGGTACCTAAGTTAACATCGAGGGTGGACTCGTTAAGGAGAATTGGTGTGTCAGATGGTAAAGACTTTTGAAGGAAATGATCTTCGAGATCCCATATCGAAAGGATATCCTGGTTGTCCTAACACTAGAGGATATCTATGGTAGGTGAATATTCCTCAACCATTTTTGGCCAAACAAGAGGTAATGATTTAGTGGAGTGATCAGATTGATAAGTAAGTGGCCCTAAAGATATAACATTGATTAAAAAAATTAATATAGGATGGGTACAATGTCATCTATTTCCATGGGATCTTTAGGGTTCATTGGCGATGATGGTTCTAGTTCAGAAATAGTTAGGGATGTAGCAAGTTTAGATGTAGTGGCTTCACACATTTCGAGGTGAACCTTTTATAACCTAAACCAATTTTCTCATGGTATTTAAGGAACATAGGGCAAGTTGATCATGGGTTCCTTGTTCATAACGTCCCAAGGCCAAAACCTCTCCACACACAACAATGAAGATACATGCGGGAAAATTTTGGATTATTGAGAGATTTGAAGTTTAGTGTGAATGGCATAGCGCAATGTGGATTAATTGCATGGGATGGGGGATTGTCAAGTCCCCAATAAAAAAGGTTTTTTTAGGTAATCTAGACCGTAGGAGATGACATCTCCTACCTTTGGTTCATACATGGGTTGCTTGTCAAGGCAGCTATATGTTTTAGGCGAATGGATGGAATTAACCATAAGGAGATGATATTCCCCAAGCATAAGGCGTTTTACAGCCTCACTAAGAGAGGAATCATCTAATAACTTGGAAGAAGGGATATATGTACTAGTGTATGCTTCATTAGATGACTCAGGTGTGGATTTGGGTACAAGGATGTCATTTGGGTGGTACATCATGTAGCAATCAGCAAATGGATTTGGATCAGTAGGGACAGTGAAAGTCTGACCTTCATGTTTTTATTTGAGACAATGATGGAGGGTGGAAGGAACGTAATGCATGGTATGTATCCAGGGGCATCATAATAACATGTTGTATTGAAACTATCCTTCTATAATATAGAAGAGTTCTGATAGGGTTTTGATGCCAACTTTAAGCGGGAGTATAATAGTGCCTAATGTGGGTGCGATAGTATTGTTAAAGGATCGCAATAGAACTAGAGTTTGAGCAATGATAGTATTGGGTAATTTGAGTTGGTTGAAAGTGAGGGATGATATGATATTGATGGTAGTACCACTATTAATCATGACCCTCTTGATAGAGATTTCATTGATCTGGGAAGTGATGAAGAGTGGTAGGTCGTGGTCTTCTAGTCTGAGAGATGGAATTTCAGATGGTTCAAATGATATAGTGATGGATGTTTTAAGAGCACCCACAAATTTTGTGAATGGAACCAGATCATTGGATGGTACAGTGATGGATTGAAGGGCTTCTATCATGGCCTATTTTTGAAAAGGTGATGTTTGGACTAGTTCATAAAGTGACATCTGACGAGAGATTGGTGTAATTGTTTGATAGCAACCTTTTATATTGCGGTGAAAGGAGGTGTTGCTACTTGTATGGAAACTTTGGCTTTTGATGATGGTGTTTGATTAGAATCCTCGGGAGATAAGGAAATAGATACCTTAGGTTTATTAGATGAAGTTGATAATTCAAGAGGTGGAGGTATAGCAATGGAGGTTTTACCTTTCTTAGGCTTAGATGATTCTTTTTCATAATTTTGTGAACAGGTGGTGATGTGTATAGCATCAGACTTGATGATCATATGCTTTAGGGATAGATTCTTCAAGTTTTTATGATAATGATGTTGATGTTGGTGTTTTGTTTGATTGAGAAGGAAGGAAGAGCATACTACCAAGTTCCTATACCTTCAAGTGAAAGGATCTATAATTTTCTATGGAATGGCCACGTGTTCTGTGGTAATCACAAAAGATATTGAAGTCATACCAGGAAGGCTTCCATCCATGATGATCTGATGGTTTAGGAGGTGGTAGCGTAATAAGTGATCATTGAAGGAGATCATCTAAGATGGTGGTGTAATTCCCTTTTGGCATGGATGTGGATGGTGACAAGGTTGTGCTCGTATTCCTCTCGGGGAGGTAAGACAGGTTGTTTAGCCATAAGTTACCTTTTTTGTTGGTCGTGGAGGATTTCTAGACATCGTGACGAGTGGTGGATGAGGAGCTAGTATGGGTGGTATTTGGTGTGAATAGTCAGATTGTGTAACATGTGAGAGTGAGGGACCCTGTATGGATGTTCATTGATGAGGATAGTTTTTCTACGTGTGATGGGTAAAGGGTGAGGACCCCGTATGGGTGATCATTGGTGTGGATAGTTGGGCTATGTAAAAGGTGTAGGATATGGACTTAGTGTAGGGGTTTGATTGGGGGATTTTGATCCTATAATAATAGGGTGATTAACAGGTATAAGGGAGTGAGGTCCATGCAAAGGACTCGATCATTGGGAAAAACATATTGAGGGATTTTGAAAACCTAAACAATACCCTGTTTATGAGGTGTTTTTTTGGTTTTGGATGAACTAGGTGTGGTTGATGAGGAAGCAACGAAAGGTCTAATTTCCACTGAGGTAGCAGGTATTTTGGGTTGTTTGTTTGATGTGGTTTTAGGTGTAATCTCAGAGAATGTAGAGGATGCAGGTGTGGGTTCTGTAATGGCATGTAATGAAGGCATGGGAATAGTTTTAGTAATATTTTCAACAGATGGAGGTGTAGTAGCTTTGGGCTCACTGGATTCTGGTGTTGATTTTGCAAGTTTTGATTCGGTAAGTGACAAGGATGTAGGAAGGGTTTTAGTGATGTTTTCAACAGGAAAAGACTTAGTAGTCATATTTTTAGGCTCATTAGTTGTTGACATTGGTTCCGTGGGTTTTGATTTAGTAAGTGACAAGGATGTAGGAAGGATAGGATCTATTTTAGTTATTGTATTAATGGTGTGGACAACATTCATTTGTGGTTGATCGGAGGATGAAGGGTGATTCGAAAAAGGTTGCTTAAATATGTCAATATTTTGATTTGGGGGTGCATTTGGATTGTCTAAGTGGAGCTCACCCTTGTCAATCAAATCTTGAAGTACATTACGGAATGTGCGACACCTTTCGATGTCATGTCCATTGACCCTATGATATTTACAATAATCATTATCTCGATACCAAATAGGTTTAGATACTGATATGTCGATGGGTTGGATAGGAGGGAGAGATATCATGTTGGATGCAAGAAATTTTTCAAAAATTGTGCTATAAGTCTCTCCTATAGGTGTGTAGTTACGTTGTTGATGGGGATGCTTGGCGGAAGGTTTCTCCTTAGGAGCGGACTTAACTATGATGCAGCGTTGGCATATGTTTTTGACTTATCAGGGTTGGATGTTGACTTGGATGGGAACTCAATTTTTGGTTTCTTAGGACAAAGCTTAACCCATCCATCTTCTAATGCTCACAAATTTGATTTACGGGACATGGTGAAAGCCTCATAAATTTTTTTGAAATGATTGGATTTGTAATGTAGATGAGATGTGGTTGCACATGTGCACAATAGAAAAGCTTGATTAATTATTTTTGTGGTAATGTAAAGGATAGTTGATTGGTGACACCTCTCCAATGGGTGACAAATTCAACGATAGATTTGTCTTCAAATTTTTTGATGGCATATACGTCATTGATAGTGATTTTGAATGTTATGTTTATGGAAAAGTGGTCTAAGAAAAGTTGGGCAAGTTGTGTAAAGGAGAATAGGGAATATTGTGGAATGTTTTTGTGTCAATATAAAGTGGGGCGGAAGGGACATGGGAAATGTCCTTAGCAAAGTAGGTATTGATCATGAGATATTAGATAGCATGCATGATGGAAGGCACGTATATGTTATTGGGGATCTTCTTTGTTGTATTACTTGATAAATTTAGGAAATTCCCAGTGTGGAGGATATGGTTTATATGGTACCAAAGGATGAATGGGCTCATTGCAAATTTTATCATAAGAGAGAAAATTCTTGGATGAAAACGAAGCGACTTCGTCGATTTGGATATGTTTTTAAAAGGGCTTAGAGAGGATCAAGTTGAGTATTTTTGCTTTGAGAGCAGACAATTTGAAATAAAGATTGGCTAGGTTATGAGTATGTTTGATAATGCCGAGGAATGCTTTGCTGGAAGGGAATGTCTTGTTAGGGAACATCCTACTGAGGAATTCTCTGTTCATGTTGCGGGATGTGATATTACGAAGTGTTTTGTTGAGGTGTGTATTTTTGATGTATGATATATTGAGGTATATTACGTTGATAAGGAATGTTTTTTTGAGGGATACTTTGATGATAAGGGATATTTTGTTGTGGAATTTTTTAATGAGATGAGAAATTTTTTTGGGATGCTTTAAAGGCTTTGATGTTTGTATGTACTAGATATTGTAATGACATTGATGTATGAGAGATCAGTTGTAAATATTTGGGTGAGTGATGGAAAGAAAAAGTAAAGGTGGGAGAGAAAGGTGCCTGTTGTGGAATGTTTTGTTGCGGGGTACTGTATTGTAGGATATTTTTAGGGGTGTAGATTACAACATGGAGATTAGTGGTTATGAAGGTTTTGGTATGTATTTTAAAATAAGGTGAGTGCTAGCAATGGTACTAGTATTTTTCATTGGTGTAGTTGTAGGGATGGGCATGGTGATGTTTTAAATGGGACTAGTAACCTGTTGGGAGGATACAACAGTAGAAAAGGACATGAAACTCATTGGAGGTGTTTGTACCTGTGAGGAGGCCGGAGGAGTGGATGAGGAAGTAGTGGTATTACTTAGGGGAGGTGTAGAACTTGTAGAAGGGCTTGGTGAGGATGTAGACTATTGGGCAGATGTGTTTTGTGATGAAATCATGTGGAGGTCATAAATGGGTGCTGAAGAGACCTTATATGCTTTGGGTTAACTAGTGGATAATTGTTCATTCGATGTTTTAAAGGGATTAGTAGGGATGGTAGATATCTCAAGTTGACTATTGTTCGGTGTTTCAAGTTGATTTGAAGTGTATGGGTATAATTGCTGGACAATGGGGTCTTGATTTTGATCAATGAGTTGTGCAATGAAAGATGAAGGATTGTAAGTGTGTTGGGGTGTAAATGGTTACATCTAAACATTTATGGCTACTAGATAGGAATTGAGGGAAATAGGGTTTGAGTCTAGCATTTCTTCAAAGACAAGGTCTCCCCAATTGTAGAAAGGTGGTTCAGACATTTTGGTTTAGGAATAGAAAAAAAAGAGGTGGTCTTGTTTCTTTCGGTTCAGATATATGAAGGATCGACCATTACATTGATGTGGGGAATGAAAGAGTTGTTGTCCCATTTCATTGTTATAGTTGAATCCTGATTCACTCTAAGTCTTTTGGGTGTCAAAAAAGGGATTGGACGTAACAATTTGATAATATGGAATTCGTTGTTGTGTTGGGGTTGAGAGTACTATAGTGTAAAATGGGACATGTTGTTGAGATGTAGGCGATGGAATAGACATGTTTTCAGAATTTTGTTATGATCTTGTTATCTAGTAAGTACCATGATAAACAAACACACAAACACCTAGAAAATGAAAAATAACTAATTGGGTTGATTTACAAACAACAAGAAAATGCAAGAAAAATATGTTGTTTAGTATTTATCTTGATTAATTATGAAAAAGTGAAATGTGTAAGATGGTTAATGAGGGTCCTAGGAAATGGTAAGCTATGGATGGTTTCAGGTGTGTTTAAGGGCGGATTCCTTGATATACCCAAAGGTATGTGAGGCCCAACTCTGTATTGTTGTCGATATGAGTGTGTATATTGGGGCCTACCCCCTCACTTCACGGTCTGCCTTACGATAAGGAAGTTGGGTGTTGAGCCAAAATATATTGACAAATAGGAGATTATACTTGGCTAGAACACTGAGTTAGTTTCCCTATTGGGTGATGAAATCCCAATCAGTTTCACCTGGGTGGGAATTGTTTGAATGCGTTTTTGATTTATAAGTGATTTGGTTGTGTGTGGGGAAAGATAAGTGAATGCAACCTAATTAACTTCCTATTTAAAGCTAGATGATCAAGAAGTATGAAATGGTTCATTTTAAGACCCAAAACAAAATGTTTAGTTTTGATGAGGACAATGAAACAAAAATGCAAAACTAAAAGTAAAGAAAGGTTTTAGGACTTACCGTAAGATCGCTCCTTTTTATTTATTTTTTAGATTTTTAGCAAATTTTCCTAAAGCGAGAAAATCCAACAAATGATTTTTTTAGAATCAGGAACCTACAACCAGATTAGAAGAAACAGAAAATAAACATAAACAAGCAGAAGATGGATTATGAGATGATAAGAAAAATATACAGAGAAAATGTAGGCGATTGGCCCAAACTCTGGAAATTAGGCTAATCGTGGGTGATTCTTACACAATGAAAATAGTTAGTATTCTATTGAGTGAACTACAATAAAAGAACAAGGGACAAGGTTCCCACCAGGCATGCTAGAATGTTGAACATAATTTTTCCTCCGTGGATGGTTTGATATGACAATGAGGAAAAACCAACTCAACCTCAAGTATAGTGGGGTTTCTAATGTACCTACGGGATGTGATAAGTGTATGAT
Organism: Taxus wallichiana var. yunnanensis; assembly: GCA_018340775.1. Classification (NCBI taxonomy): domain Eukaryota; kingdom Viridiplantae; phylum Streptophyta; class Pinopsida; order Cupressales; family Taxaceae; genus Taxus; species Taxus wallichiana. Next base: position 745,569,751 of record CM031244.1, on the reverse strand, counting down.
TGGTTGTGCTCCATGAAAAATAAGTTAGTCTTATTTTCCCTACAATTAGACCTACAAATCAAAGACACTACACAAAATGGAATTAGTAAAATAGGTAGGTAGGTTTCTGGAAAAGGCCAGTTCCCAGAAGTCAAAATACTTCCTTATGTGGACGTCAACCTACTTTTAAACATTTAAGATTTGTTGATGAAATGGTGTATAATACGTGATATAAAAATGTGATCAAATGTTTTGTCACTTATTTGGATTATTACATACATCAACGATAATGATAATGAAAAGTAATAAGCCTAGAATCCACATCAAAATCTAAGTTTGTGTCTAAGATTTCAGAAAAAAGTTAGAGCTTACTCGGTAGGCTAAATCATCATCTTCAATGAAGTATAAATCAGGCTATGAGTTGTATTCTTCCACAAAAAAGTTAGAGATCTCCTCCTCCATATTGTATAGGTGGGAAAGATCAAAATCAGTTTCTGTAAGGTTGATGTGGCTCTCAATGTCAAATTTGGATGCAGTGTGGGTGTCCTTAGGGAGGTTGAATCCCACTTCATATTTGTACTCGTACCATGCAAGGTCAGCTTGTATCCTCTGAACCTTGTAGTATGCTTCCCAAAATTCCTCGGTGGCTTCACGAATTCTTTGGGTAGATGTGAAAATGGTTTCTATATGATCAATGGGGCTACATGGATACCACATAGCTTCAAGTCATGTAGTAATTCATATTTCTCCCAGTGCAATGGGTGTTGGACAATTGGAAGTGAGTTAATGTTGGTGATGGGGTGATTAGTTCTGATATAGCCATCTACAAAATCCATCTTGGCACAAATATTAGTAACACAAAAGCATGCATTAACTAATAACAACTTCTAATGAAAATTGATTACTAATGTTTGACAGAAAACACAGGAATCGCAGGTGATTCTGTGAAATACTAACACACTGATAAATGAAATAATCTGAGTGTCTAAGATGAAACTATCATCTATTAAAACACAGAGAAAGTAAGTAATGATCTAATTAGACTATTTCAGAATGAAAAAAAAATGAAAGATGATAAAAAAACCTTTGGATGATAAATGGTGATGAAGGACTGGTTTTCTATGATTGTGTCTGATAAACGAGCCTGAATAGCTCCAAAAACTCTTGAAAGGTGAATTAGATGTAGAATGACGTTGATGAGATCTTGGTAATGTTGCTTGAATACTTGAGAAAATGTGATAATGCTCTGGTTTGTCAAGATGGTCGTGAATGGTCCCAAGGAGAGGTGAGGAATTACTATTTATAGATCATCGGCATTCAAGGAATTGCCGACTTTTTGAGCAATTGGAGTTAGGGTGAGATACGAGGTGATAAACCTTCCATTTTCAACTTAGATGTGGGGGGTTTAGGGGAATCATAGCTAGATAACTTGGAGAGGTCGAGGTTAAGGTTAGAGGTAGATAGAAGTGGTTAGGATAGAGTAAGGATAATTTGGCAGGTTTCCAAATTTAAACTAGTCCTAACTAGTGAGGAGTGGGAAGTGGTTTATAGGGATAAGTTAGAGGTGGTTAGGATAGTATTTTTAGAAGGTTCTAGTTATAACTAGTTACAACTAGTGAGTGAGGATGAGTTCACATGGTGAGGTGTGAAGGTGAGTGGATTAACCAATTAATTACTTAATTAATTAATTAACTTCGAGATGGGTGGTATGAATTTAGGGAATGTGAGGTAAATTAATTAATTGAAGGGGTATGGGGTTAATGACTTAGGTTTTAAGGATGTCATAATGATGCGATGACAATCTTAACCACTCGAATGGAGGACTTGAGTCGTAAAATGGTATGCATATGGGAATATTTAATCAATTATTTGTGTGGGAACTGGGTGTATAGAGTTTTGGTGTCTATAAGAGAATTTAAATGTAGAAGCACAAGCCTATAATAATATGTGGTCAAGAGACAAGTGCCTTGTTGTTATTGTAAATGCAAAAAGGGATAAGGCATTGGTAATTTTAAATAATTTTCAAATATGATTTACAATTCTTTTCAATTTTTTATTAATTAATTTTTGTAGTTGAAATGTATTCTAAGTACCAAAATTTGAGGAGCTACAAATCTTGATGTGCATTTGAAAAGTGCAATGAAAATTTTAATTGCAGCAATTGATTTGAAGAAAAAGTTTGTTATTTTAAACAAGAAAAATAATACCTTAAGAAGGATAATAAAGGAAAATGGAATGGATCCTGAAATACTGTTGAAGAAGAAAATTGAAGAGGATCCAACATTACTATCATCCGGTGATGTAGAAAATCTAGAACATCAAATACTTTCGAATATCAATGTAGCTACGAAGGATTTGGTTGAGGCGGGTGTTTTAAAAGAAGGATATGGGGCATAAGACTCGAACATAAATTAAAGAATCTACTTCTTAAGAATGTAGCTAGCAAGATGAAATTGTGAAAATTTTCATTTGAAACTCTTGTTGTAATTTGTAAAACAATTTAATATTCAGACTATAAATATATATAATTTTCTACTAATTTTTATATTCTTCATTATATGAAAATATTGAGAGTTTAAATTTATATGGTGTTGTACTTGTATTATATTCATGCGTAAGTTCTCCAAATAATGTTATGATATTATGTTGATTTAAAAGACAACATAAAAAAATAAGTATGACATTTCTCGATTAAAAACTCTAAACAAATTACAACACTAAAAATATTATTCAATAAAGAACATGCATATATCACAAATAACAAGTTACATACTTATAATTTGATATGAAATTTGATTTCCAAAAATACTATGTCCATACATACATCTTTAGTCTATATTAGGTAGCTCAAACAATTCTTGACTATTTTTAATAATTAATTATGGTTATTTTTAATCTTACTATTGTTTATTTTCTAAATGCAGTCCAAGTATCAAGAGTCAAAACAATCATATAGTAAGTTGTAACAGTCAAAACTTAATTAGGAAAGACAATGGAAAAAATTAAATAATTCATAGATTTGTAAATAAAAAGTAAACAACGATACTGAAATTGTATTTCAATAAAGAACACAACATGTCAACTACATAACAATGTTATATGAAATTTTAGTTCTAGAAATAAAATGTTCTTAAATCATTAGTTAAAATCAGTAATTGCAACATTCTTAGACCTTCACTAACTTATTCTTCATAACTCGCACTCATATCTTGTTGAGTTGTGAAGCTCAATTACTTCAGATTAGCATGTTATATTAAACTTGCATGAAAATATAGTAATTGACATTGGTTATGGAGGGACTAGCATCCGGCACCGGTCACCGGTCACCTATGACCGGTATCGGTCAAGCAAGGAGGAAATGGCATCGGTTTGGGCTAACCAAAATCGGTTACCTATGTGGGAGTGTTTTATTTAACTATGGGGAATTAGATCTATTTTTAATATTAAAGCAGATCTATTGATTGTAATTGCATGGATAAGTGCCCTAAGTTTTTATGTGTATATGTAAGCATGAAAGCTAGGGTTTAGAAGTGATGATTGTAAGAATTGTGAGAATAATTGTGAGAGAGAGAATTATTAAAGAAGAAGTAGAAGTTTGAGAGAAAGAAAGTACTGAACATCTGAGAGGTGTGGAAGATTGTAGATCTTCAATTGTATATCTTCTAAAATCTTTGGATAATAGATTGGCTTGTTTCTTGGTGGATGTAGCCCACACTAGGTGAACCATGTTAAATCTAGTGTTGATTTATATCTCTTGTTTGTATATTTCTTCTAGTAGAATATTCACTTTTATTACATGTATGTTTAGATTTGATATATAATCTATACAACCTTATGCTAACCCCAACAACTAGTATCAGATCTTTGTTTAAGGGTTTTATGTGTTGACATATTTATTCACAGAGGGTTTTCTGATTGAGTGGGAGCTACATCAATGGCAGAAGAAAACAAATACAAGGTAGAGAAGTTTGACAGCCAAAATTATCAATTATGGAAGATACAGATTGAGGATTACCTATATTAAAGAGATTTGTAATTACCATTGATGAAAAGTCTAGACCTATGAAGATGACCGATGAAGAAAGGAATATTCTTGATGAAAAGGCTTTGTGATTTATAAGATTGAGTCCGCAAAGATCTTTGGCTTCTAATATTACAGTAGTGTCTTATATAATAGAGTTAATGAAATATCTTTCTAATTTATATGAAAAACCTAGTGCTTCAAATAAATTTTATTTGATGAAGAAACTATTTAGTTCTAAGATTCAGGAAGGTAGATCTACATCTAGTCATTTGAATGATTTCTAATCTATTGTAAATCAGTTAAAATCGGTTGATATTCCATTTGACGATGAAGTGAAAGAACTTTTATTCTTATGTTATTTTCCTGATAGCTAGGATAACTTGGTAATGGTTTTTAGTAATAAAACATCTACTAATAATATTTTGAAGTTTGATGATGTGGTTAGTATAATCTTGAATGAATAAATTTGTATAAAAAGTATAGAGGAAATATCATCTATAAATGTTTTGAATGTAGAAAGTAGAGGAAGGTAGAAGGAGAGATCCAAGAGTAAGAATAATGGGAAATCAAATTCAAGGGATGGTAGATCTAAATCCAGAGCTAAGGGAATTACTTGTTGTAAATGTGGAAAGAAAGGACATGCAAATAAATATTATTAGTCAAAGGATAAAGAGAACTAACACCCGAGAAAAGTTAAAGAATCAAATAAGGAGGAAAATATTACAACAGAGGTAATGCAAGATGCTCTTATTATTTCTTTAGATAATAGAATAGAATCATGGGTTTTAAATTCAGGAGCTTCTTTCCATACAACCCCTAATAAAGGTTATTTCATAAAATTATGTCTAGGGAAATTTTGGGCATGTTTATTTTGGTGATGATGAACCTTGTAGTATTACTTTGTAAAGGGAAGTTCATCTAAAATTACATAATGGAAATACATTGGTATTGAAAGATGTGAGGGATGTTTCAAACCTCAAGAGGAATCTTATTTTTCAAGGTAACTAGGTGAAGTTGGTTGCATGGTTACATTCATAGCAGACTCTTAGAACATCACCAAGGGTACTTTTTTGTGGAAAAAGGAAAGAAGGTAGGAACATTATATTTATCTACCTATGTTATTAATTATTTTTCTATGCTATCTACTTCATATTCAGATGCATGCATGTGGCATAATCTCTTGGACCATATGAGTCAAAAAGGAATGTAGATCTTAAAGGCTAAAGGTAAGTTATCATATTTGAAATATTTTGATCTTGATTTCTGTGAGCATTGTATCTTTGGAAATAAAAAGAGAGTGAGATTTCTCAAAGTTGGGATAGCTAAGAAGAGTAAAATTTGGAGCTTGGTATACTCAAATGTGTGGGGACAAGCCCGTTAGCTTCTCATGGAGGATCCCAGTATTATGTTACTTTCATTGATGATGCTACAAGAAAGGTATGGGTTTATTGTATTAAACATAAATCTAATGTATTTTATTCTTTTACAAGATGGAAATCCTTGTTGAAAATGAATCAAATTCAAAGTTAAAGTGTCTTAGATCCGACAATGGTGGTGAATACTATATCAAGGCTTTTAAATATTATTGTTTAGTGAATGGAAGGTGTAGATAAATGACATTTCCAAGAACACTACAAGAAAACGATGTTTAAGAAAGAATTAACAAGATAATCATGGAACATGTTAGAACTATAAGGATACATGTTGGATTTTCCTTACGTAGATTTGGGCGTAAGTAGTTGATAGAGTGATTTATTTGATTAATAGTGGGCTTTAAGTTTACTAGATGGAGGAATACCAGAGGAATATTGGACCGGAAAAGAGGTAGATATTTACTTTCTTAAAGTTTTTAGTTCGAAGTTTGTTTGTATATTGATAAGGAAAATAGGAAAAAATTGCATGCAAAATCCAAGAGATGCACTTTCATTAGTTATGGATTTAGTCATTTTGGTTTCCGTTTTTGGGATTTAGATAATTCTAAAGTTATTAGGAGTCATGACATTGAATGGAATGAAAAGAGAATGTAAAAGGATCAAATTTTGGTACCCAAGAATGAACCAATTGAGAAGTTTGTGAATGAAAATGAACTCTCGATATTTAAAAACAATATTGACAGGTTACACAAGAAATGGTTTTGGTTGACCCCCCGACGACAAAGGGTGGTCACCCGAATCGGTATTAGTTATAGAAGAGAAAAACTGCATCGCTAAAGGTGACCATCATCGATTAACTGACCTCAATTGGAAACAAATGTCCAGGAGCTCCAAATGTGCCTTTGATACCCCAAAATTCTGTGAGAAAGTCACGAAGGGTAAATAAACCTCTGAAATATTTACACCTTCTCTATCTTATTTATTATTGACTGATAATGGTGAACCAAATTTTCTTGAAGAAGCAATGCAGGATAAGACTCACGTGCATTAGGATCATGGCATGGATGGGGAGATGGACTCCTTGAACAAAACCAGACTTGGGATTTGGTTAAGTTACCAGCAGTAAGAGGACATTGCACGAACAAATGGGTTTATATGATCAAGAAAGAAGAGGGTAGATAGAAAATATACAAGGCAATGCTTGTAGTAAAGGAATTTTCACAGAAATCAGGTATTGACTTTGGTGAAATATTTTCTCTTGTTGTTAAAATGACTTCATACATATTGTATTGAGTATAGTTTCATGCATGATTTACATTTAGAGAAACTAGATGTGAAGATGAATTTCCTTAATGTTGATTTGGATGAAGATATTTATATGTAGCAATAACCGTTTGGGTATTAAGTCAAGGGTAAGGAGAAATTAGTGTGCGGGTTGAGAAAAGTCTATATGGACTCAAGAAAGCTCCAAGGAAATCAGTACATGAGGTTTGATAGTTTCATGCATGAGCATGGTCATTTGAGATGTGAATCGACCATTGTGTTTATTTAAATGAGCTTGAAAATGGGAGCTATATTATTTTGTTATTATATATGGATGATATGCTTATTGTAGGATCTAATATGCAGGACATTGGTGAGCTTAAAGGAAATCTAGCTCACACATTTTCTATGAAGGATTTAGGAGCAGTAAAAGAATCCTTGGCATGCAAATACACAAAGACAAGAAGAACAAGAAATTATATTTGTCTAAGGAATCTTATATCAATAAGGTTTTGGAAAGGTATAACATGAAAGATAAAAAACCGGTGAGTACACCTATGGATGGACACTTAAAATTGAGCAAAGATCGTGTCCTTCATCACATGAGCAAGTTAAATACATGAAATGAGTACCATATACTTTATCATTTAGCAGTCTCATGTATGTTATGGTTTGTACTGCAGACCATACATTACACAGGTAGTGGGAGTTGTGATTATATTTATGTCTAATCTAGGTAAAGAGCATTGGAAAGTAGTCCAATGGATACTCAGGTATTTAAGAGGGACATCTAGCATGCAGTTATGCTATGGAGGTTTGGATATTTATTTATGTGGCTATGTTGATTCGTATATGGTGGAGATCTGGATGGTAGAAGGTGCACTACTGGATATATATTTTATAGTAGGTGGGATGACACCTAGCTGGATTTCAAGATTACATAAGGTTGTAGATTTGTCTACTATAAAGGTAGAGTATGTTTCAGCTCTGAAAAGCTAAAAAAGAGATGATATGGATGATCTAGTTCATGGAAGAGTTGGGAAAGGAGCAATATGATTGGAAAGTGTTTAGTGACAAATCAAAGTGTAATTCATTTGGAAAAGAACTCAACATTTCATTCTAGAATGAAACATATTTAGTTGAGGTATCACTTCATACAACATGTATTAGAGGATGGACAAGCTGAAGTCGGAGAAGATTCATATGATTGAAAACCCTACGGATATACTAATGAATCCATAAAGAAAAGAGAAGTTAGAGCTACACTCCACTTCTATTGGTCTTTGAGTTTGAGACTTGAAGAGGATGAAACAAAGCTAAGGAAAGGATCCAAGAATGACATTGTTTAGGTATAGTGTAGTAATTTATCTCCAAGTGGGATATTGTTTAGTTGTAGATCTCAATTACTTCATATTAGCATGTTATATTAAACTTGCATGAAAATACAATAACTTGCATTGGTTATGGAGGGACCGGCATCGGTCACCTATGACCGGTATCATACGAGGAAAGGAGGAACCGACATCGGTTAGGGCTAACTGACGTCGGTTACATGTGTAGGGTTGTTTTATTTAACCCTCGTTATTAGATCTATTTTGAATATTAAAGCAAATCTATTGATTGTAATTATATGGATAAGTTCCCTAAGTTTGTATATGCCTATATAAGCATGAAATCAGGGGTTTAGAAGTGATGATTGTAAGAATTGACTATTATTGCGAGAATAATTGTGAGAGAGAGAATTCTTGGAGAATAAGGAGAAGCTTAAGAGAAATAAATTACTTTGAACATCCGAGAGGTGTGTAATATTGAGATCTTTAATTGTATATCTTCCAAAGCTTTGGATAATAAATTGGCTTGTTTCTGGTAGATGTAGTCCACATTTGGTGAATCACATTAAATCATCGGTGTTGATTTATATATCTTATTTTATATTTCTTCTAGTAGAATATTCACTTTTATTGAATGTATGCCTATATCTAATATATAATCTATATAACCTTGTGCTAACCCCAACATATATAACGTTTCATAGGCATATTCAAAGTGTGAATGTTCATATCTTCTCTTCTAGTGGCTGTATTAAATACCCCTCTCCTATCTGTAAGAGAACTCCATATTTTTAGTGCTCTTTCATATGGGAATGTGTCCATAGAATATGGTGAAACATACAATCTCAAACAAGTCTCTAAATTTTTATCCAATCTGTTTCAGATTTTGACTTAAAAAATGTTAATGCACTAAAAACCCTTTCATCTTCCAAAGGATCCCAATATCATTGTTTGACACAATTCATATAATTGGAAATATTCACTAATACTTTCTTGTAGGATGCTACTAGGATACAATTTTTCCATAGCCGTGTAATAACACCTTTTTCTGTTGGTTCAATTAGACAATTATATTGATCAATCATTATGAGTGTAAAATGAGATGACTGAGACATCAATAATTCCTTCTACAGAAGACCTTTAATTTCAACTCCTTGAACTCTACATATTTACTAAAATTCTTAATGATATTTTCCATAAATTTGTAAAATAAATTTCTTATGCCTTCTTTACCTCTATCAGATTCCAAAAATTAGGATACACCACTTCCATGGCCTCAAGTAGGTCATCCCTTTTAAAACATTCTCTAATCTCATGAGATAAGCTTTCTGAAAATTTTCTTAATTTTATTCGTGTTATATCCGTTTTGTCTAAATTATGTGTTACATGCATTTCTTCAAGAGATGCTACTATGATATCTCTACTTTTTTGGAAAGTGTGCATTGAAATATCCATCCCATTAACAACAATAAAAATATGGTCATTGATATTGAATTTCAAATAGATTTTCATATCCTTTATATCTGTTAAATTTTTCCAACTACTGAAAATTGGTCCTTTAAAACTTTCTTCAAAGTTGTATAACATATCAAGAGATAGACATACATGTTTTCTCAACCTTATGAAGTCAGAAATATATATGGATCTTTCTTGAGCATGTTTAATTAAGAAATTGATTTCCTTCAACATAGGGAGAATCTTTGCTTTGTATAGTGATAATAATGTTTCCAAATATTTTAAACGGTAAAACAAATCTTTCACTTTGTCAACTTCCCTATGGTATTTAAACATGAAACCTGCTAAAGATGGATATTCTTCAAAAATCCTACATGCAGGCTCATACATGGAAATCCATCTTGTATCAACATCTTTAAGGATCTTTTTACCATTAGTAACTCCAATTGTAAATTTAAAACTCTAAAAATATTTTTGGACTAATCTCCATTTAAGCGTGTATGTCACTTGGGACGAGTTCTCCCACTTTAGTGACATTTTTAAATGTGCTAACAATTTTGTATGCAAGGTTTATTCTATGATCCATGAAATAATTAGAATCATTTATGGAAAAAAATTTTTTTTAGGAAAACAAAATCCCACTTATGTGACCTTGCATTATTGATGCACCATCTATACCAACACACACCAACTTAGTAGCAATTACAAATAGTCACCATCCAGTACATTCCTCAAATTAGAAATAATTTCAGCATTAAAGTTTTCAACCATTTTATTATTATTTAAAAAATGAGTTTACCTTAAATGGTTCTAAAAAGTGTAGACGTGTATGCAAACCCATGATGTTTTGTCAATTGTTGTGACCTCATTGATAGACAATGAGATAAACATTTATTTTTTACTTTTTCTTGTAAAGTTTTCATTTCAATTATTTCCAGAAACTTTATCATTTCCTAATTACCACTCTTCAAAAAATGTGATTTTGGAATGTTGAGAAACCCATTATATTGAAACAAAACCTTATAATCAGTAAAATCTGAAATTGGTCTACCATTTTTAATAATATGGAATGTCATAGAGAACTGTACATTTTTTTCCAATAGATTGGTATTCATAACTTTTCAAATTTGTGTATTAATTTTTCCCTTACTCAAATAGTTGTTGTCAAGTTTCTATTCATTTTCCTGCTTGGCTACATATCTTACATGCAAGCAATCTTTTGCAATTTTCCATTTATGTGTCTTTTCCATCTTTTTTTCGTGGATGTCACATATACTTTTCCACAACATTCCTCAATTGTGTCCAATTTCAGTTATAATCTATGGTCTTTTTAAGTTTCCAACTACATATTGTACATCTACATTTTGTTGGAGTATCACTACCATTCTCTATCTCTATAGGTTCAATGAATGGATATTTAGATGCCCAGTCTACCTTAAATGACCTCCCAATTGTCCAACTAGTTTTCTTCCTTTGCACATATTTTTGTTTAGAATTTTCAACTTGAGTCTCTGTTTCATGAGATTGAGAATTGGAAATATCTTGTACTAGTTGAATCTCATTGTTAGGAATGTCTTCTTTCGGGGGATTTTATAATGAGGATTATCTTCCATCTCAAAGATGTCATCATCAATAATATATTCATGTGTTGACATGTTATTCTGATTAATTATTCCATGTGGTGAGTGTGGTGACATGTTATTTTGATTAATTGTTCCATGTGGTGTGTCTGTGACATGTTATTCTCATTAATTGTTTCATGTGGAATACAATTATCAGTGGGGGTTTATACATTCAAAAGGGACAAGGGTTTGACTTTGATCTTGAAACTTTAAATTAAACTAACAAATGCATTAAAAACAATCTCTTACATGTGTTTGAAGTGGATGCAAGTTGTGTGCATGATTTTTTTGGCTAGATGAAATAATTAAATATGATTCTTTTCCTTTTTAATCGATCTATCTTCTCGTCACCATAGGAAATTTTACCTAAGACCAATCCAAATTTAATTTATGTATGTAATCATGGATGAGCCAGATGTAAAATATTAAACTAGCTACAAATCCATACCACATGCTACCGGTTGGTAGAATAAATATATGCTATCAGCTAGTAGCATGAATATATGCTACCGATCGGTAGCATATATTGATGCTACTAGACGGTAGAATTAATTTATGCTACCAACCAAGAGCATATATTTATGCTTATCGGCCTATAGCTACTTATAGCCTTACAGAAAGTTTAAAGCATATATGTTACTGATCGGTAGCATAATATATAATCAATGGAATAGTTAGAACTTAAATATGTTTCTTTTCCTTTTTAATTGATATGTCTTCTTTTCATTATTACTAGAGGCCATTTTACCTAAGACTAATGAAAATCCAAATATAATTTAAGTATGGAATCGTGGATGAGCCGATGTAAACAATTAACTAGTTACATATTCATACCACATGATACCGACTGGGTAGCATAAATATATGCTAATATTTAGTAGCATGAATAAATGCTACCGGTCGGTAGCATATATTTCATACTACTAGCTAGTATCATATATGCTTACTTGTAGGCTTACGGGGAAAGGTTAAAGCATATATGATACGAACGTGTACAATACCTAGGGTCTTGTATGTAATTTTTGTCGATTGTCAATGCCCACACTTAAGTAGGAATTGTGAGTTTATTTTTAATATCAAATTATAATTTTAATATATATATATATATATATATATATATATGTGGTAAATTTCTCTTTTGTGGTAAAGAAAATTTAATATAAACATTTGGCTATTAGATTCAATTCCCGACAAAATGACCCAAAAATAAATTATACCCAAAAATTTAGGTAAAATAGCAAACTTCCAACCCCTAAAAACTCACCAAAACCAAATTTTCAAATCCAAAATATTCATGACTTAACAAATATTTTCCACTAAAATTTTCCTTGATCATGACCTTCATCTCTTTTTCACTTCACAGATCAATGACACTCTCATGAAAAGAGCTATGATTGAAAATGGTGATAACATCAACATAATATCATCGCATACCTTTAAACAACTACAATTACCCGAATAATATTGTCACTCAATCACCCATTTCCTACATGTTTTCAATAATAACGCTACTCCCTCCTTGGGCATGGTCATCCTCCCTATCAAGATAGGTGTCAAAAGTATTCATGAACTCTTTTATCTTGTAGATGGGGAGTTCCAATATAAAATATTACTAGGCCATCCTTAGATACACATCATTTGTTGTGTCTCATCCACTTTACATCATTTTTGAAGTATGAACATGAGGGTAAGACCATTAGTGTCCCCACTGATCCAAATTTTTTAAAATCATGTCACGTAAACTATATGGCCAATGAAATTTTTCTACCACTACAAAACTCCACATCTTCCGACCGCATCTATCAAAGCTCCTCCATCCATGCATCTAAACTACCAAATGATCAATCTTTTGAAAATGTTATGTAACATCTCTCATTGGGGGGTTATCACCTCCTAACCCTAAATGCACTTCATATGCCTAAAATGTATGGGATGCTTGAAAAACAACCACTATATGATCTTGATGTAGGAAATATTATTTCCTTCACCCCTCATTCCTTCGAACATAGCTCATTTATGGAGGAATCGATCATCCTTCCTCTCACCTTGATGACCAACCACATGCTAAAATTATCTCATCAGAATTTCATTCCTATAAAAACCTTGGTTTACTTAAACTTACCTTTATCCTTATGATTGGAAAGGTTTCATTCCAAAGATTTATATGAATAAGGTTTGCATGAATTTTCATTTGAAGACTTGAGGAAGCCCACAAAAATGTGGCCTCAATTTTAAAGAATCTTCTTCGAACCCATCATCATCAAAATTAGAAGCACAATTAAAACCATCATCGATGTACCCTCCTCGACAATGAAGATACCATATCTATTTTCTCTAGATTTTTATATTTAATACTATCACGTTAGGACCATTGAATTATCAAGCTAATGGAAAATGGAATCTCTTCCTCGACACTAAATCACATGATAGAGGAAGATTCCCCCACTATCGACATTATCCATTTTCATGATGATGATGTTATCTTAACTCACATGTGTGATGATGATCACTAATTTTGGAAAACATTACCCTCTAACACATATAAAATCCTCAATAAATAAACCATCAATATTAATATTAGCACATCAAAATAACTACACATTGTTAATATCACCAAGCTTTGGACCCACATGAACTCCAGAGTTTACTACCTTATTATCCAAACACAAGAAAGATTTTTCATGGTCTTATAGTTACATGCCTGGTATAGACCCTAACGTCATTATCCAAAATATCGTCACTATCTCGAACTAATATTGTGAAGCAAAAGCTTCGTAGGATGCATTCTCGAATAACACTACTAGTTAAAGAAGAGCTCCAATGTCTTCTTTCATAAAACTTCATATTACATGTCGATTACCCTCAATGGGTTCTAATATCATATTGATTTAATATAAATAGATTTAAACCTTAATTTCAAAGTAACTTACTATAATTAATGATATTCTGATAATTATGTACAATATGCACAAACAATAAGAATTTAACAATGTAAAACCCTAAGAAAATGAGAGGGAAGATGACTTAGCTAATTATGTGCAACCTAGAGTGATCTATACTAGGTATCTACTAGATCTTATTAGAAATAGTGTCAAGAGTGCTTGACTAGAGGATAGGAACCCTAGAAATGTCAAGGATATAATCAACCACATGAGGACAAGAGCATCCTAGGTGCTAATGGATGAACTAGGTGCCTATGTCTCGCTTATATGTTTAGGTTCGGGTATTTTTGGGTTAGAAGAGCTTCACTATTAGTCTATCTCTTTTTTTTTTGTTTTCATCCGATGTCATTGTTCAGTGTACCTATAACTCCGTAAAATATATGTATACCGCACATACCCACAAACCATGTAAAACCTAATAAAGAATATATAGAATAAGGAGTCAAATGACCCTAGTGGTCACCCAAAGAGTGAACTTATGACCGAGCGTTGCACTAAATCTCATACTCCATATATTTCTTTGTGATTTTGTGTGAAATGATGCCCTAGGTTTCCCTTATACAAATTGCATGATGATAGCAGATATATGTATATTAGAGTATAAAAGATGTGTGTGATGAAATAGATTAAATTTCCCTCTTATGTTGTGTATGCAAAATAATGCATCCCTTTTCCCTTATATAAATGTGCTAGATGTATGCCTTGTAATTCTCTTGTGCCTTTTTCAAGCTTAGGTGATGATATATAATGCTTATAGTGCTTAGCCCCTTATTTGAGAGTAATAACTAAGTATATATATGATTCCCTTTTTTGAATTTTGTAATTAACAACTAAAAGGCCAACCCAAAGTTTTAAAAGGTGACCAAAAGGTGAAAAGGACCCAAAAGAGTAAGAATAAGATAAATAAGGAAGAGGTGCCAAGGAGGGACATTATCACCTGGACACTTATGTCCTAACTTGGCACTAGTGTCCGAGGTCATTAAAATATAAATTAATTAAGTGTCGATAGATATGTATGACATGTAAAGCCAAAAGGATGCCCAAAAATAGTAAAGTGCAAGAGCTAAAGAAACCAAAAGGCCAAAAGTAGTTGTCAAACACTTTTTTTCTTACTTAGGAATAATGTATACATTAGTATGCTTTAGGACCTATAAATGTACCCAAGTGCATAGATTTTGTGTATACATTTGCCCCCACTTTATGTTGTTGAGTGAATACTTGATAGCATAAAGTAGATAGAATATGTGTACTTTATGATCTAAAGAGAAGTGTAGCTAATAGTGTGTTGAGTGGACAAGTAGAGTGAAGTGATCGTAATGTGAAGCGTGGAAACTAGGAAAGGGAGATAGACCCTAGGGGTGAAGTGTATGCATTATAGCGTGTGGTTGGAGCTTGTGCTTACAGATTTGAGTTGCTTCTTGTAAGGACAAACCTGAAAAAGAATAACAAAAGAGTAGTCAAACTCCCATATATGAAAAATTAGAGTAATGTATATAAGTATAAGTAGGAGGAAAGAGTGCACCTAATGTATGAGAGAGTAAAGGAAAAAAGTCATCATGTTTTTTTGGAGATGTAGTGGATTTGAGTGTTTTGTTGCCAAAGGTGAGGTTTTGGGGGCAATCTCACGGCAAGAATGATTTTTTTGGTGATCTCACACCAAATAAATTTTTTTGGGAGATCTTACAC
Organism: Taxus wallichiana var. yunnanensis; assembly: GCA_018340775.1. Taxonomy (NCBI): domain Eukaryota; kingdom Viridiplantae; phylum Streptophyta; class Pinopsida; order Cupressales; family Taxaceae; genus Taxus; species Taxus wallichiana. Next base: position 745,554,076 of record CM031244.1, on the reverse strand, counting down.
TAAGATAAATTTAATTGGGAAATCTCACGCCAAGAACTTGTTCTTTAGGCGATCTCACGCCAAGGGTGAGTTTTTCAGGGTGATCTCATGCCAAGAGGAGAGTGATGGGGAGAGAGATGTCTTTTTCTCTCCATCTATGGTGCTTCTCAAATAAGCATCACTACATATGGGACATCTTGATTTGTAACAAATTTTTATCCAATTGAATGATTTTTTTAAATAAATCCAAGTGATTGATATTGAGATCCATTCTATAAACTGCTAGAAATTGTGTTGAACTAAGAAATTGTTTGTTTTTTCCCTAGGACACAAGTGTCCAGGTGGGACACATAAACCCACCATTCCTCTATGCACTAGGCACTAGTTTCTGGTATTTTTTTATCTAATTCATATTTTGGACCAATCTGTGATTGTGCGATTTTTCCATTCTGCATTATGTTGTTATGTTCTAGAGATTTGAGTTGTTAGAAGGGTGATTTTTAATCTAATAGATGTCCCCTTCATTTAGGGTGCATGTGAAAAATGTAGGAGGAGGTGAACCAAAAGAGAGGAACTGAAAATGATATGCATATATGAGATTGGATACCTGCAGGGGTATGGGATGTGCATGGTAGAAACTAAGGCACATGAAAACAAGATAGAATAGAAATAAGTGTTAATGTAAAGAGTTATGATGCAATAGAATATAGAGTAATGAGAAAGTATGAAGACAAAATTTACCATGAAAAAATGGGTTGCATACATGGGACATCACTCATAATTTCACAAGACAATCAGGGTCGAAGCATCCATAAGAAAACAATGACCAAACAATACATAGGGCATAGCCCATGCAAAAAAAATAATAGCAATAAAAAAGTGATAGATAACCATGATTGTATATCATGCAAGGTAGATGTTACACATGAAGCACCCATTAGAATGTTAGAAATATAAGTAGTATGTTAAAGCATGTATAGATCAGGAAAAAAATTAAGTGATAGTGATGAAAACTAGTAAATATTATAACAAAAGAGGACCCGTGATTATCTAGAGTAGAAGAGTAGAAAAGGTAGATGCCCCCAAGATCCTTGGAGGGACTGGTAAAGAATAGTTTCAACATCATGCATCTTGTAATAATATTTGAAATTCATGCATTCACCTCAAGTACCACATCTGAATTCACAAGTGTGTATAAAAAATGATAATGACATACTAAGTATCCAACTAGCATAGGAAACAAAGTGTAACATATAAGTAGAATAAGATAGCAAGAATAAGTACAATAAAGATGTGTAGATGTTATGTGATTATGATGGTGTGATGTGATAAGTAAGATGTACAAGTGAGAGGGGTTGTGTTTCCCCCTAGATGAATGTGTGTGAGATGAGGTTCATTTAGTAATGCTCCCTCAACAATCAAGTATGAACCATATAACAAGAGTTTGTCATCGGGTAATGAGTGTAAAACATGTGTGAAATTTCTTAGAAAGATAAGCATGAAGCACAGAGCATGAGAGATAGAGAGAGAGAGAGAGTAGCCAAAATGTGACAAGTGAGGTTCATTTATGAATTGTTCCCTCAATAGTCAAGTATGAACCATAGAACAAGAGTGTGTCATTGGGTAATGAAGATAAAGTATGTGTACTAGAGATGTGGTAATGTTCGAAAGATAGACATGAAAGCATGGAGCATGAGTAACCAAGATGTGACAAGTGAGGTTCATGGAGGAATTACACCCTCAATATTCAAGTATGAACCATAGAACAAGAGTGCATCATCGAGTAATGATGGTATAGTGTGTGTAATAGATGTGATAGTGCTGATAAAGGTATACATGAAGCACAAAACATGAAATTTAGTAAATAAAGGATGAGTAGATAACCAATAATGAGGGATATGGGAGGAAGTGCAATTCCCCCAGTGTGTGATGAATATAAGTCTATTTGATGATAGTGAAGAAGAGGGCCTCTTATCTAGTATCCAAGAAAGAGAGGGCATGTGATCATTATCTAGAACCAGTGGTGTAGGAGAATATATATGTGTATTTGAGGGAGACCTATGTGGTAAAGGAGGTGGAGAACACCGATAGGAAGTGGTTGTCCTGGTAGAGGACTTAGGCCTATGGGGTGGACTCATGGAATGGTGAGGATGAAGGGGTTTTGATGTAGGCCGTGTATGAATGGGAGAGCTAGGTGCAAAGTTAGATTTATAATTGATAGGTGCAGAGGGCCTAGATGTCATGATCGTGCTGAAATAGAGGCAAGAGTGGGCCAAGGCAATGGTGTATGTGGTGGAATACCTTTGATGGTGATGACTTTCTTATTTTGAATGAACTTAAGACATAATTGGAGCATGGAAGGGATATCCTGGGTATCTCGAAGCCAAGGGAGACCTAAGACCATGTCATAGCCTTTTATTTTATATGTAATGAGGAATGATGTAGGTATAGTAAGGGACCCAATAGTAATGGTAAGGATGACATGACCATAATAATTAGGGACTGGAAACATGATTTGAGAGGTTGGAAAGTTGATAACTAGTAGCAGTGTGTCATGGAGGATGCATTGAAGGGGCGAGGGATGGACCATATTAGTATGGACTATATGATTACCAATGGAAGAATTAATATGCAGCAATCATAGGAAAATGTAGCATGGTAATCATGATTTGAGAATGTAATAACTGGCGGTGGCATGTCAGCATTAGCAATGAGAAAATCAAGTGACCCCAATAAAGGAAAGGCAAAATAAGATATGTATGATTGGTAGATGAATCAATAACTAGATTTTCATGTTTTGGTAATGGGTCATTGAATATTTTAAGCTTTTGATTATCATTGATTGGTTTAGTAGTAGATATCTCGGAAGCTCGATGGCATTTTTATCATAAGATATTGAATGATATGTTTGAGTTCAAATCAATGATCATTGAATTCTCATTTTATTGGTGATAATCATAGTGTGAATTTTCATCATAGTGATGGCCATGTTGTGGAGAAGGATATAGATTGAGAAGTGATGGGAGTGTAATCAAATTTCTTTCAATGATATGGGGTAGTAGGAACCAAGGTGTGTAAGGTATTTTAGTAAAGGTGCATCTCATGAATTGTAATTATACTTTGGTGGTGAAAAAATGTTGATAGTAGCTTAAGTGTCGGTATGCTTAGTAGATGGTTTGAATTTTGGTTTGGCTTGAAAAATTTTATAGGATGAGGTTGAGGAAGAACCATAATACTTCAAGTTTCCCATAGATATCAGCTTGCTTTCATGTAATTTGAGTTTATGGAATAATTAATCAAAGGAAGGAGAGGTTTTGAAAATGAAACTCTCTTAGATTGGAGGAAAAAGGTTGTGAACAAATAGAACTTGTAGTTTTGAATCAGCAAGGGCATTGGTCATTTTGTAAAGGTTGTTATTATAGGGCAATACATAGTCTACAATATTTTCATTGTATCCTTGTTTGATTTTAGCTACTTGGGAATAGGATATCTTAGTGCTGATATTTATAACAAAATGAGCAAGGAATGCATCGGCTAGAGCGGTAAAAGATGTTACCAAATGGATAGGTAGATCATAGAACCAATGCATAACATAGTCATGTAAGCTTTACAGGGAAAATTTAGCCAAAAGTAAGATCATCAAAGATAGTCGAGACATGCAACATGAAAGGATTGAAAGTGCTTCGGAGGGTTGTCATGGTTATTGAAGGTGGGTAGCTTAGGTGCAACAAATTTAGGAGGTACCGGATAAGAGGAGATGGTGGGTGTGAAAGGGCTATGAAGGAGGAGTGAGGAATCTAGAGATGGAGAGAAGGATGAAGAGGCTTGTTGTAATTGATGAATTTGGATTTGTAGATCATGGTATAATGAGGCTAGGTCATGAGTTCCTGAAGAGGAGCTAAGTTGTGTATGGGAAGTATTGGGAGGGAGAAGAGGAGCGGTGGTTGTAGCAATAGAAATAGGGATGGTGGAAGGTGGGGTAGATCTACAATGGTGTCTAGGAGGAACCCATGAGAGGGAGAGTGGTATAATCTCTATATCTTTTAGCAATGAGGAAAGTATTGAGGACATGTGGAATATGCGTGGGATGGTCACGTAAATAAAAATAAAATTTAGTGAGCTTGTCAAGTTTTCTTAATCAAAATTAGTATCCTCATCATATGAGTGTTCACTATTAAAAGTTTCAATTTTTTAAAGATTGTTGATTGAGTTAACTAGGGATTATCAAAGGCAACCATTGATTTATAGGTAGATGGAGGAAGATCAATGTGCTCAAGAGGATAGAAACATGACCACTACGGGTAATGGGAATAAAGTGAAGGCCTTAAAGTAAGGTAGAGTTCGATCGAAGGTCCAAATGATTTAATATAAATAGATTTAAACCTTAATTTCAGAGTAAATTACTGTAACTAATGATATTCTCGATAATTTTATATAATAAGTATATAAGAAATAATAATTTAACAATGTAAATGAGAGGGGAAGATGACTTAGCTGATTATGCATAACCTAGGAGTGATCTCGAACTGGTATTACTAGATCTGCTAGAATTAGTGTCAAGATTGTTGACATGAGGGTTTGTAACCCTATAAATATCAAGGATAAGCTCCCATGAAGGATAGGAGAACCATGTGTGCTTAGTGACTAAACCGGGTGCCTATGTCCTCTCGGATGCCTAGTTTTAGGTCTTTTCTAGGTTGGAGGAGCTTCATTATTAGTCTCTCTTTTTCATAATGGTTTTTATCTAATGTCATCAGTCATACCTGTAACCTACAAAATAGATGTATACTTGCACATACCCACAAACCACATCAAATCTAATAAAGAAGATGTAGAATGGGGAGTTCAAAATAACCTCGAAGGTCACCCAAGAGTGAACTTATGATCGAGCATTTTACTATATTTTAGACTCCATGTAGTTTTCCATTCTTGTGTATGTGAATTGATTCCTAGGTTTCCTTGTGGAAGTTGCATGATGATAGTGAGATAGATGTATATTATACCAAGTATGCAAATGTGTGTGTTGGGATAGAATAAATTCCCCTTTTTATGTTGTGTATGCAAAATAATGAAACCCTTTTCCCTTGTATGGATGTGCTAGATGTATGCCTTGTAATGCTCTTGTGCCTTTTTACAAGATTAGGTGATGATAGATAATTACTATAGTGCTTGGCATAATTACTATAGTGCTTGGCCCCTTATTTAAGAGCAATAACTAAGTATATATATGATTCACTTGTTTGAATTTTATAATTGAAAATTGAAAGGATGACCCAAAGTTTTAAAAGGTGACCAAAAGGTGAAAAGGACCCAAAAAGAGTAATAAGAAGATAAATAAGGGCAAGAGCATCTAGGAGGGACAGAGTGCTTGGGCGCTCTTTGTCCTAACTAGGCGATAGTGTTCAAGGTCATTTAACAATAAATCAATTAAGTACCGACATAGCTGTAAGATGTGTAAAGCCAAAAGGATGCTCAAAAATAGTAAAGTGCAAGAGCTAAAGCAACCAAAAGGCAAAAAGGAGTTATCAACCACTAGTTTTTTTGTTTAGGAATCATGTATACATTAGTATGCTTTAGGACCTGACCAATCCTATGATAATTCTTCACCTAGAACTGCATGATTATTTTAATGTAGCTTTAGTTTGGTGGATGTAATTCACTAAAAGAATACCATCGACTATGATAAGACGGAATGATGAAAAATCTGAAATATCAAAGTAAATTATAATATTAACATGAAATTACTCTCACCCATGAGGTACTTCAACAAGACTATGAGAAACTTAATTACACGGCTTCTTCAACACACCTTTAAACCGATGGCTTCCTTTGCACACTTCCTACAATATTTCTCACTACTTCCAACATATGCTAAATGAGGGGGTGGCCTCTCTTTATAGAACTTCAGGCTTATCCATCTTATCTCTAAGATAGGATAAGACATGAAATGTTGTCATATTCCATACCTTAACTCTTATCTCACATGTAAGCTTATCTTTTAAGATAAATAAACCTTATCATTTTACATGGGTTCCACATTTTTAGACTTTTACAAATAAAATACACAAAATATTTATGACCTCACTCCTTGTCCTTATTACCAATATAATATTTCTAATTCCTAATCACGTAGACCCTACTTCTCTAATTACCCAAACTTTGACATTTTAACATTACCCCACTTTGGCCTAATATTTACTTTTTACAACATTCCTATTGTACTTTGATATACTCCACATTATCAAGCACTGCTATGATCTTCTATAAATTTACTAATGATACTCATCCTATTCAAAATACATTAATGAAATAGATTATGGAGGAAAATTTATCTTAGGTAAATCCAAGTGCATAGATTTTATGTCTAACGAGATTTCACAAAGCCATAAGGAAATCATGCATTGACATGATTTTTAGACCTTAATATTCCCACAATGATTTTACTCTGTCTATTAATCTAACATGAAATGTTGTCTCTTATGGATGGTTTTTCCACAGGTTAAAGTAAAATCCTCATCACACGAAAGACCAACATAATACATCCTTCATCACCACGTGGTGAACTATTAGGGGAAATGCCCTTTGGCCTAAAAACATAGGATATACTTATCAGCATCTTGACCTATAAATTCAACCTCATCCACAAAATCGTAAAGATTACATGGACTATATCTTAGGTCCCAAACACCAAGAGACCACCTAGATATCCTTGACATGATATTTGCATGTCTATTACAATTTTGTCTCTCAGTATTAATCCAACTAAATGTGTATTCAAAGTTTTCATAGGAAAACTCTTAAAAATCATAAGTATCTATTAGTACTTTCCAAATTCAATTCCATTAGAAAAATCTTCATAGTATCTTAAATGACTCTTCCAAATTCAATTCCTTATCAAAATAAAGATTCAATCAATTAGTCACTTTATCTCTCAACTATCAAACCATTGTCAACCTTTCCATCATCTTCCACTTTAAGTGACACCATGACTGTCAATAGGCCTTTGATTCCCTCAAACAATACCTCTTATAACTTACAATGCTTACACCTCCACGCAAGGGGATCCCTTCCAGCTATATATCTTCATTATGACCATACCTTGGGAGACATGTTGGCATGTCAAGTTAAATAAGGTAAGGATTAGGTCATCTTCTACATAAGTTACACCCTTCACAAGTACAAGACTCGTTATTCTGAAGTAGAAAAGGTGTCTTGTGCCTTGTACTTTTCAACTTCCAAAATCCGTCACTATATTCTCAATCACAAAACATATGTAGTCACAAATTTTAATCCACTAAAATCCATGCAATCTAAAATGTATCACAATGATTGCATAACCAAATGGTTCATGCTCATGATAGAATTTGACCTTGAATTTATCTCTCAAAATTCCATTAAAGGGAAGGTCATTACTGATCATCTTGCAAAATATCCCCTTCCTACCAATCATCTCCCTTGTGAATAGTTCCTGATGAATCTATTAACACTCTTGACCATGATAACACCCCTCTCAAAATGAACTTGTTTTTTACAGGTCTAAATGTAGAAAATGGGGTGCCATAATAGTCATAATACCCCCTTGGGATACCCTGATTTCATTATCCTTTAAACTCTACTTCAATTACACAAATAACATGGTAGAATATGCGAGATATCATCATGGGAATTCAAACTACCACCTTCCTGGCCATAAAAATCATTTACATCTATGAGGATTCACAACTTTTCATCAACCAAATCAAATGGATCTATTAGTGTAAAAATAAGATCTTACAAAAATACCAAATCATCTTCGAATATATCCTAAAACTCTTTAACCATTACGAAATCCAAACCACCCCTCGATCATCTAATAAATTTACAGACATCGATGTCTTCTCTCGCCTCTCTCATCCCTTTATCATTAGATGATTCCAATCTCTTCATCTTCGTACACAAATTATATCACCATCATATACTAACATTGATCTTCCCACCATAAATCATATAGAAGATATCCAATCTGACAATTAGTATACTATGACTTACGACTATCTTTCCATAGGTAAAATACCCTCAAATATATCCAAAATGGTAAAATATATTTTCAACAATGCGCATCCTACTACATCATATTAGGGGGTGTCATTTACAAAAGAGGATTTGATGACCTCCTCCTCTAGTTTCTTAAAACTCTGGAGGCTCGTCTAGTTATCCAAGAAGTCCATGACAACATATGTGCTAGATACTTCAATGGTTTATTTTTGCTAAATGGATCTTGCGCATGGGCTACTATTGGCCTACGCTTAATCAATCTTTTGTGACTATGTCAAGAAGTGCATCAAATGTCAGCAGCACTCCATCTTACACACATCCCCATCCACACTCTCCAACCAGATTAAGACCTTTGTCCTTTTTCTCAATGGGGACTATAGCTCATTGGCCTTATCAACCCTCATTCATCACAATGACACAATTCCATCATTACAACAATTGAATATTTTTAAAAATGGGTGGAAGTAATCCCCCTTATCTCCACTAAAGTAGATAAAATCATCACTTCATCCATGATCCCATTATCTTTTTTCTTCAATATACATCATAAATTCATCACGAGATAATGGAAAATCATTTTAAAATAAAAAAGTTCAAAAACTTTGCGATACTTACAACATCAAACTCAAATTTTCCACACCTTATTATCCATAAGCTAACAACCAAGCTGAAGCATCTAATAAAACCCTCAACAACATTCTTACAAAAACTATAGATCAAAGCTAGTAGAGATTGGCATCTCCAAATCCCATTTGCATTATGGGAATATTGGACTAGCTTTTGAACACCTACGGGTGCTACACCCTTCTCCTTATTATACAACACTAAATTCATTCTTCCTCTTGAAATTTGAATTCCATCTCTCTATATCTTTCTTTGAGAGCTCATCTTTGATGAGGATTACCATCAATATAACCTATCATAACTAGAATTGTTAGATGAATGTTATCTAACTTCCCTCAAACATATCAACATTTATCAAGAACAAATCAAATGAGCATATAAAAACATCTCAAACAACATGAATTCAACATTGGTGATATTTTTCTCAAAGAAAACCAACATGTCACTAACATGGAAAAGAGTAAACATGGGAATTTTTCTCCTAATTGGCTTGGACCATATATTATCACTCATAAATATGGGTCCGGAGCTTATCGTTTAGCCTCCCTTGATGGTAAACCTAAAAGGATCCTCTTAATGCCATGTAATTATGGTCGCTTTATTGTTACACATTGACTCATGAGTCCTTAGTCAAACTAATATCTCCCCTCATTAACCTACACATTCCATCACTCTTTTAATGATTTGGAATTATGTGGTCTTACAACAACATACCATTCATAACCTTAAATATGGGCACCACGACTCTGCTCATAGCATATTCCACATGGAAAATTCCATACCATCAATTATGGAACCCCAGAATCATTACTCACACACTATCTCCACCTACCCTATTAATGACATGCTAAGGATATATGTGTAGATTGCACATTTACTTATCCCCTTCTAAATGGTTACCCAGGCTCACCCTTAGCTCCAAAAATCAAAATATCTATGGGATGGACGTAATCAAAATACGACGATCCTTTCAGGATAATTGTCAAAAGTAAAATTACACTTAAATAAATTCGTAGACCACTCCCTCAAAGGATGGATACCATAAAATCAAAAATTCAATAAAATCATAGACCACTCCCTCGAAGGATGGCTACCAAATAAAAATTTAAAAAAGGACTTCCTACATTGATTAGTTCTCGTATAAAAAAGGCTTCCCGTGTCAATCAACCCTCATATCGAAATGAATAAAAGAAACCATCCTAAGAAATATTACCACATCAATAAACTCTCTTATAAAATGCAAGCTTCCCACAAGATCATCTTTTACAATATATAATAGATTTGTGGTAAAACCTCAAAACCATATAGAATGATTTGTTATCTTGTACTTGCTACATAAAAACCTTTCCCATGTAATAAAAGGGTACAAACAACTATCCCACATCTATCTTGATCTTAAGTACGACTAATGATTTTTATTCATATGCTAACATTAATTACTAGATCACACATGCGATGTAATACATATAATCAATTTACCATCACAGTATGCTAAGAACAACAAGGAAGAAAAAATCCACATCATTTTCTTAGCCATCACATAGTGTATCAATTAATCAACAAAATCATCATTTTTCATAACCATATCAAAGATCATTGAAATAAAATCAGAAAATATAATTTTCAAATATTTCCATAACACATCACACCAAAATCATAAACTCAAACATATATATGATTTTTATTTGGTTTTATGTTTGAGTTTTTTGTATAATATATATGTATATATATGTATGTATGTATGTATGTATGTATGTATGTATGTACACCATCAAGGGATTAAAAATATCCTCATATATAAACATATATCTACATCATCAAGGGCTTGAAAAGAGTTTCATACATCAATGTCTATACATAAAAATGAATCATACATCTATCAAAATAGGCCTACAAAACTAGGTAGTAAATTATAGCTTGTCATTCAAATGTTCCCTCCAAAGACTACTCCCTTGATCACCATAAGGATTTTTAGATGGTCCATTACCTAGACCTCTCGGATGTTGTCCCACACTCACAACACTCCCTAATGGGGCCTGTCATCACCTAGCCAAGTGCTCACCTTATCTAGGCTCATCCGAATCCTTTTTCTAACTATATCCTCATAGTAGTGTAGCTCATTTCCTAATGCCTGATAATGAACTAAGATCACACTACTAGATGGCAAAATCTATCGACTAGCTGTTCTCGGGATACATCAAGTTATGATCTTGAAATCGATCTATCCATCACCCGTAAATATCGTCCGCAAAGTCTCTCGCTCATGGTGGTATCTATATTTATCCTCCCTTACCCGGGTAAGATCCACCTATGCAATCATGACCTGCTAGCTCATCCCATCTCTCTCCACTATAATGACATCATGAGAAGCCATTAGACTATCTTTCTCAACAATCAAAGTGGCCTACTTAACCAACTAGGTGGCCCTCTCTACCTCTAAACTCGCTACGGCTGCCTCTAGCTTTTTGCTCCATCATCCCCTCCTCCTCCTCCTCACCACCCCCTCTTATAGAGCCTATATGTGTGCTCACACTCACCCCTCAAACACATCCACTTGACCACCTTGCCACCAAGTAAAATATACCTTGGTCACCCCACCAGCAGTCCACATCCACCACCGCCCCTGTACAAAAATTGAACCCCTATTCCCTCCTCATCAACCATATACACTAGCTCTTATACGCTTAATAGTGCCACTTCTATATTACCATCATCTCACTTGTAAGCTATAGCTACCCATGCACACATCATGTATCAACCCAAATTTTCTTTTGACATGACCAACTCTAGTCGAATCCTAGTAGTCGACTCACCGGATCCTATACCCACAACTCCCGTTGAGTGGCTCTCATCTCCCACTCTACCTTGACCGACACTGGGAAACCTATGTATGGCATATGTTCGAAGCATAATGGACCGAGAGGGGGTTGAATCATTCCTACAAATAACTTATTCCATATATCATTTATTACATCATACATCAACATTCATCCATTCACATATATTCATCACAATCTTATTATGTGTTCATAATGCATTTAAATAACAATAACACATGCAAGAGAGCTCATACACACAATATTTAAGTGGGAAACACTTGTGGGAAGAAAAACACTTTGAAACAAAAACATTATATTTCCATGTTTCAAATTTAGTGAGGCACTAACCTCATAAGGAGCATCAACCCCTAGTTTAATAGAGCACCAACCCCTAATTTTGTGAAGCACACACTCCATAATGAGGCTAAAATTACTAAGAACAAACTCATCCACCTAAATATGTTTTATCTCTAATTTTATTTCTTCCATAACTGATGGAGATCTCTAATTCAGCTCACAAACCCTATCTCAAACCCTAGGTCTTCAAAATTTCTCAATCTTCTTCCTTCCCCACTTGTCTTTTCTCTAAAATCTTACACATATGTTCTCCATAACTCCTAAAAATTTCATTCTCTTCCTCATCCTTCAAATCATGTACGATACTTTCAAAACACTCTCCTCTATGTTGTATTATTCCCTCTAAGAGCACTAGCCCAAAATGGACTCAAAACTATGCTTTTATAAGCTTCTCTTCCTTCAAACATGAGAGAGGTTATTCCATAACAAATAATTATACCCATGAACATTAAGAAATTTCCAATTAAATTGTTAAAAATGTCACAAGTGGCCCAAGTAGGTTGGCTTAGCCAAAACCCATCATCCATGCACCAAAATCCTCAAAATCCCATCATTGGAATGAGAAAAATCCTCTAACACCAAAACTATTTTTATTCAAGATCTAAAAAATCACCACATGTTTTTTAAATTATATTTATCATTATCATGAACTAATCAAATTATTTCATGTAATGGGTCGAGTGCCTCATTGCCTTCACAAAACGCTTGTTTCCAATACCTTAAATCTTCCTGTGGGCCTTAAGACCACCCAAGAACACCTAAAATATGGCATGTGACCACTCAATGGAAATACAAGAACCTATATAAAACTTATAAGAAATTTATAACTCATTAAACAACCTTAGGTTCAAACCACAATAGCTTTTTCCTTTACCAAAATAAGCTTCCCAAAAAGTAGGTTTACAAATAAAACTAGTTAACACCCTTCTTGAAACTTTCAAGAACTCAAAATTGATTAATAAGATGTAAAATTTATCCATCCTCACTTTTCAGTGATATAAATCATCACATAATCTATTTCATGCACTAACCAACTCAATCTTTCAAAACAATCAGTTTTGTCTTAAAACATAAGAAACCTTATTACTCACAAATTATCTTGGAAACATCAAAATAAACTCATCATGACACCAAAATTATACCAATGGAAATATCTCTGAATTACCTTTCCATAACATATTGTAACTCCTTCCAACTCTAAGTGGAAGGCCTTTAACCAAGTTGATCTCTACAAACTACCTAAACTGCCCCAAAACTGCCCTTTGACCAGTCAACATAAATGAAGCATACTTGACCATTTATCAACATCACCATGACCTAAAACATCATGTAAATCAAGATAAATCACATACATCACATAATGGTCATTTATTTTTCAACTCCTTTGGACAACCTTGTCCCAAATTGAACTTCTTCATAAACTAACATGTTTGAGTGGGGTCCACTCATCACCATAAGCTCTATCATACCTTTCTGGAAATATGGAATAGTACTATACAACATCCAATCATAAATTTTTCACTATCAATCAAAACAGGATCATTATACTCACTCTTTTGAAAGCTGCTCCTAGTTAGGGTTTAGCTAGGGTTTCAAACCACTTTACCTTCTTAACAATTATTCATTAAAATGTAATGATCAAATAACCTAATTATTTTTTAAAAATTCATAGCTTACCTAATAATATATTCCAAATATCTTAGGTCCCCATGAAAATCATACAATCCACAACGAGCATCGAAGGTTCACTTTTGCTTGAAAATCACACTGCAACTTACCCAGTTTTGCCAAAACTTGCATATTTTCAAAATTCTTCAGCACTTTGACCTAAAAATTGTCATGAATAATCATGAAAACATTCTCTAAGTTTCACCACATATCCCAAATAGCTTTGAAACTCTTTATCCAATCTCATTTGCATGTGCTTACCTATCTGCTTCCCACTACTTGCTTCCTAAGAACCTCATAGAAACACCAAACCACTAAATAAAAACTTAAAACTTACCATACATTCCCTTTACACCATAACCATGATAATACCATGCACCACAAAGAATTATCATCTCTATTTCTCATATTTATACCTCATTTTACATGTTTTAGGACTAGAAACAAGCCTGAATGACCTAACTCAACACTGAAACCACATGATCTCACCATGCTAAAAACATAAAACCCATAAAACTAATGAAGCATCATACCATTCGTGTGTTTGACCTCATGAAAACAATAAAATCACTTGGGAGAACTCAAAGGTGACTCAGCTCACTAGACCATACACTAAGACCTCCTAGAACTCACCAAATCTTGACACTACCAATCAACCTTCATTCTTGACATATGATTGACACCTGATAAATAGTCATACCATGACATCACACCATTTTCCATCAATGGATTTGACATCAATGACAACACAGCCACAAAATGGCCAACAATCTCCCCTTTGTCATTGATGGCAACCATCATTTAGAAACATGAAACTAACATGACCAATACACTTACATGACTCTTACCATGTTTTTATGCCTCTCTCCCCATTTTCCATCTATTACAAAGGCTACACTGACTCCTAGACATGAAAAATGATAACACAAGATAATGCACAATGGAAATTGTGTGAACTTGACATACTTGACCAAAAAGATCCCCTTAGAAGTGTGTTTTCTCCTCTTTGACTCCTTCAACAATATGTTAAGATCCATGGACCTGTAAGAACTTCAAAAATATCCCCATGAATATGTACACTCTTTATTTTGTATTCATCCATGCCAAAACATCTTCATCTAGGTCTATTCATGCTCAAAACCAAGGTATTACTTCACAAACTTTGTTTTTTATTTCTTCAAGTATGAAATCATTGTTACAGTCCCTTAACATATGTACAAAACTAATACCAACCATATTTTGATCATGGAGTAACATAAAAACATCAAAATTACCACATCTTGGATCTTCCTTAACTTGGTAAGACTCAAACTAAGCACAACTCCTCCATATCTTGTCTTCACATAACCTTTGAGACTAAGATCCCTTAAGTATACCTTCAAAGTTATTTAGACCATTTCTCATGGCATTAGAAGATTACTCACATCATCACATAGCCAATTATAGTTTCCTTATTCTAATGAAATTCTTTCCTAGTATAAAGTAAAAGAATTAAGTTCTTTATCTTTTGTGATTTCCTTAAGGATAGCTCAAACAACTTAACACAATCCTGAAGCTCATTTTCAGTCTTTTCAGCTTAAAAGGCATGCATATATATTGATTTAGTTCAAATATTACTTAAATATCAACAACTTTGTAATATAAGTATTTTATCATCTTAAGGATATGCCAAAATTCTCCCCCTTCCTTGTTAAGATCTTACAAACATGCCACCTATAGCAAGCAATATTGCAAACCATTGTACATTGCCAATCATTTTATCTCTTGACCTATAAAACCTTCTTTTTCCTTGTAGATAATTCATCATACTCCTTTGGATTTCCCTAACACATTTATATTACTCACATGAGCTTATTAGGATCTTGTCAATAGTACCATCTATGATGATTGAACACATAACATTTTCAATAGCATCAACATACATGTAGGTTGTCCTAATAGCCTTTGTACCATGTCTTACAAGTATTCACATTTTTGCTCTAGATAGCATTTATCTCCTCCTACATGAATTCCATTCTCAAACCTTATACCCTATCTGAGGTCAAACTTGTGGACATTATGATGAATTATAAGTCTAAAAACAACACCGTATAGACTTAAAATGAACAATGAACCGAACTCTTCAAATTTGATCAACGAAAACCTCTATCATAGGCACATCATGTTTATATGCATCAATTTAGACCTTACAAATTCTTACATGATAGGTTAATAATGCATCCATGATTGAGATCTCATAACACACATGATTCATGCTAGTTTTACCACCGAGCACCACACAGACTTCAAATTCCTTAGCACCATCAAGGTATTTCTTTACTTATAACATTCCCTTACCTAGTTGTCATACCTATTTGAGTTTAAGCTTGCATTTTATGAGTGTATACATTGTCAAATTTTTCCCTTCAAGACCAATCTTACCTTTTTTGTTGATCATACACAAGTTCCATTCAAATTTCACAGTCTTTAAAGTAACCAACTATACTTAAAGATACCATTTTGTCAAAATTTCTTGTTCACGGTCCTTTTATCTCTTCTTTTAATTTTGGAACCTTGATCTCTTCCTACTTTACAAGAAATATTATTACTTCAATCATTATAACATACGATGACTGTAGGATATCATTTTCAATCCTTTCAACCAATTCTTAGGCTTAGACACAACCATTATTATCTTTCATGGATAACTTAAACTCCCTTTGACTCAATGAGACTACATGGATTTGATACAAATTTGTTACCAAGAGGGTAACCCTTTCATTATTTCTCGACTTGAGAATGAAATTACACAGCTTTACAACAAACATTAAGTTTTCAACTTTAGAAGAGAATTGTTTCGCTCTTAATGTTTCTCTGCTTCTCGGGAATAGAGTTGCTTCTATCCTTTCATTCCTTTTAGAAGCAGAGATAGGGTTAGGGATGGAGGAATACTGTTAAATGTCGAGATGGTGTGCGCGTACCGTAGAGAAAGATCAGGTTGACTGCGAAGAACTCCTTTTTGTCTTGGAAGGACTACCTGCAAATAAGAACACAAGACCACCAGATTTTGATTAAACAATAAATGAGGAAACTGCCTTGGGCCCAGGAAATATAAAACTTCCTTTCGAAGGTGGTCAGTTTCCCTGCTAATATGAATTAACACAAAAGACTGTAAAGTATCAATTAAATTACTTCGTTGGAATGGATAGGGGAAAGGCTGATTTCTGGTTGTAGTCAGGGTAACCGATACCGGTCTCTGGTAACCGATGTCGGTAGGGTTTAGGATCTGTAGGTTGGTTGTTTTGTGGGGTGTTTGTGTTGTTTGGTAGCTGTGTTATTTGTAAGGCTGTATATGGGTGATATTAGGAGATAAGGTGATGAATGATAGTTAGATGTAATATGCACGCTGGGTAGTGGCTTCAGGGATGGATTTATGAGGACTGTGATTCAAAAGGCATAAGAAATGTTATAACAGAAGACATGCAAGATGTGACTTACTGGTTTTGACGAAGATGCAAGTTGATCTCCTTTGCTGTAAACGCTTCTGGTTTCTTCACTTGTCTCTGCTCGGTCAGGTGAAGATCTGGACTCTGTTGATCGCTCCCAATGATCTCTATTGATTCAAAATCCTTCCACCACCTGATTTTGGTTCGGGGAGCCCATTTACAGGGAGCCGATGGCGGTTACGTAACCGACGGCGGTCGAGTAAGCAGAACCGCATCGGTAAGGAAAAAGTAGGCTATTTTTAGTAAAATAGCCCACCTTCCCGCTTTTTCTCCCGAGAGATCAGCCATGCGGGCTTGGTCAAATGACTAGAAGGTCGGTTTTGGGTGCGAAAGGGGTCATTAGTTATGGGTGTAGGTGTGGACCAAGTTATGGGTCTTAATTAGGTTAGTTTAGGGTTAGGGCTGGAGTCATGATGAAGTGGCAAATGAGGTGGCAGGTAAGGTGATGTGGATTTATCCATTACAAGGTAATTAATAAATAATTGTGTAAGGTTTAGGTGATGAGGTTATATTGCGAGATGAGATGCGGGTCACAAGGGGTCGTAAGACACAAATTTGGTGTCTACATTAGCCCCTTATTGTCGTGTAGCTTGTTTTGTAAAGCTGCACGGACAATAATATGAAGTGGTTTCCGTTGTTAAGGGTATAGGTAATCCCCCTCAAATCTATCACAGATTGAGAGAATGTGAAATCAGGGATAGGGTTGATAAAGGGTAAATGGTGTAGAGGGGATGGTAAGGTGGTGGGGTAGGTCCAAGGAAGCAGACGCATGTTGAAATGCAATCGTATGACTAGGGTACATGATTTGACGAGCAAACCAGCAGTGCATAGGCAAAGGTCGATAGTTTATCCAAACAAGGGTGATATAATCCTGGTATCCAAGGCATAGGAAGTAGCTCCAGGGTATATAACAGGTAAGGTACAGAACGCGTTTAGGCATGTTCGGCAGTACAAATGGTTGGTTTGGTTGAGATAAACGTCACGGTCTAGGTCTAGGCAAAGTTGGTCGACAGATCAAGTCAAGGACCCTAATCATGCTAAAACACAAACAGGTGAGCTCGATTGAACAAAAAACTACAGGATGGGTGGATAAAAGTGTATGGTGTTGATTTTAGGTAAGGTATTGAGGTGGTACGGCCATGGGTCGGGCCAGGTTGTTGGGTTGCGGCCTTGGCTCGGGCCGGGGGGGTAGGTTGAGGCTTTGGGTCGGGCCAAATGGTTAGGGTGAGGCCGTGGGTCGGGCCGAATAGGTAGGTTGAGGCCTTGGGGCGGGCCGAATAGGTAGGTTGAGGCCTTGGGTCGGGCCGAATAGGTAGGTTGAGGCCTTAGGTCGGGCCGGTTAGGTAGGTTGAGGCCTTGGGTCGGGCCGAATAGGTAGGTTGAGGCCTTGGGTCGGGCCGAATAGGTAGGTTGAGGCCTTGGGTCGGGCCGAATAGGTAGGTTGAGGCCTTGGGTCGGGCCGAATAGGTAGGTTGAGGCCTTGGGTCGGGCCGAATAGGTAGGTTGAGGCCTTGGGTCGGGCCGAATAGGTAAACAAATGGTGTTCAGCAAAGGTGGATATAGGCGATATGTGGTTAAAAAGGGGCAAATGGTAAATAAGGGCAAAAAAAAAAATTGGGGGAAAGTTGGAAGAAAAACCGATGTCGATTCTACATGACCGATATCGG
Organism: Taxus wallichiana var. yunnanensis; assembly: GCA_018340775.1. Lineage (NCBI taxonomy): Eukaryota > Viridiplantae > Streptophyta > Pinopsida > Cupressales > Taxaceae > Taxus > Taxus wallichiana. The sequence goes on along the minus strand of CM031244.1, from coordinate 745,535,443 downwards.
TTAAGGGACCGATACCGGTTCATTAGGGCAAAATGAAACCGATATCGGTTAAGGGCGAAAAACCTATAAAAAGAAAAATACGGCTTGTCATTGTCACTTTTGTTATTTGAAAACCAAATTGATTTGTCTGACGTGGAGAGTTGAGATTGGAGGTTTTATTGAGTGAGGTGGAGCTATTTTGCTGGAGGAGTGAGTTGTTTGCGGGCCCGAGTGAGGAGGAGGCAGCAGTTGATTGGCCGGGGACCCAAAGAGATCGAATGGAGCTATGGCACAAGGGGGAGCAGAGGGCTGGACCAGCTGGACCACCACCACCCATCCCACCACGATGACGTGTCGTCGTTCGGGTAGGTTCGGAACTCTTGATTTTGTGCATTTGAATGGTATTAAGCTAAAGCGGGGTTTGGGTAGGAATTGACATGTTTTAGGAAATAATGAGTAAATGGACGTAATTTGAAAAATGAAGAGGATAGATGGGTAAAATAGGGCAAGGCGGCTGGGTGGGTAGGTTTTTAGGGTGTTTGGGTGGGTAGATAAGTAGAAAAATGCAAAAATGTGGGTGGGGGGGCCGCGCGGGGGTTCGGCTCCGGTAAAATACAGCGACCGATGTCGGTTGCTAAGCGACCGGCATCGGTCGCAAATTGTGTGGACAGGGTGCGTTGGGATGGACCGGCGTCGGTCGTATATCGGCCGGCGTCGGGTTGGGTTTGTGTGGGTTTGTTTTGTTTTGGGGTTGGGTGGGTTTGGGTTTGGGTTGGGCTTGTTTTGTGTTGGTGTGTTTTGGGGTGTGGGTGGGGTTTGTTTTGGGTGGGGTGGGTTTGGTTTTGGGTTGGTTTGTTTTGGGTAGATTTTGGGCTTTGGGTCGGGTAGTGGTTTGGGTGGGTTGAGTTGTGGGTAGATATGGGATTTGTATGGGTTGGGGTTGGGTGGGTTTTGGGTTGGGTGGTTGAAGGTAGGTTGCTAGAGGGGGGTGGTAGAGAGTTGGGGTGTGGTCGGGGGGATAAAAGGGGGTTTAGAGGGTAAAGTAGATGTTGTGATAAAGAGTAGGTCTAAGGATGTGGGTTGGTTTTGCAGGCACGTCAGCAGTTGACGATGCGGGATAGGATGCCCCCGCTGTTGGTGCGGATGCGGCCACACGTATCTGCGGCTCATTGGGTGATCATGCGTGAGGTGGGACTCGGCGGAGTCCAGCGATACAGAGCTATTGATAGAGATCACAGCCTGATGGTCGCCCTCATCGAGAGATGGGATCCGGCGACCAATGTGTTCCATCTCCCGACCGGAGAGATGACCATCACATTGGAGGATGTGTATCGCATCCTTCGACTGCCGATCGAGGGAGAGGTAGTCTTCCAGGTAGATTCGGAGACAGCGATGGACAAGATCCTGCAGGTTTTTGGAGATGCAGCCGCGCGACTTACCTATCACAAATGCCCAGTATCGGTATGGTGACATGTACCGTGCGCACCACACGAGACACTACAGGCCACGGTGCAGGCCGATGATGATTGGGATCACCTGCTTCGCCCTCCCGGACTCAGAGGGAGGCCGCTTTCCACGAGCATTGATGGGGGTGTTGCTTGAGATGGTGGAGGAGCATACTTGCTATGCGTGGGCACCAGTGTATCTGGTGCAGCTATACAGAGAGCTCTGGGGTTATCGCCGGATGCGGCGATTTGGTATTTGTTCGACTTTTTTACTTCACTGTTGGGCATATGAGCACATCATATGCATCAGACCAGTAGGGCTGCCCCAGCAGCCAGGGCCACAGGTTATATACAGATACGGCTTTCAGAGGTGGTTGGGAGTCGTGGGGCAGCCACGAGCAGTGCTTGCGGGGAGAGACGTTGCCTACTACAGGCATTTATTAGAGGGCCTGACAGCGGTAGATATTGTATGGAGACCTTACAGAGGTCATCACCCTCGCGGAGGAGCCCGCTTACAGTTGCGTCTGATCCAGTACACATTCTGGATAGCAGGACGGAGGCCGGGAGAGTACGAGAGGATACCCCTAGAGAGGGTACGCAGGCAGATGGGGCTGCGACAGGATGAGCCACCTCCCTTCCCTCAGTACAGGAGGGATGATGTAGAGGCCCCACTGCCTGCACCATAGCCCTTGGATCCAGATTGGGTTGCTGAGAGGCCAGCAGATGACACAGTAGATGATGCTGGTTGTACAGGAGCATACATGGTGTGGTGGGCTGGTCAGAGAGCAAGCGAGGAAGCCATGACCCCGCACAAATGCCCGGACTTAGTAGAATGTGACGGCGAGAGAGATCAGCTCGGGGTCGAGTGCGCTTCTTACGGGGCAGCTTGCTGGCTGCGCAGCACGAATAGGGGTCTTACGAGGCGCAGCTAGCTTGGAGCTCAGCAGTACAGCACGGCAAAAGCACCACCACCAAAGCAAGTACGACCACGAGTGCAGTGCAGTGCAGTGCAGGCAGCAAAGAAGACCAAAGAAGCAGACAGTACCCCAAGCACCACCGCGGCCAGCACCAAAGCAAAGACTAGCACGAGCTTAGGGGGCATTAGTATTAGGTGCCAGGGGACCAGCCCCAGCTCCTTCAGTGGCTCGAGAGCGCTATATGGAGGTTAGAGCGGAGGCCCGATACTATCAGGATATTCTTGATGGTACCGGAGTTGAGTATCAGCCTTATGCAGCTCATAGAGCAGAGACCTCTCACAGCCAGAGATCTCAGGGAGGTGCAGCCACAGCCGGCGTGTCTGTGACAGGCAGGAGGCGAGAGGCACCACAGGGACCAGCGGGGAGAGGTGCTGAGGGCGGTGGGGAGAGCTGAGGGAGCCCGACATGGTTTTTGTATTTGTATATTGGATATGGGCACCGGTCTGCGAACCGGTTATGTTTATAGAGGCCTGCGTGCCTACATATTACTCATTTATTCATTCATTCATTTATTGTATACCGGCCTGCGAGCCGAGTACGGGTTGTACAGTTGGTACCGGCCTGCGAGCCGAGTATATTTTTGATATGAGGGACCGGCCTGCGAGCCGAGTCGAGATTATTGATAGTTATTGCGGCCTGCGTGCCGGCTTTGTTGGATTATGAGATCACAGAGGCCCCGATGCAGGGCACAGTGTATATTTGAAAACTTGTATATATATAGAGATGATGTTTTGATCCATATGCGGTGTTCAAAATGTTTTTAAGTATTTCGTCAATGGTTTGTGATATATAGAATGTATGATGAGTTTAATTGACATGTTGATATATGGATGATGTTGATGTCTTTTGTACGTATATATGGATGGCATGTTATATGAGGAAATGTTGCATGTTTTGGTGCTGGTTTTGTGACATTGTTATATATGTATCTGATGAGCTGTATCCAAATGATGTATAGATTAATAATTTTTTGATATCCTTAGTTGATGGTTTGTGTGTTTTTGTAAAATAGACGATGTTAATGAAATTGTAATGATATGTGTGGTGGATGGAGAAATATGGATAATGGTGTTTTTATGCAGGAAAAAGGGCGGGCGCGACAAAAATTAGGTAGAAAATGAAGAAAAGAACCATGTTTCAAAAAGGCAGGTGTGTGACCGACGTCGGTTACATAACCGATGTCGGTATAGTATAGACCGATATCGGCTAGGGAACCGATACCGGTTATTTGAAAATGAGATTTTTCTAAAAATAAAAAAGGCGTAGGTGGCAACTGAAGTTCTGATTTTGAGAGCCATGCAAGATGTTAAATACGCGAATGCGACGCTGTTTTAACGACTGGGACATGTAATTGCATGAGAGATTTGAGTGATAAGGAGAAAAGAGACAGGAAATTGCATGAGAGATTTGGGTGATAAGAAAAGAGACTGGGAAAGTGAATGCGATCAGAGATTCAGAAAGTAGAAAGGTGAATTTGAAAAGAGTGGTGATCATGGAAAACGAGGAGAAGCCTCCCGCAGGCAGGGACAAGAGGGAAGACAAGTGCCACCGCAAGCTGCTGCAACCCAAGAGGTAAACGTTTTGGTTGTGATTTGATTTTTGCATGTGTTATGAATAAGAGATTAAGTGGGTAGATATGAAAAAGAAAACATGATAGCAAGGGTTATAGGTGAGGTAAGTGTTATGGGGTAGGTAATAAGGGGTTTTCAGGTATGTTTGTATGTGTAGAAAGGAATAAATGCTCAAATTATTGTCGTAGGCGGTGTGTTTAGCAGTTTGTATGAAGGTAGGCAGATGGACCGATATCGGTTAGGGACAACCGTATCGGTTACTAAATATGGAAGAGTCTTGTACAACATAAAATCATAAAATTTTCACTATAAATAAAAATAGACTCATTATACTCACTCTTCTACAAGATGCTCTTAGCTAGGGTTTAGCTAGGGTTTCAAACCACTTTACCTTCTTAACGATCGTTCATAAAAATGTGACAATCAAACCACATAATTATTTTTGTTTAAATATACATAACTGACCTAAGAATATATTCCAAATTTATTGGGTCCCCATGCAAAGTATACAATCCACAACGGGCATCATAAGGTCCACTTTTGCTTGAAAATCACACTACAACTTACCCGTTTTGCCAAAACTTGCATATCTTCAAAATGCTTCATTACTTTGACCTAAAACTTGTCATGAAGCATCATGACAACCTGATATAACTTTTCATGCTCACCACATATCCCAAATATCTCTGAAACTCTCTATCCAATCTCATTTGCATGTGCTTACCTACATATTTCTCACTACTTACTTCCCACGGACCTCATAGAAGCACCAAACCACTGAATAAAGATATGAAACTCACCATAAATGTCATGTATAACATCAACATTATACTACCATACACTAATAAGAATTATAATCTCTATGTATCATATATCTACCTCATTTTGCATGCTCTAGGGTTAGAAATAACCATGAAATGACCCGATTCAACACTAAAACCACATGACCTGACCATGCTAACCATATACAAGCCCATAAAGACTCATGACACATCATACCATCCATGTTTTACCTCATGAAAATAATCAACTCACTTGAGATAACTCATCAATGACTCAACTCACTAGACCATGCACCAGGACCTCCTAGAACTCACCAAATCTTGACACTACCAATCAACCTTCATGCTTGACATATAATTGACACCTAATAAATAATAATACCATGCCATGAAATCCTTTTACATAAATAGAGTTTAAATCTATGAAAACACAATAACACAATGGCCAAAAACATCCAAGTCACATTCTCAACCTATGATCATGTTAGGAGTTGTCCAGTAATGCTCCTCGCCCCTCACAAGCCCTATCAACCCAAAATCAGATCTCCATCTCATGAAACCAACAAGATAAAGTAAATTAACCCATAAGGCCCATATAAATCCTCTTTTCCAATCCAATTCAATGTGCTCATAGGCCCAACACTCCAACGAAAAAGAAACATCTACTTTGAATCCTCGCCATGTCTTACAAGCCCATAACTCTCTATAAGTCTAAGCTAGTAAAGCAGGGGACCAAGAAAATAGTTTCATGTGCTCCAAAATATCCCCCACAACTCCATTCAACATCCACAAAACCTACCACCTACTGAATTTGGTAGGGAATAACAACTAATACCATTCATAATAATGGTCATGAGGTCCCAACCCTCCTCATCATCACCGTAAAGCACACTATAAGAAAACCCCCAAATGAGTACACCACATCTGGGTCATCAACACCATATAAAAATTTCATCACAACCCCCTTTCCTACCTTATCAATAACATATGCCTACTCACCATGTCTTTGGTAGTTGCAGGATAATGTGGATATCCTCTAGCGTAACGGTCATCTCACCCATCAACAACCAAAAAGTGCCTATGATGGGATCACATCTCTCTAATAAATCTAATAACATACCCATATGCCTATGGATACATCTATAATGACACATATCACTAAAACCAACCTCCTCCAAGTTCCCCCAATATTCCTCCAATAACTAATCATGCACACTCTCCAACAACTTCAAATTTGATATCGTGTATTCATCGAGTCTCTACTTTGCATCTATGAAAAAAAAAGATAAGAAACAACTCATCAAAAGCACCCAAAAACTATAAAAATAAATCTTGTTATTATCAAATTAGTATAATCTCCCATGATTCCATTGAATCGTTGGTGACTCCATAAAATCACAAGTGATTTCCATTTGATTCCTCATTTACCATAAAAGAACGTAAATTAAAAACAAAAGTCAAAAATTCAAAAAAAAAACACTTACCTATGTTAGGGTAGGTATTCGACGTCATTGAACACCTCTTACTACCTCCATCACTCAAAATATACTAAAAATTGGAATATTAATGGTTATTATATTTTTTTCTCTCAAAAATCACAATAACACCGAATGACTCATTAGGGGCTATTTATATCCAAATTTTCTCACTACTTGGATTGTTAGTGATTGTATAAATCACCAATGATCTTATGTAATCACCAAGTGATTACTCACTCGTTATCCATAACATCCCTATTTATGTACAAAACTTGTCAAAACATCCATTTTTATCATCAATCCTCTTTTTACCTTTTTCTCATTCAAGAGTCCTCTGGTGTTACATATCCCACGTAAACTTGCACATTTTAAACGTATTTGCTTCCTTTTTTGGGCCCCTGCCCTCTTAAAGATCCAAATTCATCCTATAAATCCTATATTTTTGCAGCCTCTCAAGAACCTATTCTTACCGCCACCTACAAGTCATACGTCTATAGGTCGAGAACCCATTGGTTCCCCTATCACTCGACTTCCTAGTCACGTAGACCCACCTTTTTGGCAACACATTCAATATTGATCCTACATTTCCTGAAACACTCTGTGGATTTTGTAGATTTCTAGGAACCTTTACCCTCCGCCTCCTATAAGGTCATATTTCTATAGTTTGAGGACCCATTGGTTTCCCTACCACTTTATTTCATAGTCACGTAAGCCCACTTTTGTGGCAATCTATTTCATGTCTAGTCTTGGGGAATCCTAAATAGAAACACATCTAGTTATATCAAAACCATACACAATCCTTTTTATAAACAAAACTATTCAAACCGATGACCATTGAACTTCATTACAATGACCCCTAATTTGAGGGGGAACCACCTATGCAACACAAATCAAACTATCACACTCTTTTTTTCTAGTGGCTTGTTCATTAAAACCCACTTGAAAAAAGGGGTAAATGTAAACACCGGTTTCTCGACACCCCTAGGTGACCTATCCACACCCCTCACATTTACATTCTAAACACTAATCCTATCCCATTATTCTATAAACCATATTATATCCCCATAAAACTACATCTTACCCCGTAAATATCTATTTACCCCATCCTTAAATAAACCTAAAACCTCATAAACCTATCAACCTCCCTAACACATTTCTACCTATCCATATTTGTAATATCTCGACTTAATTAAATACAATTGTTGAATTATTAAAAAAATTTGTGATGAATGTTAATCTAATTTGTGTTATTCTTCTCTAATAAGGGATTGTCTGATGATTTATTGATTTATTACATATTACATAATATATATATATATGTATGATATATATGTATGTATTATATATGTATGTATGTATTATGTTTTGATGGAATATTAATTATTCTAGAATTCTTAGCAATTTCCTTTTAGCCACACTAGCACCTTGGCACATATACATTAGTGAGGTGGCGGACATGTTAAGGTGGCGAGTTGGTGGATTGTATGGCATTGTTAAATTTTGGATGCACCACCATGCGAGTTAGTTGGTTTGTAAAGTTTTATTAAACTTAAGTTATAATGAAAATTTGGAATGGTTGGTTATTGAGGTTTATGGTTTTGTTGGTTGGTTGTTAAGCCATGAAGAGGCATGTAATTTAAGAGGTTTGTTGGGAATTTAGTGTTGGCATATTCCTTGGGAAATGGAAGCTTCCTTGATAATATAAGGCATGTAATTAACTCTTTGTTTCATTTCATTTGACTATTTTTTGGAGCTTTATTTAGGGCTATGCATGGAGTTTTTGGGGGAAATCTGTTTTGAGTGACTATTGCATGTGATTTATTGTTGTTATCTATGGTAAACATGGAATTTTTACTATTTAAATATGTTGATGGAAGATTTAGTAGTGTTTTGAAGCTTTCAAATTGGAAAATCACAGAGAAGTTTGGAGGCAAGAAATATAGGCATGGGTTTTTATACTCTTACTCTTTGTTGTTATTTTGATGATATAACTAAATGTTTTTTTGCTCTAGTTTATTATTTGAAATTTGAATAGGTTTTTGGGTTTTGGACTGTGAAATATGGAAAATGAATAAGGAAATAGTCGAATACATTTTGGGTTTTTATTATTATTTGAGATCTTGTAACTGTATACGTCCTTGGTTTTGATATGAGAAATTTGGAAAAAATAATTAGAGTTAGTGACACTCCTTTTAGGGCATTGTTTTCATCATTCCTTCTTAGAACACATTTTTGGATTTGGTTTATTTTATGAATCTAGAAAATGAATAAGGAAATAGTTTAATACGTTTTGGGTTTTTTTTTTAGATCTTGTAACTGCATACATCCTTGGTTTTGATATGATAAATCTAGAAAAAGAATTAGAGTTAGTTACAACTCCTTTTTGGAGCATTACTATTATCATTTGTTCTCATAATATGTTTTTGGATTTGGTTTATTTCTTGAATCTAGAAAATGAAATAAAATTTAGATATAATTCCTTCTTAGATATTTGTTGTTATCATTTTGAATATAGTTTTGGGTTTGTTTTATTTTGTGAAATATGAGGGGGAATAAGACTTTTAAAATTATTTTTAGAGAATAGATGTTATCATTCTTTCTTTGTTTACATTTTTGGATTTGGGTTATTATGATCTGCAAAATGAAAAGAGATAGTTTTATAGTTCCTTCCTTGAGAATGTTTTTATTATTCTTATTTCTGCCATGAATAAATGATGGAGGAAATACCTTGTTGAGTGCATGGATTAAATGGGTTTTGTGTTTTTGTTTAAAAACTAGATTTGGTTTTGGGGAAATTTTGGTTTTGTATAGTATGGATTGGTTGTTATTTCATATTATTACCTCTTTCATGGATGCATTGAGTTAATCAATTATGTTTTATGTGTGGTTTTAAAACTTAATAAAAATAGCTACATGGAGTTGTGGGTTTATTGATGTACATTTGTCTTCTATTTGGGAATAGTTAAATGATGTTTTAGTCCTAAACTGAAAGTATTTTGTTGATTGGAAACTTGAAAGGATGAAGGTTATAGAAAACGTAAATTGTCTTCTTTTAGTTGATTGTTTCTTTAATTTTTGGAATATGAAAAATGAAGGAACAATGTTTAACTCCATTATTGTTGCATTAGTACTGAAAATGGCCTATTAATAAAATATGTATATGTTCTATTTTGGGATAGTATTTGGTTTACCACTATTAATATAAATGAATAATGGCTTGGTTTTGTGATAGCTTGGCATGAATGTTTTGAGTTAGATTGAGAAATCTTAAGAAGAGGATAAAGGGGTTATGTATCTTTCTATTACTTATTTCTAAGATTTGTAATACAATTAAATATTATGTGTTATTATTGATGTAATATTTCTCCCTTCTTGGGACTAGATATTTTGGTTATCTTTTATTATGATTAAATGAGTCCTTACATGGGATTGTATATGTTCTTGTAAACAACAATGTGTGTGTGTGTGTGTGTGTGTGTGTGTGTGTGTGTGTGTGTGTGTGTGTGTGTGTGTGTAGTCAACTCTGCTGAAAAATGAGTTGTTAGATATATCGTGGTCATTATTCATCGCCTACATTATGAACTTTCTAGTTGTTATTAATAATGGGAAAGTTAGACAATATTATGAGTTGTTACATTTCTAAATGATGTTTTGTGATATAGAATGTTACCCATTGTTTCTAAATTTCTAATTCATGTTGGTTGGTTGTATACAGTAACAGTGGACACAATGTTTTTTATTTTATTATAGGTTTTATTAAGATATGTTTCTAAGGTAGATTTCATAACTGTAATTTAAGGAGTTTACAGTATAACTTATTGATTAAGAATAATATTAGCTGATATATTGTTTCATTATTTCATTATGATTACATCATAGAATAATAGTATGTGGACTCATTCTAGTTCATATGAACTAACCCATATCTATCTCTCTCCTACAGTTTTGCAGAAATGTCGGCATACTTGAAGTAACTTCTTGGATTATATTTTGTGATTATTTTTACACCTTGAGTTATTTATAAATAAATCCTATAGGATTCTTTATAATCAATTTGATTAAGTGATTGAAATGTCATCACATATTTAAAAATGGCATTATGGCCTAATGTATTATTCTTGTTGATTAGTGTAAATTATTATTAATGAAAATTGGGATATTTATCCCTTATTTGTAATATGGTCATTGTAGCCTATTTTTGAAAGGAGCATGAAATATGAAGGGAAAGTCCCCATCCCTACAAATATGTATTGATTTTAATAGTTTACATAGTACCACTTTTGATTCAAAGTCATGCTGATGATTTATGGGTGCGCATGACTATGGTGACTATATTATGTGTGTATGAAGCTTCTATGACTATGTGAACCAAAATGTAGCCTATATTTTACCACCAACATCCCAAGGCACATTGGCACATCACTCAACTGAACCGAGCACTCACTTGAAGCATGCAAGGGTACCAAGTCCCTCTTTATGGCAACTTGCTCAAGAAGTTAGAATGATTGTACCGATATTCCTAAACCATTAAGTATATTGCGTACATAAACCATATCTAGATCTTAACTAATAAGCATGAGTGATTAAAAAGAATCAAGATTAACTTTACCATTAAGAACCATTCAAATATGTGTCTATAATCAATATCCATCCACAAATATCCATTATATTAATTATTGTAAAACATAGAAGCTTCATACATGCATAATATAGTCACCATAGTCATGTGCGCTCATAATTCATAGCATAACTCTAATACAAAAGTGGTAATGTATAAACCATGTAAATAAATACATATTTATAGGGGTGGGGACTTTCCCTTCACCGTCCCATGCACGTTTTAAAAATAGGCTATATGTTAAGAATATAGCCATGTGCCTTTACAATATCATTACAAAATCATGCAAGTGCGCTATTAATATATTATCTAATAATAAAACAACAGTATAATCCTATTAATAGCTCAAAATTATGCATGGCACTTGATCTTCTACTTATCCAAAATATCCCTCGCGTGTTCTCTAAGCCTCTAAAAACATGTTCCACTCCATGTTTGTAATTAGCCTCAACTGGAAAATGGCTAAGTCATGATTTCATGTTATACCAGGGCAAGACTTGTTTCACTATAGTTTCACGTGCATCTACATGCCCTATGCCCTCATTCCCTATCCTTTTTACCTTTCATACTTGGGCTATATTTCATCAGCCCAACAATCATATGAATTATCTTTTCTAAACTAAAAATGTGGATATTATGCTTATAAAGTTGATTACTTAATTAAGCTAATAATATCTTAAGATACGAGATTATCTATGATTTCATAAATTCAAAAATATATTCGAGAAAATGAATATTGACTAATAAACTAAAAGGAAACAATGTAAATGAAATAAATATATTTAAATTACTTTATAGTAATAATGGATTAATCATGATGATTAAATGAACTTAAATGACTTAGTATGAAAAATTAATAATAGTTCCTAAAACAAATATTAAAATTGATAAAAAGTATGATAAGAGGAACTAATAATAGTTAGTAACTCGTTGAGTTACTATGACCCTCTTATGGAAATCTATTAAGTATTATGAAATAATACTTTTAAATGACTTGTTAAGGATGACTTAGTTATATTACTCAACTAAGGTAACCTAAGTATAAGGAGTGTGGGACATAATGTTCCTACATCATCTCACTAGAATCTTAGCTTAGTGCCAACTTAGGATGGCTATGGGAAGGGTAGTGAGGACATAATGATGGGTAATCATTACGTGGTCATTATGATTCCCCTAGAATCCTAAGATGGTACGGATTTTATTCTTCATGTTTAGGAAAAGAGCTAGTAATGGAATCTCCCTTTTCTTAACTAGTTTACATTCTTAAAGTGACAGAAGATAATTATCATATACTATTTTTCGGTCTTGAAACTAAGCTTGCAAAGTAATGCTTGAAACTTTGGCCAAATTCATATAATAGTCAACTACATTTTCTGATCACCAATCCCCTAGATGAATAGTATCGATTGCCGAATGGAAGTTACATGAATGTTCTCATAACATGTAAAAGGTTAAACCAAGTATACAAAAGTATACACACTCGATTAGAGTGACTTAAGGGAGATCATGAAGATCTGGATATACCCTTATAGCTACACATGGTTATTATATGTTATTAGATGGATTATGAATATTTTAATAATGTTGAATTATTTAGCAATAAGCTAAATAATAATGTTAAACATTGGTAGCATTAATTATAAATTAAGGGCATGTTTGTAAAACAAATTCCCTTAATTTGGATGATCATAACATGGGTGTTACAATTTGGTATCAGATTTGTAGGTTTATCATCTCTTGGACTCAATGGGTTCATAACACTAATAGACATATTATCCTTTCATTAATAGGATATAATGGTTAGAAGAAGGGTGAACCATGAAGATGGAACCAATTCAACTAATGTTAGAGGTTCGACGGTTGAAAAGTTAGATGAAATTTTAACAGTCCTTCAGGACACCTGTAATCGGATAGCTTCCTTAGAGAAGTAGGTAGGGGGTGAAAATGAAGAGCATGAGGAAGAATAACTTGAACAAAAATAGGAAGAAAAAATTAAACAACATGATGATAAAAATGAGTGAGGGGATAAAATATCTCGTTTGGTTATTGAACTATCTACGAGACATAAAAGGATCGCCCACCCAAATTTGATGGAACAACCTTGGGGATGGTGATGAAAAATGGTTAAGTGAGATGGATAAATAATTTGAAATAACAATTTTTTCTAAGGAAACTAAAGCAAGTATGGGGTGCTTTCCAACTCTCTAATGAAGCAACTTCAGAGTGTGCTAATTGTAATATGGAATTTGGAGTAGATATTGCCTCGGTCACTAGGGAGTAGTTCAAGGTATATTTTTGTTAAAGTTGTTTTCCTCAACTTCATTTTGATAAGAAAATGTCATAATTTAAGAACTTAACTCAAGGAAAGTTGAGTGTTGTGGAGTATTGAGATTGTTTTACAAAGATGTTAAAATGCGTGCCCTAATAGAAAAAATAATAAAATTTTAGGATTTTTAAGTTCATCATGGGATTAAACCCAAACATAGGAGGTGAGGTGGATGTTCATAGACCATCTACAATGGAAGTGGTGTTTGAAAAGGCTATAAGGTAGGAACAAAAATTGCAAGCCATTTCAGCCTTTAGGGAAGATAAATGTAAGAAGAACATTAGCTCACCCGCATCACTTTCTCTAGAAAGCTTTGGTGGAAGAAAGAAGGTAGAAAAATGAATTTTGCCAAGAAAAATACAACTAAACCTACTGTAAACACAAGAAAGAATGAGCAGAACAATGATTATTTATAAAATAAATTCAAAAGGAAACAATGTGTTAAGGGATTTTTCAAATGTGGTGGTGATCACTATGAAAACAATTCTCCCCAAAAATTAAGGGAATAACCAGCAATAAAGAAATCATGTTTCAATCGGTAATCACCAATAAGAAAAACAAGATACCCTAATAGAAGTGTCAGGTAAGATTTATGGTTTTCCATATAATATTTGGTTTGACACCGGTGTTACCAAGTGTTGTATTTCAAGTAAGTTAGCTAGAAATTATCTAAGAAAGCTATATTTATGGAAAACACTAGGATTGTCCAATATGATAATGTTGTTGTTCATACAGTAGACTAATGTCTATTTGAAGTAGCATTAGAATTACCTATTTTTACCACTGAACTTAACCTTTATGTGATTATGTTAGGGTCTTATGACATCATCATAGGAGTAAATCAACCATCTAAACATAAGGAAACATTGGACTATTTCAAGAATCGTATAGAATTTCTTGATGACACGCAGAAAACAACCATCATTTAGGGCATTAAGAGAGATTTTGAAGTTAGAAAAATCTCTGCAATACAACTAAAGAAATCCAAAAATAAAGGTTGCATGTTGTATGCTATTAAGATCTCATATTTTAGTGAGGAAGGTAAGACTTATTTGGAATATTTTCCACTTTTACGTGAGTTTAAGGATGTATTTTCGAAGAATTTCTTGGACTTCCTCCTAAAAGAGAGTTTGACTTCACAATTGACATTAAACCAAGAATTGAACCAATATCAAGAGCACTTTATAGAATGACAACAATAGATACAATTGAACTAAAATAATAGCTACATGAACTCTTTTCAAAAGGATTGATCCGACCTAGTGTGTCTCCTTGGGGAGCACCGATCATTTTGTTAAAAATAAGGATGGAACGTTAAGGTTATGCATTGACTATCACATGCTTAACAAAGCAACGATAAAGAATAGATATCCTTTGCTAATAATTGATGATCTCTTCAAACATATGAGATATGAATTTTTAACTCCAATATTGATTTATGATCTGGTCATCATTAGTCAAGAATAAAAGATGGGAATATTCACAAAACAACATTCGGACATGTTATGGGAATTATGAGTTCATTGTTTTTCCATTTGGACTCACTAATGCACCAACATCATTTATGAACCTTATGAATATATATTTTCAAGAATACTTAGATAAGTTTGTTCTAGTCTTTCTTGATGATATTTTGATTTACTCAAAGAATGTAGATGAATACAATGAACACTTAAGAATAGTGTTGGAAGTATTGAGAAAAATGAAACTCTATGGTAATATTTCAAAATGTTCCTTTTATCAAAGTGAAGTACAATATCTTGGCCATATCATAAATAGGGATGGGATTTCTATTGACCCATCAAAATCAAAGCTATTACTGAGTGGCCAACACCTAAAAATGTGCATGAGGTAAGAATTTTTATGGGACTCATTGGGTACTATAGAAAATTTGTTTAATACTTTTCAAGAGTGGCTGGACCAATTACTTCATTGCAAAAAAGGATAAAATGTTTGTATGGACTGACAAATGTGAGAGTACATTTAATTTTCTAAAAGAAAAACTTACATATGCACTTATATTAAAGAATTTGGGTCCCAATGGAAAATTTACCATGGTTACTGATGCCTTAGGTGAAGGATTGGGAGGAATAATTCTTCAAGATGATCATGTAATTGCATATGAAAGTAGAAAAATGAAGGTGCATGAGCATAACTATGCTCCCCATGACTTAGAGCTTGCTACCATAGTTCATGCCTTACAAGTCTAGAGGCATTATTTGTTAGGAAATCCATTTGAATTGAAAACATACCATTTGGGGCTGAAATACATTTTTACACAACCTAATTTAAATGCAAGATAGCATAGGTGGATGGAATTTCTATCCCAATATGACTTTGATATTAGTTACATCAAATGAAAATAAAATTGAGTGGCTAATGCACTTTGAGCCACAAGAAGCATATTTCCACAATTGTGACCCTCAGAACTCAGTTTAAAGAAGTTAAGAAATAACTTCCATTATTCTTATCATCAACAAGTTAAAATTGTGTGAAACAATTCCAAATGATATAAGATACAAGGTTTTTAGGTTTGAAAATGAAGGAATCTTAGGATTTAACAACATAGTATATGTGTCCTTGGGTAATGATCTTGGAGTGAAGGTCATGCAATAATTTCATGATGCACCATATTCTAGGCATCCAGGAGTAACAAATTTGTTGGTTGATATAAAACAAAAATATTTTTAAAAAGGGGTGAAGAAGGATATGATAGAATATGTTGTGCACTATTTGGAATGCCAACATGTATAGGAGAAACACTTGCATTCCATAGTTTTTCTATATCCTCACAATATTCCACAATATAAATGGTAGGTAATCAACATGGATTTTGTGTAAGGACTGTCACTATCCAAAAATAAACATGATATGATTTTTGTAGTTGTTGATAAACTGACCAAAGTAGCTCATTTCATATTGGGAAATCTTAAGGATGATTCTCCAATAATTTCAAAAAACAAATTTGATTCATAAAGCTGGTCAAATTTTTTTCCTTGCCCAATGAATCCTTATAGGAAACTTTCTCCATAATTTCAAAAATGTTTTTGATTTTGAAGTCAAATTTTTCCTTGCCCAAAATCCTTATAAATCTTAATTTAATTATGATTTTAAAAAATAAATCAACTTAAATAAATGCAATGCAAGAAAAAGAACCAACATTGCATGGGAGTTGATAATAGATTTCGAAATTGCCTACGTCTCTAGGTTCGCTAATAGTTGAACCAATTCATTATAAATTCTGATTATAAGTACAAATAAACTTACAATTCTATAATGAATGTTTTGGCTCACTCCCAAACTTTAGTGTCAATCGGTTCTAGAGAACCCAAACTGCTAGTGGAAATATGCTCAGTGTCCCGGCATCGATTTTTGATTTTACACCTCCTGATGAATTCTCCTTTGTTACATGGCCTCTAGCCTCTACATAGAGCTAAGTCGAATGTTCTTCGTGTTGATGAGTGCCACCCTCTTGTTGAATTCCCTCTATTACATAGCCTCCAATCTCTACGTAGAGCTAAGGCTGATATGATGTCGTCAACAAGCTCAAAATAATATGACTCTCCTTTGTGGCCTCCAATAAATTAACTTGGTGATACACCCAGTCTATGAAGAATTAGAGCTCCATAATTTACTTCTCATATTTTATCCCATGTCCTCCTGGCTCCATGATCAAACACCGAGCTCGCACAAGAAGGCTAAGGAGTCAAATGGACTTTATAATTATCATTGAGTTAAAAATAATTAACTCCCATTTTACAATGATGCCTATAACAATAGGTCTTAGTTCTTCTTCATGTTTATTAAATAATAGGTCTTATATCTTTAAATATTCATGCCTATAAAATAGGTCTTAAAATGCCTAATTATTCTTCTTAGGCTTCTCAAAAATCCTCATACCTATCTCTTATTTGCTCTTTGTTTGATGAGAAGAGTGTGTGCTTGATATAAGAGGGGGTTTTAAACACCCCAACTTTGCTCACTTTTCTTGTTGAAAAGGTTTATTGCTCACTCATAACCAACTCCTCGAGTTGGGTGAGTTGGTTGGGGTACTTAAACTGCGGGTGGGAGGTTAGCGATTCAAACCATCAAGGGTTATTTTTACACCACCAAGCTCACGTGTTTGCAGACCGAGTCATCCACATTTTCCCGCTATATGTTGCATCATGCTATCCTTACATCCGCTTGGCCGAGCTGGTCTACCACGTCACCTTTCTACCTATCACATGTCCCACCTACTTGACTAAGTTCACATATACGTGCCATTTTTCCGCCCACCTCAACTACCAAGTTACTTCCCACCATGTCACATCCAAGATTCATGTTGTCACTTGTTAAGTGTTTGTTCACCCTAAACCTGTCTCTGTCGAGCCCACCATGATGTTTTGTGGTTAGTGGGGTTTATCCCACATGTGGTGTGTGGAAGGTTTGTATACTCTTTTTAAGGCTATTAACCACCTAATACCCCCATGGCTTCAGCCATGTTATCTCATTTTTCTTTCCGTGACTCATCGGGTTACATGGTGATAGTTGGTAACATGGACCAACTCACCAACGTAGCTTTCCATGAGCTTTCCCTTGTTACTCGATCATCTTGTCATCTAACTCACCAAAGTGGCTTCATCAACATGTTGAGTAGCTTGAACATGATCTTGATTCTTAGCTTGGTCTTAGCTCGATGAGCTCTTTGGAGTACTATGGCGATCGGTTCCCCCTCTAAAATACAAGTATACCCCACTTTTACAAACCTTTTTACTACGCCTATCGAAGACCGAAGGTTCATATATGGATGAAAATCAACACTCGACCTTCAACCACACTCGAATCTCGAGGTCATGTCGAGGAAGCCGATGTGGAAAGATGGATGACTAACTATAGGAGAATCAGTGACTAAGATCTAGTAGTGTGAATTCCTAGTAGCTGAATCGAAAAAGGGGAGATTTAGTGGCTATGAATGGGTAGCATAAATTCCCTATGGCTTGATTAAACCTAAGTGTTAAACTACGTTGAAGTGTCCATTTTAACCAAGATGAATTTTGAAAATCTAATCTACTTTCTTGAAGGGAAACTAATTAAATAAATCAACTAAACTAAACTATTACAAACAAAGACAACAAATTACTTCTATTCTAAATAATTAAAGCTACTTCTACACTAAAACTAAACAAGTAAATAACCCGTGTAGTTATTCACCTGTGCTGAGTGTATCTAGTCTATTTTAATTAAATGAAAGCTTCACTTTAAACTATGGATGCAAATCTAACCCTCTACTTTTCCTCAGAAGCACGGGAAGAAATCAAAGCTTCTCATAAGCTTTTCTTCCTGCAACTTCCCTAACAAGAGTAAAGAAGACTTCTATGGAGGATTTCCTATATGAATTGATCTATTATAACTATTGAATGATTGCAAAATTAAAATTCTTCTTTTCTAATCTATTTGATATAAATATATGTGTATGATTCAGAAATAAAAATTTGAAGCAATGAGAAAACCAATATCAAATCCAACCTGGAAGCATAAAGTAATGGAAAATCTAGTTGTTTTGTTCTTTGTCCCCTCATCTTGTCTTTTCTTTCTTTTGTGTTCACATGAGTCTAAGGGATTGGGAATGTAGAAAAGAAAAAGAGAGAAGGTGTTGGAGTAGTGGTAGCTTGATGGCAGCAAGGCAACAATGCAGGTGGAAGAGAGATAACAAAATTGAATAGATTTTGGCTATGCAATTTCCAACAAAAAAGTGGCAAACTCAACAATGCAAGAATACACAAAAATGATCTCTAGCCATTTGCTTGAAAACAAGCGATTAATTTATAGAAGGTTGGTTGGGAAATGGTTGAAGCCATTTGGCAACCAAAGGGTACCACATCAATAGTGAAGAGGGAGTTTGAACTATCAATCACAATCAATCACAAATTAGAAGTGAAGAAGAGATTTCCACAAGGTAGTTAGGATTGAAATTAGCCAAAACAGGTAAGAAATGTGCGTGCAAAGTGAAGTTAAGTGAAATAACATGCATCTAAAGTCACGTTGGAACATTATGAAAAATGCACATAGGACCGGCATCCCTTACGCATAGTGGCAATTATTGGACCGCCTCCCTACCAAGGTGGTGGTTACAAAACCACCACCCAAATAAGGCGGTGGTTACAAAACCGCCACCCAAACAAGGCGTGGTGGTTTTTGACACTAAAGGTCAAAATAGGGCTAAAAGGAAGTGGGAAGCTAAGAAAAAGCATGCAAAGGCTAAGTAAGGTAATCTAGGCTACAAATATAAGTTGCAAGTAGGTTTAAGAGCTCAAACACCTTTTGAAAAGATATGAATCATCATTGGGGACCTTTTGTAACCGTTTTTCCGACAATGTAGCACGTGTAAATTTGGGTGCATAAATATTTCCCCCTTGAGAAGCATTTTAGCCATGAAGAGGTGTAAAACATAGAGTAAAAGTATGGTTCCCTGAAATGGGGAGTTAGAAACTATACCTGACATGCCCATGTGTCAAAATCCACCATCCAATCTCCCACTAACTATAAAATGAAAACAAGACTCAAGTGGAGATATATATGATATCAAAAAATAAACACTAAAATAAAATGACAAGAGGACTTACCTTTTGCATGGGGATAGAAATATACCTACACCAACGCTCCATACTGTGGACACACACACTCAAAAAAAAAAAAAAAAAACACAACATATATATATATATATAAAAACAACTCATTTCTCAATTCATTTACACATATCCTATTGGTGATTTTTGAGCTATGGACCCATGGTGACTATTTCAAATGAGAGTAAAGTCAAAATGATCAATGTAACGAGGTGATCATGGCCCTAAGATTGAGAGTGTAGCCAAAATGACCAGTGTGACGAGGTGATCATGGCCCCGAGACCGAGAGACCCAACAGCGTGGACAAAGGTTAGTATTTTACATTTTTTTGTTTTGAAACCTAAAATGCAAAATGTTGAAAAACTACACCTAAGGGGGATAGGCCATAGGCTTCTTTATTTCTTTTGATGCCATTTTGTGAGGTGCATATATGATGTTTTGTGATTTTTTGCTCCTTGTGAGCATTTTGACCACACCTACACGTGTGATGGCATTGTACTGAAACTTTATTCCATGATATATACAGATATCTCTTTTTGGTTTGCCTTTCCTTTACATTTGATTTGACTTCATTTGTGGTTTGCTTTGCATGTGTACTCTAGATGTTTAGAATTTCTGATTTTATATGCTTTTTAGAATGCATGTAGCAGATGATAAATGCTAATAGAATGCTTTTATTTTTGTTGTTTTTATGTTGATATGTGATGATTATGCAAGTACAATGTAATTTAGAACTTTGGTTTTTCAAGCAATATTTGATACCTCCTTATTGTTTGGCAATATGTGATGAATATGGTATGATAATAAGATGAAATCACTCCACCTCTAACCCCATGCAACCAGTGAGATGCGAGGGCTCAACACCAAGAGTCAGAAGGGACATGAGTTGTATGAATTTGTTGAATGAGCATGATGAGAGCAAGACAAGGTTTTGACAGAAACCCAATTGAGAACCTACAACCTAGTTCTACACAAGTTTGCTACATAGTTCAAAGTGTAATTGCTTTCCATTTTATCTAGACTTAGATCCATAGATGGCCACTTGATTGACAAAATCTAGTTTAAGGCTTAAAAATCTCTTAGAACTTAGACATCTAATTCACTTTGTTGGGATTTATGATTTCAAAGCACTTTTTATTAAATGAATTGCTTTTAACTTATTAATTTATTTACGAGACCCCCTACACCTTGCCCCATGCTACTAGTAGGAAGTATGGGCTCATCACCAAGGACAAGGCATAGGTGAGTAAGGGCACTTCCTTCCTTTCCCAACCTCACGCCACCAATAAGAAGCGTGGGCTCAACACCAAGATTGGTAGGGAAAGGAAGTGTGTAAATGAAAATTTTATATTTTATTTTGACTTGACATATATACTTTTGTTTTGTTTTTTGTTTACTTTAAGTTGTGATTTTAGGAGGGAGAGTTTTCCCCTAGCCTCAACCCCACGTAACCAGTAGAATGCGAGGGCTCAACACCGAAGGTTGAGATAGATGAAAACAAACGATCCGGGTAAAATGTTTAGAGTGTTTTTTCTCCAAAGAGGTGTGTATGGGATAGATGTGACACCAAGAAGATTCTAGAAGAGACTATAAGAAAAGACACCTAAGCTAGAAGAAAACTAAGAGTAGAACCAAGTATGCAGGCCTTGGTAGGATTAAGGTCAAAAATTTGTCTTAACTTGTTTGAATTGATGACATGATTCAAAATGTTTGATGATAATATTGTGGATAGTTGAAGAGATATGATTTGAATGATTGTCAATGTTTTCTAGAAGTGTTTAAAAGTTGCTTGAAAGATAAGTTCTTTTATTACAAATTTTACAAAATGAGCTAGTAGATGAGAATGTAATGTGGATGTAATAGTATACATGTGGATATGTAGGTGGACTACATGATGGAAATGTCTAAGGTGAAGAGAGTTGAAGGATGTAAAACTCCTCACCCCTAAGAGCACACAATGAAGAAACACGATCTTTGAAATTTCCATTCTTTTGACAAGGACTTACTATTTAGGGTTTAAAATTACAACCCCTACCCATGATTGTGTATGTATGTTTATCCAACTTTTCTATTTGAAGGAGGTATTCAAGAACCTCTCTATCATTATCCTTGATATATTGTGTGTAGGTGAGCATGACTATGTTTCTCAGCTTGGTGAAGTATAGTGACTTCACGTGACTTTTGTTGCACTATGGGATCACATCCCGTGGAGATGACATACTTGACTTCTGACACGTTTGTATCTAAACCAAGGTTTGGCATAGAAAAATCCCTAAGGATGGGTTTGATGGGTATCATCTTGATTTCATCCCTCTCTTCCTCCTTTGTTAATTATATCATGTTTACGCCTAGGCCAAGACCATCAACAGGAAGAGAGGTTGTACCAATAAGGTGGCTACCCATTCCTTACGGTTCTAACGAGAAGAATATTAGGTCATCACTCTCTAAGAGTTTTATGATCCCCACCATTATTTTGGTGGACATAGTTTCCACAAACATTGATTTTCCTTTATCATTTTTGGCCACCTCAAATGTTTTTGGATCAACAAATTCAGCCTTTGGAATGCTTGGGGTGGTCGTGACCAACTAGTTTGATGGAAGTGTATTTTTTTAACTGGTTTGCAGGGGATTTCATATTCTAAATGGACTCCTCTTTTCTTCTTGAGGTTTTCTAAGTGTATATCAAAGGGCTTAGGATCCCCTTGGGTAATGAATACTTTTCCCAAATGGAGGAATCTAACTTCTTAGAACAAAGTAGAAGGAATAGCCTTCATTCGATGAATCCAAGGTCTCCCAAGGATCATGTTATAATTTTTTTCCCTGTCGATAATGTAAAACTTTGTCAAGATGGTTTTTTGCCCAAGGGTGATAGGAAGAACTATGGTTTCATTGAATTATCCTTAAGATTTCATACCCTCAATGTTTTTTTGTAGAGGAGAAATTAGTCTCTCCATATCCTAACTTCTACAAGAAAGAGAAGGGAACCACATTTAGCAACCCCATCATTGATCATGGATCTCTTAATGCAATTTTTGTAAATCTAGACCTATAAATATAAGGTAGGATCACCTCTTCCATCTATTTTAGCGTCGATGGCACCTTGTCTATATCAAAAACAAACCCAATATCCCTATCACTCTGTCTCGGAAGATGTATGTCAAAGTCAATATGATTTATTTGGGCACTAGGATGGGATGTATCATGGATTAGATGACCAAGACCTAGTGCATAAGAATGAGAATGATGCAAAAAGGAATTCTTCAAAGAAATCTAGGAATGATGTGTGAGAGAAGGTCTTGTTCAAGTCCGATATTAAATCATATGATCCTATTGGTTTTGAGATTATGGGAACATCATCTTATGATAAAGAATGAGTGGGTAGGGTTTTGGAAGGTATTCCTTCACCCAAGTTGTTGCATTAATTTCTGTTTCAACTTCTAGCTCAACTAATCCCATGATCTTTGTATTGTCGTTCAAACCAAGGTTAGGGCAACTCGAGAGTTGTCAAAAGTTTAAGCTTCATTGTTCATAATAGGAATTCCCTTGTTTATGTTCTGAGGATTCACCTTGACATTTTCAGGATGTGTAGGGAGTGGATCCCAAAATATTCTCACATTAGCATTATGAGGAGCTATGGGTCTTGTATAGTCAAACTATGGGTTTGTTTCAGATTTGCTAAGAACATGTCTACAAAGAGATGCCTTTGGTTTTTGGGAAGTATTTGTAGAAACTTGTTGTAATTGTATAAATTTCTATCATCATGACCTCAAACCTTATGGAAACCACAATATAGGTTAGGATCGTAATTTCTTGGCCTTTGATAAGCATCTTGTTATTGTTGATTATAACCTCGATTGTAGTTTTGAAATTGATTTTTATAACCATGATTTGTTGCCCCTTGGCCAGAGTTTTGTACTTGGTTTGGGCCTTGGGTTTGAATTTTATTTTGAGGGGGATGGTTCACATCAACCATGTTGATCAAGGAGATAGTGTTAGGGCCTCTTTGATTTCCCATGTTTTTGTTGTTGGTGTTATTGTTGTTTGTAAAACTAGCGTTCTTGGCTTGATCAATAACACCATTTATGGTAGCACCATGATTGTGATTCACACCCTTAGGTCCTTGGTTGTTGGCCCCATTGTTTTGATTAGTGGATACCAATTTCCCATTGAGACCATAGGTCTTACACCCACTATCGATAATGGCTTGGTCGATTCAAAGCGCACCTTCCAATACTTCCTCATAACTACGGAAAGGAAACTTTTGGACTTCTTCTTTAGTCTCTTGATTGAGCGAGTGAAGAAATAGATCACAAAGTTCCATTTGGTCCATGTTGGGTGCACTTGCAGAGGAGTAAAGAACTTGATGCCATCTTTGGATGAAATGGGTGGCAGATTCATTTTTCTCCTGCTTAATAATTAAAATTCCCTAATCCATGTATGTAACAACTTGTTCATGTCAAATTCTCTGATAAATTCATAAACAATTTGTTTAAAAGAACATATGGAGGCTTCTGTAATATGATAATACCAATCTAATGTGATTACCTTGAGGGTTTTCAGAAATATTTTAGCTACTATAGCATCCCATGGGAGAAATTTCTTGATAGTAGTAGCATATGCCTTGATATGAGCATTCAGGTTTTGTTCTCCCTTAAATTTGATAAGATCTTGTAATGGGTGCGGAAGCATGACACCACATAAAGTGAATTCAAGGGGTTATTTTAAGTACTCAACATAAGTACCCATTGCATAGGATTCCACCATTGAATATCCTTGATGAGGAGGTGGAGGAGGAGGAGTTGGATAAGCTTCATTATGGGCATTGATGGGAACGTATGGAGCCCTTGATACTATGCATATGGAGTAGGGATGTCATATGGTTCCATCTGGGAGGAATTCAAATACATATGCAAGTAAGGTGGGGTGATATTAAGATATGGACTAGCGGGCTTATAACCAAGGAACGTCACATTACCTGAAGGAGTGGCATTCAAGAATGCACTTCTAGCCACCCTTGCGTAGGATAAGTTTGAGAAGGATGAGGACCCATCCCTAGTGTGTTAGATCCTATGAGAAGATCACTTGGATTTGACTAAACTAGATAACCTTGTTGCACAAGATGTTACATTGGTTATTCATTGGTAGGAATGTATCCCTTGTTATCTACTAGATATCCCATGTTCTACCCTACTTGCATGAGTTAGTTGCGATGGTTTGGAACTCTCTAGTTCTTTAATCCTTCCTACTAAAGTAGAAATGAAATCATTGAGAGAGGATTGAGTCCCTTGTTGGGGTGCATGTGGCATAGGGTTTGATTGAGAAATCTCATGATACCATGTTATGAATTGTTCGGTGTTATAATTCTTGTCTTCCTCGATTAGGAATCTTAGGATAGGTATTCGACATCATAGAGGTTGTAGCCTTCATTATATCCAAAGACTCCTCTATTTAACAAAGAGGATTAGCTATTCATGCAAATATTTCATCTTCTATTGATTTCATGGTAATGTGAGATTTTGCCAAGAATCCATGGTAAAACCTATTCCACTTTTGATAACAACATGATTTTTATTAGGTTAACCGCATTGCATGTTTAACGCTTGATCAACCTTCTCCATCCTTACATAGCTAATGGGTTTTGAAGTGAAACTAGGGTAGTTTTACACTTTTCTTATGTAATTTATCATCCAATCCGGAAAGGGAAGGGGACTATTGTGGTTGAACGTTGGTGTAATATCTATCACGAAAAATGGCTCACCAAACTCTCTTCCGACATATTTTAGAAAGTATAAAATACCTACCAAAATACGGGAAGAAATGGAGAGGTGAAATAATGAAAGAAAAGGAAACAAGAAGGAATTAATCCTTCATGTTGGGTTCACCAATTTGTATGGATGAAAATCGACACGCGACCTTTAACTACACTTGACTTCCCGAGGTCGTGCTGAGGTAGATGATGTGGAAATTTGGATGGATAACTATTGGAGAATCAGTTATTAAGATCTGGTAGTGTGAATTCATAGTAGCTAAATCGGAAAAGGGGAGATTTAGTGGCTATGAATGGGTAGCGTAAATTCCCTATGGCTTGATTAAACCTAAGTGTTAAACTACGTTGAAGTGTCCATTTTAACAAAGATTAATTTTGATAATCTAATCTAATTTCTTGAAGGGAAACTAGTAAAATAAATCAACTAAAATAAACTATTATGAACAAAGACAAAATATTACTTCTATTCTAAATAATTAAAGCTACTTCTACACTAAAATTAAACAAGTAAATAACCTTTGGTGTAGTTATTCACATGTGTTAAGTGTATCTAGTATTTTTAATTAAATGAAAGCTTCACTTTAAACTTGTTTGTCCGAAAATGTCATTGGGAGGAAGATCTATGGATAGACGAGCCAATAATGTGCAGGGCATAGCCCTCTTTGAGACAAAGAAAGCAAAACTAGTTTATTGCTATTCTACCAAAAGTAGATCTAAGGGAGAAAAGAAATGAATTCCAAAGCGAGATAGGTCGAGGGTTTATGTTTTGGGCTGGTAGTAAACAGAGCCAAACCTACTTGCATAAACGAACAAAGCAATACTTGATGAACAAATGACAAAAAAGTAGAGATAGATCTAATAGAATAAACACACACAGATCTAACATAAGAAAGATCAGATGCACATAACACATGTATTCAGCACAAAGTCTTAATATTTGTATTAATGTTTTCTTCTGTTACAAAAAGTACAAAGCCTTTTCTTCTCACTTCTATTTTTCATCTAAAAAATGTCCACCACCTGAATACAACAAGTATCCAAGTATATATAGAAGGAGAAGGAGAGAGAAGGCAAAAAGAAACCAAAACTAATTACAAAATATTTACAAAATATCTAAAAGTCAACTGTTGACTTTGGGCAATTTGGTGGATGACAACATCTCATGGTGCAACATGGATGATGTCATCATTTGTGCCAACAAACTTTTAAATATTACAAAAAAGAGAAAGAACATCCTAGGAGGAAGGAGCCTATTCGTCATCATCTCATGGCTAGAAGGGAGTATCCTGCTTCTACTCAGGAGAGG
Source organism: Taxus wallichiana var. yunnanensis (assembly GCA_018340775.1). Lineage (NCBI taxonomy): Eukaryota > Viridiplantae > Streptophyta > Pinopsida > Cupressales > Taxaceae > Taxus > Taxus wallichiana. The sequence continues at coordinate 745,508,586 of CM031244.1, read as the reverse complement.
AAATATGAAATTGAGCACGATACTCCAAGAATTTGCTAATCATCGGTTGAAGTTGATCCTGAGTAGGACCCTTGGTGTGATCGCCGATGACTTCACAAGTCTCCTGTTCATCTCTGAGTCTCTCTGGGAGCTTGAAGTATTCATTACCTACCTCCATCAGTATCCAATGAAATCATGAGCAGCCAGAAGGTTGTTGATAGATTCTACATCAAAAGTAGCTTCTGACCCTAACCCTTGCGAGATAATCTCTTTAAAGAGCCGAATAGTTTCATCTACCTTCCTCAAGGCGTATGATGGAGTGAGCAAGCCTGAGACATCCTTAGGATGATCTGATCCATTTGATGCATTGCATCCAAGGCTTCCTCCTTGATTTTATCAATTTTCTCCAAGACAAATTCCATCTGATCAACCCGATAGTCCAAAGCAGCAAGGACTTTGTTGGGTGCTCTTGGGTGATCGAAGATGCCAAATTTCACTAAGTCATCGACTGGGCAGTCGAGCATCTTCTGGAACATCTCATGTTGTAACCTAGCATGGTCCAACTCTTGAGATAGGTCCCGCAATCACCTAGAGTTCCTTGTTCACCTGATCAATATTCTGATATAGCTCTATGAACTTTACGATTACTTCCTCACTATCTTTGAGGATTTGGTCTCTCCAGGGATACTGCCATGCCTTGTTCACCAATCTTGGTGTATTCATTTATCTTTTCCTACTAAGGGCCTCAAGAGTTTCAGTGGCAGTTGTAGGAGGTGCACTTGCCCATTTTCTGTAGGGCTTGGAGAAGGTGTCTATTTTTCTCTTTTAGTATCCTCTTCTCTTCCTTTGCTTCCTGAAGCTTTTTGCAAAGGGCATCCACTGTAGATAAGGCCTCTCCTTGTAGGATTTCTGAGGATGTTCCCATCGTGACTTGTGTCACTGTATAATCTATAGGAGACAGATCCTTTTTATCCTTTGTGGGATCGGGATACGCGATCTCCATTACTCTTTCACCCGAAGCACTCGAGAGAGAAGCAGTTATCATATTTTGCTTCTTAGCTCCTTTTGTTGGAATGATGGAGAAGTCCATAGGTGCAATGGGGACTTTCCTCTTATGCTGGCTCAGGTGCTTGGAGATCCATTCTGGACTTAAGGGAGTGGGACCAGAGGGAGAAGAGGGAACGGAGAAAGAAGAAGGGGCAACTATAGTGAACAAGGGGAAATGTGTCGAGACGCTTGGCGGTGGAATTGATAAAGAAGCCAAATCTCCAACACTCACATGGGTAGGAGTCACTGTAGGAGAGGAAACCATGGGGGTGGAAGGGATCTAAGAGATGAGGGAAGAAATACTGGGGGACAACTCTGTGAGGGAAGAGAAGATGGAGGAAGAGGAAGGGGGAACAGTAGAAGATGGGGGAGAAGACACAACTAGAGGAGTGGTTTCTTGAGTGACACGAGGAGGGGAAGGAGGAGTGGGAGATGGGATGGTAGGAACTTTGTGAGTTACAAAGAGGGCAACATCCTGAGTGGATGTGCCCATTGGAACACTTACCGCCGCTTCTTTTTCTGGAGAGACCAGGGTTACTACCTGCTCCTGGGCGGCGGAAGGAGGACTCTCGGGAGCTTGCTCTTGAGTAGCGCTTGATTCCCTTCTTTGTCTTTCCTTTTCCCTTTGGCAAGTGCTTTGGCTCTCTGGGTGTGCATTACCTAAGGAGACGTGGTGAAGTCTACCCCAAGGTAGATGAGACCGTTATACCTACACCAATGTTCTATGCACTGCAAAGTGCCTTTAACCCTTTCCTCAATAGTTTGAGGTGCCTTTTTCTATCAATCTCAAAAATGGCCAATTGTCCCCATCCGTATCTAGATAGACCTGATCAACTTCTTGATCAGTCATTTGGAAACCTTTCGGGACAATGGCCACACCATATTGGATAATTTCTGCTAGGGCCAGCGGGAGTGATCCTTTCTCCTGAGCTCAACCTCATGATACAGGTCGATGTAGATATCCTCGATCTATGGGATGTGGATTGGATCGAGTTTTTCCTTTGGAGGAATTGCGAGGATCAAAGGTCGGCCTTGCCAGGAAATTGTGCTTCAAGTTAAGAAACTCCAGTTCTACAAACATCTCCCGGGCCTTGGTGTGAGAAGTGCAGGTGTATCTTCCCACTGTGAGGGGGAAAGGAGTTCCACCCTTCTTTCTTTTTAGGCACTTCTCATGATATGTGATGAGCTATTGGATAGCTCCAATAGGATCAGCTTAGGGCCTACATATCTTGGTAACTTGTGGGCTCCCAAAAGTTTGGCGGCTCTGAGATAAGTGAAAGTGGGGAATTGCGTAAATAACGCCCCCCACTTCTCTGTGGCAATTACTATGCTCTTGGTCATCCGACCGTGAGTCATATTGGGCCTTAATAGGAAGATGATGCCATAGAAGAAGGCATCATTAATCTTGCTGAACTACGCGATGTTGTTTTCCAGTCTCAACTCTGATAATATTCATATATTTTCACTTGGGGCCACACCCCGCATCGGCTCAAGCTTGGGTAATCTCTTTCGAAGAAGCAAAACGTATACCACGTAGGAGTTCATGTAGAACCTCCCCGTTGTTGAGAGTTGTTGGAGCTTGCTCGAGATGGTGTTGCTGATGATCTCTACCCATTCAAAACGCTGATCAGAACATTTTTGCTCATAGTTTCTAGATACCTGAGCATCCATTTGTGGAAGTAATGGGCATCAGGAAGCCCAAACACCCTACTTAGGAAGGTGATGGTGTCACTCAGCTCCTCCGAGAAGTCACGCGATGAATAACCTATGGCCACCTGGTTATTACCTTCTTATTCTTTAGGTATACTTCATTCATTAACTACATGCATTTGTCCTCATTTTCATCCCATGCCTTTATGCAGTCTTCTTGGCTTATTGCCACAAAGCACCAGTGATGGGGATACCCAACATATTTCAAAATGTCAAGTAGTGAGGTTGATTATAACCTCACCCTTTTCATTCTCGACACACCTTGTGTCCTTATTATAGCAGTGGGCCACCACCATCATGAATTCATTGTTCACCACGCTCACGGGAATTCCCCCAAGTGAAGTGTAGACCACTATGCTGACCAATTTGTCCATCCATGGACTGCCTGTGACCTTTCTGGTTCTAGCCCAAAAGTCCTCCATGTCAATGTGGCCAAGTTCAATCCCTGATGTCTAAGTCACATTCTGCAAGGGACTCGGGCATCCTGACCCTTTGATACTTATACTTCATTTCTTCCTCTGTGAGTTTGGCCTTACCCTTAGACTTGGTTGGCCTCTTACTTGATGAAGACATGTGTGAATCTGAGTTCAGTTGCTGATCTACAAGAAGGAGGAGAAGTCCATCACAGAAGAGCCATGTTAGTTATTAAATCATCCATCAAAGCTTTACAGAATGAAGAGTTAGCAATTTAGAAGCTTCTAGGCGCAGGGCACAGCTATACTACAGGCTACAGGTTAGAAAAGCAAGGCACACTATTGATGGAGAGTGTCATGGATAAAAAAAACACAAAAGGGCACAGGGCACAGAAACTACACAAACATTCAATGTTGATGTAAAGGATGTGCTTTGCACCATATGAAAGGTTTTGAACTGGGCGCAGATAATTTTGGTGTTGCATGGCAGCAGGATGCGCCAATGGTGCAGATATGGAACATGTTACAAATAGTTATGGTGCACCAAAGGGGCACAGGTTTAAATGGTGTATCATTGAGTTAAGATGCCAAGTTTTTAGCTTTGGCACAGTGCGGCGAAGAGTCTTACATGACATCACATGCTAGTGTAGTTGGAGTTGCGCTTACGCCTTGTTAGGATTTTGAGAGTTTTATAGGGCGCAGGAAGGATGCATGTTGTAGTAGTAGGGACAGTGCGCCCCTTGGCGTGACTTGTGTTTTTGTGCAACATTGATGGCATTTTGCGCCAAAGGAAAAGCCATTTGTGGCTTTGGATTGTAATAACTTTAGATTTTCTCTTTTTTTGATTGGTTTTTGGCTTTTGGATTCTTTTTAACATAGATTTGGACAATAGAGGGGGAAAAAGAAAGAGGATCTTGGACCATTTTGAGACAAAAGCCCTCCGTGCCAGCAGATCTGAAGGAGGGTGAAAACCAGTTTGGGGAGCTTGATTTATGAAATGGGTTGAGGTTGTGTATTATTTTATGTTTAATTTCTTTGTTTTTAACAACCACCACCTCTTAAAAAACAAAAATCCAAAACAAAAAAACACAAGAAGAGCAAGGACCACTTACCAGGAATATATAGAATGGAAGAAATGATGCGGGGTCCACGAATGTGACGTAAAGTGACACGGGGATGACAGAGTGCTGACAAGTGCAGAGAAAAACTTTTTCACATGTTTTCAATCGTGAAAATGACAGGTCGGATGCGCCTATATATAGCAAAAGGTGTAATAAATGCCACCAACTTTTTGGGCGCACACCAAAATGATGACAACATGGAAAATTTGTGCCAAGGGCGGATTTGGAGACTTGTCAACATTGGTTTTTAGCACTTTGGCACACCGTTCAAGGGTGCAACAATTTTAGTGTCGACAGGTGGTGCATGCACCTCGGCGTAGGTTTGAAAGGCACATCATGGGAAGGCACAACATTTTTGATGTCAACATTATAGAGAGTGTGCCAAAGGAATAGAAGGGGGCACAAATTCATTTGATGTTGCATGAACAAAATTTGTGCCCAACCAAAAAAGGACCAAAAGACTAAGTTCAAAAAAACTAGATTCTCTGGAAAGGGATTTTATGCCATTCCGAATGCTAAGGGACCTCGGCAGGGAACCAAAACAAAATTTTGGTATGGTTACCTACAAAATTTCCTCTTGTCAATTTTACAGATAACAACTGGCTCTTTCTGGGACTATCTTTGAGCGAAGCTTAAGGGTAGAGAATCCCAGATCAACATGTGCCTATCCATTGGGTTACAGAGTCAAAAACAAGGGCGACGACAAAAAGAAAACACACAACCAACAAAAGCAAACACACGACAAAAAAAAACACACAACATAAAGCAAACTATACAAAGAAGAGAGCAAGCTCTACTTCCTGAATATTTTGAGATGTTGCCCGCTATAGGGAAGCGGGAGCTCAGTTCCATCTAGATACAAGAGAGATAGAAGCTATTCTCTCCATTGAGTGCTTTGATCTTGAAAGGCCCTCTCCATAGAGAATCAAATTTCCCATGCATGCCCTTTGGCTCTCTTCACTTGTCCCACAAAAGGATGAGATCTCCCACCTGAAAATCTCTCTACTTGCCTTTTTATCGAATAGTCTCTTGACTTGATTCTAATGTTCGGTGATCCTGTCGACCACCCTCACTCTCTTTTCTTCAAGCTCTATTAGATACATGACCCTCTTCTCAAGAGAATTTTGAAAAGTCTCATCTTCGATCGCTCGTGCCAAGTGCAGAGCAGGAAGTTCCATAGAAATGGGAAGCTCAATGTCGATTCCATATAATACTTGAAAAGGTGACATACCAAGAGACCTCTTTGGAGTAATGCGGTCTACCCACAAAGCATCATATAATGACTTGTGCCACGACCGCTGATTCTCATCAACTAGCTTCCGTATGATGGTCACTAAGTTCTTATTACTAGATTCTACTTGACCATTTCCTTGGGGGTAATAATCTGAGGCATGGGCCAAGGTTATCCCATATTCATAGCAAAAACCGATAACTTCCTCATGAGGAGAAGTTGGAAGCATTATCAACAACGATCTTGTGTGGAACGCCAAACCTTACAATGATACTTTCTTTGATGAAGTTACAAACAATTTCAGAGGTGGCATTCTTAACCGGTATGGCCTCCACCCATTTGGTGAAGTAATCTATTGTTGTTAGGACATAACTATGTCCTGCACACTTGATTGGGGATGTAGTGCTCTCGATAAAGTCAATTCCCCATTACTTGAATGGTTCATCAATAATGACTGGCCTGAGGGGAAAAGTAACCAATTTTGGTTTGCCAACAAACTATTGGCAGAGCTCACATTTTGCTACCCAGGTGGTCTGTATCCCAAATAGCATTGGCCAATAGTACCTAGCCCAGATGATCTTGTGTGCTGTCACGAAGAGGAAAAATGACCACCGCAGTGAATCAATCATGAAAACTTTCAAAGTAATTTTACTACCATGCGGCTTGTCAACACATCGCAAGAAGATGCCATCAATACCATGCGTTTGTATAAACCGTCATCCCATATGACATATCTGGCTGCCCTAAGCTTTACAATACACTTCTCCTTTGAAGTTAGATGAGCTGACACTCACCGTAAGTGAGAAAGAAAGTGATATCGAATACCACTCATCGCTAGTCGCAACAAATAGAACCATAGGCAGAGAATCAACTTTCTTTGGTTTATCCTACGCTTCCATCGATGCAATCATCTTTTTCTTTAGGGACCTCTGAATCTTTGTTTTCAGCCATAAGCTGACATAGGCCCTTGCCTCTTACCAGCTTGGTTGGTTTTATGTCTAGATCATACTCTTGGACCTTTGTGATCCAATTCCCTCGTAAGCTTCCTAACTCTTGTTGAGTTAAGATTGACTTGACTGCCGTGTCAGGAACCAACACTACTATATGAGAGTTTAGGATGTAATACCGAAGTTCTTGACTTGCTTTGACAATGGCGAAGGCGTGCTTTTCCAACTGAGACATCTTCAATTCATGAGGCTTGAGAGGAGAGCTCATGAACGCGATTGGAGATTCAACATCCTCAAAATTCTTTTGCATTAAGATGGCCGATACAATATGCTCAGATGCATAACTATACATGATAAAATCCTTGGAGAAGTCGGGACATACCAAGATGGGTGCATGGGCTATAGAGGCTTTTATATCCTCAAATGACGTCTTTCCTTCTTCACTCCATCGAAAATTTTGTGACCCTTTCATCATATTTGATATGTGGCGAGTCTTTTCAACAAAGTCGGGAACAAAGCACTGAGAAAATTCACTTTTCCAAAGAAGAGTGAACGCCGGTCTTGCTTGTGGGTAAAGTAAGGCTCTGAATAGCCTTAACCCTTTTGACATCTATCTTTGTCCCTTCCTTGTTGACAACGTGTCCCAACAACTTTCCTTCAGTGACCCCAAAAATAGACTTTTTCAGATTTAGGGAGATCCCGTGTTCTCGGCATCTAATCAATACTTGCTCCAAATGATCACAATGATCACTTCACTATTTAGAGAACACAGTTAAGTCATCTAAGTAAACTATGATAACCTTTCCCATCATACCTTTGAATGCAAAGTCCATCACTCACTGAAAGGTGGCACCAACATTGGTCAAGCCAAAAGGCATCCTGCTATAGGTCGAATGTGCCCTAGGGAGTAGTGAATGTTGTTTTGAATCGGTCTTCAGTGAGACTTCAATCTGATTATAGCCCAAAAACCATCAAGCATGGACAACATTTCTGAACCAGTTACTACCTGCAGAACCTGATCCATTATGGGAAGTGGGTAGTTGTCCTTCAAGGACGCTTGATTCAGGTTGCAAAAATCTACGCATATGCGTATCTCACCATTCTTCTTTCATACTGGCACAATGTTTGCGACCCAGGTACTTTGTGATGGATAGGAAAAATGATCCTTGCATCCAACATCTTTTATATTTCTGCCTGATGGTACCCGAGATCTTGGGATTGTAGTGCCTCTATTTCTAGCAAAAAGGTTTGACATCTTCTTTCAATGGGATGTCATGTTGAACGTCCTTCGGCTTGAAAGACTTTAGATCAACATAAGACCATGCTAATACGTCTATATATTTCTTCAACAATTTGACAAACTTTCACTTTTCTTCGGGTGTGCAACATTTTCTCGATGTTCACAAACTGTGGGTGTTCCATAGTACCTAGATTAACCGATTCGGTCTCTAGAGAGGAGTTAGGATCATCTTGCCACTTCTTCCTTGACAAAATGATCATGTTTGTCAAACAATCGTTCCAGAGAAACTAAACCTTTTGGGATTTTATTTCCTTTGAGCTGACATATGCCATCACCTCCTTTTGATTCATTTGCTTGATCAGTGATAGATTCACGACATGCAGAAGTAGATCCTTCAAAATGAAGCTCACTAAAATTTTCTACCTTCTCCAAAAAGGCAATAAGTTGATTGTCATCATTGAATACCTACCAGTGCTGAGAATTGTCTGGCACGCTTGGGTGGAAGACTACCTCAATAGTATATGTGTCTATTTTCAACCTCGGGTGAGGGAGCATGAGAGATGCTGAGACGGCCAGGAATCGCCATGTCATTTTGAGCTCTTGGAATGGATTTTATTGAGAAGGCATCAAATTCCTCAATGTTGTCCCATACTTGCATTGCGGTAATGCCTGAGCCTTTCATTCTTTACTTGGTATATTCTTTTTACTTGATTCACGACTAGCTCGGCATCACCCTGTACTTTTAGGTTCTTGATTCCCCTTTCTTTTGTAGCTTGCATGCCAAGTAGTAAAGATTCATATTCAACAATATTATTCATATTGAAAAACTACAACTTGAAAGAGAGGGGAAAAATCTCCTCCTCAGGAGATATTAACACAACTCCAGCACCGCATCCGCTAGTTGCACAACTGCCATCAAACTACAATGTCCAAACCTTGTTAAGGTCTTCTTCCTGATGAGAATGTCCATTTTGTCAGACTCAATAGATAAGAAGTAGTTCCCCATCCCTGATGATTCGAAGAGAATTTGGGCTTTGGGGTCATCAAATTGTGACCAAGTACTTCTTTTGCGATTCAGGCTCCAATGTCTGTATTACACCCTTGACGGGGATTCTGGCTTTGGACCAGTCCATATAAATCTCTCCACCAACTTCTCTCAAAAAAGCTCCTTCCTAGTAGAATTCCATATGCCACTAGGGATATCAGCAACGAGGATGGTCATCTTTACTCTTTTCTCTGGGAATGCCGCAAAGGTGAACTGCATCTTTGATTTGACCAATCAATGGAACCTGTTTGGTTTCCATGGAGTAACATCTACCGAAAGGCTTGGTAAGAGTGAGGCCCAAGGCATGGGTGACCTTTTCCGGCATGACATTATCGAAGCCCCAAAATCAATTATGCAGTTGCTTAGCTTGTGACCATTGATTAGGAGGGAGAGATAAAAAGGTTCAATTTTTCCTAACACAAGTCGAGGCCACATTTATGCGAGATGCAGGAGGAGTGGAAAGGATTCCTTTCGGGGAGACATGGGAAGTTACGGCAGCTTGGCTTTGAATATATTCGGTCAATCTTACAAGTTTCTCAGGTTTGATGAGATATTCAGCCTCAGACATTTGAATCTTGGTCTTTTTAGCATGATCGATTATGTCGAATGTGACCAAGGGTTGTGTTGATGAGGGAATGAGTCCTCACTTCATGGCGTAGGGTAGGATTACTGGTCTTTATGGGAATAGGAGGAGGCTGATTTGGAGGAGAGATAGGGGAAAAGATTTTTTTGTAAAAGACTTAATAGGAGGTTGAGCAGGAAGAGGATTACCTCTTTTAGCAATGGTTAGAGGCGTGTTTAACACAACCTTCTCTTTTTGTATCCTGGCAGCAACTTCTACTTCTTTTCCTTGAGAGCGGGTGAAAAAACATATGACTACCCACTTGCATACCCTTGGGTACCCTCTTCTTCATCAGATTCCTCATCTTCAAATTCCATATACCCGATTGTAGAGTCACCAGTCGGTTCACCGACATCTTGATCATCTTCACCTTGGGATGAAGGTTCTTCATAATTTTGCTCTTCTTCTTCAATCTCGACTAGGGCATTGACTGGAGGAGCCTCAAGTGCCAACCGTGGAGTAGTTGTAGGTAAACACAGCCTTTGGGGGGTTGTTGGAAGTGAAATTTCTCCATGGGATATCCCGGTATGAAGTGTTTGGGAGAAGCTTGAGCTAATTGCTTCTTCAACGTGAGCAAGTCGTTTGCCATCTTCTAGAATGCCGATCTCGATGAAGTGGCTTGAGAAGGAGTTGAAGCTTTAGGCTTGGATGGCTCACATTTTAATTCACCAGATATAAGTAGGTTGTCCTCTATCCGAATGGCAGTAGCTTGAGCGAGAACCAGGGTGGTAATTTGTTCTTGTAAGAGTAAGAAACTTACTCTTGAGCTCATGGCGTTCATAAAGAAACACTTTTGATTTTCTGGCATTAGCATGGCAGGCAGGTGGCACACACGGTTAATTAGTGAATTGAAACGAGTGATAAAATCACGCATGGTTTCATTGACTTCCTTCTTTAGGTGAGTGATCTTGGATAGTAATGCAAACATGTCATCTTTAAAGGCTTATACCTTTCTTCAAATGCAGTTCGTAATGTGGCCCAACTAGTGATAGATCCAAATTTGAAAATGTTGGAACCACTCTACTGCGGGTCCTTGCAAGGTCTCTAGAAAGAGGCGTACTGACACATCTTCATGGGTCACATCCAGGATGCTGCATGACATGATGAATGCAGATATATGTGAATCCATGCTTTGGTTTCCGCTCCCATCAAATTTGGGGAAATTCTTTCGGTTTCCATGAGGGAGTGCATGAACAGGATGTGGTAAAGCAAGAGGGCCCATAGCATTTCCCCATGGTACTGCCATTTGAAAAGCTAGAAAGAGGACGTGAGCCGGAAGTGTGGTTCCACTGAGCAACAAAGCACTGCAAAGGGATGTGGATGCTCCTTGCAAAAAATGGTTCTTTCATGGAGGTGAGACACTTCTGGCTGACCGATCAGCTGAACTCAACGATGAGAAGCATGCTGGTGTAATACTTGAAGTTGTGCCTTTGAAGTAGATCAAAAATAGGATCAACTTCTCCATGAGCTCTCCTACTACGAGTAAATGGTTCACCCACCAGTGTATCTTTCAGATCTGTAATGTTTTTAGAGCAGATTTAAAAACTCTTTTTGGTTGTACTTGCTGATTTTCTGATTTTTCTAACAAAAATCAGCAGCATGTACTTTTCTAAATATTTAATTTTATCCCTCTTTTGAAAACCGATTGTGGTTTAATGACAAAGATCAACGAGGATAAAATGATGGTTAAACTTAGCAAGCTGATTTTCGATCTTAGAGTTGACTTTTGCAAGGGTTTGAAATTTTTTTGTAAAACAATCGAACTCATATCTACGGAAATATACGGGTTTTTGTAAAAACTCAAAAACTAAAGATCTCTAACTAGCCCAGATCTATGGATCTCTGAAGAAAATTTTCAGTTTGGATCACTTTTGCAAAAATTTTTTATATTTTAAGCAAAAAGTTAAGATTTGCAAACAGTAGTGATTTTTGCAGTTTTATCAATTTTCTTAGTTACTTTAGCAACTTGTTAGTGTCCTTTAACCAACACAACACTCACATAGATCTGTCTTCGATCCCCAGTAGAGTCACCAAAAATTGTTGGTCCAAAAATTTGTCGGGAGGGCAGATCTATGGATAGACGAGCCAACAGTGTGCAGGGCATAGCCCCTCTTTGAGACAACAAAGTGAAACTAGTTTATTGCTATTCTACCAGTAGGAATCTGCACAAGTCCTACAATATTCTACCTTCAGGGTTTGGGATCTCGTCCCAGTTGGGGTATTTCCGACTGTGAGCAAAAAGGGAATGAAGGGAAGAGAGGAGATAGGATAGATCTAAAGGGAGAAAAGAAATGAATTCCAAAGCAGAAAGGTCAGAGGGTTTATGTTTTGGGCTGGTAGTAAACAGAGCCAAACCTACTTGCATAAATGAACAAAGCAATACTGATGAACAAATGACAAAAAGTAGAGATAGATCTAACAGAATAAACACACAGATCTGACGTAAGAAAGATCAGATGCACATAACACATGTATTCAACACAAAGTCTTAATATTTGTATTAATGTTTTCTTCTGTTACAAAAAGTACAAAGCCTTTTCTTCTCACTTCTATTTTTCATCTAAAAAATGTCCACCTTGAATACAACAAGTATCCAAGTATATATAGAAGGAGAAGGAGAGAGAAGGCAAAAAGAAACCAACAACTAATTACAAAATATTTACAAAATATCTAAAAGTCAACTGTTGACTTTGGGCAATTTGGTGGATGACAACATCTCATGGTGCAACATGGATGATGTCATCATTTGTGCCAACAAACTTTTAAATATTACAAAAAAAAGCATCCTAGGAGGAAGGAGCCTATTCGTCATCATCCCACGGCTGGAAGGGAGTATCCTACTTCTTCTACTCAGAGAGGAAATATGAAATTGAGCACGATACTCCAAGAATTTGCTAATCATCGGTTGAAGTTGATCCTGAGTAGGACCCTTGGTGTGATCGCCGATGACTTCACAAGTCTCCCGTTCATCTCTGAGTCTTTCTCGGGAGTTTAAAGTATTCATTACCTACCTCCATCAAGTATCCAACAAAATCGCGACAAGCCAGAAGGTTGTTGATAGATTCCGCATCAAAAGTAGCTTCTGACCCTAACCCTTGCGAGATGATCTCCTTAAAGAGCCGAATAGTTTCATCTACCTTCCTCAAGGCGTATGATGGAGTGAGCAAGCCTAGAGACATCCTTAGGACAATCTGCTCCATTTGATGCATTACATCCAAGGCTTCCTCCTTGATTTTATCAATTTTCTCCAAGACAAATTCCATCTGATCGACCCGATAGTCCAAAGCAGCAAGGACTTTGTTGGGTGCTCTTGGGTGATCGAAGATGCCGAATTTCACTAAGTCATCACTCGGGTAGTCGAGCATCTTCTGGAATGTCTCATGTTGTAACCTATCATGGTCCAACTCTTCGGAGATAGGTCCTATAATCACCTGGAGTTCCTTGTTAGCTTGATCAATATTCTAATATAGCTCTGTGAACTTTACGATTACTTCCTCACTATCTTTGAGGATTTGGTCTCTCCAGGCGGATACTGCCATGCCTTGTTTGCCAATCTTGGCGTATTCGTTTATCTTTTCCTAACTAAGGGCCTCAGGAGTTTCAGTGGCAGTTGTAGGAGGTGCACTGCCCATTTTCTGTAGGGCTTGAGAAGGTGTCTATTCTACTCTTTCAGTATCCTCTTCTCTTCCTTTGCTTCCTAAGCTTTTTGCAAAGGGCATCCACTGCAGATAGGCCTCTCCTTGCAGGCTTTCTGAGGACGTTCCCATCATGACTTGTGTCACTGTATAATCTATAGGAGATAGATCCTTTTTATCTTTTGTGGGATCGGATACGTGATCTCCATTACTCTTTCACCTGAAGCACTCTGAGAGAAGCGGGTTATCGGATTTTGCTTCTTAGCTCCTTTTGTTGGGATGACAGAGAAGTCCATAGGTGCAATGGGGACTTTCCTCTTATGTTGGCTCAGGTGCTTGGAGATCCATTCTGGACTTAAGGGAGTGGGACCAGAGGGAGAAGAGGGAATGGAGGCAGAAGAAGGGGCAGCTACAGTGAACAAGGGGAAATGTGTCGAGACACTTGGTGGTGGCATTGATAAAGAAGCCGAATCTCCAACGCTCACAGGGGTAGGAGTCACTGTAGGAGAGGAAACCGTGGGGGTGGAAGGGATCTGAGAGATGAGGGAAGAAATATTGGGGACAACTCCGCGAGGGAAGAGAAGATGGAGGAAGAGGAAGGGGGAATAGTAGAAGATGGGGGAGAAGACACAACCAGAGGAGTGGTTGCTTGAGTGACGCGAGGAGGGGAAGGAGGAGCGGGAGATGGGATGGTAGGAACTTTAGTAGTTATAGCAATGTGGCAAACATCCTGAGTGGATGTGCCCGTTGGAACACTTACCACCGCTTCTTTTTCTGGAGATACCAGGGTTACTACTTACTCCTGGGTGGCAAAAGGAGGACTCTCGGAGCTTTCTCTTGAGTAGTGCTTGATTCCCCTTCTTTGTCTTTCCTTTTCCTTTGGCAAGTGCTTTGGCTTGGCAGGTGCATTACCTAAGGGAGACGTGGTGAAGTCTACCCCAAGGTAGATGAGACCATTATACCTGCACCAATGTTCTCGTGCATTGCAAAGTGCCTTTACCCTTTCCTCAATAGTTTGAGGTGCCCTTTGCTCTGTCTATCTCGAAAAATGGCCAATTGTCCCCATCCATATCTAGATAGACCTGATCAACTTCTTGATCGGTCATTTGGAAACCTTTCGGACAATGGCCACACCATATTGATGATCTCTACTAGGCGAGGCGGGAGTGATCCTTTCTCCTGAGCTCGACCTCGTGATATAGGTCGATGTAGATATCCTCGATCTATGGGATGTGGATCAGATCAAGATTTTCCTTTGGGAGGTAATTGCGAGGATCAAAGGTCGGCCTTTCCGGGAAATTGTGCTTCAAGTTAAGCAACTTCAATTCTACAAACATCTCCCAGGCCTTGGTGTGAGAAGTGCAGGTGTACCTTCCCACTGTGAGGGGGAAAGGAGTTCCACCCTTCTTTCTTTTCAGGCACTTCTCATGATATGTGATGAGCTGTCTGGATAGCTCCAATAGGATCAACTTAGGGCCCACATATCTTGGTAACTTGGTGGGCTCCCCAAGAAGTTGGTGGCTCTGAGATAAGTGAAAGTGGGGAATTGCGTAAATAATGCCCCCACTTCTCTATGGCAGTTACTATGCTCTTGGTCATCCGACCGTGAGTCATATTAGGCCTCAATAGGAAAATGATGCCGTAGAAGAAGGCATCGTTAATCTTGCTGAACTACGTGATGTTGTTTTCCAGTCTCAACTCTGGATAATATTCATATATTTTCACTTGGGGCCACACCCGCATCACTCAGTGCTTTGGGTAATCTCTTTCGAAGTAGTGAGCGTATACCACGTAGGAGTTCATGTAGAACCTCCCCATTGTCGAGAGTTGTTGAGCTACTCAGAGATGGTGTTGCTGATGATCTCTTCCGATTCAAAATGCTTGATCAGAAATCGTTTTTGCTCATAGTTTCCAGATACTTGAGCATCCATTTGTGGAAGTAATGGGCATCAGGAAGCCCAAATACCCTACTTAGGAAGGTTATGGTGTCACTCAGCTCTCTTCGAGAAGTCACTGCGATGAATAACCTACGGCCACCTGGTTATTACCTTCTTATTCTTCGTACACTTCATTCATTAACTACATGCATTTGTCCTCATTTTCATCCCATGCCTTTATGCAGTCTTCTTGGCTTATCGCCACAAAGTGTCGGTGATGGGGGATACCCAACATAATTTCAAAGTGTCTGGGTAGTGAGGTTGATTATAACCTCACCCTTTTCATTCTCGACACACCTTATGTCCTTATTGTAGCAATGGGCCACCACCATCATGAATTTGTTGTTCACCGCACTCACGGAATTCCCCCAAGTGAAGTGTAGACCACTAGCCGACCAATTTTTCCATCCACGGACTACCCGTGACCTTTCTGGTTCTAGCCCAAAAATCCTCCATATCAATGTGGCCAAGTTCTGAATCTTTGATGTCCAAGTCACATTCTGCAAGGGACTCGAGCATCCTGACCCTTTGGTACTTATACTTCATTTCTTCCTCTGTGAGTTTGGCCTTACCCTTTGACTTGGTTGGCCTCTTACTTGATGAAGACATGTGTGAATCTGAGTTTAGCTACTGATCTACAAGAAGAAGGAGCAAAGTCCATCATAGAAGAGCCATGTTAGCTATTAAATCATCCATCAAAGCTTTACAGAATGAAGAGTTAGCAATTTAGAAGCTTCTGGGTGCAGGGCGTAGCTATACTGCAGGCTGCAGGGTCATAAAAGCAAGGCACACTATTGGAGAGTGTTGCATGGAAGAAAACAATGCAAAAGGGCACAAGGCATAGGAATACTACACACAACATTCAATGTTGGTGTAAAAGGATGTGTGCCTACACCATATGAAAGGTTTAAACTGGGCGTAGATAATTCTGTGTTGCAATGCGGCAGGATGCGCCAATGGTGCAGATATGGAACATGTGTTGCAAATAGTTATGGTGCGTGCCAAAGGGGCACATGTTCAAATGATGCATCATTGAGTTAAGATGCAATTTCTTAGCTTTGGCATGGCGCGAGGAAGAGAAGAGTCTGCATAACATCACATGCTGGTGTAGTTGGAGTTGCGCTTACGCGCTTCATTAGGATTTTGGAGTTTTATAGGGTTAAGGAAGGAACATGCATGCTACGAGGGATAATGTGCCCTTTGCGCGACTGTGTTTTGTGCAACATTGATGGCATTTGTGCCAAAGGAAAGCCGTGGCTTTGGATTGTAACAACTTTAGATTTTCTCTCTTTGATTGGTTTTTGGCTTTATGGCTTCCTTTAACATAGATTTGGACAGTAAGGGGGAAAAGGGAAAGAGGATGAAGGACCATTTTCGAGACCAAAGCCCTCCAGGCCAGCAGATCTGGAAGGAGGGTGAAACCGGTTTGGGGGGAGCTTTGATTTGTGAAAAGGGTTGGAGGTTGTGTTTTATTTTATGTTTAATTTCTTTGTTTTTTAACAACCACCACCTCTTAAAAATAGCCAAAAAAATCCATAACAATCAACACAAGAAGAAGCAAGGACCACTTACCAGGAATATATAGAATGGAAGAAATGATGCGGGGTCCACGAATGTGACATAAAGCGACACGGGGATGACAGAGCGCGACGACAGTGTAGAGAAAAAGTTTTTTCACATTTTTTCAATCATGAAAATGATAGGGCGGATGCGCCTATATATAGAAAAAGGCATAATAAATGTGCCACAAAATTTTTGGTTTGGCACACCAAAACGGATGTCAACATTAAAATTTTGCACACCAAGGGCGTGAAATTTTAGTGTCGACATTTGGTTTTTTTAGCGCTTTGGCACCATTCAAGGGCGCAACAATTTTAGTGTCGACAGGGTGGCGCATGCACCTCAGCCGCAGTTTGAAAGGTGCATCATGGGAAGGCGCAACATTTTTTATGTCAACACGATAGAGGTGCGTGGAATAGGAAGAAGGGGTGTAAATTCATTTGATGTTGCATGAACAAAATTTGTGCCCAGCCAAAAAAGGACCAAAAGACTAAGTTTGAAAACTAGATTCATTCGGAAAGGGATTTTTATGCCATTTAAAGAAATGAGAAAACCAATATCAAATCCAACCTGGAAGCATAGAGTAATGGCAAATCCAGTTGTTTTATTCTTTGTCCCCTCAACTTGTCTTTTCTTTCTCCTATGTTCACGTGAGTCCAAGGGATTGGGAATGCAAAAAGTAGTAGAGAGAAGGTGATGGAGTAGTGGTAGCTTGATGGAAACGTGGTAATAATGCAAGTGGAAGAGAGATAACATAAGTGAATAGAGCTTGGTTATGTAATTTCTAGCAAGAAAGTGGCAACTCAATAATGCAAGAATACACAAAAATGATCTTCGTCCATTTTCTTGAAAAAAAATGCTCAATTTATAGAATTTTGGTTGGGCAGTGGTTGAATCCATCTGGCATCCAAAGGGTACCACATCAATAGTGAACAGGGATTTTGAACTATCAATCACAAATTAAAAGTGAAGAAGAGATAACCACAAGGCAATCAAGGTTAAAATCAACCAAAATGGGTAAGAAACATGCATGCAAAGTGAAGTTAAGTGAAACAACACATGCCTAAAGTAACGTTGGAACATTCTAGAAAATGTGCATAGGACCATTGCCTGTCGGGTGGTGGTTACAAAACCACCGTCCAGATAGGGCAGCAGCTTTTGACACTACAAGTCAAAACAGAGCTAAAAAAGAAGCGGGAAGCTAATAAAAGTGTGCAAAGGCTAGGTAAGGTAATATAGGCTACAAATATAAGTTACAAGTAGGTTTAAGAGCTTGAACACCTTCTAAAAAGATATGAATCATAATTGAGGACCTTTTTAACCATCTCCTAATAATGTAGCACATGCAAATTTGGGTGCATATAGTTCATAAACACTTTTTCTCCGCATCACTTCTAACAAAGGGATGACACGTGTATGTTTTCCACAATGTGCCCAAACTCTGTGTCATTGTTACCTACTCTATCCCGTGAACAACTTGTTCCTACGTGGACTGCATCTGGAGTGTACGCTTTCTATTTTATGCATTATAATAGACATCAAAAAACTCTCGAAGTCATCTACCATACTATAATGATCCCATGAGATTTAGGGAAACTTTTCCCACTGATTTTATCTTCAGATCACACCTCCCCACTAGGGAGGATTTTGTCCCCAAAAATCTTCTTTTCTTCTACTTTTGGATCTAGAACTTTGTGTTGTGTCAAAGAGATCTCTACATTTGACTTGATGGTCTTCAAACTGTTACTCTTTCAATCAAATAATTAGTTCGATCTTGGGACCTATGGCACTTGGGACCACTACCTTCTATTGCACCAATTTGATGTTGAAATTTCCAAATCAGGATAAATAATCTTCATTTGGTCTTTATGAGGACTTCTTAATGTAGCTTTACTTACCATTTTTTAAGAAAACACTAGGCATGATAAACATGTCACGAAGTGTTTACTTACTTAGTGTCTCTAGTCTTGTGTCTTCTCCTTAAGATGAGGTATATTTTCCCTTGTCTTCATCATCCATAACCCTTTTGGCATGTTTCTTTTTCTTTCCACACCAAATCACACAATGGTTATTGGATCCATAGTAGCACAAGTGGATATGTCCACAATAGCTCTGGGCTTATTGTGGGCTTCTTTTTGTAATCAAAGAAGACATGATCACACTTCTTAGGGCTTTCATATTTTTTGTTGTTCTCATCATTCTTCAAATATTCTAGTCTGCTCCCTACCGTAAGCTACTTCGGGAGGATTGGTTTCTGGGCTCTACACTGGATGTTGTCTTAGAGCTTTCTCCTACCTCATTTTTGTCACGGTTGTATCTTAAACCCACATATCGAGGTATTTCCTCCACATGGATAGGGTTAGCTATACCTTGGCTATTCACACCAAAGCCTTTTCCTTCATATCCCATTTCAAAAATAATTTTTGATCATACACCTCTAGTGTATTTTTGAATTCACCAAAAGTAGGATTCGAGATTCATGGAAAGGAAAATTCAATGAATCACTTACAGTATCTTGAGATCGCTTTCTATTTTTTCACCTCTTGATGACTTCTCCTCTGTTCCATGGCCTCCACCTCTGCGAGAGATAAGTTGGAATGTTCCTAGTGTCAATGAGTGACACCCTCCTATTGACTTCAAATTTTTGTACAACCTCCAAATTCTACACAGAGCTAAGTCAAATCTAGTGTCATCAAAAATCTCAACAATAATACGACTCTCCAACACAAACTTGTAAGAAACTAACTTGGAAATACACCCAAAGTGTATGAAGAATCTGAGCTCCATAATTTTATTCTCTAGTGTTATCTCATGTCCCCTTGGCTCCACGATTGGACTTTGGGCTTACACGAGAAGGATAAGGCATCAAATGGCCTTTACAACTATCGGTGAGTTAAAAATAATTAACTCCCATTTTACAATAATGCCTATAATAATAGGTCTTAATTATTCATCATTCATATTAAATAATAGGTCTTATATCTTCAAATATTCATGCCTATAAAATAGGTCTTAAAATGCCTATCAAAATCTTCACACCTCTCTCTTCTTCACTCTTTGTTTGATGAGAAGAGCTTGTGCTTGATATGAGAGGGGGTTTAAATACCCCAACTCATCCCACTTTTCTTTTTGAAAACATTTATCACGTGGCTCATAACCAACTCACTAAGTTGGGTGAGTTAGTTAAGGTGCTTGCATTGCGAGTGGGAGGTTGGCGGTTCAAACCGTCGGACTATTTTTACACCACCAAGCCCACATGTCTACGTTGAGTCATCCAAATTTTTCCCACAATCTGTTGCACAATGTTATCCTTACATCTGCTTTGTTGAGTTGGTCCGCCACGTTGCCAATCTACCTAGCATGTGTTATGCTTGTTTCTCTGAGCTCATGTATCCACATTGTTTTTACCACCCGCCTCAAATTCTAGTTGCTCTTCACCACATTGCATCTGAGCTTCCTG
Organism: Taxus wallichiana var. yunnanensis; assembly: GCA_018340775.1. NCBI lineage: Eukaryota > Viridiplantae > Streptophyta > Pinopsida > Cupressales > Taxaceae > Taxus > Taxus wallichiana. The sequence continues at coordinate 745,488,639 of CM031244.1, read as the reverse complement.
TTGTCACTCACTAAGTACTCATCTAGACCAAGCTATCTAATGATCCCACTAAGTTTTTTCGTGGTTAGTGGGATTCTTCCCACATGTGATGGGTGGAGGGTTTGTATAGCATTTTTAAGGATGTTAACCTCCTCATACCCACATGGCTTCGATCACGTTATCTCATTTTACTCGCCATATCTCATCGGGTTGTATGGGGATGGTTGGTAACTCATCCCATCTCATCTATATAGCTCACCATGAATTATCCCTATGTTTCTTGACCAGCTCGGAATCTAACTCACCAAGTAGCTCAAATATGAGCTCGATTCTTAGCTCAATCTTAGCTCGCCGAGTAGGTTGATGAGCTACTTGGAGTACTATGGTGGTTAGGTCCCCTCTGAAACAAGAGTGGACCCCACTATTACAAACCTTTTTACTATGCCTGATGAAAATTGGAGGTTTGTAAACACTTTTTTTCTGAATCACTTCTAACGTCAAGATGACACGTGTCTTTTTTCCACAACGTGCACAACCTTAATGTCATTGTGCCATGCTCTATCTTGTGAACACCTTGTTCCTATAAGGATTTCATTTGGAGTGTAAGGTTTCTATTTTACGTGTTCCAATATGCTCCGAAAATCTCTCGAATCCATCTATTATACTTGTAATGATCCCGGAGATTTAGTAAAAAAATTCTGTTGATCTAATCTCTGATCATTTGCGCATGATATTTTTCTATTACATAAAATTTTGGGACTAATAATTTTAGATAGGGATCTAAGGATGACCTCTCGGTTTTGGAAAACATTGAACTTTACATTAGGAACAAAATTGAATTTTAGTTCAACCTACCATCCTGAAACATATAGACAAATAGAAAGAGTGAACCAAGTTTTGGAAGATATGCTCGAATGTATTGCATGGATCATCAATACAAATGGGAGGAATATCTACCATTGGTTTAATTTTATTATAATAAAACCTACCACTCCTCACTGAAAAATGGCTCCATTTGAAGTGTTGTGTATGAACAGAAAGTGTATAACTCTTATTAGTTGGAATAACACAGAGCATAAAGAGGTGGTGGGTCCATAAATTTTGACTTAAATGGAAGATCAAGTTGAGCTCATTTGTGAGTGCTTAAAAGAAGTTGTCAATAGGAAGGAAAGATACACTTTGATTTAAAAAGGATTGATAGAAAAATTGAGCAAGGAGAGAATGTATTTTTTACAGTAAAACCCAAAAAGATCTCTATTTCATTTGGAAAAGTTTCCAAGTTATCTCCTAGATATGTAGGACCCTTTGAAGTCCTCGACATTAAAATTATCTTGGCTTATATATTAGTTTTATCTCCTGCATTATCCATGATGCACAAAGTTTTTCATATATCTTTGCTTAAAAATTACGTTTCAAATATATCACATATTATTAATTTGAACTCATTACAGGTTCAGGACCCGGAATCATTGTATTTGAACCAATAAGAGTGCTTGAAACTCACAAATTGCATCTCAAAAATTGGTAATTTTCTTAATGTAAGGTCCAATGGGACCAATATTTTGATAACAACACAACTTGGGAGAATATGGATGATATGATGACTTTTCTTTCTTTCTTTTTTAGTAATCAAAACTATTTTTTATAATTTGTGGTGGAATCATTAAAAACTATTTAATACCTATTATAAATAAATGGAAATTTAAGCCATACTAAATAATTTTTGGGAATTACTTACTAAGATAAGGTTGATACAACCAAGTTTTAGAACTTTGATTGGTTAAATTCTAGAAAAATCCAATTTATGAGAAAATTGAATTGTATTCTTCAGTGTTATTTTTGAATTTTTACTTATGATTGATATATTAGCAATGATTATAATTAAATCATCGAGACGATGATTATTTTTAGAGGGGAAGCATGTAATATCCTGGATTTAATTAAATTCAATTGTTGCATTCCTAAAAGCTGTTGTGATGAATATTAATACATTTTGCGTTATTTTTGTCTAATAAGGGATTTTCTAGTGATGATTTATTGAATTAATAGTGTGTGTGTGTGTGTGTGTGTGTGTACATATATATAGTTATGTATATTTAAATACATACATACATACATAGATATATATCACACACACACACACACACACACACACACACACACACACATACACACATACATACATATGTGTGTGTGTGTTTGTGTTTGTGTGTGTCATATTAAACGGTCATAGATCATTTAACAATTTCCTTTTAACCACACTAGCACCTTAACACGTCAACATTATTGAGGTGGCGGGTGTGTTGAGGTGGCGATTTGGTGGATTGAGTGACATTGGTAAATTGTGGATGCACCACCATGCGAGTTAGTTGGTTTGTAAATTTTTATTAATCTTAAGTTCTGAGGCAAATTTTGAGCGGTTGGTTATTGAAGTTTACGGTTTTATCGGTTGGTTGTTAAGCAATGAAGAGGCATGGAATGTAAGAGGTTTGTTGGGAATTTATTACTGGTAGATGCCTTGGAAAACATAAGCTTCCTTGAGAAGCTAAGGCATGCAATTAACTCCTTGTTTCAATCCATTCGACTATTTCTCGGGAGCTCTGTTTAGGGTTGTGCATGGAGTTTTTCAAGGAAATCTATTTTGAGTGACTATTGTATGTGATTTATTGTTGTTATCTCCAATAAACATGGCATTTTTAGTGTTTAAATATGTTGGTGGAAGAGTTAGTAGTGTTTTAAAGCTTTCAAATTAGAAATTCATAGAGACGTTTTAGGCAAGAAATATAGGCATGGGTTTTCTACTCTTACTCTTTGTTGTTATTTTGATGATGTAACTAAATGTTTTTGGCTCTGGTTTATTATTTGAAATCTGAATATTTTTTTGTATTTTTGGATTGTGAAATCTGGAAAATGAATGAGTAAATAGTTAAATATATTTCAGATTTTTATTGTTATTTGAGATCTTGTAGCTGCTTACGTCCTTGTTTTCATATGAGAAATTTAGAAAAAGAATTAGACTTAGTGATAGGTCCTTTTTGGAGCATTGTTGTTATCATTCCTTCTCAGAACACATTTTTGGATTTGGTTTATTTTTTTAATCTATAAAATGAATGAGGAAATAGTTGAATTCATTTTGGGTTTTTATTTTATTTTTAGATCTTGAATCGCATGCGTCCTTGGTTTTGATATAATAAATTTGGAAAAAGAATTATAGTTAGTGACAACTACTTTTTAGAGCATTTTTGTTATCATTCCTTCTTAGAACATGTTTTTGGATTTGGTTTATTTTGTGAATTTGGAAAATGAAATAATAGTTAGATACAACTCCTTAGAGATGTGTTGTTATCATTTTAAATACGGTTTTGAGTTTGGTTTATTTCATGAAATGCTGGGAAAATAAACAAGAGTTTTACAACTCTTTTTAGAGCATATATATTATCATTCTTTCTCTGCATATGTTTTTGGATTTGGGTTATTATGATCTACAAAAAGAAATAAGAGTTAGTTTTATAGCTCCTTCCTTGAGCAATTTTGTTATTGCTTATTTATGTTATGAATAAAGCATGGAGGAAATACCCTATTGATTGTTTGGATTAAATTGGTTTTATGTTTTTTTTTTTTAAACCATATTTGGTTTTGGGAAAAAGTATGGTTTTATATATTATGGATTTGTTGTTATGTCATATTATTCTCTTTCTCATGGACACGTTGATTTAATCAATTATGTTTTATGTGTGGGTTTTAAAACTTAGGAAAAAGTGTTATAGGGAGTTATGGGTTTATTGTTTTACATTTGTCTTCTATTTGGGAATAGTTAAACGAAGTTTCAGTCCTAAACTGGAAATATTTTGCTGATTTGAGACTTGAAAGGATGAAGGTTATAGAAAACGTAAATTGTCTTCTTTTAGTTGATTGTTGCTTCAATTTTTGGAATATGGAAATGAAGGAACAATTTTCAACTCCATTATTATTGAATTAGTAATGAAAATGACCTTTTCATACAGTATGTATATGTTTTAGTTTGGGACAATCTTTGGTTTATCGGTATTAATATAAATGAATAATGGCTTGATTTTGTGATAGCTAAGCATAATTGTTTTGAGTTAGTTTGGGAAATCTTAAGAAGAGGATAAGGGGTTATGTCTCTTTCTATTATTTATTTCGAGATATGTAATATGATTGAAGATTATTTTTATTATTGATGTACTCTTTCTCCCTTCTTGGGACTAGATATTTTGGTTATCTTCTGTTACGATTAAATGAGTCCTTACACGGGATTGTATATAATTCTTGTAAACAACTATATATTCAACTATGCTGAAATATGAGTTGTTAGATATATCGTGGTCATTATTGACTATCTGCATTATGAACTTTCTAGTTGTTATTAATAGCGGGAAAGTTGGAAAATATTGTGAGTTATTACATATTTCTAAATGATGTTTTGTGATGTAGTATATGATCCATTATTGTCTAAATGTCTAAGTCATATTGGTTGGTTGTATACAGTAATAGTGGACACAATGTTTTTATTTAATTAGAGGTTTCATTAAGATATGTTTTTAAGGTAGATTTCATAATAGAAACTATGGAGTTTACGATTATAACTTATTGATTAAGAATAATCTTAGCCAATCTCTTATTATGTTATTTCATTATAATTACATCATAGAATAAGAGTATGCGGACTCATGCCAATTCATATGAACTGACCCATATCTATCTCTCTCCTACAGTTTTGTAGGAAATGTCGGCATACTTGAAGTAACTGCTTGGATTAGATTATGTGATTGTTTTTACGTCTTGAGTTATTTGGAAATAAATATGAAAGGATTATTTGTAATCAATTTGATTAAGTGATTGAAATATCATTACATCTTAAAAAGGGAATTATGGCCCAATGTATTATTCTTGTTGATTAGTGTAAATCATTATTAATGAAGATTGGGATATTTATCCCTTATTTGTAATCTGGTCATATGACTCATTGACTTATCTTTTCGAACTGAAAATGTGGATATTATACTTATAAAGTTGATTACTTAATTAAGTTGATATTATCTTAAGATACGATATTATCTCTGATTTCATAAATTTAGAAAAATAATCAAGCAAATTGAATATTGACTGATAAACCAAAAGGAAACAATGGAAATGAAATAAATATGTTTAAAGTACTTTATAGTAATAATGAATTAATCATGACGAGTAAATGAACTTAAATGACTGGTATGAAAAATGAATAATGGTTCTACTCTAATAAAAATTATTAAGGTTTATAAAATGTACGATAAGAGGAACTAATAATAGTTAGTACCTCGTTGAGTTCTTATGAAACTGTTATGGAAACCTATTAAGTATTGTGAAATAATACTTTTAAATGACTCGTTAAGGATGACTTAGTTATATTACTTAATTGATGTAACCTAAGTATAAGGAGTGTCGAGGCGTAATGTTCCTACATCATCTCGCTAGAATCTTAGCTTAGTGCCAACTTAGGATGGCTACATGAAGGGTAGTGAGGATGTAATGATGGGTAATCATTATGTGGTCAATATGTTTCCCTTAAGAATACTAAGATGGCATACATTAGATTCTTTACATTTAGGGAAAAGATCCAGTAATGGACTCTCCCTCTTCTTAACTAGTTCACCTTCTTAAACAACAATGAATCTAGATAATTGTATTGAGATGGTTATGTGGTGATGGAAGACAAGTTTTGTAGACTTGTTGTGTGGTCTCGAAAATAAGTTTGTAAAGCAATGCTTGAAACTCTGCCAAAGTAATGTAATAGGTGACTACATTTTCTAATCACCAATCCCCTATATGAACAAAGTGTTAGATATCGGATGGAAGCTACATGAAAGTCTTCTAAGTAGGCACTTAGGAGATGCACATAGTTCTCATAACTTGTAAAATGTTAAACCAAGTATACAAAATTATACACACTCGGTTAGAGTGACTTAAGGGAGATCGTGGAGATTTGGATATACCCTTACAACTACACATGGTTATTATATGTTATCAGATGGATTATGAATATTTTAATAATGTTGGATTATTTAACAACAAGCTAAATAATAATGTTAAACATTGGTAGCATTAATTGTATATTAAGGGTATGTTTTAAAAAAATCCCCTTAATTTGGATGATCATAACATGGGTGCTATAATATTCACCCCTAAACCTGAAATAACCAATTTGGAAGTGGTTTCAACCACTTCCAATCATGTTTCCCAACTTTTTTTGGATCACCAATGATTATAACTAATCATTGATAATTTTATATAAACTTATCAACTACACTAAATAAAGATCCCCGGACATTCCAACGAAGCCCGACCCTTTAGAGATTAGAATGACATCATCTTCAACATACTAGAATTTTTCCAAGCCTTTGAGAAGCTCACACTACCATAATATATCCATGTATCATTATCATTTGTATTGTACATCATAAACAAGGTATTTATATCCTTTATGTGTTTCATTATGCCTATGTGCCTCCTCTAAGAACATCTCATTCATAGAAATAATAATCTAAAATCTCAATCAACATCTATTTGAATTTTTTCATTTCTATAGAAGTCACTAGTGATTCCTTGAATCACCAGCGATTACCTAAATCACCCATAATTCCTTTGGATCACCCAAAATTCTTGTCTTCATAGCCTTTTTCATTGCACACTACATACTTTTAATCATTATCATGATTTTTTTCTACTAATTTCTATATTTCAAGTGTTTGTTGTCTATAGATAACTATTCCAGGTGAAGCATATCCCATCAATAGCATTTATGACCTTTTGATCATTTATGAACCCTTTTTTGGGATCAATATGACATCGCACAAGAGTTGAGCCTTTGTGTCATCATCCTAACACCAAACCCAAACAACATTGAGGATCAGCTGGAAATCATCTAAGAAATATAATATGTCACCAAATAGGAGTGGATAAAATATTTTGAGAAACTTCACTTTGTCACGAGACCTAGCCTAGGCCATCTACTATGTAGAACAAGGTCTTCTTATCCCTATGGAAGATTGGTATTTGTTTATTCATTGTAATTATCTTAATATTGTAATTTTATCATATTATCTATTTCATCATTTATCATTTGATTATCTAAAATGAGTTGACACTCATCAAAGGAATCCATTTAGTTCCTGGAGATTGGCCTTTTCCAAGAATCTCATCATCATATTATCTGATATTTGTCTTATCCAATTATCTCTTTGTGGGTAGGTTATCTTATTTGTGGTAAGGAGTCTCTCACATCCCATTTATACCATACATCTCGGCATTCCATTAACATAGGTATTGTTAAACCCTACTATCCTCCAAGTTTTGGTGATTTGATATGTGTAATAAAGTGAACCAAAATCTACCACAAAGACCACCATTAACGTGGGGGTCAAGATCTTCCAACAATAGTGAAGATATTTGGGGCACTAAACCACATCGAGGTGAATCAATAGGGGTATTCATGCCGGATGAGTGGATAGAACCGGAGAGGAAAGCACATGAATTTGGTGTCATGTAAGAATATATTTCTTCCACCATATCTAGTTTGATTGATTTAGGTGACTCAATTTTTTGAGAAGAAGAAGTGGACATATTTTATAATTAAGATCTTTATGAAGATGAAACCAAATTAGAATTCAACACATCCATGGAAGTAAAGAAGAAGCATGTGCGCAATATAACACTAAGTAAGAAGGTGAAAAGCAAATCAAAACCTCATGCACTTGTTATATCCATGAACCTAGAGATGAAGTACCCAAACTTTATAATATGTGCATGGTATTGGAAGAACATGGTACACATGTGAAAAATAACAAACTTTAATCACTGCATTCTAGGGCTTGAGGCTACCTTATTGCAAGATTACATGTGGTAGAGAGATACAAAGAAAACCAAAGGGGGTCATCTTTGATGATATTTTAAAGTAGAAACATGAAAATTTTGGAGTTTTACATTGATATGAACTACCCTATTTTGGATAGCCCAAAAAACTAGTGTAGTTTCTATTTCACTCGTGCATGAAGGATACTTTTTCTTTTGGGATAGAGAATGAGAATACCTACCACATGCATCAAAAATTAAATTAGGTTAGTCTACATAGGGGATGACCTTGGGTTAGATCTACATGATGGTAAAGAGGTTGAAAAAATAGGGGACTTCTTAAAATACAAGAGGAGAGGGTGCACATTCCCCATTGCAAACATTGTGAATCCAACAATGATGGTTGTAGCATGCCTTATCACTGCTAAGCCATATGGGTTGAGATAAATAATATTTTTTACATATCGTGTACAAATTTACCACTTCCATCATGCATGTATTGAAAGCTCCTTGAAGACTCCATGTTCCTACTTTTAAAAAGGAAAAAGAAAAGAAGAAATTTTCTTTTGGACTTAATTGGAGGATATGGTTGCCACCTCCAAAACAAAGAAATCAATATCCTTCACTTTAGACATGTGGACTAATGAGCCAAATTTTACATCCCACTTTCAATCTTGTACAAAAATATAGATGAATTCATTGAAGGGTTGAAATTGGCCTTTGTGGACACTTTTTAGATTCCGCAAACATAGGTTAGTGACACACTATTGAAGATTGTTAGAAATTTTCTATATAAATGCCTCTCAAATAGTGTTGATAGCCATGTGTAGAGAGAGCATGTAAATGAGTTAACCAATGAAATCCAAGAAACTAAGAAAAAATAGCAACATAGACCAAGGAATATAAGGAGTTACTATAAAAGCACACATGTGACAATTTAAAGGCCTTGAATCTCTATAAATGAATCCTTACTAATGAACCCAAACTAGCTTGAGACATACCATTAATTCCAATGGAAGGTGTGGAAAAATAGAAGAATTTATCATCTAGTTGCTAAAGCAGAGAGAAGAGGAATGAGGAAATTGTGCACAACAATGTAAGGAGGATAGAGACAAAGCAAAATCTCTCTGTGTGGAAAAAACTAAATATTTATGCGGACTTGGTCACAAATCTTTATGAAAAGGTCACGTATGTAGAAAAATTTGTTCAAATGGTTTGTTAAGAAAACTAAAATCATTTAAGCATGTATCCTCCCTAAGATACAAAATAAAAATGCTTTAGGTAATCAATATTATATTGGCTATCACAAATAAAACAAGTAGGGATAAATTGTTCCATGATATTGAATATATAGAGGAGGAAATATGTGCAAAAAAGATAAGATCAAGTAGTGCTTGGGATATTTGAAGATACCTCCAAGGAAGAAAGTGCACTTGATAATGTTAAAATATAAGTAGGGAAGACATTGTAGATATTGGGAACTAAGGTCCAAGATCCTTATAAAATTACAAAATCCCCGAAAGAGCTAGTTGCACACATCAACAAAGTTAGGCCTCTCTTTTAAACAAAATTAGATAAAAATGGAAGGCACACAAATATCAATTGAGGTAGAAGGAACCAATTTTTTTTTTAAGAATATGATAAAGTTTTACTTGAGGGAAAGCAACTGGTTTAGTGTGGATTAATGTTGAGTCCCAAATTTTTAGGCTTATATACAAATTTTAGCTAAGTCCTAAGAAGACACCAATTTTAGATCATGTGCACCTTTTGAGAAGTTATGATAAAATTGCATGCCCGTGTTTTGAACTAAGGCAACAAAACTACACATATAAAGATAGGAAGGTGGGACCAAGATTCCGATGCACAAGGATTTGTAAAAATAGGAATAACATGAAGAAGAGTGTAACATGCAAGAAGTGACATGTAATGTAAAGATCAATGTGTAAAAAGGACAACTAGATAACTCCATAGCTATTATTGGAATTTTGTGCATGAAAACGTAAAACTAGGGACACGTGAGATAATAATGTAAGAAAAATTAACTAGGGAGTGCAAGCCCCAAAGTGATATTTTATTCCATGCAAACATGTTTTCTTGTGTTTTTGCATGGGCAAAATTCACTAGAAAACAGGATAACCATACCATAGTGTCGAAAAATTTCATTGTTACACCTTTCCAAGACACCCTCTAGGTCATCCTTTTCCTTATATCAGTCTTATCCTATCATTAAAATGGTCTATATGTGTTTTTCATCCATTCCCCTAGGTTATTTAGGAAGAAAATATCATTCAAGAACTTTTGGAGCAACAGTATCTAAAAGTGGAGTTTCAAGCAATCTTAGAAAGGGATATCATCAGCCTTCCTAAGACAAGTGTAAAATCTCTAGATTAGATCAAAGGAAAAAAATCATCAAGGAGAAATATTCAAGATCTAGGAACATAAAGGAACTGATTTTGGAAGATTCTGGAAAGATGCGGAGGTTTAGGAGCGAACTCACTGAAAGCGGTTTTTGAGGTCGAAGGAGCTTGCACCGCGGAAGAGTACTTGAGCTTCAAGAGGTGATTCTAGGATCTTAGGAATTAGTTTTGAGCCCAAAAATATATCATTGGAAATAATTTTAAATCCTCTACATGGACATAAAAAATAGATCAATCCCAAACCCCATACTTTTTCTAGGTAGCTCATTCTTTCCATGCACAACGGGCGATCCCAAGAACAAATGAGGTTTTTAAAGGTTGTAAATAAGATAATAAAGTAATATAATCCATCCCATCCTTCTAAAAATTTATTTTCCATGCAAAATCATATAAATAATCATGCAAAAATTCATTTGGGAGCTCAAGTTATGGTCTTTTCAAGTCGGCCCTCAAGGTATGTTCTTCGATACTTAGTCAAATTTCTGAGGGATGCGTGGAAACACAAGGTTGAGGTGAAATTTTTTGTCCTCATTTTCCCTCTAAATGGGGAAATTATGGATAAAAAGTGCACCTTCCCCTCTTTAATCACTTTGGTCACACCATATGACCCCGGTGGCTCAGTTAAGCACCTTTGACTAGTTTGACTTCCTCCTCCACCAACTCCCTAAAGTGGAACAACCAGATTTGCACAGAAACAAATTAATAATTATTATTCTTATTCTAATGAATACATAACATAAACAATCCCATATATGTATTCTTTTACATCCCTAAAATATAGGAAACTTCCTCAACTAAATATCTCACTAGTTTCCTATATTTGTGAGTTGTTATAACTCACTCACCAATATACCTATGTGATTATAAATCACTTACAAACTAATATGAATCCATATGTGAGCACTAATTTAATTATTTCCTAACATTCCCCCTTAGTGTGAACATGGGGAAAATTTGTCTTTGTACTTGCACCTACTTTCATGATTAGGTGATTTTTACTATAGGATGATCACAAACCCATTGTATGGTTTTCAAATGGTTGACCACGAACCAAAAATGGTGGTTTTACAACTGGAGTACCACAAACCAAAAATTAAGGTTTTCAAGTGGTTTACCTACAACCACATCATGATGTGCCAAGTACTATTATCAGCCCTCATCTCATTTCACCGTGGGAATAACATAGGAAATTTTGTTGAAATTTGCTACTCATACACAAACTCAAAACTAGAAATGGAACATTGGATCATGTTCCCCCTCAATGTAAAATTTCCACTTATTTAAAATAGGAACACTACAAATTGTAACACACCATGTACAATTGGAAGAAAACACAAATCTGAAACAAAATCTACCACCAAACCTTTGATGCGGCCCCGCTTGGCGGGGTGACAAAAGGTCATTAAATGACCTCCTTCCTCTAATGCCTCCGTCCTCTAGTGTGAAGCTGCTAACTCAGCTGAATTTGAACATGGAGCTCAATGTTTCATTCCTCATTCGGATGTCGGGTAACACCAAAATGCGTCTCGATTATTGAATAGTGAGGAAAATTTTATTTTATTTTTTAACAAATTTTGACTCCACAAGATGATTATAATTTGAACAATGACTTCTAACATTGACAATATGGATTTACTTGGACTCGATGATATATTGACACAAAATGAAAACTTAGATTCTTGACTCCAATACTACAAACTATTTTTAACTTTTGACTTGATTTTGATAAAAACAATAATTGACTCAACAATACGACTTGGTACTTTTGACAACTAAAACAATTTCCAATAAAAATTGTATTTATACTCAAATCTTATTAAAGTGACATATACTACAGAAATTAATGAGAAACTTTTAATTTTTAAGACAACCAATAAAAAAGACTATTATGCAAAACCATCGACTATCTAACATCTACCACTAGGTGACAAGAAATTTAGACCTCATACTATAACAATTACATGACACTTAGACTCAAGCACTATATGTAAGGAAAGACACGAACCTTGATAGAAACCAAAGAAATAAAATTTGGTTGACTTCAATGAAATTCACCGTGAACATACGAGAGAAAAGAACTTTTTTGCATGGATATTGTAGGAGTTTATGTTGAACAGATTTGTACATGGATGTGATTCAAAGGCATGAGGATAAATAATATTGTTGTGTAGATCTTTGTGAAGATCATCAACAACATGAAAATGTGGAAGCTGAATGGATCTTCCAAACAAGCAAATATTCCAAACACCTTTTGATATTTTTCAATGTAAATCACGTGGCGAGGTGTATTTAAGATCTGCAAACTAGATGCTTAATAAAAGATGTTAGAAAAATCTGAGGATCTATGACCTTAGAGGGAACATTACATATGATTTCTTCTTCTTTCAGTGCCTTCCAAATATTGAGCACCCAACTCAACATTTTAAAAATAAATAAATAAAAACACCCAAAATTTTCCCAAATTTAGAGAATTTTCTATTCATAACCTTATGCAGGCTTGAATACGAACATGTTGGGCAGAGATGCATATAAACTTGACTATGAATTCAAAGACGTTTTCTACAAATGATTGTTACTACTGAGCTCCACCAGGTAAATCAATAGCACCTCACATTGTTCCTTATGCTAGTGGTGAAATAAGAGAATATGATGCTACCAAGGTTGATGCAGAAATGAATGAATCAGGGCCTCTAGGCATGCTAATGCCATATTTTTAATCTCATAATGTAAATCTGTCATAAACAAAACACAATATATGTAATGTAATGAAAATCCTTAAATATCACAACACAAATCTCATATCTCAGACAACAAAGGATAACCAAGTTTCCTTGTAGAAAGATTATTCCTCCATCACAAAAATAGGATTAAGCTTCTCATTCTAAATAAAGTGGAACAACTAGATTTTCACAAGAAACAAATTAATAATTCTTCTTCTCATTCTAATGAATACACAACATAAACAAGCCCATAAATGTAGGCTTTTACATCCCTAAAATATAGGAAACTTCCTCAACTAAATATCTCACTAGTTTCCTATATTTGTGAGTTGTTATAATTCACTCACCAATATACCTGCGTGATTATAAATCACTTACAAACTAATATGAATCCATATGTGAGCACTAATTTAATTATATCCTAACACTCCCACATGCATGCCACTTGTTAGGTTGGAGCTAAGCCACATTTTTCTTCCCCTATTGTCCCAAACCAAGGGGAAAATGGGGGAAAATTGTGTCCCACCCCTTGGTTTCCTTCCGGTCCTTCATACAACCCTAAACTAGCCCCTAGGTGCTTATTTTTAGCTCCTCCCTCCTTTCCTCTTGTCAAACGAATGAGCACCACTTGTCACAAAAGGATAAGAAACATTTTTTTGCACCTATTATCCCAAACCAAGGGGAAAAAGGGACAAAAAATGTGCCCCACCCCCTCTCATTGTGCCAAAAGCTATATATTCCAGACTTAGCCATTTTTACGTTCATTCCCCCACACTCTCCCTCCATTGCGAAACTTTCATCAAATCCATCCCCCACCATTTTCATAGTCCATGCATTTCACCATTTTTATATGATCTAAAGAAGATAAAAACACAAAAAACCCATATTTTTGAAGACTCCATACGAAATATCTCACCTCAATAACTTTGTAACCCACGAAGCAAAATTTCTCATAACTAAAAACTAGTGCATGAATTAACGCGGGGTTTTGCAATCTTCTAGTTTTTTAGGCACCTTGAGAATCCAAGAAAAATATTTCACATGCACGCCTGGATTTTTGTAGTGGCAAAACCCCAATTTCCTGCGACAAAACTTTGAAATTTAAAATCTCCATTTCTAGACACCGTGTAGAATTGAATTTTTAGATGTGCAATAGAGCAAAAAAACCCATATCAGAAAAAATGATTTCATAAAAAACCAAGGTCCAAAACACCACTTTCTAAACATAGTAAGCCTCCTACATAAACACTTTCTATTTTTGGTAAGTCCACACAAAGAGCAGATTTCGATGGAAGATGTGTGCACATAGGTAATCTAGAAAGATGATTTCAATGATCGAGTCATCACTTACTAAAAATAGTAACCCCCTTTTTAGGTGTGGTAAAGTTTTCTAGAGCCATGAAGTTTAAGTTCATAGGTGTGAAACCAATCAATGTCCTCTCATCAAAGTATGCAGTGGGTGACAGTGATGTCACTTACATGGATCTTAAAAACCTCAAATTATGCATGCTCGCTGACCCCGAGGGGATATATTGAGGACAAAGTGTTCATGAGCAAATTATACATAGCAGTGGGCATCCGATCCGTGTAGAGTATTGAGTTGGTCTTAGCATGCTCACACCATTATGAACCGAGAACCATCGGGCGGATGATGGAATAGATATGGCAATGATCACTCCTAAGGCCATTTCCCTTTCTATGCAAATCCCCACCTGAAGTAACATGGTTGTCATCTCAAAGGAAATGGTAGTGAACGAGTGGAAAACACATATTCATATCTACAAGGTCTCACACTGGGATCTTGGTTTAAGTCAAAGAGAAATCCTTCTTGATTGCCTAAATATCTCTCGCGATGTGAGTTCCATGAAGGATTTTCTGATGCAATCACCCTTCTCAGTCGGGTGATGGGAGAAGCAAATACGAGAGATTTCCGAGGAGTGGATGGAACTATTCATACTAACAATTTGTTGTCTTGCAAATGTGTAAAGGGGAAAATTGTAAGTTTTCAAACAAGACAAATTTCTCCTATCTCAAAGTTTCCATGTTTTGATCATACTTGTTAACCAAAATAAGCTCCCTCTTATTTTGGATTAACTAGCTTCCTTTGTGCCTCAGTAATTTTTACACATTTTAACCACTCAAAAAAATTTGGGTATTGCTTCATCAGATAGGATTTTTCTTCCCCTTCCAGAAAGGTAAAGAAGTCCTCCTAACTCCTTGTATTTTTTGAGTTATGGCTCGGCGGAGTTTAGAGGGGAAATTTTCCCTAGGCAGGCCCACAGAGCTTGGGAGATTTTTGTGCCAGGAAGGCTCGGGCGGAAGAGCGGAGTTGGAAAATTTGCCAAGGAAATTGGCAGGTTGAGTGGAGACAGGGAGATAAATTTTGCACTTAGCCCTTTTGGGGTTAAAAGGCACAAAGACAAATTTTGGCCCGAGGCCCGATGAAGGAAGGAAGCGCATTCGCGGGGCCAGGGAGAAAATTTTTCCACTTAGCCTTTTGGGGCAAAAGGGTTAAAGTCAAAATCTGGCCCGCAAGCCCGCAAAGGAAAATGGAAGGAAAATGACTAAGGCCCCGCACCAATCATAAGGTGCCACGTGTCTAGTCCATGTCAGCAGTGCCGCGGCGGGGGTCGAGAAGAAGTTAAGTTTTTTTTGCCTTTTTGGTCAAAAAGGTTGAAGGCAAGAAATGAGCCCACAATCCCATCAGTGAATTGGGCAGTGCCATGTGTCTCGGAGTGGCGGGGCTGCAAAGAAGTTTGGGAAAATTTCCCATTTTCGTGAAAGGGGCAAAATGTTATTCTGAAGCCCGCAGATGAACCAGAAAGTGCCACATGTCATTGGGTTGGTGGGGCATGGAGATTTTGGGGAAAATTTTCCCAATTTGAAAAAGGGGAAAAAGGTCAAATTTTGGCCCGCAACCCGAATTTTGCCCTAATTTTTCCTTTTTGCCCTAAATCTTCAAGAGGCCATATCTTTCGATCTAGAGCTCAAATTTTCACATTTTTGGTATCAATGGAAAGCTGGTGAAATTATCCACACAATGGACACTTCAATTTTAAATTTTGATGGAGTTTTGTGGGAGAAAATTGAGAAAACATCTCTGGCATGCAAAAAGTTTTCCCCGACTCCGCTCCAATGTTCTCCTGCCACGTGGATGGCTCAAAGTGAAAAGCACAGAAGGTGATCTAATGGTCCATATTCAAACTAGCAACATTTGTAATGGTTTCTAGTTTTTCCCCACCATGGCCATTTTTTTACAAAAGAGGAATCTGAAATGGTGTGAAATGATTGGATTTCGATTGTAACTACTTCTTGGCCATTTGGGGAAGTTGTAACCGCCCCTTGCATGCTATTTCTTGTCCTCTAAGAGTGATTGTATGGGTTGGCAATCAAATTTGGAAACTGGAAGCATGTTTTTGTGAACAGAGGACAAAAAATGATTGTTAGTCTTCTTCTATTCTCCTCCTTTGTATTTTTTCTTCTATTCCCACTCGTTGTACAAGTTTCAACTCTGAGATCAATAAAAAAGGAAGGAATTTTATGTCCCCTCAATGGAAAAATCAATTGGTGCTTTGTGACCAGCGTGTTTTATCTGTCTTGTGCTCAGAAATTGTAAATTTATCTTTCTTCTATTAATTAATGCATGTAATGAAACTTCCAGTTGATGTGTGTGGGCATCTGACAATCTACCCACAACATTGATTTCCCCCTCCTTCATTCTCACTCCCTCCCCTTTCTTAGATCAATTTCTGCTATAGTAAGGAGTTGTTATTATTGCCATAGGGACAGTGGAGTGTTCATGTATCTCTGGTTGAAAAAACACCATAAATCCACTTTGGTTTTACATGCTAAACAATGGGAGCTACACCATTCAAATATAGAGGGACTTAGATTCCCATAGCATTGGCTCGAATCCACAAATTTGTCCACAAGACAAATTTTCTACCAACAAAATCATAGAAGGGAAGTAAAATATCGATTGGGGTCAAATCATAAGTGATAATTTACATCATCATCTAATCCATGTCCCAGTTTCAAAGAATTTATCAATGAATTATTATCTCGGTGTATCTTCTCGAGAGCTCAAACCATTCAAGGAGTTATCTCTTTCTTATAACATCTCTTCAAAATCCCCTACATTTGAGAAGTTTCCTTAGTTGGTGTTGAAGGAAATCCATCATCACTTCAATCGGGTGAACGATGCCTTCACAATGTTTGTCACCAGGAATTTGGAGGGTAACCTACATTCAAGGATGTCACCACAAGTGACTTCTTTGATAAAGAGATATGGCTCATTCTTCATTCATTTCTTCACTTTTTCTTATATCTAAGTTTTTGGTTGCGATCACGCTCCACTAAGACATCGCCTTGGTACCTTAGTGACTAGATAACCTTGTTTGAGCTATGCAGGAAACTTGTGCATGTGCACAGTAGGCTCAAAAATTAGAGGAATAATACTATCTCTTTCCCTATCTCACTTGGGGTCTTCACTTGCAAGAGTATCCATGATGCATTGCACTTGGAGGCAACATTCGTGCATCTAAGTTTGCATTCATACATCCCAAGGACTGATTTTGACATCGAGTTGATCTTGATACATTCCATCTCCTGGAGTTACATCATGTCCCGCAAGTAGAAGACTATTGGGCCAATTGTGTGGATGATTTCAATGTCTGAGAAAGAGATTATATGAGAATGAAAATTGGAGAAATGAAGAAGTACAGTTTCTAGTGGTATGAAGAAGGTGTCCAAGATGATGGTACAAAGATCTATAATCCATAGTACAAAGCAAGAAAGGCTTCTCCTTTGCCACAATTTAATTGGAGTGTTCGTGATTTTGGTGATATTTTTGAGCAGAGATGAAGATGGTAATCAAGAGAATGAAAGAATTATTTCAAAGGAATAAATTTACTACCCTCAAATCAGGAAGTTTCCCCACACCCCAGAGATAGGTCTCACATCATTCATCATCAAAGGTCATGGAGGTAACTTCAAGTTTGGGCCACTCGAGAAATTTCAAATTACAAGATTACAGAGTTAGGAGCTCCCCACCATGAGAGATCACCCAAAAAGGTCAGAACAATTGAAGATCCTGTAGTGGAGATGCAAGTTGAGAAAGTTGAACCATTCCATATTTAAGCTCCCAAGCAGCCTCAAGATGTTCCACCTCCTACTTTCACTCTCACCTCTCTTGCACAAGAGGCACCTCTTCCACCCAAGTAGGAAATGATCAACATGCTAGTTGTAGAGACAGAAATAGATGAAATGTTTCCTTGGATGAAGGAAATGATAGCACAAGAAGTTCTTACCATCCAACAAGTCACATTCCTAAATATTTCAGCAATCGTGTCATTTTCCAAAGGAAATAAAAAGAATTTTTCTCAAGTAGCTTCACGGTTCTTTAGTGGTGCTACAGTGATCGATATGTAGAAGTGGTCAGATCAAAGGTAATCAAGCTAGTGGAATAAATGACACCAACTTGATTATGAAATGAGTACCATTCCCCAGGGCCCGACCATTCATGAAGTAGACGAGAACATGTTTCAAGAGTCTTTCGCTTGCCTCATTGAGAGAAATAGAGAATACAAACAGAAGATTGATCATTTGTAAGATCAAGTAAAAACACTCTCCTCATACATGCAACATCTAGTGGACCCAAGTACTTCATCAATCCCAATTGAGGAAGTGGCTCCAATAAACAACATTGATCCGAGTCCATCCGAAGAACTCAAGAGTTCATTATTCGTGGATGAGCTAACAACAAGTGGATGAGTGTGATCATGGAAAAAGGAAAAACATTGATCCTATAGGTAGTCTCACTATTCAAATACATGTGTGCAAATCGGAGAAAAGATCATATGCTCGGGAGGAATTGGAAAAATAAAGGAGCATTGGGATCTGATCCATCCATTGGTGGTAGAGATGGGGGATACTCCTTCCCAAGTATTGGTAAGAAGGAAAATATTTAGTGCCCCATCTGAGGACTTGTCACGTGTGTGCACAAGAAATCTTGTGACCAGGTATGAAATGATAAATTGGGTTATCAAAGTGAATTAGACTCAAATGAGGGATGATCCCAAAATTGCAAGACCATGTCAACAACAAGATATAGAAACTTGGAGTGCCCATTTTGGAAGAAAACACTATAAAGCAGATGAGTTGTTGGGCCCTTTTAAGGAGCATGTCAAGAAAGAAGTTGGAGACCCATTCTCTTTCACTGAGGATAGTCCCTATCTCGTGATTTGAGCCACCACCGCATTCATTACGAGAAAAACATTAGTCACGGTTTGAGAAATTTAAGGATATTGATAATTCTTCCAATGGTTGGATGGAGTCTCTAAGTTGCATGTGTATTCCTCATGTAGATAAAGTTTCATCTATGGTAGATTGATTTAGTAAAGAATTCAAAGGAGTTGAGATATTTCTAGTGGATCTCGGTGAAGATTGTTTAGGCAGAGAGGAAATCTTGGAAGAGGTAGTTTCTTCATCGATATAGTTCTCTCTCTATTCTCTTCCTCCCCCTTATTTCTCTCTCCTTAATGTTCTAATTCTTTGTTGGGGTTGAATTTTTCATAATGCCTTTATTTTAATTAAAAAGTGACTTTATGATTGTAATGTAATAAGTTACCCTTATATCACATTTGGGCCTTATATCATTTCCAAATTCTTTTTCCTTAAAGAAAAATTCATTTGGGTGCAAATGGTGATTTCCATGCATTTTACGGTTTTTGACTGGTGTGTGTTTTCCCATCAATTTATATCTCAAAGAACTCTAAGGCCCACTTCAACTCAAGTCTTGTCCACATGGAGGGCCTGCGCTCATCTGAAAATTCACCTCTTGGTTTGACCTTTGAGTTGCACCAAGGAGACACGTGGAGGTTTCCACTGGCCCTACCCAGACTTAGACATTTTTTTTTCATGCAGCCGGTGCAACTTTTTTGGTTAGACCATGGACACGTGGAGGGCCAACACTCATTTGAGGATCCACCTGGGTCCTACCTTAGCAGTTGTACCAAGGAGACACGTGGTGAGCCCACACTTGTTTAGGGTCTCCACTTTTGGGCACCATCTCAAAGTTGTGCCAAGGAGACACATGGAGGCTTCCACTGGCTCCTCTCTATACTTAAACTTTTCAAGCAACTTTCTAAGGCCTAGGGACACGTGGAGGGCCCATGCTTGTTTGGGGACCTACCCCTGAATTTTATTTTTGAAAGAGTGCCATGGAGACACGTGGAAGTTTCCACTCACTCTTCCCTTACTTGGAACTTTTCAATGGCCAAGAAACTTTCTCGACCCTAGACACATGGCGCCTTCCACTGGTCCTTAAAATTTTCAACAACTCTACTGGACTGAGACACGTGGTGAGCCCACACTTGTTTAGGGTCTCCACTTTTGGGCACCATATCAAAAGTGCACCAAAGAGACACGTGGAGGCTTCCACTAGCTCCTTTTTATACTAGACTTTTCAAAGGCCAAAAGGTAATTTTCTTGGGCCTAGGGCACGTGGAAGGCCCACGCTTGTTTGGAAACTTGCCTCTATACTTCACCTTTGTAGTTGCACCAAGGAAACACGTGGATGACTCTAATCTAAAGTTGAGAAAGGGAAGAATCAATGGTTTTTGTGCATTGCATCTATTTTTCCACCATTTTTCTCCAAGACTCCTAGAGATGCGAATACGCATTGTTTTTCATCATTTTTTGATGAAATTCCTTGTCATTTTTGTCTACAAAGTGCAATTGAATGGATTTAGAGCTTAATTTGTGAGTCCAAGGATTGTAAAGGTTGATATTTTGAAGTTGGAATTTCTCGGAACTTGCAAAAATGTGAATTACTAGAGAAGTTGATGCAGAGCAGAGTTGAAGAGGAAAGAATGGGAAAAGGATGAAATGATGGAGGTTGCAGGTGCAAAAGGATGAAAAAGGTGTTTCCTCGAGGGTGAAAAGGATTTCTGTCAGATCCAACTATACAGAGCCACCAGAAAAATGATTAAAATGGGGATTTCTCACATGAAAAATAAAAAGAATGATTAGAAGGATTCAAAAATTTTGGCATGGCATCCTAGTCATTAGTCGAGGGTCTGAGAAATGTGATCAATTCATGATTTGTCCACCTGGCAGTTGCGGGTGTAAATTTGTTAAACGTCACTTTCTGAGACAAATTGGTAACAAGAAAAAGGATTCCTCAAATATTCTTTTTTGGGGGAAAATTTGGGATGAGTGAGTGAGTGAATGTATAAATGCAATGAGGATACTCTTGCAAAAGGGTCGGGGTTGAATTTTTAAGAGAAAATTTGAGAAATCCCATCTTCCTGAGAGACCATCTGAGAAACTCTGTTAATCTCTTATGTTTTAGATTTGATCATGTCAAGTTGGTTACAAGTGTACAACCATTGACAAGCTCTGAGACTGTTCAAAGAAACTTTCCCCTACTGATGAATCTAATCAACTTCAATTAATCTGTTAATCTTGGGAAAATTTGTGTCTGCTTTATTTCATAAATGTCTACAAGTAGTTTTTCTTGTTCCTATTGCAATCTTGTGTTAAAATCCCTCCGAATCACACAGGATCTCATCCCTGTGATAGTTTAGTGGCATTTGCAATTTCATTACGAGAAGAGCCTTCATCCTGTAATGAGATAAACAATTTAAAATCACTTTACTATCATTTTGTTGATAAAGATTGTCTGTAAGCCTTTGAGTGTATCTTAGGCATGAGGAACCAGGGGTCTTTAATGTTTAATTGAGTCTTTAGCTCGAGCCTTCATGTTAAATTCTTGAGATTGTGTGAAACCATGCAAATATGGGCCTCCATTGATGCACACCTTCTAGTTGAAGGAATATTTTAGCTATTCTGAAGCATTCTGTCATTTAGTTTTCCAATTGTTGTGAAGGTTCTCAAAGATCTGAAAATCAAGTTTATCCTACTTAATCTCCCACCAAAATTATTCAAAAACAATGAATCCTACCTAAACTACCCCTATTTTCCCTATATGTCCACAAATGAATAAATTCTACTACCAAAATATGCATAAAGCAATCAGATTCCATAATGTCTTTAGTAACCTTAACCTTGTTTAGAAAATATCACCATTCTTTAGAAGTGACAACTCGTGAGAGTTAAATTGTGGTGCATTGATCATATTTTCTCAAGGTTTCCTTTCAAATTTGTGCAAAGAAGGATATATTCATTCTCCTTCACCAACAGAGGTTACAAAATGGGTCCTCTCACCCTGGTCAAAAGGCACGACCTAAAGTAGTGAGGATAGATCAAATCCTTAATGAAGGTGCTATCCATTTCTCCGATGCCCGAGTGACAAAGAGTCAAATGAATCCCTCCCCGCTACAAAATGACTCATAATATGATCTTTCTATCTCTCAATGTCTTGCTAAATCTATGATGCTTCTCAGTTTCCAAGGGAGAATCAATTTGATACCAACACCAGATTGGCATTTGGGATTATTTGAGCTCTCCGAGGATTCAATTTTTTTTGGGGATTAAATTTATTTGGGCACACTTTTTAGCAAGGATTATTTGAAAGCCATTTTGTGGCAACACCAGAATTGGCACCTTAATTAAGGTGTCAAAGTTTGAACACCATATATATAGACTTGTAATGTTTCTTATGATTTTAAAGTGCAAAATACATTGTTAAATGTCATCATCCTGTGTCCAGATTTGTAAGAATCGAGCAAAGTTACAAGTTTTGTGTGCATGTGTAATATTTCCAGTTTCTGTTGGTTTTTTGCACTAAGTTTACATCATCAATGTTAAATATGGGTAAAGGAAGGTCAGATCTATGAAGCTTTGCATGAATTTAGTGTTGATAAACATTTGATAGATCAATTTTAGTGCATTTGCACAACTAAGGTGAAAATCCTTAGTGGCGACTCCATGTTTGAATTAATTTTTGATAAATGCCAATGTCTTAACCTCTGTCAATTGAAATTTATCACTAATCTTTAAAAATGGAAGGAAGAAGATATTTCTTCATTAAAGACCCTACTAGAAGGTTGTTTCCAGAATTGGGAAAGACAAATTCTGAAGGAAGAAGAATCTGGAAAGTTGTTGGAGATCAAAATCAAGAAAGGAGTTATCAATTGTGGAAACTGATCAACCTATCATTGAAGATTTCCATACTTCCTCAAGTGCTTCTTAAATCAGGTAGTATTTTTGTAGATCTGAATTCTCCATCTAGAGAGGGGCCTTCTTTTTAATTTGAAAAATTTACATCTCATTTTGTCCCTGTGTTTTCTCAAAGCTGATAGGATCTTCCAAGAAATAGAGTTTTTAGAGAACATTCATTCTGAGAATTGCATTCATGTGCCCCATAGACCCCTCACTCCCCATCATTTTGTTTCTCCTATAAGATCACCTCCCCAAAACAATATGGCCCAACCCCCACCTAGACCTCCATTTTTGTGAACACTTTTGGTCCTATAGATTTCAGAGGTATGGTTGGATATCCAAATGTTGTGCCCCAAGATGTTAGAAATAGATTGCCTAAATTTCAAGGAAATAATGCTATTACTGGTGATCAACACTTAAAGCTTTTTTCAATATGATGGAAGACTTTGAGATTGAATTTGAGGATGTGTACATAAAATTTTTTATTCATACTCTAGAGGAGGATGCACGGGACTGGTATAAATATTTTCCAGAAAACTCCATTGATTCATGGACAAAATGAAGAATGCTTTTAGATTGCAGTATGGAGATAAAACAGACCCTAGGTTTCTTTTATCATAATTTGAAAATATTAAAAAGAATCCTAATGAATCTATGTTCATGACTTCAATACAAGGTTCAATAAGACCCTGAATAGGCTACCTATGATCCTGAGGCCAAGTGATGTTTCTTGTTTAATAAAATACTCTGATGCTTTTGATAAGAAGGTTGCCTATTATTTGAGGGATAAGAACCCAACAACATTGAGGTAGGCCTTCACCATGGCTTTGCAGATTGAAAATAATATCAAAGTAGTTGGTAAGCCTCCTAAGAGGGAAGGTATCAAGCTGATCAATCCAGAGAAGCCTCAGTCAAGTAAGTCTGTGGATCTAGAGGAGGTTGTGAAAACTTTGGCCGGAGTTGTTAAGGAAATATCCTATAAACTGGCCAGAGCAGAGAAGGGGATTGACAAAAGGTTCCCAAGGTCAGCATAAAGCACAAGGTCAAGAAATATTTTCAAATCATCCTAGGGGTGATCAGAGATCTAGATGATAGGGGAAAAGGACCCATGGGATCAGGAAATAGATAGCCCCAACCCCAGGAAAATAAATTGGTGCCTAATCCTTTACTACCAGTTGTTTGTTGTGGAAGAAGCCAATGAAATTGAGTGGTGTGACGATGTTTCTTTCCACATGCCCCATATGATGAAGAAAAAGAAGTTGAGGAAGCTGATGATGACACTGATGATGATGTGTGCATGATGGGGTGCTCTACAAGCTCACAACAAGGAGAAACTTCAACTGAATTAATCAGTGCCAGAACTACTATAGATTTTTGGGATTGCATCCACCGGTATTACCCCTTCCTCCCTCTCATACTTTTGAAATAGATATGGTACAAGATTTTGAATTTCCTAATAATGATTTTGAATACTTAAGGGCATTAATGATTAAAAAGTATGATGGAGGAATCCCTTCTGAGGAGGATAGGAAATTGTTAATGAATGTTGTGGTTGCCCAAGAAAAAATATAACACTAGGAGTAAAGTTGTCAAAGGGGAAGGGCCTCAAGCCAAACCAAAAACTCCAGTTCTCACCAATATCTCAAAAGAAACTCCTAAGAAAGATACATCTGGAAAAGGCCTTGTTTCCCCAAATAGAACTGGTATCCCTACCCATGCTCAGACCATGAAAAATCCTTTGTTGTCAGATGAGTTTTTCAGTCTTCCTCCAAATGTTTCCTTTCCCAAATACGTTCCTTATGACATTTCCCAAGTCTTGAGTCAGATCAAGATTTCTGTTCCAATTGTTGAGCTTCTTAGGATTCCTGAGCACAAGAAAAGGGCCTTTGAGTATTTGGGATTGAAAGAAGAAAATATTACCCAAGGTAGAAATGTAAACAATGTTGAGACTCCTCCTACCATTACAGAGTTGGAAAACCCCAAGTGCTGGAAGAACTAGGTGAGCCACCTGAAGTATATTTGGGAACATCCTTGGTTGAGTCCCAACTGAATGTAGATCCATTTTTCACTACTCGATTATTATTAGGACAAGGTGTTACACAACAACCGTGTTTGATTCTGAGCATCATGCAATGTTATGCCTCTTGAGGTCATGAATGAATTAGATATCAAAGTGACAACAAACTTATGGGAAGTGCACTTCCATGGATTCCAGAGAGGTGCCAAGTGGTTGATGTGTCAAGGGTTTGATAGTGCAACTTGCAGCCTACCCAGAAAGAACTTAAAACTAGATGTTGTTATTGTTGATTGCCCTACCAAATGGGGAATGTTGTTATCAAGAAAATGGGCTGCTAGTGTGGGTGGGAGTGTGCAAATGGATATGTCTTTTTCCACTATACCTATTGAGGGAAGCCTTGTAAAGTTGTATGGTGAAAAGAAGATGCTACATCTCATTGAGGATCCCAATAATGCTTCCTATGAAGTGTTATACACTGACATTGATGCTGATAACTTTGTTGGATTTGTTGATGGTAAAGAGCACAAAATTGATCAATGCAAGTCTCTTAAACAAGTAGGTTCTCCTTGGACTTTTTTGTTTGATGGGGCTTGCTCTAAATTTGGAAATGGTGTTGGTATTGTTCTTGATATCTCCAGGCCAGGAAGAGTTTGTTTTTTTTTTAAACTCAACTTTGAGTGCACTAACAATATTGCAGAATATGAAGCACTATTATTGGGTTTAAGAATTGCTTGGAAATATGGTATTAGAGACATCATTGTTAAAGGAGATTCAGAGCTAATTGTCAAGTAGGTTAGAAAACTATATGCAACAAAAAATTAGAGAATGAAGTAGTATAAGCATGCAGTCTTGGGATTTCATTGAAATGTTTGACTCCTTCAACATAATACATCACGATAGGAAGTACAATACTCTAGCAGAAAAATTGGCCATATTGGGGTCCAGATTTGAAAATTGTATCTATATCCCCTATTGTGAGTATAATATTGAGGTATTAACTAGGCCATCTATTCCTGACAATGTTAAACACTGGAAGTGTTCAAGATGATGCCTAGGTGCAAAGGTTTTTGCAAAACCAAGGAGAATTTTCCATCAACGTATAGATTGGGAGCCAATGGTTTGTGCGGCTGATGGAAAGGAGACTTTATTTGGCAAAGACATCATTCAATTGAAGACTAATACTATTCCCAGAGGTTTGGTAGCACTTGAATCAAACTTTGATAATGTTGATTGCATTGTCAATAGACACATGTCAACCTCGAGGGATGTTGAAGAGCACAACCTGGCACAAAGGATAAACCACGTAAGATCTGGCTAGGTAGCAATCTGAGCAAGGAAGAAAAGTAGTCATATGTCCAATTGTTGAAGAAATACTAGACTTCTTAGCATGGTCTTATTCTTAAACTAAAAGCATACAGAGAGGATCTTTTCCAGCATGAAATTCCTTGAAGATTCTCCAAGCCATTTAGGTAGAAACAGAGGCCAATCAATCCACTCCTTTCCCTGAAGATGCAAGAAGAATTGAAAAAAATTGAGGGATGGAGGAATCATACAACCCACAAGGTACTCATCATGGGTTACAAACTTGGTACCTATCAAAAAGAAGAATGGAGATATAAGGTTGTGTGTGGACTTTAGAAACTTGAATAGAGCATCAATGAAGGATAACTACCCTCTGCCAAATATGGACAATATGTTACAATTGGTTACTAGTTCGGAATTGTTATCCACCTTGATGGTTTTTCTAGATATAACCAGGTAGTTGTGAAGGAATCAAAGTGAATCAAGACTACCTTTACCACTCCTTAGGGAACATATGTATATGTCAAAATGCCTTTTGGTCTAATGAATGTTGAGCCACTTTCCAAAGAGCAATGGATGTAGCTTTCTCTAGCTATATTAATGATTTCATTGTTGTATATCAAGATGATGTGACTATTTTCTCTAGAAAAAGGAGTGACCACCTACAACACTTAGAAAAAATGTTGTTAAGATGCAGGAGTATGGTATTTCACTAAATCCCAAGAAGTGCCATTTTGGAGTTCAAAAAGCAAAGCTTCTTGGACACATTGTGTCAAAGGAAGGGGTCATGATTGATCCTAAAGAGGGGTAGAAGCCATCAAAAAGTCCCTATTCCAAGAACCAAGAAGGGAATTCAATCCTTTTTTGGGAAGATTAATTTTATTAGGAGATTTATCTCCAACTTTGTTGAACTAACTATCCCAATCACTAAAGATGTAAAGAAAGACCAAAGTATCAAATGGGAAGAAGCAACTATTCAAGATTTTGTTGGGATCAAAGAAGCATTAAAGAATGCCCCTGTTTTAATAGCTCCAGATTATAAGAAGGCTTTCCAAATGTTTTCTTTTTTTAAAAGTACTATTGCATCTGTGTTGTTGCAGAAGGATGATGATGAGGGAGCTGAAAGACCAATTGCCTTTTTCAGTAAGGCATTACAAGGAGCTGAGCTAAAGTATACTATCATGGAGAAGCAGGCATTTTCTTTGGTAAAAGAAAAAAGGTCTTCAAGCCATATATTCTGAGTTCCAAAGTCATTTCTTATGTTCCCCACACCATGGTGAAAGATATCCTATCAGAAATGGAGGTTTCAAGAAAAAGATGTCGATGGGTAAAAAATTGCAAGAGTATGATATGGATATCCAAACAAAAAATTGGTCAGAGGTTTGGGCCTGGAAAAACTTATGGCAGAGAGCAAATCTATAGACAATTGAGGTAAATGAAGTTGAAGAAGAAAGGTCAATGTCCTTGAAAACTGATAAATTCTTGAATGGTACAAGGACATCATTTTTTATCTCAAACATCTACAAAGGCCCCAACATTTGAGCAAGAATCAAAAAAAGAGACACTTAAGTTAGCTTCCCAAAAATATGTCATTACTGATTTTGGGTTAGCTTGGAAGAACCCTGAGGGAGTTCTCTTAAGATGCATTACTAAAGATGAAGCCCCTAAAATAATTGTTGATCTCCATGGAGGAGTTTGTGGGGGAATTTTGTTGGAAGAGTCACAACTCATAAAATCTTAAGGGTGGTTATTGGTGGCGAAACTCTTTTCAAAGATACAACTCTTTGTAAGAAAATGAAAGTTGCCAACACTTTTCTAGAAGACTAAAAGCTTCAGGCTCCCTTCCTTTGCATCCTATATATCAATTGAAGCCCCATTTAGGCAATGGGGAATGGACTTCATTGGTGAGATTTCAGATCCTTCAAGTGTTGGCCATAAGTGGATTTTAGTAGCCACTAATTACTTCACCAAGTGGGTGGAGGCAATCCCCACCAAGAAAGAAACTCACCAAATTGTCATGGATTTCATTCTGAATCATATCATTTGTAGATTTGGAGTACCTACCAAAATAGTTGCTGATAATGCCATGAGCTTTCGAGCTAAACCTTTGGTGGCCATGTGCCATGAATATGGGATCAATTTGACATATGCTTCCAATTATAATCCCCAAGGAAATGGACAAGCAGAGTCCAACAATAAAAATATGTTGAAGATAATTAGAAGAACTTTGGAGTTGAACAAAAGGAAGTGGGGTGAGCAATTGAAGTTTGTTGTTTGGGCTGATCAATCACTCATTAAAACGAGCTACTGGAAAAATCCCATTTGAGTTGGTGTATGGAACTCAAGCTCTTTTTCCCCCATATGCAATTGTCTTCATTTCAATTTCTTCAACAACTAGAAGATCAAGAGGTTAGTCCCTATGATGCTCATCAATCATATTGTTGAGTTAGATGAAGAAAGAAGGGCATCCCATCAGAGGCATGTAAAATTCAGAGAGAAATTGAAGAAGTTGTTTGATAAGAAGGTGACTCCAAGAGCTTTCAGTGTGGGAGATCTTGTGTATATTGGGATAACAGGCACAGGATAAGGGAAAACATGGAAAGTTTGATGCATTGTGGATGGGCCCTTATTCAATTGACATTCAAATTGGTGAACATACCTTCTTCTTAAAAGACCTAGATGGGGAGTTGCTTGAATTTCCTATTAATGGAAGGCATTTGAAACATTTCCTTGATTGATTTCTCAAATCGAGGTATGCACCATTATATAAATATAGTCTTTTGGTTTCTTTTCTCTTTCATGTTTTTTCTATTTTTGTTCATCCTAGTCCTCGCGGCCATTTTTTTTGGTTTCTCTAGTTTTTTCCTGGGAGGGTCATTGGCTCATGACTCCATTTGACCCATTTCCCAATGGTTTATTTTTGGCACTTGTCTACTATTTGTTTGTTTGTGGCACTCACCGGGAGTGCCCATCCCCGAGTCGAGCCGATGTTGGTGCTCAATTTGATCTCACCCCATTTTCTCTAAAAATTCTTCAATCTATGGGCTCTGTCATATTTTCTATTTCCCCGAATGGATGCGTGAAAGTTTTTCATTTGTTGTTGTGAAAGATCCTTTTCTTTCCATGGTCATGGATCACATTTGGGCCTTATATTTTTTTCCAAATTCTTTTTCCTTGAAAGAAAGATTCAATTTGGGTGCAAATGGTGATTTTTTCCTTCTTCATTTTACTATTTCAAATCATGTTTTGTTTTTCCATCAATTTTATCTCAACATCTATGGAAACATGGTCCTTTTCTCGATTGATGTGGCTCATGGGTGGGGGAATTTTGAAACTCTAAGGCCCACTTTAACTCAAGTCTTGTCCACATGTGGAGGGCCTGCGCTCATCTAAAAATTCACCTCTTGGTTTGACCTTTGGAGTTGCACCAAGGGAGACACGTGGAGGTTTCCACTGGCCCTGCCTAGACTTAGACATTTTTTTTGTTTGTGCTGGAACAAAAATTTCAGACATGGACATGGAGGGAGGGCCTGCATGCTCATTTGAGGATCCACCTCTGGTCCTACCTTAGTAGCCATATTGCACTGAAGGAGACACGTGGTGAGCCCGCACTTGTTTAGGGTCTCTCTTTTGGGCACCATCTCAAAGTTTGCACCAAGGAGACACGTGGAGGCTTCCGCTGGTCTCCTCTCTATACTTAAAATTTTCAAGAAACTTTCTAAGGCCTGGGACACATGGAGGGCCCACACCTTTTGGGACCTACCCCTAATTTTATTTTTTTGAAAGAGCCGAGACACATGGAAGTTTCCACTCACTCTTCTCTACCTTTACTTAGACTTTTCAACGGCCAAGAAAACTTTCTCGGACCCTAGACACATGGCACCTTCCGCTCCACCGGTCCTTAAAATTTTTCAACAACTCTTCCGAGCTGAGAGACACGTGGTGAGCCCGTGCTTGTTTAGGGTCTCCACTTTTGGGCACCATATCAAAAGTGTGCCAAAGAGAGACACGTGGAGGCTTCCTAGCTCCTTTTTTATACTAAGACTTTTTTCAAAGGCCAAAAGGTAATTTTCTTGGGCCCAGGGCATGTGGAAGGCCCACGCTTGTTTGGAAACTTGCCTCTGTACTTCACCTTTGTAGTTTTCATCAAGGAAACACATGGATGACTCTAATCTAAAGTTGAGAAAGGGAAAATCAATGGTTGTTGTGCATTACATCTTTTTTCCATTTTTTCTCCAAGACTCCTAGAGATGTGAATATGCATTGTTTTTCATCATTTTTTGATGAAATTCCTTGTCATTTTTGTCTGCAAAGTGCAATTGAATGGATTTAGAGCTTAATTTGTGAGTCCAAGGATTGTAAAGGTTGATATTTTGAAGTTGGAATTGCTCGGGCACTTGCAAAAATGTGAATTACCAGTAGAGAAGATTGGATGCAGAGTAGAGTTGTTAGAGAGAGAAAGAATGGGAAAAGGATGAAATGATGGAGGTTAGAGGTGCAAAAGGATGAAAAAAAGTGTTTCCTCGAGGGTGAAAAGGATTGCCTGTCGATCCAACTATACAAAGCCACCAAAAATGA
Source organism: Taxus wallichiana var. yunnanensis (assembly GCA_018340775.1). Classification (NCBI taxonomy): domain Eukaryota; kingdom Viridiplantae; phylum Streptophyta; class Pinopsida; order Cupressales; family Taxaceae; genus Taxus; species Taxus wallichiana. The sequence goes on along the minus strand of CM031244.1, from coordinate 745,457,653 downwards.
TTAAAATGGGATTTCTCACACGAAAAAATAAAAATGATTAGAAGGACTATCAAAAAATTTTTGGCATCCCATTATTAGTCGAGGGTCTGAGAAATGTGATCAATTCATGATTTTTCCACCTGAAATTTTGGGGGTGTAAATTTGTTAAACGTCACTTTCTGAGACAAATTGGTAACAAGCAAAGGATTCCTCAAATATTCTTCTTTTTTTGGGGGGAAATTGGGATGAGTGAGTGAGTGAAATTGTATAAATGCAATGAGGATACTCTTGCAAAAATGGTCAGGGGTTGAATTTTAAGAGAAAATTTGAGAAATCCCATCTTCCTGAGAGACCATCTGAGAAACCTATTAATTTCTTATGTTTTAGATTTGATCATGTCAAGTTGGTTGCAAGTGTACAACCATTGACAAGCTCTGAGACTGTTCAAAGAAACTTTCCCCTACTGATGAATCTAATCAACTTCAATTAATCTATGTTAATCTTGGGAAAATTTGTGTCTTCTTTATTTCAAAATGTCTGCAAGTAGTTTTTCTTGTTCCTATTGCAATCTTGTGTTAAAATCCTCTCAAATCACACAGATCTCATCCCTGTGATAGTTTAGTGGCATTTTAATTTCATTACGAGAAGAGCCTTCATCCTGTAATGAGATAAACAATTTAAAATCACTTTACTATCATTTTGTTGATAAAGATTGTCTCGTAAGCCTTTGAGTGTATCTTAGGCATGAGGAACCAGGGGTCTTTAATGTTTAATTGAGTCTTTAGCTCAAGCCTTCATGTTAAATTCTTGAGATTGTGTGAAACCGTGAAAATCTGGGCCTCCATTGATGCACACCTTCTGGTTGAAGGAATATTTTAGCTATTCTGAAGCATTCTGTCATTTAGTTTTCCAATTGTTGTGAAGGTTCTCAAAGATCTAGAAAATCAAGTTTATCCTGCTTAATCTCCCACCAAAATTATTCAAAAACAATGAATCCTACCTAAACTACCCCTGTTTTCCCTGTATGTCCACAAATGAATAAATTCTACTACCAAAATATGCAGAAGCAATCAGATTCCATAATGTCTTTAGTAACCTTAACCCTTGTTTAGAAAATATCACCATTCTTTAGAAGTGACAACTCGTGAGAGTTAAATTGTGGTGCATTGATCATATTTTCTCAAGGTTTCCTTTCAAAAATTTGTGCAAAGAAGGATATCTTCATTCTCCTTCGAAAATGGGTCCTCTCAAAATGGGTCCTCTCACCCTCGGTCGAAAGGCACAACCTAAAGTAGTGAGGATAGATCAAATCCTTAATGAAACTAGGCCAAACACAATGGGGACAAAAGTTCTCTCATGCCTCGGTGAGTATGCTTAGGTTTTTCCTTAGTGTGATAGATTGGCATGGGTTGGTGCATTTTCTCTCTACGCACCAAAATGGTGTAGGCTTGTGCATGCAAGTAATTTGGAGTGTTGTAAACTAGACATGCAATAAGATATGAATGTCTAAAATAATATAATTGTTTTTGTAATTTTGTAAATGATGCGGGTTGAGTAAGAGTAGACTTTCTCAAATGGACACACTCAAACTTGAAACCTAAAAATACAATATTTATTTTCTTATATGTCTTCATTAAAAAGGTTATATAAAGAATTTATTTTTGAATTTCAATGTACATGAGTACTCTTAACACATCTACATAGTCCCTTAATGGACCTTACATAGTCTCCCTTTCTATTTTGGAGTGTAAACTCTTAGCTAATAGGTTGTTGGCAAAAACTTTATTCCTTTTTCTCTCCTTGTTTGCATCAAATTAAAACCTCCATTCTTTGAAGGATTTTGGATCTTCCTAATTTCTTCTAAACATGTTGAAGGTCTCTTCACATTCCCGAGCATCTTAGAAATACGCATCAACTAAGAATTTTCCATTCAAGATCATTACTTGAGTATTCTTTTACTCAAGGGTGAAATATCCATTTTTGCAATTTGACAATTTTCACACTACTAGAGTTGTTGCATAATTATTAGTTAATGCAAAATAGTAGTTGTAAAATTATTGTTTTTACATAAACAAATAGTTTCACCACCTATCTAAAACAAGAGAATTTTGATTTTAACAAATGATTTAAACCTCTTGAACAAGTTATTTCTTGGGTTTTGGACCTCTAGGTGTGCTCTTTGGCTTGTTTTAATTGCCTTCACATGTGAAAAAATGTCGGAAAGTCAAAAATTCATGAACACATGCATAAAAGAAGATTGCAGATTTTATTGATAAAAAAATATTACTTAATGCAAATGCTCCTCCATACATCACTAATCATGTGTGATAATTACTAGGATCATTCTAGTCCCCACATTTTTGTATAGGGTGGATGAGATGGTTTGTCTAAGACATAGGAAAGTCATAGGACATAGTATAGTTATTCATGTTTGCTAAGTAAAGGGTTAGAAAATCAAGACCGTGGTTAGATAATTCAACTTTTAAATTATATCTACATCTTACTTTTTTTGGAATTGAGTTTAAGGATATGACTTAGGATAAGGTGATCGATGTGGTATGTGAAATTTAGTCCTATAACATTTGGAAATAATATTTTTACATTTATCTTAGCATCATCCCCTTTACACATCTATTGACTTAATCTAAAGACATCCTTATGCTCAATCCCCACACTATGAGTCCGCTAGGTCATGACTTGATCTTCAACTTAGCACCTTTATATCCAATGCGGATGATATATAGGACATCTTTAGACTCTCATAAATATGCCTCATATCTTTAATTAGGCTTTATACTAAGCCTAAATGGAATCATCATTCAAGGACAAGTTTGGCCAACAAATTGGTCTATTGTACTTGTAATAGTCACATGTTTGAATGCACAAATTACTTTAGTCGATTAGGGTCAGGTTGAGTGGGAAATCATTCACACAAGTCACTATATAAACACATTCACCCTAACCTATTAGGGGCATATAGGGATCCCAAACCTAAGCACACTCTAAGAAGAAATTTTGAGCCCAATCATTAAAGCATTGATTCCTTGGAACACATTTTAGTAAGCTACAAATATGAATACATTATCCTTTGTTTCCTTAGATCACTTCTCAACATCATGAGGATATTGAGGAAGGTCGGATCAATTACGGATTGACCCCTTTTCATGTCACAAGAGGAGAGCAAGTGTTTCAACACAAGAAGCTATTTGTAGGTATAAAATTGGAATCAAATGAATTCAAACACAAATCCGAGATCCGCAGAGACACGGTACGTCTTGTGTGCTAGAATTTAATCACAAGTCACAATAGGAAATGTTAGAATTGATCGCCTTAGGCCAAACTTGTCCAAAATAGCCAAACCTATCCTTCACCGATTCGAGGATTTCAAAATTTACATTCATCTTTGTGACACTCCACATGACTTATTCACCTAGTTTCATATAATTGTGACATCTTTATACATGGCATAATGGAGAATTCCTTCTAAACCCTAACCGTAATTAATATAATTCTACTTTTAAAAGTTGTGTTTAACTAAATATTAGCCTTTGGCATAATTCTAGGACTATGCCTATATTTATTGTTCTAGAATTATAATACACATGTTGCAATATATTGATTAGATTAACCCTAGTTTTGATACTATGATAGGTAAAGAAATGAAAAATAAATATGCACGTTGTTAATAGATATGCAAGGTTGGTTAGACACATTGTATAAGCTAGCCATAGCAAAGTAAGTCAAAAGATCATAAATACGATACACATAATTCTCGGGAGAAATCCCTTTAAAAAAATCGGGGATTTATGCTAACAACAAAGAATGACTTTACATTTATTTTTGTCCTTTTAAGAATGTTCCTATAGATTATTTTCATCTATTTAGATTTATGTGGAGCCTTTGTCATAATAGACTTGGTTGGCCTATGGATATTATTACAATTGAAGTCAAACCAAGCGTTGTGTGGGAAATGGCCAATCTTGCATTTGATGTTGGTAGGGCATTTGAGTGGAAGGGGGAAAAGTCTCGTATGTTGAACAAAAAGGCTTGGGGATTACATATATAATACATTGAACAATTTTGTTTCAAGGATATTAACATATTCTTCATCAAATTGGTGATCAAAATGTAAAGTGGTAGTTTGTTGGTGTTTAATAATGAAAGGTGGGGAACTCAATGAGAACTTAAAATGTAAGACATAATGGTTAGAAAGGGGATGGAGGAGGCTAGGATGACTCATAAATGTCCAAGATAGTTGACAAAAGATGCCTTTTGGTAATGATGTAGTCTACAACTAAAGAGTTGCCAACCAAAAGAAAACATGCAAAGCCACTAGAGTTTGAAATTGACCAAAGATATCATTGAGGATCAACAAGCCATGTGTGTTCCCTAAACTAATCAAGCGCTTCTCATAAGAGACTATTTTTCTATCTAAATAATTATGTGGAAGGCATTCACTTTATGTCCATCGATTGAGTCATCATAGGATATGAGTAGATGTCATATTTAGTACACTTGTGTTGTTTTTAACATTTAGAGATCAATAGCTTAATGCAACTAAAACATGAGTATAGCCCGATCCTAAATATATGTCAAAATATACAAAAACATCGAATGTTAAACTCGGAAAAATAATTGAAATCGCCAATCAAAATAAAATATTCCTTTAGAAAGAATTAAAAAGTTGTTATTTTTAGTGTAGATCCCTAAATGAAAAGTCACGGTTCTTTTGAAATCGCATATGGTGATGGGTGTAGTTCTAGTTCCGCATAAATAGAAACTCAAAATATTCATGTTTTTTCTTAAGGATGAATCATGGTGTTGATTTGAAACGCATCGATCAAAAAAATTGACATAAATGACACAAAATCCACGGAATCCCTAAGAGAGAAAAAAATTGTTATTTTTAAGTGTAGATCCCTAAATGAAAAGTCACTATGGTGATGGGTGTAGTTCTAAATCCGCATAAAGAGAAACTCGATGTTTTTTTTTTTTTTGACGATGAATCATAGTGTTGATTTGAAATACGTCGATCAAAAAACTTGACATAAGTGACACAAAAACCATATTCTAATCTCACGGAGTCCAAAAACATTAAAAAAAAGTTCTTAATAATTTGCTCTTTGTTTTAATATTGCGCTATTGTCTTTCTTTCATACATCATACATGTATACAGAGCTAGAACACATTAGGGGTCTATTTATAATTCAGAAGTAGTCGAAATGCGGAGGCAGTTCCGCCGCCGGCCTCTTACAACAATCCGACGAGTTAGTCCGCCGGAAACTCTGCCGGCTTTTCTGCTCCGGCGGCACGGTGGACCTTATTAGAGCCCAATTAACGTCCTTGAAAAAGGGGTGCCTCTTAACCTCGGCAGAACCCCGGTTCGAACCCAACCGCTTCCTCGGGTCCTTGTTCAGAAGCTTCTTAATCAGATCCCTCCCGGAACCCCACAACTCCGGTTCGACTCTCGCCGGCCTCTCCCCGGAAACCTCAGGCCGTGCGTGATGATGTTAACAAGTGTCGCCTCCTTGGTGGGGCCCTTGAACGGCGTGGACCCCACCAGCATCTCGTAGAGGAATATTCCGAGCGTCCACCAGTCGACGGCGCTGCCGTGGCCCTTGCCGGTGATTACCTCCGGCGCCAGGTACTCGTGGGTTCCTACGAAGGATTTGGAGCGGGCATCCGTCGGTTCCGCCACCAGCTCCGCCGGTTGTTGCGCCGCCGCGGCCTTTCTCTCCGCCTTGGATTTCCGTGCGACCGTCCAGGGAAGAGACACCTGCGGGTGACCGGCTCGGGCCGCGCCGGTTTCCGCCCCGAGGACGACCGGGTCTCTGAGGCGTCTGCCGGTCGTTGTCTCATTGTCGGGACGACCTCGCACCGGAAGGACAGGTCGAAGTCGGAGAGCATGACGTGGCCGTCTTCCCTCACCAGCACGTTTTCGGGCTTCAGGTCTCTGTAGATGACTCCCATCATGTGGAGATATTCCAACGCTAGAACCACCTCTGCCGCGTAGAATCTGAAAACACAATAATACAAACATTAATCATCATAGTTTGTAAAAAATTTAAATGATTGACACAAACATTTAAAAAATAAATTTATAAATTATTGCAATTGGGTGGTTACGATGTTGGTTTACTCTCCCGCGGTGTTTATTTTTAATTCTAATTTTAATTTTAACAAACATTTCGTCTTATGGTAGAGTTTGGAGTCTAATGTAGTTTTCTAAAAAAAAATTGGAACTTTACACACTAGGGTATCTAGATTAACATGTTTTGTGGCATTAAATCATTAGAAGAGCCTTGAGATTGATAACGCTTACTAGTATAATTACACTAGTTAACACCTTTTGTCACAAAAAAATATCATTAGAAAAGGCTTGAGATTGATGATGTGTACTAGTATAATAACAATTACGGATAGTAGTGGGCTGTAATACTTTTATTTTCAGCCTTAAATTTGATGAAGTTTCCTTTTTTTTTTCTTGGAGAGTTTGGAGTCCTTTTTCTTTTTAAATACCTACTTCTATTCCTAATCTAATCAAGTATTTTAGATGAACACGACACATGCTTATATTAATTGAGGGGAAGTAAACCTTCAATCAAATTCGAATCTTTCTTTATTAACTAAAATGATAATATTTATCACTATTCAATAAAAAAATATGCTACAATTCCAAAATAAAAATTAAAAAATTGAATTTTCATAATAATTTCATATTTATCATAACATTAATTATAAGCAATATTAAATTTTCTAATAAACAATTTTTCCCTTGCATTAAAGGAAAATTTCAATACAACCTTGTCTTACTTGGCTGAAAATTCAATACAACCTTATCTTAAGGGGTGTTATAGGTATGATATTATATACTTGTCTCAATAATTGGAAGGCAAGAAAACTTTATTTTCAGTGCAACTTTATCATAAAAGGCTGCTATAAGTTTGAAGATATAAATTTATTTATTTATTTATGATTGACAGCCAAGAAAGTATTAATGTATACAACATTATTTAATAGGAGATTGACCCATAACATTTTCTCATTTTTAATGAAGCCTGGTCTTACAAAGCTGCCATTTGGCTTGACCTTTAATTATTTTTTTGTTAGCGTAATGTGAGAAAAATTGTTCTGTTTATAATATTTATTAACAATTTTTTTATAAATATTTTTATGAAGTTGATTGGTGGTGTTAATTTTATGTTAGAGTTTTGTTGTTCAAAGTTCTGAGTTGTTGGGTTTTACTGTTCTTCCTAATTACAAATTAAAATAATTGAAAACACAAAAATTAATATATTTGTTTTTGTCAATATTTTTTAAAAATTGAAATAGATGGAAAATCCTATTGACAATATATTTCACAATTAATATATATCTTACAAACATACATTTTGATGTTAAATCAGAGAGGATCTAACTCCAACACATTGACAAAATATACTCAACCAAAACAGACTCTTTTAATAAGATAAAAGCGGTAAAAAAATCTTATCTCCATATTTTTGGAAATAAACTTTAGATTAAAAAAACTTTATTTCATTAAAATAAAAGGAAAAGTCATTTTCATGAAATAGAGGTATGGAAATAAAGAACGAGGGTAAACTTTGACTACATCTTTAATATCTTCGCATTAACTTGAAGGAAACTGCACGGTGTACCAGCAACTTATTCTCCGAAGAATTTTATGGATGAAATATTCTTTTGCAAGTTATTTTACATTTAAGTTTCAAAATTACAATAATCCTCTCAAAAAACATAATTATGTTGATAAACATTTTATACTGAAAGTAGGTAACTGTGAGTGGTGGAGAGTTGTTTAGGTGTGGATAACCAATCAATTGACAATAAGATGGTTGATAATCTAAAAATTACGATATCTTAAACATATTTTACAGTTTAGAAATCGTAATCTTTTCTCAAAATTACAATATCTTAAACATATTTTAGGGTTTAGAAATCGTAATCAAAGATTTTGTAGAATCGATCTTTGACAAAAATATCTAATAAGAAACTTAAGAAAGTGATGGATTCAAATCGATATCTACAACATTTTTCAAATATTTCAGTGTAAAAACAATGTGGGAAAGACTTTTGTGAAAGAGATCTGTGTTAATGAGAAAGCAACAAACTCCATTTTTGAGGTATAAACACAGGACAAATACACACAAACGGAAGAGAAAAATTATGGAAGGGAAATGAAATGAGAAGGTATTTGAGCATGGGTATACCTTGCAGATTTGATGCAGAAACGCTTGCCACGCTGGCGCTGCCTGAGCGAATGGAGATCCCCGGCAGAACAGTACTCCATGACGAGGCAGGAATAATGGAAGGCGTCAAAGTGGGCGTAGAGCGTGGGAAGAAAGGGGTGGTCCAGCGTGGACAATATCTGCTTCTCCACGTCAGCCCTGTGCAGCTTATTCCTATGAACTAGGGCCTCCTTATCCACCACCTTCATGGCATAAACGCATGACGTGGACTCCTCGAACCCCTCAGCTGACACATGTACACCTTCCCTATGTCGCCGCTCCCGACCTTCTTCAGCAGTCTGAAGTGGCTGAGCCCTATTGGCCCGTCCTGACACCTCACCGCCCTCATGGCTTCCCACGCGGCGTCGTTGGCCTTATGTGGCTTGTTGGCATTGCAGGGCAGTGACGTGGCGGGCTTGTCGTTGCTGATGCTGCTGCGAGCGCTGGAGAGGCCCAGAGAGGAAGAGACGCAGCTGAAGCTGCTGCTGCTTACAGAGCTTTCACTTATGGAATTGAAACTGGTGTCATATATTAATTCAGATTCAGTCGCCATTGCTGCACTGCATACTTTTTCGAAGATTTCTCTTGGATAGCAATACGTATACACACAAAGATTTCATGAACCAGAGATTCAGTGGGCTTTGGATTTGGGAAGATCTATGGTGGTGCCTTAGATCTGATCTGAAAAATGTTCAGAAAGATCTAGGAAAATGAGGCCTTAAAAGGGGGAGGCAGGCAAAACCACGTCATTAACCAAACCTGCCCCACAATCATACGTTACTTTTTAACTCCATTGAAAGCAAGGACAAAGGATAATGAATTAATCTACACACAAAACAACGTAAACCGAGATCATCACTTTGACTTATATTTCACTTCTACATAAGTATTTATTCACCATCCCATATTTAGAAATCAGGTACCAAATCACATGGGTTGTAGTTTAATGGTCCATAGAATGGTTTAAAATATGTTGTCTATTTATTCACCAAAATATTAAGTAATAAAGGATGAAGTCGGGATTGTACTTGAGAGTTTGACGCCCGTTAAATTTGGAATGGAATAAAAAATATTAAGTAATAAGGGATGAAGCCGAGATCATACCGTGGCAGTTTGTAAACCACACAATTTAGAATGGTATAAAAAAATGTTGTGTGAGCATTCACAAAAATATTAAGCAATAAGGGATGAAGTCAAGATCATACCATGATAGTTTGAAAACTGTTCAATTTTTATAATTAAACTTAAGAATTATGTAGTAGTTCAATAGTACGTATAATTGTATAAGAAGTGTTTCCTACTCATCTACCAAAATACAAATTCAAGGAAATATCAAATGATGTCGAAATCAAACCCTCATAAAATGAAAACCATTCAATCTATAACAACTACACTTAAGAATTTTGTACACCTAACTTATACAAATTTGAAATTCAATAAAATAATAAATCAAACCAAAAAAACCTTTGAAAATGCCCCCTTTTCAAATTATTAAAATACTTCGAGTAAAGACTTCTACTCATTCAAATTTAACATAAAAGACAAATGTCTTCACCACCGAATTCTACCATGAATCAACAAACAATGATTGTCCAACTAGTTAAACCTTGCTTAAGCTTCTTCATCCATGCATACATTAAAATATATGGTTATATATGCATTGTATATACAACCCCCACAAGGCATGTTGTTTTCTTGTCAAGTGGTGTATGTGGATTACATGTATAACCCCACACTCGCCTTTGTCTGCGTTGCACATGTAGTGTCCACATAGAATTCCATTTTGTATTTAGTTTTGGTTTATATGTATGCATTGTTTATACACTCACTAGCATCCAAACCCACCATGCATGATGGCTTAGGACATGGAAAGAAATATTATGGATGGATGTACTTTGACTTGCATTTGAAATCTTAATTCGACAAAAATAAATTAAAAAAAAGTTATGTGGGTTGCATGTATCTTTAGAATATGACATGCCAACTACTCTCCGTCTTGAATTGAATTGAAATGAAATTTGAGAAGGTTAGTCCGACATGACTATTCGATGATACGAATATCTGCTAATAATGTGTTAAAGTGGTAGTTCAATTGGTTAATTGGGTGGTTATTTTTAGGCCACCAAAACTGAAATTTTATAGGTATATTCTTATATGTTAAATGATAGATCCATTGGTTTGGTTCGAGATTAGTTAAGTGTTACTGATAGTATATATGTTTATTGATTATTAAGTTGAATTTAGATTTTTATAAGTGTTTATGTTGTTTTTTTCTTATGAATTTTTCTTATATTTTTATATTGCTTTTTTATTCAATTTCATTATTTACTATTTTTTTTTTTTTTTATTGTTCTTGTTTCCCTTTTTTTCTTGACACTTTCTTTCTTTCCTATTTATTTTTGACATTCTCTTTTCCTCTATGTTTTGTTTGATATAAGGTTTCTATTTTTTGGGTTTTTTTTTTTCTTGTTATTGCTTTTGTGGGTGTCTTTGACCCTTAGCTTTAGTTTTTGGGTTTTTATACTTCCTCTGTCAACTTTTTCATTCATTGTATATCAACTTGTGTGTCAATATGGTTATAATATGGATTCAATAAGCCAACAATACATAGACACATTACTTTCATTTAAATGAAAGAATAAGAGGAGAAGTATTTTTGCATAAGAGTGATATAAAACTTATAAGGGAAGAATCTAAGATAAAGGTTGGGATTATTCCATACATAGGATTGATTCTTGACTTACATTGAGTGTTGTTAGAATTTTTCAAATCATGAGGCTTGTGATAATAATGGAGGGATAACACATACTCCTTTAAACATCTATTGTTTTTATGGGTTTTGTAAGAGATGAGGCTAGCTTAGAGTTTTGAATAAAGAGATCAAATTCCTAATGATTAACAAAACCAAAGAAAGTGAGCGAGATTTCCACATATCATAACATCAAGATCACATTCACACACTCTCTTTTCCTTTGATCAAACACTACTTATTTTGTAGATATCTTCTAGTTTCATAGGTTTCTACTAGAAATTTGGTCTCTACTTTCTGTCGTCAATCGTCATGTTTAGGGTCCTTGTCATATTCTAGGTCCTACTCCCGAGGTTTGGATCATCTAATCATCTGGACATGTTTTTGTCAATACCATTAGCAAGAGTCTCTATGTTAATATGAAATTGAGTATTATTTAACAAACCTTATGTCTCTAGTTTTTTCTAAGCAATTTAACTATTCCAAGTAGTTTCTTAATTCCCACATTTTAGATTATACCCTTATTTTATGTGATTAGGTTTGATTTATCGTTAATTAGATTATTTTCCTAAATTTAGTTTTAGATGTGGTTAGTTTAGTGGTTTTTTGTATGTAAACCACTTTACTATACCTACATTTTGGTGAATGCGAGATATATCGAATACCCATACTTAGGGTTCCCCCTTATGGTGATCTTGAATTAAATTGAATACTTATCCTTATGGTTTTCCTTTTGGTAGAACCCACTTAGTTATTACTCAATCTCGGGTTTCACTTTTGGAAACCCAAATTTTCTTATTACATTTTAGGGATTTGTCTTCTGTAGACATATAAATTTGGTAACTTATCCATTGGAAATGACAAGTTTGGATTTGTTTCTACACTATGACTTGTATGCACATCCTAAGACTCTTTGATATATACTTCTCTCTTTTGTGTGACTTGCATAACTACACATACTTCTCATTCGTTCACGTACTCGGTTGCGAGCTTATATAAATTAGTACATTACTCCTAGGCATCTCACCCAAAATATTACACGAAAATCATGAATTACTTGTCTAAAGATGTCTCGTACGAGACCAAGATGTACTATGGTCCAGTCAACCCATACATTCCTATCTCTTATTCTCCAACGACTATATTCCTTATTGATTTATTCCTTTGTATCATTTCTTATCCTATAGGTCAGCCTTAATGTGAAACTAACCTATGAAATCCTGTATAAGTAATTCTAATACATGTAAGAACTTACCCGAGTTCCCAAGAGCACCTATTGTAAAAATACATTCCTAAAGCACTCAAGGCTCTCTTAAATCTTCCTAAAGTAATAACACATCTTTAAGAGCAACCATTACTCATGTATGAAGCACTCAAACTAGGTTCAAAAGTATAGATTTCCCATCTATAGGCCTCCAAAAATTCTAGGGTCATGTCATAACAAGAGCAAGTCACACACCAAAAAATATTGAAGTTACTAAGGGCTAAGGGAATCAATCTAGCATCTGAAGAAAAACAAACTATATAAGTACTACACATGATACATTCTACTTTATCTATAGTTATACATGTTGTTATTTATGTTAAGATACATAAGGTCATGATAGGGAGTTGGCTTAGATTTGCATACACTATTGCACATACATTAGGAAAACAACATGATATTTTCTTCCAATTGTGAGGGTATATAGTGCAATTCTTGGATTAAATCAACATGGGTTGACCCATCAGTTATTCTAACTCCACCACACACATATTTATCATTTTCTTATATAATCATGTTCATGAAGTGCTTGTGTAGGCATTTAGGGTTTTTATATATCACATATTATTATAGATAGGTGTCACTCATCTGGAAACCCTAACATCGACAATGAAGTGTATTTTCGGGACATTAACAACCACCGGGAGTTATAGAACTATAATAGACGTTTTTGAGACCATATATTCCAAAACCAAATTATTACATGCCCCTGAAAATCATGTATGGTTTTTTATTTGTAAACACTACAATTTGGTAACTTTCCCTTTTCAATGCCAAATTTTCTTATGATCCTTTGTTAAGACAAATGCTCACATCCACAATCCAATTAGTTCATATATTTAGTTCTCTCATGAATTTATTGTATTTACACTAGTTGTTATGTCATCAATTCAAATAATATTATTAGAACAAAGGAGTAAACAACCTCATGCTTCATGCCATAACTTCATATTTCACTTTTCCTCTTCTTTATACGGGATTTGTACAAATGGGTCAAGATGTGGGGACTAGTCTCGGACAACATGTATGGTCCTACCCCTTTTGTTATTTGAATATGTTTATAGTTTGAATATCTTCATTGGTTCATTTCACTTTATTAGGGTTGGACTTATTAGAATATTTCACCTACATAGGCTATATAAGAAAGTCAATATCACATAATAACTCACCTAATACTCTTACAAAATCTTATTGAAAATATCATTGGAAAACTAGCCAAGGGTTCCCAAAATCTACCCAAATCAACTAGTCATCAATTAGAGTAGTCCCTACTATAAGTCTTAAGAATTCAACGAAGTCAAATAGTATAAATTCCTCCATTTCCAACATGTAAATGTCATATAGCCATGTATTGGAAAAATCACGATTACTCGAATCATTGTTCAAGGGTTTCAAGGAACAAAAGGGTTAGGTCACATAGTTGAGGCACACCACATCACAATAATACACATTGAGTACATTTTAAATTATACATTTATCTTTATATCTTGGTGTCGAAAAACATAAGGGCACCCCAGGGGCTTTCTAGTTATTTAAACTTTTTAAAACACGAGGAGAAATTCATGAGGTTTGATCCCAAAATGAGGGCATGCAATGTGACACTTAGATCATATCAATAGTTGAGAGTATAAATGCCAAGGGTAGTATAACCTCAACATACACATATTTTCTCTAATTGGTTTAATATTGCTACAATGAATGGTTCTATAGGTTTCGATGATAAATATCTAGATTTGCATAAATAAATTAAGTAATAATTAATTAAAATCAACACAAGAAATGAAAACTACAGAAGATAGAAACCAAATGTAAATAGAATGGAGCAATTTCTATTGAATATGAGAGGGAATTTTATACAATTTCTTGCTCTTAAAATCATGGAGTCAAGTATTATCATTTTATCCCCATATCTCTCATTTATTCCATAGTCTTACTCTCAATCCCAAGATATTCTCACACATTTCTATCTCTATGAGTTGTGCATGACAACTAATTGTGCACACTCATATATTATTTTATAAATATTAAAAACTATTACTACCAAATAACCCAAACCACTCCTAAGTGTTCACACTATGAACAATATTTTTGTAACAGTCACCCCCTTAGTGTGAACATGGGGAAAGCTATCTCTTGTACCTGCTCATGATCTACAAAGAAATGAAGGTTTTCAATGAGTACCAACAACTCAAACAATATGAGGTTTTCAAAGAGAACCTCCAACTCAGAAAATGGTTTTCTAGTGGAACCAACCACTACATAGCAGTACATTATTTTTCTCACATCATTGTTTCTAACTTAGAGGGATTACAAAATAGAAATTATGCTCATGCAGGAGATTTAAACAAGAATGTTACTTTTGTTCATTATTACAACATAAAGTAAACACACCACACAACAAAAATAAAAGGTCACCAATACCATGAAGCAATCTCTTTGTTGGTGACTAACAAGAGATGCCAATTTGCCTCCATCCTCCTATGCCTCCATCCTCCATCGTGATGTTGCTAACTCAGCCAAATTTGTCTTTGAGGATCATTTTACAATTATATTGGGTGTCGGTTCAACTGATAATGCACCCTTACAATAGTAACCAACTTTATATTTAACCAAAATAATAAAGCATATCAGAGTTTTATTGTTGGAAATCACTCACTATTTTTTTACAAAATAATTAGAAACTTCAAAAAAATTCCATGATTTCTCTTAAAATAAGAAATGGGTTTCTGTAATATTTTGAAAAAGTTTCACATAATAAAAATAAAAAAACTAAAAAAATTTCAGAAAATTTTGAATCTGGGTTTTTGAGAAAAACACGAATTACTAGTCGTTTTGTTTTAAGATCAGAATCGAGAAAATAGCAACGAAGCTTCAAAACTCTCAAATCGCATCCTGACACTTTGTGGTTTTGTCTTGCAATCACTCTCATAGCTTTTCCTTTCCTTCTCTGATACCAGATGATGTTAAATATCTAGATTTGCATAAATAAATTAAGCAATAATTCATTAAAGTCAACACAAGAAATGAAAACTACATAAGATAGAAACCAAATGTAAATAGAATGGAGCAATTTATATTGAATATGAGAGGACATTTTATACAATTTCTTGCTCTTAAAATCATGGAGTCAAGTCTTATCATTTTATCCTCATATCTCTCCTTTATTCCCTAGTCTTACTCTCAATCCCAAGATATTCTCACACATTTCTATCTCTAGTGAGTTGTGCATGACAACTAATTGTGCACACTCATGTATTATTTTATAAATATTAAAAACTATTACTACCAAATAACCCAAACCATTCCTAAGTGTTCACACTATGAACAATATTTTTGTAACATTTTCTAGAGTTTCCACTTTATTGCGGGTGATTATAGGTTACCTTGAAGTTGTGCGGCAAGAGTGATGTACAACACAAGTCATTTCTTGGTAAGTGCAACACATAGGAAGTTTCATACCCATGCTTTGCTTAAGGTTCCAAGAGTGTATAGATCCATGTCATGACCATACAATTTCATTTTATCTTGTATAGTTGTTATATCCAGATTATGCCCCCACTTTTAGCCTATAATATTCTTGTTTCATTGTCTTGCACACCCGGATCCCCCTATTATGACCCACACAACTAATTCTTTTTCTCCACTTGTGTATTTGATCTACTAATCCCTTTATCAATTTTTGCAATAGAATTTACTCGTGAATAGCCTAGGCGCACTTTGGTACATCACTCGGCCTAAGTTGAGCACTCACACGAAGTGCACAAAGGTGTCGAGGTCCTCTTTAGAGTTCTTGTATAGAATGTTAACATGATGGTGCATATAGATACCCAGATTCATTATCAATAGTAAACAACACACAATTCATAAATCATATATAGTTCTTAGAATAGATATAGAATGAACTAAACAATGACTATGACAAGATTTACCATGCAAGAACCAGATTCAGTCATGTTCAACACCATTATCTAGCCAATATGAACCATTGTATTTAGTACTATAAAACATAGAAGATTCTTACCTTACATAAGTATCTCCATGAGTCATGTGCGCGACAAAACCAACATCATAACTCTACCATAGTTTTCATATCTTAACCTGTGTAAATAAATACATATATATAGGGGTGGGGACTTGCCCTTCACCGCCCATGCACTTCTCAAAATAGGCCACATGCTAAAATAGCCATGCGCCTTTACAATAGGATGCACAACATGCAAGTTCTCTAACAATAGACTTCTTATAGTTAACTATGAGTATAAATCATATTATTAGCTTGAACTATACATGGTGCTCAACTGGCGCTTGTTCCAAATATACCATTGTGTGGACCACAAGTCTTCATGTCTTTGTGTGTTCAGCACACTAACTCCAAAAATAACCCTTATCCAAAAATGGATAAGTCCTGATCCTGGGTGCTCCAACCCTATCATAGCATTGTGCGCTCTTCCAGCACCCTACATTCGTGTGCCCCATACTTAGGCCATTTTTTCCACTCAACATCACCCCACACTAGAGTACATTGTCGTCCCAAAAATGGGTAATCACCTTGTCACTCCAAATAATATAGGATAAATGAAAGAAAGAATCAAGGAATAAAGAATATGGTGAGCCATTTTATTGTGTACCCTTCTCATCTTCTGGCATAATGAATTCTAGATATTCACTTTGTATTTCTCCCTCAAACTCATACCAGTCCTTAAGCATTGCATTGGTCTTGTCAAGGATGTCCACAACGATGTCATCTAACTCATCCATAGTCATGCTTTCGCCTTCACTTTTCAAAATTCTAAGGATATTGGCCATACCTGAGACCATCCCTTTCATGACATCCACCTTCATGGAAATGAGTTTCCCAATGCCCTTGATCCGATCCATATGTTTTTTCCTCGTAGCATCCAACGCGCCACACTTTATTTCTACCAAGGTAACTCATTTTGTGTGCCCGAGTGTTTCATCCTTTTTGCCTATAGAACTTCATTCTCCTCTGCCTTTGTCCTTGCATGTATTAAGTTATTAGGTGATGTACACATGTCCAATCAGTATCTACCTTCATCTTTTAAGGCTTGTAAAACTACCTCGTAGCTGGATATCTTTCTTGCAATAGAAGCCTTGACCCTTGATGCTTCTTCCACAACATCATTTTTCTTAGGGAGGTGCATTGGTCCTTCCTCTAGAAGTAGGCGAACTGATTGTGTGCAGATAGTGTAACTCAAACTTGAAGTCCCGAGGCACCTTCTCCTGAAAATCAGGTCTCTTTTGCAAAATATCATCTCGATCTTCTCTGCCATCTTTTTAATTTTGGGCCTTAGCTACTGCATTATCTCGCTCCTGAGCAAGGCACTTGATCTCTATGTCTTTGTCCTTCTTATCATCTAATAACACCCGTATTTTTTTACCTTATCAATATTTTGGCGTGCTACTTCCATTGACACTTTGACCAATGCGTTACCCGCCTATTCATCTGAAAAATGTGTTGGCTTTATAGTCACATATCTTGTGTAAGGCACCTTCCTCATCTTCTTCAAAATGCACACCTCTTCATAGACATCAAAATCAAGCTCATCCATGTGAGTATGCATACTCCAGGATAGTTGTTTGCGAGTGTGCATGTTGGCCATTTTTGGGTCCAATCCCAACCATATAACTTCTTGTTTGGTAGGTTACTATGGAAGCAGGCAAGAATAATTTTTGAAGGGTCATCCATATAACCCAAGTTATGAGTACCTATTGCTTCTTCCTCATCATGCCCACAGAATTCTCGCAAACATCCTCATGAGTAGACACATCCTCATATTGTGGTATTGTCATGCCCGGATCTTGTTGTATAGTGCCTCCGAAATCTTGATTCACTTCCCATTCATCATATCCTTCCTTCTCTCGTGGGGTGTCTTTGTGACTTCTATGTCTCCACTGACACTGCTCTCTCCTTCACCAGAGCGTTGTTCATGAACACTTACACTTCGATCTATAGTCTTGTAGACTATGCACTCACCAATATATTCATCTTCCTACATTTCCACACTAGGGGTGGCCTCTACTCTATGCCCACCCATACTTGGAGTTTCCTCTTCTTCCTACGCAATTGGTTGGTGGGATTCCTCATTGCTATCTTTAACAGGAACATACTTCACAGGAGTCACGTGTGGTGATCTCCTTACTGGCTATGAAGTCCATGCGCGAGTGTCTCTGGATGTGTGCCTATAACTCTCTTGGTATGCACAAGTCTAGCATTGTCTTCTGGTTCTTCCTGCTTGAGGAATTTTTCTAGTCTTGTAGGCACTAGATCCTCTTGAGTATGGGGAAGATGTAAAATGCCTCGAAGTCCCTACTATCTGCCCCTTCTTCGAGAGGTCTTGGAACTACCATATCTACGCCCTTCATAATTTTTCCATCCTTGAACCTTGGCCTCATATATATACGCACGTTGGTTCAATCTGCCCCATGGCCAAACTCTCCGGTGTGATGTCCACATTGCTTGATTCCATGGTTTCCACATAGGCCTCTTTCCTTGGCCATACATATGTCTTGTGCAAAATGTGAATATCTGCGTCCACCTTGCTGCGTCAAATTGGAGTTGGTGTGTGTCATGGAATCTGTTTATAGAATCTTTAAAGTATCTTGTGGTAAATGCAAAGGGAAACTTACACTAGGGGCCCTTCTCTCCAAACTTCATATGGAAGCACCCCAAGCTGAAATGCTAGTAAACCACAAATTCAACCTCTCCTTCCAACACCTTTGGAAATTTGTGTGGAATGCACCATTCTCCCTCGAATTCCCCGCACGTCTCCTAAACCACTTGTCTAGCGCTCCTTGTATGTATTGGAAGTAGTCCCCTATAGAGTTTACTTGGCATATTTCTTTGCTAGGGACTTATTCTCTAACGAAAACTCCCAGATATTCTCCCTAGGTCCATCGGGTACTCCAATTTCACTAAATACAATCAATAATAGAATTACACCCCAGGTAATCTTCTCACCTTTATCTACTTGGATGCACACCTCATTCACCAAGATTTCTATGACGTACTTGAAAATGTTGTAGTATGTCTTGTTGACCATTTTGTGTGCTATATACAACCAATGCATATTCACTTCATTCCATCGTGCAGTGGCACCCAAATTGCTCCATGGTAAGCGCGTTACAACTCTAGTGGCCATGTCTGAAATATTGGTGACCTTGAAGGCTTGGCCCCCTTTCTTATACTGATGTAGAGTTGTTGTGGCATTAATGCCTTTGTCATCTAATGGGTCTCTAACGATCTTTGAGCTTGAGTCACATAACCTTGTCACCTTCCCAATCAACTTGGTAGTGATCCTCATTCTCCGCCTACGAAGTAGAAAAAGTCTTCATGGACGCATGACATGAGCCACTGGTACAACTACTCGGGCTTCCCAAAATAGGGCAACTCCAAAATTTTCATGACCCCCACGTTTTCAAGTAATTTCTTCACATAATCATCCAAGACCCTAGTGTCGTACGCGATTGCCAATTTTTCCTCTTGTAAATTTCTATTGTGATGTCCTTCAGGCATTTCTCAATGTGGTGGTTGATCTTTGTTGGTGTGTGTGACATGCCTAGTCATCGTCCACATCACCTAGTGAGTCATCTCGCCTTGCGAGAGTCATAGGTCTTAGGAAGTCAAATGACAAGTGTCAGATTCTGTCATAGAATCTGTCATTGTCATTTACGTCAATGCATCATAGGAGTTACATTCCTTATTTAGAATTGTAACTCCTCCTTTAGTGGCGTCATATGCGTCAGTCATGTCATATGTGTTAGTGGCATCATTGAGGTTCTTTCCTTGTTTAGGCATGGGGGTTACACAACACCCCTATTTGTACTTCCTTTTTCGATCTATGAGAATGAGCAGACCTATTTTCTTATTTGCATATTCTTTCCATTGTTCGAATCTTGCTTATTGCGATGGAGCTACGACGTTACCATCGGAGTTTAACTTCGTTGTGGTGCATTGTTTCGACATCGGTTCTTGTGAATCCCTCTTTCATGGTATCAGAGCTAGTTTCGGTAAAACGTGCACTCTTTGTTTATCAATTGCTTATTACTTCTAGTTTCTTCTTATTTCCTCGTGCAATTTTTTTTATTATTACTTTGGAATCGTATTGCTCACCTCACGTTGAGGTTTTTGCGATTCTGAAGTTTGAGGGTATTTTGTCTTACATTTTACATTATCGGTTGTTGAGTTTGTTCATGATTTCTTCTATTCTCGTGAGCTCGGTTTCGCTTTGGCGTAGACTTGTGGTTCATTTTTGTTGACTCGTGCATTGTTCAACATTTGTGGGTTTTTTAGCTCGTTGACCTCTGCATTGGTTTTTCTGGCTTGTATTGTTTGGGAAAATATTTCCTTGCAACCTGCTTGAGGAACCATATCAGCCTTGACTCTAGCTCAAGTTTATCTCTACATGGAAGTATATGCTATGATCTTGTAACTCGTGCTCGTGTTTCAACCTCCACTCTGTGTGATTCGGCCTTACATGCTCAAACATGCTCTTGCATTTGCCTTGCCCTTTGTCAAGTGATCAACTTGAGTCATCACATTTACCTTATATCACTTTTTCTGTGGATTACGTATTACACCGACTCTGTCTTGATGGCTCATTAGGCATTATTCATTTCTATAACCTACATCATGCCCGTGTATCAGTATACTCATGCATTGGTTGTGGTGATCTTTGACTACATGTTTGTGGTACTCTTGATCTTGCTTGTTAGGATCTGGTTTTACCTTGTTTCATGGTTTTTTTTATGATCTTTCTCGTTGGGAGGTTACGGGCTCATTTACATTGGTCTACATCTTGAGTCTCACCTTACAAGCTCATTTTTGGTTGACTCGTGCACCTTTGGGAGCTCCCGTCTCGTTGAGCATTTTCCTAGAGCTCATACTTGGCCTTGCCTTGTTCTCCATTCAACTCAGTGTCAACTCTGTGTGAATCCTCATCTATTACTTTCAACTGTTGAGACATATCCCTCTACAACAAACTTCTGTTTGACATGGATCCCATGTACGGCTTGCGAGTGGTCTTGAACAACTTGTCTGTTCTCTCGACTTGTGACCGTTTCTCTGTGACTAGATCTACTTCCCCACGTCTAACTCCGCTCCAGCGTCATTTACTCGAGCACCTAAGATGTCTCTAGTCGGCGACACCTTGCTCTCGACCCAGGTTAATGTAGCGAGATGAGATCTTAGTTGGTCAAGATTTCTTATTCAACTTGAAGTGACTATCTCGCTGCAGGAGCTCTCACTAAATCGAAGGTTAACTCACCAAACATTCCCTTTTAGAATTGTTTGAAGGTTAAAAAATCCCTTTTTAATGATTTTAAGGTGAAAAACATTTATTTTAGCATTGTAATAATTTTAAGGCTCTAATTTTCTTGTAATTATGTCCTTCATTCGTGTGTCGAAGACGGAGGGCGAGTCCGGGTTGGCAAGGAGGCTAATCCCCCTCATGCAAGCAAAACAAACCCTACTTAAAATTTGATGCCATTTCCAATGAGTACCCACATGACACCCTTTGCACCCATTTCGCACTTTTTTAATCCATTTGCAGGGCTTATTGGCATTTTCCATCAATTGCGGGAATCATTTTCTTACTATAACTTTTGACTTGTTGCTCAATTTTGAGCACTTCTTTAGTCAAAGTTGCATGATTTTTCACACATTACGTGATGAAATTTTTAGTTTTGTAAATGCACTACTTTATAAAGTGTCACATTCAGGGGGTTCACTAGTACTCTTGGGCCTTATATTACACGTAGACGCATTATTAGCCGAGTCTGACGTCTTGCATTTGTGCACCTTACACTTTTGATTCCGCATCATGGAAGGTGCTCTTTCCATACTTGAGTGTTGTAGGATCACTTTACAAAGATCCGCCACTTCTTCTTGGGAGAGAACTATTCAGTTTGGCGTGCTTCTATGGAACATTACTTCGCCTACGAGGGTCTTTCACACTTCTTACTTGGGCCAATTCCTGCACCCACTGATCATCATCATCTTAATGACTTTCTCAACACTTGCAACCATGTTTGTGGTCACTTGATGATACATATATCCTCATCTCTCTAGTTTCATGTGGCAGACTCAGATCCACCCCACCATGTCTAGAGAATTCTTCAGTCCCTCTATAGAGACCCTTCACATACTGCCCACCATTGTTGCTTTTTGATTCAGTTGTCTCCTCTATTTCTTCATGTGATGATAGTTCCATTGACACAGACTCACTTGGTTCTACTTCTGATGATGAGGATTGTGCACCCAATTCTGATGTCAAGAGTACTATAGAGGACTCTTCTCCTCCTCTCACTATTCCAGAGAGTGTTGACACATCCCACATCTCATCAGATATCAAGAAGTATCCTATACAGTCTCATACAGTCATCACACCCACCTCTTTTCCTCCTTCAGTGTGTGAGGCCCCTTTCACTCCTCTACCTTCATTAGATGACTCATACCTATTTAACATCACTCTTCATTTGTTAAGCCCCCTCATTGGGACAGTATTTGCACGACCTTAGTTGTATTTTCACATAGTACACTTGTGATGTATGCAGGTTCCTCATCCATCTATAGGTATTTCGAGAGGAGTTCATCATCTCCATTGTTGGGAGTGCCCCTTCTAGTACTCTTACCACTTCCACTTTTCCGAGAGACCTTCACTGATCCACCTTTACTTATGGATCCATTTTCTATTCTGGGGATGTTTTGTTGCCTTCACATCAGTTAGAAATCCTTTCTTCAGGTGTTCACCCTTCATACTATGACAGTTCTACACTCATGACATTACCTTCGGTTCCTTTGCACTCACTTGCTAGACCTATGTCACACTTTTGTGGACCAGACTTAGAGTTCTTCGTGTTGCTGCCTTCGGTTTCCTTCACGGAGTGGGTAGACTTCCAACATGTCATTTTTGTCCTTCCTAAGGGTAGGCACATAGTTCGGTGTGGGTGGCTCTTCTTCAGTCCAGAGGTAGAGGATCTCGTCATCGACATTCTTCTGGGATACCTCCTAGAGCTGCAGAGTTTAGATCCATCCATGGCATCTTCTGCATTCCTCTTGTCTCCCTCTTCTTCTCTCTTCTTCTTCTTTCTGAGAGATTGCCTCTTTGTACATGGGTACCTTTACAGGCTTGTCTATGGCCAAGACCCATCTTTGGCATCTTTCTTAGATTAGAGAGTGGACTTGTCTCTCTTTTGGGGGGGAGTTTTTCCCACTGGGTTTTCTTCTTTTACTCCAATTTCAAGATTTTCTTGTACGTGGGTACCTTATCGGGCCTTTAGTTTCCGGACCCCATCGACACATCTTTCTTAGTTGTTTAGGGAGTCTTATTATTTTTTCTGGCTTACCATGACCTCTTCCTCGACTTCGATGAAGGGGGGGTGTTGGTGTGTATCCCATGCCTAGTCATCATCCACATCACCTAGTGAATCATCTCACCTTGCGAGAGTCATAGGTCTTAGGAATTCAAATTACAAGTGTCGATTGTTTCATAGAATCTATCATTTTCATTTGCGTTAATGCATCATAGAAGTTACATTCCTTATTTAGAATTATAACTCCTCCTTTAGTGGCATCATATGCATCAGTCACGTCATATGTGTCAGTGACATCATTGAGGTTCTTTCCTTGTTTAGGCATGGGGGTTACATAACACCCCTATTTGTACTTCCTTTTTTCGATCTATGAGAATGAGCATACCTATTTTCTTATTTGCATATTCTTTCCATTGTTCGAATCTTGCTTATTGCATTGGAGCTACAACGTTACCATCGGAGTGTAAATTCATTGTGGTGCATTGTTTCGACATCGGTTCTCGCAAATCCCTCTTTCAATCTCTCGTAAACCTACACTGTAATATTTGTTTTCCATGACTCGCCCTCAATAAATTCTTCTAGATATAATATCTCGACCAACCACTCTTTTGTTGGGTCCTCAACCTCCTTCTCCACAACTTGGGAGCCCTCTATGGTGCCATCGTTCCTCTCGATCCTGTGAGTGTGAATGAAAAACCTAGCTACCGTGAAAAATAAACATAAGTCACCCTCCCGTCATGCACACACACCACCACTTGAATCCTTCTTTCATGCCTGGATGCTCAACAATGTGCTTTAAAATGTGATAGGTTTACTTGCTTTACAGAGTGCTCATTATCTCCATCTCTTCTTCACACTTCTCAATTTTCTTTGAACTCGCAAGGTAACAAATGTCATTGCAAACATCAGCTTTAAACCAAGTTTCAAAATACCCTTCATTAATTGCTCCACCTACCACCGTACATGTGTTAATTCCCTTTGAGCACGTGTCGCGCCTCTTTGTCCCATGCCCCAATCTCTCATGCCTCAAACTTTGGTGCCTCAGTCATAACTTTCGGCATGCCACTACTTATCTGTCATAGATCTCCTCTACCCATGCTTCCTTACACCAAAGTATTTATCCAATGTGACCCAAACATACATAGTCTCAAATGTTGTAGCCTCCTTGAGTTATACTGAGTGCTCACCGCCTTACATGTGGTCTTTAACTTTGAGCAATCCTCTTGAAGTTTTCATCACTTTTCAAAACTTGTTCCCTTTATGGACACTGTGAGTTTATTTCTTTTCTGTACCAGACTAACCTTATTTTATCCACCCCACACTAAGGGTATGTGCAGTCCTCTGTGCATAAAAACACTTGAGATAGTAATCAGCTTCCGGCGTGTAAATGTGCTTATTACACATAACAAAATCAAATTGAAAAAGCTTAACGATGACAAAGGAAACACATTAAGGAAAAAATACAGTAAGGGAAATTTATTCTAAATGGTAATACTGCCTTATTACAAACACCAAGAAGGATTATTTACAGTAGGGCTTTAACCTACTTTGTTGTTGAAGTAACCGGAACTTGTGTTCCATAAAGCACCTCTAACTAGCAAGTTCTGATTCAAGTATGTGAGTGATGATATATGGTCCCAACCAATGCACCTTAATATTTCTGGGTGGTGTAGAAACTTTGAATCATAAAGAAGTACCATTTTCCCAACCTCAAGCTTCTTGTCCTTGACGTGCCTATCGTGACATGCCTTCTGCCTAGATTTTTCTTACTTCGACTCCAACATGCTATGACATGCCTCTCATAAAAGCGTATCAACTTGTCAATTCTTTCTTTCAATGTTTTCTCATCAGCTAGACCTCCCGCACGCGCAATACGCAAAGAAGGTAACATGAAGAGCGTGGGAGTGGCGATGAGGATCTTGAGTTGGGAAATTCCTGAATTTCCCGACTCGATATCCTCATTGCCACCTCCAAAAGTAACCCCAAATGCCAAAATAGGACATTAAAACCATGGGGCCCCTTCCATAAGCTTCCAACATCCATAGTCCCCTTGGGTCCGACCACCTTTTGGGCCCAACTTGGCCCTTGGGCCATTTGGCGTAGGAAGAAGGGGCATTACGTAAAGGGGACATTACAGTCCTCCCTTCCCAAAATTTGTTTGTCCTCAAGCAAATGAAAATTAGGATGCTACAAAATCTGCTCCCCCTCCCAAGTGGCATCGTCAAGTGGTAGTCCCTTCTATCACACCAAATACTTGGTGATTGCTCTGCATTCTGAGCCCCAACCATCTTGTTTTGATAATGGCTTCCGGTTCCATCACCAACTTCCCTTCCTCATCTAGTGGCGGTAGCTCTGTAGACAGTGTAATATGCGGTCTGAGTTCCTTCTTAAGGCATGAAACATGGAAGAAATTATGTATCTTAATGTGCTCTGTAGCTCTAGCTCATATGCCACTACCCCTACTTAATGAACTATTTGGTACGGACCATAAAATCATGGTTTCAATTTCTCTGCACCCTTTTGCTTCAGTGAGGACTGCCTATATGGCTGTAAACGTATAAACACTAGATCCCCAGCCTCAAAAGACCTCTTTGTCTTATGCCGATCCACATATACCTTCTGCTTATTACAGTGCCTTCAAGATTCTCTCTCGAGAGCCTTGAATATCCTGGTTTCCACTGAAACCAATCTCGAGCTTTGGGAGCTCAGCTATCTGGTAATACCAAATCTACAAATGTCCTTATGTCATACCCATATAAGGCTCAAAAGGGGTCATACCTATGCTCATCTGGTAGGTGGTATTGTAGCAATAATCACCCATGTGTAACCATTTGATCCATTCCTGCTAGTGTCTTGTCACGTAACTCCGCAAGTAGCCTTCTATCCACTTATTGACTATCTCTGTTTGCCCATCTGTTTGTGGGTGGTAGCTAGTGCTAGGAGTTAACTCCGTACCTACTAGCATGAAGATCTCCTACCAAAAGGTGCTCATGAAGATATTTTCCCTATCACTAACGATATTTTTAGGCAACCCATGTAGCCAAAAATACCGGTATAGAAGATCCGAGCCACATCCACGGCCTCGTGCCCTTTGGGTAGGGAAAAGAAATGAGCATACTTAGTTAACCGATCAACTACAACATAAATGTAGATATGCCCATGCACCAAGGGAAGCCCTATGATAAAGTCCATAGATATGCTTTCCCATTTCTATTCGGGAATGGGGAGAGGCTAAAGTAATCCTGCTAGGAAAGAGCACTTGGATTTGGTTTGCTGGCAAACCATACATTCTCTGACATGATTTAGGACATCATCCTTCATCCCCTTCCATGAAAATATCTCCCTGATGAACCTGTATGTTTTGAAATACCCAGGATGTCCAGCTAGGGGTGTATCATGTACTGCTTGAAGGATCTTCCCTTCATTCTGGATCCTGGTACAAGGAAGATCCTATCCTTGTAGAAAATGAGATCATCCACTACTCTGTATCGGTCGTCCTATATCATACCATCCATGATCCCACATGCAAACTGATTTTTGGAATACTCAACAAGTATATGAGCCTTCCAATCTGCTGAAATCTCAAACATAGAACTAAGCATAGCAGTGAGGTAAGGCCTCCTAGATAAAGCATTAAGCAACAACATTATTCTTACCTCGAGTATACTCAATGTCAAATTCATATGTTTGCACCTTGTTCACCCATCTCTGTTGGCGATCATTGAGCTCTTTCTATCCCAAGAAGAATCTCAAATTATGTTATGATCTATACGAACCATGAATTTGTTGCCCACAAGGTACTGTCTGAACTTTGCCAAGGCATGCATAATGGCCAACATCTTTTTATCGTAGATTGAATACCCCCTCTCCACGGGTTTCGATTTTGACTCTCATAGGTGATGGGATGCTGATCCCGCATGAGAACTACCCCAACACCCTCTCTTGAAGCATCACACTCTATTATGAATGGGCGGGAGAAGTCTAGTAATACAAGGACGGACACAAAATCATTACCTCCTTGAGGTGGTCAAAAACCTATTGAGTAGCAACTAACCAAGAAAAATCCCCTTCTTCGTCAAATCAATCAATGGAGCAACAACCGAGAGAAATTTTTCATGAACCTCCCAGTAGTATGTGCACAACCCCACGAATCCTCTCAATTGTGTCAGTGTTCTAGGTGGGGGCCAATCTAAGATTACCCATATCTTCTCTCTATCCACCTTCACTGTACCCTCACCAATTACATATCCCAAGTACAAAAGTTTGGTCAGGCTGAAATCACAATTAGAAGCTTTCACATATAACGAATTAGCTTCTAATATCCCCAATAGCTCACCCAGGTGCCTGATATGGTCCTCCCAAGTCCTGTTGTAGACTAAAATATCATCGAATAAAACCAACACAAACTTCCGCAAGTGGCGGTTTAACACATGATTCATGCAAGACTCGGAATGTAGCTAGAGCATTAGACAATCTGAAAGGCATCACCAAGAATTCAAAGTGACCGTAATGGCATTTGAACACTATCTTATGCACATCTTGCTCCCTAACTTTGATCTGATGATATCCAGAGCACAAATCTATTTTTAAAAATAGATTGCACCATGTAGCTCATCCAACAACTCGTCAATGCGTGGTACGGGATACTTGTTCTTTATTGTCTTCTTATTTAAGGCCCGATAGTCCATACACATCCGTAGGGTCCCATCCTTCTTCTTCACCAAAACCATTGAAGAAGAAAAAGGGATGGAACTCAATCTAATATGTCCCATATCCATGAGCTCCTGTATAGTCTTCTCGATCTCATCCTTAAACTACTTGGGGTGGCGGTAAGGAGAAATGACCACCGGTCTAGCATCCTCGAGCTCAATCACATGCTCAAATCCCCTATCTGGAGGTATTCTGGAGGTATGTCACCAAACATGGCACTGTGTTTGTCCAATAGGCCCTGTATATCCACATGGTACTGCTGGTGTCCCTCCTCTAATTTCTTGGTTGAAACCAAGTAGTGTACTACCCAATCCACCTCATCATGCCTATAGATCCTCTCGATCCTCTTGGTCGTAACAACTCGGGGTGCCCCCAAGGATAAACCCCTCAAGATCACATTCCTCCCTTTGGACTTAAACTTCAGCTCCATTGTCTAGAAGTTAGTTTGAAATTCACCAAGGGAATGGAGCCACTGTACCCCAAGCACTATGTTGGTCTCTCCAATTCCAACAATATAGAAATCATTAGTAACTGTATAGTTAACCATCGTGATGCTCAATTGGGGAACCCATCGTGTGCATCTCATTGAATCTCCATTGGCTACAACCACGTTAAAGCCCTCAAACTCCTCTATCTGTAACCCCCGCCTCTCAACCAATGAGGCATCAATAAAGTTGTGGGTTTCCCCACTATCAATGCGTACTCAAAGACTCACCGTCCCTACAAAACTACCTTAACTCAAATGCCTTGTATCTCGGGGTACTAGACAATGTGGCGATAGTCTCCTGGGGGAAAGTCTCGCTATCTTGCTCCACACCCACACCATCTTATGCCTCCTCATCATCACCCTCTAATGGTTTGTGTTCAAATATTTGTCACCATCACTCTCCTTGAAGACCTCTATGTATTGGGCTCTCCCTCTACCCTTGCAAAATGTCCTAGGACCCAAGTGCACAAAGAATCGAAACATAGTTTCTTTCACCTCGATTCCTCCCCGTCCTCACTAGCTCCAAATGGTATCCAGAGTGCTATATCCTTCCTAGGCAGAGGTACCTTCTGCCACGGATCCCCTGTTATTGAAGGGAAACCCTTAGGTTGCACTCGAGGTGGAAACCTCGACTTAGGGGTGGATAACTCTAGGTCACGTGCTCTCCTAATAGCCTTATGCAGCGAAGAAGGATCAAATGCCCTCATAAATCCAACGAGAGTATCTTTCAAACCTACTATGAATAGGGAAATCAGCCTCATCTTTGTAATATTAGGTACCATGACCGATAGTCTCGAAAATCGGTGATATACTGATCCACATGACCGGTCTGTCTCAGATGATTTATCTCTCTAAAATACCCATCGGGGTCCCTCTTATCAAATCTATTCACTAGCCTCTTTGTGAACTCTGCAGAAGTTGTGATGTATATGTGTCCTTGTGTAATCAACCCATGATGCCACCAATCATGAGCGTCTCCCTCTAGATGTAGGATTGCAAACTTAATTGCATCTTCCTCCCACATTAGATTCAGGTCGAAGTATGTCTTCAACTTCTACATCCAAGACAGTGTCGTACACTTCTTAGAACCATCAAAATGTGGAAAAGAAATCTGTCCCAACCTCATTTGCATCTCTGGTACTTGTGCACTGTAATCTCTCCTAGGCTGTTTCCAATATTCATTTTTAATATTCTTGGAATGACATGTTGTCACGAAAGCCATCTCTTAAAGTCTGGTATCTTTCCCAACAAGATTCCTCATCTACAACATCTCCTAGCTGCCATACTTGTGAAACTTCCGGATCCTTCAAGAAAGAAGGTTCATGAGACCCCGAGGCTCAGTAGAAGAATGGGGGACTTCTTGCAATGTCCACCCTCACCTCTTTGACCATATTGTTCCCTATTGCTATTTTCTCCCCTTTCCACATGAGTATCAACCCCGTCTGTGCTAATCTCCCAATGAGCTAGCTCAAATAAAGATTGGTGGTCTCTCGCCGCTTTACCATGTTGGTGAACAATTGTTTCATCAGCTCCACCCCTATATCCTCACTGTCTCTGTCCCCCATATTTCAATCCCAATAGGCTGGAGAAACAACTGCTCTGCTACCACTGAAATATCCCTTGTAGGATATTACTTAAAAATACACAAAATATAGAAAATTTGCAGCAAAGTAAAATATTGATTTTTAATGAAAATGTCTAGCTAGGACAACGAATGGTATTGAATTGATATCATACAAAATATTTTCCCACCATGCATGAAATTACAAAGGAATCTTGCAATAGTAAGAATAAACACTATGCGATATTTTATGGAATAATATATTGCTACGTGATAAGGTACTGAAGGCCCTAGGAAGCTAGTCAACTTTAAATACAAGAGTAAAATAAGGGTCTTTGAAAACAACAATGGAAGATGTAGGGAATAGCACTGCCACCTGTAGATCTAACCTAGCCAACTAGAAAACCCCCAAATAGAGGTGTAAGTCGCCATGCTAGGAATGAAGTCGAAATGAGGGAGGTGCCTTCCATGTGCTACCACGCCCAGCTAGATGGCTACCGTGAGTTAGATCTAGAGCCCCTTTGATTTTCTTCCCCGAAAGCCCCCAAAAATCCTCAAAACCCTTCCTCTGACCCTCTGGAAATATCTCTGTAGTATGGCCCAGAAAATGGCTCCAAGATGACAGACTAGGGTAGAAATCTCACTACCGAAGAATGCCTTGCTAGCTAGGGGTGGGTCTCTTACCACCGAAGCTAGGGTCCCTGTGGGATTTGACTCCACAAGCTGTAGAAACACAACAACAACAACTACACGTGAAGGAGGCAAAAATGTATATGACAAAAAGTCCCTTTTCTTCCTTCCCCATCTCCATATATACCTTTCCTTGGAAAACAAGCCCCCATAACCCTAGTGCATTTCATTCCATGCAGGGGCCACTAATATAAACATATCTATAATTACTTTCTCCCCTTTTTGAGTCGCCATGTCCAAAAGTAACCCCCAAATGCCAAACTAGGACATTAAAACCATGGGGCCCCTTCCACAAGCTTCCAGCATCCACAACCCCCTTGGGTCTAACCATGTTTTGGGCCTGAATTGTCCCTTGGGCCATTTGGCGTAGGAAGAAGGGGAATTATAGAAAGGGGACATTACAACGAAGTATCTCCTATGTTTTAGGAGTTTGGCTCAACTAATCAACCACCAAAATACTCCACCGAATTATCTATGTAATTTGTTACAAGTTACAATAGATTTTATCATTCACACATACATTATTTTAACTCTTGAAATAATATGTGAGAACTACATTAATTATTTCCTAACATTCTCCTTCTTAGTGTGAACATGATAGAAAAACAATCAAAATTCCTTCGTAGCTTTCCACCTCTGTGCGCATGATTTGGATAGGTTTTTAGGAGAACCAACAAGGATGATTTTTTAGGAAATCCAACCATCTCAACAAGGATGGTTTTCCAAGGACAACCAACAAAATTCACATACATATGGTTTTATTGGACAACCAGAAACCCAAATATCATGATGCTAAATGTCACTGTGCTCTCATATTTTCCACTATATTTTTCCTTTAGGGGATTACATAGGAATTTGCTCACTTATTACGAATTTGAACATTAATAGGTTCACATTACATCTCATTGATTGTAGTTGATCTAACACATAATGGAAATGGAACATTGATTTTGGGTCTCCCCCACAATGTGAAGCCACACAAAACAAAATGAACACACCGTAAATGAAACATGCTACATAGAAATTGAAATAGAAACTCAAAATAAAGCACACAAGGCTGAAAAAATAGATCACCAATGATTTATGCAGCCCCATTGTTGGTGATTAACGATAGGTTGTTGATTGACCTCTAACCTCTTGTGTCTTCATCCTCAAGTGTGATGCTATTTACTCAACAAATGTGATCTTGAAGAATTTTCCTCATTGTGATTTTTGTTTTCTTCCCCCATGTGAAATACTTTATTTTTCATAGGGCGTCGGATAACAATGAAAATGCATCGATAAGGCACTTTTTCTATTTTTCTATTTTTTATTTTTGAAATTTTACTAGACTCAAGATGACTTGAATTTTGACTATAGGCAATAAAATGGTTACAATGATTAAAATCACTATTTAATTAATTTTAAACAAAAGACTTATATACACATATGACATGTATGAAAACTTTAGCTTTAATTAAAGTGACAAACGATGCATGAGCATCACTCCTAAGTCCAACTTTGGTGTGTCATGACATTTTAGTTTGATTAGGAAGTCTAGGAGTCATTAGAAGTCCCTAGAAGTCATTTCAAGTTGTCTAGTTCAGCTCAAGAGGTCAACAATTCAAAATTTTCAGTTTCCCTCCTTTTTGAGCAATTTGAATTTTTGAATTGTTTGAGCCATTTTTGGCTTGTGTAAGTCTTATTAGAGGGCTTGTTGGAGCAAATGAGTCATGTTAAGGATGAAATAATTCATCTTAGGGGAATAGGAGTCATGATATGTGATTTATCTCCATGTCTTAAGGACAATGAATTTATATGACCTCTTAATGATGCAATCATGCATCTAAACCATGGTTGTACGTGAATTAAGGACTCAAAAATTGGTTAAGGGGAGAAAAGAACACTTTTAAGGATTTTTGTAACTAATTCATTCGTTCATTCAAATGAGAGGAGTGAAGATCCAAGATTTGAAGGAAGGAAGACATCTTCTTTGTAAACAAACTGATTTTACTTGATGACATTGTTTCATTTTACATGCAATTTTGAATAATATGAATGAATAAATAACAACATCATAAGAGAACTTTGTTCGTGTGAATTTACCATGAGGTATGAAGGAGTTTAAGATATATTTCATCAATTGTTAGGGTTTATTTGTTTTGCACCAATTCAATACCTTATTGTTGAGTGTTACTTAGCACAATCGAGTTTGGATAAGGTAAATTAGCACGAGGCTTGAAGAAAGACTTGAATTTTATACTATGTGAATGGTATGTTAGATAGCTCGGGCTATAAATTACCTTACCAACAATGGTGAAGACAATATCTAGTTAGAACATGATTAAAATATGAGAATCCCATGTTCTTATAGTGAATACATTCAAATAAAGATCATTTTTGTAGTGCAAACATTCTTTCGTGTTCATTGTCATAATAATAGGCATTAGAAGGAGTGTACGAGATCTATTCAAGGTGGTTCTAAGCATTAAAGGAAATTATAGAACAAATGGCGAGTGAAGTTTCATTCCCGGGTTGGTTGTGTAACCCTATTAGGGTTTGTTAGAACAAAGCACGGTGAAGGCCCTAGACTTAATTTCAAGGACTAAATTTCTTAAGAAACTATCTACATAGATCCATTAACATGATTCAAGAATAATTTTGCAATGAAATGTTTTCAATTAGTGGGAAATCTTGTGATAGTCCTTCACTAAAACTATAGATGTACTTGGGAGACCTAATTGAGGTATGAAATTGTGATTTTGGGGAAATTTTGCAAAGGAAGGCTACTTGAAGCTTCACATAGTGAAACTTTACCCAATGGGTATCCCGAAAGGTTTATAGCTTGCTTAAGAATTCATTTTATAAAAATTTATGCTAAAAACTCTCATTTGACAAGGCTACTAGCTAGACGTGAGTTAAGCCTTGAAGAGAGATAGTGAAGAAAAGTAATCTACCTTGGTAGCTGAGCCAAAAGATTTAACCCACACCTTAAGGAACATAAAGGGTACTTAGACATGGTTTTGGTTTCTAGTAGTTTTCTCCAAGCACCAATTCACTAGTGACTTTGCTCTTAAGAAGCTTGAAGGGGAGTTTTAGTAAAAGGAAGTCAATTTGATCATTTCTTAAGATATCATCTAATCGATGATGGTGTTGGCATGATAGGAGCTTGATCAACATATTTCAATATTTGCATAACCCAATTTGAGCATCTTTGAAGGATTTATAACCTAGAGAAAAGTGTCATTTTGTAAGCTCATCCGCCTAATTTGAATTGTTTTAGCCATACTAACTTGATTGAGTGATTGTTTGAATCATATGCTCGCATCACAAATGATGAGACTATCGATGTGGATTTATATGACAATATATTTGACAAAAAAATGATTATATAACATGACCAAAAAGAGTTTATTAAGACTTTGAACGAGACACATGCTTTATTAAATTTGAAATACTTAATAGATAAAAACTTATACTTTGTGTACTTGACTCTTGACATAATAATAAATTGGAGTGATAACCCTCATCGAGCTATCATCTCATATATCAATATATATGTAAAAATCTTTTTAATATTCACCTCATCATTGTTTGAAACACGTTGATGTTGAATCTTCCGTGAATTAGATAAATACAATAATAGTGTCATGGTGGGATCAATGTTGGAGAGTCTATGCTGATATTTGAAGAGAACCGATCTTGAGTGAGGACATGTATAACTTGGCCAAGTCGATATGTTGAATCGAATACGCTTTTAAGGGAGAATTTACTCACTAGGTTGTACTTATAGACAATAGGTTCATGAAAAGAATACAACCAATTCTGATATGGCTACACTTGCTAGTGTTCTCAAGTAGTAATAGGTGCATTATCTTTTAAGAAAAAATCAAAACCACATTCCTTGAACTACAATTCACAAACCAATAGGTGATCGCTTGATAACTTGACAATGAGACTATTTAAATGGTGTAGTCAAACATCTAATATCAAACACATACCTCATTCGAATTTGGAAATAAATGTAGTTCTACATAAATGTATTGAATGGATGCATGACTATTCTTGAAATGTTCTACAACAAACACAATGCTGACTTGGATTTGTGACATAATTCAATATAATTTAGGCCCTTCGGTGAATGCACAAAATACAAATATAGATGTAGCATGACTTATCTCTCATATATAGGACAACAAAGAACACCAATTTCCCTTCCAAATGGTTTTTACTCCATCACAACGATGAGATAAAACTTCTCTAATACCAAATGAAAATTTGGTTTAGGTCTACAAAATTAAATCACACAATAATTCTCTTCTATTCATTCATTCAATATATGATACACAAATATAGGCCAAGTATCCCCACCAAAATACTCCGTAAGTTGTTAAAACAACTTACAATAAATTTTACCATTCACCCATAAATTATTTTAACTCTTGAAACAATATGCGAGCACCACATTAATTATTTCCAAACACATAAAATCTATAATGTATCCATTACCTTCCCTATGTTGTAAGAAAATTGTGCATATTTAAAAGTAATGAAAAATTCCTAATTGTAGATCTCTTTCTACACTTTAATGGTTATGTTTTTCTTACCTCATTTCATTTTATTACACCATGGTATGTTCTGTGTGGGATATATTTGTAGGTTCTGGATCTCTATGTCACATACAGTGGAGGTAGAGTGATCCCTTCTAGTCTGGTGCATCACCATTTTGTTTCAATTATTTCTCTCCCCATTTCCCCTACAATGTTAGTTTAGAATTAGTTTAGGTGGTACGAATTAGTTGATTATTTGAAGAGATGAGTTTCTATAGAGGTGTTCCTCAAGGATCTAAGGATCCCACTCCTTTTGAAGGAACTCCTAAAGCTACCATGATAGTTATTTTGGACAACTCTTTTGGCACACTTAGTGGGACCTTATTTGTGTTCTTGTGAATAATTGGTGTTTTATTGATGCAAGAATACATTTTTAACAATTTCCGAGTTAATATTTTGGCGATGGTCTTAACTCCATTTTATTTTAGAAGCATACACCAATAACTTGATAACTCCACTAACGCATGAACCCATTATTTCATTTTATAACCAATCCCTTCGTCTCCATCCATATGGGCATATGCACAAAGATGGGGGAAAAAAGTGGACAAAAATCCATTTTTTTGCCCATTTTGGCCATAATGTGCTCGCGTTATGGCTCGATCGCGCTATAACGCGAAAAGGGAAAATCTAGGTTGCGATGATTGGCTCAAAGTTTACCAAGCCGAAATGTGCTCGCATTATGGTTTTCTATGTTTTTTCACATTATCCCTCCCAAATGGATATATTCCAGCATTGGAAACAGGAACGCGAGTGTGTTATAACGCGCTCGCATTTCATCTTGTTGGGGTTTGGAATACCCAATCCAAAGGCTTGGATTTCCAAACTAGAGGTTTGGACTGTGTATTGTGTGATTAAAACCATGTTTGACAGAAAAACATCAAAATTTCACGTGTGCACCCCAATATTTCGTATTAAAACATAATATTAAAAAATAAATTATATTACGATGTCAAGCTCATTTTTACCTTGATGATGATATAATTCTTTCTAAAATCTGATTAGTTTAAGGCTTTCATCCATAATTTATTTTACTAGTGCCTTGTTTTCTTGCAAAAACCTATGCATACGTTTTGGTGCACAATTTACGATTTTTTCATCCAAATTTAAAAAAATTGGTTTTTTCTAAACTCCATTCTACACACACTAAAAAAACTAAAAATGACTTTTTTTCTCAAATTTATGGGGGTGCACACACAAATATTTCATTTTTGGGATATGTGCACTTTGAAAATTAATAAAAAAATATATATTCATCCAAAAATTATGAAAATTTAGTGGGACCTCGTACATGGTCTTAGCTAACTTTCTACCAAAGGGATTTGAAAAAAATTATACAACTCAAAAATGGGGGCACACACACAATAGGTTCTTATCTTTTTACACAAAAATAGACATACTTTGTGTGCGCACCACATTTGAGCCTCTTAATCTCAACCATTTTTAAAAAAATTAGTAGTTTAGAAACTAGATTCTGAGCTCTATGGTACTTATTATTATCAATTTTTCAAATTTTGAGCATAGGCATGCCAAATTATTTGATGAATTTTAGGTTTCACTGATTTTAGGAAAAATGTGTCCCTTTTTCACCCCCTTTTGGCCCCCATATTTTTGCACTTACCCATATCTTGATGTATTTCCACTTCAATGGATATTACTAGAGTTATTTCTTTCCCTCATTAGAACTCTCACTTTCATTTTCATGAGAAATAATAGTACATACCTCCTACTCCCTACTCTATCTATAACCATGGCATACTCGAGTGTCGGGGACATGGAAATTTTTATAATGGACATGCATATGCACCAAATTAAACTGATGTATATGAATATCTTATAGATATGGGATTTTTAGGGATAGTAGTATGAAAATGTTGATTTTTTTTATCCTAGATCCTAATACTTATAATAATATACAAGCAATGGAAGAAAATCTAAGGAATGTGCAAGAGTTGATTGAAAAAATGGAGGTTTGAGTAGTCTGGGTCCAAATTAGCCATGTCAATAGGGTGGCAGCTTTAAAATGATCACGTAATCCCCATACTTAATTATTCATACCATTAAATCCCTCTCATCCTATAGCACATGCTTACCCATCCTTTTTGAACTCTACCACCATTTACCTTCCTACAAATCAAGTGATATACCTCTAACATCATTTAGAACCTTGTAAACGCATCCCAAAACCCATGTCTTTCCTCAATTTTTGAGATCTCATATCCCCTTCCCTTACAACATCAAGATCATATAATAGAATCCCCTATTTATATCCTTTTGTAAATATATTACATCCTTCTACCACCCCTTCATCTAACCATGGAATTCTAAGTTACCTCAAATGGTGTAATCTTGCCAATTTCGAGGAACCCCAAGAGTAGGATGAATTTAAGCCTAATCCTTTGGTTTCACTTGAGATTCAAGAACAATAGAAAATGCAGGAGAATATACTTCATTTAGGTTGGAATAATTAGGATTTAGGGATCAAGAAATAGCATATGTAACATTTGGAAGAGAAAGATAGAGAGGTGGAGATCAAACAAGCCCTTTCTTAAGAGCTAAGTGGAAACCAACCTATTGTAATTATTTCACACCCTAATTAGATCAAATTCATTAATATAAACCAAGAAATAACTATCTTAAAGTGGAATGAGTATAAAAATGACGATTAAGTTATAAGTTAACACATCCAAGAGGTCCTTACCACATAATATGATCCTATAAAGGATGAATAAGAAGAGGTGGATGAGCCCAAGGTACAAGAAGGAGATCTTTCTATTGAAGCTGAAGAAAAATATCAGGAACAAGAGAAAGTCATATATGATTTTATCATTTTTCCTGAGTGGAAGGAAGAGAAGGACTATACACACCTTGCGAAAAAAGACCTCGTGTCTCCGAGCCTTATTAATGAAGTTGAACACAAAGAAGAGGAAGGTGAGTAAGAGAATTATGTTAAATGTAGTGATCCTAATGACTCTACATGTCTAGAAATTACTTCCATCCTTGGGGAATATAATGATAAAGTACTAAGAGTGTCTTTAGACACCGAGATAGATCATAAAGGATATCCCAATAAAGAGAAATATGTATTTTTCGAGATGAGATAAAATGAATAATAATGTTTTCACCCTTTTTAGGTTTGATTAAGTTTTTACATAACCAAAAAGTAATGGAATAGAAGCTACATGGGGTTATTATGACTAATTAAATTCCAACATTAATCATTCAATATCATAATAACATATTAATACTTGCAACAAATGTAAATGATACAATAAAAGTTCACAAACATAAGGGATTGAGTGCACTTAGCTGATTATAGATGATTCTAGACTAATCTGGGTGATCTAGATGAAAAAAATGGAGATATGGACTTGAGAGTGCTTCACAACCGGAACTAAAACTTGAAAATTCTCCAAGGAAGAACCATATAGTAGGGGCATGAATGTATGTATGGTATTGACCTCTTTGTAAAATCTTGATCCAACTCAAAAATGTGACTTGAAAATTCTTGGGTTTGTTGCTTATCTAAATATATTTGTTTATCTATGCCGGTCGTTGTAAATCACACTGGGGGGATATGAATGCTCTAATCAATCTTTCAAACCATAAATTTGGATGATAATTCCTAAAAAACAAACATTAGTTGGGATTTGGTCACCGCAACATTAACGCTACTTTAAAGATACCTCAAATCACACATAATTCTCTCGCCTAACATGTGATATTAAGATGCATCGTAATCTAATTTGACATCCTTTCTTTGAAAAAGTTTGAATTGGGTTTCTCTCTTGTTAATCTACTTGAGTGAGTGACTTTGAATACTTGAAAAATTATGTAGTCCCCTATACCTACCTGGGAAGCTTCATACTTGTAGATGGTGTTGCCCTAATGAATGTGTAAAGGTATTTGCAGAGTATAGGGAGATTTGGTTTCCTTTTGTGATATATTTTGCAATAGGATTCTGTAAGAGTTATATGTACAAAATGAGGTGAGTTTAAATTTCTTATAAATGCTTCAAAAGGTGATTTAAGTTATAAAGGGTGAAGGAGGAGGAGTAAATGACCTAAAGAATAATGTGAAACTGAAATTTTAGGACCAAACCGAGAAAGTGTAAAACTATATAATAGTGTTGGGAACATATGGACATTCCGTCTCCTTTTGTAAATTTTTTTATCCTAGAGGGAAACTCTAAAGTGTGAAGTTTGGAAGCTGACAAGCGGAATTTCTAAATGGATTTTATGCATTCAGTTCTTATAAATTATCAAAATACGAGCATGTTGTTAGAAGAATAGTGATTGGGGTGTGAATCAGTCATACAAAACTTTTACTTCATTCACCTTATCTTGCACACATCGTTCAAAGCATTCATTCAACATACACCATTAATGTGAGCTTATTAGGCGTGTAACAAACATCCATAGAAATATAAAGCAAGAGAGTACACATAAACATAAGATATAAATGGGAAACCATCAAGGGGAAGAAAACCCATTAAACCTATGATTATATTACTCAAAACAAAGGGCTTAAGTGAAAATTACACATCAAATGAGATTTATTTAGTGAGGCACTAACCCCACAAGGAGTACCAACGCCTAGTTTAGTAAGGCATCAACCCTACAAGGAACACCAACCCCTAATTTAATGAGGCACCAACCCCACAAGGAGGATAAAACCCCCTAATATGACCAAACACCAACCTAGCCACCTGAAGATGAAGATCACTTCTGAAACTTGTTGTTGAACAACTGATTATGATCACGTTGTTAGCTCCTCTCACTCAAAACCATTCTCAAATACACCTTCTTCTTCCTCTTTTCTAAAACATGCACCAATTTTTTTGATTAGGTCTATTGACCTATAACTCATTCTTATATTCCTTTCTCATATCATCATACCTCATCCTTGATCTGTTCCTAACCCCTCGAACACTCTCACACTCTCCTTTAGCTCACTCATCCTCTTGCACAAAATAATTATTCTTATCCAATTAGGTCATGTATGGATGACATTCTTCAACTCTCCATTTTAAAATCAGCATCATTAAAGCATCGAGTTATCATTTTCAAGGTCTTATACTCTTCAACACCTCCCTCATGGCCCACTCTTACATCCTTCCAAAATTCACTACATGCCTATCTCCTAACATTCACAAATGAGCCTTCTTAATTAACTTATATACATGTATCATGTATTCATATCATGTAGGTATGCCTTTATAGAGAGTATATAATTAAAAAATAAAAATAAAATAATGTAGAAATCATATAAATGACCACATAGGTCGTTGATATCATCGACACGCCCACAACTCTCCAATAATCCTAATTTCATCAAAGAGCCATCTCGCAAAACAAAACTACTTTGAGCCTACATGTCAATCACCAAATAATTGAATCACTTTAAGAGTGTCATAAAATACCTCATCATGCATCAACCAAACTTGGAAATATCTACATCATAACTTAAAGCCATGAAACCATCTCAATAACATGTTTTATCTTGTGCACCAAACCCTATATGTCAAATATGAGGCTCAATACCACATCAAATGACCTCAACCATGCACGTATTATATATCACTAGAAATATATTAATTTGAAATACATCGCTATGTACTCATATATCCACCAATC
The DNA here is from genome assembly GCA_018340775.1 of Taxus wallichiana var. yunnanensis. Lineage (NCBI taxonomy): Eukaryota > Viridiplantae > Streptophyta > Pinopsida > Cupressales > Taxaceae > Taxus > Taxus wallichiana. Next base: position 745,416,411 of record CM031244.1, on the reverse strand, counting down.
GACATTAGATGCCTAAAAAAATAATCAAGAAGACTCGCCTTACGAAAATGTCATTTCATCCCCAAAAACTAGTCTTCAAAGATAGGGAACACTTTGCATCCTAGGACCTAAACCATGATATGAAACTATCATACACATGTATTAAAACTCCCATGCTTACATACATTGTAATTTAGTCAATATGTTCAATGGAATTTTTGCACAAATTGAAAAACTCCAGAAACTAGAATTTTTAAGTGGGGCCCACACACATCCAAAACCTATAAACTACATAAAAATAAATATGGAGGAGTTCCACACATCATAAAATCATCACATTAGAAAAATTAATCAAATATGGGATTATACAATCATTTTCTCTCAAGTCACTTTCAAACTAGGGTTTTGAAATCATAACAGAACAGTTTTGGTGTTAATGATGGTTCATAAATGTCTGAGAACCAAATGAGCTCATTATTATCTCCATTCCCTAACATACCCCAAGAGCACAGACTCCCATACATAACTCACACATGTGGATGAGCATCTGAAGATGAAATTCAAACTGGAAAATGCACTTATGAGAGCTTGATATGGCTAAAATGACCTATCTTTATTTCCTCTTTGACCCTTGACATTAAAATTGTCATGTACCTTTTTAATGACCTCCTAGATGATATCAAAATCTCAACTATTATTATTCACCTCTGCAACTCACTATCCACCATGGTTTACACATGCCAAATTGCCTTGTCTTTAATAACCTGCATCAAAAGGACCTTGAACTTGTATTATACTCCTGAAATGTGACCTTGGACACATCCAATACTTGCTATGTAACATCATAACACACTCCATATGCATACCTTGGTCTTCCCTACTTCATTCTTCATGTTACAATCTTATCTCGCTTGAGCTAGGTGTAGGATTAGGCCTAGAATGGCCCGCCTTACCACATGACTAACTGAAACTGACCTTGTTACCACCTTGCAGACACTCTAACACCCTTAACACATCATATTGAAAATTATTGAAATTATACATATCTTAACAAAACCTTTAGATCCCTACTGAAATCAACACCTACTTTCTTTACCAAGCCTCAAGAATCATGCATACATGCCTGAGACACCATGTTACAAAATCATAATGAACCCTCATTCATTCACTACCAATCAACCTTCACCTTATTTGATGGATGACACCTCAACAAAAACCTAATCCACCTTAACGCCCTTTTCCATCAATGGCACTTGACATTAATGACAACAACAAGACACAATGTATAACAATATCCCCTTTGTCATTGATCGAAACCATCTTCAAAACATTGATGGAAACCACATATACAAACATCTAAAAGACTCAATTTTCTTGTTTTGAGCATACTTCCCCATTTGAAGTCTATGACAAAGACACTATAATAACTTGACATGAAAAAATTGACAACAATACATACACACAACTTACTTGCCTCTTCTTGTCTTGAATTCAACACTTGATGATGATCCATATACCTATATGAACATGCTCATTACTCTTGTTGAACTAATAAATTCCTCATTAGGAATTCAAACCTATCAGAGACATCATTCTAAGCATGTACCTCTGACTCACATGCTTCTTATGAATATACCTTGGATCATATATGTATCTCATGCAATCCTTCCTTTGACTTGATCTTTGCAATATGACATTAACTCAGTACGAGACTTAGATTTAACATGACAGAGACCAACTCCCATGAGATGATTATTTCTTAACTCTGTTTCATACCTTCAAATATCCAATCCTACCTTAATAACATGATCATGTATTCAAGAGTCTTCTCTCCTCCTTAGACATTACATACTTCTTCCTCCGACTTATCCAACTAACTCGAACTAATAGTTTTGAAAAATTAGAGATCCCTCAAACCATGATTGCATTCCTACAACACTTCAAAGCTCCCCATAAGTAAATCATGATTTAAGACACAATTTCAATAATCTCATCTAATTAGGACACTAAGACACACTTTTTCAACAATACTTAAATGATATCAAACTATTAAGAGAAAACAAGGATTCTTCTAAGATCATACTCCACTTGATACAACATTATCACTTTTCTTAAGCTCCAAATACACAAACAAAGACTCATGCATGATTATTATCATCCAATCATTATAGACATAACTTGAATCTTTGAAATAGAAAGTCACTAAGCTCCCCTGAACTTTTTATCATTTTAAGTTATCCTCAACCGACATAGATCAACTAAAACTAGAACTATGATCTCTTTATTTGACATCAAATCATGAACTCACAACCGTATCTCGACCTTGTGTAAGAGATATTTAAAAATACATACCTTTCAATTAACATGATAAAAAATGATCTTCATATCCATTCCCTTGATTCTTCTAGCATTATACTTCAGTGTGAGACTATGTTACACCTTTCACACTTTGATATTCAAATCTCCAACATGAATGTACAAGAAATATTATCTCTATAAAGGATATAGTATTTTATCGTGACTTTAATATAATGAAATAACCTTCATATCCAAACATACCTTATTCATTTCTCAAAATACCTTCTTGGACTAAACTCGGACATCTCATACTTGCTAGCTCAAGAACCTCAAACATGGACTTCTATCATCTTTTTCAGACCTTACATAATGGTAAGAGAAATATTTTATCCCCGTTAGATTAAGACTTTCTTACAAATAAAACAATAGCATATCCATACTTGACATACAATTTTTCTTGCATGTCAGTCCTATATCCTTCTTATGAATGTATTGCAAACCTACCAAGACTCTTTTGATGTAACTTTATCATGATAAGGGATATTATGAATGCAAGATCCTTTCAAACCTGATGTCTCCTCTTGTTCACTTTCAAACCATCTTGAATGTTGTCCAACATGTCTCATAATGCATCACAATACTATACCTTAATACTTTATTTATTAATTATTTGTAGACTCAAACATTCATACCTTCTTAATCATTGTGACAGAGATCATGAGACCATTTCTTCAATCATGTCTAAATGAAAAATATCAATATAGACCAAGATAGAGTCTTAATCGAGGCATCAACACATCTCCTAACCTTATAGCGAGAATACTAAAATTCTTAAACTTGGACACATACATTTCCCAATAACAAATACCTATGAGAGATTATAGTAACATAATACTTCAAATGTCATCCTACTTGTCTCCATACATCTATGATAGAGATATGATTTTCTTGACGTTAAACTCATACCCATTCTTTCATAGGTTCATGAAAAATAAACCCTACATCAAAGATTCAACCTTTACTATCACACATACCAATTCAAGGTCTCAAACACAACAATTTTTAGCCCTTAGAACTTACTAGGTCCTCATGGAGCACTTTGAATAATATCCTTTTAAGTGTCTTCAAACCATCTCATGACTTGTCGAGCCATCACGCCCTGAAATTTGATCTCTAAACTCTGTCAACTGACCTAAGCTTCAAAATAAGGATCAAGTAACAAACATAGAAAAACTGCCCAAATTTATGTCTACTAGTACTGTCACAAGGTAATTTAGGTCTTCACACAACTTATATGGTCTAATATGAGCATGAATTTATGACAACTCTACAAATCTATGATAGATGTTAATCCACTTTCATGTTATAACAGACTAATAAAATATCAAAGTAAGGTTTAACAAACTCATAGGATCCCATATCATATCATAGACCTCCAAACATCTTTAGATGCAAACCTTCTCAAGACAACTTTGTTTGCAACATAAATTGAACAAGTAAAGAAAATAAAATGCATACCTTTCAATGTTATGAATGATTCTTCAATTATAGCGAGGTCACCATCAAACCATACTTCAACTAGTCAACATAACAAGTACATATTACCATGAGCAAGCCAGCTTATTTTAAGAGCACAAAATGATGAGATGTACCCAAATTTACTATAGAAACTTATCATATGATAGTCTAAGACACCATGTCTTGCCTATAACTCAATTCTATGCCATATTCAAGGTCTTCACAAGTCATAATAGTACACCTTCCCGATTGTTTTCAAGAAAACTCAAAACTATAGATATACATCCTTACTTTATATACCAAAAATTTATACCTCAACTTCAGAATTCTTTATCACTAGTTAGATTTTTAATAGACCCGCAATCTTCAAGAATATTCCTCAATCATGACTATACTAGGATCAACCCTAGACATTATCCAGACTTCCAACAACTCAATATGCTCCATGACTCCATTTCTATGATTTTAGAATGACAGACTACTTAGATCCTCCTTGAATACTCAAAGAGCCCTGATGAATCTCATGGACCACCTATGAAAATGCATTAAGGACAATTATTCATACCTGCTAATTGATTAAGATAATTTTAAGACCAATCAAAACCACTCAATCATTTGATCTTCAAATCAATGTTCTATCAAAGGCTCCCCCTTAACCATTTACTCCATTTGGGGCTAATGTTTTTCCTTTTTCTTCTTATCCACAAACCCATGTTCACATTCTTTGAACAAGAAGGAATATTCATAGAACACAAACACATACATTACTTGATAGATGGATGTACCTTTATCTTTATCCTCTCTCGATGCGGGAGCATCTTCTCACCAATATTATGTAATTTTGGGTTGAACTAGTCTAGATAAGGTTTAGGGGGTGTTAATAGGGTCCTTTTAGTCCCTCTATAATGTTCAAGTTACGTTAAGTCCTTAGGAAATTTAACTTAGGAGGTTTCACTCCAAAATGTAATTTAAATTCTTAAAAGAGCATTATGGAGGATTTCAGCTTGTAAAATGAGTCTAAGTCATTGATAAAGCATGGAATATGTGTATTTAGGTCCTATATTTCATGAGAGTTTTGACTTGTGTCATGAAATTGGACCTAGGGTTTTATAGTCCTAGTTAGGGTTTGTGTTCAAAGTGTGTAAAAGAAATATTAGGGGTCCTAAAGGATAATAAAGTCTCTAAAGATGGGTTGTAACTGTTTTAAAAAGGCTATAAAATATTTAAATGTAATTGAATGAGGAGCCTCTTAGGGACATTGAGAATAGGAATACAAATGGAGGTTGGAAAGGAGAAGAATTATGAATAAAAGCTTAAATTGGAAAACAATTTTGTGTGTTTCTTATTCTTATTATTGTGTTATGGTTATTATAGGATTATTGGAAGTGATTTAACTATTCATCCTCGAGGAAAATATGAGAGAGGCCTGATAAAATTTATTTTTGCTAATATGTATGTCTTCATACACACAACTATGTTCTTGCATGTAATTCTTGGAGAAGAAATTTAACAATTTTGAGTTTAAAGTTATGGTGCAAGTATTCAATGATATATTTTCATGTGTGTGATTTTTTTGACCTAAGGAAATATACAAATAAGGGTTTACATGTAAGGGTTAGATATTTCTTGAAGTCATCATTGAATGAAGAGATTAGAACAAGTCATTTATTGGAATGAAATTTAAGAAAAAATCTGAAACTGGGCATTTGCACTTACATTCAAGAATTAATGATTTGGTGAAGGTTTGAGTCATTAATCCCCGACTTCTTGTATGAAGTTGTCTTTTCAAAACATTGAATGAAGAATGAAGTATCTTTCACTCTCGTAAATTAGAAATCTCGGGTTTTTAAGGATGTTCGCCTTGTGTGGTTGTCTCAAACTAATGCGATTGGTTTCAAGTCCGTGACCTTGTTCCTTTGATGATAAATAATTAGACATGATTAAAGGGTGTAAGGAGGTTAAATAAAAGGTGATACAAGTTATATTAAGGTCTTAAGTTCAAAACCCTATATGATAAACCCTCAAAATTATCTTAATACATAGTTTTACCAGTCAAAGTAAGGATAAATTGAAGCATTTAAGGGTTTGTGCCATAAGAGTTGGTGCAATGGTAAATATTATTTGTAGATGGTATTAAAATAGTCTTAGGTGAAAAAATTTAGATCTTGAAAGCGGTTTTGTGTATTTTACAAGCATTTCTTCCTCTCGGGTCTATCACAGTGTGTGACCTAGGGCAAGGATTTTAGAGGTCTTAACCATCAAATTTGGAAGCTAAAATTTTGTGAGGAGGTATGTTTTGAATCATATTATATTAATATTGAATAAATTTAAATGTTCACTGTGTAAAATATGAGAAAATCCATAACAATCATGACTCGAGGGCAAATCACGGTCAAAGTATAGTTTTAGGAGATCTAATTACACAGAAGTAAGGGTTACTCTAAAAATTGGGTTATGAAACTTCTAAGAGAAAATAAGGGATCTGATAGGATTTCAATAACTTCATAATGAATTGAAACATCCTTAGAACTCAGAAACATGTGATAGAGGCTCTTGACAAGACCTAGTGAAGGGCTATTATTGCAATGGCAAAAAATTGGGAGTTATAGGAGGAATTGGCACTTGAAACTTGATGAGAATGTTCATAGTATTTAAAGGACACCTAGAAATCATAAAAAGTTCTATAAAAACCTCCGAAGTGATTTTTCACGAACTATCCTAGAATGTGTTTTAATAACCTTAAAAGGCAATCTTAACATGTTTTAGTAAATGTTGAGATCTAACCTTTTTGATGGTTGATGTTAGGAAAACATGGTCATTCAGTAAAGATACAAGGTAGGGGAGAAGTAGTGAAGACAAAATATTTTCATTTGGAGGTTAGTTAGAACCCTATGCCAAAGGCTAGTGGAGCAACACAAGGTAAGTGAATGTCAAGTTCTATTGGCTTGATATTGAACTAATTGATTGATGTATTGTCTTGTCTAGAAAGTGTTGGGGAATATTATTGGTTTAGATAATGTTTTATATATAGTGGAACCATTTGAGGTGATATTGAATGTCTCCTAGACAAGTAGACAACCTAGAAATAGTCCTATAAGTGGTACAAGAAAAAGTTTGTCTAAATAAGATCAAGAAGGGAGGTGAGGGTAGGAGCTCCTACATCATTTTGGTATCAAAGTAGGTTAATATTGAAAGTTTAAGATATAGAGTTTCAAGAGCCTTAGTACATGATAGTTAAGGTTGAGAACTTAGCAAATGTGTTGACATAGTCACTAAGAAAAAATTGTGATAGTTCGGTTTAAGGTCGAGTTATATGGAAATCCTATGGAATGAGGGATGGAACCACTTATCGAAAAAAAGTATGGAACGTAGAGGTAAGTTCAAGAAATTTTGTACATTTTGAAATATATTAAAGTAAATCACAGTTATTTTAAAGCTTGCGAGGTTTTTGGAGAATAATGAGTTTTGGAAGTGGTTATAAGATAAATTGAGCATGACAGAGATCAAATGCAAGGCTAGTAAGTCTATGACAACATAAAGTATCAAATAGCATATTTTGAAGCTATTCAAGATAATATGATCGATTGAAAAGGGATTAATACCTTTCAAGGAGAAGCATCGAATGTGAGTAGAATGGGATCTCATTTGGAGTTAGTTGTAATTTTAACAATTTTCACTAAACCCCAAGTTCTATGGAAGGAGGAAGAGTAAATTGATTCAACAAGAAAAATTGGAACAAATTAGAGGTGTAGAAGGCTTGATTGAATACATAGGAAAATGGACATTATAATATGCTCTCAATTTTCCTAGAAACCTCATAGATATTTCTATTCATAGGTTTAACAAGAAGCATTGCTCTTGCATACAAAAGTGAGAAGGAGCAGCTTGGTTAAGAAGGCAGAGCTAGAGTCAATCATAGTTGGGGAAACTATTAGCATATATGGAAGCATATAACAGATGGAAGGGTACTTGGGAAGATTATTTAGGAGGATAAGATTTCAAAGATGAAAAACATGCATAGAGAAATATATAACCTGTCTTAACATGGTGAATGAGGGAAGTTTATATCCAATCTAAGGTAATTGTTAATTCTTGATGCTTGTGAAAGATATAGCTAGGGATTGTCAAGCTGGAGAAATGAAAGACATATGTTGACTTAAGGGCATAATTGAAGTTTTTCTAAGATAAGAGTAAGTTGGAAGCATGAAATTGATTTGGCTCTACACCATGTAAGATCAATTAATAAGGTTGAATAAAATTATTTCTTGGAACTAACAAGTTATATGACAAATGTTGATGAGAAATGTGCAGGTCAAAAATATGAAAAGATAAGAAGAGATTTGTGAAATGGCTAAAGAATATGGGTATGTGGTGCCCAAATGGCTTAACAAAGTGAATGAGGAGAAGCTCAAAAACCAGACTATGAGAACTAAAGAAGAAAGGTTGAAAGAGAATGAGGAAGAAGGTAATGAAAAGCTAGTAAAGGAGTTGCTAGTTTTGATTAGTCAAAGAAAGAAAGAAAAGGATGAAAGAGAGAAGCAAAAAAAGAAGAGAAATGGAGAGGCAAATAAAGTTGTGGGAAGAGAAATAAATCAGAGAGTTAAGGAAAAGCATGGAGCAGTTAGAAGAATTAGAGAGGAAAGTAAGAGAAATACAAAGGCAAGCAATGAAGATAGAGAAGAAAGTAGTGTTAAAGAAGGTGGTAAAGTGGCCTCTTAGGTCACTTATAAAGAGAGAGAAGATATTACACTGAGACAAAAAAGATAAGAGAAGAAGAGAGAAGGATAAGAGGAATGAGAAGAGAAGAAGAAGTTAAGAAAGTAATTTTGGAAGAAGAAAGGGGAAATGAAGAAGAATTCATAGATAAATTCTTGACATCTCTTAAAGATAATGAAGAGAAGGAGAGATTGAATCCATGGAGCTTCTAGAGAGGCTATATGGCCTCAATGTTTTCATTCTAATATTTCATTTTATTATGTGAATGTAGGTGGACAAAGTAAAGACAAAAATGCCTTGGAAAGTGTCTTAAAAGAGGACCTATAAGTCCTAAAGAAGCGAGAGGAACCAAAATTGAAGAAGAAGATGAATATACAGCTGAAGAAGAATTATTGTGGCAAGAAATCATGCATGGACCAGAGGTACAAGTTTCTTTTGAAGATGAAGAAGAATATAAGCAAGTAGAGATTGAGTTTATGAGACTTTTTCATGAAGAAGTTGAAGGTCAAGAAGAAAAGTGCAGCAGTATAGAGAAGGTACAACATCATGAGTCCTATATGAGGGACCAAAAGCACAAAATAATGCTAAAGAAGGACTACAACTGAGGTTGATGAAGAGTGAGAAGACTAGAGAGAGAGATAAATTTGTGAAAAAGAGGAATAAGATTAAGTTGTAGGTATGAGAGAGGTGAGAAAAAGATAGAAAAGGAAGAGTGGGCATGGAAAATAGCCCTTGAAGACCTCATAGAAGGGGAGGAAGGTAAAGAAGATGTGAGAGAGAAAGATAGTAAAGAGATAAGTCAAATTCAGTCATAGAAAACAAATGGAGAGGAGGTACAAAGAGAAAAAAAGAAAGAGGAAAAGTTTCATAGACAAGAGGCATTCTAGGGAGAACAATTATTTTCTCATTTTTTAGTTTTATTTATTAAATAAGGACAATTTTGTAGGTGTACAGAGACAAAGAATACGAAATTCAGATGGGATAATGACAGAGAAAGAGAAATTTTGTTTTTAGAGATGAGAACCAACAATAATTTTGAATGTTTTAAGGAGGAATATGAAGAAAATCAACAATTTTTGGTGATGAAGGAGCCAAGAAGAAATGAAAAAAGGATAAGTACTGAAGAAAAAAGTAAAATAATTTATTTTTCTAACATGTTTGTTGAATGTGTAGGTATAGAAGATAAGAAAGTTGTTCTTCATTTTGATTTGAACCAAGAAGGCAAGAAAAAGAAGAAACAAGCAAAGAAGAAGAATGAACAAGAACAAGAAAAGAGAATGAAGAAATTGAAGACTAAAGAAAAGACTCAACCAAAGAAGACAAAGAGGAAGATATACAAGAAAGTGAAGAGCAACTGGAAGAGGAAAAAGAAAAGGTTATGAAGCATTTTCTTCAGGTTGGGAGTATGATGTAGGAGCATCTTCTCACCAACATGGAAAATTTGAGATTTTGTATAAATTATGCAATTTTGGGTTGAACTAGTCTAGATAAGGTTTAGGGGGTGTTAATAGGGTCCTTTTAGTCCCTCTAGAATGTTCAAGTTAGGTTAAGTCCTTAGGAAATTTGAATTAGGAGATTTCCCTCCAAAATGTAATTTGAATTCTTAAAAGAGCATTATGGAGGATTTTGGCTTGTAAAAGGATTTTAAGTCATTGATAAATAATGGAATAGGTGTATTTAGGTCCTATATGTCATGAGAAGTCTAACTTGTGTCATGAAATTGGACCTAGGGTTTAATAATCCTAGTTAGGGTTTGTGTTTCAAGTGTGTAAAAGGAAAATTAGGGGTCCTAAAGGCTAATAAAGCCTCTAAAGATGGGTTATAACTATTTTAAAAAGGATATAAAAGATTTAAATGTAATTGAATGAGGAGAATTTTAGGGACATTGAGAAGAGGATTCGAATGGAGGTTGGAAAGGAGAATAATTATGAATAAAAAGATTAAATTGGCAAACAATTCATGTGTGTGTCTTATTCTTATTATTGTCTTACGCTTATTATAGGATTCTTGGAAGTTGTTTAGTTGTTCATCCTCAAGGAACAAGATGAGAGAGGCCTGATAAAATGTATTGTTGCTAATATGTATGTATTAATACAAAAAAATTATTCTTACATGTAATTCTTGGAGAAGAAATTCTACAATTTTGAGTTTAAAGTTATGGTGCAAGTATTTAATGATATATTTTCATGTGTGTGATTTTGTTTACCTAAGGAAATATACGAGATAAGGTTTAGATATTTTCTAAAGTCAACATTGAATGAAAATATTATAACAAGTCATTTACCGAAATGAAATTTAAGCAAAAATTTGAAATCGGGCATTTGCACTTGCATTCAAGAATTAATGATTTGGTGAAGGTTTGAGTCATTAAGTCCCTAAATTCTTGTATGAAGTTGTATTTTCAAAACATTGAATGGTCTTGAATGAAGAATGAAGTATCTTTCACTCTCGAAATTAGCAATCTCAAGTTTTTAAGGATGCTATGCCTTATGTGGTTGTCTCAAACTAATGAAACTAGTTTGAAGGTATATAACCTTGTTCCTTTGATGATAAATAATTAGAAATGATTAAAGGGTGTAAGGAGGTTGAAGATAAGGTGAGACAAGTTATATTAAGGTCTTAAGTTCAAAACCCTAGATGATAAACCCTCAAAATTATCTTAACACATAGTTTTACCAATCAAAGTAAGGGTAAATTGAAGCATTTAAGAGTTTGTGCCATAAGAGTTATCCCACTAGTAAAGATTATTTGTAGATGGTCTCAAACTAGTCTTCGGTGTAACATTTTAGATCTTAAAACTTATTTTTGTGTATTTTACAAGCATTTCTTCCTCTCGGGCCTGTCAGAGTGTTTGACCTCGAGCAAGGAGTTTAGAGGTATTAACCATCGATTGAAGCTAAAATTTGTTTAGGAGGTATATTTTGAAGCATATTAGATGAATCTTGAATCAATTTAAATGTTCATTGGGTAAAATGTGAGAAAATCCATGAAAATCATGATTCTTAACAACTTCTTCCTTTACATTTACATCTAGAAAACTTTCAAGATCAATTTTTCATCATAATTAGTCTTCTCATCACCGTATCAAGTCAAGCTTAGAGATAGTAGTACAAACATCATAGATTGACTGTTATATATCAAACCCCAATTTTTTCAAGCATGCTTTCATTATGATCGAGGAGTTACTTCATCTTAAACCGTACTACCTGTTAGACTTGTGCTTCAATGATCTCCTTTAAGTGGTTAAAATTGCTTCAGAAGGACCTTTCTCTGATACCAATTGTTAGAAGCATAGTGCTCGAGAGGGGGTGAATCAGTCATACAAAACTATAAATTTATTCACCTTAGCTTGTATACATCATTTAAATTATTCATTCAACATAAACCATTAATGTGAGATTATTAGGTGTGTAGAACTATCCATAGAAACATAAAGAAAGAGACTACACATGAACACAATATATAAAGTGGGAAACCCTCAAGGGGAAGAAAACCCATGAACCTCTACTTATATTACTCAAAACAAAAGACTCAAGTGAATATTACACATCACATGAGATTTATTTAGTGAGGCACCAACCCCACAAGGAGGATACAACCCCATAAGATGACTAAGAAAAACTCACTGCTTCGCACATAATGCTTCCGTTCTGGAATAGAGTCGCTTCTATCCTTTCATTCCTTTGAGAAACAGATGAGGGTTAGGGCTAGGAGGAATACCCGTTGAATGTTGAGAGGGTGTGCGCGTACTCATAGAGAAAGATCGTGTCGATTGCATAAGAACTCATTTTTGTCCTGGGAAGGACTACCTACAAGTAAGAATACAAGACCACCGATTCTAATTAGACAATAAATGACTCGAACCGCCTTGGGCCTTAAAATATTAAACTTCCTTTCGAAGGTGGTCAGTTCCCCTGCTAATATGAATTAACACAAATTATTGCAAATTACAATTTAATTACCTTGTTAAAACAATAGAGGAAAGGGCTAGTTTTGGTTTTGAATCACAGTGACCGATGTCAGCCACCGTCACCGCACTGCTTTTACTACTAACCGATATCGGTAGAGGGGCAAAGTGGTTTAGGGTTTTTAGTGAAGATTGGCTATAAGGTGGCTATGGTGTTTATAAGGCTAGTAAATGATTGGGGATAGGTAATGGGGTGATGGAGAAGGCTCAGAGGGTATGGGAGCTATTCTTGGGGCAGTGTAGGGGTAGAGGAATGATAGTTAGATGGAGGGTGTTACCGGGTAGTAGATCTAAGAATAGAATTGTAATTACTGTGATTCAGAAATCCAAGAAATGTTATTAAAAGAACGTATAAGACACTACTTACTAGTTCCTGATGAAGATACAGGTCCAAGGACTGTGATGACGAAGGCAGGATTCAGGTAGGATGATCTGACAATCCAAGATGAGCTATCTTCGCTCCCAATGCTTGGATGAGTGTCACTGGGCTCTGGTTACTCAGTTGCAGTCTTGGGCTTGATGTCCTTCTCTACAAACTCCTCTCTTTCCTTCACTTGTCTCTGCTCGGCCAAGTGAATTCCCGATCCTTTCAATGAATTCCCAGGTTCCAGATCCTTTGTTTTTGGTTGGGGGAGGTCATTTACAGGAAATGATGGCGGTTACGTAACCGACGGCGGTCGAGTAGGAACCGATATCGGTTAAGTCAAAGTGAGCTATTTTTAGTAAAATAGCCAACTTTCCCTCCTTTTCTCCCGAGGAATTAGTTGTGGGCTTGGTCAAGTCATTATTAGGTTGATTTTGGTGCGGGTGAGGAGTAATTAGTCATGGGTGTGGATGTAGACCAAGTTATAGGTCTTAATTAGGTTAGTTTAGGGTTAGGAATAGGTCATGATGAGGTGGCAAAATAAGGTGGCAGTTTTGAGATGTGGATTTATTAATTATAAGGTAATTAATAAATAATTGTGTAAGGTTTAGGTGATAAGGCTAGGTTGCAAAATGAGATGCGGGGCACGGGGTCGTAAGACACAAATTTGGTGTCTACAAAACCATCTAAACATGAAGATCACTTATGAAACTTGTTGCTAAACAACTGATTTTGATCACTTTATCAGCTCCTCTCACTCAAAACCCTTCTCAAACACACCTTCTTCTTCCTCTTTTCTCAAACATGCACCATAATGTGTTGATTAGGTATATTTACCCGTAGCTCCTTCTTATCTTCCCTACTCAGCTCCTCATACCTATTCCTTACTCTGTTCTTGACCCCTCATAACACTCTCACACTCTCCTTTAGCTCACTCATCCTCTTGCACACAAACTAGGTCTTCTTCTCTAACTAAGTCATGTATGGATGACCTTATTCAACTCACCATTTTCAGATTATCATCATAGAATCATCGTCTATCATTTTTAATGTTTCATACTCTTCAACTCCTCCACTATGGCCTACTCTTACATCCTTCCAAAACCTACTACATGCCTATCTCCTAACACTAAAAATGAGCCTTCTTAACCGACTTATATACCTATCTCATGTATTCATATCATATATGCCACATCCCACAATTTTAGTCCGATCTTCATAAGGATAAGTCAAAAGATGTGGAGTGGTTTATGAGAGCTAGGGAATAAGCCATGTTGCGTAGCTGGGTAAGCATCTACACGTGTGTATGCATATCCTAAAAAGGATATACACACTTACACATAGTTGCATGTGAAACCATGCAAAAACGCTTTTCACTCAGCATTTGTAAAACACTTAGCATTTAGGATGTATTCTTGTCTATATTTTATGTTTGAATGTAATTGATTTGCTAGGTATGATGATGTGATGCATTGTTGGACTATTGGGAGTTGCACCTTTATTGAATATCATTGTGCACCTTGCTATGATATGTGTTATGAGTTACCTTGCTGGAAGTGATGATTGATGCACTAGTATATTGCTTGGTTACTAAATCGGACATTGATCCTACGGTTTATCTAGCTTGCTAGAAATAATGATTTCATAATGGAAGGGATCTATACACGTTTGCATTACATTATTCATTACGTGGAAATAATGGTAAATGTAGAAAGTACACACTCCTTTTGATACTATGGTGATCATTTATTGTACAAATATGAGAGGGTCTTCAACTAGAACAGTAAAACGTTGAATCATCAAGGTAAAAAGTAAATGTTTCCTAGGTAATTATTATTATAAACAAGTAAAATTCAATCATATATTGAAAGAGAAATGTTAAAATGGCTATAAAATATTGGCTTGTTTATTAACTACTTATAACTTGATCATATCATATGATGTCATAATGGTTGGATTGGTAGATTTCATTTTATGTTGGATTGTAACTTGTTTGGTTTGACTATTGTCTTCGGTTGATCGTAGCTACCGCTAAGATGATATTATTGCAAATAGCTATCTTTGGTCTAAGATCTAGAAGAAAATTAAAATTGTTGGTTACTTTAAAGGCCATTGGCCATGTCTTAGACATATGGTATGATTTCTTTATTAACATTAAAACATGGTATTGGGAATTTGATTGTTATGCATTGCATTGGAAACTAAAGTAAATGGTGGCTTAGATTAATAGAGCCTTAAAAATATTCATTGGTCTTGTTTTGTTAGGAATCAATATGGTTTGACCATACTTGATTGGAAATTGATAGGATGATGGACATGTTGAAATTGTGTGATATGGTCCTCGACCATATGACATGACTTGTGAACAAATTTATCATGGCATAATCATTCAGTCTTAGTCCATCTAGCAAGTTGCTAAGGTTTTAAGTTTGATTGATTCTTGTTGTTCAGTCATAGAACACCATGCACATCTAAAAAGACATATTTAAAAGGTAATATTGATTACCATGCAAATTGGAGTGGTTACTTGGTTTTTTGTTAAACTATGAGATTTGTAAGATAAGAGGGAATTCAAATCCCCATGCGCCTGCAAAAATTAAATCTTATTAAACATACCCCATGGATTTTGGGAGTGTCCAAAGCTTCTTGGAGAAGCCACCATCACATGATAAGTTGGGTTCATTTTTTATTGTTTTGGTTTTTATTAAGTTATTTTTGGAAAATCCATACATCGAGTTGGGTATTTATGCTTCAGATGATCCCCAATTATCCATTTTTAGAGTTGTGCATGGTTATTAAGGTATATTATAAATACAAAGTATGGATTGCATAAATAAATGATAATATTTAGGATTGCATGTTTTGGGTTTCGTGGGGATATTAGTGCTAGGTTTACTAGTTAGCTTTACCGGAAATCTTGAGAAAAATTTCATGAAGAAAGTAGAAAAATAATCATAGAAATATTAACACCTTCAGGCATTAATATTATAACTCATTTTTCGGTGGTTATCTTGTGAATTAGATGCTTATTATTAAGTTTTATATACCTAATTAACTAGTATGGTTTTCATTGCTAGTTTGTTAAAGAACCAACGAAGAACTATACATATGAGAAAATAGGGACAACTGTTAATATATGGTTTTTTGTTATGTTGATTTTGTAATGATTTTAATGAAAAATTAAAAGTAAATTTTGGAAGGAATTTTGTATCAAGTAATGAATCACGTTTTAATTTATGGCTTTGTTTTGAAAATGAAAACACAGTTTCTTCTGAAAAATAATGTGGGTTTGTATGATTCACGTATTTCAACTAGTCGCTGGAATTAAAAACATATAAGGATTGTGGGATTCAATCCTTGATGGATATAACTGTTTAAAATATGTTTTCTCCTTATTGCTTGAATTTTTTAATTGAGGCTAAGTAATTCTCTTGCATAGTTCTATACAAATAAGTGGATTTGTAAACAAAATACCTTAGGTTTAGATACAACTTGTTAATGAATTTTTGGGTTGAGGCCTGACATATGGATGAGTTATGTGACTCCCTTTGGGTAGGTCTATAACGGGATTTTATTATGTTTGTTATTTAGCTCTGTGTGGAAGATAATATTGATGAAAGGCTCCTATTGCTTAACCGTTATCCGATTGTTAAGTACTCGTGATGAGTTGAATGATATTCTCTATTGAAACACATTGATTGATTAATATATGTTAATGTTTTGTGGGATAAATAATTGGTCTAAAGACTCAAGGTTTATAGTCTTTATAACTTAAATTAAGCAAATAAAAATAGGACTGGATGTGTATTAAACTCTAGCTTAAATTATTATTTCTATTTAACACAAGTGGTAAGATGATATTTAATGTTGGAATGATGATATGATGTAATCATTGAATGTATTATTAGGTCTATAACATTTTTGGGTTTTTTGATTTGTATGGTAGATAACCTATTAGTAATCATATAGTTCGTAACATAACTTCATGAAAGTGAAAGGATTATTCATGTCATTTCTTGCGAACCGACCATGTATGTTGTTGTAATTTATTTTTCAAAGCATGCGATTGAAAAGTATCACCAAAAATCTTAAAGAATATGATTGCAACATATTCATGATCTCTAGTATTCTTCTTTTTATGATTGTATTGACGTATGGGTATCTAAATTACACGGATGTATAACCCACCAATGTGCAAGGTAGATTTTCCAAATGTATTAAAAGATTATCCTTAATAATATCTTGTGCAAATGTATTGATGCTTATGAAAATTAATGATTATTGTATCAAACCATTATGATGTGTATAAGTGATATATCAAGATTGTTGTTATATAAGCAAAGCATTTATCACCATTGTTGGTTAAAAAATATATCATAACTATTTGAGATACAAACATGACTTAAACAATAATTAAAAAAACAATGGGGAATTGTATTACAATATAAAACAAAAATAAGTATGTTTAATAGTTATATATGGGAACCTTATATAATCCAAATAATGTACATCAGTTACAAATATGATACATTGGAATAATTCTCTCGCTGATTTTTAAATTACAACTTATCTGCTTGTGATTAATAACTACGTTGTAAATATCATTTTGGTCCATTTAAATCTATCCGGAAACAAATTCAATGATATGGAAAAATTATGAAAGTACAATGAATAATAAGATAGAGTACCCCGAGCTCAACTGGCTTAAGTAAACTAAATGAACATTAATGAAGTATAATGCTACGAAATGGTTTCAAGTCTTGTACTTGACTAAACCAGCCTCTTGATTGTAAATTGATATAGTTGAAAATCATGTGAAAGAAGGAACCTACCTTATGCAATGATTTGTGGAGATCATTTTGAACCTCTAGCATGGGTCGATATCATCTTGAAACTTAGTTAACCTATCCATAGGATAAAGGTTTACATTGTCATAAATGAATAAACTAAAGTGGTTAACCATGATCCTAATAACTTAAATAACGGAAAAGAATATTGATACTATAAATGAGATGGTTTTGTGGTGAATGAAGGGATAAGTTTTAAGTGGCTTATGTGCATCCATGAAACCAGACTTTCTAAAGATAATGCCAATACTATGCAGCTAGTATTGTAAATAATTGACTACATTTTATATCACCATTTCTTATTTTAAATTGTGTCATGAGCAGGAAGATGACACTAAGAAGATACACATGGTTCTCTGTACCTTTAAAAAGGTATAACCAAATGATATACTAGGTATATTGGCTCATATGGATTACGCAAGGGGATCGAGTAGGATCTGAAACCCCTTACAGTTGCACATGGTTATCATAGGTTGTCAAGATGGATTATGAACATTAATTAATGTTGGATTTATTTAGTGGCTACTGTAAATGATGTATTAATTGTAGTATAAAATAAATTAAGGTGTTATGTAAACTCTTGTATGCTTTGGATTAATATGTTGTGTGTTGATGATCATCGATGGCATCAAGTTAATTAAATGATTTAGATAAAAAATTCCCTAAGATTGATGAAGTGTACTATGGGTGTTACAATGTAGGTCAAATTTCATTGAGAGTATATAATTAAAACATAATGAATACATCATACAAATGACCATATAGGTCGGTCATATCACCAACATGCCCAAAACTCTCCATTAGGTCTCCAATAGGCCTAATTACACCAAAAATTCATCTCACCAAAACCAAACTACTTTGAGCCTACATGCCCATCACCAAATAATTGAATTACTTCAGAACATCATAAAATACCTCATCATGCATCCACAATACTTGGAAAGCTCTGCATCATCACCTCAATCCATGAAACCATCCCAAGAACATGTTTGTTCTTGTGCACCAAACCCTAGACCTCAAAGATGAGGCTCAATACCACATCAGATGACCTCAACCATGCAATTATTATATATCACTAGAAATATATTAATTTCATATACATCACCATGTACTCATACAACCACAAATTAGACATTAGATGCCTCAAAACACAAGTATAGTACCTGAAACTACCATTTCATCCCCAAAAACTAGTCTTCAAAAATAGGGCACACTTTGCATCCTAGTACCTCAAACAAGATTTTAAAAGATCATTTACATGTAATAAAACTCCCATGCTTCCATAAATGGTAATTTAGTTAACAAGTTTAATGTATTTTTTTGCACAAACCGAAAACTCCAAAAATTAGAATTTTTAAGTGGGCCTCATAGACAACCAAGACCTCTAAAATAAATTAAAAGAAATATGAATGAGTAATCTATATCATAAAATCATCACATTATAAAGGAATAAATCCTTGCCTTGTAAAATCATTTTCTCTCAATTCACTTTCAAACTAAGGTATTGAAATCATAATAAAGTAATTTTTGTGTTAACGATGGTTCATAAAAGTATGACAACCAAATGAGCTCATTATTCTTGATAAACCTTCTTAGCTCCATGCCATAACATCCCCAAGAGCACAAAATACCATGCATAAATCACATGTGTGGGTGAGCATATGAATATGACCTTTGAATTGAAAAATGCACTTCTAAGAGCTTGATATGGCCAAAAATGACTTATCTTGCTTTCCTATTTGAATATTGAACTAAAACTTGAAATACACCTCTATAATACCTCCTAGATGATTTAAAAATATCAATATTACCTTTTCACATCTTTAACTCACTATCCACCATGGTTTACCCATGTAAACTTGCCTTGTCTTCAATAATCTACTTCAAAAGGACCTTAAACTTACATTATACACCTGAAATGTGACCTTTGACACCTCTAATACCTGTTATGTAACATAATAACACACTCTACATGTATACCTTAGAAAAAAATTTCTTTATTCTTCATGCTATAATCTTATCTTCTTAAACTAGGTCTAGGATTAGGCCTAGAATAGCCCACCTCACCACATGACTAACTCGACACTAACCTTGTTACCACCTTGCAGAAACTCTAGCATGATTGAAACATCATATATAAAATTATTGACCTTATACATATATTCACACAACCTTTGTATCCCTACACTCAACACCTACTTGCTTGAACAAGCCTCAAGATCCATGCATACATGCCTAGATGCCATGCTACAACAACATCATGACACCTCATCAATTCACCACCAATCAACCTTCACCTTATCTGATGGATTCCACCTCATAAATACACCTACGACACTTGAAACACTTTTACATTAATGACACCCGACATTAATGACAACAACAAGAAACAATGTCCAACATGTGTATTATGAAACAAGCCAAATAGACATAGCGATGAACAAGATGAGAATGAATAAAGTGAACTTATTTGAGAAAGAGAGAAATGTTAAGACTAGAATTTTACAAGATTAGGATTACAAAATTTAAGTGTATACTTTCACCACCACTTTAAGTATGAAATGAAATTACATGCTTAAAGGAAAGGGTACATGAGTGTGTAGACACACTTGTTGGAATATGTGAGTTAGATTATTTTCATTGATGTAAAATGTCATTAATGACAAAGAGGATGATCTAGGATTACTAGAAGATTATTTGTATAATGGTGAAATTGAAAAACAATGTTGTATGGTGGCAAGGATGAAGACAAAGTGATAATGACTTAACCTAGTAGACCTAATCATGAGGTCTAGTCAAGAAATGATTTGACATGATGAAAATAATACATGAGGTGGCTTGAGGATCATGGTATAAGCACATATAACATGAGGAGAGTGTGTTGAGACAATCATGAGAGCTTTAGAGTACAATTACAAGTTGAGGACATAGGTTTAGGTGCTCATTTAGACTTAGTCTAGGTGCTTGGATACCTAATGAGGCTTGGTCATCAGTTTTAGAGCCATGAGAGGCCATGAGGGTATATGGATGTGTAATAAATGTTTTTTAAAGGATGTTAGGACCTTTTAGATAGGTTTTATACATGATTTTTGTGTTAGTTCACTTGGATGTGACATAAACTAGCTAAAACCCTAAGGACTAGTCATGAAAATGAGATGGGGCATGAATATGTAGAGAAATTTGTGACAAGATGATGATTAGATATGTTTCATAGAGTTTTATTATAGGTATTGGAAAAGTTTCAAGTCAGCATGATGAGAAAATTTCAAGATATTATGTTTTGAGGAAAACTGAGCTCTAGAATGCATGTTTCTTAGCTTGATCTGAGAGAAATTGACTTGGATGGCACATTTAAGGTTTTCATAGGACCTTGATACTTTAAAGGATGTTTAGGAATGTAATTATTAATGTCTTAGAGTTATAATGAGATAAAACGAGGTCCTATATTTTATGAATGATTGCTAAGAAGGTAAGTTTTCTTTTATGATCTTGAAACCCTAGTTTTCCAGTGATGGAGGAAAACTTATTTGTTTAAGCCCAAAATTAATTTGATCATAAAATTTTATTATTTAAGGATGGAGAGGACTCTACCAAATTTCATATGGTGGTGGTATGAGGCTATGATAGTTAGTAGAGCCCACTCAAATATGCTATTTTCTAGAAAATAAGGTTTTGCTCTTAGGTTTTCCATTAGAACCTATGAATAAATTGGTGTTATGAGTTTTTGGGGATAAATGATACATTTTTCAAGTGATTTAAGATATTTTTAGGCCATTTTATGACTTTCATAGGTCAAAACATGAAGGTTGGTTTTTTGGGTCTAAAGGGCGCTTCTAGTAGTATTTGAGTTAGGTGGTGCTTTAGAAATTTTGATCTTAATGATGAAGTTTTATGGACTTAGGGGTGTTTTAAAAATTATAAATGATATTATTTAGTCCTTGGTTCATCTCTTAAGATTATTTGAGGTAGCATGAAGAAGGTCACAAGTTGACCTAGTTTGACTAGTTCAAGACAATAGGGGTTTGTCTAAAGATTGGTCTGAAATACCAATATCTTGGCTTAGTTGATGATGCATATAAATTCAAGAGTGAATATGGATGAAATTTTAACCTATTAAATTATTTTATAGATCTTTAAAGTGTCAGCAAGGGTGTAATATGGTCAAGATAACAAAACTGGTTTCGGGAAGTTCAATCAAGCTTAAAGTGGAAAAGTTGTCTCACTTGATTTATTGGTTTATTAATGAGATATAAAATGATTTAATATGTTAATCATTTCATTGTATTTCCAATGAGTTGTTATATGGAATATTTGAGTTATTTTGGTATTATCTTGGACTCCATTATTTAATATTGTTTTTTGAGGTGCCTCGATTTGTGTAGGAAACAATCTTACTTGGTGGTGATATGAAGAAAATGAATAATGTAGAGGTTATTAATCAGATTGATGATTTTTATGGTATCCTTGACAATTTTTGAGCCTTTGGAGGCTTGAAAAATATTGATAAATATCTTGGAGGTCTTGGAGTTCTTGGTGATGGTGTTTTTTGTATTCTTGGGCTAATGAGAGCTTGCTAGATGTTTTGGTGCATTGTTGATCCATATGGGTCCTTCATGTGAATTTACATGAATGTGTAGGTCTATTTTTAAGTTGGCATTACCGATATTAAGGGTCATGGCTGACCTATTTATGGTTAGAGGAAGTGTCATGTATTTAAGTGCATGTATGCATTCATTTTGAACTAGTTATGAGAGGGAAAAGTGTGAGATAAGAGAGAGAGTGAAAGTTGTTTAAGGGAATCAAGAGAGATATGAGAGAGTGTGTGAATGTATTAAGATATTTTAGAATCAAGGAAGGAAGGGTGATTGATCAAATTAGTCCATGAAGTGGAAGAATTGAACAAGTTAGTAGAGAGAGAGATTTGACGAGGGTTTTGAGGTGTGTTTGGAGCTAAAATTAGATCAATATCAATTATGTGAGCATCATATCATCAGTTATCATCTATTTCTAGGTGGTTTAGTTGGTGCTTGATAAAATTAATGGGTTTTATCCTCCTTGCAAGTTTGGTGCCTTATTAAATAGGGGTTGGTGCTCCTTGTGGGGTTAGTTCCTCACTAAAAAAATCTTGTGTGATGTGTCATATTCATGCAAGTATTTTGGTTTGTGTAATATAATCAAAAAATTAGTGGGTTTTCTTCCCTTGAGGGTTTCCCACTTACATCTTGTTTTCTTGTGTACTCTCTCATGGTTATGCTCTTGTGAATGTTTTTATATGTTTTTAAGCTCACATTAATGCATGGTTGAATGGTAAATGGTTTATGCAAGTTAATTTGAATTGGTTAAGGGTTTTGAAGGACTAATTCACCCCCCCTCAGTCCATTGTGCTTCTAAAAATTGGTATCAGAGTAGGTCCTTTTGAAGAAGTTTAATCACTTGAAGGAGATCCTTTGAAGCACTAAAATGGTGAGTGAGAAGAGTGGATCTTATACCAGCAAATCTCCCTTGTTTGATGGAATTAACTATGCTTTTTGGAGTCTCGGATGAGGAATCATATCATGTCCTTAGGGTTTGAAATTTGGAAATCTATGTTAGATGGATATATAGCTCCTCAAAATCCTCCAACAAGTAATGCAGACAAGAAGCTTAGTAGTGATAACTCCAAGGATATGAATGCAATCATGTGTGGTCTAGCTAAACCAGAACTTGTGAAGGTCATGCATTGCACATAAAAAAATAATGTGGGAGAAAATTTAGGTCATTTATGAAGGATATTCCAAGGTAAGAATAGCTAAAATCCAAACTTTCAGAAATTAGTTTGAAGGCTTAAAGATGAGTGAAGAGGAATCCATTGTTGCATATTTTCTCAGAGTTGATAAGGTTGTCAATACCATGAGAGGATTAGGTGAAGAAGTGAAGGAATAAGTTGTGGTACAAAAGGTGTTAAGGTATCTAACTCCTAAGTTTGACCCTAAGGTGTCTGTTATTGAGGAAGCTAAGGATTTTAAGGTCATGTTAATGGATGAGTTACATGGCATCTTGACTGCATATGAGATGAGGATTGTTGACTCTAAACATGTCAAGAAGGATATTTATTTCAAGACTAATATGAAGAAAAAAGAAAAGAATACAAAGGATGATGGTGCTACTCCTAAAATAGATGATGATGAACTATTTGCAATTATTGCTAGAAGATTAAAGGTTGGATCTAGTAAGTATAAAGGTAAAATTCCTTTTAAATGTTTCAATTGTGGTAAAATTAGGTCATTTTTCTGACAAGTGCCCCCATAGGCATGCCATTATAAGTGATGAAGATCATGAAGATGATCATGAAAAGAAGAATCACAAGTATGGTAAAGGAAAGAATAATTTCAAGAGGTTTGACCAAAAGAAGAAGGCCAAGAAGAGTTTTTACAAAAAGAAATATTGTTGTTCGTTTGAGGCTAAAGTAGTTGCGATAGTGTTTCATTTTGAATCCAAATCGAACATGAAGAACTAGGTGAGGATATGAAGTCTATGAGTTATGAATGATCCTTATAGTTTGGTGACCCCATACACACCGAAATTGAAGAAAAGGAGATGGAATTTGAGATTGAACTAATGTTTGTTCAAATAAAGATAAAGTATGCCGAGAAAAACAACAAGAAGATGAGATCTCAAGTCAAGGAATATGAAGAAAAGATTCATGACCTAGAGGAGAAGATTGATGAAACAATCAAGAGGTTAGAAATACATATGAGTTCCATGACTCTAAGCTTGCAATCCAAAGAAGAAGAGGTGATTCTTCTTAAGGGATAATTATCTGATGCAATTAATAGAGCTAAGTCCTTTTAGAATTTTGAGAAGAGCACTAAAGATCTTGATGATATTATTAGTAGTCAAAGTTCTAGGTAATAATATGGGCTTGGGATTTAAGGAAGATCTCAAAGGAAAATAGGTGATATAAGAAGACATTGTTCCAAACATGAAGACCGAAGAAGAGAAAAAGAGATCAAATACAATGTGAAGACAAAACCTATTAGGAAGCCTAATGCTTCAAGGTATGAGAGATCATTTAATGGTTATTGTTTCACTTGCAATGGATTTTGACATAAGGAAAAGGATTGTAGGAGGTTTGCTAAAGATGA
The DNA here is from genome assembly GCA_018340775.1 of Taxus wallichiana var. yunnanensis. NCBI lineage: Eukaryota > Viridiplantae > Streptophyta > Pinopsida > Cupressales > Taxaceae > Taxus > Taxus wallichiana. Next base: position 745,391,598 of record CM031244.1, on the reverse strand, counting down.
TCACCCATGGAGGGATAGTAGAGATGAGTAGACAAAGAATGTCATTTGTCATAATTGTCATGAGAAAGGTCATACTACTAGGTATTTTCTATATGAGCCATCAAATAAATATTTCAGAGGTAAGAATGGAATTGTGTCCTTTAGTTGCAACAAGATTGGACATATACCTAGGAATTGTTATGGTCCTTCAAGGAAATTCATGAGGTTTCAAAACCCTAGGGTATATAATAGGAGACAAAGAAGGCACTGTGGGAGCTTAGAATAAATAATGTCTCGTTGTCAAATAGGAATTGGGACCTCTTCAAGTTGTTTTTATATATATAGTTATGAAGATGGATGTCTCTAATAGGCTTCTTAGAGGCATAACCACCCATATGAAGCATGGTGTGAAGGGGGAGCATGAATGGTTGAGGTATGACACTATAAGTTTGCTCTCAAGATTTTCATACATGTTCTTATGTTTTTAAGGACTTCAACTGCCTTGAAAATATTTTAGGCATTCTTCGACTCATGCAAGATTCATGTTGAAAGATTCATTTTATATGATGACTTGATCAGACCATCAAAGACAAGGAGAAATAAATTTTTTTAGGTATGTGTGTGAGTTGAATGATGCTAGGAGTTATATCAAATTTCTTGATTCATATGTGATGTATGTAAAATTTTTTATGCTTCATGGAGATAGTATGAAGTGTGAAGTTTGCAGTATGGAGATAGTATAAAGAGAGTCAGATCAATGATTACATTAGTTTGTAATTCTATGAGAGAGTTGGTTGAGTCAACATACTGGGTTATTTGTCTTTCAGCCATGCTTGAGGTGTATCTAGAGGTTTTATGCACTTGGAAGAGGTATGGAATTTCCCAAATCATGATTAGACCTATGAGAACTAAAGAGGAAAGTGTTTCACTTGACAAGCTTTGTGGTTATAGTTTCCTAGGCTTGAAGTGGTGTCTATAATAGGTGAATTTGAAGTTAATATGGTTATATGGTTATAAGGCTATTATGGCATTTGATGAAGAGCTAAGACATGATGAAGATCTGTTGAACCTATGCAAGTTCATCATGAACCAAGGTATGTCTTTTGTGTTCATTCCTGAAGTAATAATAATGTTTTAAGGGAAAGTATGTATGGTCACAACATGTACATGAAGTTTTTTTGATGATTTATATTGGAACATAAGGTTGAGGGGAGCTTGAGTTCTCTTTAACCTTGTGGTATGAAGTTAGGTATGTTACAAGACTTGTGTGGTTGATATCTTTCATTATGAATGGATAATGCACTTTACCGTAGTCACTGCAGATTGTAAGCTTATGTAATAGTGAGCTACAAGTATATGAAGACTACTTAGGCCATGAAAAGGTGAGGTTGATATTATAGTAGGTGTTTTAAGAGTAAAGAAGGACTAGTATGGTTATTATGGTTGGATAAATGCATCATGGTAGTATTAATTACACTATATTAGGGAATTGTAGGATGTGTTGCATTATAATGATGATCTATAGGTCCGTGGAGGCTTCTTGAAGTAGAGGGAGTTGGAATTGATCCTAAACCAAGTGTATAAGGTTCTAAAAAGGTTAAAATGGAATAATTATTGATAATTGGTGGGCTACCCCAAGGGGAGAAAGCCATATGTCCAAGAAGGCTACAATAGAATATAAATAAGGTTGAAAACACCGAGAGCTTATCTTAGAATAGAGGTATTGATGTTGATCATTCTCCATGGCATATATGCAAGGTATGAAAGGTTATTCTTGTGTTTTTAGTTAAATAGAGGTAGAATGATTCCAGGGGGAGCTATAAGGAGCTGATTTATGTTGTATATGGAGATTTTACTACAAGGAAGTTGGAATAAATTACTATGAAGATGATGTTTAGGCATCTTAGCCCTAAGAATGTTATAAGTCTATGCATATAGTTTCAAGCATGTTTTTAGTACCATCAACTGGGATAGGTTTGAAAATAAGTTGGCATGATGTTTTTCAATAAAATATAATATTGTTTCCATGTGTGAATATTTTTATATGCTTCCTCCTAGGGGAATCTTTGTGTTCACATGATGAAATGAAGTCAAAAACAAGGTCAAGGATAAAATGAAAGGCTTATGTGATCGTTTGATATTTTGGTTGATGTTTCCAACCAAAGGTGATCTTAATATGCTGAAGAAGATAAAGAATGTGTGCTTAGGTATGTTATTTTCATTAATGTAAAAAGGGGAAAATAAGTAGGTTCTTTTTCATATGTTGACCACCCATGAAGATTAGATTTTTGTCATTGATGTAAAATATCATTAATGACAAAGAGGATGATCTAGGAGTGATAGAATTTTTTTGGTATAATGGTGACATGGAAAAATAGAGTGTGGCATGGTGGAAAGGATGAAGACAATGAGAATGGCTTGACCTAGTAGGCCTAATCATGAGGTCTAGTCAATAGGATGATTTGACATGATGAAAATAAGACTTGAGGTGGATTTAGGAGCATGGTATAATCATGGAGAACATGAGGAGAGTGTGTTGAGAAACTCATGAGAGCTTCAAAGTAAAACTACATGTTGAGGACCTAGTTGCTGGTCCATATCTAGACCTAGTCTAGGTGCATGGAGTCCTAATGAGGCTAGGTCATTAGTTTAGAGCCATGATAGATAATGAGGGCATGACGATTTGTGATACATGTTGTCTCAAGAATGTCAAGAACTTTTGAAGAGGTTTTATGCATGATTATTATTTTAGTTCACTTGGATGTGACCTAAACTAGGCAAAACCATAAGCCCTAATCATGAAAATGAGATGGGGCATGAATATGCAAGATATTTGTGACAAGATAATGATTAGATATGATGGACATAGGTGTATGATGAGAAAATTTCAAGATATGATGTTTTGAGGAAAACCAAGCTCTAGAATCATGTTTCTTAGCTCGATATGAGAGAAATTGACTTGGATGGCATGTGTAAGGTTTTCATGGGACCCTAATCCTTTTAATTATGTTGAGACATAGAATTATGAAGATCTCATAGTTGTAATGAGATCAAATTAGATCCTATATTTTATGAATGATTTCTAAGAAGGTAAGTTGCTTTTTATGAGCTTGCAACCCTAGTTTTCTAGTGATGGAGGAAAACTTCTTTGTTTGAGACAAAATGTATTAGATCATAAAATTTTATGATTGTATAATGGAGAGGACTCTTCCATATTTTAGATAGTGGTGATTTGAGGCAATGATAGTTATGTGGAGCCCACTCAAATATGCTAGTTTCTAGAAAAGAAGGTTTTTCTGTTAGGATTTCCATTATACCGTATGACTAAATTAGTGTTCTAAGTTTTTCAGAGAAGTGCTACATGTTTGAAGTGATTTTATATATTTGTGACACCATTTGATGATTTGCATAGGTCAAAACATGAAGGCATGTTTTTGGGTATAAAGGGAAGTTTTAGTAGTCTTGGAGTTAGGTGGTGCTTAAGCACTTGTGATATTAGTGATGAAGGCTGATGTACTTGGGGATGTTTTACACATCCTACGTGAAATTATTAAATCCATTTTGAGCTCTAAATATGAGTTGAGGTAGCATGAAGAAGGTCACAAGTTGACTTAGTTTGACCGATTAGGATAGTAGGGGTTTAGTCTAAAAGAGCAATATCTTAGCTTATGAATTTGAACTTGTTGGATTCTTTTAGATATCTTGAAAGTGTTAGAAAGGGTGTAATATGATCATGATAGAAAAATTGGTTTGGGAAGTTCAATCGCATTAAAGAGGAAAAAAATCTCAAAGTGGATTTATTAGTTGACTCATGTGCTCTAACATGATTTATGATGTTCCTCATGTCACTTTATTTCCAATGAGTTATTACATGGTATAGTTGAGTTGTTTTGGTATGATCTTATAATTCATTATTGAAGATTGGTTCACAGAGGTTCCTGGTTTGTGTAATAAATTTTCCTACTTGGTGGTGTTATGAAGAAAATGAATAATGCATAGGTTCTTGATTAGGTTGATGATGTTGATATGGTGTCCATGAAATGTGTGGAGCCTTTGGAGGCTTGACACAAATTGGTGAAGTTTTTGGAGTCTTGGAGTTTTCGGTGATGGTGTTTTTGGTCTTCTTCAAAAAGTGAGATATTGTTAGATGTCTTGGTGCATTTCCAAACCATATGGGTCCTTCATGTGAATTTACATGAATGTGTAGGTCTATTTATAAGTTGGTATGACTGACCTTAAGCGTCATGGAAGACATAGTTATGTTTAGAGGAAGTGTCATTTATTTAAGTACATGTATTTGTTCATTTTGAACTAGTTGTGTGAGAGGGAAAAAGTGCGAGCTAAGAGAGAGTTAAATTATTTTAAGGGCATCAAGACATAACCGAGAGAGTGTGTGAATGTCTAAAAGAGTTTATAATTAGGTAAGTAAGGGTGATTGATCAAATGAGTCCATGAAGAGGAAGAATTGAGTGAGTTAGGAAAGAGAGAGATTTGATGAGGGTTTGGTGTGTTTGGAGCTAAAATTGGATCGCTATCACCAGTGTGTGAGAAAAATATCATCAATTATCATCCATTTCCTAGTAGTTGAGTTGGTTCTTGACCACCTTAAGGGGTTTTAGCTTCCTTGCAAGGTTGGTGCCTCACTAAAAAAATATAGTGTAATGTGTCATATTCATGTAAGTCTTTTGGTTTGTGTAATATAATCAAATGTTGCAGTGTATTTTTCTTCCTCTTGAGGGTTTTCCTCTTAAATCTTGTGTTCTTGTGTACTCTCTCATGTTTATGCTCTTGTAAATGGTTGTTATATGTTATTAAGCTCCCATTAATGCATGTTTAAATTATAAATTATTTATGAAAGCTAATTTGAATTGGTTAATGGTTTTGAAGGACTAAATAACCCCTCTCAAATTTCATTGTGCTTACAACAACACTTTATATTCACTTGAATGTTTGTTTTGTAAGATCCCATTGTATTGGTGTTGGCACACTCCATGATGAAACATGCAACAAATAGTGTAGTCAATGTCCATGATAAAAATTAAACTTTAACTCAAATGTAAAGATGTAATGTAAGTGAAATATGGAATTATAAATAGTGAAATAAAGAGATGAAAATCATGGAAGGAATACACCTATTTATTTTACAGAGGGAAGAGTTTCCAAAATTTTCTTGTACTTAGAGTTTTGGACTCCTAAAATTTTCTAAAGAATCGGGGGTGATTAATCCCTAAATTTACTCGAGGAGATGCTAGAGTATTAGGTGTATGGAACCCAACACATGAATTTCAAAGAGAGAGAAGAATAATGAGGAGTCAAAGCACCCCATGAAGGAAGAAGACCATGTATCAAATTCATTCATCAACTCCAATATCATTCCATTTAAACGCAAGAGGATAAAGAATGCCTATGAAGAACTTAGCGATTTTGATACCTTCCATGACCCTATAGATCACACTTGTCACATCTCGTAATTTAATTTTATTTCTTTGAAATGATAAGTGTAAAATGAAGAGTGGTTTACGAGATCAATGGGATAAGCATTGTTGCATAGTTGAGTATGCAACTATATATGCGTATGTATATCCTGAAAAGGATATACACACTTACACATAATTACATGCCTAACCACGTAACAACGTTTGTTGCCAAGCATTCATCAAGTAATTAAAATTTATAAATTATTCTTGTTTTGCTTTGATATTTAAATGTACTTACTATGCTGATTATGATGATATCGATGATGGGAGATAAAGATATAAATGTTGTACATGTTTATGAGATTTGCATATCTTATTACTAAAGTTAATGGGTTATTGATGATTAGTAATTTGTACATGGATTTGATAGTATTATATCAGTATTGAGATAAAGATATGACTGTACAATTCTAACCTTAATTTTTTTATCATGATGGTCAAAGACCGTAAAGCATAATAGTGGTCCTTAGCAAGGGGTAGGTAAAATTTGGGACCATCAAGGTAAAAAGTTCAAAGTTGGTTTAATGATATTTTTATCAACAAGTAAATTTCAATTCAATGTGTTGTGAGAAAATATTAATTTGGTCTATTGATCTTGATTATCTACTTGACTATTTTATAGCTTGATCATAGCATATAATGTTCTATTTGTTGGATTGGTTGATTTCATTATGCGTTGGATCATAACTTGATTTGATTCTGTCTTTGACCGATCGAGCTCTTTGATTGAGTGATTATTGTTTCTAAATGGTCAATTTAATATAGGCCATTATATTGGGCATTAAATTTTTAAGACTAACATGGTATATTCCATTTGAATTATAGGATTCAAATGAAAAAGGTTAAAATAGATGGGTCAAATTTGTTGCATGGTGATTAAGGTGAGGAAGGTAAATATTTTTATTTATGTTAAAAGGTGGTGATATGGTCCTCACCATACTCATTAGGCATTTGGATGATTAATAATTAGATGGTCTTAAGGCATATTTTTTAAATGTTACCACGAATGGTAAAATCAACCCTATCATGCATATACTAGAAGATCTGATTATTTAATTATATAGTTGGGTAGTTATCGACCCATGAAAAGTCTAAGTTAAAATTGGTTTTGTTAATATCTCTCGGCCGCTTGAGAAATCACCACTTGTTTTTGGAGGATAGTTGGTAGATTTATTAAAGAAACTACATGGCACCGAGATTATTAATGGAATTTAATTCGGTGGAGTCCTAAAAAATAATGAAGCTTCTCAAGGAAGCTAAGAGCATGCAGATTAAGGTTTCATTTTGGGGTTTTGGTTTGGGCTCTGTTGAGCAAGTTGTGCATGGTTTATCGGGTCCGGCTTGATAAAAATTAGATGTTGTAAATTTCGTACATGATTTGTATATATATAAGGAATTATTTGGAGTTTTGTCTTTTGAATTTTGTGGGGATATCCTTTTTGTTTGAAGTGTTGAGTTTTGTGGTTTAAGTTGCTTGAAATCTTGAGGAGATTCATGAAATAAATTTGTAGAGACCTTCTTAATTACGAAACATGGTTTATATTTCTCTTTGTCTTTATATTTTATTATGAAACAATAAAACATATTCTAGGTGATATTAGAATGATGGCATGGTTAGTTAAGTGTTTATGAGCTTCAAAATATTGGAATTTTTTTATCTTGGTTATCTTAATTTTTGGGTTCTCGATGTATACTCTTGAAAATTCATTTATTACGAGCTCCTTTTATACAAATATCTAGACCATGCTTATCCGGTTTTTAATAGGGTTGTGTGAAATGATTTGTTTTGGGTAATAAAAACTACCTTTACCTGAGTTATGGTTGAGATTGGTTATTGGGAATTTAATTTTTCCTTCTCGAGGCTTGAATGAGTTCTAAGAATAATGGAAATGTTATCGTGTTAAAAGTGGAAGTTGGGCAATGTTTTTTTGGGTTGAATCAACTAGTGAATGTATTTTTGCAAGGTTTAAATTGTTACTATTTTAAAATCTGTTTCATCCACCTCTAAGCTTATATGAGGTCTATGTTTAACTATTTGAGTCACCATGAAATGAATGATAGTTGGGTATTACTATTTGGGTCGAAGTTGGTTGGAATACAAAGTTGAAATGGGCTCAAAATTTGGCTTGTACAAAACCTATGTGGAGTTAAAAAAAAAAACCTTGATAGGAGTGTCTTCTTATGATTCACATTTTCCTCTACATGTTAGAATATGCCCTTTTTCTTGTTACTTGCCTCAGTGAAATGAATGTATTCAAAGGAAATTTATTCCTTACCTTTCGAGCTTGAACCAGTCTTACAATGTGTGTGACCTGATTTATGTAGATCCATGACTATGAACTCTAGGGTAGGTAGACAGGTTTGTGAGAGATTTGTGGATGCAAGTTGAAATTGTGATTAGGTCATCTTAGTGAAACCCTCTATAAGTTCTAAATTGGATTAAGCTTGTTTTGTTTGCAAAAGTCTTGACTATCTATAATGGTAGAGGATGATTTAATTATTAAGTAAACTTCATTCTAGAACTAATTGGTTTGAAGAAATATTTTCTTAAGATGATATTTTAAAGAGAAAGTGATTTAACATTTGATATGAATATCATTTTGCATGAATATTTACTTATGTTGTTAATGGTAGTCATTTGTATTATTTTTGGGTACATGCTTGAAGAAAGTAGAGTCTTACCTCTTGATGGAATTTGGTTTTACTTGCATGAATAAGATAGAATAAGTAATTATAATTTTTATCATCTATGACATAATTATATTATCCAATAAAGTAGAAGACAATTATTCCAGCCAATTAATCCTTGTGATGTTGAAATGGTTGCATGACATTAACATTGATTAAAGGAAATGTTTCTTATTTCTTCCATATTTTATAATTGTATTACATGTTGATTATTGATTTAGTTATAAAGAGTGTTACTATTTGATTAACTCGACTATTATAAATTGGGAAGATGGTTGATCAAACTTGAGACTTAAATTAATTTAAGGCCTTAGACGTTTACGAGTTACTAAATAAATGCAAGTTGTTATTAGAAACTTGGTTACTTTCTTAACCTCTTCATTATAGCTACATTCTTGCTAAGTTTGATAGTTAATGATTATAATCATTAATTCAAACATAAATGTTTAATTATTTCATAATGAAAACTCGTAGGTAGAGAGATGTATGCTCCATGTTAGTTCAAATGGAACTGACCATGTATATATTATTATTTTCAGATTGCAGGTTTGGAAAGGTATTATGAAATGGTTTAAAGATTGGATTACAACATACTTGAATGCTATTGTACTGATTTATATGATGTAATAAATGTAATGATATTGAGCGGGAAAAATTATTTTGAATCCTGCCACCGAGTGAGAGGAAGGAGATGGGGATGGAGAAAGGAAACATGCATTTGAATTTGCAAAGGATCGGAAAAAAGGACCTATACCCACGTGGGCAAGGGTAATCTCCATGCAAATCCCTAGTGTTGAAAAAGGGTTTGCTCAAATAGAAATCACACATCGCATCTCTTAGGGACCGCCATCATTTCATAGTCCCGGACGTGCTTATAGATAGATCAATGCAGAGAAATAGATTATCCATGATCGTAAATTCCATGGGCCCAGACCCAATGTGGATGTCATTAGGATATGGGCATGTAGAAAATGGTAGCTGAAAGGAAACATGGAAATTTCACTGTTAAAAAGGATTCTTCCTTGTCCATTTCAACACCCCGAAGATTATACTCAAGCATTGGTCAAGGACCCCGGTTCTTAGGAACCATGGGTATTTTCTTAAAAATATGGACTCCAAGCATTGATCTAGACAAAGAGAATATTAATTTCATTCCCTTATGGGTCAAACTCCTAGGCCTACCTCTTGAGTTCTTGGAAGAAGAGTTTTTGAAAAGTATAGAAAAGTCTCTAGGCTCCCTAGTGGCCTTTGATGGAAGAACCAAAAATATAAATAGATTGGATTTCACTAGAAACTACGTAAATGTAGACTTTGACAAAGATCTACCTAATGTCGTTACTTTCCTTTTGAAGATAGGTAGGTGGAAGAAGACATTTGAATATGATACATCCATCGCTAGATGTAAAAAGTGCAACAAATTGGGACATAATATCAAATCTTTCCCAAAAACATTAATGCTGGGAACAAAAATAAAATATAATGGCATGAGAAGACAAATGAGGTAAAAGCACCGTGAGGAAGATACAACTAAAGGTAGCGGCCAAGAAACCAACAAAAACATAGAGAAAACCAATTCGTGGATAAGGAAAATCCTTTCACATGCCTTGAAACACATGAACAAGACTCTTTGGAGGAAGGAGAGTATTTTGAACAAACCTAGATAAATTAATTTCTCATACCACATATAGAAATAGAGGAAAAGGATACAGGTAAGGAGACATCACAAGTAGAAATAGATGAGAACAAAGAGAAAAAATATGTAGAGATCCAAGAGAAAAGAGAAGAAGTAAAGGAAAAGATGTAGGAAGATTCAAATACATTGGTAGATCAGTTCTAGGATTCTCGGAAGAGGAAGACATAAGAGAGATAAGAAACAATGGAACAAGAAGTAGAGGCATACCAAGGACTAAGCATGGAGGATTTCCCAAACATGGAGTAGTTCAAGGTGATAATGACTCCAATAAAAGGGAAAACAAAAATCAAGAAGCTTCATCATCTAAACTAGAGGAAAGTAAAGGAAAAATATGATGTAGGGGGTAGAAAAACTAGAGGAAAACCATCTAGTAAAGAAGAGAAAAGAAAAACAACAGAGATGGAAATTGCAGTAGGAAAGCAAAGAACATTGGATCTTAAGGGGTCCAATATATATATATATATATATATAAAATGAAATTCATTACTTGGAATGTAAGAGGATTGAATAATGTAATCAAACAAAGGATACTCAAATATTTTATTGAGAATCACAAGCCTACTATTTTGGTACTTCAAGAAACTAAGATGGATGTAGAAAATTTTAAACTTTTGGGAAATAAAGTTTGGAGAAATGCAAAAATAAGTTGTGTGAGCTCAAATGGTGCCTCAGGGGGAATTGTTGTTCTCTAAGATAGTGATCTCAAGTTAAAGGTGAAACCATATTTGAGTCCCCTAATCACCTTTCTATCTTGTTCACATCCCAAAGAAAGCAATAAATTGTGGATTCAATCCACTATCTATGCCTGTGTTTCACGCTAAAGGAATAAAACATCTCTTGAAAAAGGTAAGTACTTTTAGAAATAAGTGCAGTAATTTTTATCGGATTGTCTTAGGAAATTTCAACACTCCCTCTCTCGCTTGAAAGAAAGAAAGGAGGAAATCAAGAGTTTACTACTAACATAGAACACTTTGTTAATTTCATTTCTCATAACTCTTTGATGGATATTGAACTAAGAGGGATCAAATTTACATGGAGCAATAGGAGAATGGGAGAAAAATTAATCATGGTTAAATTAGATAGAGTGATTGTCTTATTAGATTTGTTTTTTACCCAAGATTTTCGCTTCCATCCCTTCCTAAAATAGTCTCCGACCATAATCCTTTAGTTCGAGTCTCAAAGGCAAAAGAAAAATCTCACCTTCTCCTTTTAGATTCAAGAAAATTGCTGATAAGTTAAAGTATGGAACTTAGCAAAGAACATACAAAAGGTTCATGCGGGAGAGAAGAGCACATTCGTAAGGATCGAAAGGAATCACGTGCTAAGAAGAGAGACAGATTTAGGATTTAGCATTTTTCATGACGAGGATCTATTTTTGCAGATGGTGTGCGGAGCACATAAACCAGTTAAAAACTTGCGCGACACGCATTGGATATTTTTGGAGGATCAACTACGAAGCGCTTTACATGGATACAAGTTGAGAATAGATTTACTACTAATAGTTAACTAAAAGTGCTCTATTTTTAGCACACTTGCATGTGTGGCTATTTTTCTAATGACGCGTGGCTAATAATAGCATGTGACCTATTTTGAGAGTAGATAAGCAATGAAGGGAAAGTCCCCACCCTTATAAATATGTAGTGAACTACGTAGCATAAAGAAGACTGAACCGAGTTATTGTGAGGTTATGCTTTGTAAAATTTGATGTGCGCGTGAGTGTATACTAATGTTATTGTAAAGAATGTTCTATGTATTACTCTATTTAATATAATGGAGGTTATTGGCTGAATCGAGGTGTCAATCATCATTATAGTTTACTACCGCATGAATGATTTTTCTATGATTATTGTTTGATTCGTGATACTTTAAGATCTAGATCTAAATATGTTCTCTAGAATTATATATTAGTTATGGATATGAATGCATTAATTCTTCATCATGCAAACTTCCTGCAACAACAACCCTAAAGAGGGGTCTGGTACCTTTGCACGCTTCGGGTGAGAACTCGGTCTAGGGCCGAGTAATGTGCCGTGCGTCTGGGATTTTTACTTGTGAATTCTAGGATGCATAAAAATGTGGACAAAACATCCTCATTTCTACAACAAAGTTTAGGAATGGTGGAAAAATAATAAAAGGGATCAAACATGTTCATATTGGTCTAGAAGCTTAAGGATGTCAATAAAAACACCAAAATTTGGAACAAAACAATCTTTGGAAATATATTTGAAAAAAGAAACTAACCAAGGAGCTGGAACATCTGGAAATTAAAGTTAAAAATAATGGAATGGATGTAAGTGATTATTACAAGGAAAAGGAACTTAGCAAACCGCATAATCTCATAAACTATGAAGAGATTCACTAGAGATAGAAATCGAGAGCGATTTGGTTAAAGGAAGGGGATAGAAATACAAAAAAATCATTTGACTACCATGAAGCACATAATCCACAATAAAATAAACTCCATCATTGCTAGCTCAGGATAGGAAAGCAGAGACATGGAATCAATTAACAAATAGGTAATAAAATTCTACAAAAACCTCCTTTCTAAAGAGGTTTAGGACAATGAAACAAGCACCAATTTCTTGCTGAATTTCATCCCCCATTGTATTGATATTCAAGAGGAGATGAGAAATATTCTAACACCGGTGGATATTGAAGAATAAAAAAATATTGTCTTTTCTTTTGAAGGAGAAAAATCCCTAGGACCGGATGGCTTCCCAGCTTGCTTTTTCCAAATTTATTGGGAAGTTTGCAAAACTGATCTGCTCAATGCAATAAATGAATTCTTCAGCACCGGAAAAATTCTAAAGGAGGTAAATAAACACTTTAGAGTGTAGATTCCTACAAGATCTAGAGCTAAGGATTTCAAGGAATTCTGACCAATAAGTCTTTTAAACACCATATACGTAATATTTATAAAGACTATCATGCTAGAATTCAACCTTTTCTCAAGAATATCATCTCATGGTAGATTTGTTTAGGGAAGAAAAATCCAAGATGGTATTGTTGTGGTTCATGAAACTTTACATTACATGGAGAAATTAGGTATGGCTATCAAGTTGATAATGAAAAAATATTTTAACAGGGTCTCATGGGACTTCCCGTTAGTGTAAAATCACAAAGACCCCTGGATGTTGATCAGATTTCTAGGTTGATCACTCTAGCATCCAAAGCAGTGATTACATAACATTGAATCCTTTCTTTGAGTGTGGGAATCACAAAAATGAGAAAAGAATCTCCAGAGAAGGTTGGTTCCTCTTCCTAAACTACCCGCCACGAGCTATTCTAGTGCAGTGCAAGCCAATCTAATCCTAATCTAACCATGCCAAGGAGATAGACAGACAGAGAGAGAGAGAAGGGAAAACAGAGCCTACACTAAAACGATGATACACCGTAGAAGGAAAATGTTGAACATCTATCAAAACTCCATGGAACAAGGAGAGGTGAGCAATGGGAAGGATGGACAGATGCATCACAGCCCAAGGATAGATTTCACACGTAAAATGCCCCAAAACTCCATGAACACAGCTCCAAACCTGCAATGAAAATTAAAACGTGCACAAATACCGCAATGAAGAGAGGCAAGAAGAAAACAAGTGAAAAATGAGCAAGGATGGACAGATGCATCGTGAAACATATTTTTGTTGCTTCCGTAAGTTTGCACGTAACATCATTTTAATGGTAAAAGGCAAAAATGCCATTACAGAGCGGGGAGGAGGTTTGAACTCCATTTTCAACCCTAGAGAAGAAAAGAAGGGAGGGCGAGATGAAAATATGAACCACCTTTTTCAAATGAGCAAAATCGCTTTTTTACAATGCATGGGTTGAGCCTAGGAGAGAGAAAATGTGTAAAAACGTGGGAGCCATTCCTCATTGAATGAAAATGCATTAAAACAACATGGGTGACCTTACGCACTCCATGCCCCGACATTTCGACCATACCGGAGAAGAATGCGACCCATTCTCGCATTAAAACTGGTTGTTGAAACGTTAGTTCTGGCCATTACCACGCACTAGAGATGTTTCTTGATTTTATCTCTCCAAACTGAACCAAAATGCAATATTGACCCTAGAATTATGTAGATAATTTCACCAGCTTTCCATTGATATAAAGAACGTGAAAATCTGAGCCTCTGGATCGAAAGATATGGCGATCTGAAGATTTAGGGCAAAAACAGGCCAAAATGGATTTTGAATTTTTCCCGCGCTCTGCCACTTGGATGACACGTGTCGGGCACTGATTGGATGAGAAATTCTCTCTCCTTCCCTTTCCATGGGTTTTCCTTTGAAAATTTTGACTTTTTATAACTTTGGAAAATTTTCCATTTTTTCCCCGTGCCCCGCCACTTGGGACACGTGGCGTGATCTGGTTGGAGGACAGGGGCGCGGGGTCATCCTTGTCTTTTAATTTTTTGGCCCAAGACTTTTGTCAAATTTTCCTAAGTCTTTCCCTGGCTCCAAACTCCCCCACCTTAGGACACTTGTCATGTTCTCGATTCGTCTCAGGGCCCCCTTGTCTCTTTTCACCACTTCACCTTTTCGCACCCCGCACGTACTTTTGGCGCGGATGTCCCAAACTATTTGGGAAAAATTTCTCCGAACTACCCGATTCGGGCTTCCTTGTCCCTCTTTACTTTACGCGAAGACACATGGCAAGATTTCATTGGCTCTCGCTCCTTCGGCTTTTCACGTTGAGCGCGTATTTTTGGCCCGATGTCCCAAATGAAAGTCTTCTGCTTCGGCCAAACCGCCTTCTCGTCCCTCTATGTACTTTTGTCCCAACCGTCCCAAATTCCCGGGAAAATCTCTCTCGAACCGCCCGAAATGGACTGACTTGCGCCAAACCAGCCGATCTGCGTCCCGCACGTACTTTTTGTCCAGCTGTCCCAAACCGCGCGAAACAAGACTTAGGCAATTTTCTTCATTTTTTCGGCCGGCTTTTCACGTCCCATGCGTCCCGACGTCCCAACCGTGCTCGGATGCTACGCAGACGCTCTGGCGGCTTTTCAGCCGATTCGCGCCCGACGTCCCAACTGTCCCAAGGACCGCCTGGACTAGGACTTAGCCGATTTTCTCTGTATTTTGGCACCAAGCTTGGCTTTTGCAAATTTTTCACATTTTTAAAACTTGCTAGGTTTTCTTCTTGGAAAGGAGAGTTAGAAAGAAGCCGAGGGGACCCTTAAACATGATTTTTACCTTGAATCAATCTACTTGCTCGATCGAATAATCTAATGCATGTTATCAAAATTACCCCGGGGTGAATTTTGGATAACACTTCCTTGATAAAATTTTGGAGAAAATTAGCTTTAATTCAAACTTTAGGAAACTAATTAGAGAGTAAATTTCACCCCCATATTTCCATTATTTTAAATGGTAATCCTACTAGATGTTTTGGCAACACAAGAGGAATAAGGCAAGGTGACCCTATCTCACCCATTCTCTTCCTCATAATGTTAGAAAGCCTCAACAGAGCAATAAATGTACCACACCTGAAGAAGCAGATACCTTCATGGTTTCAATCCCTCATTGAATAATACATCATTCTCTCGACCATAAATTTAGAGAGGAAACCATTCCCTTTTATTGCTCCAAGAAGAAGTAAAGAAATTAAAATTCTTGTTAAACTACTATGAGAAAGCTTTGAGATAACTCATTAATTATGGAAAGAGTTCTATTTTTCATTAATACCCCTGAAGAGTGGCATGATAAAATTGCTAAAATTTTGGTTTATGTGATTAAAAATCTTCTAGCCTCTTATCTAGGGATGCCTATGTTCAAAGTTAGCATCCCAATATTTGTTTGGAATCCACTCCTGGATATAGGTTTCAGCTTTAAACTGTGAGGAGGAAAGGATCTATGCTATTTAGTGCTGCCAAAGTTACTTTGATTAAAAGCACTCTTCAAAATCTTCTTGTTTACCTTCTCTCTCTTTTCAAAATGCCCCAAAATATTATTGATTTGATTGAAATGATTCAAGATATTATTATGGGTAGGAGTATAAGAGGACAACAAAATTCATCCGTTACTTGGGATAAATTATGCAAGCCAAAATCTCATGGTGGGTTAGGAATAAGAAACATTAGACAAATGAATACTACCCTCCTTGCTAAAATGGGTTGGATATTTCTCAAGGAAGACTCACTTGGTGTAGCATAATCAAAAATAAATATTTACAAGAGGACTTCATTGAAAACTTCACTTATTCTATGGATTTACCTCTAGGTTCCCATTTCTAGAACTCCCTAATCAAAAGAAGAGAGATTATTACTAAGGGCATCAGATGGGACCTCGGGAATGGCTGAAATATTAGATTTTGGGAAGACATATGGAACTTGAAACTCAACCAATAACACAGATGGATCTATAGAATTAGATAAGTAAGCTAAGATTGAAGTACGAAGAGAAGATAAGTGGATACCTTGAAGACATAAATGGGAAAACCACTTGGAGAAGGATATCACTTGAGGAATTAAATGAGTTGGAAAAAGATAACCTCTCTTTAATCCAAAAAAATTCAAACATTTATATCCCTAACAAAAAGGTTGAGGATGAATTAATATGGAAAGATTTGGGTGATGGTAATTATAGTGTAAAATATGGATACAACAGTCGGGATCATCCACTCAATCCTTAAAATTACTGGAAAAAAGTTTTGTGCAAAGAGATGATACTTAGGGTTAAATTATTCTAGTGGCTCACCTGTCCAAAATAAGATCCTCATATAGTTGAAAACCTAATAAATAAAGGAAATATTCTTATCAATGGGTGTATCCTTTGCAAATATAAAAAGAAACTATTGATCACCTCTTCATAAATTCTAATTTCACGTACACTCTTTGGAGTCCCACTCTTGAAAAATGGGATTAAAGTGGGTCTAACCTAATACATTGCAATACATGAAAGAGAAATAGTATTACCATACAAAAATTGTCTCAAATAATTTTATGGGACCTAACCCTCCCCCATGGTTTTGGATATATGAAAAGAAAGGAATAAAAGAATATTTGAAAGGAAAGTGTTACAGGTGGACATTATCTTCAAGCATCCGATTAGGTTGATAAATGAGAACTTAAAAACATCCATCAAATGTAGCGAAGGAATACTTGAAGATTCAGCTTATCAAATTTCTCAACAAATGGAAATTATAGCTCACATAAGATCATAAGAAAAAAATTTCTAAAATATCTAGGAACGAGACTTCCTAGATTCATCCACAAGAAGGTTGGCACAAGTTAAACTTTGATGGGATGGCTAAAGGTAACCCATGCAGATTTGGGGGAGAAGGAGTCATCAAAAATGATAAAGGTGACATCATAACATCCTATGCTGGGTATATGGGTGTTCAAACTAATCATTATGGCGAGCCCTTAACTACTTAATGGGGAATCCAAATCACCAAATATTTGAATATATCAAACCTTTGGGTTGAAGGGAGTAACATGAAAGTTTTGAATCTGTTTACAAAGAAAGTCCCCTCAAGTTGGACAATCAACAAAATCATTGAAGACTCCATCCTCATACTCAAGAACATCTCAAGATATGAAATATCTCACACCTTCAAAGAAGGAAATAGAGTGGTTGATTTGTGTCCAAATATTGGAGTGAACTCTGATAAGATTAAAAATTAGATCATGAATGATAACACTACTACAAAGATCTTAACCTCCATTAATAGTGAAAAAAGAAAAATTCAAAACTCGAGGTACCACTAAGGTGGCTTGCTTCCCTTTTGGGGTCTGATCTTTTGAACATGCTATGTTGGATGGATGACTCATGAGCTTCTTTTGCTTTCTGTTTTCATGCCCGTGGGTGTTTAGCTAGTTTTGCTCTATTTTTTTTGCTAGTCTTATGCTAGTTTCGCTCCTTCACCAAATTTTTTTGGTAATTGGTTTTTTTTGGTTTCATGAGATCTTTATGGATATATCTGGATTGAGGATCCTTGTTGTAACAAGGTAGGGACCCTGTCAAAACCATCTTTTACCAAATATAAAAAAAAATGTATTTGTATTTGATTAATGGTGAAAGTATTATTTCGTAAATGATTAAGGTATTTAAAATCTTGTTGTATTTTTTATTGATTACAATATCATTATGTACTTTTGTAGACACATAAATCCCACTTTTGCAATCTTATTTCCAAAATCACACAAATCACTCTCATTATAACCATTTCCATTATAATTAGTCATTTCCGCTAATTAACTAACATTTCTTATCATTTTGTTTAATTAAAAATGTTTTGTTGATTAGCTTTCCCTTTCGCATTCGGATGCCAATTTTCGACAAATCGTAAGTCAAAATCCTCTTCCAAAGAGCCAATTAGTGATTATTAGCTAATTAAGCCTATTTTACCCTTATTTTGGTCAATATACCCTATTATTGTCTTAAATTTCTCTTCCAACCACTCAAAATCACCCCACTTTCTTCCACAACATCTCGTAAGGATTCAAAGCCTATATTATCCTCATAATTGACCCTAAGTAGTTGATTAAGGCTCCTCACATCTCAATCACTTGTTAATTCACTAATCATGATTAACAAGCCTTTAATCTTCTTTGTAATTTTAGTCCCACAAGCACTTAAGATGCAAGTTTTTCTCAAAGGAAAAACTATAAATAAGACTAAGTACTACCTTCCAATTTTACACCATCCTTTGATTTGCATATCACATAAGAAATATGATTAATAGCCAATCTCAATCCTTGCCTCAAGTTTTCAATGAGGTTAGTAGATTTGTATCTAATATGATCTTGTAGTCATTTTTGGAGAGACCACCTCACCTTTCTTGGAGTAGCAACAAACCCCCAATTTGATTGCTCCTAGATATATTTAGGTTTATTTTAGTTAGCAATTGAGCATACTAGTAGGCATGGTTTAGCTAGGTTTTGAATTATATTCATGTTAGTTTTTTCAAGAATTCCATTAAGATTTTATCATTGATGTAACTATTGTTAGATTCAATAA
Source organism: Taxus wallichiana var. yunnanensis (assembly GCA_018340775.1). Taxonomy (NCBI): domain Eukaryota; kingdom Viridiplantae; phylum Streptophyta; class Pinopsida; order Cupressales; family Taxaceae; genus Taxus; species Taxus wallichiana. The sequence goes on along the minus strand of CM031244.1, from coordinate 745,372,797 downwards.
GCATTTTTGGTATGTGTGACATGCCTAGTCATCGTCCACATCACCCGGTGAGTCATCTCACCTTGCGAGAGTCATAGGTCTTCGGAAGTTAAATGACAAGTGTCAAATTCTATCATAGAATCTATCATTGTCATTTATGTCAATGCGTCATAGGAGTTACATTCCTTATTTAGAATTGTAACTCCTCGTTTAGTGGCGTCATATGCGTGACCACGTCATATGCATTAGTGGTGTCATTGAGCTTATTTCCTTGTTTAGGCATGGGGGTTACACAACACCCCTAATTGTACTTCCTTTTTTTGATCTATGAGGATGAGTAGACCTGTTTTCTTATTTGCATATTCTTTCCATTGTTTGAATCTTGCTTATTACATTGGAGCTTGACATTACCATTGGATTGTAACTTCGTTGTGGTGCATTGTTTTCAAAATCGGACGTGAATCCCTCTTTCATGGTATCAAAGCTGGTTTCAGTAAAACATGCACTCTTTGTTTATTAGTTTCTTATTACTTCTGGTTTCTTCTTATTTCCTCATGCAAGTTTTTTCAATTATTACTTTGGAATCATGCTAATCTCTTTAACAATTTTCTCTTAGAGTTTGTGCATGTGTGTAGGCTTGCATTTTTTTACCGCTATATTTCATTGTTTTTGGTAAACATCTTGATGGAAAAATGCTTGATTAGAGCTCTTCATGTGTGTACTATTTATGTTGGTAGTTACTCCTAAACCTTCTATCACATGGAAATCTCGGTTTTCCCGTGGTGCCATTCATGGTTTGCAAATTCGTTCACCATCTCTACTTGTTCATTTCTTGAACAGCTTGTAGCCTCTCGCACTCGCACCACCGACCTATGTAATTTTTTCTAACTTGGTTTTCTATTCTACCTTTCATGCGTGGTTAAATAAGCTCGTGCTTTGCATTTTGATTTGGAGGCTCATATTTGGTTTGCTTGTGCATTGATTTTTGCATGCATGCTTCACGTACAACTTACTAGTAATTCATGCATGCCGCATCCACATCAGCCGACGGCCAACTCGTGCCTTGTTTCCTGGGTCAAACTTGCACTATTTTTGGAAGCTTGAGTTCTTCTTTTGTTAAAAGTTCTACCCTGATCTCTGGCATTGAAGGATCCTCTGTGCATTGTGTGGTAATATTGCTCGTTGCATTCCCGCCTCGTTGGCATTTACCTAGAGCTTGCACTCAGCCTTTCCTTCTTATACGTGTGACTCTATCTTCTTCCCTATGTTGAGTCCCATTTCCAGCTTCATCCTTGGTTTCGGTCAATGTGACCAGCTTCATCCTTGACTGGCCCAAACTATTTCTCTACTCCGTGAAGGGATAATCCCTTGGCATGTGGACCGGTCGACACGCCTAGCACCGGTGGACTGTCATTTAGGATGTGGTAACAACTAGCTCTCTGTAGGTCCAATCATACAATTTGAGTAACTCGCTTAAACATTTGCTTTTAGAATTGATTATTGTTTAATCATCTCCTTTTAAAAAGTTTTTAGGTTAAAAACATTTATTTCATTGGCATTGTAAACCTTATTTGGGTATATTTTGGTTGTATTATTATCCTTCCTTTGAGTGTTGAAGAAGGAGGGTGAGGTCCGAGGTTAGCAGGAAGCTAATCCCCCCTCGTAATTAAAACAAAACCTATTTAAAATTTGATTCCATTTCCAATGAGCATACATACGACACCCTTTACATGTGTTTAGGGCACCTTTTTAATCTATTTACAAGCTTATTAGCATTTTCCATCAATTGTGGGAATTGTTTTTGCTATAACTTTTGACTCGTTGCTCGGTTTTGAGCACTTCTTTAGTCAAAGTTGAATATTTTTTCACACTCTAGATGATGGGATTATTAGTTTTGTAAACACACTATTTTATAAAGTGCTACATTCTGGGGGTGTCTTTGTATTGCTTATTTCAGCTCATTTCGAATCATCTTGAGCATTGTTCTATCCCTTTTATTACTTGTGGACTTGTGAGCATGTCCGCCATAGTTTTACAACAAAGGGACTCTTTCATACGACGTGAGACACTATTTCTCACAAGGATTTCTCTTCCCCTTCTTGTTTTCACTCGTTCTTGTGCTTGCTTATGGTGTCAAACTGTTGCGCCCAATGAACTTTGATTGTTTTCTCCACTCTTACGTGTTATTACATTGATGGCAAGGTGAGTGAAAAACTAGTTCTTGACACACCGTAACATTTGATTGTAATCAATGCACTAAACTATATAGTGCCTAACTCAGGGGGGTGTGATATTTTTTGGGGTGGTTGTTTCCTTTCTCTCTCCTTACTTCTTCCTTCGTTGGTTCTATCTCTTCATTGTGGATATCTCTAAAGTCTTGGTGCTCACATATTTTAATTTCTTTGAATGGAAATCTAAAATTATATTCGTTTTGTGAAGTAAAGGGTTATATTGTGTCACCATGGGGTTAGAGACCAAACCTGATGATGAATCTGAAAGATCTAAATGGTTCAACCGTTGTGATGAAGCCTTATGTCTTCTTTGTATGTCCATATCTTTCGATTTTCTCTTCCACATCAAAACTTCCTCGACACCCGATGGAACATGGAAAACGCTCGATGAGATGTTTGGGAAGCAAGATGACATGAGAGCGCATGAGTTGGAGAAAAACTACTAGGGTTAAATCCTAGTGACTTTGAAAACCTGTAGGCCTTCTTCTCAAAGTTTTTCCACACTAGACTACTTCTAAAGGAATGTAAAGTGGAGAAGAAAGACTCTCAATTGATCTTGTCAATTCTTTCTAAGTTAGGTCTTGAATACTCTATCTTCGTTTCAACTTTCCACACCACAAAATCCGCCTTGGGTAGTGCTTGGAAAATGCTCTCATTTGATAGTTTTTCATCCCAAATCATTCAAATGGGGACTCTAAAATCCAAGTCACATGCCCTTGTGGTGAATAAGGGAAAGAAAAATGAAAAGAAGAAAGAAAGAAAGGACCAACCTAAGAAAGAAACCAAGACCAACCAACCCCAGCTAAGCCCAACACTAACACTTTGACTTCTGAGCCTAAAGCAAAGAAGGAAAAGTATAAATGCTCCTATTGTAAGAATTCTTGCCATGATGAGAATCATTGTTTTTAGAAACAAATTCATCACTTAACTCAGTTTCTTGAGAATAATAAAATAAGTGTTCCTAAATCACACAAACAAAATGCTCGAAGTAAGCGGCGATTCTTCTAAAGCAAAGGAGTCTAAAAATGAAAAGAAGAAAGGTAAGGCCCTCGTAGCTAGATCAACTCCATCATTAACTTGACTATCGATTTTGGTGCCTTGCACCACATGGCTTCTTCGAGGTTGAATTATCTAGCATTGAACCATGTGGCATGTCCCAAATCACGTTGGGTGATGACACTCATGTGTCAATTTCAGTAGTGGATCGGTAGAGATAGAAGGTGGAACATTTAACCAAGTATTGAGTGTTCCCAATCTCTACCAATCTCTCCTATTGTTTACCAAATCACCCACCTTGGTGAAGGAATGTGAGTGCAATTTGGTCCTAACTCAGCGATCATTCATGAGCTTAACTCGACTACACTATGGCTAAGGGAAAGGCAGATCACCGTTCACAAACAGTATACCTTTTCCCACTTCTCTTCTGATTTGACACCCAATGCCTTGCTCACTCATGCAAATGAGGTTAGCAAGCTATGGCATGAGCATTTTGGGCATCTAAATTATCGTTACCTTGAACAATTGAGCCAAAACAAAATGGTCAATGGGTTACCCCGAGTTAAGTTTTCTAAAGGTCTTTGTGAGGGTTGCACCCTCGGAAAGCACCTTGAAAAAAACTTTGATAAGGGAAAATCCTGGAGAGCTACTCATCCCTTGGATCTTGTTCATAGTGATGTTTTTGGCCCCTTTCCATCTCCTTCTTTCACTAGATCTCTATATATACTAACCTTCATTGATGACTTTTCATGTTATACTTGGGTATATTTTCTTAAGCTTAAGTCTAAAGTCTTTGAGCATTTTCAAAACTTTAAGGATTTTGCTAAGAAACAAGTGGAACGGTCTATCAAGGTTCTTTGAACCGAAAATAGAGGTGAGTATGTGAGCAATAGGTTTGAGGATTTTTTCACTTTTGAGGGGATTGATTTGCAGCATATAGTTTCTTACAACTTCTTCCTAAAATGGAGTTGCAGAAAGAAATAACCAAACTCTAAAGGAGATGGCTACTTGTATGGTTCACTCAAAGTCCCTTCCTCTGCAATATTGGGCTGAAGTAGTGAATTGTGCTTGTTACATTCAAAATAATGTTCCACACAAGGTAGTAAGAGGGATGAAACCCTTTGAAGCTTGGTTCGGACACAAGCATGATGTTTAGCACTTTCATGTCTTTGAATCCAAGGCTATGGCTCGATTCCCAAGAAGAAACGTAAGGCATTGGATCCACAATCCAAACCTTGTATCTTTTCGGATATCTTAATGGTGTGAAGGGATATCGATTGTTGAACCCTACAACCCATGAGCTCTATATTGAGAGGAGTGTGAATTTTGATGAGTCATCCTTGAATTTTACTTCCACTGAGGTTATTTTTCCCACTGATTCAGATTCTAACTCATTAGATGATGATGTTGTTGAGTGAGTTCCTCCTCTCCCTACTCCTCTCAATCCTCAAACTTCTGAGTCTTCTGATTCTGACAGTAGTGATGATGAGGACTATGTCCCTTCTCACTCAGTGAAGAATATTCCAACTCTGAGCTTGAACCTTCGGACCTCTTTGGGCTAGGAAAAATTTATAGAGAGCTGGAGATTTAGTTGGAGATCCTTCGATTGAGACATACTCGCTCAAGTTTCGTTGATCCCACTCCTTCTTCACCTCTGCTTTTGATCCACCATCTTTCCAGAAGCTTATGGGATTCGTGAGGGATTTTGCTATGGATGAGGAGTATTCCTCACTCATAAAGAATGACACATGGTATCTTACCCCTTCTTCAAAAGGAAGAAAAATCATTTATGTGTAGGTAGATATATCAAAAAAGTATGGAGCCAATGGAGAAGTCAAGAAGCATAAAGCACGACTTGTAGCTAAGGGTTTCTCCCCTGAGTAAAGCTAGGGTTGATTACTCGTAAACCTTTTCTCCGGTTGCAAGATGACTTCCATTCGAATGACCCTTGCTATCACTACCACTAAAAGATGGGAAGTCCACCAGATGGAAGTTAAGAGTGCCTTCCTTCATGGGGACCTAGAGGAAGAGATCTATATGGAACAACCTCTAGGTTATTTCCATGATCCATCCCTTGTTTACAAGTTAAAGAAGTCTCTCTAAGGCCTTTAAAAAGCCCCTCGAGATTTGTATGCCAAGATGGACTCCATTTTACTTACATAAGGGTTCATTGGGTGTCACTCTGACCCAAATGTATATATTCTATGGTAGGATGACTCCATGATTTGACTTGTTGATCATGGGTATCTCTTCCTCTATTATTGATTCTGAAGATCTCCTTGGCCAACAAGTTCTCCATGTATGACTTAGGATTGCTTCATTACTTTCTTCGATCCAGATTTCACAATCCGACTCGGAATTATGATCTCCCAACCTAAGTACTCTCTTGATTTTCTTTCTCGCCTTCACATGTCTAATTTCAAGTCCTCATCTATTCCTTTTCTTTCCAGGGTCAAGTTGGTTTCGATTACTCTCCCCTTGGTTGACAAAAGACTTTTTATCAGCAAAGCTTGGTGGGAGATTGATCTACCTTACTCACACTCAACCAAATATGTCATATGTTATCGGGATCATGTCCATATCTATGTAGGATCCTCATGAGCTGCACTTAAAATCAGCAAAGTGGATCCTTCACTATGTTCGTGGCACTCACACAGATGGTATTCATTACTTAGGAGGGATTGAGATTGACTTGGTTGGATTTACAGACTCAGATTGGGCCGGTGATCTAGATCATCGAAGTCTACCTCAGGCTATAGTTTCACTCTTGGTTCAGGTCCTATCAGTTGGTCCAATAAGAAGTAGAACACCATTTCCATATCATCGACAGAAGAAGAATACAGAGGAGCAATTAATGCTGCCACAAAAGCTATTTGGTTACAGGGTATCTTGACAGAGTTTGGCATCCACTTTTGGTGGCCTACCATTATCTACTGTGACAACATGAGCACTATCTCAATTTGTAGAAATTCAATTCAACATCAGCAGATGAAGCACATTGAGATTCACATGCACTTCATACGGGAGCTGATACATGAAAATATCATCGAAATATAGTATGTTTAGATAGCTGATCAGGTTGCAGATATATTCACCAAGCCCTTCAATGAGGTAAAATTTCTTCACTTGTGGTCTCTTCTCGGGGTGAGGTGTGCTACGCTTCCCATCTTCTTCGGGCTATATAGTCCTCCTCCTTCTTCTATTCTTCTTTCTAGAAAGATGTTTGTATATTGGCACGTTATCGTGCCTTTAGTTGTCGGGCCCCATTGACACATCTTTCTTAGTTGTCTAGGGAGTCTCATTTTTTGTTTTGGCTTTCCATGACCTCTTCCTTAGCTTCGATGAAGGGGGTGTTGGTGTGTGTGACATGCCTAGTCATCATCCACATCACATGGTGAGTCATCTTGCCTTGCGAGAGTCATAGGTCTTAGGAAGTCAAATGACAAGTGTTAGATTCTGTCATAGAATTTGTCATTGTCAAGCTTACGTTAATGCATCGTAGGAGTTAGATTCCTTATTTAGAATTGTAAATCCTCCTTTAGTGGCATCATATGCGCGGTGCAAGGTCATTGAGGATCTTTCCTTGTTTGGGCATGGAGGTTACACAACACCCCTATTTGTACTTCCTTTTTTCGATCTATGAGGATGAGCATACCTTTTCTTATTTGCATATTCTTTCCATTGTTTGAATCTTGCTTATTGTGTTAGAGCTTGAAATTACCATCGGAGTGTAACTTCGTTGTGGTGCATTGTTTTCGACATCTATTCTCATGAATCCCTCTTTCAAGAATTTAATCAATTAGACTATGTGGTGTTAGTCTTATCTTTTCTTGGAACTTTTGGTAGTCTTCATTTGGCACGCCTTACTTGGTGGGACCTACCCCATTGCATTCATTTTTAGGATTTTTAACACTTAGTTTCAAATTTCTTAATTCCAATCTTTCTATATTAGTTTCAAGTTTTCTAGACTAGTTTCAATTTTTCTAGATTAGTTTTAAGTTTTATAGACTAATTTCAAGCTTTTTAGATTATTTTCAAGTTTTTAGAGTAAATTTGAAAGTTTTGTAGATCAATTTTCAATTTAGATATTTGTTTCAACTAGATTAGTAGTAGATTTTTTATTTTCATGTTTGTTGTAGGATATAAGGAGGTGAAGTACTGTCAAAATTTCCTTAAAAGGCCAAAGATTTGATCTTTTTAAAAATTTCTTGTCAAAATTTGTATTTTGATCACCTACTGGAAGGTTTGCACCTATGCTCAAAAGGGTTCACCGACGCTTCAAAGTCCACATATGTGATCTACTAGACATGTTTGTTCTTTGTTGGATGCACATGTGGTCTCCACTGACACGCCCGTGCATCACCGCATTTTTTCACCTCTCGTGTGTGACTTGCACCTATGCTTTAAAGTGTGCACCCATGCCTCTTTAGATGTGTTTGTGAATAATTGACTATGTAAAATTTGATAGAGGCACACTTGTGCATAACGTTATGTGCATACACTTCAAGGGATGTGCTCATGATCTATAGGAGGTTCTCTTACATAAAGATGTGTGTTGGCGCACTTAGCTAAAGTTTTCTCAAATTTCAAATTTTCAACTTCTAGTTTTTAGTGTTCCTATCATTTTCCAAGGGTCTTTAATTGTTGTTACTATGGATTTACTGATTTATAGTATGTTTTCTAACATTATTTCTTAGGGTTTTATGAGTGAATATTCTTTCATGCTTTTTGTTATGTTTGTGGAGCCTATTTTCATGTTAGAGTGTGGTACACCTTTTGTGTGTTACACTCGAGATATTTTTACTGAGTGATCCTACTCTACGGTGAGTGGGTCGGGGGTTCGGGGGTGAAGCACTCAAAGCAAATTTTCATGGGTGGTTTATTAACCCATGGGTAATGGGTAACCATTATGGGCTGTTTTTGGGCCCATGGTTTTTTGGTACCCATTATTTTGATACCCACGCTTTTTACTCATGGTTTTGATACCCACGGTTTTGTATAAAACTCGCTTAAGCAATTGTATATTTATATGGTCTTATGCATATGATATTTCCTAACAAAATAAAATGTATTGCAGATGTGCTTTGAATTCAGTGTGAATTCTATAGATTTTTTTGAGCATAGCTCCAAATGGATCTGGTATTGTATTGAGAGAGTGGAGACTTGTAATAAAATCCGAGCAAATGATTCTTGGTGGACGTAGCCCAAATTGGGTGAACCACATTAAATCTTATCTCTTTATGTTGTGGTATTTATTATGCACTTTTATTTGAGATCTATAATATTTTCTACATATTAGTTTCTACTGTTGCGATTCTGTAAGGGATTATTCCACATATTTTATCTCTTATTTCCTAACAATTGGTATCAGAGCCTGGTTTGGTTTGCTAAAGTGTTGAATCGTAGGGAAATTTTTAGCTTGAGTGGGAGCTATGGCAGATGATGGAAGATCTAGGGTTGATAAATTCAATGGAAAAATTTCAGTCTTTGGAAGATGCAGATGGAAGATTACCTTTATCAGAAGGATCTTTATACTCCACTTTGTCCGAGAAGGTGAAAAAACCCTTGAGTATGATAGATGCGAAATGGGATTTGTTAGATCGAAGGCACATGGAATGATCTCGACCGTGTCTTGCATCTTCGTTATTATTTAATGTTTCAAAGGAAAAGAGTACAAAATAACTGATGGATGCATTAGGGAAGTTGTATGAAAAACCCTCTGCCTCTAATAAGATATTTTTAATGAAAAAGATGTTTAATATGAAGATGTATGAGAATGGTTCAGATCATCTAAATGATTTTAATACGATTGTAAATATGCTAGCTTTGGTTACAATAGAATTTGATGAAGAAGTTAGGGCTTTATTAGTTCTATGCTCTTTACCTGAGAGTTGGAATAGCTTGGTAATGGCGGTAAGCAACTCGATTCTTGCTAACTCAAAGTTGAAGTTTGAGGATGTTGTAGGGGTGATTCTAAGCGAGGAAATGTGAAGAAAAATCTTTGGTGAATCTTCTACTTTAGGGAATGATTTGACAGTGGAAACTAGAGGGAGACAAAAGAATAAAGGAAACTATGGAAAATCAAAGGATCGAGACAAGGTCAAAATCCAAAAGTAAGATAGTATGTTGGCACTATGGAAAGTCTGGGCATGCAAAGAAGGATCTGTTGGGAGCTTCGGGACAAGAAGAAACAACAGAAGAAAACAAGGAGGCAAATGTGGCATCAGGTAATGTATGCCATGATGCTTTGATTCTTTCTTTGCATAATATTACTGAATCTTGGGTTTTAGATTCAGGGGCTTCTTTTCATGCTACTCCACATAAACATTATTTTGTTGATTATGTTCAAGAGGATTTTGGGCGTGTTTTTCTTGGAGATGATGAGCCTTGCAGTATAGTTGGAAAAGGTTCTGTTCAAGTTAAGATGTAGAATGGGAATACATGGCTATTGAAGGATGTCGACATGTGCCTACATTAAGGAGAAATTTGATATTAGGCAAGGGTAATTGGGAAGTGATGGTTGACCGTGATATTTACAAATTGAATCTTGGAAGGTTGCCAAGGGTGCTCTTGTGGTGGCAAGAGGTAAGAAGGTTGGAACCTTGTATTTAACCACTGATAGTACTAATGATTGTAATCTTGTGGCTTCAGATGCAGATACAACATTATGGCACTATAGGCTCAGTCATATGAGCCATAAGGGCATGAACATCATAAAGAATAATTTGCCTGGATATATAGAAATAGGTTTGGATTTATGTGAGAACTGCATATATGGGAAATAGAAGCGAGTAAGGTTTCTCAAGGTTGGACCTACGAAGAAAGAGAGTAAGTTAGAGTTGGTACATTCTGATGTGTGGGGGCCGGCTCGGTATCATCTCTTGGGGCTCAAGTTATTATGTTACTTTTATTGATGATGTAATAAGGAAAATAGGGAAGAATCCAAGAAAGAATATGCAAGTGGTAGAGGATCTTCCGGATGGGACAAGTGACCCATGAATCAGTTTAAGAACCTAATCAATAGAACCCCAAACTCCTACAAAGTGAGGAGGTCTTCTAGGGTAAGAAAAGAACCCGAACGTTTTTCTCCTTCTCTTTATTAGTTATTACTCTTTGATAGTGGAGAGCCAAAGAGCTTTGATGAAGCAATGCATGTAGATGCCAGAAGAAGTGGGAGCAAGCCATGGATGAGGAGCATAAGTCTCTCATGGAGAACCGAGTGGGATTTGGTGAAGCTACCTAAAGGCAAAAGAGCATTACGTAACAAGTGGGTGTATATAGTTAAAGATGAAGAAGGAGGAAGGAAAATATATAAGGCCCTTAGTGGTTAAGGGGTTTACACAGAAACAAGGTATAGATTTTGATGAGATTTTTTCTCCCGTAGTAAAAATGACTTTTATCAAAACTATTCTTGGAATAGTGGGTAGAAAGACTTGCACTTAGAATAGTTAGATGTAAAGATTGCATTTCTCTATGGTGATTTGGAGGAGGAGCTATATATGCAGATCCGTAAGGATATGAGGTCAAAGGTAAAGAGGAGATGGTGTGCAAACCGAAGAAGAGCTTGTATGGCTCAAAACAAGCTCCACGTCAATGGTATAAGAATTTTGATAGATTCATGATGGAGCAAGGTTGTATTAGATGTCATTCTCGACCATTTCATGTATACAAAGAAATTTGAGGATGGAAGTTATATTATCCTATGTTTGTACATTGATGACATGTTGGTTGTAAGTAAAAATATGTAGGAAATAAAAGTACTCAAGAAACAGCTAAGTGAATCCTTTGATATGAAGGATTTGGGGGTAGCTAGACAAATCCCTAGTATGAGGATAACTCAGGATAGGAAGGAATAGAAAGCTAACTTTATCTCAGGAAGAGTACATTAAGAAGGTATTGGATAGGTTTAACATGCAGGATGCTAAACTAGTTGGGACTCCTTTGGCAGGCCATTTTAAGTTATCAAAGGAGCAGTGTCCCAAGATAGAGCAAGAAAGAAACTAGATGTCCAAGGTACCTTACTCATCAGTGGTTGGTAGTTTGATGTATGCTATGGTGTGCACTAGGCTTGATATTTCCCATGTAGTGGGAGCTGTGAGTAGATTTATGAGTGATCCAGGTAAAGAGCATTGGTAAGCAGTAAAGTGGATCCTTTGGTATTTGAGAGGGACCATGGGGAAAGTTTTGTGCTACAGTGGATTAGACACCACTTTACGTGGTTATGTAGATTTAGACATGGCTAGAGATGTAGACAGCAGGAGGAGCATGACAAGTTATATTTACACTGTAGGTGGGACAACAGTGAGCTGGATTTCACGACTACAGAAGTTGGTGGCTTTGTCAACCATGGAGGTTGAGTATGTTGCTGCCACAGAGGCAAGCAAAGAGATGATTTGGTTACAACAATTGCTTGAGGAGTTGGGGCATAAGCAAGAGGAATGTAAGCTACATAGTGATATTCAGAGTGCTATACACCTAGCTAAGAACTCTACTTTCCACTCCAGGACAAAGCATATATAGTTGAGATATCACTTCATCAGGACAACTTTGGAGGAAGATAAGTTGAAGTTGGAGAAGATTCATACCAGTCAGAATCCTGCAGACATGATGACTAAGGTGGTCACAAGGGATAAAATAAAGCTATGTTTAGCTTTGGTTGGCCTTCACGGATGACAATGAAGGGTTGAGAAGCTTGCTCAGTGGAAATCAGTCTCCAAGTGGGAGATTGTTATGTTTGTGGAGCCTATTTTCATGTTAGAGTGTGGTACACCTTCTATGTGTTACACTCAAGTATTTTTACAGCGGTCCCGCTTGCCGGTGAGCGGTCGGGGTTCGGGGTGAAGCCCCAAAGAAAATTTTCATGGGTGGTTTATTAACCCATGGGTAATGGGTAACCGTTATGGGCTGTTTTTGGGCCCATGGTTTTTCGGTACCCATTGTTTTGATACCCACGGTTTTTTGCCCATGGTTTTGATACCCACGGTTTTGTATCAAACTGCTTAAGAAATTGTCTATTTATATGGTCTTATGCATAAGATATTTCCTAACAAAAGCAAATGTATTGCATATGTGCTTTGAATTTGGGTGTGAATTCTAGAGAGTTTGTTGAACATAGCTCCAAACGGATCTGGGTATTGTATTGAGAGAGTGGAGGCTTGTAATAAAATCTGAGCAAGTGATTCTTGGTGGACGTAGCCCAAATTGGGTGAACCACATTAAATCTTGTCTCTCTGTGTTGTGTTATTTATTCTACACTTTTATTTGAGATCTGTAATATTTTCTGCATATTATTTTCTATTGTTGCGATTTTGTAAGGGATTATTCCTCATATTTTATCTCTTATTTCCTAACACTTTTGTATGGGTTTGGAATAGGGTTGTGTGTGATCTTCTCTTGCACTTTGTGTGATCTTGAGAATTAAAAAACCCCCTAAAATTTCTTTTTGCTAATTTTAGAGTAAGTAGGAAAAATCATAATTCATTGTTATGCTTAAGGGGATAAAATTTCATTTTGGCATGTACATGATCTTTTAGTTTAAAGAGCTTTTTCACTTGATAAATAACCAAGGCTAAAATTTGTGTATGCTCTACCCTTACACCTAGTGTGATCTTGGGAACCAAAAACAATTTTAGTCTTTCATTAAGAAGAACTTGGGTTGATTGGGAATGAATTTTAATTTACAAGAAATTATGGCAGTTAATTGATTTACAAGATTTTTAATGCTATCTAGTTTGGTTGTTTGCTGTGTATGCTCTTCTCTCACGTCCTTGGACGATCTTGAGAACCAAAAATGACATTCAATCCTCTTTCTATGATATTGTAGATATTTTTGAACTACTAACCATTTGTGTGAAGGACCTAACGCTAGCCAAATAAAAGATAACTCTCTTCAAACCAAACTCTAACATTCACATGTGCTTGTAGGTTGCCAACGGTGGTCTAAACCAAATTGCTTAATCCAAAAGATAAGAAAATACACCACTATACAACACACTTTACTTGCAGGTTGGTTAAGAGCTAAAGCTCATCCACTCAACTAGGAGAAAATCCCTTTAGCATAAGCCTTAAGCTCATAAGAGGGATGCTCCTAGGAACCCCAAAGTAGTTCACGCAAGAGGGAACCTTGTGAATGAAATGGGAAAGTTCTCCACACTACCCAATTGACTAGTACTCCTTGAAAGTTTAGAGTCAAAACTATCTCCATTGTGACCCCAATGATAATACAACTGAACACACTAGTTGCTCATTATATTAGAAGGGGGTAAAGTAAAGCCAGGATACACCTTGGGAAACCTTGGAAAACTGATCTCATAGAGGTAGTTTGTGAAAAACTAGGTGAGATAACTAATAGGAAGCTTGTTGGCTTGGAGCCAATTTTGTCTTAGATATTATACTTGAGAGCTCTCACAAAGTGACAACTTTGTTGGATTCAAACTATTTTTTTAAACAAGGGAAATAATCTCTTAAATTTTAAACCGCGTGACATTTCATCACAAAATCTATTTAGTGTTACTTTTTCCTATTTTTTCACTTGTCCTAAGACAAGGTGAAACTCTGCCAAAGTTACACTGAGTATTTTTCATAATCACCTGGTCTACTCCTTTGTTTTCTTGTTTCTCATTTTGAGACAAAAGAAGAACAAAAATATATGGATACCTGCTAGAAATAATCGTGTCCACCACTTTTGTAGTCTACTTATATGACTAGGTTGCAATTTTGGAATGCAAGTGTTGAAAGTAAGAATGGTGCATCATCAAGTTCTAGTAGCCCCTTTGTCTCAAACCCATATTGAGACTTATTATCATTATAGTTACGTTGTCTTATCACTGAATTATTTTAATTTGTTACACTGCCCACATTATAGCAATACAATTGTGATATTTATGTATTGTTTTCATTGTGAAACTTGGCCTAAATCTCTAGATTGTATTGTTACGCTCCTCGCACACAATAATTCCTTGATATACTTGGGCATAGTTTTTACATCCTAGCCTTGTCTTGAGTTTTGTGAGTGTTGAGGTTACTTTGTTAGCATCGTTATAACACCATTTTGATACTAAAATATTTCTTTCTTACAAATCTTGATTAACGTGTCCAAATAGCGTTGTTATGTTGCTCATATTTGTATCTTCCATTTTACAAGACTTAGACTTTGTTAGTGTCTAGAAACTGGTTTTTAGTATACCTTGTTAGAGGATCACGTCAACACTCTCTTATCATTTAGGTCTTGTTTGTTTCAAACTTGGCCTAACTGGTGATATTTTGTTGTCACTATTTGTTTCAAACCTATCTCAAAAATCATAGGGAGTAAACTTTTGTTGTGACTAGATTTGAGTTTTATACGTCATTATATTGTCCTAGAAATCTCGTGTCATATATTACCTTGTTAGGGTAGATCATTCTTTATTCTTTATCCTAGGGTTTATATTGACTTATTAGATTCATGGCTATTTTATAGTCACCATTATTTGTGACAACTTAACATCATTATGCTACGAAAATTTGCCTAGGGTCCATTTTTAAACCTTAGTGGAAACCTTTCACATTATACCCCCTATTTCAAGTATGCCTACTATGAGAATGGGGTCCTGAAAGTTAGAAGCCAATCTCTTTGGAGGTGACAACCCTATTTTAGAGGATAATTTCATGATTGACCATAGTGGTGGAGAGGAGGATTCTCCTTGTGCGATATGGAGCTTCATCCCACCCATTTGGAAGATTACGTGTTTCACAACAAGAATGAAGCTATTATGCATGTTGTGGAACTAGGAGCTAAGTTACCTTTCATAGTCGACCCTTCTTTTATCATCGGCATGGTTTGGGGAAAATAAGAAATGGAAATTCCTCATCAATGAGATTTTAAAATGAGGACACATCTCTACTTCTAGATGACCTAAAAATGAGGAGGTAACTTTTGAAAATGAAAGATACTATCACATACCTATGGTCGAGTTCACAGTGAAGATCAAGATGAACATGCTCATCATAAAAACCTCCTCTTAACGAAGATCGTAATGAAATACCTACTCAAGAAGTAACATTAGAATAACAAATACAAGCTCTCACTTGCCAATTGACAAGTTTGTTTTCACACACACATAAGGAATAACCAAAAGTTTTGAAACAAGCTATACCAACATCCAAACCTAAATCTTTGTTTCATAAGTTCCAAACAAATACTCCTTGATGGGAGACACAAAAGGACCCATATGAAGAGTTTCTTGTAGAGAATAGAGGTGGGAATACACCTAGATTTAACCATTCATATAGACCTACGCCACCCACACAAGACAAAATCTTCAATTAAGAGTGGTTCACTATGAAGAACTCCCTTCTACCATTGAAGAGGGAAAAACTAGGAATAACAACAAGAAATATCAGTTTGATGAATTGTGCCCTTATCTGTTTGATAAAGCCATGTTACAAGTACCTTTCCCATGACATTTTGATTGTCCAAAATTTGATAAATAAAAGGGAAAAGGTGATCCCCGAGATCATATCAAATATTTTTATATGGCATGTCAAGAGGTTGCATATAGTGACAACTATCTTATTTGCCTCTTCCCATGGAGTTTAGGAGGACAAGTGCTAGAGTGGTTTTTACACATCCCTAAGGGATCCGTATTTGCATGGACGTAACTCGCGAAACATTTTGTACGTGAATTTTATTTTAATAGAGAGAGTGATTTCACCATGTTGGATCTCTCGCAATGCAAAACAACGAGAACTTTGCTACTTTCCTACAATGGTGGAGAGGGTTAGCTCGCACTATCCTTGCTTCATACCTAAAAAAAAGATTGATAATTATATTTGTTCCCAACCTCCACCCTAACATCACGTTCCACTTGAAAATGCATTATGGAAAAACGTTTGAAGAGGTAATTAAAAAGGGAGTCAAATCAAAAAATAATTATTAGCCAGAGGGACCCTAAAGTCCTTTTCACGGAATCATAACGATTCCAAATCTAATGAAAAAAACAATTTTTTTCATAATAAGAAAAAAATGTCATTGGTGATGGGATAGTAGACTCTAAGTGAGTACAAGATGTTCAAAACCACACTCGTTTGAAGCTTGCAAAGGGAGCTCCTCCTACAGAGTATAAACTTCATTCTTTCACTCCTCTATCTAACTCAATATTGTCAATACTAAAGAAGTTAGAATCTATCAATATGGTTTAACATCCTAAATCAAAATCCTATAGGGATTACGCACCTAAACCATCATGGTTTATAGAAAATGGATTTTTCGTATTCCACCATGTTAAAGGCCACAAAACGGACAAGTTCTTGAAATTAAAACATTACATTCAGGAGTTGATTAACAATGGTGACGTAGACATAGATTCCACTACCCCTACCAAATATCCAAACATGAATATGGGGATTTTCAAAGAACCTTTCCCTAAGCATGAAGGAAATAAAAAGCAGGATCAGGGATAGTCGTCTCAAAATAAGAGTACCAACTATATATCAAAGCCAAACCATTTTGATGCCTTAATAGGTTGTGTTGATTTTCCTATTGAGCATATCAACATAATCATAACAAGAGAGTGCATCATGGAAACATGATGAAATTTCCTTGTTATCTCAAAACCTCCTCCTCCTCCTCCTCCTCAAGAGAGTCACTATGATGTGTTAGATCAATTAGAGAAGACCACAACTAAGATTTCAATCTTAGACCTTCTAAATATTTCTAATGTCCATAAGGATATCCTTTGCAAAACCTTATAGGGATCAGGAGTATCCGTTGATATAGACCCAATGCACTTACAGGCCATGGTAGCACAAATCACTCCTTTAGAACACATAACCTTAAGTCCAATGAAAGTCTTCGTAGAAAATCCCTCCCATAAACTTTGTACTCTTAAACTAGTTTGAAAACTAGGGTGCAAAAAAATTGACTTGGATACAAAGGTCAACATCATAAAGGCATATGACAATGAAGAATGAAAATTAGATAGAATGATCACCTTCTCATTAGAAGTTGGTCCCATAAACCAAGATATGAAGATCCATGTATTGGACTTAGATCTCCCTTAGAACATATTACTCGGTCACCCATGGATTCATGCCATGAAAGCCATACCATTAACGTATCATTAGTGTCTAACTATGTAGCATGAAGGATAGACACTTACTATACAAGGATCCCTAACCTTTTTCTCATTGCAGAGTATTGTTAGGATATTTTCCCACCATCTACGAGTGTTGTTCTATAGAGATCATTGTTCTATTTAGTCGAGGCCCTCACTTCATAAGTGGGTCTAGATACCTTTTCTACCAATGACAACGGTGCTTCCACCTCAGGAAATCCTTTCACTGAATGGAGATGAAGGTTATACCAAGAGGTTGTGGAGAGTATGATTTGCAACAATCCCTTATGGTTCAAAACATTCCCCTATCTGCCAAAGCACATGGTAGGTCATGTTACAAGTTCCAAAGATCAAGGGAGAACTGCCCCTTTGAAAATTTCACTCTGGTGGATTACTAGAAGATGAAAGGATACTCAACGATATTGTTTTTCATCCTCAAGATGATGAAATGGATTTATGTTACCAATCACCCAAGTATGTTATTCCTAATCGAATAATGCTTACTATGGGATATAAAGGACGTGGTTGTGGCTGTCAAGGACAAGGTTTATTAGAAGCTCTTCCAATACCTCATCGTATAATGGGTAAGTCTAGTATTGGCATTCATCTATATGAATCTCACTCCTCAGATGATGAGGATGCCTCTTCTAAACACGAAGATATTCCATCTGAAAATGAAAGCAAAAAAATTCCCTATGTAGTCTCTACGAAGACCTTACCTCCACGAACCTATTTTCTAATGTGGTTATCCTAACCATAACACCTGATGTATACCCTATAACGCAGACGCTAAAATCATCTACCCATCACTCATGAATTGGTACTAAAAACAACTCGTCAATCAACATGTTTCAAAATGATGGGGCTATTGGTGAGTTCTCTTGGCATTAGAGAAAACATTATGAAAAATGACCACAAGAAAGGCTTCTCCATTGAGCTCAATGCATGTGTGTAATTTGAAGAGGAGGTAGAGTTATGTGGTCACTTAAGTAAAAAAGTAAGAAAGTGAAAAATTCCTCCAAAAAATCCTTGCGGAAAGAAAAAGTCCAAGTCCTATAGCAAAAAGCTCTCGAGGTGCTTATGGAAAAACAAACGGAAAAACCCATGGACAAGATAGTGTACCCACCTAAAGATGAGGATCTCAATCTTCCCTTGATCCTATGCACATGGAAGATGAGTCCAAGTTACTGGTGGAGGAGGTGATAGATGTGAAAATTAGCACAGAGGAGATACCTAGAATAGTTAAGTTGGGAGCTTCTCTCTCGGCTCAAGAATGTAATAATTTTACATTACTTGTAAGAGAAGTTAGAGATATTTTTTTTTGGTCTTACATAGACATGCCAAGAATTGATCCTACATTAGTGGTGCACAATCTTGTTGCACATCGAATGCCAAGCCCATAAAAAAAAAGCTCTGGAAGATACATCCTCATGTCACCTTGTTGGTTAAGGTAGAGCTAGAAAGGTTATTAGAAGTAGGATTCATCAGGCCTATTGACTACTCGAGTGGATTTCTAATGTGGTCCCAAGTTCAGAAAAATCTTGTCGATATTAGAGTGTGTACCAATTTCTGAGATATTAATAAAGCTTGTCCTAAGGATGACTTTCCTCTTCCCAACATCAACATGATTGTCGATTTGACAACTGGTTATGAGATGCTATCACTCATGGATGGATTCTTAGGATATAACCAAATAAATATTGTTGATGAAGACCAACTCAAAACAACCTTTACCACCCCAAGGTGGACCTTCATTATCAATTCATGCCCTTCGGTCTCAAGAATGCGAGATGCTACCTATCAATGGGAAATTATGCTTATCTTACACGATATGATTAGTGACATCATGGACGATTACATAGATGATATATTAAAAGTCCAGGACTTGGGAAGAACACACGAAAATTTTGCGATGCATTTTTAATGTCTAAAGGACTACAAGGTCCGACTAAACTCAAGAAGTGTGTCTTTGGTGTGTTATCTGGAAAATTACTAGGATTCATTGTTTCAAGGAGAGGAATAGAATTAGATCCAAAAAGGTTTCCGCTATAACAAAAATGCCTCCTCCTACCAATATCAGACAACTACAAAGCTTATAAGGAAAGATTCAGGCTATAAGAAGGTTTATCTCTCACTGATAGATAAGTGTCATACATTCACGCATCTTCTCAAGAAATATGTTAGTTTTCACTGGGGACCAGAGCAGCAGCAAGCATTTTCTTTTCTCAAAATCTATTTCACTAAATCCATTGTTCTAATGATGCCTACGGTAGGTGAAAATTTTTACTCTACATCTCTACCATGCACTTTGCAATTGGGGCACTGTTGGCCCAGTATGACAAGGAGCAGAGAGAAAAATTTGTGTACTACTTAAGTAGAACATTGATAACTTACGAGCTCAACTATCCATAGATCGAAAAGGCTTGTTTGGTCATAGTTTTAACATTTTAGAAACTAAATTGTTATCTTCTCAACAATAAGGTCAAGCTTATTTCAAAGGTAGATCCATTAAAATACTTATTGTCAAAGCCCACACTCATAGGAAAGATGGCTAATTAGATCATTTTACTTAGCGAGTTTGACATTGAGTATGTACATCAAAATTCAGTAAAAGGATAAGTTATAACAGATTAACTAGTAGAAGCTCCACTACTAGGTACCAAACCTTTGAGTCTGGAGCTCCCAGATACATCTACAATGTACCTTGAGGAATAAATCATATGGAAACTATACTTTGATGGCTCTTTTACCTTTCATGGTTCGGCATCGGAGTTGTGTTGATCAATCCTATAGGAGACTTAATCCCACAAGAATTTCAACTTAGATTCCCATGCACAAATAATATAGTGGAGTATAAGGCCCTTATTGTGGGGATGAAGCTAGCTATTAAGTGGGATATTAGAAAAATAAATGTAATCAGTGATTCCATGTTGATTATAAAATAGGTGACAAATGAGTATAAAGTTAAAGACGAGAATCTCCTTCCATATAAGAGAATGGTCAATTCTCTAAAGGAGTATTTTGAGAAGATTACATTTTAGAAAATCCCAAGATCACAAAATAGAGCAGCAAATGCTATGGCCATGGTAGGGTTTATATTGATTATTCCACTTGGGAACAATGATATGTCATTCTTTTTTGAGCATATACGAACTCCGACATATGACATACCACAATATTGTTTGGTAGGTGAAGTTGTTGGTCCCTTTTTTCCATGGTACTGTGAAAACTTTAATTACCTCCATGATGGAACCTTTCCTATAAATATTTCCCATACCGAAAAATGAAACCTAATCTAGCGTATAGCCCACTATATCCTACTTAGGGAACCCTCTTCTACCAAGGCTATGACAGGAATATGTTGCACTACCTAATCAAAGAGGTGCACGAAGGCATCTGCGGGGCTCATACTAATGGGATCATATTGGAAAAGAAAATACTCAGAGTAGGCTACTATTGGCCTACCATGGAAAATGACTGTTGCAAACATGTGAAGAAATGCTTAGATTTTCAGAAGTACGACAATTTGATACATGCACCGACGTAATCCTTGTAGCCTATCACAACACCTTGGCCGTTCTCAAAGTGGGGTCTTGATCTAATAGGAAAGCTTAACCCTGTATCCTTAGATGGTCATAAGTTCATCATCACTGCTACTAAATACTTTACAAAATGGGTAGAGGTTGTTCCTCTTACCTATGTTGAAGGTTCATAAATATCTAAATTTATAATGAACCATATCATCTGTCGATATGGTATCCCTTCTGCCATTATCACTAACAATGGTAAGCCATTTAAAAATAAAACTGTGAAAGCATTATGTAAACGTTTTCAAATATCTCTTAATTTTTCAACCCCATATTACCCTCAAGGTAATGGGTAAGCCAAGCTTATAGTAAAAATCTCATCCGTATTATGGAGAAGATGGTGAATACAATGGGCCGTAACTAGAATCTACAGATTCACCTCGCCCTTTGGCATTCAAAAAATCTATCTGCACTCCTACAGGTGTTACTCCATACTCCTTAGTATTCATCATAGAAGTCATGCTACCCCTAGAGATCGATATCCCCTCTTTACGTATTGAGCTAAGGGACTACCTGAATGAAGAAGACTATAGAGTAGCTCGACTGGTGGAGTTGGAGCTATTAGATGAAAAATGGCTTCATGTATTTAATCGGTTAAAGTGTATCAATATTGAGTATGGCAAAGCTATAATAAAATAATCATACCTCGTCAATTTGAGGTAGGATACTTGGTGTTAAAAGAGAATCATAAAAACACCGATAAGGATCGAGAAAAGAAAGGGAAATTTGAACCCAATTGGCTATGGGCATATGTTGTGGTTTCCAAATTTAGTTCAATCTCCTATTAGCTTTCCTATTCATATGGCCAAGAGCTTCGGGAACCCATGAAATCAATGCATCTTAAGCATTTCTATGCTTAGATACAGGGGGTCCCTAAAAATATCGAAAAGAAGAAAAGTATAAAAATAGAAAAAAGAGAGAAATAAACGAAAGTGCGTCAATAGTGAAAACCATGCAATGGTGGTAATGTGGATAATTCCTTCGGTGAAAATGGTTTTGGCACCATTGGAGGGTCCTTTTTTCACAAGAATTTCAGGTCTAAGAGTATGGTAGATTTTTCCTAGGATGGGCTTTTCCTCCGTTTAGTCCCTTGTGAGCTGTCCCTCTTCACCCCGATCCTTCGATCCTACCTTTGAATGCAGAGAATTTGACTTTGAATATTCCCATCTCATGTTGGGGGAAACTTCACATCTTCACCTTCTTGCACATAACATGTGGTATTCTACCCTTGTACATCCCATATAATGCTAGCATCATCCACGTTTCTTCGTTTTCTTACATGTTTACTTTAGAAAACTTCTTAGAAAATTAAACAAATTTGAATAATTTTTTAGAAAACTCCAAAACAATATAATTTTTTTGAGATTCTACCCAAAAACAAAGTGAAAACATCCCAAAATTGTCCCACAAAAATAAAGTATTAGTTTTCTTACTTTTAGTTGTTGGTTTGTATGATTTTAGTTGCATTGATTATTCATATTGTGTGCTTTCAACTCGGATTCGATTGCTTGCTTAGATTGAGTGTTACTTTAATATGTGTTGCATTGAATTTATTTCATTTTATTTTGGATACTTGTAGATAGTTGTGTTACTTTGATTAGATTTGTTTAACTTGTGCTTGTTATTTTACTTTTACATTTTGTTATCATTTCATCATCATATCAAATAAACCATCACATCTATACATCTTATATCAATAAAAGATATGTATACATCACACATGTATACTAAAAGCTAATCATCGATATCATATCATCAATGGGACAAAAGGGGTTGCGCATGATTAAAATCTATCCCCCACACCAATATCAAAAATAAAGACATGTTCTACTGAAAGTATCTCATCAACATGCAATATGACATTAGCTAAAGCTATCTCATAGATCTAACAACATGTGATACACACATAAACATACAGGTTAAGCATGATATATCATAAACAAAATGTGATACATCGGTAATCCATCAATCATCATATATCATCATAAATATAAAATGTCCATGTACAAAATCAATGTGTCTTGATACATATCAGATAAAAAAATCCATCATGGGCATGGATCAAAATGATCCTTCATCACGAGGAATGATAAAAAACAATACATAACGTACATCCAGCAACAATGTGCCTTCATGACGAGGCATGATAAAAATAATATATATACATCCATACAAAAGTATGACTTCATATCAAGGTGATATGACAAAAATATACATCTCATATACCAATAAGAGATTCAAACTTAACTCACGCCCTCTTGAGATTGCACGGCCTAGGGCCTTGGGAGGAAGTTGCTGATGTAACGATCTTGTAGAGGTCGAGTGCGCTCTATTGCACTATAGGCTGCTGAACTAATCTAGCTTATCATGAAGTCCTTTGAGATATACATCTATACATGATAACATCTAATTAATCAAAAGGGTTAGCCCTTTGTCCCTCTGGGATGGCCTGGTGGTATAATTCCTTATAGTAGGAGGCCTCACCACTATCTCTCATCATATTTGATAATATGTCTAACAACCTAGAGGTTGAAGATGCCCACATGAGAGAATCGTGCTCTCCTGTCATTATGGCTGTCTTCCCGAGCTTGTGTATGTTCTATCATCCACTTTGAACTCACTCACCACTAGTTGGTCCCTCTCTTCCGTAGCTATAGACTCTATAAGATCACCTGATTTCACTCAATCATAGCCTGTACTATCTCTGTCTTGGCCTAATCTCACTCTATCAAGAGCTGAGCCCCCTCTGTGATAGCCTGGTCTCTCTGTGTAATGGCATGGTCTCTCTCGGTTGTATCCTCGAAGCTATAGGGATACAACTGTTGTAACTACTACTACAAGGAAACCACCTCGTCGGAAACCCCAGAACATCCTCCTCCATATCCTCGCTACCCCTTCCATATCCTCTACCTCTTGGTCAACTGTGTGGTGGACTCAAGTGAGGGGGTATTAGAGGGGCTGTGATGGTGCCCATAATAGAACCTAGAGGGGCATCCATGGTGGAAGTATCTATGGCCTTACAACAAAAACCTACTCGCTGAACTACTACATGATATACATGGGGAGCCTGTTCCTATGGTTGTACTTACGAGTATGTTACCCCCTCGCCATGGGTCTAGACCCTATCCCCCGAACCCCTATGAAGCCGTATCCAATATTTCCTATGGTATGGTTAATCACCAAGGAAACACTGTAGGCGTACCACCCTACATAATATGGGGACATCCCTGGATCCACTATCTATGCCCGTTGTACCCAAGACTGTGGAAGCATCTATAAAAATCTAGTACGACCTCAACCCAGTCTAATATGGGGTCCCATATGAAACGCCTCTCTGTATCTCTGTGCATACCACATCTCATCACCAGGAATTCCCTGGATAAGACCAAACTACCACTAGACCCTGTCCACTCTGTACCACTCCATGATGTGACTCCTACTCCCAAAAATGTGTTATCAACTAATTTTGACTTTGAAAAATTAATAAACATGAAAATTTAAAAAAATTCAAAAGTGTTCTTTTGCATGATTTATCACCCTCACCGTGATCGTCTTATTCTCGTGATCGTTTTGGTTTTTGTTTCATCCATTTCAAGTGGAAAATCCTCACGCCAGTCGAAAGTACATAAATAATTTGTTAATTAATTTATTACCCTTTTATTTAATTAGTTTAATTATAAAGAGCTAAGGAGATGGAACACTTGATAGATGCTAGATAAAAGATAAGTTAAAACCCAAGGGCTTATAACATTTTAAAGATGGATCACATAAATTATCCGAGATTACTTATGAAAAAAAACAACTCGAGAATATGAAAATCCAAAGTGCAAAATTGAACCAAACTTTAATTTATATGGAAAATAATATATAAGGCCCAAATGGCATAGATTACAAATTCTGTTTAAATAAGTCTAGCTAAGGCTTGGCTAATACAAAACTAAACCTTCAAACGCTATTATAATCCCTTGTTCCCTTTCTTCTCTCTCTCTCCAAAAATTATTTCTTTTTAGAATCAAATGCCCCATTTATATCCTTTTGTGGCTCTTCTTCCGATGTCTTTGAACTAGGGTTTCTCTTGTGGTGTTTAATGATCCTTCACTTCTTGGTCAATATCCCCAACCACCTATTGAGATATTTGTAATTCACTTTTAATTCACCCAACCATCACCCCTGGAGTTGGTGATAATCCTTTCTAAACACATGGAGAATGGACACTTTCTTGAGATTATTTTATGAAAATGGATTCCCAACCTGCACCTGAAAGACACATGGCATTTGCGTGCTATTTTGGGAGGATTCTACCCCTTTCTTTTCTAGGAGTGCTTGGGTGACACCTAGACTCTTTTCAATTTGATTCCACACTTACTTAACCTTTTTGAGTTGGGTGATTAAAAAAAAGGGCCAGGATGACGAAAAAGTGATCAAAGGGGCTCAAAAAAGACTTTATAGTTATGGTGACTCATCTAGGGACTCCATGCTAGTCATGGAAGAAACCATCGATCCCTTTGCTTCAAAAATCACAATGTGGCCCAATAAATGCCACTCAGAGCCACTGTAAGGTAGCTTGATATCCAAGCCATTCCTCTTATGTTGGGTATGTCCTCCTTTGTAAGGCCTGGAAGGCACGATCCAGCTTGATTATCTCCTTATGTGAGGAATTTTGGAGATTCCGCACTACTACATGCAAGCGGAACTCCAATTGGATGATAGGGTTTAAAATGGCCTCCACCTCGGCCACGCTAGAATCCTCCTTTAAAGACTGAAAGATAGTCTTATCTTGACGTTTGGCCACCAGAGTTGTTGAATTTGGTCCTTTGTGAGGACTATAGAGTCATCGAGAAAGGGAGAAGGGAAGCCTAGCTGAACCAATTCATCAATGTTTACTTTCCTATCTTTGATTCCCTAGTGGAGCTATGTTAAGAGATTCTAGAATTTGATGGAAGCCTTGTTATAGCTTAGGATCTCATTGATTTTAGTGGCAATCAACCACCTATATGTAATCCCCACCCCTTCTAGGGTAGAGTTCTAAGCATTATAAAGCTTTTGAATCAAGAAGTTCTGATTCGGGGACCTTGGCGGATACTACGCTGGTGATGGTGGAGGATGCAATTATAACACTAGAGCACAATTCCTGTGCATCATATATGAATTTGAGTGTGGGGACCAGATCCATTTCCTTAGCAGAAATTCTATCACAACAGGAAGCATATAGTTCTTACACCAATGTTACGATCCCGCCTTTCTGTGATTGTAATCCCAACTTTCCAGTCAAATCCTTGACCATGTCCTCTAATGATTTCAACTGTTGTCTGAGGTTGTCTCTTTCAAATTCAATGACACATAGCTTAGAATAAGCTACAACTACCTCCACTTTCTTTAAATCAAGTTCCTACTTGGAGGATCCCTTTCTCCTGTGAGAGTAAATTGGCCGATGACTCGAGATGGTGAGCTTGGCTGCAAGGGTTTTAACCTCTATCTAGAAGCCGCAAGGGCCTCTAGCAAAGGAACTACCCTTAACTCCCTTACAACTACTCTATTTATTTTTTTTCTTTCCCTTGAGCTCAGCTTGATGGCTGGACATAGTGGCCTCTACTTTATGAAGGTTTGATTGTGCCTTTTTCAGTTGATTGTTGAGTTTCAAATAATTTGTCATGACTACCACTGTGGTCTCATTCATTAATTTGAATTTGTCTTGGGGTCAGAACTCTGAGAGGTCTACCACATGACTGACTAAGAGTAGTCATCAAGTTACATTTGTTCCACAGGTTTGGAACACCTGAGGAATGAGTCATGTAATAGTTAGGGAGCTCTGTATGATGGTCATATAATGACCACATTTGTTTTGTTGCACTCACAGTCATCTCCTTCTTCATTTTCTTCACTCTTCTATTGTCTCGGTGGCTTTAGCAGCCTCGGCTTGACTTAGGAATGTGGAGGAAGATGGGACAAGCCCACCCACAAAATGAGAACCTGGGTAGGCCATAGGGAATGGTTGCTTGCGGTTAAGGCACTACTGAAGTCACAATTGTTGAGGAAGGACTTGCTACCACACAGGGGAAAACATGGGGATAGTGAAAGAAGGCCGAAAGGGGATGGGGACTTTAAGGTGGAGGAAGGGATTGAGATGGGGAGACTGATAAGGGAACACCACTAAAAGGGGAAGATGGTGGTGGAGGAGGGGTTGAAATGGGCCTCTTAGTAGGGGAAGAGGCAAGAAGAAATAGGAACCACCACAAACTTCAATTTCTTGCATGGGGGCTCAACATCGATCCTCTCCACACAATCTCTCTCGAAGGAACAGTCATAGATTATGGCATTAGAGTCTGAGCTAGAAGATTTTGTTGGGGAGGGGAAAGCAGGGGTGGAGGAGGTAATTCCTATAGTTTTGGGAACCAAAGGACTCCACGGTCACTCTTTTGGACCACTTAGAAATGATAATGGTTAGATCCTCACTTTTTTTTGTATCGGGTACATGCATGCTCCACGTCCCAAAGATCCTCCCACTATTCATCATTGGGAATGGCCTCAAAATTATGGGTGGTCCTTCCAATCTCCTACCTATATTCCAATAGGCCTCAATTTTCTCCATGCTCTAGTCCATTTTTTTCAAGGCCGCTCAAAGTCCCTTGGTCATGGTGAGAGCGGGGTCATACTTATGTTTACCTTGGTGGAATGTCTCCCAAACTGGGGTTGGAATATCTTTAAGCTCAAAAATATGTCAGGTGACTCCTCCTAGGGATTCTACCTTGTTTCAAAAATTCCCTCAGCTCATGGATGTAGGGGTTGGGGATTTTATTTTCCCATAGAGTCATGGCCATCTTTCCTCTTGGGTCATACCTCCAAGAGTCTTGAATCGAGAAAACCCATAAGAAGCCAACTTCTTCATAAGGCTATGCTCAGCCCTTCTTTTTAGTACAGTGATTCCTCCTTTGCTGAAGGGGAGATAAAAAAGAGCTTCTTCTTTCGGGTTGTGATGAATTCAATGTCCAGAGTGCTAGAGCTGCCTAGCTATCTCTAGGCCTACTACTCACTCGTAAGGACCCTGGGAAGCATGAAGGATTCCTCCTTGAAACCATGCAGGTGAATCATGGAATGCCCTCTAGTGAAAAATTAATCACATAGGGGTGTAAGGGATTAGCCAAAATAGATTTCACCAATTCATTCATCCTATTGTTGATCCCTTCAGGATCAATTTCGAGCAAAAAGGGGCTCCATGAAATAATTGAAGAATTCATATACATCCGATGAATGATGAGATAGTATATGGGTCCATGCAGATATTGGAATGACCTTTTGTGGGTCCACTTCCATATCCCATATATTCAAAGTCATGAATTGACTAAAATATTCAGCATTTTGATAAAGGATGAGATGAAAAGATAAGATGAGTACCTAAATGTCGAGGTCACCGAGAATTGGGCTAATTGCTCACACATGGACCTTGCAATGGCTTCGGAAAAATCAAAATGGTAGGTCTTTCTTTTTGCAATAGACCTCATTTGAAAAAGGCTACCATCTACCAATCCTCCATGCCTTTGTCATAATCTTGTCTAAAAATGAAGGCTAGCATGGAACAGGCATCTTGAGAATCCACTTGAAGATATTTCAATGGAATGGGAAACCCTGGGCCCTAGAGCCACCTATGTCTTGATTGTTTCAGCTCCCTATTAAGGAAAGAGGCTTTATTTTGGCATTGTGCCCAGACATTTTGGAGCTTGGCCATATCATAGAAGTTGGTTATTGATCATGAGTTAGGGCCAACATGTCTCTGATGGCTTGTGGAGTGATCACTATTGTTAAATTTCTTCCCTAGATATTGCGGGCTCCGGGGTTGAAATGATCTTCACACATCCATATGAGTTCTAGGTAGGGGTGAACTAGGGGCACCATATATTGAGCAAGTGTCATGCTCTAGATTCTAGAGCTGAAAACCTCAGAGTCTCCCAGTTTGAGAAACCTGGAAAAATTTCCTCCCTCAGAGCCTTAGGCTTCTTGTTGAGGGTGGATCAAGATATTGTCGGTGGGGTCTGAGATCATAGTAGGATCACTTGAAAATGAGACCCTCCTTTTGGAAACTTCAATCTCAGTTGGAGAGGATGAGGGGAATTGGTTGTCCTATAATATTTTATCGATGGTGTAGAACTAGAGGTCACCATGGTATAGCTTTGAGTGCTAGGAAAGGGGGGAACTTCTTTAACTATGATATTCAAGAGAATCGATTCAGAACTCTAGCATTTGGAATGGACCTTATTATCCATTCCCTTATCTTAAATAATTGTTCCTCATTTAAGAGTAATGGCTCACACGTAAGTCGGGTCACCTCCCATAATGCCTCCTTTCTCATTAATGAATTTGAGTGCACACTCGATTCTTTCAAGGGATCTTGCGTCACCTCAAAATATTTTCTCTTAAGTGACAAAAAAGTTATTGGATCATTAATTTGGAGATAAAATAAAGTACACTCCCTCATAAAACTTCAAAAAGGGGAAAAGAACTTGAATGAAGGACACATGTCTGGGACACTTATTGATGAGACAAAACAAAAAAGAAGGAAATAGAAAGCAAAATTGTACATATAATACAACCTTTATAAAAGGATTTATACGAAGGGATTTAAATGAATTCCATTCACCGGAATGGCTAAAGAGTCACCTTCCATTATTTTGAGCTCAAACATGTTGTGTTGCTTGTATGCACTGATTCTAAAGGTCTCATCCACAATGGGTCAAATTTTCCATGTTTCCCAAGTTTGGGAAGCTCATGCATCCCATTTCAGAACCATAGTTCGACTTGGAAGTTTGGTTCCGACATGTCTTTCAATTAAACCAAGTCTTGACCACTTGTTGGAGGCTAATCATGGCCTCATGAGTAGACTCTCACTTTTCTTGGAGCTCTAATAGCTTGGTGAGCCTCACTTGCATTGCCCCATTTTCATCCACCTCAACTTGCTTTAATATTTGTAATGCGGGGATTTCCAAGGAAATCGGCATCATGGTTTTTCCCATAGACTATCTCATAAGGTGAAGCCTTCAGATCTACTTCGGGGTAATTTGGTCAGCCCATAAGGTGGTCTTGATGTGCTCATGCCATAACCTCTTATGCTCATGCCCCATTCACTTTATGAGTCTGATTAAGTTCTTATTGGTGGATTCTGCCAGACCATTTCCCTATGGATAATAATTGGAAGACGTCTTTAGGTAGATCCCATGTCTTACCACAAAATCAGACACTTTGGCTCCCAAAAGGCCTTAGCGTTATCTAATATGACAATGCAGGGGGGGCCAAAGCGTGTAGTTATATCTTGTAAGAGACCTAGATCACATTTTCATGTGGCTTCTTTAAGGGGGACCACTTCTACCCATCGGGTGAAGTAGTCAGTTTTATGAGGATCCATTTATGGCCAGTGTTGGAAGTTGGATTAACCATTCTGATGAAGTCCAGACCCCATTGGGAAAGGGATCCTCTACTAGGATGGGATTAAGGGGCAGTGTTTCCTTTCTTTGAAGGCCATTATGAAGTTGGCATATTTTGCACTTTTTACCTCTACTACTTGACTTTCGGTGAATAGACTTGGCCAAAAATACCCTACTTACAGGATTTTTATGGCTGTAGTCTAGGCCAAAAAGTGACCTCCAGAAATTTCATGATGTAATTCCTATAAGACTCTTGTAGCTTCCCACTTTCCAGCATCTGAGTAGGATTCCATTAAAATTCCTTTTAAACAGGAAGCCCTTAATGATGATAAAATTACTCCCCTGTTGCCTATAATATCTCCTTTTTTTCAAGGGGAGATGGCTGGGATATTTCCCATTTTGCATGAAGTGAACCTTGTCTGAGACCCAGCCTTCATAATCACCTTCCTACATAGAGTACATTATCTCTTCACACCCATCATCACTCGGGAAATAGGTTCTGCGTTAGGTATTGACACAGGCCCCTACCTCTCATGAGTTTCATGGGTTTTATTTCTATATCATATTCGAGGATCTTGGTAATCTAGTTAGCTCTTTTCTTAGTTATCTCACCTTCCATTATATACTCCTTGATGCTAGAGTGAGCCACCATGATCCATATTTTGTTGTGAGTGACAAGGTGCCTAAATTTCTTCAAACCTTTCACTATAGCATAAGCCTATATTTCCATGAAATTGTACCTTGTTTCGTAGTCATGAAGGGTCTTTGAAAATAAGGCGACCAGATGATCCTCTCCTTTTGATTCTCCCTTTTGGGTTAGTACAGATGTTATGCTATGCTCTCCCCCATATACATACATAATGAAGTCTTTCACAAGGTCAGGGTTACACAGTACCAAGGTGGATGCTATAGCCTCTTTTACCAATCCAAAGGATTGAGGCCTTCATCGGTCCATTTGAAACCGAGATCCTTCTCTTAGCAAGAGAGTGATCGGTGGATCTTCCCCAGTAAAATCGAGATAAATTTTCTAAAAAGTTGATTTTTCCTAAGAAGGATTGAACAAATTTCTATTTACTAGGCAAGGAAGCTCCAGATGGCCTTGATTCTTTCGGGGTCGATAGAGATTCCTTCCTTAGACACAATATGTCCTAGGAGTTTTCCTAGGGTACTTGAAAACACATTTTTTTGGGTTTAAAGAGATCCCAAATTCTTGGCATCTTTTGAATACAACCTCTAAAGCATCAAAATGCTCCTCCACTATTCTAGTGAACACCGTGAGGTCATCGAGGTATATGAGGATCACCTTGTTTATTAATGCCCCAAACACAAGAATCCATGGCCCTTTGAAAGGTATCCCCAACATTGGTGAGCCCAAAAGGCATCTTTGTGTAGGAAAAAGTTCCCCACTTGGTCATGAAGGTAGTCTTATGTTGATCCCTTTCAACAAGCCATATTTGGTTATAGCCCAAAAAACCATCCAATAAGGAAAACATCTCGGAGCCTACAATCTGTTTGTAATAATATTTTTCCATTGAGGGTAAAGGGTAGTGATCCTTTAGGGAAGCCCTATTTAGATCTCTGAAATCTACACGCAGAGCCAAATTTCACCATTCCTCTTTCTTATGGGGACTAGATTGGAGACCCACATCATGTGTTTGATAGGGAAGATTATACAAGCCTCTAGAAGCTTCCTCAATTCTTCATCCATGAGGGATTCTATCTTTGGGTTCACGGCCTTTTCTTTTGATGCACCACCATCTTAGTCCCTTCCTCAAGGTCGATGGTGTGTTGAATAATGTCTTTTTCATAGCCATGCAGATCATCATAAGTCTAGGCCATTACCCTATCATACTTATGGCATAAGGCTATGAGTCTTTCTCTCTCCTTTTGGGCCACTGATTTTCCAACCTTTAGTATTCTTTATTTTGTTATTTCTAGTTCAACATAATCTTCTTTTATTGCCACAAATTTCCTTTGGTCGGAACTAGCATCATTTGAGTCAAAAATATTCTCAAGGGTTATTAACCCTTTTGGAAGCTTATTCATTTTGAGTTGGATTATCTTGATCCCCATATGCTTCCTCAATTTTGGGTTGGAGTTGATGTGCAAATTGATCAAGACTATTGGAGGAAGTGGATGATCTGTCGGTCATTATCAAATACTTGCCAATGGTCAAAATTGTCATAGGGATAGAGGGATGGATGATCAACCTTATGGTGCTTTCATTTGTCATCAGATCCCAAACTAGGTCAAACTAGATCCTATCAAGGCCATTCTATCGGCCTCTGCATTTTGGTCATGGGGAATTACTCTAATATTGAAAGCTTCAAAATCATCTATGAGGTCCCACACCTAGTGCCGGTAGGATCTCATCCTAGGATTCTTTGTGGTGGTAGTATTTCTTACCTATGTTACCACCAATTATAATCACCAAACACCTTTAGCTTCTTGATGCCTTCCTTTTGGGCTATGGACAAGTCATGCACCAAGGCCTCATATTCTACTTCATTACTTGGTATAGAGAATTGGAAATGGAATGACAGGAGTATCTTTCTTCCACTAGGGGACATCAGAATACTCCGGCTCCTAAGCCATTCTTACTTTTGGCTCCATCAAAATGTAGGGTCCATATTTGAGAATCCTAGGTAGACTTTCCTTCCTTTCATCATGTTCTCTTGCTACTTTGGGATCATGGAATCCTCATCAAAAATGATGTAAGTGCCCAAACCGGTGGAGTCAAAGTTCCCAAAAGGATCTCCGGGGGAAGGTTGGATAGATGATCACCGCTCTAGGGCTCCCCATCTTCCGTGTATAATTCCTCCTCCTTGGTGATCATAGCATGAGAAGCTTCAAACCGAAGCCACTTGGTCAGTTATATGTTCCTTGGAGAGGGGTTCTGATATGACCTTCATCTTGGATCTATTTGGTTCACAAAATCAAATGGGACCAATCAAGAGACATATAGCCTCCAATTTTAGCTGTAAAATCATGGGAGAGGAAAAGGCCAAAGACTAATGGAACGTCTATTACCATGATATCTTGCCAAACAGTTATATTTGGGTAGGAATAGAGTTGTAATGGGATCCCCTTGATAACTTTGATGGTTTGGACTGACTTCCTCATCTAGTTACATCACCCCTTTCTTCAAGGTTCATAAGTAATCCCTAAGGCATCTACAATCACTTTGGGCATGACGGTAGTGCTTGTGCTAGAATCTATCATGGAATTGTGTAACAATTTTTACCTATAATAAGAGTCAAAAAGAAGGGGTTGGGCCTTGGTTTACTAACCTCTCCCTTCTAATTCAGTAGTACCACTTTTGTAGAGATTTGGTAAAATTTTCCCATCCCTTTTCCTTGGCTATGATGTTTGGACCATTATTCAGTTTGAGCACCTCTTGGAGAAACTCCCTTTTCTCAGGATGCTTAGAAGGTCCCATAAAGAAGCATTAGTTGGGGCTTTCTTAAGTTGTTGGACTACATTGATTGGTCCAGGGTAATGATTTAGAAGATGATGAGAATTTCACCCCTTCTCCAATGGATTGGTGGGATCTTGACTCTTGATATTTTCTTTTGAAAAGTCCTTGATCTTGACTGGTGGTGATGTGTTTATCACTTTTGATGATTCTCTATGTGTCTTACCAGTCAAATTTTGGAATCGGGGGCATCTGCCTCTATGATTCTCTTCTTAAAATGAGTGTTGTAGTTAAACTATATGGGATTTGAAATGGATGCTTCATTTGTAAATATGGACTCCTCTCCTTCTATCCAAGAGAATAGAGCATGCTGCTCGGTGTGATCTCCTGCTTCTTTCTCTAGGGACATCCCTTGTATCTATATCATGAAAGTGGTATTTTGAGCTCTTGTGGATTGGTGGGGTCTAGAAGCATTCATATCATAGCCTTCTCTTGATCATTGTTTAGCCACCTTCTATTAAAAATTCCCTTGGGGAAATCCTTGGCATATGAGAATTATTGCATGGGAAGTACCATGCATTAGGGTCTTCATCCAGATGGTTTTGTTTGGGTACCATCTCTCTTCTACTACTAGGTGGAATAGTCCAGAGAGGTGTGGGTATGGGAACTAATTGGTTTGATGGCTACGCAGGTGGAAGTCTCTTGGGTATTTTGGTATTGAGAGGGATAAGTGGGTCTGCTACCTTGATAATTTTGATAATTTTTCCTAGGATAAGAAGCCTAGTTTCTTTTGAGATTCACTATCTCATTAGAAAATTTTTTAAAATACTCTTCATTTCCTCTATTTCGGGAGATGAGGAGGGATGTAGTAGTAGGAGTGGGAGCCAAACAAGTAGGTGGGTAACTATATAAGGACACAGGGGCCTGAGCTAGTGGTTGTGGAAAGGGGGCTATTTTAGGGAATACTAGTAAGGGGGCCCTAGGAGGAAGTTTCTCGGTCTATTAGGTTGTTCTTAGCTTGGACAAAAATGTTATAGGCTTGTGGTAAGGAATCCCCTCCTAATGATTGAATCATTACCAAAATATCTAAATTTAGGGCTTTTAAATAAAAGACAATAGCCATACCTGCGGGTGGCCTTGCTAGGGCCAGGATTCTTTGCCAAGTTTTATGGAACCTGTGTTAAAATCTGTCATTAACTCTTATGGACCCTTTTTGATGTTAATCAATTTTGCAGTAGAGTGATGACCTATCTCCCTTTTCTCTGAACCTTACCACCAACACTTCTCCTAATTGGTCCCAGGTGGTGATAGTATTAGGAGTTAAGGACCGGTACCAATCCAAGGATTTTCCTTTGAAGGAAACAACTAGTAATCATAAAGTGATGTCTTGTTCTCTTATATAATGTACCACACATATCTCTACCATGTCTTGGAGGTGCTCCTCAGGAGTTTTGAAGTCCTCCCCACTGAATTTGGGAAGTTCCTTTAGCGTGTTAGCTAGGATAGGATTCCATACCACCAGGGGTATGGGCAGAATGAGTGGGCTTCCTTGGTCCCATGAGACAAATTTCTTAGAGGTTGGGGTTGAAGGTGAGCCATTAAAATGGGTCTCAAAGTTCTAGTTGACTATGTGTGAAGGGTCTACCTGGTGGAGGTGTCGAGAGTGTTTGATTAGGGGAGATGGGATCTCTGATCTGTTGACCTCTTTGTTGCATGTGGAGATAGTATAAATAATCAAATAGTCAAATACTCTTTCCTCCCTTTCTCTTTCCCTCATTTCAATTCATCTTGCAATATTTTAAGTAGACCACTTGAATACTACTAAGACCAGTAGATTTTATGACTTCTAATCAGGAGATTGTGGGTTCGAGTCCCCTCCGGGCATGCCAGAAAATTGTTGATGGATCCTTAGTGGATGAACCATCAGAGTTCATAGGAAACCTTAGGTTAGTGGGACATGTGCCCTAAGGTGACCTCCAATATTTTAAAGAAGTTGGCTCTTCTCTTGATGTGAGATAAGTTTAGGGAAAACTAAAGAAAAATAGGAAACTAACTAAGGTGATACACCAAGATAGATCTAAAGAAATGGAGAGATTTCTAGTGAGTTTCCTATAATAGTTTGAAGAGCATATAAGCATGATCCACCTATTTAAAAACCTTAGTTTAATCAGAGCTAAGGAGATGGAACACTTGACAGATGTAGATAAAAGATAAGTTAAAACCTAAGGGCTTATAACACGATGGATCACATAAATTATCCGAATTACTTGCGAAAGAAAAACAACTCAGAATATAAAAGACAAAGTGCACAAACCAGAACTTTAATTTATATGGAAAATAATATATAAGGCCCAAATGGCACAAATTACAAATTCCATTTAAATAAGTCTAGCTAAGGCTTTGCTAATACAAAATTGAACCTTCGAATGCTATTATAATCCCATATTCCCTTTCTTCTCTCTCCCAAAAACTTCTTTTTTTAGAATCAGATGCCCCATTTATATCCTCTTGTGGCTCTTCTTTTGATGTCTTTGAACTAGGGTTTATGTTGGTGGTGTTTAATGATCCTTCACTTTACAATTCAATTTTAATTCACCCAAATCGTCACCGATGGAGTTAGTGATAATCCTTTCTAGACACATGGAGAATGGATGCTTGCTTGAGATTATTTTATGGAAATGGATTCCCAACCTGCACCCAAAAGACATGTGGCATTTTTGTGGTATTTTGGAGAGGATTTTGACCTTATTTTCTAGAAGGAGCGCTCAGGTGACAAATGCTAGAATCTTTCCGCATTTGATTCCACACTTAACCAAATTCGAGTTGGGTGATAAAAAAAAAAGGGTCAGAAATCAACAAAAGTGATCAAGTTGAGGCTCTTTATTTCTAACTTTTTTGTTATTTCAAAATTCTTCTTATTTCCTGAAAATTTATAGAGAAATATTTTTTCCAAAGATTCATATTCATCACATGTTTTGAAAGAGAATAGTTTTTAAACAAATTTCTCCACACATTGGAGGAAGTCCTCGTTGAGGAGGATTCTACACATTTACCAGAGAGTTTTTAAATATCGAGAACACATTTCCCACTGCATTGGCCAAAGATAATAAGGTAGAAACACTCACTCGAGAAAGAAAGAAGGGTAAGGAAAGGGCAGACCACATAGTTGTCAAAGAGAAATCCCACTGGTTACATGGAGAATTAAACGTGGAGGGAAGGGGAGAAGGAAAGAATAATCTCCACGTTTGGTTTGAAAACAATTTCCAACACATTGCGAGAGAAGGAAAATCACCACATTTCAGCAGAGAAGAAATATCCATGCGACCAATGTTGTAGTTAAGATCCATGCCAAGCAAGTGAGAGAATCCAAATTCTAGATGGTAAAATCCATGCCAAGGAAAAAGAGAAGGAAACCACACATTGTAGAGGAGCAAATACTCCATGCGTAAGTTTGACAGGAGTCCACGTTTCAACAACATAAATCAAATAAGCCCAAAACAATTTCCATGCAAAAGAGAGACCAATGTTGCAGGAGTTTTCCAATTCTCAACACAGAGGTCAAGAGGTTTGAAAGAGAAACCACATTACCAAAGAAAAGAATAGATGCTTTGGAAAGAACTTATTTCACGCAAAAATAGAGCACACATTATAGAATGAAAATCTACGTTCCCGCACAAACCAAGAAGTGCTCATGCGAGATGTTTTTGGTGAATAAATTCCATAAGAGAATTTAATAAAAAATAAATAATTTTCATCATGCATGGATGAGAAGTATTCAGGAAATATGATTATTCACACATTTACATAAACCAAGAGCTCTCTAGGAAATTCAAGTTATTCAATAATATCACGCATTCGAAGCCGGTTGAAGAAAAATTACAAGTTCAAAGTATTTGTTAGAAGATCAGAGTAGTTCCCACGCCCAAGTAACTTGAATCGGGTGAGACAAAGAAA
This sequence comes from Taxus wallichiana var. yunnanensis, assembly GCA_018340775.1. NCBI lineage: Eukaryota > Viridiplantae > Streptophyta > Pinopsida > Cupressales > Taxaceae > Taxus > Taxus wallichiana. The sequence goes on along the minus strand of CM031244.1, from coordinate 745,335,129 downwards.
TAGTGAATTAAAAATATTAAAATTGATCATACGTGAAGTCATTATAATCGGAAGGATTTAATTAAAAATAAATATTATTATTGTTTCTCGATCTATAACTCGAGCTTAGTCTCGATATTTTTCTTGTATTAATATTTTCAAACTTTTTAATTTGGGATCAATTATTATTATTATTTTTAAAATAATAATAATAATAATAATATTAATTAAATGAGCCATATTTATCTTCATTGGACAAAGTGGTTCGAGACTAAAGACCCGACACCGTTTACATCATTTTGCCTTCCTAAGTCATTTTTCCTGTAAAATTCATAATGACTGAAAAATCCAATAAATCTACAGGAAAATGGAGGAAGCCAATGGAGAAATCAAATAAGTCCACGCTTAAGTATGAATTCAGAGGAATCATTCCTCCCACTTCCATCAAGTCTGCATACAACAATATCACCGACACTAATCTTGGCCATGTTAACGTGCAACAATTTTGTGATCGGGTGTAAGCTAAAGGAAAGACCATATTCTCGGATAGGATCTACTATAGCGAGCTTACCCCAAGCAGACACATTTCCTATCTTGGTGCAATTCCTGGAGCTCGTCATCACCTATGCACATTGAGGAATTACTTTACATACCTGAATTCCCTAAGAATGCTGACATTAATTGAAATTCAACAAAATATATTTGGGATGAAGAACCCCTCAGATGGAGTAAGATGGTTAATAACAACTGGTTAGTGACCAAGAGGCCTCAAGTTGACCGGATTCCTAACGAAATGTACCATGTTGAGTTCATGGAGGAAATTGGGGACATGATTACTCTCCGAGTTGATTCTTTAGCTTACCCTCTACCAAGATTATCCTCGCATGGATGTATCTTTATCTATATCATCCTTGCCAAGAGAGAGTTTGTGGATTGGGCCACCATCATAAATGATACTCTTCACAAAATATTGATCAAAGTGAAGATGACTGGATGTTTCTACATGACATCATACCTGACTTATGCAGTGGTTAGAAGGAAGCTATTTTCGGGGCATAGAAATGAAAGGAGTCATGGGTCCATTAAATAATGTCTTCCGTCATTATCCATAGTTAAGTTTCAAAAATATCTCTCATCATTTCAGGAGAGTTAATGATGCATTCAATTTCAACATGATTCGAAACTTGAATAGGAATATAGAGGAAATATTCTCTAAAGATGTCATGGATGTCATTTCCCAGTGGGGAACATGGTTTATTCAAATTTCATCCTTTTTATTACATTCACATGAGCAGATTTGAAGATACTCCATGGAAGCTTCCTAAGTATGTCAGTGACAAGTGGACGTTAATGGAGCTTACGTGACAACTATTCCAAGTTCATTGTCTCCTTAGTGAAAAGCATTGTTCAGGCATTAATTTTCCAATCCAAATTGGGGAATACAAATGTCCAAATATATTAAGTGCATAACTCATGGAAAAATAGTTTTTGTCATCAATATTCATCCATATGTGAAGATATTCTAGTTTGATATCAACTAATATATGCAAAATATTCTTGGAGAAAAGTAAAAACACAATCCTACCATGGAAGATTTTGGGCTTCTGTTTAGATGAACATGAAATGAGAAAGCGAGAGTTTTCCCACCTAACCTTTTCTCATATCAAGGCCTTCCACATTAGAAACCCTCCAGATTCATTAGTTGATTATGATGAATATGTTATTGATCCCTCATATATATTTTTGTTTCCTTTACTCCATTACCTTGAATTGATTGGACCAAAAGAGATGAATTTTATCTTGATAAGAAGAATCAACCGATCCTCAAAGAAGCATATCCTGTATGAAAGAGAACTTGTAAAGTTACTATTAATCCAAGTTCATACCTCAGGATTACAAAAAAATTTCCAACTTGAGGAGGTCTCTAGCCGACCAAATCTTCTTCTTAGTCAACCTCTATGCCATCTACCCATATGCATCAAGTAAGAAAAGAGTGGTTGCCCAAATCCACTTCTCCAAAGAAGGTGTCGCAAGGTGAAACATCTAAGGGTCCTAGCCCTAGTGAAGGAAGAGAGTGTGTATCAGAAATTTCCACTTCAAGTAGAGATTCTTCTACTCACATTGCTGATAGTTCGAGGAAGCTCATAACAAACACTCCTCAACCGTGTCTTACACAAGAGTCTACTCAAGTGCAAGTGGTCTAGATATCAAATGCTTCTGAACCTATAGTTCACAAAGATATTTCTCTAGGTCTCCTTGATGTTCAAGAGGTTGATATCGAGGTTATTTCTCTAGAGATTGAAGTTGTGGAAAGGATTTTGCATAATCTAATGATATTGAGAACAATGTGAATGTCACTTTAGATTCCAGGATCCTGTATGCGGAATTGGTAAAGGAAACTCCTTCTTGGGTTGATTGCGAGATCAAGAAAAGAAAGAGGGTTGTCAAGGCAATTGACATTGACTTCGATGCCCTTTTCAAGCTTTTGAATGAGGTCATTCCTAAGAAGTGTACAATTTTCTTGCAAATAATGTTTGATGATGATGGGAACAAGTTTTCGATCTTGTCATCCCACAAGTTGAAAAGGAACGTAATGCCATGACACTTGCTGATTATGAGATATCCAAACTTGGACTTGGGAAGTCCACATTGGAAAGTGGCATAGCAATGACTTATAATTCAATGGATGTTTTGCTAAAGAGGCTTGAGAAATATAAATCACAGAACTCTCATCTCAAGGCCGAAAATAATCTATTAGTGGATTATGTTCAACATCTTATAAATCCAATATCATCCACTTTCCCAAGTACCCAATGCATTGGCTGCCCGATGAATAAACTCTCAAATTTTCAAAATAAATAAACATATTGGGCCATGTCACTAAATCTTGGCTTTCAAAGATTCTCGTTTTTGGTGGACAGATGATAAAAGTATCTGTTAAGCTCCATGAGGATATTAGTGCATATATGGATCCAATCCTTTCTTTTAAGGAAGCTTTTGTTTCTAACATATCAAATTTGGATGAGGTATTGCCTAGTCTATAGGAGATGACAAGTATGGAATCTTCAACTTTATCCATTGAAGGAATTCTTGAATTCAAATTCCGAGGGACACACTTTCTTTGGTGTCTACATATCAAGTCAAGGAAGACACTTCTCAAGGATTCTATGATCAATTATGAGAGCGTATGAAATGAAGCCTTCACCTCACTTGCCTCGATTCACGATTTTATAGTTGAGATCACTTGTGATCTTGTAAATGAGAAAAATCAGAGGCATTCATCATAACATGTAAAGGAGAAATTATCACAATTATTCAAAGACATGTACATTCCTACAATCAATTTCTCTTTAGCTTTAATGGAACATTGCATCAAATTAAGGAACATTTTTGAAAATGTTCAATCAAAGATGGTCAATCTGAATTATATGCCAAGTAGGATCTTGGAATTATAGGTGTGTTGTGAGGTTGTGCTTTTATCGAGTGAACCTCTTGAGGAAGAAAACATGTTTGAAACATTGGGAAGGTTTAGATCCTTTCAATTGGTGAAGGAGATGGATCCTAATTTCATTGATGGGACGAGGAGATAGCTTTTATGGTATCTAACAAAGAGGGAGAGTCCATTTCTCATACATTTTAGATAGGCGGACCCCACTTCAATGGATAAGGCACTAGTTTTTGTCATATGTTAAATGGTATTTTAAGTGGGTTATTGTTAAACTCACTTTTGGAAAACTTTGGATAACTTAAGTGATTTCTATTTTTAGTTGTTTGTTATAAGTTGGTTGAAAAAGTCAAAGTCATTTAAGATGCCCTATTTAATGTTCATGTAAACCCTAACTAATTTGTAACCAAATTTTGGGTTATAAAAGGAAGTTGGAGGCTCATTTGTAAGGAAATATTTTAGAGTGGAGAAGAAAATACTTTCATGTGCAAGATTTGTTTCAGAAAACAACTTTGTGTTCTTTTGTGAAGACATTTTGGAGTTAATGAAATACAAACTTTGTGTCCCAATCATTGTCTCTTGTAACATTTGATTCTTTTATGTTCATTAGATGTTAGATGTTTAAATCTTGCATGAAAATATTATCTTTGATCTTATTGTCAATGTTATTAATATGTTGTTCTTATTCATAGTGATGAAGCTCTAAGATTTACTTGCTCATGTGTGTTCCCTTTTAATTATTCTTGTTTAGCTAATTCAAACTCCCTTTTATTTTACTTAGTTATTCATTGTTCTTATTTATACAATATTAGGCTCTGTCTTTACCTAAATATTGTGTGTTCCTTCCATTCCTTCCTTTCCATTCCTTTCCTTAATTCCATTCCATCTACCTCATTCACGTTTCTTTCCATTGATGTTCCAAAACACCCCTTACATACAATTTTGAATGTACAGATGTAAATATAGTTTTGTTTTTCAATAAAGGAATCCCGACCTTCATTGAGGAGGAATTTCCATGCATGGAAATCCATATGCTAACAGTTTTGGTGACTGTAATGGGGAATCAAGAATCGTTAACTAGTGCTTTGTTAAATATTTATGACTATCCCCTCCTGGATAAGCTCTAGTTATGCAATTGAACCTTGTGCCCAATGAAGATTTTCAAGGAGACATTGTTGTTAGCCGTTGGATAAAAATTTGGGAAAAATGTGAAATCTTGTAACAATTTGTGGTTGTTAATAGAGGCATTGACAGAGAGAAATCTACATTGAAGACCTTATAAGAAGTGCACCCGCACTTTTGGCTAGAAGACCTCATGGACAAGTGTTGATCGTTGTTCACCGATGTGGCCCTCTTCTACCGAGGAAATAATTTGTATGAATATTACAGGTAACTCGCCTATCTTGCAAAAAATTCTTCTTTTTGCAGATACTCAAGAAGACATATTATCATATTTGAGGCAAGCTATTTGGGAAAAGCACATGAACGACTATCATTTTCATCTTGCCACATCAGTATTGGATAAAAAATAAAATCAAGCTACAAGAGTTGCCAGAGTCTTTCAGGCACAAGGAAATCAAGAAAGTGAGTGAAGAGAAAAGGCTAGAGATGATCAGAACGTTTCATTGATCCCTTCACAATAAATATTTTAAATTGGCATGAATTAGGTTGACATGAGGAGAAAAAGCTAAAGGTCGATCTGATCCCATTTTTTATTTTTAAGGAAATTTTGGTTTCAAGTTATCTCCTCCAAGGAGGAACACTCCCCATAAATCTGTAAGCCTTACATCAAGTCCTAAAAAGAAAGTAAGGGAGGAATCACTACAAGTCAAGCACTTGTTCTTGCACACATTATTTTACCTTCGCATACCACCTTTCCCAAGATGGAAATTAATGTACCATGGGGAAATTCCATAGGCCCATTGGCATTACCATCTCGACATGACCTCCCATGAGGATCGATGAAGATTCTTCCCAAGTTCAATGGATATGGGAAGACTTCACCTGATGACCACATTTCCACCTTCTTTTTTGCATGTGTAGTTTTGTCGGTAGAATATGAAGATGTTGTTGTTTTCCTCTTCATTGAAACATTGCAAGACATTTTCATGGATTGGTTTCATCATCTCCGAATGGATGCATTACAAAATGGAATGATATGAAAACTAAGTTTGAAGACATGTTCAAAATGACAAGATGAACATGCCCTTCTTGCCCAACTATCTCAGTGAAGAAAGAGCCAATATAACCCATGAGGAATTTCATGGCTAAGTTCAACAAAATGGTGAACAAAGTTCCTGCTTGAAATGTAACATTCCCATTTTAAGACTTTAGAAACAAGGGATTTTTTTTTATATACATAATGTTCTTTGTTCTAAATAATCATAACTTAGAACACACATTCCATGCCAATCAATCTCATAACAGATAACCATATGTAGTTGTAAATGACTCGGTGAGCTACCGATCTCTCATTTCATGACTCGATTAACAACTGATCTCTCATGTTAACTTAAGTATTGAATACTTAATGTATACCAAGTATACTTGGTTCTCTTACCCTGTTCTGGGTATTGAGTGTTCTGTTTAAGAAACCTATCTGAATATTTGTTACCAATATTCATCTGAAATCACATTCCTTAAACTAGGTGACATAGGACAATGCAACCAACAACTTGCAATACTTTGGCCAAATATTTCCAACATACTATTCATGTTACTATTCCTAGATGGCATACTCATCTAATTAGAATACATCCTTCACCCCACTCATTTGTTATCTAGAATGGTCTTCACTAACTTCATCAGGTCCACTTGTCCAAGGTTTGACCCTAATGTAGGTTAGTGACATAATTTAGAATAGGGAATCACTCACGATGACCTAGGGTATATAGACATACCCAATCGACCTAAGTCGATTGGATGTGCCTAGTTATCCTAAGTCATTGTGAGTCACTTCCTATGCTAAATCATAACTCTAATCTAACCTAGAGAGAAACTAAGTTCAAGTCCAAATTCGGTAGGTCTAGATGAACCAATGCTGAAGGGTGTTGTAACATGTCAACTGCAACCTTGTATCCTCGTGAAGACCCAAGTCTTCACAAAGATATAGTTCTGCAGTTGGCGTGTTCCAACATCTGACAGATCTACTTCATCTCAACGTACACACCTCAAAGAGGTCATTTCCACTTAATTAGTTTAGGATTAAGATTCAGATTACATGAAACCTTACATAACCCTAATTCGAAAACCTTTAAGGTTTCCATCCTTATTTGAGTTGGTTAACTAATATGGAACTTCATAGACTAATGATTTCTTTATGTTCAATTAAATTTTTTCTTAACGTGCAATTATTTGAAAATAGAAACAACATCTATCATAAGATTTAGTTAATGTGCCTCAACCATTCAAGGAATGTATAAGAACCAAAGCAGGTTCTGTTATAAAAGACTTCATAAATATGAAGTCTAAATGGTTATCAAACACATATATCATTCATTTATTTTGCATCCTTTTGAGAAGAGGAGAACCTTCCTCATTATGGTTAGGTATTAGGATTCATTATACCCATATCCAATTTACACATCCTGACATTATAACTATATGTTCATAACATCATAATCAACCATTCAAAATTAAGTAAAGAACATCAATACATACAACTTGTAAGTTACATTTAAGTAAGGGAAATTGTACTAATTCCCATTCATCTAGGAAGTTCAATGACATAAAAATAAATCAAAATTCTCTATAATGGTCCAGAATTTTAATTCAACCAATACATCATAAAAGTTATTGCCTTCCTTTATCACTTACAAAGTCCATCTGTAAAAATTGCTAGCACGGGTCAGTTCATTGAATTGAGCATGATAAGCACTAAGCATTAAAATGAAATTCTTTCAACTAACTGTTTCATTAAACCAACTCTGCTTTAATGAAACAATGAGGTCAAGTAGACAAATAAATCATAGTAATAACAACCATAAAAGAAGAACAATTAATCAATTTGAATAACATTCAAAGAAATGTCATGATGTAATCTACAATCTACAACATGTTATCAGATAAATATAGTTCCATCCAATACACTTATCCATATCAAATAAAAGTACCTTCTAATTATTTCCTTCACAAATCATCTTAATTAGAAATACAAATGCAAATAAGAGTCTCACACATCGATGTGGCATCCTAATCCCAAATGCAAGGCATAGCCTAATTTATCAAGTTAGACCATATATCAACATTAAGATAGAATTTACTCAATGTACAACATCTCACATTAGTCTTCTATCTCAATTATTAAAAGCCTTAACACAAGTCAAGAGAACAAGCAAGTAGCAATGACGACTACTCAAGGCATTAAGGATAGTAGTGCAATTGATCCAATTAAATCAAATGACCAAATTTACCCAAAGAAGAAGGATGACTATGATGAATAGTAAGAGATTATCAATATAATTTGGTTATCCCGAATCCCATACACAACTTTAGAGAAGAGAACACAACCCATAACATCCTATTATTTCCAAAGGGGCAGTGGTCAGACTTCACCTCAAAGACTAAAAGAGAAGGATTCAAATGTCATGATCAGAAGGGAATTTTGACATTCCATCACATGGGAAGAAGGTCGCAAAGGACAATGTGGACCCATCTACTACAACCGCAAAATCCTTTAAAAATGAAAACACATGAAAGAAGAGATCAACGTAGAATGTGTAACTATTGTGGTTGAAATAGATTTAAACATGGTTTCCCATCATGGAAAACCAATGAATGTGATATTAAACCCATATCAAAAAGGAGATGCAATGACAAAAGTTACAAATGCCATGTGGGTAATTACATCCCCAACAGTCACTCAAGGACGTTAAAGTTTCATCTAGATCCACAAACTGACCAATTCTTTCAAGATGGAAATAAAAAAATCACCGAGAAAGACCCACATTCGAATCCTCACAGAGATGAGAGAAATATATCTTATGAAAGGACAGAGAAAGTTCCATCATGATTCAATTCCAAGAAGGTACATCCCAAGATCAACATAGCTTAGCTACAGGCATACAAACTATCAACAAAATTATTCCCTCCAATCTTGCTTAGAGATCAAAGAATGGAAGAGTCCAAAACCCCTTATTCAGAACCGATTTCGATAGTTCAAGAAATCAAGAAACGATAACCACAAGTTCAAGAAGCATCCTTAAAGTTCACAATATCCTAATCAGGAGGGGTTTAACAAGTTTACTCAAGCAATATACTCAAGAGATTAACCCAGTTCAACAACAGTTAAACAAAACCAACAACATCTACTTTGACCGGGAAGAGACAACATGAACAAAATAAAGAAATCTCAAATAGAGCTACAAGAGTAACCCAACATCGATTCCGACAAAGCCAAACCTCATAATGTCCCCAACCAATAGGGCCTCACCTATGTAACCTTAGTTCAGTACTCAAGAACTTAATAAACATAGTAAACATATGAGATCAGAAGAAAGACTTCAAACACGGAATCCCCATCAAGATAGCCTCAAAATCAAAGTTCCCAGAAACAAATAACCCATAGTTTCCTTAAAAGAACCTAATTCGAGTACTCAGTTTAAACCGAAAAGTTTAAATAAGTAATAAAACCTTCACTCTTGTTTCCATATAAGAAGAACCCACAAAAATAGAGATTCCAAACACCCAATAACTACCTAGCTTCCATCGCATACCGAATCCAAAGAACAGATAGAGTATACAGAGAGTTCAAGAAGAAGGCACACATTTACTATTTCTATAAACAAATTCAAGCTCACACAACTCAGAATCCAAGCATGCATATTCATACAATTCCAACAGGAGAATCATAACTTCCACAAAACAAAGAAGCGACAATGAAGGGTATTCATTTACCTTCTGACAACCCAAACTACCACTTGGTTCGAAACTTGAAGCACATATTATTTCCATAAAAATCCATTTTCGAACAAATAAGAAAGAATCACACATGTACTTCATTACTCATATCACCACAAGATTTAAGGTGGGTTTCAACATCAAATAAATAGGAAAACAACTTAATGACTTCCTTTCCAAGTAGAGATTCCTCAATCAGAGAATATAGAAATTAATCAAGCAAGGAAACCAAATAACCATCACAGAAATGAAAACCCATTTATCTCAAGAGAGCAAATTTGTTTTAATGAAGACACTTAGAGAAAAGCATAATAACTTAAGGGATAGAACCTATCATGTTTGATAGTGCTTGATCGGTTCCTAAGAAGATTTCCAACCGAGCCTTCACAACTCCTTCTCCAAATGAAATCAACAACCAAAAACTTCTTCCTCAAATGCCTAATATAATGCCATTGGACCAAAAATAGTCCAAGAGAGTTTAAAATAGCAAAAAACTGAAAATAGAACTGATGGCTCGAAGAACAAGATATCTCCATGTAGAGCAAAAATCGAAATGCATGAAAGACCAAAAACTCTCGAAAAATGCACTCACATGGTTTCCAAGGCGGTTTGCTCACCAAAAATGATGACAATTAATGTCATTAATTTCCAGTCTCCTGCCTAAATCTCCACGCCACCGCCATCCAAAATTGGCGAGTCCAAATTCAAAGAGAACATGCATTGTTAAATTTAGAGATGGTGCCAACTAGGATCACCTCCAGTTTCCATGCCCTTGTCAAACTGACAGTATGTAATGATTTAAATTCAAAAATAAAATCAAATAAATGACTTAGGAACCATTACCATGCCTTCAACTTGCCATACGACCCCTTAGGTCCCCTTCTATCCTCACATTAGTTTAGGATAGATATCATTAGCTTAGGGTATGACCTTAGGTTAGTTTAGAAAATATTTACCTTAGGTTATCTTAATATTTCCTTAGGTAAATTTTCCACCTTAGGATAGGCCATTATTTCTACCAATATAGTATTAGGTGATAGGTTAGAAATATACCTATCATCACCTTAGGTTATTTCCAAATCCCTAACTTAGAAAACATGCAACTTAGGTTAGGATGAACAAGATTAGAGTAGGCATAGATATACAGTAGATCTAGTTTACCTTAGGTTAGAATCCCGTTAGGATAGGTCTTATAGATCTAGGACTTAGGCTTTACCCTCAATAGTCCTGAAGTAGGCCTCTTTCCAACTTATGCCATTCAGCGTTCTGGAGAAGTTGACAAGAAGATCTAAGCACATGACTTACAACAGAATGCACAACATGAACTTCCAAGAAGATCAATGAAATTGTAATCCTACAAAGGCTCAATATTTTATTTCCTTCAACCTTTGAATGTCAGTTTGCCATACAGATCGGTAAGAATAATTAGAAAATACCTTGGATCAATGGAATTGATCCAATGTTTCATTATTATATAGAGATAAATTTTCAAACAACTTTACCAGTTTATAACCTTACTTATCTCAAATAAAATGGATTCCTTGCAAGCAACAATATTTCAGCAATAGAATCCAAGAAAAGAAATAATTTATCCATGGCAAGCATGATTTCAACAAAAAAGAATACACCTTCTTAGGACAAATCACATGTCAACGCTTGTATTGTAAAGAGGAGAAGTCAGCTAATGAGTCAAGAAACCCCCAATGCTTCGAGGCCATACTCACTAAGTCGGCTAATGATGTGCTAGTTTTGAACAACAAAGTTGCTCAAATTAGTAAACATGCTCGTTACAAAGACATCCCGAGAAAAGGGTACGTTCCCAACAAATCTAGAATTACATACACTCTAACGAGGCTTGGTATTGAAGTGGCTACCACAACTAACTCAAAGTGTGGTGTCATCAAGAAAGCATTGATGAAATTGAGGTCATTAAATTTGACGAAGAAGATCTAGACTTTGGGACATCCGAACTCAAGTCTAATATCCTTAAGGAGAATGTAATAATAATTTCTTCAAGTACCATTCAAAATAAGAAGATGAATATGAAGAAATTATAGAAGATATGAATAGTCAATCCTTCGTTGTCTTCACACGCTCTCGAAGGAGTAGAGTACCATTAAGGTGGAAGATAAAAATATCTCCAAGGAAGTTCCTAAAGAATCTAAAACTAAAGAAAATTCCAAAGAATCCAAGACAAATAAGACTCCTAAAGAGTCCAAGATGTTTGAGGTTCCCAAGGTCCAAACTATCTTAAAGAAAGAGGGATATTTTTCAAGTCAATCAGTTGATAAATCAACTATGAAGAAAGTTTCTTCTTCCACATTAGTATCAATCAAGCCCAAGCAAAGGTCAAAAGTGTGCCATCATCAAGATCGATTTAACTAATATATGAGACATCAAGTATGATTATTTTTCCCAAATTTAATATAATTTATCATATAAATTAAAAAAATCCACGTCACGTAGATTACTCAAAGTCCAATAAGGATCAACTTGAGAAATTGGTCTAGTTTATCAAAGGCGTATCTACTATTCATTCCTATAAATGAATTTTGTAAACTCCAAAAGATGGGAAGACTCAAAACATTATGGCGGGCACTACAATTTCAAATGAAAATATTGAACCTTTCTTTGTTTCCTTTCTAATCAACAGGTGCAAATTAAGTAATTGCATTATAGATTCTGGAGCCTTGATAATGTGATGCCTACAAAATTAGCACATGCTCTTGGGTTGACTTGTATGAGAACATTTGGATCCTATTACTCAATGGAGACAAGACAAGTTCCTCTGATTGGGCAGATTAAAGACGCTCAAATGGTTTTATCTCAATTTCCTCAAAACGTGAGTCAAGGTAACCATTCTAGTTACCGACATTCTTACTTCATATGGTATGTTTTTGAGCAGGAAATTTTACAGAGATCTAGGTGGTGAGATTTAAATGGATTAGTCTCATGCTATGATCCTTATTAGTGGAGAAATGAAGAAGCTAATGCTAGAGACTCGGGAAAAGTTCACGGTAATAAAAACCGATGATCCCCATGCATAGGTCTTGTTTCAAAACTCAAGTACGGGTGATTACATAATGATTACATAGGTTCATGCACCTAAGGTCACTTTCCAAATGAGATCTAGACTCTTGAGTTCGATGGAATTTGTTTCTCAACAGGTTCTGGTGCAGGAGTGGTGCTTATATCTCCAAATGGTAAAATGTTTCCTTTTTCTTACAAATTACAATTTTCAAATACTAAAAACACTGTAGAATACGAGGCATTAATCCTTGGCCTCCAAGTTGCATAAGAGAAAGGGATCAAAAATTTGAAAGTCTTCAGAGATGCATAGTTGATCATGAAATAAGTTAAAAATCAGTTTTAAGTAAAGAATGATTGTTTGAGGCACTAAAGAAATAAAGTATGGGACACGATAAAAACCTTCAATGTTTTTTCCATATAATTTGTCCCTCGTGAAAATAATGACAAAGAAGATTCCCTAGCAGTCTCAACTTCATTGATGATCCCTCATTTAGAGTTTGATCAAGAAAAATACACCATTGAAATGGTTTTTAGGCCAAATGTTCCCGATAATGCAGAAAATTTGCAAGTCTTCAATGATGATCAACAAATTATTGCCTTCTTGGAAAAGAGGGATAATTTTGAACAATTGTACTTTGAAGGAAGTGATTCTGCATTTCATGAATCGACAAAATTTACCATTCAAGGAGTTGATAACGAAGATCCCGATGATGGCAAAGCATTCAACTCTAAGGAAATAAAATTCCAAAAGGATTGGTTTCACTTGAATTTTTTTATAAACATGACAGGTTTATCAAAGAGAAAGAGCAGGTAGGACCTACAAATTCTGCTAACTATGAGCAAGTTGACATTGGTACCAAAGACAAACCTCACCTAGTCAACATTGGTAAGTGTTGCTCACTTGAGGAGTGTAAGAAATTTGTAAGCCTCCTTACCAAATATTCTGATGTCTTGGCTTACTCATATGAAGACTTGAAGTCTTTCCAACCTAGGGAAATGGAGCATGCCATACCCTTAAAACCTAGTGTAACTCCATTCAGGAAAAAGAAAAGATAGTATAATCCCAAGATAACAAGGACAATATTCCATGAGGTTCAAAAGATGTTAGATGCATGAATAGTTTTTCCTATTCGACATTCAACTTGGATAGCTAATATTGTACCGATCATAAAAATGGAGAAATTAGGATTTGCATGGATTTCCAAAATCTTAATCAAGATTCCTTAAAGGATAACTACCCACATTTGGTCATGGACCATATTCTGCAGGTAGTAACTAGATCAGAAATCCTATCCATGCTAAATGGTTCTCTAGTTATAATCAGATTGAAGTGGTTAGAGAAGATCAACATAAAACCACGTTCACCACCCCCTAGGGTATGTTTGCATATAGAATAATGTATTTTGGTTTGATCTATGCTAGCGTGAATTTTCAAAGGGATATGGATATGGTATTTGCAACTTATAAAAAGATAATCGTATTATACCTAGATGACTTAAAACATTTCTCAAAGAAGCGAGAAGACCACCTAAGAGATTTGGAGAAAATATTGCAAAGGTGTAGACTTCATAAAATCTCCCTGAATCCAAAGAAGTCTATGTTTGGAGTTACGAAGGGAAAATCCTAGGTCATATTGTTTCTAAATAAGGAACTAAGATCGGTCCTGAGCATGTTCAAGATATTAAGAATATTTCCTTACCTACAAGTAATCCTGGAGTCCACTCATTCTTTGGGAAGGTGAACTTTTTGAGAAGGTTTGTGTCAGATTTTTCCGAGCTAACTAAATAAATTGCTGACATGATGAAACATAAAGAATCCTTTAAATGGTCAAATGAAGGTAGAGAAGCATTTGAACAAATCAAGGATGCTATTGCGAAATCCCCTACATTGGTGTGTCCCAATTTTAAAAAGGATTTCATAGTCTATTGCTATGCTTCCCCACACACGATCTCTGCCATCCTAACTCAGCATAATCAAGAGGGAATTGAATCTCCTATTACATTCATGAGTTCTAGATTCAAGAAACATGAACTGAATTACACTCCCCTTGAGAGGCATGCATACGTGGTGGTTAGAGCCTTGAAACATTTCAGATACTACGTATTAAATTATCACACAAAATTCTTAGTTCCATTACACTACGCTTAAATAAATGTTAACACAACAAGAACCAGGATCTACAAGAGGTAACTATGTCTCCAAGATCCAGGAATATGACTTGGACATCAAGCCTACCAAGTTGGTTTGAGGAAGAGGAATTTTCCAACTCATCGCAGAAAATGAGCCACAAGATGAATCAAGAAGAACCAATTGAAGAAAGTTTACCACTAGTAGTTTTCATCAATACTACAGATGAATGGTATTCTGACATCACCTATTTTCTCACATATGGTGAATGTCTTGAGAATATGGCAACTAAGGAAAAAGTAGCTATAAAATTGAGAGTTGTTAGGTACGTTATTTGGGAAAACACATTATTCTAGAAAGGAATTGATGGCATGTTCCTCAGATGTGTTGATAAAGAACAAAAACCCAGGTTACTTGAAGCTTTTCATAATCATGCTTGTGGTGGCCAAATGTGAAGCTTTTCAACAATTTGTTGGAAGACCTAAATTGGCAGCTTTTCCTTCAAAACTATTTTTCATCGAAGAACCATTTCAACAATGGGAGTTGGATTTCATTGGGGTTTTGAATCCAAATTCCAGTGCTGGTCATACTCACGTGCTTATTACAACTGACTACTTTACAAAGTGGGTAGAAGATATACCGGTGAAACAAAAATCTACTATGGTAATCTGTGACTTCATCAAAGAGAATATATTGATTCATTATGGAATTCCACAAAATATCATGATAGATAATGCCACCAATTTTTATACTACGAGAGATGATAGGTTTTTTTAATAATATGGGATATCTTTATCTCGTTTGTCGATTACTATCCTCGAGAAACGGTCAAGAAAAATATGGTAACAAAAACATCATTACTATCATGCACAAGTTAGTCGAAGAAAATCAAAGAACTTGGCATAAGAAGTTATATGATGCATTATGGGCTGACCACATAACTCCCAAAAGGGAAATTGGGATGTCTCCATTCCAAATCTTGTATGGAATCGATGCTCAAATTCCCATCACTTTGGAGTTACCGGCAATATGATTGGCTTAAGTAGTTAACGATGAATGTTTCGCCAATGCATTGGATAAAAGGATCATGTCCCTAAGAAATCTTGAAGAAAAAAGAATTCAAGTGGAAAACAAGATCGAAAAAACCAATCCAAAGTAAAGAAATTATTCGACAAAAAACTAAGGAGAGATAATTTCAAATCAATGACTCAGCTTCTTCTTTGGGACAAAAGGCGTGAACGAAAGGAAAGCACTTGAAAGTTTGATTCCTTGTGGCTGAGCCCTTTCAAAATTAGGGATTTATGTGGAGATAACATATATTACTTGGCATATCCTAATGGAACTCATTTTCTTTTTCCCTACAGTGGGCAATATCTCAAGTGCTATCAAAATTGAAAATGGGTTGTTCCTCGTATGTACATAGGTAATTAGGTTTTTGGTTTCCTCTCTTTTTCATCCTTTTAATGTGCATCGTCATTTTTTTTTATTGAAAAGCATATCCATATAATAATGATGAAATGTACAATGCTAATCATACAAAATCGGGTGGAAAAGATCACACCCCACATGTAGAGTAAAAGTAGCCATTAAAAGGCTACGAGTGGCACATATTACATAATCATATCAAGATAAGCTTATCAATAAAAAAAAGTTGGAGCAAAATTTACAGAAACTAGCAGAAAAAAACCAGGCATGGAGCTAGGCAGCGGCGGCAAACATGGAGGCAGGAGGCGATTGCGGGGGGCTCTTCGGACGGTCACCCCACCCACCAGGAGGGTTGGCGGGGGTGTCAGTAATCGGCTCCCAGCCGTCAGTCTGTGGTTGCTCCTCCTCATTGCCCCACTGGTTGGGTGATATGGCTAAGGAGAGCCGAGGAAACTTGGAGTGATCAGGTGCCTCGCCACCCGAACCACCAAGATGGAGGCAGAGAAGGAACCCACCAATGAGGGGAGGTGCTCCGCTGCCCACGAGCCGGACCCCGATCAAAATTGTGCCACCCACGGGAATGGGAGCGACGACCTTGTGAACGGGAGCGCGATGAGAAGAATCAAGTGGAGCACAAATGATAGTGCAGGGGGTGCTCCCCGGTGATCTAGCGAGTCTCCGGTGTTCCACCTTAATGCAAACTTTCTTTGCTTGAACATGGATTTGAAGTGAGACATTGGAGATAACGTCAAGTTTGTTAGAAATAACAAAATTTCTATCCACTGTCTCCTTGTTAAAAATAGCTGAATTTCTAGTTTTCCAGATGTGATATAAAATAGTAGCTCGAAAAGAATGCCAAATGTTGTAAAATTTTGTAGGAACAAAGGCCGAGTCCCCTAGCAGAACCATTTTCCACGTAAAGAATGTGGGTAGAAAAGGTTGAAAAAGGGTATGAATCTAGTGCCAGGTAGACTGAGCATGGGGGTAGAACCAAAAGAGATGAAGAAGAGTCTCAATGTGGTTGTAGAAAGGGCAGCACAATGGAGGAGCTCCCATAAGAATGAGACATTTGCCCATAGGAAGCCCTTGGTGGAGAATACACCAAAGGAAGTGAGCAACTTTGGGCTCTATAGGAATGGCCCAAACAACCTGAAAGCGTTGCTTCCAACCAAAACGGGTGGAATGCAAGCTCCAACGAGCATTGAGCTTATTGAAAGGGAGCTGCTTCTGAGCAAGAAGCTTGTAGCCCACTCGAGGTTTGTAATTTCTGAAGGGGGTGGCAGTGGGCCAATGCCAGTCAAACCACCATGGGTGTTGCGTATGAACACCAATTTTATGTAAATAATCTCTAGGTATGAGCTCTTGAATTAGAGAAATGCCTTGTTTATCATTGTCATGAAGATAAAATTTATCTTTCGGGCTAATCCATGGAAGCCAA
Source organism: Taxus wallichiana var. yunnanensis (assembly GCA_018340775.1). Classification (NCBI taxonomy): domain Eukaryota; kingdom Viridiplantae; phylum Streptophyta; class Pinopsida; order Cupressales; family Taxaceae; genus Taxus; species Taxus wallichiana. Next base: position 745,317,787 of record CM031244.1, on the reverse strand, counting down.
TCCCCTGGTGGTAGGAAAAAAGGTCTTGAATAAACTTAAATCCTTTTCTCGAAAAGACGAATACCTTTAAATTGCCTTGAAAGAGCAAGAGGTTTGTCCCGATATTGAAAAATTGGATTCCACCGTAAGTTGAGAGAGTTCGAGAGAGAGCCCATTTTAGAAACCATCACCTTGCCAAAGTAGGAGGGGTTTGAGGATCTCCTGTGCTTTCCAAATACTTTTAGCCACAAATGAACCACCAATTTTAATAGGAACAGGCAAAGCAATAAAGAATAGTAGTTCAGACCCTGCCATCCCTTCGATTAAGAGGAGACCCTTGAGATATACAATGCCCGAGCAGAATTTTCCAAGATTCCTCACCTTCAAGGCTACACATTACCCATTTGGCAGTAAGAGAAACCCCTTGCAATTGTATGTTGATAAGGCCAAGACCGTCGGTGTTTTTGGGTGTACAACAAACATCCCAAGCAACCCTGTGAAAACCATGGTTCCCCTCAGAGTTGGCCGAAAGGAATTCACGCAGAATTTTTTCCAACCAATGGTAAGCACCTTAGAAGGAGCCCAACAGTGGAATTGTAGACATGAGTGGCAGCTAGAACCTTAGAACAAACTTGAAATTTTCTAGCAAGAGATAGATGCTTAGTGAGCCAAAAGGATATTTTTGTTTTCAACTTGTTGAATCACATAGTCCTAAAGGTCAGCAAGGGAAGCCATGAAGGCAAAGGGGATGCCAAGAAATTTAAACTGAATGCCGTGTTCAATCCAAATCCATTGAAATCCCTCTGACAAGGAGGTTTGGGACCCACCGCCCTCCTGTGTAGCACCGAGTTTTTTTCCATTGAATGACACAACCCAAAGCAAGACAAAAGGTATCAAGACATTGTATAGAATTAGAATAGAAGCCTCGAATTAGCTGGGGTGAGAAAAGAATCATCGGTGAAATGACCATTAATCACCACCGAGGAGAAGAAGGTAGTTGAATGCCTTGACTAAACCAAAGATGAGCAAAGATTATCAAGCAAATAGCCGAGACCTTCAAAGATAATGACATAAGGAGAAGGAGCAAGAGGGAAACCTTGTCGATGGAATGATGAAGAGAAAACCACTCAGATCAAGCTGACCATTGATAGTATACAGAACCCACATCTTGGAAGAGCATATCAATAGAGTGGATGAACCGAGGTCCAAAGCCAATAGCTTGCGCAACATGGCTAGAATGAAAGACCACTCAACTCTATCATAGGATTTCTCAAAATCAATTTTGACAAACAAATCCAGCTGAGAAGTCTAGCACGCATATTCCATGCCATCCCAAACTGCAATAATGTTGTCCAAGATATATCTGCTTTTTAATAAAGCCGGTTTGTTCACTCCCGATGATCAAAGGCAATAGGTTTGTAAGCCTCGTTAGTAGGAGCTTTGAAATCGTCTTGTATAAGACATTGAGCGAGTGATTGGCCACCGCTTAGTGATAAGTTCTGGATCACCAGGTCTTAGGTATGAATTTGATGTTGCCTTGGTTGATCGTGAGCTCCCGAGTGTTGAAGACATAGCTTCCGAGATAAACCCGTAGAGATTCGGACCAACAAAGGCCAAAAAGCCTGGTAGAATTCACAGGGAAAACCATCAACCCAAGGGACTTTATTAGAAGCCATATGAAGAGCAGCTTCCTTCAAATCATCAAGTGTGAGAGGCCGATCACAGCAACACATTGGCTTTCGTAAAGCTTACGGGAATAACCTCAATGCATTGGAGGATAAAGCAGCATCACAAGCTGGAGTAGTAGGTTGGGCAAATAACATAGCATGGTGGTGATGCACAAAATCTTGCAGAATGTCGTAAAAGGGTAAGCCTTTGATTAGCTTCCTTGATTGCTTTTATTTTGGTGAGAGTTTGATTAGATTTAAGAGGAGAATAAAACTCCTTAGTAACTCTATCACCAATTCTGAGCTAGTGAAGTCTAGCACGAACTTGAGCTCCTCTAGCCTTATAGTGCTCCTCAATCTAAAGTTTATGCTTCCAATGAGCAACTTGCAATTGAATATGAGTGTTAAAGGGAGATAGATTAAGCTCTTGAATAACTCTCAAGTATTCAATATAAGAGGCTTCATGAACATTTTTTTGGAAAAAGCATCCTGCTTCTCATAAAGCCGAAGAAAAGCAGTGGTGCGAGTGATGGCATGAGACCACCAATCAATCCAGCCAATCCCATCAATAGGTCTTGGGTCAAGATTCCAAATATGTCTGATGTAATCCAAAGTCTTAGGATGAGAAAGATGAGATGTATTCAAGTAGAATTGAGTGGATTTGGGCTTGGGACACTGAAAGTTCCATTGGAGCCCAAAGAAAATAGGCTTATGGTCAAAGACCAAAGCAATATCCACTATCGAGACCAGGAGGCTGTGTGAAGCATCAAAAGAGAACCATTGTTGTTCTGAAAGCAGAGCTCTATTAAGGCATTTATACACTCTGTCATCGCTAGCTTGAAAGTTAGACCATGTGAACCATGGAGTGGCAGAATTTGAGTGCTTGCGGTGGTTGGGATCAAACAAACAGAGCTTATTGCACAAGTAAAACCAGGCTTCATGCTCCCCAGCACACCAACGCATAGGAAGCTAGCCCAATTTGTCTTCGGGAGATTCCACCATGTTGAAATCACCACAGAGAAGCCAGGTAGTAGAAGGCAAGTGATCAGCCAGCCACCACCAAAAGGAAGAGTGCTCTAAGCATCATTGGAAGCATAAATGTTCACACCCAAGAATATGACCATCAAAATAAAAAGGGTCCACACCACCCGATGGGTGGGGTCAGAGCCCCATGATATGATATTGGAGGTGAGGTTAGGACTTAAAAGAGTGACAACACCACCTCGACCATTATCATGCACTGACATCTAGCAGAGAGAACCAGGCTAGATGGTACGCATAGCAGAAGAAAGATGGAAGCCAGTGATTTTGACTTCCTGCAAACACAAAACCTGAAACTTTGTAAAATACTTACAACTATCTCTGACAAGATATTTGCGAGTTAGATTAGTGAGCCCCCTAACATTCCATGAGTAAACTATCATGGAGAACTATCAAGGTGCATGTTTTCCTTCTCGAGGCCTGTTAACGCTCCAAAAGGGTTAGAAAAAGTGACTTGCCATGCATTCCCATGCAAATAGTCTCCAAGCTCAAACTGCCGGCAAGGTCTCTATGAAAAATCCTCATCAGAAGGAGGGGAGGTACTTCATGAATGGCGTAAGGCTGATTTTCTCTCTGTCTAAACACCCAAACTTCCAACAGTGTTATCCATGAAGCTTGAGGTTTCGAGAAGTGAGGGGTGTGCAAAAATAGGCACCTATGGGTGGGAACTAATGACAATAGTAGCTTGCAAAATGGGGGATGGAAGATGAGGGCTTGGGAAGGGACGTAGTAGACGACTTCACAGGAGCAGAAGTGGAGGCATTCACCGGTTTATAAGTGGCAATTTGGGGTTTATTGCAAGCCAAAGGTTTACGGCCAATGAGGGTGGTCCATCCATCAGAAGGGGGTGTTGAATTTAGGGTCGGTCGGGGATTTTCAACAACAGCCGGTGAGCTTTGTGTCATGAGGGGACAATCCTTGATCATATGATCGGTGGATTGGCACCGGAAACAAGTGTTGGGTAGGTTAATATAAAGCACCTTCTGTGTAAAGAGTGTATCCCCCACCTGGATGTCGAGGGTATCCTTAAGGTCCTTTGAGAGATCAATTTCCACACAGACTCATTTCTGGGGTCGAGCTAAGTAAAATTTGGGTTGTTCATGGCAGATGAGATGACCTAAGGGTTTGATAAGCTAGTCAATAAAACCCCATAGAGGCAACGACAGACCTAGAAATTCAATCCAAACAGAATCTTGAGTTTGGCTTGCTTGAGACTTGAAAGTCCCAAGTCCAGTGGGAAAACACCACAAGGGTATTACGAATAAACCAGGGACCATGGTTGACAATAGCTTTACAATGCTCAACATTAGCAAAGCGAAAAAGAAAAAACCTTGGTCATATTCTGAACTCCCTCAACTTTGACGCCGTGGGGTTGCCAATGGTTATGAATCCATTGATGGAGGATGCCTTCTCGGGAACTCAGCCCACAAAGTAAGCAACAAGAGAAAAAGATTCAAACTAGTTGCATGCTTTATCAAATGCAAGTAAATCAAGCACAATATCAAGGGAAGGAGTATCAAAATCCTTACCTCGTCGAATACCTTCAGAATGAATTTCCTCACTCTTTTCGGTGCCATTGTTGTCCAGAGCTCCTACGTTAAGACCAACATCAATAGATGCATGGCCCGAGGAGGTGGTCATTATATAAGTTGCCCAAGGGGCGGGGAGGTGATCAATAAAAAATTAATGCAGATATTCCCACCTAGATCAGAAGATCGGTGGTGTGACGCTATGGCGGCGTACAGCAAGCTGAGCATTCACTGCATAAAATTTATAGAGCCTAAACCCTCGCTTCACAACAGACCACATATCATTTTTGGGATCATGTTCATTAAATTGTTGGATTTGGGTTCGTTGATGTGTCGTCTGTGAATTCCTTGTCCCCAATTAGAGCTAGTTCTTATCGGCTAATTTTGATTTCAAAAATTAATAAATGTGGAAATGTTAACTTTTTTAAAAAGTGTTTTTGCCTCGATTTATAACCCTTGCCATGATCGTTTTGATTTTTGTTTCATCCATTTCGAGTGAATACTTCTCCCGTCAGGTCGTAAACTAAGTAAATAATTTATTAATTAATTTATTACCCTTTTATTTAATAAAATTAATTTTATTAAATTTTGGGGTTTTTAATTAAATAAATATTAATTTAATATTTATTAAAAATCAATCCACACCTTTTTTATTATTTTGGGGAAATTAAAAATTGCGCTCCAATTGTCGGGAATGCCAGATTGGCTTTCCACTCCCGGATTTCCCTTCCCTAGAAAAAATCTTCTTTTTTCCCCGCTTGTGGAATTTCTCCTGTTGACTGCCAACCCAACCGGATGGAAAACTGGCAAAAGATCTCCCAATTTCCCACATGGGGAAATAAATGGGAATTGTCATCCTGCTTTGCCATTGCCACGGGAAAACGATTGAGTTTTTTTCCATATTTCCTTGGCAATTAATTCCCACTACCCAAAGAAAGGGAAATGGTTATTTCAATGGAAATAAATAAATAGTTATAGGGAAACTTCTTTAATCTTTGCAAAAATCCTCCATGAAACTCTCTGTGGAAGAAGTCGTGTGTAAGAAGTTGAGGCTCTTTATTTCTAACTTTTTTTTGTTATTTCCAAATTCTTCTTATTTCCCCGAACATTTGTAGATAAATATTTTCTAAAGATTCATATTCATCACAAGTTTTAAAGGAGAATAGTTTTCAAACGCATTTCTCCACACATTGGAGAAATTCCACATTGAGGGAGGATTCCACGCATTTACCTAGAGTTTTTAAACAACCGAACACATTTCCACTCATTGGCCAATAGTAACAAGGCATAAATAGCCACAACCAACCATGAAGAGTAAGGAAAGGGCGGAGACCATGTAGCTATCAAAGGGAAAGCCCACCGGTTATAGGGAGAATTCAACGTGGATGGGAAGGGAGAAGGAAAGAATAATATCCATGCTTGGTTTGAAAACAATTTTCCAATGCATCGCAAAGAAGGAAAAGTGCCACGTTTTAACAGAGAAGCAATATCCACGCAGTCAAAGTTGTAGCTAAGATTCATGCTAAGACAAAGTGAGAGAATCCACATTCTAAAGCAGTAAAATCCACACCAAGGAAAAAGAAAAGGAAACCACGCATTGTAGAGGAGCAAGTATTCCACATAGAAGTTTGATAGAGATTCCACGTTTCAGTAGCATAAATCAAATAATCCCAAAACAATTTCCATGCAAAGGAGAGACCAACGTTACGAGATTTTTCCAATTCTCAATACAGAGGTGAAGAGGTATGAAAGAGAAACCACGTTGTCAAAGAAAAGAAGCCATCTTTGGAAAGAACATATTCCACGCAAAAAGAGAGCACACATTGTAGAAGGAAAGTCTACATTCCTAGACAAACTAGGTAATGCTCACACAAAGGTTTTTGGTGAAGAAATTCCACGAGAGAATTTAATAAAAAATAAATCATTTTCATCATGCATTGGTGAGAAGTATTCAGGAAAAATAATTATTCATGCATTTGCATAAACCAAGAGCTCTCTAGGAAATTTGGGCTATTCAATAATATCACGCATTCAAAAGCTAGCGCAAGAAAAATTACAAGTTCAAAGTATTTGTTAGAAGATTAGAGTAGTTCACACATTGAAGGAACTTGAATCAGGTGAGATGAAGAAATAGTGAATTAAAAATATTAAAATTGATCATGCGCGAAGCCATTACAATCGACATAATTTAATAAAAAATAAATATTATTATTGTTTCTGATCTATAACTCAATCTTAGTCTCGATATTTTGCTTGTATTAGTATTTTAAAATTTTGCAATTTGGGATCAATTATTATTATTATTTTAAAAATAATAATAATCAAACGTGCCATATTTTCTCTCGTGTTGACGGTGTTTCACTAAAGAGTCGACACCATTTACAACACTTTGTACGCCCGAGTCATTTTTTCTCAAAATTCATAATGGCTGAAAAATCCAATAAATCTATAGGAAAATCGAGGAATCCAGTGGAGAAATAAAATAATTTCATGCTCAAGTATGAATTCCAAGGAATCATTCCTCCCACATCCATCAAGTCTGCATATGACAATATCACCAACACTAATCTTGGCAACGTTAATGTGCAACAATTTTGTGACTGGTTAAAGTCAAGGCAATACCATATTCTTGGATAGGCTCTACCATAGTGGTCTACCATAAGAAACAACATTTCCTATCTCGGTGTAATTCCTGCAGCTGGTCATCTAATGTGTAGAGAATTATGATCCTGAGAGGTGAGGGATTTATAAGGATAATTGTGAGCCTTTCCTCTTATTCACACCCGAGTAGATTAAGGAATTACTCAACATACCTAACTTCCTTACGAATGCTAACATCACTTGAAAGTCGGACAAGATTTTTGGGATGAAGAAACCTCGAGATGGAGCAAGATTGTTAATAACAACTAGTTAGTGTCCAAGAGGCCTCGAGTTGAGCGGTTTCCTAAGGATTTGTACAACATTGAGTTCATGGAGGAAATTAGGGACATGATCACTCTCCCGAGTCAAGTCTTCATTCTACCCTTTGGCATGATTTTCCACCCATTGATGTATCAATTTATCTATATCATACTTTCTAAGAGAGATTTTTTGGATTGGGCCACCATCATCAGTGATACTCTTCACAAACAATTGATCAAAGTGAATATGATTGGATGTTTCTACATGCCATCACACTTGAATTCTGCAGTGGCTAGAAGGAAGCTATTTTTAGGGCTATAAATGAAAGGAGTCATGGGTCCATCAAATAATTTCTTCCATCATTATCCATAGTTAAGTTTCAAAAATAGCTCTCATCATTTCAGGAGAGTTAATGATGCATTCACCTTCCACGTGATTTGAAACTTGAATAGGAATACAGAGGAAAGATTCTCTAAAGATTCCATGGATGTCATTTCCCAGTGGGGAACATGGTTTATTCAATTTCTATCATTTTCCTACATTCGTGTGAGTGGCTTTGTAGGTACTCCATGGAAGCTTCCTAAGTATGTCAGTGACAAGTGGGCATTGATGGAGCTTGCATGACAACTATTCCAAGTTCATTGTCTCCTAAGTGAAAAGCATCATTCAGGCATTCATTTCCCAATCCAAATTGGGGAATACCAATGTCCAAATATCTTTAGTGCACAACTCATGGAGAAAGAGTTTTCTCTCATCACTATTCATCCATATGTGAAGAGATTCTAGTTTGATATCAATGGATATATGTAGAAATTTCTTGGAGTAAAGTATCAACACATTCCTACCTTGGAAGATTTCTAGGTTTCCTATTCAGATGAACATGAAGTAAGAAGGTGATATTTTTCCCACCTAACCCTTTCTCAAATCAAGGCCTTTCACATCAGAAACCCTCCAAATTCATTGGTGGATGATGATGAAGGAGAAGAGTACCAATAATGTGGAAGATGAAAAGATCTCCAAGAAAGTTCCTAAAGAATCTAAAATTAAAGGCACTTCCAAAGAATCCAAGACAAATGACACTCCTGAAGATTCCAAGAGGATTGAGGTTCCCAAGGTCAAAAGTATCTTAAAGCAAGGAGGATCTTTTTCAAGTCAATTAAATGATAACTTAGCTACGAAGAAATTTTCCTCTTCCACATCAGTATCAACCAATCTTGAAATAAAGGTCAAAAGTGTGTCGTCATCAAGTTCGAAATAACTAGTATCCGAGACATCAAGTAATGCGTTCATTTTTCCCAAATTTGATATCATTGATCATATCAATAAATAAAAATTTCCATGTCACAAGAAGAGTACTTGAAGTCCAATAAGAATCAACTTGAGAAATTGGTCCAGTTTATCAAAGGCGACTCTACTGTTCATTCCTCTAAAGGAATTCTAAAAAATCCAAAATATGGCAAGACTCAAAATATTGTGGTGGCCACTACACCTTCAAACGAAAATATTGAACCTTTCTTTATGTCCTTTTTTATCAATGGGTGCAAATTAAGTAATTTTATTATAGATTCTGAACCCTCAGATAATGTGATGCCTACAAAAGTAGAACATGCTCTTGGGTTGACTTGTACGAGAACATTCGGATCCTATTACTCAATGGAGATAAGACAAGTTCCTATAATTAGATAGATTATAGATTTTCAAATGGTTTTAGCTCAATTTCCTCAAAAGTGAGTCAAGGTAACCATTCTAGTTACCGACATTCTTGCTTCATATGGTATGTTTTTGAGAAATACGTTTTACATAGATCTGGGTGGTGAGATTCAAATGGATTGGTCTCATGTTATGATCCCTATCAGTGGAGAAATGAAGAAGCTAATGCCAAAGACTCAGGAAAATTTCATGGTAACGAAAACCGATGATCCCCATGCACAAATCTTGTTTCAAAACTCAAGTATGGGTAATTATATGATGACTACAGAGGTTCATGCACCTGAGGTCACTTGCCAAGATCCCAATGAGATCTAGACTCTTGAGTTCGATGGAAGTTATTTCTCAATAAGTTCCGGTGCAAGAGTGGTGCTTATATCTCCAAATGGTAAAATGTTTCCTTTTAGATTACAAATTACAATTTTCAAATACTAACAACACTACAGAATATGAGGCATTGATCCTTCACCTCCAAGTTGCAAAAGGGAAAGGGATCAAAAATTTGAAAGTATTTGAATATGTAGAGTTGATCGTGAAACAAGTTAAAAATCAGTTTCAAGTAAAAAAATATTGTTTGAGGCAGTACAAAAATAAAGTATGAGATGCGATAGAAACCTTCTATGCTTTTCCCATAGAATTTGACCCTCATGGAAAGAATGAAAAAGTGGATTTCCTAGCAGTCTCAACTACATTGATGATCCCGTTATCTCCGACTCATATCACCCTATAGTTTGCACAAGTGTGTGTGCTTGAGCTCACAGTGTGATTGGATAACATGGGTACTATCTCCAAGTTGTGGGACTTTCTACTCAAGATAGACCTCTAGAGAAAGTTGGTTCTTGCTCCTAAACTACCTGCCATAATCTACTCTAGTGCATGAAAAACTATTTTCCTAATCTAACCTTCCAAGGGACCAGAGAGAGAGAGAGATTGCATGAAAAAAATCCTACACTAAAGTGGTGATACACCAAAAAAGAGAGTGTGAGAATAGTCTTCCAATGTGTGGAAAGAAGCAAAAAGTGCATATTAGAAGGGGTGATAACAGTTCTCCACATTCTAACAAATGCATTCACAAAAATATTCCATACATGCATAATGAGAATGAATCCCTGTAGAGTATAAGGTAGACACAATATATTTGTAATAAGCTTGAAAGGGAAAGAAGAATGCAAACAAACACAGCAGGGAAGAAGTATCCACAAACTTGTATCTATTGCTTCATTGATATGCACAATCCAATATATTACAGAATAAGGGCTTGGATCACCATGCAAGGAGTCCACTACAAGGTCCTACAACACATTGGATTCCTAAAACAATTTTGACAGAGTTTTGTTACTCAAAAATATATTCCTTTACAATGAGCCCAACACTCCAATTTATAGAAATTTTAGAAAAGAGTGAGAGAGAGGGAAAATGAAAATCCTGAAATATGTCCTTCAACCACTTGCAAGATGTAGTAAATGAAGTGAAATGATGTTATGTTTCTTGAAAAATTCTCCCCATACTATCCCATAACTTGTAGCAGTGAAATATGTCAGCCCATGCTTCATTGAATGCATCCCAACTACCAAATAAAATCATTGTTTTGAACTGAAATGTTTTCTATGAAATCACCTTTTATTCCTCCCCAAATTTTTGATTTCTTGATTTTTTTGCATTGGTCTTATCAACACAATTCCAACGGTACCAATTTTATGCGTTTTCATTGAGAAATGCAAAAGTTATGGCCTTCTGAGTGAAGACAATTATTTTGGGCCTGCATTTTTATGTGATTTGATGGGACTGAGCATTTAATTTATTAGAGTTGGAGATGATGCTTATTTTATTTTCAAATACCTACCCTCATCAGAGTTGGAGTTGGAATTGGTGTAGAGGACATCGTGCCCATTTTGAAAAGTCAAATTTTGTGAAAATCAGAGCTCGAGGTCAAAAGTTACGTCTATTTGAAGTTCGAGGTCCGACTTGCACCGCTTTCCATTATATGCGGCTATTTCAGTTTTTGGGGAACTCGTCCCACGCGTACCTAGAATTCCTAGGTCTCCTTTCTCTTCTTTTTCTAATTCCCTCTTTGTGCGGTGATTTGGCTTTTGATGTCCCGTTTATCAAAGAGAAAGAGCAGAAGGACCTATAAATTTTGTTGACTATGAACAAGTTGAAATTGGTACCAAAGACAAACCTCACCTAGTCAACATTGGTAAGTGTTGCTCACCCGAGGAGAGCAAGGAATTTGTAAGCCTCCTTATCAAATATTCAGACGTCTTGGCTTACTCATATGAAGACTTGAAGTCTTTCTAACCTAGGGAAATGGAGCATGTCATACCCTTGAAACCTAGTGCAACTCCATTCAAGAAAAAGAAAAGATAGTATAATCCCAAGATAATAGGGACAATATTCCATGAGGTTCAAAATATGTTAGATGCACAAATAGTTTTTCCTATTCAACATTCAACTTGGATAGCTAATATTGTCCTGGTTCACAAGAAAAATGGAGAAATTAGGATTTGCATGGATTTTGCAATCTTAATCAAGATTCCTTAAAGGATAACTACCCACTTCTAGTCATGGACCATATTCTGTAGGTAGTAATTGGATCAGAAATGCTATCCATGCTAGATGGTTTCTCTGGTTATAATCAAATTGAAGTGGCTAGAGAAGATCAACATAAAACCACATTCACCACCCCCAGGGTACGTTCGTGTATAGAAGAATGCATTTTGGTTTGATCAATGCCGGTGTGACTTTTCAAAGGGCTATGGATATGGCATTCATAGATTATAAAAACAAGATCATCGTAATATACCTAGATGACTTGACAATTTTCTCAAAGAAGTGAGAAGACCACCTAAGAGATTTGGAGAAAATATTGCAAAGGTGCAGACTTCATAAGATCTCCCTGAATCCAAAGAAGTCTATGTTTGGAGTTATGAAAGGGAAACTCCTAGGTCATATTGTTTCTAAATAAGGAACTAAGATCGATCTTGAGTGCGTTCAAGCTATCAAGAATATTTCCTTACCTATAAGTAAGCCTAGAGTCCACTCATTCTTTGGGAAGGTGAACTTTTTGAGAAGGTTTGTGCCATATTTTTCCAAGCTAACCAAAGAAATTACTGACATGATGAAAGGAAAATAATCCTTCAAATGGTCAAAGGAAGGTAGAGAATCATTTGAAAAAATAAAGTACGCTATTTCGAAACCCCTACATTGGTGTGTCCCGATTTAGAAAAGGATTTCATAGTCTTTTGCTATACTTCCTGTACACAAATTTTACCATCCTAACTCAACATAATCAAGAGGGAATTGAATATCCAATTGCATTCATGATTTTGTATTAAAGAAACATGAATTAAATTACACTCCCCTTTATAGGAATGCTGCGTGGTGGTTAGAGATTTGAAACATTTCGAGATACTACGTATTCAATTCTCACATCAAAGTCTTAGTTCCAGACACTGCAGTTAAATAAATGTTGACACAACAAGAATTAGGATCTAAAAGAGGTAACTAGGTCTCCAAGATCCAAGAATATGACTTGGACATCAAGCCTACCAAGTTGGTTCAAGGAAGAGGACTTTGAAAATTCATCCCGAGAGAATGAGCCACGAGATGACTCTGAAGAAGAACCAATTGAAGAAATTTTACCACTGGTAGTTTTTGTCGGTATTACAGATGAATGGTATTCTAATATCACTTATTTTCTCACATATGGAAAATGTCCTAAGAATATGGTAGCTAAGGAAAAATATCTATCAAATTGAGAATTGTCAGGTATGTTATTTGGGACAACACATTTTTCAAGAAAGGAATTGATGGGCATGTTCCTAAAATGTGTTGATAAAGAACAACCCAAGTTTCTTGAATATTTTCACAATCATGCTTGCGGTGGTCATTTCTCTAGACCAGTGACAACTCATAAAATTTTTTGAGCACACTATTACTAGCCCACTATGTTTTCTAATGCTCAAAATGGGTAGCCAAATGCAAATTTTGTCAACATTTGTTAGAAGACCTAAATTGATAGCTTTTCCTTTAAAACCAGTTGTCATTGAAGAACCCTTTCAACAATGGGGATTGGATTTCATTAGGATTCTAAATCGAAATTCCATTGCGGGTCATACTCATGTGCTCACTGCAACTAACTACTTTACAAAGTGGGTAGAAGCTATACTGGTGAAACAAACATCTACTGCGGTAATCTATGACTTCATCAAAGAGAATATATTGATTCATTACGAAATTCCACAAAATATCATGACAAAAATGCCACCAATTTTTCTTCTATAGAGATGATAGGTTTTTGTTATGGATATGGGATATCTTTATCTCATTCATTAGATTACTACCCTCGGGAAATGGTCAAGCAGAATCTAGTAACAAAAACATCATTACTATCATGCGCAAGTTAGTCGAAGAAAATAAAATAACTTGGCATAAGAAGTTACATGATGCATTATGGATTGAACGCATAACTCCCAAAAGGGAAATTGGGATATCTCCATTCCAACTCTTGTATGGAACCGATGGTCAAATTCCATCCACTTTGGATTTACTAGGATTACAATTGGCTCAAACAGGTTGATGATGAATGCTTTGCCAATGCATTGGATAAAAGGATCATGTCCCTAAGCAAGCTTGAAGAACACGAAGTCAAGTGACAAACATGATTGAAGAACATCGATCCAAATTAAATAAATTGTTTGATACAAAAACTAATGAGAGATAATTTCAAATCAATGACTTAGTTCTTCTTTGGGACAAAAGGCGTGAACCAAAAAGAAAGCACGGAAGTTTGATTCACTATGGTTGGGCCCTTTCAAAATCAGACATTTCTATGGAGATAACACATATTACTTGGCATATCCCGATGGAACTCATTTTCCTTTTCCCTATAGTGGGAAATATCTCAAGCACTATCAAAATTGAAAATGGGTTGTTCCCCGTATGTACATAGGTAATTAGGTTTTGGTTTGTATCGTTTCCTTATTTTTCGGTTTCCTCTCTTTTTCATCCCATTCATGTGCACCATCATTTCTGGGATCATGTTCATTAAATTTTTGGGTTTGGGTCTATTGCTTGCGTCTGTGAAGTCCTTGTCCCCAATTAGAACCAGTTGTTATTAGCTAATTTTGACCTCGCAAAATTAATAAACATGAAAATTTAAAAAAATTCAAAAGTGTTCTTTTGCATGATTTATCACCCTCGCCGCGATCATCTTATTCTCGTGATTGTTTTTATTTTCGTTTCATCCATTTTAAATAAAAAATCCTCCCACCGAACGTAAACCGCACAAATAATTTATTTTTTAATATTTAATTAATTTATTACCCTTTTATTTAATAAAATTAATTTTATTAAATTTTGGGTTTTTAATTAAATAAATATTAATTTAATATTTATTAAAAATCAATCAACAAGTTTTTATTATTGCCGGGAAATTAAAAATTCCACCTCCAATTATCAAGGATGCGATTCACTTTCCACTCCCGATTTCCCTTCCCGGCAAAATTCTTCTTTTCCCCGCTTATGGAATTTTTCTTGTTGATTGCCAACCCAACCAGATGGAAAACCATAAAAATATCTCCCAATTTCCCACATGGGGAAATAAATGGGAATTTTCAGCCTACTTTACCATTGCCACGGGAAAATGATTGATTTTTTCCCATATTTCCTTGACAATTAATTCCCACTACCCGAAGAAATGGAAATTAGTTATTTCAACGGAAACAAATAAATAGTTATACGGAAACATCTTTAATATTTGCAACAAATCCTCCATGAAACTATTTGAAAGAAGTCATGTGTAAGAAGTTGAGGCTCTTTATTTCTAACTTTTTTGTTATTTCCAAATTCTTCTTATTTCCCGAATGTTTGCAGAGAAATATTTTTTCCAAAGATTCATATTCATCACATATTTTGAAGGAGAATAGTTATAAAACACATTTCTCCACACATTGGAGGAATTCCACATTGAGGGAAGATTCCACACATTTACCAGGAGTTTTTTAAATAGCCATAACAAATTTCCACGCATTGGCCAATGGCAACAAGGCGAAAACAACCACGCCCAAAGAAGAAACAAGGGTAAGGAAAGGGCGGGACACGTATTTGTCAAAGAGAAATCCCACCGGTTATAGGAGAATTCAACTTGGAGGGTAAGGGAGAAGGCAAGAGTAATCTCCATGCCTGGTTTGAAAATAATTTCCAACGCATCCGTTAACATGAGAAGGAAAAGCGCCACGTTTCAACAGAGACGCAATATCCACACAAGACAAAGTTGTAGCTAAAATCCATGCCAAGCCAGTGAGACAATCCACATTCCAAAGAGGTAAAATCCATGCCAAGGAAAAAATAAAATGAAACCACGAATTACAGAGGAGCAAGTATTCCATACGCGAAGTTTGACAGAGAGTCCATGTTTCAAGAGCATAAATCAAATAAGCCCAAAACAATTTCCACGCAAAGGAGAGACCAATGTTGTAGGAGTTTTCCAATTCTCAATGCAGAGGTCAAGATGTTTGAAAGATAAACACATTGCCAAAGAAAAGAATCCACATTGGAAAGAACTTATTCCATGCAAAAAGAGAGCACACATTGTAGAAGGAAAATCTACGTTCCCAGACAAACTAGGCAGTGCTCACACAGAGGTTTTTGGTGAAGAAATTCCATGGGAGAATTTAATAAAAAATAAATAATTTTCATCACACATTGGTGAGAAGTATTCAGGAAAAATAATTATTCACACATTTGCATAAACCAAGAGCTCTCCAGAAATTCGGGCTATTCAATAATATCATGCATTCAAAAGCCAATGCAAGAAAAATTACAAGTTCAAAGTATTTGTAAGAATATCGAGTATTTTCCACGATGAAGCAACTTGAATCAGGCGAGGTGAAGAAATAGTGAATTAAAAATATTAAAATTGATTGTGCGCGAAGCCATTACAATTGGGATAATTTAATAAAAATAAATATTATTATTGTTGCCCGATCTATAACTCGAGCTTAGTCTCAATATTTTACTTGTATTAATATTTTAAAATTTTTCAATTCGGGATCAATTATTATTATTATTATTTATATAATAATAATAATAATTAAACGAGCCATATTTCTCTTGTGTTGACGGTGGTTTAGAGACTAAGACCCGACACCATTTACATCGTTTTGTGTGCCTGAGTCATTTTTTTGTAAAATTCATAATGGCTGAAAAATCCAATAAATCTGTAGGAAAATCAAGGAAGCCAATGGAGAAATCAAATAAGTCTCGCACTCAAGTATGAATTCCAAGGAATCATTCCTCCCACTTCCATCAAGTCTGCATACGACAATATCACTGATACTAATCTTGGCCACATTAACATGTAATAATTTTGTGATCGGGTGAAAGCTGAAGGCAAGACCATATTCTCGGATAGGATTTACAATAGCGGTCTACCCCAAGTAGTTGCATTTATTGTCTTGGTGTAATTCCCGAAGTTGGTCATCTCTGCGAGAGAGCATTATGATCACCAAAGGTGAGGGATTTATAAGGATAATTACAAGCCTTTCCTCTTAGTCACACTAGAGCACATTGAGGAATTACTCGGCAAAGATACCCGACTTCCTTGAGAATACTCACATCATTCAAAAGTCAACATAAGATATTTGGGATGAAGTACCCCTCGATGAAGCAAGATGGTTAATAACAACTTGTTAGTGACCAAGAGGCCTCGAGTTGACCAACTTCCTAAGGAACTATACTGCATTGAGTTCATGGAGGAAATCAGGGACATGATCACTCTCTTGAGTCAAGTCTTCGATCTACCCTCTCTACCAGGTGTTTTCCACCCATGGATGTATATGTTTATATGTATCATCCTTTCCAAGATATAGTTTATGGAATTGGCCATCATCATCACCGATACTCTTTAAAAACAATTGATCAAAGTGAAGATGACCAGATGTTTCTACATAACATCATACTTGACTTATGCAAAGGGCTAGAAGGAAGCTATTTTCATTGCTAGAAATGAAAGGATTCATGGGTCCATCAAATAATGTCTTCCATCATTATCCACAATTAAGTTTTAAAAATAGATCTCATCATTTCGGAGAGTTAACAATGCATTCACTTTCTCGCATGATTTGAAACTTGAATAGGAATCCGGAGGAAAGATTCTATAAAGATGCCATGTATGTCATTTCCTAGTGGGAACACAGGTTTATTCAATTTCCATCATTTTCCCGATTCACGTGAGTGGCTTTGCAGTACTCCATGGAAGCTTCATAAGTATGTCGTGACAAGTTGGCGTTAATGGAGCTTGGTGGACAACTATTCCAAGTTCACTATCTCCTCAGTGAAAAACATCGTTTAGGCATTCATTTCCCAATCCAAATTGGGGAATACCAAATTCCAAATCTCTTTAGTACGTAACTCATAGAGAAAGAGTTTTCTCTCATCACTATTCATCCATATGTGAAGAGATTCCAATTTGATATCAATGGATGTATGCAGAAGATTCTTGGAGTAAAGTATCAACACAATCCTACCATGGAATATTTCTTGGCTTGCTATTCAGATAAACATGAAGTGAGAAGGTGAGAGTTTTCCCAGCTAACCCTTACTCAGATCAAGGCCTTTCACATTAGAAACCCTCTAGATTCATTTGTGGATGATGATGAAGATGTTATTGAATCATTGATCCCTCATATGATGTCATTGACTTTACTCCGTTACCCCGAATTGATTGGACCAAAAGATGTGAATTTTCTCTTGATAAAAAGAATCAACTGATCCTCAAAATAATCATATCCTTGTATGAAAGAGAAATTTTAAAGTTACCATAAATCCAAGTTCATACCTCAGGATTACAAAAATTTCCAACTCAAGGAGGTCTCTAGCCGACCAAAGATTCTTCCTGGTCAACCTCTATGCCATATACCCATATGCATCAAGTAAGAAAAGAGTGGTTTCCCAAATCCACTTCTCTAAAGAAGGTGTCGCAAGGTGAAACATCCAAGGGTCCTAGCCCTAGTGAAGGAAGAAAGCATGTATCGGGAATTTCCACTTCAAGTAGAGATTATTCTACTCACATTTTGATAGTTTGAAGAAGCTCATAACAAACACTCCTCACCATGTCTTGCACAAGAGTCTACTCAAGTGTAAGTGGTCTAGATATCAAATGCTTCTAAACCTATAGTTCATGAAGATATTTCTCTAGGTCTCCTTGATGTTCAAGAGGTTGATATCGAGGTTATTTATCTAGAGATTAAAGCTATGGAAAGGATTCTTGTAGAATCTAATGATATTGAGAACAATGTGAATGTCACTTCGGACTCCAGGCTCCTGTATGCGGAATTGGTAAAGGAAACTCCTTTTTGGGTTGATTACGAGATCAAGAAAATAAAGAGGGTTTCAAGGAAATTGACATTGAATTCAATTCGCTTTTCAAGCTTTGAATGATGTCATTCCCAAGAAGCCTAAAGTTTTCTCATGAAATGGTGGATGATAACATGAACAAGTTTTGGATCTTTCCAAACCACAAGTTGATAAGGAACGTAATGCCATGACACCTACTGATTATGAGATATCCAGACTTGGACTTGGGAAGTCCACATTGGAAAGTGACATGGCAATGGACCATGATTCAATGGATATTGTGCTAAAGAGGCTTGAGAAATATAAATCGAGAACTCTCAAATCAAAGCCTAAAATAATCAATTAGTGGATTATGTTCAACATCTAATAAATCCAATATCATCCAATTTCCCAGAACCCAATGCAAAGGGCTACCCCCGATGAATAAAATATCAATTTTTCAAAATAAATAAACACATTGGGCCATGCCACTAAATCTTGGCTTCCAGAGATTCTCGTTTTTGGTGGAGAGACGATCAAAGTTGTTTTTTAGCTCCATGAGGATATTAGTGCATATCTTGATCCAATTCCTTTCTTTTAAGGAAGATTTTGTTTCTAACATATCAAATTTGGATGAGATATTGCCTAGTCTACAGGAGATGACAAGTATGGAATCTTCAACTCTAGCCATTGAAGGAATCCTTGAATTCGAATGTCGAGGGACACACTTTCTTTGGTGTCTACATCTCAAGTCAAGGAAGACACTTCTCGAGGATTCTATGATCCATTATGAGAGTGTATGTAATGAATCCTTCACCTCACTTGCCTCAATTCAGGATTTCATAGTTGAGATCCCTTATGATCTTGTAAATGAGAAAAATTAGAGGCATTCATCAAAACATGTCAAGGAGCAATTCTCACAATTATTCAAAGACATGTACATTCCTACCATCAATTTCTCTTCAACTTCAATGGAACGTTGCATCAAATTAAGGAACTTGTTTGAAAATTTTCAATCAAAGATGGTCAATCTGAATGATACACTAGGTAGGATCTTGGAATTTTAGGTGTTTTGTGAGGTTGTGCTTCGACCGAGTGAACCTCCTAAGGAAGAAAATATGTTTGAAACATTGGGAAGGTTCAGATCATTTCAATTGGTGAAGGCGACAGATCCTAATTTCACTGATGGGATGAGGAGATATATTTTTGGTATCTAACAAAGAGGGAGAGTCCATTTCTCATACGTTTGAGATAGGTAGACCCTACTTCAATGGATAAGCCACTAGTTTTTTCATATGTTAAATGGTATTTTAAGTGGGTTATTGTTAAACTCACTTTTGGCAAACTTTGGATAGCTTAAGTGATTTCTATTTTTAGTTGTTTTTATAAGTTGGTTGAAAAATTCAAAGTCATTTAAGATGCCCTATTTAATGTTCATGTAAACCCTAACTACTTTGTAACCAAATTTTGGGTTATAAAAGGAAGTTGGAGGCTCATTTGTAAGGGTGACTTTGAGAGAGGAGAAGAAAATAATTTTGTGTGCAAGCTTTGTTTCAAGAAATAAACTTTGTGTTCTTTTGTGAAGACATTTTGGAGTTAATGAAATATGAACTTTGTGTCCCATTCATTGTCTCTTGTAACATTTTATGCTTTTATGTTCATTAGATGTTTAAATCTTTCATGCAAATATTATCTTTTATCTTATTGTCAACGCTATTAATATGTTTTTCTTGTTCATAGTGATCAAGCTCTGAGATTTACTTTCTCATGTGTGTTCCCTTTTACTTATTCTTGTTTAGCTAATTCAAACTCCTCTAAATTGAGTTAGTTATTCATTGTTCTTCTTTATACAATATTAAGCTATGTATTTACCTAACTATTGTGTGTTCCTTCCATTCATTCATTTCCATTCCTTTCCTTCCTTCGATTCCATCTCCCTCATTCACGTTTCTTTCCATTGATGTTCCAAAACACCCCCCACATACAATTTTGAATGTACATATTTAAATAAAGTTTTGGTTTTCAATTAAGGAAGCCTAACCTTCATTGAGGAGGGAATTTGTTACCATATCTTGTTGCATGTCATTTGCATGTGTGCAAATCCATATGCTAATAAAATAAAATGGTCAACTATATCGGTGGTCAACTTAGCTACATCTTGAGGCCAATGGTATAACCTAAATGACTTTGCTATGTGATCATTTGAGGATGTACCTCACAAACTCTCACTTGTAATAGTACATATCCCCCATGTGACTAGGAATTTCATATACATTTAGAACCGAACCCATGAAAAAATGCTCTCTAATAGCTCAAGCTTTCAATGCTCCTATAGGGCGTCCTATCTCAATATGGTCTCGGGCCTATATCTCGTAATAAATGTGGCAGGCCCACAAACCTTTTTCCATGATGAGATATCAAATAAAAATCTGCGTATAAATGAGCTAGTATACACTAACCCCAATAGTAAACCTCTCCCTAAAGAAGGTCATGAATCACTCCAATAAGGCCTAGAGGAAATCGAGCACCAGTCTTGTCAGGAAACAATATGTCACTGACAAGAGAAAATAAAAATACAGGGACCCTTCCTAGCCGCTAATCACCTCCTAATGAAGATCCATACACCTCCTAATGAATACCATCATACCCTAATGGGGTATGTCTACCACTCCAAACATCTCGGATATGCATCGCTGAATATGGTCTTGATGACCATCATATGTGATCAAGCGACCCTAGATAGGAACTCGTAGGATCCGCCACACATCCTCTAAAGTGATGCTCATCTCACCGGTAGGAAGATGGAATGTCTGACTCTCACTTCACCATCTCTCAGCTAAGGCTATGAGTAGGTTGTGGTCTAAAGTAATATGTGGCATGTGGGCCACGTGTGCTAAATCGATCACCTCTAGTGTGATCTCTAGGAAAATATGGTCTCGGCATCTGAATGTCGCCTCGTAGGCCTAGAGCCACCCGTGTCGCTCTTGCATCTCTAATACCTCTAATTCCATCTTGCACGGTTAGTTAGGTCATTTATTATGATCTTATTCTTCTTCTTATATTCTATCATCTAAAATTTCTATTTTGTCATGTTATTCTTCTATTTTTCTTTCTAATTCATTACTTCTACCATTTCAGGTTTTCTTAAAACCTTCCTTTTCTTCTAAAAATACTTCAAATTTTATGTTATGCATTGACGCCCACCGGTGGTACAAGTGCATTCCCAAGGCATGGGCACACCCTCATCACGTTAATGCCCCCATCCGCGCATAGAAATCTTGGTTTTTTCCCAAACCCTATCATTTACATGGGCACATTTCTCCTTACGTAGACGCATGCACACCCTCGCTGTTTGGAAATATTTGCGTAGGCACCCCTTAATGCACTGGCACATACACTCCCACTCATGTACAAGAATTGGTGTGACCCCATGAGCATAGGTGAATAGTAAGAAGGGCTGTGTTGGTGCATTTGCGTGACTTTTTAACCCTAAACCCTACCCTAATAAATGCCATTTACCAAAATTAAATGCTATAAAAATACAAAGGTGAAAATTTCGGCTTTGTGTACCTATGGGCCATCCCCGAGGAGTCTCATGTAGTCTCTCACATGATCTGTATGGTGTCTCCGATTTTGCACCCTCGTCATCTTCTCCCAAAGGTCAAAGCTCAATCAATAGTAAAAAGATAAGTGTGTGTGGTAAATTAACTCGCATGATGTCTTATATACCCATCCCCCGTGATGTGTTTCTCACCCCGAGGTGCCCTAGATCCTTCATGGTTTCTTCTAAATTCTTCTAACACTCGCCGTTATGATTATTTTAATTAAATAATTATTTTCTCACATGTTTTTCCTATGTTGGGCGTGCTTTTGCTTCCTGATGGCCTTTTCTACTACCTGGGGCATATTTTTTCCTTACAATGACTTTTAGTGAGGTCCCATGACTTCATTATTTCTTCTACAATATTTTCTTCCTAAAATTCAAAAAATATAATTTTTCAAAACCCAAAAAATTAGTAAAATCATTAAAAATCCAAAAATTGCAAAAATTCAAAAAAATTCAAAAATTGGTAAACGACATGCATGCAACTAAAGCATGTATCAAATGAATTTTCCTCAAACATTGAAATTTGTCCTACAAAAACATCTTTCTTAGGTTCTTTCTTTTTCTTGTCTCAAACGACTTGCGGATCATCGTGATCTACCTCCATTAACAAAGTTAGCTTGCTTTGTGTGTCGGTACTCCCATGCGCAATGTGAGTTGACAAAGATTGTGTCATAGTGCACAAATGCTTTCCATGGGACTACTTGTGTCCTTTGTTATTCCCCTCACATGTATCCTTGCTTGGGGCACCATTTTTAACCCTTGTTGTTATAACACAAACATTCGAGAACTGAAGCTTGATAACAAAAACATTGGTGCAACTACCTTAAACATTGTTTGAGTATGTGTGATTATAATTAGGTTAGTTGGTTTATTTTCTCGTATTGCATTTCATTATGTATGTTACATATGGAGTTGAGCATTATTGAAATATGGTTTTTTATTTGTGTGCAAATATTGAAGTGAACTCTAATAAGATTTAAAATTGGATCAAAAATGATAACAATCCTACGTAGATTTTTACAAGTGATTAATAGTTAAAAATAAAAATACAGAACTAAGGTGCCACCAGGGTGGCTTGCTGCCTTTTTGGGGTCTGATATTTTGAACCTTTTATGTTGGATGGCTAGCTCGCGGGCTTCTTTTGCTTTCTATTTTCCTACCTATGAGCATTTAACTAGTTTTGATCTATTTTTTTGTTGGTCTTTTGTTAGTTTCTTCTCCTTCACCAATTTTTTTTGGTATTTGGTCTTTTTTTGCTTTCATGAGATCTTTATGGATATATCTAGATTGACGATCCTTTTTGTAACAGGATAGGGACCATTCAAACCATCTTTTTACCAAATATCAAAAAACTAAATGTACTTGTATTTGATTAAAGGTGAAATTATTATTTCATAAATGAATAAGGCATTAAAATTCCTATTGTATTTTTTTATTGATTATAATATCATTATTTACTTTTGTATACACCTAAATTCCACTTTTGCAATCTTATTTTCAAAAGCACACAAATCACTCTCATTCTTACCATTTTTGTTATAATTAGTGATTTCCATTAATTAACTAACATTGCTTTTTTATTACATATCCCCTTTCGCATTCAGGATGTTGATTTCCAAAAAATCATAATTCAAAATCCTCTTCCAAACAGACAATTAGTGATTATTAGCTAATTAAGCCTATTTTACACTTGTTTTGGTCAATATACCCTACTATTGGCTCAAAACACTCTTCTAACCACTCAAAATCACCCCATTTTCTTCCACAACATCTCGAAGGCTTCAAAATCCTTTCTTAACCTCCTAATTGACCCCAAGTCATTGATTAAAGGGCATCACATCTCAATCACTTGTTAATTCACTAATCACGATTAACAAGCTTTTAATCTTCTTTGTACTTTTAGTCCCACATGCACCAAGATGCAAGTTTTCCTCAAAGGAAAAACTATAAATAAGACTAAGTACTACCTTCCAACTTTACACCATGCTTTGAATTGCATATCATATAAGAAATATGATTAATAACCAAGCTCAATCCTTGCCTCAAGTCTTCAATGGGGTTAGTAGATGGGTATCCAATATGATCTTGTAGTCATTGTTGGAGATACCATCTCACCTTCCTTGGAGTAGCAACAAACCCCCAATTTGATTTCTCCTAGATCTATTTAGGTCTATGTTAGTTAACAATTGAACATACTAGTAGGCATGCTTTAGCTAGGTTTTGAATTATATTCATGTTAGTTGTTTCAAGCATTCCATTAAGCTTTTATCATTGATGTAACTATTGTTAGATTCAATAAGCATTTTCTCAATTAGACTATGTGGTGTTAGTCTTATCTTTTCTTGGAACTTTTAGTAGTCTTCAAATTTAATAATGAGGTTTTGACCTCCATTATATGAATATTTTTGTTGTTTTTACAGTGTACTTGTGTTTTATAGAAATGTTATAATGCCAAAATTACGGAAAATTATGAATGCAATATTGTAAGTACAATATGATGATTTGCTTTCATTATGATTTGATTATTGATGTATGTTAAGATGAGACAACATAATATAACAAAAATACCCAACCCTGTTAAAGTCACATTTTCTATTTATTTCATATGATGACACATTTAATTATGCATTTAATGATAAAATAACATTGATTAATCATATGTTCAATGATTAATCATATAAACTATAACAACAACCTAATGTTGTGATAACGTGATAAGAGATAATCATAATAAATGATATCTCACTATTATGTTATGATTTCTAATCATTAACAAATGACGTGTAACAAATTAAGTGTACCTTTCTTAAACATGAATATATAACTATGAATTAATTGAGAGTGGAATTATGAGTTGCAAGGAAATGCGATAATAACTTTTCCGAGCCAACTTAGAATGGCTACGAGAAGGGTGACAATATGCAATGATGCAAGTCATTATGCATCCAAAACCTTTTCCATAGGGATTCCAAGATGGATCATTCAGTGTTCTATCATAGGGTTTAGCGGGTCATAATTGCTGCAAGATATTAAACTAAAAATTAAATTTTTCTAAACAATGGAAATGAATCCTGATAACTATGTTGAGATGGTTGTGTGGTGAAAGGAAGACATGTTTTATGGGCTTGTGTGTAGTCTCATAATTGAATTTCTTAAACAACACCACATAAGTACGGCCATAGTAGTGTAAATGACTTATTACATTGTTTATTCACTAGGTCTTCTTGTTTAATGTGTCTAGATTCATATGGATGTTACAAAGTAGTGAATTTATGACTGACGTTAAGATAACTCATAGGCTCTCTCGGACTACAATAAGTTTTAACCAAATAGTAGAAAAGGTATACTGGCTCATAGAGAGTGTTTGAGGGGGGTCGGGTAGATCCAAGTGACTCTTTGCAGCACATGTCTATCATAGGTTGTCTAGATGGATTTTAAATATTAATTAATGCTGGAATAATTCAATAGTGGTTGAGAATGATAATATTCATTTCAATGTAATATGAACTTAAGGGATTCTATAAACTCTTGTATACTTTGGATTTTAATTACTCATGTTAAAATCATTGAAGGAATTAATTATAACTAATGAGTTATTACAAAACATTTCCCTTAGTTTGTAGAAGCGTAATATTTGTGTTACATGCTATGGATGGATATAGACCGAATTTTATAAATTAGGATACATAATATTAAAGAGAATGAATTTCCTCCATACTCTCCCCATGTGTTACATAACTTCAAGTAGAAACTGGATAGAGGTGAAATATGTTGAAATGTAGATGGAGAAATGAGACCCATGCTCCCAATATCCCTGAAAGTGAAACTCGTTTGAGTGGAGAAGAAGGAATGAATCAATTCATGACCCCATAAATCAATCTAAATTGGGTCTGGAATTTTGTTAAAAACATATATATGTAGGTGAAAATATGAAACTACTAAGAAAATTGTTGTAGACTACTTCTAGGGAAAAATGTATAAATGGTTCAAGAATGTCCATATAATCATGACCATACTATATGTTTTTACCTTGTGTTTGTTTTGTTGATTTTTATGTTTGATGCTATTTACAAGTAGTTTTTTCTTGTGCCTACTTGTGTCTAAGCCCAAAATTATGTCTATGTCTATTGCAGGTTTATAATATACTCGATGATTACCCCCTCTTTTAAGATGCATGTGATAAAGAGTTTAAGTGTGTGACTCAAAAGAATATATGTGTAACCATATATGATAAGTCTCACAATTTTCGTAGAAAATAAATGAAGTGCTGATATGGTGGCCACCAAGAAGAACCCATACATGAAAAGAGGATGTGTATGGTGGATACCATGTTGTAAAATAAGAGAAACAATGTCGCCAAGAGAACTAATAGAATAATAATAGTAGTGCATAGGTAAGAAAAACAAGTGTAAAGATAATAGTGAAGATAGTGTCACACAAAAGGCTTAGTGCTTACAAATATGGGACACCCAAAGTGTCACAAGATAATCAAGGCCCTTGAGCCTATAAATAATACATGTATTTTCATGCAAGAAAGGCATGATACCAAAAATATGGGATACCCACGGTTTCACAAGACAAAAAAAGACCCTTGGGCCATAATCGAGAATAAAACAAGTAACTACATATAGAAACAACAAGCATGTATAAAAAACAGGATCTTAATAATGTGATGAAATGACATAGAAAGTAATATATAGGAACATACTAACTAAGAGTTGTTAACACCGCATAAGACACATGTGCTAGTCATGCTAGTTCAAAAGATCCAAAATACACTATACATGTAATTAAGGGTAATGAGGAAGTGAAAAGCCACTATACTGAAATAATAACACCTAGATTGTGTGGAGGGATACCCCCAGAAGAACTATGTAAGGAAACTCAATAACTACCTTAATCATGTATCAATATGTATGTCCTACATCATGCTCAATATACCTCATGAACACATATGTGTAAAGAAGAAAAAAGCTATCATATAAAACTAGAAGGATAAAGTGCAAACAATGTATGCTAGAGAAACATGTCCTAATTTTTACATTTTTGAAAATATGTGAATGTTTTTTCTTTTTGTGATTATATCGATGTTTTTGTATTTTCTAGTGCATAGCTATGTACAAAAAGGGGATAACATGAAATCTATCCAATGAGAACCTCCTAAGGAGGTGAATCAACCATTGTAGATGATGGAGGCCCAAGCCTCATATGTGCTAAATAATGTGACTCAACTACCAATGGAATGGTGGTAGTAATATGTGTCAAATAGGGCTTAAGAGAATAGCAATGTATAGTAACGCAATGACTAAGATATGTGATGTATGAGATCTGTATGTTGGACTAGAAGAATGAGCACTCCTTGAAGACCAAGGAGGAGATGTAGAGTGAAATTATGCACTAAAGGATTAACAGGGAATTTCGTGAGAATGCAAGTCACCAAAGGAAATACATGTGGAGGGGCTAGCCATAGTTTGAGAAATACTAGAGCTATGTGAATCAACATGTACAACCAAGGACCTAGTAGTACTAGAGCTATGTGAATCAACATGTGCAACCAAAGGCCTAGTAAAAGGACTAGAGATGTTTGGAATTTAGTGTTCCATGGTATTTGATATTTTTTCATATAGTAATTTAGTTAGTTATATTCTTATTCTCAGAACAATAATATATATTATTAGAGCCTTGTTTGTGTGGTTATGTAACATCCACTTTTTAAGACTTAGAAACAAGGATTTTTTTTTTTCATAATGTTCTTTGTTCTAAATTAATATAATTCAGAACACACATTCCATTGCCAATCCATCTCATAATAGAAAACCATATGCAGTTGTAATGACTCGATGAAACACCGATCTCTCATTCCATGACTTGGTATTAAACTGATCTCTCATGTTAACTTGTTCAAGTGTATACTGTGTATACTTGGTTCCTTTACCATTTTAGGGGCACTCAAGTGTTATGTCTAAGAATCCTATTTGAATATTTATTTCGATATTCATTTGAAATCCCACATCTTAGACTAGGTGACATAAGACAACACAACCAAGAATCTTGCGATACTTTGGCCAAAGTTTTTAAACATGTCTACCATGTTTACATTCCAAGATGACATACTCATCGAAAGGAATATGTCTTTCACCACACTCATACTATTATCTAGATTGGTCATTCTTGACTACTATCAACCCAAACATGAGTCAAAGTTTCACACTAAATAGGGGAAACTTACATGCACTAGTGTGGAAGACTACTCATGGTGACTAAGGATAAATAGACATACTCAATCGAATTTCATTGATTGGGTGTGTCTAGTTACCCTAAGTCAACATGAGTTGACCACTACACTAGTCCATGTATCTATCTCTATTTAGAGTAGAACCATGAACTGAACTTCCACTTATGTCAATCAAGTTAATTGAACTAAGTGGGGTGTTGAAGCATAGTTGGCTACATCATAGTATCCTCGTAATGACTCTTGTCATTATGAGGGTACTTTGCTGCAAACCCTATGTTATAACAACCAACTGAGTTCCTTCAACTAAACTTACATACTTAAGAGTATTAGATCATTATCCCAACAATTATTATCTTATAAAATTTATCATTAAACAACGCACCTAAGGGTCCACTATTCACGATTGACCCATAGAAGGGTACGAAGTGTACATTCACACAAGTAAAAGGTATATAGATAAAATATACATTCATGCTTATGATCATCTTATTCTTAACCCGTTATTTTCATTTATCAATATGTCTGAATTTGATATTAAGAAAGTAAGATCATTAAGTTTTCTTGCTACAGTTTAACATTGTAATCAAACTTGATTGAAAGCTTATACTTTAGACTTCGAGATATCATAAATTCTAAATATTTCTAATAACTCTTTTAAGCTTTCTTGTTTCCATTTATTGATAATAGATAAGGAGCATACAACCAATCATCCTTATGATTTAATCAAAATCACATAACAAGATATCATACATAGCTCTTTATTTAATAACAAAGGAAAGTATCCTTTTCTTTCTTTATTAAGGACTATTGTCCTATTAGTGAAATCAGAAAGCATATGATTCAGTTTCATAATAAAAAGCCACATTATTTTATATAAAACTATACATATTCCCTTTTCTGAGTAAGGATCTACCAATAATAACCAACTTAGTTATACTCTTTCCTAAAATGAAAAGAATCTAAACTATAAGTTTAGATCCTTATTCCTAGTAGCATTTATACCTTAGAATCTACTAAGTTATGTACAACAATATTTAAGTATATCCATAAAGTCCCATCATGCATGATATTATCTAGGAATATTACACAAACTTAAGTCATGTAAGACCTTATAAATAAATCAGAAATCAACAAATTTCCCACAACAATTCATTTATCAAAAGGAGAGTTCACTACTCTCCAAACTTAGTAAGTATTCCATAGGTTTATACAAAACATCCTTCCACCATTACAAAACTATTTTTAATACATCCTCATAATTTATTTTCCAAAAAAGAAGTAAATTTCAAGAAAATGTCAATTCATAAGCATCTGAATGAAGAGAAATGATTTCATTAGTAAAATAAATGCAACTTTCTATAAGTATTTCTCCTTTCATCTTTCACAAAGTCCATCTGCAAAATTGTTAGCATGATTACGTTAATTTTGGGTCTAGAAAAACTTAAATAAACCAATAAAAGGATATAAATATCTGTTACTATTAGGAGCCAACAAGTGACCAACAAACCTATGCAAGAGATCACACACAGGCATAACAAAGGTTGACCAAAATAACATTGGTCCTTACTTATTTTAACAACAAAGTAACCTGGATTGTTACCACAATCCTTAAAGATTTTCACCATAACCCTAGGCATATATTCCACACCAACAAGTAACCAATACAAGGTGGTTAATCTATCAATAAATAAAACACAATCTTCCCTTGTCCATCATTAAAGTTTGATATATATATATATAAAGAAAACACAATTGATTTTCCAACCAAGACAACCCAGAATCACGATTAACAACTTAATACACTTTGAATCACTTATATCCACAAGAACCATATCCAAGAAACATCACAGAAGCAAGAAGAGGTAAATAGAACACAAGAAAATCCCTAGAAACATTTTCATAAAAGAGAAATGTTATTTTAATGAAAACACTTAAATAAGAGCAAGATATTTTAATGAGATAGGGCCTATCATGCTTGGTAGTTCTCCTTTCTTCCTTTCCTTGCCTCAATCCTTCATGCAAAACTTATACTGAAATATTTCCACAAAAATGCCAAAACCAAGCCTTTGCAACTTTCCTCATTTTCTTCTTATAGCTACCATGCTTGGATTTTGTTATTATTACCGCCATGCAAGGTGAGATTATACATGCAACATATTTGAACTAAAGGTTTGAAAGAATGGTAAACCACATGCAGAGCTCCAAATCTCCAAAAACCAAATGAAATAATAAAACCAAATATCATCTATTCTCCTCCAACCTTCTACTATTTCCTAGGTGGTTTTTTCTCTGGTCAAGAACATTAATTGCTAATAGGACTACCAAGTGTCCTATCCTAAATTCCCACCATCACCAACTCTTTTCTAGTTGGAATTTATAAATTAAAAATTCATTCAAAATAATTTAGTAGAGTTTGACAACTCAACATTCCCCTATTTTCATGCATTGGCCAAAATTGGCGGAAACAATATATTAAATGACACATTAAACCTTTTAAATGCCTTTGAAATTGGTGCCACCGACACCTATCAACTTGCCATCCACGCCATCCCATTTCCATTTAGGCTAGCCCAATGCCCTTAGATTAAGTTTAATTAGAATTAGCTTTTAAACCAAGCTTAGGTCCTTAGGAGTAATTCTATTAGCTTAGAATAAATTAGTGTCAAGACTTAGGATTACCCCCATCCAATTAATCATCACATTAATAAAATCACCTTAACTTAGACTTAAGATAAGATAAAAATCATAGGAACTTAGATTAAATTAGGTCCCAAAACTAATCAACAACATTACCTTATGTGATGAATAAAAATGACGTTTTTAGATCACTTAAAAGGGTTCATGCTAAAGATACCACCTGATGCCCCTATGATCCCACAATAGCCTGGGTTTAGGAATCAACCATTCCGCCAGCTAAGTCAAATGACCTAAACATCGTAAAATTGAAATCATGCCTTGGATCACTAAAATTGATCCAAGGTATGGCTATTCCTGCATCAAAATCAAATAGACTGAAGCACAAGTTCCATATTGAAAAATAGGCAATGAATGAATTTAGACTGAATTTATTTCCTCCATCCACATGCAAAGTGCACATTCAACATTAAGAATGAATGAAATACTTCATTTTAAATTCAGAATTGTCATGGGATGATTGTATCCATTTTTAGAAGATAAACATATCATCTATAACAAACATAATTACTTAGTTCAGAAGAGTACACCATATTCAAACAAGAATCACTTATCAATGTTTGTAACTTCTATTACAAAAGGGGTCAAGGATATCAACCATGGCAGAGGCATTACAGTTAAGTGAGTTGTTAGTTCAACTCACTAACATTAGTTTTGGTGATATTTGTAGGTTTTTAGTTTGAACAACCTCCTTGTTTATAAGAGTACACCCACTTATTTATTTTTCATGTTGCATATTGAATAATTAATCAATTATTCTTTGTATAAATCCATGTAATTTAGATTTTTCTAATTCATCCTTCTTGAATACTAGATAGTTTTGATTATATTAAGATACAAGAGATAAGGTTTTAGCTAACATTACAATAAAACATTTGTAACCTTCATTGCGGAGTGAGGAGGTTAAGTGCATAGGTATGGTTTGTTATGCATTGTGCTTGTTTCAATGACACATGAGTTGGTTATAATGTTTAACTAGTTGATTCCATGAAAATTGTTGTGATTCATTTCTCCACCGCCAATAACATTTTTGTCTTGATCAAACACTACATTTTTTGGATTCAAAATCTATTTCCACTCAAAAAATTCCCCTTTGGGAATAAATTCCCTATCTTACAGTGCTCTCCACTCTAACATTAGTGGCTCAGTTGGAATGTCTCCAACTCTATCTCTAACTCTACATATGTTGCACCTTGGATCAACGAGTTACAAGATGTATCGGACATGATCTACCTTGACTCAATATCCACGTATTTCCAATTTATATTCCCTCAAGTCATGAGTGACTAGCTTCCTCTATATGATTTGTTCAATATTGAGTTCTTTTATTTGCATATCCATTCTACCCATATGCCCTTTGATAATTCATTCCTAGCCATGTGTCTCTTAGATGTTCATGCTTCTTGAATACATGCATAACATATAAGTTATATTATTGTTATGTTTAAATAGGTAAATGCATTTATTTTATGATATAAACCCTCGTGGCTCACCTCAAATTTTGTATTCTTTCCTCAACTACCAAGCTTAGGAAAATTCATAAACTTCACCAGATTTGAATTATTTTGCATTGATGATTAATTTTCACACACCAAATTTCAAGTTATCCAAGTGTCATGCCATAATTCCAACAAGGCTTTAAATGTCATACAAATTAAGATAATAAGGAAGATAAATTTATGTTGATTTTTTAATTTGTTTAACATTAATTCATTGGTATCGTAATATGTTTTTTATGAATAAAGTCTAGTTTTTTGTTATTTATTATTTTTTGTCTTATATATTATTATCATTGTATCGGGTATAAAAAGTAGTTAGATATTAATTTTCTAATCGTATAGTCAAACTTAAATATTCAAGTGTTGAAATCAAAAGTGTATTTTCAATTCAAATCTTACATGTTCTACTAAGTCTTAAAAACAAAGGATCCTTTGTCAATTCTTTTCCATCATGAATTTTATAGTATCATTGAGTTAATGGGTTCATCAATATATTTTGTGTCATCTTGTCATTGTTAATTTTATATTTATTATGTAATAAAAATTAATATTTAATTACTTTTTGTTTGTCTAGTCAAATAGTGTAGTTGTCATCAAGAGTCTCATTGTAAGCCATTTTGTGTGGTCAAAAGTCTGAAAAATAAAAAAATTCCTCATAGACACATCTTTGGTGTTACCCGACATCCTAAAAATAAATGATTTCACATTGTGGGGGGAAATAATAAACAATGTGGGAATCATTGATCTTCAAATTATATTTAGTTGAATAAGCATCATGTCAAACTCGGAGGATGAAGGCAATGAAGGAAGGTGCGTGATCAACACCCCTCATCAGTCACTAAGGATGGGTCTCGCATTCGAAATGGTGACAATATTTTTAGTTATGTTTTATTTGTGTTATTAGGTGTGAAAATAAGAACAAAATATGTCCATGTTCACTTGGAATGTGTGAGCACAATGTTACTAATGTAATCTCTTGTAAGTTTTGTGATATGGTGTGGAAGGTGTCAAACCGTGAAAACAATTGTATAAGAGGGTAGCTGACTAAAGAGATCCTTTTTATGTCATAATTATTGGAAGTATGGTTAGCCAATTATAAGCCACTGTGGTTAAGTGGATGATCGTGTGCACTAGAAATCCAGATAGAAGTATCCAGCACGTAAAATTATATGGTGGCATGTGATTCTATTTTTAGTACTCCACCCCCCATGTTCACACTAAGTGGGGCCTATTAGGAATTCAATGTTCCATGGAAATTATAGAAACCTAAATCCACTTACTACGCAATTTTAATACTAAAATTGCACTAATTATCCTCTTTCCTATCATTTCGGTATCGATTTTAGCTAATTAGCTAGCATTCCTCTTCATATTCGTTAATTAATTAACCCTTCATATCACTCGGGATGCCTATTAATGACCTTTCGTTAATTAATGTCCACTTCTACATGGGTTAATTAATTATTATCAATTAATTATGCTTGCTACTCTAAATCAATAAATCACCATTTATTGGATCAAATTCTCTCTTACATCCCTCGAATCATACTAATTTTCCTCTAATGAGCTTCAATAAGCTTACATCTACCTATTAATTAATCCTTCCTGGTTAATTAAAACATCCCTCAAATCCCATGAGTTACTAATGAAACTCTTCTAAATCAAGGTTACCTTTTCTAAAGCAACTTTATCCATTCCTAATCTTTCTTTACACTTATCCCACATGCACCAAGTTGCAAATCTTTCTCAAACATGAAGTTTATATGTAGAACCCTCCTCCTTCCTTATAACGACACCACCTCATTTGCATTAGTGAAAACTATATGCATTTTGATCTTGAGAATTCTCCATTGATTTGGATTAGCCTCTTCATCTTGTATCCATTCACTCAAATTTGAGTAGTATGGGAAGATCCAAAAATGGCCTTGTAGCCATTTCTTGGTGAGATTCCATCCTCAACTCTTGAGGAAAACAACAATCAACTTTGATTGTTAAATGATCTAACTAGGTTCATGTTTAGTTAGCAATCTAAAGAGTAGGAATGGCTTAGTATGTTAGTTTGATTCATTCATGTTTCATGCATTTGAAGAAGTTAGTTTCTATAAGCTCTTATCTTAATGGTTCTTGTTTGATTAACTTTGCTTTGGAACTATTAGGTGTTAGTTTCAATTCACATAGCATAGTTAGTTTTACATGAACACATTTGGCATGCCCGGTGGGACTTACCCCATAGCATTTGATTTCAAGTTTTGTTAGTTTTGTCTCAATTTTGGCTAACCCTTATTATGCACATGTTAAATAACTTGAATTCCTTGATGTATTTTGCTAACTTTACATGTGTTGAGTCTCTCTTATAGGTTTAAAGGAGATGGGTTGTTGTTAATTTTGGGCTAAGATGACAAAAAATTGACCTTTTTGAATTTTTCTATGTCGATTTCTATATTCATGACATCATTCTAGTACTTACATAGGTGTTATGCTACTCCACGTTACTATTAAAAGGGCCGATTATCTCATTGAAAGGGCTACGTATGTCTTGATGAACCATGTATATGTCATTTCGGCCACGTAACGGTCTTACTTTTATCCGTTAGCTTCTTTTCTATCTCCCTACCACGCGGGTGTGACCCCCGTGTATATGCTTCTCTTCCTGTATATGTGTTGGTCTATCTGTTTCTAGTTTGTATTTTCTATCGACCCATGCTATTGTAGTTTGGGATACTTTTTTTGTCACTAGGGCGTGTATACACCTCTCTCGGTCACATAGGCATTTCTACGTTTTTACGTTAGTCCGTGTTTAGTCTCGTGAGCCACATATATGTTGTTTGGGCCATGTCGGTGTTGTTAAGGCCGCATTATTGTTTCTCGTGGGGTGTGCTATTGTTGAGAGTCCCGCACTAGTTTCTTTTGTTCAGCTTTGGCTCTATTTTTAAGGTTTTGCAAGATTTGGTCTTTGGTATTCCTACCATATTACAGGTTTCTAATGTGAACTTTTGTTTGTAGGGTGTTTTGAATCATTTATTTGCTAACTTGTTTGATGATTTTTAATGGATGTCATGCTTTCATATCTTAAGATAGTGTTGTGTATGCTCTTTCCTTGCACCTTTTAGGTGATCTTGGGAATCAGAAACAACTCTAGGCCTTTTTAAATTTACAAACACTTCATTAAATTCATGGTTAAGGGAATGAACAACAATTGGTTAAAACAAGTTGCCTAGTCATTTGATTTGCAAGCTTTTCCATTTTCAATATAGTTGGATTACTTATTGTGTATGTTATTCTCTTGCATCTTAGAAATATCTTGAGAATCATAAACAACATGCAATCCTCTTTCATGATGTTTTGATCTTATGGAAAACTATTAACCTTCACATGCAAGACCAATAATCACTTGTCAAAGAATCAGATCTAAACCAATACTAATACAGTTTGTTGCAAGTTTCCAACAATGTACAAAATCACACTAAGATAAAAGATAAAAAAACACAACACTATTCAAAACATTGTATTTGCAAGTTCGGTTAAGAGCTATGGCTCGTCCACTTAAAATTTGGGGAAGTGCCTTAGCATAAGCCATAAAAATCAATATGAGGATTACCCCAGGAACCCCAAATTATTCCACACCTTGAGGGAACTGGTGGATGAAATAGGATGCACTCTGCTTACCCACTTGACTAGTATGCCTTTGTGAGATTAGCATCAAAATTATCTTCATACAACCCCAATGAGATATAACTGAATGCAATTTATTGCTCATTATATCAAAGGGGTAAAGTAAAGTTGGGATACTCCTTGATTAATCAATGTAATTTTCTTGGAAAACCACACTCACAAAGATAGTTTGTGACACCTAGAGAGTGAACTAATAGGAAGCCATTTTGCACAGGAGCCAACTTAACCAAAACCAATCATGTTTCAAAGATCTCTCACAAAGTGAAAATTTTTTTTGGAGTCAAAACCTTGTTATTCGAATAAGGGAGAGTCCATCAAAGTTAGATCCGTGTGACATTCATCACAAAATTTGTGAAGTGTTACTTTGTCTTAGTTTTTCACTTGTCTTAAGACAAGGTGAAACTTTGCCGAAGTTACGCCAAGTATTTTTCACCCCCACTTGGTCTACTCCTTTGTTTTCTTGTTTCCCTTTTGGGAAAAAATAAATCATACATACGTAGTGTTACTCAAGATTATGTCCACCACTTTTTCACCCACTTACATCCTTCCTTATTGCGATTGCGATAGTAAGCATTGAAAGTGTGTTGGTACGTCCTCAAATATTGAGTAGCCTTATCTTGATACCCACATCAATGCGTTTCATCAAAGTTACTTCAGCATCAATCTTACATTGAGGTGTTACTTTTCTCACATCGTCTTGATACAATTTTGATACTTACATCTTGTTTCTTGTAAAATTTATTTAAGTGTCTAGATTGTACTATTACGTTACTCACACCTTAACAACTCCTTGGTATACTTTGACCTTGTCTCCTTCCAAAAATTTCCTCAACCTTGAAAAGTGTTTTTGTTATGTTGTTCACGCGTTGTATCAATATTATTTTGATACTAATATCTTTCTATTTTTCAAATCTTGATTAACGTATTTAAGTGGTATTGTTGTGTTTCTCACATTTGTAACTTCCACTTTTTGGGATTTAGGCCTTGTTTGTATCTAGATTGGTTATAGTATACTTTGCATTGGAAGTCACTTCAACCCTTTGTTAATACTTACGCCTTGTTTATTTTAAACTTGACTTAAGTGTTGACATTGTGTTGATCATCTTGCATCAAACTACCATTGAGACACATTTTACATAGGGAGTAGTTTCTTATAGATTGGATTGGTTTTCCGAACTTGCATGATTGTTCCTTGTGACCTTTCATCTTGTAGATTTGTTTCCTTGGACAATCCTTTGAGTCTTTGATTCTTTGGTGCCTTATTCTTTGGACTCTTTGCCTTGATTGTTTGACATTCATAGAAACATTCGCAGACTGTCACGTTGCTTGATTTTTCCTAGGGTCATTGTAGTCCTTGTACACATTTTTTCAAACTTTAGAAAAATGTTTCCTATCAAGAAACTCTTGAGACAATTTGAACATTGGAAAAGTTTCCTTTGTAGCCATTATGTTGCTAAATTTTGATCAACCATTTTGACATTTACACTTGTAACTTGTTGTCCAAACCTTGTTGGATTTTCAAAATTGTGTCATCAATATGTTTTTTTCCTTAGATCCCCTTTGGAAAATCACACAAGAATCCCCTATTTATTTACAAAATGTCTAGTTGGTTGTCGTTATGTTGCCTGAATCGACATGGAACTTCCTTCCATTTGAAGGAGTTCAATCATACAATCTAGGTCTAGGAATTTGGACCCAACGATGCCAAAAATGACTGACTATCACATGGTTCCTCACACTTACGACAATAGGGAACCTAGGTTTAGGCATTCACATCAAAATACACCCATCACGACTAAACCTTGATTGGTTCTTCATGCTAGAGAACCCATTCGGTTACCCCTTTCCCCACCTTCATCTCATAGTTAGTGGTATGATTCTGATGATTCTAATCCATGTTATTCTTCTGATTCCCCCTAGTCTTCTGATTCTAATCTAAACTATTATTTTGATTCCTCTCAATATTATGATGATTCTAATCCAAAATATCTTTCAGATTCCTCTCAATCTCTTGAGCCTCATCCAATCAAATTTATTCTAGGGAGTAATCAATCACCTAAATGATGTTTTCCTCCTCTAAGGATTTGTGTCACCACAAATTCTCCCCATCATTCTTCTAATTTGACTCCTGAGTCACGGTCCTCCCTTTCTTCACAGGACCCCCTTTATCAGTCACCTCAATGACCTCTTCCTCCATCAAAGATCTCAGGCAACTCAAAATTCCTCTTCTCAATCATCCAAGTCGACCCCTACATTACAATCCACCGAATGGCTACATGATCCTCTTTTTCTACCTACACTATGTCGTCTTATAGGAAAACCTATACCAACCAATTCCAAATCTACATCTTCTTCCACTCACGAGACATCTAGATCCAAATCTACTTCATCTCTTGAGTCATCATCTTCTAAATCTTCCACACCAGTTGGACCCCTTTCTTCTAATCAACCTATTAGGGTCAAAGAACAACAACCCATACTGATTGATTTCTTTCATAATGAAGAAGTGATCAAAGAATTCATGGGGTTACACGATGAAATTTCTATAGAAGACCATGAACAAGGATTCTCTTTAGACCTCAATGCATTCATGTATTGTGGGGAAGAGGTTGATTCATTTTGTCAAAAAATGGAGGAAGATCCTAAGATCATCACACTTGATACTCCTTTTTTTCCATCTTCTCCTTCCCCATTACATGGAGAAATGCATGGGTCTGTCATTGATCCTAGTCCTATCTTCTTATCACCCAATCATTATTTACATATCAAAATTCCTCAATCACAATCTCACCTTGGGTCACCTCCTGGTATCCCATCATCTTCTTCTATATGTGGGCCACCTCCTAGTAGCCCTTCATCTTCTATTTTTGGGTCACCTCTGGGTAGCCCATTATCTTTTATACTTGATCCAAACCCTAGTAGTACCTCATCTTCTATGTATGGGACACCTCTTGGTATCCCATCATCTTCTATACTTGGGCCACGTCCTAGTATTCCTTCATCTTCCATCTATGGGACACCTCCTGGTAGCCCATTTTCTTCCATGCTAGTATCCCTTCATCTTTAGTCTATGGGACACCTCCTGGTAGCCCATCCTCTTCAATTCGTGGATCGTATCCTTTTTGTCCATCATATTATCCTTCTATCAATGACTAAGGAAAGCCCACCATCATTCCTCACATTCCTCTAAATAATTATAAAAATCCACTTTCTATCCTATTTCTCGGGATCATACAAGTCACACATTAGCTTATATGAAACCCAAAAGTTTTTTCATCAAGCTAAAATCAAAACTCCGAAGAGCTCCAAAGCTCATAATAAGTCAAACAGACGTAAATGTAAATATCAAACATGATTCAAGAATACACACCGATGAAACCATCAAGTATGACAAAAAGTGCAAAAACCTATGGATAGGGAACTCAAGATCCCACATACAAAATTCATGTTGAAAGATAAGTCAGTAGTCACTTATCAAATATGATCTCACTACGATCATCAATATTGGAGATAATATCACTCTTGATAACCAAAAACTCCTACTCTCCTTATAAAAAAAATCACAAACATTGTTGTTGGATATTATCATGCAAAGTGACATTGTTGGTCTTAACTTCCCAAAAATTAAAAAAATCAAAACAGATTCAAACATGCAAAAAAAGAGAAAACATTAAAACATTACAAAAATCAAAGGTACAAAGATCAAACATTGCAATCAGGTATTGCATACACATGGATGTTCTTTCCTTCCTTTCTTCATATTCTTCTACAAACCACCAACCATTTTCATCCCTTTGGTGATCTTTTGGTTAGTCTATTCACACTCATTGTGTAACATTTATCTCTATAGTATCTATTTGACCTTGGTATTTTATCACCTTAGTAAATTAAAGAACGACTGACCTCTTAGAGATCCTATCACTATCTACATTTAATAAAATTGTTGCTCGAACTTACTGGTGTATTTTTGACACTATCTAGTGTCATCATCACAATCACTTCCACATCCTTCCATCAATCCATCAATGGTTCTTAAACCCTTATCAAAATAATCAAGAGAGATGAAATAATTTTCAGAAAGCATAAAAATCAATCAAAAAATCAAAAGTAAAGAAAATATAACTCTCACTTGGGGTATTTCTAGTATCTCTATCGGGGTTATGGATGCCTCGGTTTGCAGAAGAAATGTCAGCAACTAGAATCAAATACATCTCCGTCAAGGCTATGAACACCTAGGTGGAAGTGGAGCAATGTATGGATCTCCTTCCACTCTCCATTCACAAATCACCTATCAAAACAAATCATTCATACATATTAGCTAGTTTGTCTTCATTTATTTCCTATTAAATCTTCACTGCAAGAGGTAATTAATTTCCACAGAACACACTGAATATCGATGAGCAAACAAGACTAGTATGCTACCAGGTTTTTATTTGGACATTGTTCATACTCTCGCAATAGTCTATATTTTGTCTTATGATTTTTGCCTTGGGCTGATCACCTTTTCATCACCAATCTTCTAGCTATATTTTATGTTCTTCTCATTGTTCTGAACATCCATACGTATAAGATTACCTTTTTACCATGTTTTTAAGAAATTGTCCCTCGCTTGAATAAAAATCTTCTACTTATTTTCTATCATATGTTTATTTGCTTGTTGTACTGGGGCACACTTGCTACTTCTTATCTCTTCATAGGCTTGAGTTCGTCATCTTGTTGAACCTATCCATATTGGCCTTGAACTTGTTTATCTTCTTCTTGTATATACATGCAAGATTTTCCTGTACATTCTCATGTCACATTGGAAGAATCATTGCATATTCATCATTTTTGTATACATATCTTTGGAATTTTTGTAGAAAAACCCTAAAAACATCATAAAAAATCATTAAAAATCCAAAAAAATGGTAAAAATAAAAAAATCCAAAACAATTGGTAAAATCATTTAAAAATCCAAAAAAATGGTAAAATCATCACAAAATCCAAAAAAATGGTAAAAATAAAAAAATCCAAAAATTGGTAAAACAATTGAAAAATTGAAACAATTGGTAAAATCATTTAAAAATCCAAAAAAATGGTAAAATCATCACAAAATCCAAAAAAATTGTAAAATTCAAAAAATTTCAAAATTGGTAAAAAGCATACATGCAAATTGAAGCTCTGTATCAAATGCATCATCCTCAAACAATTTTTTTTTCCTACAAAACATATTTCTTTGGTCCTCAATTGTTCTCGCACACGACTCACAGATCATCTGGATCTACCTCCATTAACAAAGTTAGTTTGCTTACTATGTCTGTACTCCTCGCATGTGAGTTTTTGGTATTGTTTCAAAAAGTGTACGATTATTTTTTCATAGGACCCATATGTATTATTTGTATTCCCCTTGCATGTATCCTTTCTTAGGGCACCATTTTTAACCCTTGTCATTAAATCAAACATTTGGGAACTGAAGCTTGATAACAAAACATTGTTGTAACTTTCTTGAACGTTTTTGTTTGACTATGTGTGTTTGTACTTGTTTCCCTACTAGGTTAGCTTGTTTACTTTATTTTATTGCATTATGTTATGTTTGTTACATGGATTTAACCATTTTTAGCAATGAACAAATGTTTGTATTATAGATTTTCAAGTTATTATACACTTTTGTTATATGTGTATATTTTAATAAGAGCCGATGACATAGATCATAAAGAAAAATGATGACACAAAGTTGTTTTTACATCAGCTGTATGAAATATATTTCCATTCTCTTCCAACTTCATTTTTTTCCTTATCATTTTATTCTATCACACTTATGCTTCAAAATAGGGTTCATTTTAAGAAGACCCCTTTAAAAATTACTTTTGAAACATTGGTGAATCTCAAAATTGACTTTCGAATCGTTGGCGAATATCTAAAAAAATGTTTCATGGCAAAGGAGATTTTATAGAGAGCATTTTTCCTCATTTCACAAAGTTGTTCGGGTAGGTTGGTCGGGAGTTTCCATTGGGTGGGAAGTTGGTCGAGATAGGTTGGTAGGGGGTTGGGTGGTTGAGGGGTTGGGCGGGTGAGGGTTAGACGGATAAGGGTTAGACGGGTGGGTTAGGCAGGATGAGGGGTTGAGCGATTATTGGCTAGGTGGGGTTAAACGAGTGAGGGGCTAGATGGTTGAGGGTTGGGTAGAAGGGATGAAAGGGTTAGGAGTTAGATGGGTAAGGGTTGGATGGTGGGTTGGATGGGTGAGGGGTTGACAGCTATGTGTTGGACGGCCGAGGGTTTGGCCTAAGGGCTGACGGATAAGGTTTGGATGGATAAGGGTTAGATGATGGGTTGGATAAATAAGGGTTGGATGGGTGAGGGGTTGGATGGCTAAGTGTTGGACGGGTGAGGGTTGGATGGATGGGTTGGACGGATGAGGGGTTGGATGGCTAAGGGTTGGACAGTGCTAGGATTAGATGGTTAATCATTGGATGGGTAGGTTGGACATGTGAGGGGTTGTATGGATAATTTTTGGATGGGTGGGTTGGTCGGGTGGGGATTTGACGGTTGAGCCTTGAGGGGTTGGACAAATAAGGGTTGGGTGGGTGGGATGGATGGAAAAGCGTTGGCTAGCTAATGGTTGGATGGTATAGAGTTAGATGGCTAAGGGTTGTGTGGATCAATGTTGGATGGATCGGTGTTGGGTGGATTAGAGTTGGACAACTTAGATTTCAGAGTTAGACGGCTTATGGTTGGGCGAATCAGATTTATATGTTGGCATCGACGGATTTTATTATGTTTACTTCGAAAATATGCGCATGATATGATTCAAAATTATGGGTAATTACATTCATAAAATCGTATATCTGTGTAAAATCTAGGCAAAATGAATAGTATAAGGGACATGTCGGTCAAATGTTTCGGTGAATAAGTTGGCTGCAAACCACATAATATTTGCCAATTTGAATTTCCATAATCCTCAATTTTTACGAGTTTACGAAAATTTGCCACTAAAATTTTCCCTGCCTAAAAATACCTAGGGTAATAGGGATCACTTTCTATCCCCCTCACATTTCTTCTATATGTTTCCTTCATCTTCTTTGATCATTGATCGACCTCTTTCATCACCCCATCGAAACTCGAGGGGGCATCCTTCATTATACTATATTTTCTTCTACTACTTCCAAATTTACTTGTATGTACTTGTCTACTATCTTTGAAGTGGCGTCACTTATGCCACCCCAAAGAGGGGAAAATGTAGACACCGAAATCCACTTACGCATTTTTAATACTAAAATTTCACTAATTATCCTCTTTCCCATCATTCCCATAATAATTAGTGCTTTTCCACTAGTTAGATAACATTCCTCTTCATATTTTTTAATTAACGATATTTTGTTAATTAATCAACCCTTCCTATCGCTTAGGATGTCGATTAACGACCTTTCGTTAATTAATGCTTGCTTCTACCCAAGTTAATTAATTATGCTCACTACTCTAAATCAATAAATCACCATTTATTAGATCAAATTCCTCTCTTACATCCCCCAAATCATACTAATTTTCCTCTAATTAGCTTCTATAAGCTTACATCTACCTATTAATTAATCACACCTGATTAATTAAAACATCCCCCAAATCCCATGAGTTACTAATGACAAATTAAACTCTTCTAAATCAAGGTTACCTTTTCTAAAGAAACCTTATCCATTCTTAATCTTTCTTTACCCTTATCCCACATGCACCAAGTTGCAAATCTTTCTCAAACATGAAGTTTATATGTAGAACCCTCCTTCTTCCTTCTAATGAAACCACCTAATTTGCATTAGTGAAAACTATAGGTATTTTTATCTTGAGAATTCTCCATTGATTTGTATTAGCCTCTTCATCTTGCATCCATTCAATCAAATTTGAGTAGTATGGGAAGATCCAAAAATGGCCTTGTAGCCATTTCTTGGTGAGATTCCATCCTCAACTCTTGAGGAAAACAACAATCAACTTTGATTGCTAAATGATCTAACTAGGTTCATGTTTAGTTAGAAATCTAAAGAGTAGGAATGGATTAGTATGTTAGTTTGATTCATTCATGTTTCATGCATTTGAAGAAGTTAGTTTCTATAAGCTCTTATCTTAATAGTTCTTGTTTGATCAACTTTTCTTTGGGAACTATTAGGTGTTAGTTTCAATTCACATAGCATGGTTAGTTTTAAATGAACACAATAATTGATAATTTACCATATGGTAATTTAGTTAGTTATATTATTGATATGTAACAATAATATATATTATTGAATTCTTATTATTGGGCCTTAGAAAATGGCTAAGTATTGAAGCACATGCATGCGTAAGTCCTATAGAGGAAACACGTATAGGAGAGAAGGAGGTGAGCATGTTGGATGTTAGTTTTTCATGTGCGAGAAGACATAAAAGGGTGCTCAAGGATTACTTTAGGAGAGTTAAGGGCTTACAAAATTGTGGGCATGACACTAAAAATAGATGTGGAGTGAGAAACACACAAGTGAAGATTACCTTCTAGAAGAGCTTATTTTTGGAAGGAGGAACTGTGAGTTTGAACAAAAACATTAGATCTAATAATATGGT
Organism: Taxus wallichiana var. yunnanensis; assembly: GCA_018340775.1. Classification (NCBI taxonomy): domain Eukaryota; kingdom Viridiplantae; phylum Streptophyta; class Pinopsida; order Cupressales; family Taxaceae; genus Taxus; species Taxus wallichiana. The sequence goes on along the minus strand of CM031244.1, from coordinate 745,273,358 downwards.
TAGAACTAAAGTTAATTATATATGATCTATTGTTAGATGAGGCTTGCATGCTTCTATAGATATTTGATAGTGGTGTATGGCTATTCTTAGTATGCAACCTATTTTAAGTATGCATAGGCAGTGAAGGGAAATATCCCCACCCCTATATATATGTATTGATTTTCATGGTTTAGACACACAAAGTTATGTAACAGAGATATGCTACTAATATATTTGTGTGTATGACTTCATGATGATGCTTTATGATGTAATCAACTATTGTGATTTGATGGATTATAATGTGGCTAGATATTAGTTGATGTTTCGTTATGGTAATTATATGTTGAATCTGATCTTAATGGTTATGTGAATTATATGTTTACTTAATTATGTGTGTTTTTAAATTGAGTTAACGGATCTAGCTATTATGATTATGGAATATATGTTCATATGTGCTAACTCCCTATCAACTTTGACATAAAAGAGGGACTTGGTACCCTTTTGTGCTTCGGGTGAGTGCTCACATTTGTCTGAGTGATGTGCTAACACACCTTGGGCTATGAATGGTAAAATTAAAGAATACATTTTGGTTATGTTTCGGACCTCTTTTCAAAGAAGTTGCATAATGATGGCCTATCGGTTATCTTGACTCTTGTGACCATTGAAGATTGGGTTATTGATGAAAAAGATCATTTTACTTGAAGATATGGTTCTGGACCTGATTTCAATGCACACAAGTGGGTTGAGGAACACCTTTATCATGAGCTTTATGAGTTATTCTTTAGCTACTTTCCCTATAGAATTGTATGAGTGGTTTTTTACGTACACATCGACAAGAAGTTGGTATTATAGATCAAGGGTTTGGACATAGGAAGAATACCAGACCTTGTTTGACACAGATGAGCCTTGGATGCGTGTTATAGATCACTAGTGGGTTGGTGTTGTGAATAGTTATACTTTGGAGTATGTTGTTTCCACGTATTCTTTCCCAAAAGTTGCAGAGTTTGAGTTTTTGCATGAGCCTAGAGGATCTTACCTTCGTGTTATTCCTTTAGCAATTAAGATCTTGATGGTAATGTTGAATTTAGAGTACCTTCCTATGGCTAGCTAAACTCACCACCATGCATGGGGGTAGGAGTAGGTGTGGTGAAAGATGGTAGACCTTGCGAAAGGAATGCAGAGAGAATAAATGTGGCTCAAGTATAATGAAGCGCGAGAGATTGAATTAGTGAAGAAACATGATATTGAGGAGTATGTGGATTTAAGGAGGATGATGTCTCATGAAGTATTTGAGGCTCATGTAGAATACGTGGAGCCAGAGCATCAAGATCTACCCCACTTAAGAAAACTCAATAGGGAACCCCTCTCGATTTAGATGAGAGTGTGACCGAAGAAAAAGTATAAGGACTACAATTGTGCATCCGATCACACCTAGCGATATTTCCCTTGTGCTTGGTGTTCATGTTCTAAAAATTATTGATAAAGTTGAGTCTAGTGTTGATAGAGTAGTGACATGTAGATTTCAATTTCCATTAAGAAAAAGATTTAATCAAATAACATATTCATCTATGGTGGCTCAGATGTCATCTTTGTTGTTTGGAGGTCCAGTTGGAGGAATATTCTCTAGCGCATCATCTGCGCATAGGGCTTGGGCGTGCGAGATCATTGGTAATACATCTGAAAGTGGCACAAATTCATAGACTAAGTGGATTTTAATTTAGCACAACAATTGGAATGAAAATAATCTCATCCTTTGCTCTAGTGCCTACTACTGGAGGTGGATCAGGAGGATTTGGAGGCTTGGGATCTAGCGGATCTAGTGGTTCTAGAGGTGGAGGAAATATTGGAGGTAACACGGGTTTTGGGTCTAGTGGGCATGGTCCTCACCACACAACAAGTAATTTCTACGAGATGTCCCATTTCCTTATAGAGTACAAAGGCATTGAGTATATAGTAGAGCACATTCTAATGTGAAAAATCCTATGGCTCGCTAAAGGGATTAAAACTCCCGAATAAAGGCAAGGCGCTATTTTGTTACTATTTTGCAAGGGCATGCACACATAGTTAGTATAAGAAGTATGACCCAAATAAGAACTTGTGTAGATTACAATATGTTGCATGATGCTTTCTTGGCTGAGTTCCATATACTTGAGTTTTAACAAAAAGAGCATTAATGTGTTGAAGGACATTAAGCGGGCATGGCTAAGAGCATCAGGGAGTATGATGCCCATTTTAAAACTTTTTTTTTATCTTAGTTATCATATGATATCCACCCTAGCCAGCATGCTCAATGGTTTTTAGGTGGTTTGATCACAGCTTGTAAGAGGGAACTATCACATAATACTTTTATAAATAAAAGGTGAGGCCTTGGAGGTAGCATCTTCTCACGTTGAGGTGATCCAAAGTGTAAACATGGGAGTTAGCCCATTTTGGAAGCACAAATTGCATCCATGGAAAAATAGTTAGAAAACTATTGGCCAATTCAGCTCATGAGATGCACATTGGGATATGGTGTATAGATTGCGAGGTGGAAGGAAATTCTAAGGATAGATACCCCTCAATAAGTTGGTGTACGCCATGTTGTTGGATTGTGAGATATGTCATTTGGACCATGATGCAAGTAGATGTCCCTCTTGTACAATGCACATCCATCCATAAGAATGTATCCATGTATTGCAAGATTTGCAAGTCACATACTCATGACACTATTAACTATAGAATAATTGATCATATTCATGAGGCTATTGAAACTAGTGTGTGCCAGACTAATGTAGCAAGTGGATCTAAGGATCAGGGAGAACAACATAATGAAGGAATAATGGTGATAACCGAAATAGGGGATTTTGTGGAGGATACAGAGGTCGGGTCACAATGGTGGAAGAGGAGGATTTCCTAGAGGTAATTTCTTTACATGTGGATCACCTGATCATTATCAATGTGAATTCCCTCATAATATAATTTTCTCATGTGTAAAAAACACAAGTTTGAAGAATGTCTTGATTTATATGAGCACATGAGTAAACATATAAGAAAGACAAGGGTGTGGCTATGATTAAACTATAACATGCCAATAGAAGTAAATGGATGCCAAAGGTTGGAATGGATTCTGAACTACAAACTTTTTAGTCACTACCCACGTTGAGGCAACATGCACATGAGGCCCCGAGGAGAAAGCTTGTTATAACAAAGCAAGAAGTGATCAATGCTAAGTACCATGATGTTGAACATCGGAAAAATTCTATCTTAGAGACCATGGACATTATCAGGGATTTATAAGGGGAAATTATATGGATTGAAGGAACATGTGTGCTGATGGATAGAGAAAAGAATGTTGACCTTCCATAGAAATACATGGATGATTTGAAAGAAGTATGTTGAATGTTGCGATAGGAAAACATCATCCCTTATTAGGAAAATGGTTGAGAGAGAAGGTTCTACATGTAGGACATGAGCATGAGAGGTAGATCCTCCATGCAAATATGCCTCCCCATAACCATGAATATGATAAATAAATTACATTGAATGTAGTCATAGATGGATGGATCTTGAGTAATATTTTGATAGATACATGTGCAGAAGTTAATGTGCTCATGTTGGATGCTTGGGATCATATGGGAAGACCACCATTGCAACCTTCTATAAATGTGTTGTACATGGAAAATAGAACTAGGGCCAACCCTATTGGGGTGTTAAAGGATGCTACTATCATGATTTAGGGAGCCAAGTTTACTAGGGGACTTTGAGGTATTGGAGCTTGCGGAGGCAGATAGTTTCCCAACACTTCTTGGGTACCCTTGGTGTTATAAATAATGCATATCTACATTTCAACAAGGGGTACATTAGCTTTGAGAATAAATAAGAGCACATCATTATACCATTGATAGATGCAAAGGTTGCACCCTATGTTGAGTCTTTGAGTGAAGAATACTTGAACAAATTTACGCGAATGCATAGTTAGAGATCCTAAAGCAATGAGCCATCTAAGGAAGGAATGATATAATGGGATGATGCTCATTTAGTTAGTGACACCACTAATGTTTCTTGTGATAATTGGGCACATGGAACATATGAAATAGTAGGATGAAATCAAGAATATTGTTACTCATAGTCGAGGTTGCACGTTGTTTGGACTTGGGACATAGCCAGGTACCTCGGTATACTAGTGAGGGGAATCCTGACATATTCTTACGTGTCATGGAGGCCTGGTGGATGAATGAAGGAGATAGGAGGAATATGCTTATATATACTATGTGTATGAATGAAACAAACACGATGGATTACACACAGAGATAACCTTGTGGAGTGGTAAGAAGTGAGAATCACTTTCTCTACTAGGTTTCTTAGGAGCAATGTACCTTCACAAATATGTGAATTTCATGGGAAGGACTGCTTCACATCATGTTCAAGTGTGAGAGACTCTGACGAGGGGTGGGAGGCCTTACCACCATCACTTTGGGTATATAAGTTTTACGCTACCTTAGGTGGTATTGTGTGCATGGTATGTATGTGCATGCAGAGTTAACAAGAGTAACAAAAAATTGGTAAGAGATGACCTCAGGTATGATTCATACTTTTGACTATTTTTCAACTAAGCCTCTGGTCAATGAAGCATTATAGATTCTGAAGCACCTTACTCTGGGAGATAATGAAAAGGATGAAGAGATTTTTTGGATATGTTTGGTGAATTGGATTTGGAGGCGTGCCTTGACCTAGAAGAGATTGAAGAGGAAGAGATGGTCCATGCAGGAAGAAAAGGAAAAGGGTAAGCTGGTCTACCTGATAGATGGAGAAGAAGATGAGGACAACAACCTAGAGGTTAACCATACTAAAGGTATGCACGAGGTAATGGACACAATAGATGAAAAGGCATGCACATATCATGAACCTATGAAGATAAAAAAAGGTTAATATTGGGATAGATGCAAAACCTAAAGAGGCCATTATTGGTGATTATTGGTCTGAATAGGAGGTAGCTAAGATTATAGAGCTTCTATGTAATTTTCAAGATTTGTTTCCACAGAGGATATCATGAATTAAAATGGGTACACCCTTCTTTAGAGAGATGTGAATCAAACTTAAAGAAGGTGCACACTGATTAGAAGAGGCCTTACAGATGAATCCTAATCTGCATGAAAGTAAAAGAGGAAATTGATAAAATGTTGAAGTCTGGTATCATTGAACCTATTGAAGAATTTGAGTGGGTAAGTCCCATGGTCATTAGCATAAAGAAATATGGAAGATAAGGATCTGTGTCGATTATAGGGAATTAAATGCTTCATGTGTAATTGATCCTTTCCCCACACCTTTTATAGAAGAGATACTTGAAGGAGTTTGATGGGCACGAGATTTACTCTTTTACATATGGATTCTCTGGTTATCATCAGGTGTGCATAGCAAAGGAAGACCAAGAAAATACAACTTTCACCACTAATGGGGAAGTTTTTCATACACCATGATGCCTTTTGGATTGAAAAATGCACTTGCAGTGTTCTCGCACATTATGGTACAAGCCTTTCAGGACTTCATTCATAAGTTTTTACAGGTTTATTTGGATGATTGGATGGTATATGGATTGGTGAAGGATCATTGTGAAAATTTGAGACTTATGTTTTAGATATGAGGTAGTGCATCTCTTTGAGACTTATGTTTTAGTTGTAGAGCATCTCTTTGAATATTAAGAAATGTATCTTTACTACACCCTTTAGAACTTTTTGGGACATATCATTTGCAAAGAAGGCTTATTGGTAGATCCTACTAAGGTCACAATTATTTTGGGATTATAGGAGCCTACCAATCAAGAGTGAGGTGCCAAAATTTTTAGGACATACATATTATTACAAAAATTCATTAAAGGATATGTGAAGATTTCACACCCTTTGGAGGAATGTTGAAGAGTAAAGGAAAGTTTCATTGGGGATGAGGCACAAAAGATAGCATTTGAGAACATTGAAGGAAAACTTACTTTTGCACCCATTCTATGCTTTCCTTCTTGGGATAAATATTTCATGTACATGTTGATGCCTCTAGCATGGCCATAGCGTAGTGTTAGCACAACCTTGGTGAGGGAATAGTGGACCACCCCATTTTTTTGCAAAAGTAGAAGTTGAATTGACCCCAATAAATAGAATTACACAACTACGAGCACAAAGCATTATTAATGATTTACATGTTGCACAAGTTTATGAAATACTTGTTGGCTACACCTTTCATATTATTTACAGATCATATGGATCTTAAGTATTTGGTCAACAAGCCTATTTTACAAGGGTACATATTAGTGGATCCTGCTATTTCAATAATTTTAAGTTTATAGTTGTGGTAAAACCAGGAAAAAGTAACTCGGGATCTAACCATTTGTCAAGATCAACTCTGTGAGGATGCGTAGAGAATTGAGGACACAATGCTAGATGTATAGTTGTTCAGATTGAATTGTGCACCCACTAAACTTGAGGACATTTCTATATTCTTGCACACTAGATAGGTGCCTCGAGGGGATGAAGACTTTGGAGAAGAAGCAACTTGCAATATGTGTGATGCCCTATCAATTGATAGGTGGAGACTTGTATAAACTTGTCGTGATGAGTTTTTGCTAGTGTGTGTTCTAGAACATGAGTGTGGGGGTATAATGGTGGAAATTATGGTGGATTTAGGTGGGAATTATGTTGGAGATGTCACCGCATGTAATATTTTGATGGATGGATTATGGTGGGAGACTTTGTATAAAGATGTCAAAAAATATGTCAAGGCATGTGACCATTTTTAAGCCTTGGGAAGCCAGGAACAAGAGATGATATGCCTTTGAGGCCTATTGTAAGTGTTGAACCATTTGAAAAATGGGAAATTGACTTTAGGTCCTATTTCCCCACCCATGCATAGGACTAGTGTGCTACATCATAACTTGTATAGATTATTTGAAAAGGTGGGAAACAAGACATCACGTACAAAGGATTACACTACAACTACAACAACGAGATTCTTATGGGAGAACATTATCAGTTGGTATGGATGTCCATTGAGTCTTACCAGTGATAGGGGCACACACTTTTTGAATGAGACCATCAGGATTTTGTTGTAGAATTCATGGTGGCACACCACAAGAAAACCCCTTATCACCCATAGGCCAATGGGATGCTAAAGCATTCAACAAGATATTGGTCATACATTAACAAATATTTGTGATGTTAGATGAAAGGACTGGGATGATAAAGTCTCTATTGTACTTTGGGCATATAGAACTACCTATAAGAGGTTAAATAAGGCCACACCCTTTCAGTTGGTGTTTGGCACTGAGGTTATGTTTCCTGTTGAGTTTATGTTTCCTTCTCTACATATTGCATGCATAGATAGCCTAGATGATGAACAAGCAGTGGAAGAGCACATATGTAAGTTAATGTAGTTGGATGAATGGTGTGTCATTACTCGATGGAGTCAAAAGATAGAAAAAAAGACAGAAAGCATGGCATGATAGGCATATCAAGAACAAAGAGTTTGAGGTGGGAAAGATGGTACTTTTGTATGATTCAAAGTTTGTGCACCCACCCTGGGAAGCTGAAAGTTCATTGGTTGGGACCATTTGTAGTAACAAAAATATTAGAATCAGCTTTCCAGTTATAAGTGTTGGATGGCACTTTATTTCCCGATTACTTCAATAGGAATAGGTTGAAGCCCTACTATAAATAAGTCTTCTTGGTGTTTGTAATAAGGTAGTATTGCCATTAGATTAGATTTTCTTTAATGCATTTCCTTTATATGTGTTTCCTTTCATCATTGTTATGCTTTGTTAAATTAGTTTTGTGTTTTTTTGTAATAGGTGTGTTTGCGCACCTATAGCTGATTACTATCTATATGAGTTCATGCACAGAGGACCATGCATACATTTAGTGTGGGGTAGAAGGAAATCAAGAGAGCACGGGAGAGAGTTGAGATTTACAAAGGCCTAAGTACTAGGAACATGCGTGTTCGTGGTGATAATGGTTGAAGAATGATGGTAAGATGAGGTTTCATAAGAAGAATGGTGATAATAAGGACGATGCCAAAGGAAAATCCATGTATAGTGAGTGAGTGTGTAATTGTAACATGAGGTAGGAAGTGGCATGGATAACTACTTGGTATAAGGTGCATAGGTTGATGTACTTTGGTGCATGGAGTGCGTGAAAGGAGGTCTCAGATTAGAGTAGTTTGCACGCCAAAGGTTACATGGATTTTGCAATGAACGTGTTCATGAGAACTATGGAAAAGGTGGGAAAAGCAAAAAAGAATTTAATGTAGGTGTACATTGGTAGTTGGAAAGAAGAAATTAATGCGGGTAAAAATTAAAACACTATAAATTGGGCATTAGGGTAAAATAATTTTACCTTACCTTGCGTGAAATTTGTGAAGAGCTATTGTGTGACCTAGGGAAAACTTTGATGATCAAGAAAGAAATCAATTGCAAAGTTGAAGGGTTTCAAACTAGAAGGTGAAAGATGACACATGGACAAGAGGAGTGTGAGTTCCAGTGGGTAGAATCTTGTAGGTTGAGATGGTGTGGTGATATTTCAAAGGAATCATGACTTCTCCAACTAGGGTTTCAAAAATTAGGCACAAATTACAAAGTTTGATTGGGGAAGTGTATCGGTGTTGCATCTAAGGTCTGTAATGAGGAGTGTAGAGAAAGGGAGAGGTAAAATTTTGGACACTACAAAACTAAAATGGCACCAAAGAAAGTAGTAACCACGTCACCAAAAAAGAGAGGAAAGGGAAAAGACAAATCGACCCCCATAGTAGATGTTCAAGAGGAATGGTACTCAAAATGCAAGTACCCAGATGGAGTGTTAATGGGAAAAGAGTGGGCATACCATGTTAGGAGCATGAAAGTTAGTGACTATAACCATCAATAGACCTAACCACATGCGACATGAAACAGATCTTGCTTAGTCGATAGAGGAAAGAACCTTTATGATAAACCAATACATGATGACAAGGTGAAGAGGGTGTTGGAGAGGGTTGGACTATTACAGCTATATGAGCTTCATTATTCGGGAATCCTGAGAGGTTATATCAATGGTTAATGTCACACGTGCATGAGGACTATTTCTATTTTTAGGCATAAGGATGCTGCATCACCATGCATTTGATTGAGAAGTATACTGGACTAATCAATATTGGTAACTCCTTTGATGATGACCTAGCTAATGATGTCAGGTGAAGAAAGTGGCAATGGAGTTTGAGTACAAGAAGGGTGGGTGCGCATTTGATATTGTAAAGTTGAATGATCTTGTCATGAAGATGGCCATGCTTTCTCACAAAGCTAAGTGGGTAGGAGAGATGGACACAGGTGAATAAAATATGGTTGTATATATGCAAGAAAATATCAGAAGGAACCATATACAATATTTCTTCCTTTATAACAAAAGATATTATTGATGCTACACGTGATGGTGATAAGATCATGTTTGGGAATATCTTGTTGGTAATAGTGTTTTCAGAGATTGGGGTACTTGATGGGCCTAAAGATAAGATATGGGAGTATCTGTAGAAGATCCCTCCCCTACAAAATGATTTTCTAAGTATACATGCTACACACGGTGACACCAACATACAAGGCACGTGTGGAAAAATGGTATAAATGGATGCACGATGCATTTGGTGGGCTTTGAGTGGATAACTCTAAATAGTTTCCTTCTCTTATGGATGGAGTTTCTTAATTTTTTCATTTATCAACAATTTTTATTGGGAGGTTTACATTAACTGATGGAACTAAAATCCATGGTGCAAACTCTCATTTTCTTTCATAGTGTAATACTTTCAAAGTGTTGTGAATAGGTTCAAGGAGGTGTAGAAAGTTAAGATATGATTTAAGTGAAGTGGATAAGGAGCACCATGAGATGCTTCAAACACTTTTCTACCCCAAGAAGTGCACTTATGAAGAGAAGTATGTTTCAGAAATCATACATTTGATGAAACCAGTGACATTACCAATAGCTTCAGTTGATGCAGCTAGAATATATATTTATCTAAGGCCTCAATTTGTTGATGGAGTCATTCATGGAGGATGATGTAAGTATTCTTGAGGAGCCCTCTATGTAAAATAAGGTCAAACCAAAGAAATGAGGGTGCGAAGAGACTCCTTATGTCAGTAAAACTAAAGGAGTAAGAAAGATAAAACTCTAGTTTCAAGTGCACCCAACATGAAAAACTTCAGAATGGAAGGAGATAGGTGAAAACACCTATGTCAGGAGGCATCCTATTAGAAGAAGGTATCTCAGTGTAGAAGAAATTGAAGATATTCCCTAGCTCATACTTTGAGGAGACGGGGAACCAGAAGGAAGAAGAAGGAGCTAAAAGAGAGGAAAAGCCCGTTAAGAAGTTGAGTCCACAAATTAATACTGTCAAAGAATCAAATGAAGAAGGCTAGAATGAGCACTTAGAGGATGCACATGACAATGGATGTAGATGAAGAGGTGTCGGCATGACCATCACACATGTTATAAAGGAAAACCCAAACCCAATAAGATCATGAGATAGGTACACTCCCAACTTGAACTAGAGCAAAGTAGAGAAAGAGGTCGTAGAGATTATAGAATACTTGGTAGAGCATGAGGTTACACGTAATGCAAAGGAATAAAAAAATGAAGAAGAGGGAGGGATCGTGGGTGGAGAATCATGCCTTGTTGTAGGTTTCCCCAAGGGTGCTCATGGAAAGAGATAAACATACATCCCCAAGGACCTATAATGCAATATGTGGAGGATCCTAATGAAGGTTTTGTGCGAGGGTATCAAAACATGATACCTATGGATCAAATATTTTTTTGGTCATCATTTGATGAGAGAAGGGTGTGCTATCACACACAAGAAATATGTTGTCTTGGGATTTTGAGTCACACATTAAGGAGCCAAAATTTGAAGTGAGTGCCCATTGTTACTGGATACTCGTGAATCAGCAATTTCAAGAGAAATGTATCTAGTAGTAGATTCTCAACAATTAACAGATGAACAAGTATGTAATGTGCTTAATAAGCTATCGGTGGAGGTGGGTTCCAAATTTTTGACAAGAACAATAATATAAAGTTTATGCAGAGAGAGCTGGAGGAGAAAATAAGGATATAATAGAGAGGGACAAGTAGATAAAAGAGAAGAAAAGATTATTGCATAGTTGAAATAGGAGCTAAGGGATAAGAAAGGAAGGATGTGTGTGGCTTATAAAAAGGTCCAAACACATAGTTGATGTAATCTTATTAGTGTTCCCAGATATGGTCCCTCCTAATACAACCAAATATGAGACTTATTTCCATTGTTTGGAATATTTAACGCGTGTAATCAAAACTCAATAGACACCCCTTTCATTAGAATATGTAGAAGAGGTTATGATGTGGAAAAGGCAAGAATAAAAAGAACAAATTGAAGCCACCATAACAGAATATAGTGAATTGATGGAATCATTGAAGGAAGTTGCTCACATGGTAGAGGTCGTATATGAAAATTGCGAGGATAGGGACCATGTGGTGGGACTGCTTGTTGCGAAAGATGAAGTAGATCTCAAGGAGTTATAGGCCAAAAACAAGGGGAACAGGAAATGATAGAGAATATTGGCTGAAGTTGAACAAAAGAGGGAAGCAATTGATTCTTTAAGGGCCTTAATTAAAAATAAGTTGAAATAAATCTACCCTCAGGTCATGCACAAGATGGATGTGCTAACAGATATGGGAAAACAATTGGAGACTTTGGTGGACACACTAAAAGCTAAGGTGAGGAAATAACTTTTGAAGAATTCACTGCTATTATAGGGGACATCTTTATTTAAGCACGCAGTGAATTAGAAGGGTGGAAAAATTGGAAGCATTAGTGAATTAGGAGGTCCCCCTCCTTTTTCACAGTAGCACTTAGATTATTTCATTCTTTGGCGTAATAAAAACAAATATTCTTTCATTATTCTATTCTTGGAGGATTTTTTATCATTATTTGGGTGAAAAAATAGAGTGTTTCTGAGGATGGACAACATGCCTAGTGTGGGGTAATGTGAATCCCTAGAAAATGGCTAAGTATTAAAGCCCACCCGTCCACACACAAGACTGTAAGGAAACACACGTGAGGAGAGAATGAGGTGAGCGTGTTGGATGTCAATGTTTCAATCGCAAGAGATAGAAAAGGGAACTCGAGGATTAATTTAGGAGAGTCTAGGACATGATGCTAAAAATAGATGTGGAGTGAGTGACACGCGAGAGAATATTACCTTCTAGAAGAGCTCATTTTTCAAAGGAGGAACTAACATTTCGAGAAAAAGCATGAGATCTAATAATAGGGTTAGAACTAAAGTTAACTATAGATGATCTATTATTAGATAAGGATTGCATGCTTCTATAGATATTTTATATCAGTGCATGGATATTATTAGTATGCAAATTATTTTGAGGATGCATAGGCGGTGAAGGGAACGTTCCCCACCCCTATATATGTATTTATTTGCATGGTTTAGAGACACAAATTTTTATAACAGAGCTATGTTGCTGATATATTTGCGCATGACTTCATGATAATGCTTTATGATGTAATCCAAATATTTTGATTTGATACATTAATATGATGGATTATTGTGTTTGGATATTAGTTGTTGATGTTTCATTATTGGTAACTATATGTTGAATCAGATCTTAGTGGTTATGTGAATTGTATGTTTACTTAATTATGTGTGTTTCCAGATTGAGTTAATGGATCTAGCTATTATGATTATGGAATATATGTTCATATGTGCTAACTCCTTGTGAAATTTGACATAAAAGAGGGATATGATACCCTTGCATGCTTTGGGTGAGCGCTAAAATCTATATGAGGTACCAATGCACCTTGGGATATGAATGGTAAAATAAAAGACTAAAATTATTAGTGTAGTTAAGTGATTTTTTGATTCAACTCACAAAAATTAGTTTGGGTGATATTCATAGGAAGTTTAGTTAGAGCAACATCCTTGTTAATATGAGTACATCCACCTATATATTTGTATGTTGCATATTGAATAATTAATGAATTAGTCTTTGTGTAAATATTCTATTACCGTATCAAGAGGTATATGAATTATTGTGTGTAACTAACACTCTATATAGGTGTACTTGGAGTAGGAATAGAAAATGTGGAAGAAGGACTAGGCATGATACGAGAATGAGCCTCAAAAGGGATATATTGAATGGTAACAACCTATTGATTATGAATGAGCTTGATATAATGGTGAACAACCGAGAGATATCTCGTAAGAGCATGTAACCAAGGAAAGCATAGACATAATGTACTAGAGCTAAGAGAACTAACAAACAAGAATGAAATCAGAGTGGTAACATTAATAACATTAATAGGTAATATGATACAATGAAAATGAGGATCATAATCATATGTAAGTTTCCCAACAAAGATACCTAGGGATTGAAGAAATGAATAGAAACACACATTATATTTTTTGTGTGGATAAACCAATACACCATGTATAGGTACTTGATGAATAAAAAGAATAAAAAAATGTATTAGAAATAAGCATGACATCTATATCAAAGTTAAAAAAGTTAATGCATGGTGTATGAGGCATTATGTGAGTAATAGTACCAATCATAGGATCCAAGGGTTAATTGTAAGAGGGTGGCAGTGGTATGACATGATAAGCATTATATACTTTGGAAGTAATTGTATCATCACTTGTATACTTAGGGATGTAGACACAAAAGCATGTATTACTATTTACATTATGCCTCTAAGTATGTCATTATATACATGATTCATAAGCAAGAAAACTAGGCATTAACAACACTTGTTTTGCTTTTACATTACTTTATCCTTTTCATAATTTTATTATTTACTTTTCTAAAATGACCACTTTACTTATGGACATTAGAAAACATGTGACCCAAATCTGTATTTTTCATTATATCCTTTGAGCATCGCGGATAATACCACCCATTTGGGATAAGAATGCCCAAGCATTACTGTCCCCTTTGGGAACTTCTATCCTTTTCCATCCTTTTCTCAAATTTGAAATTCCACATCATTTTTATCTTTTCTAAATGATTACCTATCACTTTGGTCGTATTCCTTGTTTTTAATGGAAAAATAAAAATAAGGGAATCATACATGAATTAATATTAGTAGGGGCTAGGAAATTTTGGCTATTACTTCTTATCTATTATTTGGTCAAAGAGCAATATTCAAGGAATGCACTTGGGCTGCATTATTCACTACATAAGAGGGGTTATTTATTATTCCATCTCACACATTCATCTTGAGGGAAAAGTAGTTGTATCCCATTATCTTGGTGCAAATGGAACAAGGGAAACCTAGCTTCAAGGGACATGATTTAATCACACACACACACACACACACACACACACACACACACACACACACACACACACACACACACACACACACACACACACACACACACACACACACACACACTAGAACTACATATTATGAAATGTAATGAAGTGCTCAATGAAAATCACATTGGGGTGACCACCGAGGTTAGTCTAACTCAAGAATATGAATTATTTATTTCATCTAATGTTTTCTTCATCCTTGTACAAGAAGTTAGGATTTATTTTTAGGTTCATGTGTGACAAAATAACCCTAACACAAATTTAATCGAGAAAGAGTGAAAGGAAGATGAAAAGTTCACACCCTAAAAAGATTAGAAGTAGAGAATTTTCGAGGATACTAGCACCCAATTTGGACACTATTGCTCGAGAAATCTTTTCTTCCATTATGAATTTTTATCTAAAGAAATTTCATATTACAATCTTCTAGAAAAAACTTACTCGGTCCAAATCCAACATGTTCCACTTAGTTTATAGCCTGCAATCACCCGGATCTTTGAATACAAGCTAACTCACTCTTATCTCACCATTGCTCACACTTTCTTGTCTCTTATACGATAGATATCACTTGTTAATATTTTTTTTTTTTATCTCATTCCTTTGATTAATATTTAATTTTATTAAATCATTTGGTGAACCCACTTATTCATCAAACCATTGATTTTTGTAAGATCCCTCATTTTTTTCTTCATCATATCCCTAAACCTATTACATACGAAGGTTTATTTATTTTATTGTGGATTTAAATATCTTTCATTTGTCATTCCAATTCTCGGTATCATTATTAATATCTATCTATATTTCCCACATATCCTAGATATCATAGACCCCATGCATTTTCTTTACACACAAAATCTTGAGTCTATTGTTCATTCCCAAATAATTGTTGACAATGCTCCTCCATTATATATTCAAGTTCAAATTTGTAATGTGCTTATTAAGTGTGATTTAATTGATAATGGATATGGTTTTAATATAGGTAAAATTTCCTTCCTCCGTCAAATAATAATTTATGTTTCCGATCTAACTCCATCTACTCTATGTATCTGGATTTGATAACACACCTAAGCAAGAGTTGAGAGAAATCATTTTACCCATTACTTATCTGAAATTTACCTCTTAATGTTATATTTCATGTTATTCCTAATAATATCAATTATAATATCCTTTTACGTTGTCCTTAGTTACTCCTATGCATGCAACTCTTTATATCCATCCCCTTTCCAAAAATTCTTCCATGGATAATGCTATGATAAATTCTATACCTCATGTTGCTTTACTCTTTGTGATATCCCTCACATACATGATAATGAATTTACTACTTACATTTCACATCATTCTTCTCCTCCGATAGACTATAGCACTACTATTTTACTTATGAACTTTCTATTATTACCCATTAAACTCCTCCCAATATGTCTCATTATCACCAATATGATATTCAATCCATACTACATATTTTTACTCATTTACCTATATCTATAACTTTATCCCCTATGATGGTTGATACATATATGATACCTAAGATGTTGGGAGACACTCTTATCCCCTTTATAATGTCATCATGAATACAAATTTCAAATATACTACTTAGAATAAATATCGATGTAATTCTAATGATAATACGATTACCGATTATAATGCTACATCACTCTCCCCACCTTCCTCATCACAAGTTAGAACATAGTGTGCTAATTTGATAATGATTCTTAATGCTCTCACTTTCCAATATTCTATGCATGAATCATATACTATGGCTACACCTCATCTTGTTACATCCATAGGGGAAATCAATTCCCCTCTTTCCACATTTATGTCTATGATCATAGGGGATACTACATATAACTTTAATGCTTCCAATCTTCCCAAATTACACCTATTACTTATGATGATTCTTGTGTCTCTCCCTCCATTATTTGCAGTTGATACTGATGAGCCTCCTAGCACTACATATGTTACACATCTCTTAACTCACACATTGATCCTTATGTTTGCACTTACTTTTTCCACTATTTCCAACAAGCCTAATGTTCCACCTATTCTAGTTTCTCCTACTGGACACACTCTTATTGTTTATATATTTTCACTTACTACTCATGCGGTTGGAATATTAGACTTTGTACTTTTTTCCCTCACTTTGTTGACATTGTTCTATAGTAGCTCTTGTGTTACCCTTACTACCCGATGACACACTCTTGTTCTAGGTTCAAACACAACTATTGATGGCATACTTACTTACATGGACCTCAATTTCACACATACACTAGGGAAATATTTTCCCACTCTCCTAGTTATTATATTTTATATTCTAATAATTTTAAAACATTCAAATATTTAAAAATTCAAAAATACTAGCTTAGATCTTGATTAGATATATTCTTGCTTGCTTATATTATTTTATGTTGCACATTTCTTACCATGTTACTTTGATTCGTAGTATGCTCTATCCTTTTTCCATACACACATGCACATTCACATGGTACTCTTGAGGTGAATGTATGATACTTACAAGTTATCACATGATGTATGATGTTTAGCATTGTTCTTTACCAATCCCATTGCGGCTCTTGGGGGCATCTACCTTTGCAATTTTTATATATTCAGGTTCTATCATTGTAATATATAATACTTTTATTCCTATTTTCCAGCTATATACATTGTGACATACTATTAAATTTTATAACATGCTAATAGGTGCTTCATGTGTAGCATTTCTCTTACATGCCTACTTCTAATCATGGTTATTTGATTTGGTTATGTATTATTTCCTTTGTTTGTTCCTTATTTCATAGTATTTGTGGGATTTTTACTATGATTTATTATGGATTTAATTCTATAGTATTTAAGTATTCGAGTGTCTTGTGACATCATGAGTGGTTTCCCATTTATTCAACCATCTACTTGATGTGTATGTTTCCATGTTAATACATGTTTTGACTAGTTTCTATTACATCATGCCATGCTTGTTTGTGAGTAAAATAATTTTTCTATCCTTTCCCATTATTTTTCATGTGTCATGGTAGTTACCATTGTTAGATATTTCATGCACTGAGAAGGGGGGGTTGAATCGATTTTTGATTAAAACTTACAATCAATTTCCTTTTTCTTTCCTATATCTATTGTTGTTAACTATCATTGATTGTTATAAGCATGCAATATTAATCATGAGACTATAAGAATGAGAAGCATACACACACATTCACATGAGGAGACTAGATATAATGTGGGAAACCCTTTCGAAAAAAAAAACCATTGAAACTGTTGCTTATATTACACAAAGCAAGGACTCATAAGAATATAACACATCTTACAAGATTTTTCAGTGAGACACCAATCCCACAAATATCTCAAACCCCTACACCTCTATTGATATTACACACAAAAAGGACTCAAGTGAATATAGCTCATCAAAAGATATTTTTGTAGTAAGGTACCAACCTCACAAGGAACACCAATCCCTAATTTAATCAACTACAACTCGATATTCTGCGAGCACCCACCTACAAAGAGGCTACAACCCCTAATATTGATAAGCTACAACTTATACTTATGTTCAATTTTTTTATCTTATAGATTCCATTTTGCACATATAACAAATTATGATCACCTTGTTGTTTCACTCTTTTACAATCACTCTTCACAGTTAGATGTGCAATATTTTCTTTACCTCTTTTCTGGTCTCTCCAACGTATCAAATTTTCTTCTTTTCTCTACTCATTAGTTCTTCATTTGATAGTTTTGTCTCCTTCTGCACATAACTCTTCTCTTTCTCTTTATATGGTATCCTTATTATTCTATCATGTATACTTTCTTCTTCTTTACAATAACTATGTACTCGGCTCCTTGTTCTTCTCCTCGGAAAATTCGCATCATCACGCAAATTACCTCTTCTTTCTTTGGCTTGACTGCACTTCTCTCTCTTTTCAGATCTTCAACTCTTCATTTCTTCATCTCATGAGAGTGCTTTTTCTACATCTATCAGTTTTTAATGCATCTGATCAAACTTTCAGACTTTTGCTCTCATTTCTGCATTACTCCTTCCGCCTCTCTCTTCCTCTTTTTCTCCTTTAACTTGAATGCATCATTTTTCCCTTGAGGATCTTCTCTCCTATCGCTCCTTTAGTTATATTTTCTTGTTTCAACCTTGAGGAAAACTAGAAATGGCATATAATTTCCTTGATATAACCAATTGACCCCATTCACACTTCCTTTTGCATGTCGTGCAATCTCTCTTGCCTAGTCACTTGAAAATATGGTGCATTAAATGCATGCCACTATCTCAAGATTTTTCTTTTCTATATTTGGCTTGATTACACCTTCTTTTATGTATATTCTAGAAATTATTTATGAGCTAACTCCTAAAAATAGATTTCTTATATTTTTAGGATTTCCTCGTGATCTGGAATAGATGAGCTCCTTTCTTCTCCAATATTTTATTTTTCCTTGAAATCAGAAACTTCATGGAGAGTGTAACTAAAATACTTTGAAGTCAACAAGCATTAAATTTTAGCAGTTGGAATAGTGGAATTCATCGTTCAATTTGAGTTCTAGTTTTACACACGTACCGCACTCTTGAGACAATTGAATCACCCTTGATTTACATGTAAAATCTTACTTCTTCTAATTTAAACTCTATCTGATTGTCCTTGATTCATCTCCAATTCATATTTTCTCAATTCACGGCTTCTCTTAGCTTCTTGGACCTTTTCCCTTGTATTATGGCTCTTTTCTTTGTTCTGTGACATTTCTCCTTCTTCCTGGTGGAATTTCTCCTTACTTGGTAGCTTTCTAGTTATCTTTGACTCTTCTATGCTTTTCACACTCCCCGTAATGTCTCGTAGATATACTCCTTGTCCTTAATCTTTCCATGGATTGTTTCATGTATGTGGATCTCACTGCATACCAATGACTTTGTTTCACATCTATAACTCCATCCTTTCGTATATGGATTTTTCATTTCCGCAACTTTCTTCCTTAGCGAATTTTCTTATTATGTGCAAATTTTCCCTTATGTGTGGCTTCCTCCTATCTTCCTTACTCTGTGGCTTCTTCTTTTCCTATCCTAGATTTCACAACTTATCTCCATGTTCATGACTCTTCCCTCACACCCGTAATTTCACCTTTCTCTTATACAACTTCTCATGTCTTACGCGGTTATCTTTGAACTTCAGCAACTTTCTCCTTCTTCTATCTACACTTGTCCTTTGGCTCATTTTTCTTTGGTGGCTTCATTCCTTTACCCGCGGCCTTCACATACCTTCTGCGGATCCTTTTGGATTTTTGCATTCTTCTATAAGTCTTCGGCAATTATTCTTTGAGTTTCACGGTTAAGTCCTCATGCCCGCAGGGCTTGCCTCTTTACTTGAAACTTTTCGTTTGGCATTCAACTCTTCTACTTGAACTCTTATAGACTTCGGTGTCTATATTTTTCCTCTACAAATATATCTAATATTCAATAGATGTATCTTATCTTAAGCGGATATCCTCATCTCCGCGGTGTGCACAAACATTTATTAAGTCCATCGAACTCATCCTTAGTCACCCTAGAGCCTTATCCACTTGAGCATGCAGTGTCACTTTCTTGAGGCTATTATATCCATGAAATCACTTGGTGAAACCTTTAATATTCTCTACATGCATTCCTAAGTTTCTTTCTCTTTATCCGACACTACCAATCAACCTTCATCTCTATTATTTTCTCAATTTACTAATTAACCCTTTTACCATCAATGCACTTGACATTAATTAAAACACATATGACACATGACAAAGTTCCAACAACCATGTGAATTCCCTATCCCACTTACAATATTTATATTTCAAATGTGCACATTAGTTTTATCTTTCCTAGTTTGGGCCTCGCTCGCTTTCGTTCATCTCACGCACCCTAAACAAGTGGGGGAAATCATTGGGTGATTATTTCACCCTCTTAGTAGTCTAGAGACTAGAAACATATTATTATAAAGAAAAATCAGAATAACAAATATTATAAAATAGGTTCAGAATCATAATTAGGCCAAAATCATAGTAGGGATAGAAGCACCCAACAAAGACATGAATGGTAGGAACTATTGTCCCACCTGGGTGGTTTTTTCCTCGAGGAAGAAATAAGTATAGTATATGATCAAAAAATATATAGGAACAAGTTTCTCAAAAATATAGAAACATATACTTTGTTATAAGTTACTTTTAGGTACAAAGAGAATAAAATCAGTGGTAAGTTACATACTTTGAGTAAGGGAACTAATTACTTTGTTTTATTGGGATTAAATAAGGAATGACATCTAGGGAATATGCATGATAATGATGTGTCATCTATGACCAATTTCTATTGGGTTTGTGACCATTTGCGGTGGGAATTATCCGTAAGGAAGTGGTAATAGTTGGAGGAAAATCCAATAGCTCTCAAATACTCTTCCCTTGGCAATAAGACACATAAATCCTGCATTTGGAAATAAGATGCTTAAATCTTCATGCTCTTCCAACCATATGCAAGGTAGGAAACATAAAGGAAAAATTTTATCTCCTCTCTCATGAAATTCAAGTGTATTCCATCCTTGACTCATTTTTTTAATCATGTATTTCTATTTTCACATTTATTAAGTTAATGTTCAATTTCATTTATCATGAGGATTGACTACACTTATCTTATTTTATAGGTCCGAACTTACTCTGAAAAAAGGAAAAACACAAATGGAAAAAGGAGCAATCTTAAGTAGAAAGACCATTAGGAAAATTCAATAGTCAGGAGAAAATGTAGGCATCATTTCTACTATACACGCAAGGTCACCCTATTGAAGAAATAATTTTTGATGTTGCAAATCATGTGTTTCCACCAATGGTCACATGGCCAAGCCCTCCTTATTATGTATGGGTAGGATATCATTATTTAACATAAACTATCCTACTTATATGGGGTGGCTAATAGGTCAGGGATCACATAAGAACACTTTCACCGAGCCTATGGAAAAGTGCTTGTATGGAGTATAAGGGAGGAATTTGCAATGATGAAGCATAAAGGAGAGTTGGGGAAATTAGAAAAGAGATGGTTATTGTTATGAGTAGGCACTAGCAAAGTTCACACACAATAAAAAAATTAGGTCCACATTCATAGAAGAAAAAACAATGTAATCAATTAGCAAGACTAACAAACTAGAGACACACGATTCTTTATATTCATCAATCAAGGACACAAAAATCCTTCTAAGTTACTCAAGATCATTATTCTTGTAAAGTTACAAAATAGAGAAAAGTATAAGAAAATGAAATGGAATAAATCAAGCTCTTACTTATTTTATGGTGGTGATAAAAATGTCAAAAATTACAACAATCCACAATTGTTACGGGAAAACTAAATTTCTAGCCTCTTTGGAATGGAGAAGCCATTGCAATTTATAACATTGTGAATTTTCCTCTCATATACCCCGATATATCAAGTTTCTATTACACTTGTGGCCTTTCATCTTCCTAGTGATCCATAGGGATCCAAAATGACTCTACTTCATCAGATCAGTCAACACGAAGAAGGAAAAATTACACATGGAGGTTCTGTCTTTATAGTAACATGACCACCACTCTATATAGAGTGGTGGTTACAAAACCTCCACCCAAAAATGGCGGTGGTCCTAAGACCGCCGGTCTGCATTGGGCGGCGGTCCTGGATCTTTCGAAAAAAAATAAAAATATGAAATGAAAAGCCTCAAAATTTGAAAGGTTGTCCATGTCTCTTCTCCTCCATGACCTTTCCCATTCTCCAGTGCATAGGAGGACATGAGAAAGGCTATAAATACATGTTTTTAGAAGAGAATAAGATCATCGAAGCATGAAATCAAGTGAGAAAGAATTTCTTAGTGCTTTGGAATTGTATTTTGTAGAAGAAATGAGTGTTGAGATAGAGAAAACAAGTAATTGGGAGGAAGTGTGAGATATTATCTACTTCTCTTTCATACTTATTGTAAATTATGTACTTATTGTTTTGAATTGGCCAATAAAAGTGGGAAGAAAGAGCAATTTCCCTTCTTGACTAGTTTTTCCTCCTCTAGAGGTTTCCAAGATAAAATTTGTTGGTGTTTATGAGTTTATATTCTTTCCTTTCCTGCAATTGTGGATTCTAAGCATAAGAAAAATTCATTCACTAGCTATCTCTAAAGTAAAGAAATAACTCCAAGAACTACTAGACCAAGGGGTGATACGTCTAAGCACCTCACCATGCAGTTCACCTATTGTGATGGTGCCAAAGAAGGATGGTTCTTGGAGAATGTGCATCGACTACCGCACTTTGAACAAGATCACCATAAAGAATAGATATCCACTTCCCCACATAGATGATCTCTTGGACCAACTTCAGCATGCCAAATTCTTCACGAAGTTGGATCTCAAGTCCGGTTATCACCAAGTCAGAATGAAGGAGGAGGATATATGGAAGACTACCTTCAAAACAAAACAAGGTTTGTATGAATGGTTAGTACTTCCTTTTAGGTTATGCAATGCACCCGATACATTTATGATATTGATGAATGATGTATTGTGGGATTTCATACATTCATGTGTCATTATATATATAGATGATATATTGATTTTTAGTGCCACATGGGAAGAACATCTAACTCATTTACAACAAGTCTTGCAAGTTCTCAGGGAGAAATAACTGCTTTGTAATATGAATAAATTTGAAATTTCCAAACATTCACTTATCTATCTTGGGCATGTGGTTGGAGGAGGAGAGCTATAAGTGGATCCAAAGAAGGTGGAAGCCATCACTAATTAGCCAACACCAATAGGAGCCACATAGACTAGGAGTTTTGTGGGAGCAATACAGTACATGTGGAAGTTCATTCTGGGCTTCTCCACATTGCAACACCTCTACATACAGTGGCCACAAAGAGTAAGGGTTTGGACTGGGGTAAGGAACAAGACAAATCCTTTGAGTTATTGAAATACAAGATTAGTCATGCTCCAATACTTTCTCTTCCTAATTTGCAGCAGCCTTTTGAAGTAGAGACAAATGTCAGTGATTATGCTATGGGTGCAGTGTTGCTTCAAGGAGGTAAACTCGTATGCTATCATTCTAAAACTTTCACTTCAACAGTTAAAGGATATTCAGTATATGATAAGGAAATGTATGCACTAGTTCAGGAATTAAAAAATGGAAGCATTATTTGTTGGGTAAAGAAACTATTGTGCACACTGACCACAAACCTCTCCAGTATTTGTAAACACAATCTAAATTATAGTAGGCAAGGCACTACAAATGGATGGGGTTCCTTCAACAGTTCCATCTGGTGATCAAATATAAGAAGGGTAGTACAAACTTGGTGGTAGACATGTTGTCTAGGCCGATCACATAAGAGAATTTCTCCTGTTTGGCCATTATCTCTCATATCGATCCCTTCACGAAGGAAGCTTACGGAGAGGCATATGCCCAGGATAGAGACTTTGGGGTGACATTTCAGTAGTTACAGTCCCAAGGGACTAAAAGGATAGGGATTGAAGATTTTTATCTCAAGGACGGGTTGCTCTATCGATGGGGGAAGCTTTGCATTCCTAAAGAAGAAAGACTTCTATTGATGAGGGAAGCACATAACTCAAAAGTAGTGGGACATTTCGGGGTTGGTAAGACCCTATCCCACTTACAAAGGTATGTGTATTGGCCCAATATGTAAGAATAAGTACCAAAATTAATATGTGGATGTAAACTTTGTTGTACTAGCAAGCCTAAGACTAGGAAGGAGGGTTTGTATATGCCTTTATCAATACCTACTCATCCATGAGAGGAAATTTCTATGGATTTTGTAGGAGGATTACCTATGTCTAAACATGGCCATGATTATCTCTATGTTGTTGTTGATAGATTTAGTAAGATGTATATTCTTATCACATGTAAAAAGATAGTAAAATCACATGAGGCATCGGATATTTTATTTGCTAATGTATGGGTGCATATTGGTTTTCCAATGTCTATTGTTTCACAGATTCCAGGTTCTCGGGGAAGTTTTGGACTACGTTGTGGGACAAGATGGATACCAAGTTAGAGATGAGCACAAATTTCCATCCACAAACAAATGGATAGACAAAGGTAGTGAATAGGAATTTGGTACAGTTGATCAGAGGGTGTAACAACAAATACCCTAGGACTTGGGATGAGTCCTTAGCCTACATTCAACATTCCTATAGTAGGGGCAGTACACACATCCACTATAAAGTCACTGTTTGAAGTATGCTTGGGATATCTACCTACAAATCCACTAGACATAGCAGTTGGGTAGAAGGATGAGGAGGAGACATGAGACACAAGAGGTGACTAGAGAAAAAAAATTTATTGAGAGGATCCAAAAATCCATCTCAAAGTCAAAGAATAGCTAGAGAAATCTCAAGCCAAGTACAAAGCTAGGCATGATCAACATAGGAGGGAACATAAGCTTCATGTTGGAGATAGAGTTTGGATTTACTTGAGCAAGGAGAGACTAAAAGGTCAAACATGGAAGCTCAAGCCACTATGATATGGGCCCTTCACCATATTGGAGCAGGTTGGAGAAAATTCCTTTCGACTTGATTTACCATCATTTATGAGGATGTACTCTATAGTAAATTGTGAGAACTTGCACCTATATGAGCCATCCATGCTAGATGAAGATGAAGGACTACAGTTTCTACCTTCCATTGAGGATTGTGTCTTGGACTCATGAGGTGAATTGGAGGAGGATGTAGTGCTACATAGAAGGTCAGAGAGACTAGGAGAGGTCCGTAGGAGTCTTGGCAGATTGGACTAAAAGGAAAGACACCAAGGCAGGCCCGGTGGTACTCGAAGGAGCAAGTGAGGGAATTATTTCCTCATCTACTCCCCCACTAAGATTTTATGGGACCAAAAGCCTCCTAAGAAAGGGAGGTGTGATCCATAGGGATCAAAAATGACTCTACTTCATCAGATCAGTTAGCACGAAGAAGGAAAAATAATACATGGAGGTTCTGTCTTTATAGTAATAGGACCACCACTCGTGAAAAGTGGTGATTACATAACCACCACCCAACCAGGGAGGTAGTCCTAAGACCTCCATCTGCATTGGGTGGTGGTCCTAGCTCTTTCGAAAAAATAAAAATATGAAATGAACAACCTCAAAATTTGAAAGGTTATCCGTGTCTCTTCTCCTCCATGACCTTTCCCATTCTCCAATGCATGGGAGGACATGAGAAAGGCTATAAATACATGTTTGTAGAAGAGAATAAGATCATCGAAGCATGAAAGCAAGTGAGCAATAAGTTCTAGTGCTAGAATTATATTTTATAGAATAAAGGAGTGTTGAGACAAAGAAAATAAGTAATTGGGAGGAAGTGTGAGATATTATCTACTTCTCTTTCATACTTATTGTAAATTATGTACTTATTGTTTTGAATTGGCCAATAAAAGTGGGAAGAAAGAGCAATTTCCCTTCCCAACTAGTTTTCCTCCTCTAGAGGTTTCCAGGATAAAACTTGTTGGTGTTTATGAGTTTATATTCTTTCCTTTCCTGTAATTGTGGATTCTAAGCATAAGCAAAATTCATTCACTAGCTATCTTTGTCATTTTCTAATAGAAAGTAGAACAACAACGTTAATTTGTGATTCTATGGATAATTCCAAAGTTGAAGAGTTTACATTACCTAGGAAGTGATTAAATAAGTCCCATTTTTATAAATCAAAAGGGAATTTTACAATGCAACATTAGAGAGTCACTTAAGTGAAAAAGACAAAATTTCATGATTACATACAATGAGGAATTAGAAAGGGGGAGAGAAGAAAGAGAGAGGAAGAGAGAAGAAGAAGGGAGTTAATTATTGAAGATGAAGCCATTTATGATGGAGAGTTCCCACAATGAGCTCTTGTCCCTTAAATTCCTTACTAAACCGATCTACCATAGGTGCCACTTGATCTACTTCTAGAATGTGACCACAACTCAACACCTTGATCCATGTCTTTGGAACATCACCGATATCCTTGTAGTGGTTATACCATTATTTGTGATCTCTTACAATGTTTGAAATAGATCCTCTGATGTTGGCAAGGACCTAAGGTATCTTCATTGAAGGAGAGAGAGTCACCTGCCTCTTTCTTGACCAACTCCTGAAAGAAACAACACATTCTTCTAATGATGAATTATCGGTGAGTGGAGGGAACCCAAGTCTCTGAACATAGTTGCATACCTCATTCAAAATATTAAAAGGATTTTTTCTATTAGAGTCAAGTTTAGAAATGGAATATTTGAGCATTCCATATCTTGCATCCATGATGCAGATCCAAACTTGAGACAAATTTTCAATAGCTGATGTAAACACATTTTTACTCATGAGGGTTTGAAAATCAAGGGAGCTCGTCTCAGATACAAGTGGGAACACCTAATATAAGTGAATCTTCTCTTTTTCAATCTCCTCCCTTTCTTTCTTCACTTACGACAAAGTGGCAAGAATATACTTGATCAAAGAGAATACCTCGGAAATAATGTCTTTGCTTTCTCGATGATCTTATCAATCCATATCTCATTATCCTTCCCTTACATCATATAATTTTGTGGTTTCTTGATCACATCGGGGTAAGGATACTGATTGGATGAATGTATTCCACATGGAGTGAAGGTGTTGAATCAGGCTCCAAGAAAGGTTGGATGTAAGAAATGAGATTTATCACATCCTCCTCCAATTGCTCAATTGTTCATTTATATTATTCATTTCGATCAAGAAGGTAGGAAGATGATTCCTTAAACAAATGAGATTCACCATCATGAAAATATTGACCTAATGATATGCAGATAAACTCATAGTCTGATGGATTCATCTCTTCAATAGGATTTACATTCTTAGGCCTAGAATCTTCTACATATTAATTTCCCGAGGCACCTTCTTGAAGAAGTAATAAGTTATCTGGGATTTCTTCCTTCGCTTGGATTTCAATATTTTTTGATAGCTCCAAGGTCAGGTATGATAGCTTATTGTGTCATTCTTGGTTTGTTTTTTAATAATTCTTGAATCCATGAGAATGGATCTTTAGGAGTTGACATGATGTTGGTCACCGGAGAATTTTTTAGGAGCTTGATGTAGGATCACATCTTGTTCATTACGGGGAAGATCAGCCATTGGGGAAGAAATTATTGTATTGTCTTGAAGAGAAGGAGGTTGCGATGGATCAATTTTTCTTTACTCAAGAGGCTCTATGGGATCTATGGTGAACTTTACCTTCTTATGAATCTTCTTGGAATATGAGAACATTGTGGCGTCCTCTTCTCATTATCTTCGCCTTTTAAAACTCATATTTGATGGCTCTTTGTTTCACTTGCAATGTTTCACCACTTGAGGATTAACCACACCACTAGGTATTTGATTGAGTGTTTAAGAACACTATTATGCAAATGTCATCAAATGAAGCATGGATGGCTTGAATACCTAGATGACCTGACTAGTTCACTTTGATTCTATTCTAAGCAAGAGACGATGGATTCAAGACATGATGTTTTCAAATTTCCCAATGAGTTATGATGAACTCCTATAAAGGATTTTAATTTTGATGGGATTCTTGAATCTTTTCAAATTCTTTCCAACTAGACAATGTCCCTGACTTTAACCTGTTGCACCTCGATATACTCTGTCTTGATCCTTGACACAATTGTGACCAGAATGATGCTTCAAAATTCTCATGGAGGGTGGATTTTCTCGTTTGATTTGTGAGAAAACTTTAAAACCATGTGAGGATGGAAAAATTATCGAGATTAGTGAAAAAAGAGCCAACAAATTTCTACATTGAAAAACTAAAACTTTCTATTTTTTGCCGGTAGGACTCGAGTTGCTATTTTGGGAAATTTTTACTTTTAACTCAAATTTGGTCTTACTAATTTCCTAGCACACACAATTCACCTCCATTGATGATGTTTTACATTTTAGGAAATTTTTATTTCTATCAAGTTGTTTTTTTAACCTGTTATTTTGGGAAAATTGTATGTTTTTCCTTACTTGTCATTCCTCACTATTTTTGGATGTTCTGAGTGATAAAAGCTTGAAAGTTTGAGAGGTTAAATATTTTTATCATGTTGTTGTATATATAATATGATATTGTTAGTAACTAGTCAAAATGGTGTTATTTTGCAATGAAAACACTATTGTTGGATTCAACTTGCACCGTGATCTCGTGCTCCAATTTTCGTTGTGTTTCATCCGCTATAACTCTTGAAAATCAAAAAAGAAATTTTTGGGATGAAGGGTTTTATATTTAATTTTATATAAATCTAAGTAATCATATAGTTTACAGCAATGGAGATCAAAAACATTCCTAGGATGATGATCTTCTCACGTGAAAACCTTGGTGCAATCAGTTTTTTGGTTAGCAAGTTATGAGAAGCACTTCGTTTTAGTAGTCATGGATGGTCTGGAACGTGTTGGGAAGCATGGATGTTTTGGCATGATGTTTTTGAAGTTTTTTCAGGTTTAGATATGGTGGATGTATGAACAATTGAAAGGAGGTATCTTAAAATAAGTTTTCTTTATTTTCTTAACCTCCTAACTGCAGATTGATTGTGGGTGAGAGAAAGTGAGTATGGTTGAAAATAGGGTTTTATGGCTTGATATTGAGTGAAATTTTTTGGTACTCTATGTCCACTTTAGAAAAGGGAAAATAGAGACACAAAAATATGATTTGAGAAGGATTGTGCCACTTGTCATCATGTGGTGCGAGGAGATGGATATTGGAAAAACATGTCAGGCACATGGGGGATGAAAACTGTCATCTAAGGAACATCGAAGGGGCTGATTATAGGATAATTTTCATGTCCCCTTGGATAAAGGTATAATAAAATGTTATTTGAGAAATATTTTTCCACTTATCATGATTTGGTGTAGACTTGGGGAAATGGGCTTAGCCAGTTAAGCACTCCACCGAGCTAAGGAGGGTCGAATGGGGACTAGAGAGGAGGAGGGTTGAGCTTGGGTGAAATTTATGTCCCATATGTCCCCTTAGGAAAGGGACAAGAGGGACAAAAAAATTCACCATGGATCCAAAAGATAACATGTGGCACTTCAAAATTTGGCTAAGTATGAGAAGCACACCTTGCACTAAAGAGGACTTGAAGATACAATTCGTGGAGCTCTAGATGGTATTTTTATATGAAATTGGATATGATTTTGAATCCTAAGACCATTTCAAGATTAGTGGAATAGGTTTAAAACTTCAATTATTCTTACAACTATAAAAAAATTGATCATTTTCCTTCGAGACAACAAGGTGTGCTTGCAAAGATTGAGATGACTTGAAAAAAAATTAGGTTTTGTGAAAAATGTAATGATCATACCATGTAAAAAATTAATTAAGATTTACAATTCCTATTTTTTCCCTCATAAATCCTTACGGAGATTTCAAAATCATCTAGATAAGTTTAGGTTGATATTTTGACCACTTAGTCCTTACACCTGAAAATACACAATTTGTGCCTAAAATACCAAAACTTTTCTAAATATTCATAAATCACTTTTAACACCTTGGATCTCAAATACCACCTCTAGATGATTATGCACATTTGGAACATTCTCATAGGATGCACAACTTCCTTGAAATGGCAAAAATTGGCCTTTTTAGGCCTACTCGAGAACTAGTCTTCAGTTGCTCTTTATTGAATGGAATTGTTGACCTTGAAACATCACTTTAAAATTTTTACACATGATTGTTCTACATATTGGAAATACACTTAAAGGTTGGGATGAACATGATAAAAAACAATTTACATGCGAGAGGGGTTTTCAAACGAGGATTATGTTTTTATGACAATTTTTGTGAATTTTGCATACTACACATTTTGCATGACAACACACCCCTAGGATCGTTATTCTCTCTTATATTCCACGATACAAATTCTAGAGTATCCATTCAGCACAATGTTAAGTACAATATTCATTTAGAATGCTATCGATTCATAAATATTTTTGAATATCCACAAGGTACACTCTTCTTATTTATTTTATGCTACCAAATATTCATTTACCAACATAAAGTTATGATTTAGATTACGCTTATAAGTATGTCACTATATACATGATTCCTAAGCAAGAAAACTAGGCATTGATAATAATTGTTTTGCTTTTACATTGCTTTATCCTTTTTATATTTATATTATTTACTTTTTGGAATGATCACTTTACTTTTGGACATTGGAAAACATGCGACCCAGCTCTGTATTTTTTGTTATATCCTTTAAGCATATTAGAGAATACCTTCCATGTGGAACAAGAATTCTGGATGCTATTATCACCTTTTGGTGTTTTTTTTTCTTTTCTCTCCTTCTCTCAAATTTAAAATGCCACATCATTTATTATCTTTTCTAAATTACTACCTGTTATCCCAAAATTTGAGTTTTATGATAAAATATGGATAACCTATCATATTTTCATCCTTAAGGGTCTTTTAAGTTAATCCTTTTTCTAGAAAATCCAAAATTTCAAACCTAAAGGTTCATTTTATGTGTTTTTTCAGGATTTCGAGTTTATCATACATAAAAACACATGCTCGGTGTTTGATGTTTTATAAACCCCAAACCCCAAAACATTGTAGTTTTTGGGTTTTTAAACTTTCAAAGGATCATAACATTTATATATTTAAACATGTCGTATATTTGATGTTTTCCAAACCCAAAACTTGAAACACTTTGTTATTCAATTTTTTGAGGATCAAGTGTATCGTGACATGGGGGATCAACAACATGTCATTCATTTGGTGTTCTCGAATCTTAAAACCTGACACACCTACTGTATTAGGTTTTTGAGTGTATAAGACATCGAACATGTTAATGAAAAAACATGATTTTTGTTAACCAAACCGTGATCCCTAGAAAGCGTATAGGTCAAGTGTGTCGGGTTTTGGGGATACGACTACACTAAAACATGTCATGTAACATGCGGTCAACATTCTAATCCCCACGTCAATGTATTAATTTCCAAATTCAATTAGACCTCACATGTGTTAAACCAACATGTAATTAATGCGAGCCAATTATAAAAGGTAGTTTTTCACATCATTTTTACTGTATGAATTACAATTTGTTTACTATGGTAACTTGATTTCATCACTCCAAACTCCAATAAGAGTTTTATCCTTAATATTTCTAATTTTTATGAAATATATATTTTCCATATGATATTTTGGTAAGTTCTTCTGATCATGTTGGTTTTTGTTGAAAATTCACAAACTATCCTCTTATTTTGCCTCTTTTTCAATTTATAGTTTTGGGGCATTGTTTTTATTTTTCATACCATTTTTGTCCCCTTGAGTCTTCTAGGTGTGTTTTTCACCACTTTTTATATTTTTTGGGGGAATTCATATTTTCTAAAAAATAATTGAAGTCTTTAACTTTCTTAATGGCTTGAAAATACTGAAACTTCAAGTTGGGGTTTGCAACATGTTTATCAAGAAAAAACCCCGACTCAATGCTTCATATTTTCATGGATGATCAACATATATCATTCCCAATATTAATACTTTGGGATTCTTAATATTTTTACATGTTTTAATCCCCAATTTACTTGTGTCGATTTTGTAGGGTGATTGTTAAGTCCATGTTTCTAACAAGATTTCATAAATTTTTGAAGGTGCTTAACAATAGTTTTTCAATCCAACGTTTCCAAATTTAAGGAGTTCCAAATTGATATGATCCCCTAACTTGATTGTTTCATATTTATTAAGGTTTCACGCAAGAGAGGAAATATGTCAAGAGAAATTTATAATTTCATGGGTGTATTAGAGTCTCAAATTTGATTGTGGTGGACTCTTTGAGGGATTTCTTGGTGAAGTTTTTAGTTCTTGTCTTTACACCAATATCAAAATCAACCAAAGAAAAAGGAAACGCTGATTCATCCAAGGGTAAAGAAAAGGAAATTAAATATGAGTTCTAAGGGGTGTTTCCCCCTCTAATATTGACACCAATATCAACATTCAGGACATGGAGCTAGGCTACATTGACTTAGATGATTTTGGAGTTGATTGGGCGGTGCATCTAAGTCATAATGGATCAAGGTACATATGATAGTGGATTGGAATTAATTATAACCATTACCATATCAATGTAGTTCTTATAATTTTTGCTCATAGTGGCGATTCACTATGATGGTGATTGTAGGATAGCCAAAAACCAAGATGGGGAGGTAATTGTCAAACTGGATGTAGATTATTTTGATGAATTATTTGGGCAAATTGATTTTAATGAATATGCAGACATTGATATTGAAAAATACCAAAATGATTGTAATGACAACATTTCTTCTTGTATTCATTATTTGAATAAGAACTAATTAGATAATCCCAAGCCTATGGTTAGCTATTTTCCAATAATACTACCATGAAATGACTTCATCCCGAGAGGTTGATGATATCTTTAATTTACTCAAAGTAGGGTGGAAGGACTTCTCAAGATAAAATATTTCCAAGAATGGATGTACCAATTCCTATATGTTATAGATAAAAATCAGTAGTACATCATATGGGGAGGATTGATTAGTGATTCTCTACAAAAATATCTCGAAGGAAGTCCACACGAAAATAAAATTGTATATGATGTCTTACCTTGTATATGTCATAACAAGAATAAAAGTATACCTTGGTATGAATACATTGGATAAAGAAACTCAACAAGGGTGTATAATTTCTACCCTCACTTAACTCTTTAAGAGAGTTTGAAACATTTCAATATATTTAATGACACATTATTCTATAGTGTCACATGTAAGACATACAAGGACTTATCTAGGTTCCGATGTACAAACCTAGCTTGGAATGCACTATCACATTGGGGATGTGTTTTCCTATGATTTACAACCTTCACCTACATTCGGGTAGGATTATTTTAGGGATTTCCATATCTATTTCCTAGGTACCCAAGTGAAAAATGAATGTTAATGTAGTTAGTAAGACAATTATTGAATCTTCACAAGTTTTAACAGAAGCATGAGGCAATAATTAATTTACCTATCTTAAATGGTAAATATAATGTCTCATTCATCATTAAGGAAAATAATGTTTCCATAGAGTTGCAAGGAGTAACTCTTAAATCCTTCCATTCAAGGATTAGTTTTGATTATAAGGGATTTCTGAAAAGTCTTAGAACTATGCATTTTCATGTGCCCAACTCAAATACTTATGGATTTATTGTGGAGATGAGAGTGGCCATGAGGAAGAAGGATTATAGCCAAATGACTCTAGAAGAATCATGAAGGTTCAAAATTATAGATATTCTAGAAGACATAGTTAATGATGAGAGATGTCTTGGATCATATCTATAATAAAAGGAAAGTAGAAAGTTTGGGTTTCCCCCCAATTGATTGGTTGATCAAAGAAACAATATCTATCAATGAATGTGCTAGAAAAATATAACCCAAACTAACCACTAGATTTACTCATTAAAAATCCAACCTAAAGATGGAGGTTTTTCAAAGATAAATAAAATTACTTTGTCAGAAGTGGGTCCCTCCCAAGACCCCAAGGATAAAGGCAAGGCATCTTCAAAGGCGATCAAGATGAAACAAATTCAGCAGTGGACTAAAATATAATTCCTCTCCCACTTCTTCAACCACGAATTGTGAACATGCATTCTCCTTCACCTCATAAGGATAAATGGATACCAACAGGAACTATCATTGTATAAACCTCACCACTTTCCATTCCTCTCATCACCCATATTGTACCACTTATTACCCTAGCTCCACACATTTCACCTCGTCCCTCTTCCCCCTTGTATTACTTCTCCTCCTCCTTCTTCCATTCATCATGTTCCATCTCCTCCATCCTCTTTATTTATGTAGGCATCTACAACCCCTACATCATATTTTCTCATTTCCTCTCCTCTAATTTCATCCCCACATGTGTCACTCATGGCACAAGTAATTTCATCACTTTCCCTCTTTCCACATGAGTTAGTCTATTATTGGGATCTCCTTAAGTGTATTAACCCTCTCAATATTCCAATCCCATTCCTTCCTATGAGCTCTTCTCTCATTTTTTTATTTCTCCTCCATCCATTATTCCCTTAGATATTTTCTCTACCCCCTCCTCCCTTGATTTATACATCCACTACTTCCTCTAGTGTTATCCATATGAGAAAATATCCATAATAACAATTTATCCCTCCACCATTCCTTTTTGTCTCTCCAAAAAAACTCTTAAGAAGTTAAAGAAGATAGTTTCCCTAGAGGCTTTTGATTTCATCTCATTAAATCCAACTCCCTCTCACACAACGAAGAAATACAAAAATGATTTCTCACATCATGATTGATCAAGCTAGAGAAATATTTTTGATATTCATTCTGGTGTGAACAAGAACAAAGATGATATAACATCTTTTGATTCTCATATAACTAGGGTAGCATTGGGTAAAACTACTATAGAAGGAATAAAACAAGATTTGTAAGTGGACCTAGATAAATTTTTTATAAAACTTAAAAATACCAAAGCTATAAAGAATGAGCTCAAGGATAAATTCAACCAATGACTACTTTACTTCTCAAAATCACCCAACCAACCTCGATCACCACACTCATGAAAACTAGCTTTGATGCATCATATGCCACTACCATCAAGA
This sequence comes from Taxus wallichiana var. yunnanensis, assembly GCA_018340775.1. Lineage (NCBI taxonomy): Eukaryota > Viridiplantae > Streptophyta > Pinopsida > Cupressales > Taxaceae > Taxus > Taxus wallichiana. The sequence goes on along the minus strand of CM031244.1, from coordinate 745,238,471 downwards.
AGATAGGAAAATATGGAATTGAAATTAATGATTGGATTGAAAGAATTCTCGATGAAGGTAAATATATAATTGAACAAGTATTCAAAGTTCTTAATTTTATTGGGAATGGGAAGATAACAATAAAAAATGAGAGATGGACTGGAGGAGGAATGCAACAATTGGGAGAACACTCTCGAAGCCCTAAATGATATTAATAAAGTAGATGCCAATACCTTGGTATAAGAAAATGTAACTCGGGAAACAGGGAGGCATCATGAGCACTACGAGGATATTGAGTTCGGGGTAAGAATTTTGTAAGAATCATGTGAGAAATTACATAAGGAAAGGAGAGATGGGATTTATGATACCAAAAATTTAGTGATGAATTTTCCAAGATTCCTTGTTAATTTTAGATCATGAAATGAATATGTAACCAAATGTTAACATCTTCATCAGATTTAAAGATTTGGTGGAAATGGATTTAAAAGTGGATCAAACCTTTAATTTGAAATCAATTGACAAGCTAGTATTATATCGTAATGTTTTGAATAACTTGTCAAGGATAATTAAGAAGATTCTAATGGTCCCAAAAAGTTGAGTAGAATCATTTACATATGTGATATACTCAATAGATAATCATGTGGACCATATGATAAGAAATTTCAAGAAATTATCCGGAAGTTGCATAAGTATCGAGTAAATAAGTTTGTCAAGAAATAGAGAAAAAATACGATGAAGTAGTTCTTTGAAGACCCGTGTGTTCTTCCTTTTATCACAAACATGTTATTTTATCAAATGTCTCAACTTATTTCAAATCAACATGTAAATTGACTTTGTCATTTTGTACGAGACCTAGTCAATAGGTCTCATTATGGGTATTTAGTAAGTACTATTTTAAAATGTAACTCCTCCTATTTTCTTTATGGGTTTTCTATATAGATGTAAGGATGCTCTAATAATTCTAGATGGATGATTTTTTTTTGAATAAGAGTAGGGGATTTAGATTTTATAAGTTAAAACATTCCTTGAAATTATGGTGTAAAGAAGAAAAGGTTTGTATTTTCTCTTTTCTCATCAAAAGGAATAAAGAAACATGTTTTAAACTTTGTGTTGATTTTTCTATATTAATGGTGTTTTTATTAAATTAAATTAATTATATAATCCTTTGATTCCAGAATACTATTATTCAATATAAATTAATTTTATTGTTATCCTATTTCACTTGTCTAATTAAATTTGGATCTGCATTTTCTAAGTAGAAAGCACAAGTATTCATCCCCGTTATTCCTACTCTATCATTTCGATATTCATTCCTCAAACTTAATTCATTTCCAATTACCTTTCTAAATTAAATAATAAAATCTACTAGGGTGATATCCCACACTCAAATGTTATATTAGTGTGAATATTGTAAATATTCCTTTTTAGAATAGGAATAAACAGGGAACCTCCCTAATTTGAGGAGGGAATTTGTCTTGTATGATGTGGTTGAACCCTATATTTTTCTTTGACAAGATATCCAACAAACCTCTTTTTAAAACTCTATTATGGATATGAACATGCAAGTTAACTTTCGTATGTTGATATGTTATTTATTGCATGATCAATGATATTTTCATCGTAAATATTTCTTTCCTTATTCAAAGCTTGAAGGAACTATTTTCACTCGTGGTAGTAGAGATAAAGGTGTTATAGATCCTAAATTTGAGCTGATATAATTGCATAACTTTAACATCACTCCTCGATACGCTTATCCAAACATTCAAAGAGTTCATCACCAATACATTGGATCGGTCTACAAAAAGAGGAAAGTACATCCAATACTTGCAAAAGATTTTTTCTTCACTGGAATAAGAATCCCTACACATACATATATTCATATAAAGGTTTCACCTCCAGTCCCTTGGGGACCAAGCATTAGACCATAATGAATATATTCCCAAAGTTCAATAGTGATGGTAAACAACACCCTAATGGATATATTGTAACTTTATTTGTAGCTATTGGGGTTATGGGTGTTTCCCATGAAGATGTATCTATTTAGTTATTTTTTCAAACCCTCCAAGGTACCACTTTTGAATGGTTTTACCATTTACCACCTCACTCTATTAATAGTTGGGATAGTATGCAAACAAGGTTTGAAGAAAGGTTCAATCTTGCAGAGGATGCACATACATTATTGGCCCAACTCATAAAAATGGAAAAAGAACAACATGAGTCCATGCATAATTTCATAGAATAATTCAACAAAATGATCTACAATATGCTTGAGCATGCTACGCATACTCCTAATAATCAAAAGTGTTTCTTCATCAATGCTCAATTTTCAAAAGTTGGCTTCCTGCTAAGAAGGTTGCATATCCTTGATTTTGGAATCACTTGAGCAATAACCATAGGAATCGAAGATGCCCTTATTATGCCTAACAAGGTAAGAAAAGAATCCTCAAAATACAAGAATCATAATACCTCTCAAGGTATAAATAATCTAATGTTTTATAGGTTAGAAAATGATTTATTGGAATTGAACAAATAAATGTATCAAAAACACAAAATGTTCCTTATTGGGATATCCCAAGAAGGAACTTCAACAATAATCCTCTTGTCAAGGAGAATAATTGATTATCGCAGACTCAACCAAGGTTAGATATTGAATCCCTCTTAATAACACTACCATTGAGGTAGTTAATGTAAGATAATAAGCATATGAAGATGAAGACTCTTATGAAGAGACCAACTATGTAGATGAGTCATATGATGAACTGCTAAAGACTCTAATATGGGTATCTAGAATACAAGGAAGAGTATTATGATGTTTTATTAAATGATATGAACAAAAATATTTTTATATATTTATTCATTCAAAAAAACAAAGGAAGGAAGTGGATAAGTTTAAGGAGAAGGTCAAAGAAAAACCAAATCCAATGACTACTCAAAATATTGCAAAAAGAGGTACCCCTTTTCCAATACAACCTAAAAATAGGCCTTCCATTAAAAAGGTAATTCCTCCTTCCACACTATCTCCTTATTTCATACCTATGTCCAATATAATTCCCATGAAAAAAACAATTAAGGGTCCTCATATTCATTAACTCTTCCTCACTCTACTTTTGAAATCATTGATCACACAAAGAAGACTAATATCCATATGTCGGAAGCATAATACCATCAATCTAATCTGAAGTACTTTAAAAGGTTAGATATGTTTGTAAAAACTAAGGATGATGATCCTTCACCAAGTTATTCTAAAGGAATTCCTCCCAATCATATGCTTCCCTTAACCCAAAATAACTTAACCTTAACATCTTCATTAGGAAAAATTGATCCATTCTACATGTCCTTGCTTATTAATGGTTTTAAGCTCAAATGTTTATCATCAATTCAGAATATTCTGATAATGTCATATCTGCCAAGGTTTTCCATGCCTTAGGAATCACTCTTACTAAACCTTTTGGACATTGTTACTCAAAGGAAACTAAGTCCCACCGATAGGGAAAATCAAGGATGCTCAATTTTCCTTTGTTGCTTTGTTTCGAGATGAGATTCAAGAGGACAATCTTGGTTGTAGATATTCCTTCTACATATGGGATATAATTGGGAAGAGTATTTTTAGGTATGTTTGACGATAAATTCACATGGACTGGTTGTGGGAGTGAATCCTTGTAGATGGACTAATGTGAACAATTAAACCTGAAGTTCAAGAAAAGTACCTTGTGACTAAATCAAATCATTCTAAAGAACATATTTTGTTTGAATATTTTGTTCTAGGTACATATTTTATGACCTTGGATGAAGGATTTTCTTTAACTGGTGGGACATGATATGATTCTAATTAGGTATGGACTCTATAATTTGATGGTAGTTGTTAGACGGATGGGTTTGGTGTAGTCCTTGTATCCCTTAAAGATGAAAATTTTCTTTTTTCTTTCAAACTAAAATTTGATAATAAAAATAACATAATAGAAGATAATGATTTGTTACTAGGATCGAAAATGGGAAAGGAGAAAGGACTTAAGAAACTTAAAACACAAGGTGATTCCAAAATTATCGTGAATTAGTTTAAGGGATTATATTAGGTAAAATAAAGATCGTTTGAAACACTACAAGAATAGGGTATGTGATTGCATTGAGGACTTTAAAGCATTCTCCATCAAGGCCGTGTTAGGAGAGCATAATGATAAAGTTAATTCCCTTATTTTATCTCGCCTCATTAATTATTTCTCATCCAAAGTTTAAAGAGGACAAATATACTATTGAGGTGACCTTATATCAAAGTGTTCTTGATAATGCAAAAAAATGGTAGGTCTTTAATGATGATTAACCGATCATTTCATTTTTGGAGAACTTTGACAACTTGAATGAAATCTACTTTGACGCTAGTGAACATGCTTTCCATGAATCCATCTCTAATATGTGGGAAGAATCTAGTAATGTGGAATATCACCAACTTAAAGGAAATAAGATACTCAAAGGTTTGGTCTCTCTAGAAGGATTGTTTGATAGGAATGATCACTTTTTCAAGAAAAAGCAACAAGCTCAGAAATAATCTTCTGCTGAATTATAACAAGTGAACTTGGGAACCGTTGAAGAACCTCAAATTGTGAATATTGGTAAGTGTTGTTCACCCGAAGAAAATATAATTGTTTTCCATTATTAAAGATATACATGGATGTCTTGGATTATTAGTACATAAATTTAAAATCATTTAGACCCAAGGATGTTTAATTTAAAATCCCTTTGAAGTCCGAGGAACATCCACATAGGAAAAAACAATGCCACTATAATCCAAATATTTCAAGTACAATCCTTGAGGAAATCTAAGATATGGTGCATGTGACGATAATTTTTCCTATCTATCATTCAACATGGATTTCCAATATCATTATAGTGCATAGGAAGAATGGATAAATATGTATTTGTGTGTATTTTCAAAATTGAACCAAGATTCACTGAAGGATAACTACCCCTTTCCTATAATGGACCATTTCTTGCAAAAAATGAAAATATCTGAAATGTTATCTATGTTGGATAGTTTCTTTGAGTAAAACCAGTAGAAGTTGTCAAAGAGGATCAACATAAGAAAAAAATTCACCACTTCTCAGGGGAACCTTCACCTATTGGAGGATGCCATTTTTGTTTATCAATGTTGGATCGATATTTCAAAGAGCGATGAATATTTCATTCTAGGATTTAATGGGAAAAATAATTTTCATATACTTAGATGATCTAACGATATTTTTAAGAAGAGGCAAGATCACTATAATCACTTGGAGCAATCACTAGAAATATTATGTCAACATGGTATTTATTTGAATCATAATAAATACATGTTTGGGGTAATAGAGGGCAAGTTATTAGGGCATATTGTGATAAAGGAAAGAAAAAGGATTGATTATGAGTGAGTCAAATCAATACAAATCCTTAGTCTTACCACAAGTAACACCAATGTCTACTCGTTCTTTGGTAAAGTTAATTTACGGAGAAGGTTTTTTCCTAAATTTTCTAAAAGATAAAACAAATAGAAGAGATAATGAAATGTAAAGTTCCATTCCAATGGAATACTAATGGAAATAATAATTTCGGTGAGATCAAGGAGGCCATTGTCCATGCCCTTGTTCTGGTATGCCTAGATTTTCAAAAGGATTTAATTATGTATAGCTACACCTTAAATCATAAAATGTCTACCATTTTGGTCCAAAATAATGTTGAAGGTGTTGAGTCTCCGATTGATTTTATGATTTTTCCATTTAAATCTCATGAATTAAAGATGTCACAGATTGAGAAACATGCTTACACTTTGGTGAGAGTAGTGAAACGTATTAGGTATTACATATTGAACTCCCACACTTTGGTCTTAGTCCCCAAAATTGTAATAAAATCCATTTTACCTAAATAAGAGTTAAGAAGTTTAAGAGGGAACTAGATATATAAAGTAAAAGAGTATGATTTAGAGATAAAACCACCCAAGCTTGTACGTGGGAGAGGTTTGTATCAGCTGATATATGAGAATAATTATGAGCAAGTTAAAATTAATGAGGAAGAAAATAAAGAAGAATTCCCCATGGCATTGTTCGTAAGTTAACGATTGAATAATGGTATTCAAATATTTCCTACTTCCTCACCTATGGAAAATTTACTAATATTTGAATCCAAAAGATAAAAGGGTTATGAAGCCGAGGTTAGAGAAATATGTGCCCCTGGGACAATGGTTTGTATAAGAGAGGAATATATGGAGTTTTTCTTCATTATGTGGAAAATATCAACAAGTTAAACTTTTGGAAGATTTTCATGATCTAGTTATGGTTATCACTTCTCAACATCTGTTACTACTCACAATATCCTAAAGGCTAGGTATTATGAGCCCACTCTTTTCTAAGATGCTTCTACCTAAGTAGAAAGATGTGAGGCTTGTCAACAATTCATTAGTAGTTGTCCCAAGTTAGCGGTACTTAATCTCGGGCTATTTGTGATAGAATAACCCTTCCAACAAATGGGGAAATGAATTTATTGGTGCATTGAACCCTTTTTTAGTGTCGAATGCAATTATGTTATGAAAACAACCAATTATTTCACCAAGTAGATGGAAGCCATTGTTGTAAAGAATGTAACTTGTGAAGCTATTTGTAACTTCATTAAGGAAAACATTATAGTAAGGTTTGGTGTTCATAAAAGATCATAACATAGAACACTTAAAAAAATTCATCTTGTGATTTCACCGAGTTTTTTTATGGATATAGAATCACCCTAGCTCATACCTATGAGTATTACCCATAAGGAAATGGTTAGGTGGAATCAAGAAACAAGAATTTGGTGACTATAATTATGAAGCTTGTTGACGAGAAGTAGAGGATGTGCCAAATGACGTTATATGATGTACTATTTGAAGACTAGATAACACTTAAAATATTTATTGGTATGTGCCCTTTTCAACTCTTATTGGTATTGGTATGTGCCACTCGGGTATCATCTCTTGGGGTTCAAGTTATTATGTTACTTTTATTGATGATGCAACAAGGAAAGTTTAGGTTTATTGTATTAGAAACAAATCTGATGTATTTGACACTTTTGTTAAATGGAAATCCTCGGTAGAGAATGAAACTGGTCTTAAGCTAAAATGTCTCGGAGTCAAATAATGGAGAGGAGTATTGCAATAATGAATTTGATGATTACTACTCTAAGAATGGAATCCACAGGCCAAATACGGTTCAAGGAACTCTGCAGCGAGATGGAGTGTCGAAAGGATGAACCGAACAATAATAGAATGTGCTAGGAGCATGAGGTTACATGCGGGATCGCTTCTTTCTTTTTGGGCGAAGTGGTGAGCACAAACCGTGCACTTGATAAACACAGGACCCTCAAGTGCCTTGGATGGAGGCATACCCGAGGAGGCTTGGTATGGTAAGAAAGTTGATTATTCATTTCTTAGAGTCTTTAGATGCGAGGTGTTTGTCCATATAGACAAGGATTATAGGACCAAGCTAGAGGATAAATAAGAAAAAATGTACTTTCATTGGTTATGATGGTGATGAATTTGGATATAAATGTTGGAGTATTCAGAAAATAAAATCATTTGATATAGGGATGTGGTCTTTAATGAGAAAGTCATGTATAAGTAATTGCAGGAAAATAAGGAACAATCCAAGAAAGAATATGCCGCGAGAAGAGGATCTTCCGGATGGGAAAGTGACACATGAATCGCCTTCAAGAACCCCCTCAACAGAACCCCAAACTCCTATATTGAGGAGGTATTCTAGGGTAAGAAGAGAACCCTGACATTTTTCTCCTTCTCTTTATTATTTATTACTCACTTGATAGTGGAGAGCTAGAGAGCTTTGATGAAGCAATGCGGGTAGATGCTAGGAAGAAGTGGGAGCGAGGCCATGGATGAGGAGCATCAAGCTCTCATGGAGAACCAAACATGGAATTTGGTGAAGCTACTCAAGGCAAAAGAGCATTACAAAACAAGTGGGTGTTCGAGTCAAAGAGGAAGGAGGAAAGAAAATATACAAGGCCCATTGGTGGTAAAAGGGTTTGAACAGAAAAAAGGTATAGATTTTGATGATATTTTTTCTCCTGTAGTAAAAATGACTTCTATTAAAACTGTTCTAGGAATAGTTATAACAGAAGACTTGCACTTAGAAAAACATGATGTAAAGATTGTATTTCTCCATGGTGATTTAGAGGAGGAATCTGTATATGCATCAACCGAGAGGGCTATGAGGTAAAAGGTAAAGAGGAGATGGTGTGCAAACTGAAGAAGAGCTTGTATGGCTTGAAACAAGCTATACGTCAATGGTATAAGAAATTTTATAGCTTCATGATGGAGCAAGGTTATATTATATGTCATTCGACCATTGCATGTATACAAAGGAATTTGAGGATGGAAGGTATATTATCCTTTATCTCGTATGTGGATGGCATGTTGGTTACGGGTAAAAATCATAAGAAATAAAAGTACTTAAGAAGAAACTAAGTGAATCCTTTGCTATGAATGATTTGGAGGCAGCCAAAAAAATCCTTGGTATGAGGATATCTCGGGATAGGAAGGAACAAAAGCTGAATTTATCTTAGGAAGAGTACATTAAGAAAGTCTTTGAGAGGTTTAATATGCAAAATGCTAAACTGGTTGGGACTCCTTTGGCAAGCCATTTCAAGTTATCAATGGAGCGGTGTCCCAAGACAGAGTAGGAGAGAGAAACCCGATGTCCAAGGTACCTTACTCATCGAGGTTGGATGTTTTATGTATGCCATAGTGTGTACCATGCTTGATATTGTGCATGTAGTGGGAATGGTGAGTAGATTTATGAGTGATCCGTAGAGATCATTGACAAGTAGTAAAGTGGATCCTTCGGTATTTGAGAGGGACCATGGGGACAGTTTTGTGTTATAGTGGATCGACGCCACTTTGTGTGGTTATGTAGATTCAGATATGGTTGGAGATGTAGACAGAAGAGGAGCATGACAGGTTTTTTTACACTTGTAGGTGGGACAAGTAGTAAGTGGTGGCTTTGTCAACCACGGAGGTGAGTAGTATGTTGCTGCCACGAGAGGAAAGCAAAGAAATGATTTTGTTACAACAATTTCTTGAGGATTTAGGGCATAAGAAGGAGGAAGGAAAGCCCTAGTGATAGTCGAGTGCTATACATCTAGCTAAGAACTCGATTTCCACTCTATGATGAAGCATATACAGTTAAGGTACCATTTCATCAGACAACTTTGGAGGAAGAGAAGTTGAAGGCTGAGAAGATTCATACTAGTTAGAATCCTCAGTAGAAATGATGACCAAGGTGGTCACAAGGGAAAAAATGAAACTATGTTCAGCTTTGGTTGGTCTTCACAAAAACTAGTGAAGGGTTGAGAAGTTTGCTCATAGGAAAACTAGTCTCCAAGTGGGCGATTGCTAGGTTGTGGAGCTTGTTTTTATGTGAGAAAGTGTTGAAGACTGTACACTAAGATTATTCTACACTTTCTACGCTTGTCTCTCCGGGTTAAAACGTGCCCAATATACCGAGAAACGTGTTTTCTCATATGGGTGGGATTTTGACCCATAGGTTTATGGGACGCTTTTGGACCATGGTTTTGATACCTGCAGCTTTTGTAAAAATGCTTAAGCATTTGTCTACTTATATGGTTTTGTGCATATGGTAGTAAAAATGTAACATTGCAAATGTGTTTTGAATTCGGGTGTGAATTAGCAGAGAGTTTGTTGAGCATAGCTCCAAATAGATCTAGGTATTATATTGAGAGAGTGATGGCTTGTAATAGAATCTAAGCAAGTGATTCTTGGTGGACATAGCCCAAATTGGGTGAACCACGTTAAATACTATCTCTTTGTGTTGTGTTATTTTATTCTGCACTTTTATTTGAGATCTGCAATATTTTCTAGCATATTAGTTTCTCTGTTGCGATTCTTTGAGGGATTATTCTGCATATTTTATCCCTTATTTCCTAACACCTTGCTTGTATCATAACTTCTATTTTCTTGGTGTGGGTTTTATTTCTTTTACTTTCAGTTTTGGTAAATTTTATTTGTTTGTTTGCATTGTCTCTTTGTTCCTTTTTCACTATGAATTCATAGCCCGATGATCAATACACTTAATGAATTTGAGCTTCTCTCCTTTGCATTATTTGTAACCCAAAAGAAGTCCCTAGTCAAAGATATTTGTTATCCCAAATTTTTATTTTTACGATAAAATTTGGATAACCTATAAAATTTTCATCCTTGATGGTATTTGAAGTTAATCGTTTTCTATAAAATCCAAAAATTTGAGCCTAAATGTTCATTTTCTATGTAATTTGGGATTTCAGGTTCATCATACACAAAAAAATATGATAGGTGTTTGATGTTTTTGAAATCTAAACCCAAAAACATTTTAGAGTTTTAGGTTTTTATCCTTTCAAAGCACGAGAACATTTAACTAGATTAAACATGTTAGATTTTTGGTGTTTTCTCAACCCAAAACTTGACACACTATGTTATTCGGGTTTTCAGGGATCTAGTACATCAAGACATTAGGGTCAAAAACATGTCATTCATTCGGTGTTCCTTGAATCTTGAAACTTGAAAACTTAGTGTTTTAGGTTTTTAAGGGTAGGAGACATTGGAACATCTCAAAGAAAAAATAATATTTTTATTAACTAAACTTTGATCCTCGAAAAGCGTATAAGTCAAGTGTATCTGGTTTTGGGACTTGACTACACTAAAACATGACATGTCATATATTATCAATATTAGCATGCCCAAGTAAATGTATTAGTTTCCAAATCATATTGGACCTCACACATGTCAATTGACATGTAATTAATGTGGGACAATTATAAAATCTAGTTTTCTACATCATTTTTACTTGTACAAATTGCAGATTTCTACCATGGTTACTTGTTTTCATGAATCCAAACTCCAATTGGATTTTTCTCCTTAATCTTGATGATTTTTTGTGAAATCAATATTTCCCACGTGATATTTTGATAATTTATTCAGACCCTTTTGGTTTTTGTTAAAATTTCTCAAATTATCCTCTCATCTTGCCTCTTTTTTTCATCTTGCAGTTTTAGGTAATTGTTTTTATGTTTCATACCATTTTTATCCCCTTGAGTCTTTTAGGTGTGGTATTTCACCAATTTTATTATTTTTCAGGGGGTGAGTTATCTTTTCTAGAAAATACTTGAAGTACTTCATTTTCTGAATGGATTAAAAATCCTATAATTTAAAGTCTAGGTTTGTAACATGTTTATGACTCAATGTTTCAGATTTTTATGGATGCTCAACATGCACCATCCCTGATATTAATCCTTTAGTATTCTTAATATGTTTTATATGTCTCAATTCTCAATTCACTTATGTTAAGATTTGTAGGATGATCATCAAGTTTGAGTTTTCAACAAGAGTTCATTAGGTCTTAGAAGGCGCATAACAATAAATTTTCTGATCTAAAGTTTTGAAATTTAAGGAGTGTCAAATAGATATGATTCCAAAACTTGAGTGTGTCGAATTATCAAGGTGTCGAGCAAGGAGGAAACCTAAAAATATAAATTCAAAATTATAGGGGATTAAATCAAGTGTGGAATCTCAAATTTAGTAATGGTGGACTCTTTGAGATATTTCTTGGTGTAATTGTTAGTTCTTCTTCTTACACCAATGTCAGAATCAACCAAAGGAAAAGGAAAGGACAATTCATCCAAGGGTTAAGAAAAGAGATGAAGTATAAGTTACAAGGGGTGTTTAGCCTTATAATATAGACACCAATATCGACATTTGGGACACGAGCTAGGCCACATTGATTTAGATGATTTTTGGAGTAGATTGGATAGTGCATCTAAGTCACAATGGATGAAAGGTATATATGAAATTGGATTGGAATTAGCTACAACCATTTCCATATCAGCATAGTTCCTAAATTTGTGCTCGCATTGGTAAGTCACTATGACGGTGATTCCATGATAGTCGAAACCAAGATGGGGAGGTAATTGTCAAGGTGGATGTATATTATTTTGATGAATTGTTTGGAACCCTAATTTTAATGAATGTGTGGAAATTGACCTTGAAAAATTCCAAAATTCTTAGAATGATAACTCATATTCTTATATTAAGTATTTGAATAAGAACTATTTTAAAAATCCCAAGCTTGCATCACCACTTTCTAAAAACCTACCATGAAGTGACCTCATCCCAGGTCAACAATATCATTACTTTAATCGGTATACTAGTAGTAATTCTTGAAGAGAAATAGTTCCAATAATGGATGTATGAATTACTATATGTTATAAATAAAAATTAGTAGCTATCATATGGGGAGGATTGGTTAGTGATTCTCTACACAAGAAGTTGAAATAATTCCACACTACATGATGGTTATATATGATGTCACACCTTGTATATGTCATAGTAGGAATGAAAGTATACCCTAGTTTGAATATAGTTGGAATAAGAAACTCAAAAAGGGTGTATAATTTCTACCCTCGGTGAACTCTTCAAGAGAGTTTGAAACATTTCAGATAGTCAATGACAAATTATTCTATAGAGTCATATGCAATTTATACAAGGACTTATCTAAGTAATGATGCAAAAACCTAGCTTGGAATGCAGTATCACATTGGGAATGTTTCTTCCTATAGTTTCCAAACTTCACCTACATTTGGGTAGGAGGATTTCAGGGCTCTCCATATCTATTGCCTAGGTACCCAAGTGACAAATGGATGTTAATGGAATTGGTAAGACAATTTTTGGATCTTCACAAGTTTCAACAAAGTAAGAACAAGGAGGGAATTCATTTCCCTATCTCAATTGGTCGATATACCTGCTCATCCATCGTTAAGGTGAATAATATTTCCATAGAGATGTGGGGAGTAACTCTTAAATCCTTCCATTCAAGACTTAGCTTTGATTATAGGGGAGTGTTGAAAAGTATTTGAACTATACATTTTCATATACCTAAACTCGAAGACTTATGGATTAATTATAGAGATGAGGTGGCCATAAGGAAGAAGGATTATAGCTAGATGACTCTATAAGAAGAAAGTTAAAACATTACGAGTTATACCAAAAGGCATAGTTGATGACATAGATGTCTTGGATCATATCTATGATCAAATGAAAGTATAAAGTTTAAATTTCCAAAATTAATTGGTCATCAAAGAAACAACATCTATTAATGAATGTGTTCATTCTAATCCAAACCAACCACTAGATTTACTCATTAATAATCCAACCTAAAGATGTAGGTTTTCTAAATATAAAGATAACTAATTCGTTAGAAGTGGGTCCCTCCCAAGACCCCAAGGATAAAAGAAAGGCACCTTTAAAGATAGTTAAGATCAACATTTTCAGAAGTGGAAAAAAATTTACTTCCTCTATCGTTTCTTCAACCACATTTGTGAATGTGGATTCTCCTTCACCTTAGAAGAATAATGGGATACCAAAGGCATCATGGTTGCACAAGCCTCACCCATTTCCATTCCTCTCATCACCCATGTTGTACCAATTGTTACCTTATCTCCACACATTTCACCTCCTACCTCTTCCCCCTGCATTCCTTCTCCTCATGCTCCATCTCCTCCATCTTCTTTATTGATGTAAGCCTCTACATTTCCTACAACATATTTTCATTTTCCTTTTCTCTACCATCTTCCTCACATTTTTCACTCATGGAAAAAGTATTTTCATCCATTTCCAATATTTTCACATGATTCATCTCTTCTTAGGCTCTTATCAAGTGTCTCAACCCTCTCCATATTTCATCCCATCCCTTCTTTGATATCTTCTCTCTTTTATTTTGTTTCTTCTCCATCCACTCTTCCCTAAACTATTTTCTCTTCCCCTCCTCCCTTGATTTCTACATTCACTACTTCCTTTAATGTTATCCCTATGAGCACATATCCACAACAATAGTTGATTCCATCCACCATTCCTTCTTGGCTCACCATCCAAACCCTAATAAGAGAAAGAATATAGTGTCCCTAGAGGATTTTAATTCCATATTGTTAAATATAACTTCATCTCACACAACGAAGAAACTTAAAACAATTTCTCACATCACGATTGATAAATATGGAGAAATATTTTACAAGATCATCATGCTACTATGGAAAATAAAAAAGAGGATATAACAATTGTTGATTATCAAATAAATAGGGTTATACCAAAGGCTACTTTTGTAAAAGGTGAGCAATAAGATCCGTAAGTGGGCTTGGTTAATTTTTTGGAAAACTTAAAAACTAAGGCTACAAAGGATGATCTCAATGAGAAAGTCAAATAGTTGACTACTTTGTTGCTCAAAATCATCTAGCTAACTCCAATCACCACACTTGAGGAAACTAGATTCGATGAATCATTTATCACTAACACCAAGAAGATAGTGGAACATGGACAAGAAGTTAATGATTGGTTTGGTATAATCCTCGATGAAGGTAAAAATATTATTTATTAAGTATTAGAAGTTCACAATGTTATTGAGAATAAGAAGATAACAATAGAAAAAATGAGTGAAGTCTTTGGAGAAAGATTGTAACAATTGGGAGGTCAATCTTGAAGCCCTAAGTGAGCTTAGGAAAGTAGACACAAATACCTTAGTCCAAGAAAAGGGGAGGCATTATGATTATTATGAGACTATTGAGTTCGGGGTAAGAATTTTGTAAGAAGCTTGTGATAAATTACAGAACAAAAGGGGAGAGGGGATTGATGCTACCAATGATACCAGTGATGAATCTACCAAGATTATTTATTAATTTTTAGATGATGACCGAAATGTCAGTAGTTGATGACATATTCATTGAGTTTATATACTTGGTGGAAAGGAATTCAAAAGTGGATCAAAACTTCAACTTACAATCAATTGACAAGTTGGTATTATACTAGAATTTTTTGAATAAATTGTTAAGGATACTCAATAATATTTGAAGGCTCCTATGTAAATTGAGTAACATAATTGAAACGTGTGATATAATCAAGAGATAATCATGTATTTTGAATGATAAGGAAGTTTAAGAAATGATCCATAAGTTCCACAAGTATCGAGTAGAGGAGATGGCCAAGAAACAAAGAAAGAAAAATATGTTGAAGAATTTATTTGAAGAACTATGTGTTGTTCCCTTTTATCATTAACATGTTATATTCTCCAATGTATTAACATATTTTGAATTGACATATAAACTTACTTTATAATTTTGTATGAGACCTAATCAATAGGAGTCATTATGGGTATTTAGTACTTGTTATTTTTAGAATGTAACTACTCTTATTTTATTTCTAGTTTTCTCTAAAATGGTAAGGATGCTATAAGCATTCTAGATGGACGGATTTTTTTAGAATAGGAGCAAGGGATTTATATTTTACAAGTGAAATTATTCCTGTAAATTTTAGAGTAAAAATGAAAAGGTTTGTTTTATCTTTTTTTGTCAAAAGGAATAAAGATACACATTTCAAACTTTGTGTTGAATGTTTTCTTTATGTTAATGTTGTTGTTCTTAATTTCAATGCATTATATTATCCTTTGATTCCATATTATTATTATTCAATACAAATTCAGTTTATTGCTATCCTATTTTGCTTGTGTAAGTAAATTTGGATATGTATTTTCCAAGTAGAAAGCACAAGTATTCATCCCCATTCTTCCTACTCTATAATTTCAATATTCATTCCTCAAACTTCCTTCATTTCTTAGTTGTTAATGGATAAAATCCAACAAGGGAATCATATATATACTTTAATTACTCATTATAATTAGGGGTTGTGAAATTTGGGCTATTACTTCCTATCTTCTACTTGGGAAAAGAGAAACATTCAAGGAGTACATTGATGTGTTATTCAATACATAGGAGGATATATTTCTGAATTCCATCTCACACATTCATCTTGGGGGAAAAGTAGTTGTAGCCCACTATATTGGTGTAACTAGATTAAGGGAAACCTAGCTTTAAGGATATGATTAAATATCTCTCTCTCACTCACTCACTCACTCACTCACTCACTCACTCACTCACTCACTCACTCACTCACTCACACACACACACACACACACACACACACACACACACACACACACACACACACACACACACACACACACACACACTGTATATTGCGCGGCATGCATGCATGCATGCATACACATGTGCACACACACACACACACACACACACACAAACTACATATATTATAAAATGTAGTGCAACACTTAGTGAAAATCACATAAGGGTGACCTTTGAAGTTTATTCGACTCAAGCATATGAGTTATTTGTTTCATTTAATGTTTTATTGAGCCTTATGTAGGTATCTAGGGTTTTTTTATAGGTTTAGGTATGACATATAAACCCTAAAGTGAATTGGATGTGATAAATAAAGAAAGGAAGAAGATAATTTCAAACCACTGAAAAGATCGCAAGAAGAGAATTTCTAACACACTAATGCTCGGTTTGGACACTAGTTTCCGATCGATCCTATCTTTCATTAGGTGTTTCTGTCAAGGAGTTTCAGATTACAGTCTTCCAAACTAAGCTTTCTCAGTCCAAATCCATCATGTTCCACTCAACTTCCAGCCAATAATCAGCCCAAATATTTGAATACAAGCTAAGTCACTCTTATCTCACTATTTCTCACACTTGCTTGTCTCTTGCATGATAGATCTCACTTGTTACTATTATATATGTTTGATATCACTCCTCCGATTAAGATATAATTATTTTAAATCAAGGGATGGGATTATGAAATATTTTTAATTTAGAATTGTCATTTTTTGGCTTAGAAGATTTATTGGGCTCATCCCATTCAATAACATTAAATTCAATAAGATCTTGAATAACATGATGAAAATTTATGCATCTTTATATAGAATAACCAATATATTAATGATAGTCACAATAGTACTTGACATCAAAAATATTAATTTTATGGTTCCTTGCCTCAACCCCAAATTATGAAGGGAGAGACACAAACTTGCACTCAAATAATTGCTTTAGGAAAATATGATGAGCACGTGGTAAACGTGTAAAATATCATCATGCGGGTTATAATTGTAGATTAGTATGTTTATTAATAACATTACCAATGTATTTAGAAGGAGCCTTATCATCATTATTCTTTCCTTTAAATGTATATTTGCTATGAAATTTGACATTAGATGTATTAGGAGTGCTAGAAACATAATTGAGCTTATTCATATGTAATAACTTATCTTCACACTCTTTGAGTGTATGACATAGATGGTAAAATGATTGGAATTTTTCAAACATGATTGATTCTTGTAAAGGAGAAAGTAATATTTGTGTAAAAAGGTCTTGCAAGTCACTATCATCTAGGATATTATTCATCTTGGTAATCATGGTCTAATAATGTAAGACATAATCATTGATATGTTCATTAGAGGCTTGACATAGTCTGTACATTTATGCATAAGAAACCTTATCCCTTATGTTGATAGAAAATTGTACCAAAATTGATTTTCCAATGTAGTGAAAGAACACATAGAATGTGTGGGGAGATCATAAAACCATTGCAATGATGAAAAATCCTTAAGGATCTTACGAACACTATGTTTCACTCGGAATGACTCGTTCCTTTTAGAAGCAGAGATAAGGTTAGGGGCTAGGAGGAATACACTGTAGAATGTCGAGATGGTGTGCGCGTCACGTAGAGAAAGATCGGTGATTGCGAAGAACTCCTTTTTGTCTTGGAAGGACTACTGCGAATAAGAACAAAAGGCCACAAGATTTTAATTAGACAATAAATGAGGGAATTGCCTTGGGCCCAGGAAATATAAAACTTCCTTTCGAAGGTGGTCAGTTCCCTTGCTAATATGAATTAACACAAAAGACTGTAAAGTATCAATTAAATTGTTTCGTTGAATGGTAGGGAAAGGCTGGTTTTGGTTTTGATCGGAGGAACCGATGGCGGTTCTTATGTAACCGATGGCGATTCTTGATAACCGATGCCAGCCATACCGATAACCGATACCGGTGGGTTCTAGGATATTCTTGGTAGCTATGGTGTTTGTAAGGCTGGTTTATGGATGATATTAGGAAATGGGATGATTAGAAGCAAAAGAATAACAGTTAGATGCAATGACACGTTGGGTAGTAGATTCAGAGACGGATTTAGGAGGACTGAAATTCACAGAGCATAAGAAATGTTATAACAGAGAACATGCAAGATGTGACTTACTGGTTTTGACAGAGATGCAAGTTGATATCCTCTACTGCAAGCACTTCTGGTTTCTTCACTCGTCTCTGCTTGGTTAAGTGAAGATCTGGACTCTGTTCCTCGCTCCCAATAATCTCTGTTGATCCAGAAATCCTTCGACTGATCTCCAAAATGAAATTCTGATCCGTTGTTTTGGTTTGGGGAGCCCATTTACAGGGAACCGATGGCGGTTACGTAACCGACGGTGGTCGAGTAGAACCGGCATCGGTAAGGAAAAAGTAGGCTATTTTTACTAAAATAGCCCACCTTCCCCCGCTTTTTCTCCCGAGAGATCGGTTGCGGGCTTGGTCAGTGGCTAGAAGGTCAGCTTTGGGTGCGAGTAAGGAGGCATTAGTTATGGATGTGAGTCTAGACCAAGTCATGGGTCTTAATTAGGTTAGTTTAGGGTTAGGGCTAGGTCATGATGAGGTGGCAAAGTGAGGTGGCGGGTAAGGTGATGTGGATTTATCAATTATAAGGTAATTAATAAATAATTGTGTAAGGTTTAGGTGATGAGGTTAGATTGCGAGATGAGATGTGGGTCACAAGGGGTCGTAAGACACAAATTTGGTGTCTACATTAGCCCCTTATTGTCGTGTAGCTTGTTTTGTAAAGCTGCACGGACAATAATATGAAGTGGTTACTCCTGTTAAGGGTATAGGTAATCCCCCTCAAATCTATCACAGATTGAGTGAACGGGAAATCAGGGATAGGATTGATAACGGGTAAATGGGGTAGAGGGGATGGTAAGATGGTGGGGTAGGTTCAAGGAAGCAGACGCATATTGAAATGCCATAGTACGACTAGGGTACATGATTTGACGAGCAAACCAGCAGTGCAGAGGCAAAGGTCGATAGTTTATCCAAACAAGGGTGATATAATCCTGGTATCCAAGGCATAGGAAGTAGCCCCAGGGTATATAACAGGTAAGGTACAGGAACGTTTAGGCATGTTCGGCAGTACCAAAAGGTTGGTTTGGTTGAGATAAACGTCACGGTCTAGGTCTGGGCAAAGTTGGTCGACAGATCAAGTCAAGGACCCTAATCATGCTAAAACACGAACAGGTGAGCTCGATTGAACAAAAAACTACCGGATGGGTGGATAAAAGTGTATGGTGTTGATTTTGGGTAAGGGATGGAAGTGGTGCGGCCGTGGGTCGGGCCAAGTTGTTGGGTTGCGGCCTTGGGTCGGGCCAGAAGGGTAAAGGGAGGCCTTGGGTCGGGCCAAATAGTGAGGGCGAGGCCTTGGGTCGGGCCAAATGGGTAGGTTGAGGCCTTGGGTCGGGCCGAATAGGTAGGTTGAGGCCTTAGGTCGGGCCGAATAGGTAGGTTGAGGCCTTGGGTTGGGCCGAATAGGTAGGTTGAG
This sequence comes from Taxus wallichiana var. yunnanensis, assembly GCA_018340775.1. NCBI lineage: Eukaryota > Viridiplantae > Streptophyta > Pinopsida > Cupressales > Taxaceae > Taxus > Taxus wallichiana. The sequence goes on along the minus strand of CM031244.1, from coordinate 745,218,958 downwards.
GCCTTGGGTCGGGCCGAATAGGTAGGGCGAGGCCTTGGGTCGGCCGAATAGGTAGGTTGAGGCCTTAGGTCGGGCCGAATAGGTAGGTTGAGGCCTTAGGTCGGGCCAAATAGGTAAGTTGAGGCCGTAGGTCGGGCCAAATAGGTAGGTTGAGGCCTTAGGTCGGGCCGAATAGGTAGGTTGAGGCCTTAGGTCGGGCCGAATGGGTAGGTTGAGGCCTTAGGTCGAGGCCGAATAGGTAGGTTGAGGCCGTGAGGTCGGGCCGAATAGGGGTTGAGGCCTTAGGTTAGGCCAAAATAGGTAAGTTGAGGCCGTAGGTCGGGCCAATAGGTAAGTTGAGGCCGTAGGTCGGTAGGACAAGTGAACAAATGGTGTGCGAAAAAGGTGGATAGAGGTGATATTGGTGAAAAAGAGGAAAGGAGGAAATAAGGGCAAAGAATGGGGTGAAAGTTGGGTAGAGAACCGATGTCGATTCTGCGCATGACCGATATCGGTTAAGGGACCGATCTGGTTCCTTAGGGCAAATGAAACCGATATCGGTGAAAGGCGAAAAACCTATAAAAAGAAAAATACGGCTTGTCATTGTCACTTTTGTTATTTGCAAACCAAATCGACTTGTCTGACGTGGAGAGTTGAGATTAGAGGCTTGATTGAGTGAGGTGGAGCTATTGTATTGGCGGAGAGAGTTGATAGTGGGCCCGATTAAGGAGGAGGCAGCAGTTGATTGGCCGGGGACCCAGCAGATCAGGATTGGAGCCATGGCACAGGCAGGAGGAGCTGGAGGGGCTGGACCAGCTGGACCGCCACCACCCATCCCACCACGATGACGTGTCGTCGTTCGGGTAGATTCGAAACTCTTTAATTTGGTGATTTGGTTGTATTATGCTAAATTGGGGGTTTGGGTAGGAATTAACCTTTTTTAGGAAATAATGAGAAAATGGAAATGATTTGAAAAAGGGAGAGGGTAGATAGGCTAGATAGGCTAAGGTGGGTAGGTGGGTAAGTTTTTAGGGTATTTGGGTGGGTAGATGGGTAGAAATAGGTAAAAATGGGTTTTGGGGCCGCACGGGGTTCGGCTCGGAAGAAGACAAAGTGACAAATTTGTGTCTTATGACCCCTTGTGACCCGCATCTCATCTCGCAATCTAACCTCATCACCTAAACCTTACACAATTATTTATTAATTACCTTATAATTTATAAATCCACATCACCTTACCCGCCACCTCACTTTGCCACCTCATCATGACCTAGCCCTAACCCTAAACTAACCTAATTAAGACCCATGACTTGGTCTAGACTCACATCCATAACTAATGCCTCCTTACTCGCACCCAAGCCGACCTTCTAGCCACTTGACCAAGCTGCAACTGATCTCTCGGGAGAAAAGCGGGGAAGGTGGGCTATTTTAGTAAAAATAGCCTACTTTTTCCTTCATCGATGCCGTTCTACTCGACCGCCGTCGGTTACGTAACCGCCATCGGTTCCCTGTAAATGGGCTCCCCAAACCAAAACAACGGATCGGAATTTCATTTTGGAGATCAGTCGAAGGATTTCGGATCAACAGAGATTATTGGGAGCGAGGAACAGAGTCCAGATCTTCACTTAACCAAGCAGAGACGAGTGAAGAAACCAGAAGTGCTTGCAGTAGAGGATATCAACTTGCATCTTCGCCAAAACCAGTAAGTCACATCTTGCATGTCCTCTGTTATAACATTTCTTATGCTCTGTGAATTTCAGTCCTCCTAAATCCGTCTCTGAATCTACTACCCAACGTGTCATTGCATCTAACTGTTATTCTTTTGCTTCTAATCATCCCATTTCCTAATATCATCCATAAACCAGCCTTACAAAACACCATAGCTACCAAGAAGATCCTAGAACCCACCGGTATCGGTTATCGATCAAGAATCGGCGGCATCGGTTATCGATGAACCGCCATCGGTTACATAACCACCATCGGTTCCTCTGATCAAAACCAGAAAACCAGCCTTTCCCCTACCCAGTTCAACGAAACAATTTAATTGATACTTTACAGTCTTTTGTGTTAATTCATATTAGCAGGGAAACTGACCACCTTCGAAAGGAAGTTTTATATTTCACAGGCCCAAGCGCCCTCATTTATTGTCTAATTAAAATCTTGTGGCCTTGTGTTCTTATTCGCAGTAGTCCTTCCAAGACAAAAAGGAGTTCTTTGCGTCGGCCCGATCTTTCTCTACGGTACTCGCACACCATCTCGACATTCTACAGTGTATTCCTCCTAGCCCCTAACCTTATCTCTGTTTCTAAAAGGAACGAGTCATTAAGTGAAACATTTTGGCACTTACAGTGGGACCCATTTTGGGTTTCTTTCTCTTGCTTATTTTCATTTTAGGAAGCATACTTGCTGTTGCTGCTTTTGTTATATATTTCGTAAAGAATTTTTCTTGCTTTCCTAGTTTCGCATTAGTGAAAGTCATCTCTCTTGCTTCATCGAACATAATTTTCGATTTGGGTTTAAAACACATGCATTGCATTCCTGCTTGTTGTTCTTCAATTCTAGTGAACATAGATTAAGTAACAGGTCGTACACGTGGGGGTGATATCCATGGTATTGACAGGAAATTAACCCTAGTTTCACTGCACAACACATACCGAATCACTTCACAATTAACACAACAGCTCAAACATCCCCCCTTTTCCGCGGTATTCCTCCGCCCGATTGAGGTAACCTTATAAGCCAAAACAAACTTGACATTTCCCCTAGGTCTTGTTGTTTAGGATCCTGACATCATCTTACGTCTAAAGGCATAAGCCCACGATAACTAAAATTAACCCTAGGGTTAGTCTCTGGATTTGCGTGTGCATCTTGCTTGTTTTCAAATTCTGTTTTCTCTGTCATACTTTGTCTTCTGTGATCAATAAGTTGACAAATATACTCAACGTTGCTAAAAATCAAATTAGCAGCCTTTTATATCTTCTTATCCTAGACTTTTGACACCGGCATCGGTTAACTGACCGACGTCGTCTACTCTCTGACCGACACCGGTTATTAAACCGATATCGGTTACTGTCTTCATCAGCCCCTGACAAACCAGCAACTTGCCAAATTCATCATTCTGAGGTTGTTTTTGTTCTTGATAGATTGAAACTTTCCTGTGTGTTCTTGTCCATGGTTGTCATCACTCAGAAGCAAGCCGCCACCATGGTTTCACATGCCTGCTCTGTGTCTTTGCCTGAATCACCCCCTTCACATTCTATAGGGAACCCTACGGACACCAGTGAGATCCCCCAAATTCCTGTAGGAGACAAGGACTTTGCCAAATTTCTGGATGCCAATCCTAGCGCTGTACAATACTATTTGTCACATGCCCCTGACCGTACGCCTGATGGTCAGCTCCTTGTTGGCATGCCTATTAGTATAGCTGCTCATCTAGCTCCCACTCCTCCTGATAACACCGCCTTACTTCCTGCATCTCTAGCCCCGTCTCCCAATCCGACGGCTTCGAGGTTCATACGACCCCGATTAGCTTTCCTTTGGTTAATCTTGGACCCCACGTATCATTACCACCAACTTGCCCCTACCTCATCTCTCTTTCAGACCACTCCATTCATGACTTACTCTCTGCCACCTATTCACACGAGCTTTCCTTCTCAAGCTCCGCCTACCTTTTCATTCCCATACACGTATCCAGTAACCTCAACACCTTATATGGGACATCCCTATTCTGTTGCTCCAACATACTCATCCTCCATACCTTATCAACACTTAGCCCCACCATTGTCCAGCGGAAGCCCTTGGTCCAACTTGCCTCCGTTTACCACAACCGCACCATCATCTCATCCAACCACAGATTTCATCAAACAAATGATGGACAAAATGCAAAACCTGGAGGCTTCTATTTCAGGAAGTCGTAGCGCCTTGACATACGAGAAAGTTTGTTGGGAGCCCATTCACCCTTCTGTCCCCCTTCATTCATATCCTCCTCAATGGGAGTTGCCAAAATTTACTCGTTTTAACAGTAAAGAGGATCCTCAACAACACTTGCGATCATTTAGACACGCTTGTTATTTGATCGCCCATGATGATGCCTTGTTACTCCGCACCTTTCCCATGTCCTTATCAGGACCCGCCTTGGAGTGGTACAGTGCTTTAACCCAGCACTCGATCTTCTCTTTTAACCAACTAGCCCAATCTTTCTTGGATCATTTCTCCATTAACATTGCCAAGAAAGTATCTATCACCGACCTCTATGCCATCCGACAATTTGAGGACGAATCTATCGCAGATTTCGTTGGACGATGGCGGGGCCTTATCAACCAACTTACGTATGCCTTACCTCAAACCGAACTTATCGAACTGTTTACGCGGGCCTGCGCTAAGCACATCTCCCCCACCCTCCAAATTCAAACTTTCCGTACATTCGACGAGGCCTTTACTATGGCCCGAAAATTAGAAATTCGAGCCTTAGAAGAAGAGAAATTGCGGTTGCGTAACAAAAACCCCAATTTCCGAACTCCAGATTCTACCAACAAGCCAAACACTTTGCTACTCCTCACGCGTCCACTTCTTCAAAATCAAAAGGATCTGTCCCACGCGGTAATGGTCAAATCTCAAACACCGTCCAATACTCCGCCGAAAACCACCTATAAGTACAAAGCCGAGCCCATCAATTACACTCCCTTGGGAGAAACTTATGGCGTCATCCTGGAGAAATTGCTCAAAGCTGGGGCTATCACCTTGCCCCCTGTTAAACCTCACTCTGGGTTTGACTCCACCCGCGCAATACCTTCCTGGTACAAAGAAAATGACTTTTGTAACTTTCACCGCGTAAAAGGACATAGTCATGAAAACTGCAAGATGTTGAAAAACATAGTGCAGGAAATGGTTGATGCAGGGGATATAGCCCTCGATAATCCTAACGCCCCTGCTAACCGAAATCTGAAAATTTTCAACAAGCCATTCCCGAATCACTCGTCCAACAGTAACGTAAACCAAGATATCTTAGCCGAGGAGAGTGTTCATGAGATCCATGCAGTCTTCGATTCTCAGCCAAAAGCCTCTATTGAAAAAATTTTGAATCAAGCCTCTCCACCAACACAGGAGTCTGAACCTCCTTCACCACCATCAAGCCAAAGTGAAATCATTCCTTTACCCATAAAAGAGTTAACCGCTGGACTTCTCTTCTCATCGATGAGTCTTCTTACACCACATCCCTACAAGACTGTGAGCGGATGTTATCTAATTTATCTATTTCCCAAACGTCCCCTTCTACCGCTCTTGCTGCACAAGAGGAAGGCTCGCCACTCCTTTTGACATCCTTAGATGAGAAATCTCTTACACTGACATCACCACATTCTTTAAACATGACAGATCCCCTCAAACACGCCCTCCTACCTATTAGTCCCTCATCGCCTAAATCTTTTCAACGACCGGTTGACCTCTTAACATCTATTGATACAGTGCCTCATCTACCTCCTGTGTCACACCCACAGTGGACTGGAATCACAACCCATCGTTCTTCCGTACAAAAAGTTCATATTCACACGTGAGGACTGTCATTCCACAGAAGATAGACAGGCCCTATGGGAACGTTTGAGTACCCCTTTTTCTACTCAAATGCAAATGACTGATCCTGATGTCTCCACCATATACCCGAAGTGTTTACAGAAGCTTAAAATGCCCCTGTTCTCACCTTCACCCCCCTCACCTCTACCAAATGCCCCGTCCACTTCTATCAACTTAACCAGATCTTCCCCTACGCTTGGGACCTCACCAATGCCCAGTCTAATGCACCCACCTAAGCGACTCGATCTATCCAAAAATAAATCCGTCCCACCACCTAGGAGACAAACTCAATCCGTGCCCCTATCACAATCAAAACCATCATCGTCATACCTACCTTCCATATTGGGACCCCATCCCTCTACCTTACATCAATATATCATACCTCCTGCGTTTTCTTCAAAACAACCTACGCCTTCCGCACCCATACAGAAATTCCAGGGTATAGCAACACCGTCACTCCGCGTATCCTGTCCACCTATCAACCCTAAACAAATTCCATCATCAAAAGATTTGTTTTCGGTCACTCCTATTTCCCCGTGGTTGTTTTCTGATACCACATCATCTGCGGCCTCATCATCCAACATAGCTTCTGCGCCAAAGAAATCACGTTTAGTGAAAACCACGTATCAACACCCCTCGGCTAAACCACCACCCATGCAAACCAACCATGCCCAAACATTACCAAAACCCGCACAACCAATACCCTCATCCTCTTCCGATTTTGACCCACTCAAAGGATCTTACGCCAAAATCCTTGCTATGTTGGTGGAGAATGCGACCATTTCCCTACCTCCACTTAGACCTTATGACCCGTCTAAACCCCGACCTATGGGTTACGATGAGTCTAAAATCTGCGCTTATCACCGCACACCAGGACATGATGTGGAGGGATGCAAAGCTCTAAAACCATCCTTTGTCGAGTCCACCTCTCCGGATAGAAAGATTAAGAAAGACAACTTACGAAGGAGAGACCTTTAGTTTCCATTCCCTCTCCTATACCATCTGTCCCCGCCTCACCAAAATATATCATTATTACAACCCCACCTCCTGAAGACCATGAGTTATCCCAACCATCTTCCTCATCTCAGGTCTACGAGATTAATATGATTAGTGTTGCTACTCGAGGCCAGAAAAACAATGGGAAAGCAAAAGAAAACACACCTGCGGCATCTCTTTCTCCGTCAAACATCCCGATTGCACCACCACCTAAAGTGGTCATTCGCGACCCGCCTATCCGTCTCTAATGGCATTGCCCACCGAAATATGATTAAACACTTCACCAATCACCCGTAAAAATGACACTCGTATGATCTCATTCGAGACGTCTGAATCTCATCGACAAGCTCTTGTTGAGATCCTTCAAGGATAGAGGTTTTACCTAATGAAACCCTGCCTGTCGCCTCCATTCTAACACCCAATCACGTTGCTTCTCTCACCAAACAACCCACTGCCCAACCACTTCTGTCTCTGTACAACAAGCCGCTGCAGTTAGTTTCTCGGAAGATGAAATTGTTGACTTTGGTACAGAAGACCCTGACCCTGCCCTTTTCATCTCCGCTTACGTCCGGGATATCCGGGTACGTCGCGTTATGATTGACGGGGTGCCAGCCTAAACATCATCTCTTCAAAAGCCTTCCAACAAATGAATATCCCTTCTAGTTGCATGTGTGCCAACCCCATCATGTTGCGGTCATTCAATGACGCTATTACTTCTACCTTAGGCACCGTGATCCTCAACATTCGGGTAGGACCACGTACTTTACCCGAACTCTTCTATGTCTTGGAGGGAGAGTTCCAATATAATATATTGCTGGGTCGTCCTTGGATCCGAGCCATGGGATGCGTTCCCTCAACATTACATAGATGCATAAAATTTGAGTACGAGGGGAAGTCTTACACCGTAAAAGCTGACCCTCCCCCCTTTAAAACCTGCAATATGTTATACCGCCCTAACGATGTGCTTATACCAATCAAGACACCCATACATTCAACCCAACCATCCTCTTCAAATGTACCTCAACCATCCACCTCAACCGCGCCTACGCCTTCAACTGATGAAACCACCATCGCAAAAACCACTTCCCTTCCCGCAGCTAACATTCCAACCTCCGACCCCTTAGTAGATGTTTTTCAGCGCCTTACGCTGGGGGAGTACCGCCTATATAACGTTAGTTCTTTCCCTACCCCGCAGGAGTACGGACAATTACATGCACATCCCACCTACGACCGTCGCGTGGGGGAGGTAATCTCTTACGGACCACCCCATTGCCGCACTAACCTAACGTATGGGGGTGTTGACGCATCCTCCATTACCCCTGAACCTCCTCTTGGTGTGGTTCCCTTCCAATCCGATTTTCAATACTTGACAAATCGTCGTTTCGCCCTCACCTTCTTGACTCGCTGTGCATGGAAAGGCTTTGGTTTTGGCCTTTACGAACAAGGCCGACATACACTCATTCCCGTGACTACCCATAAACATAATGATCACAGTGGTCTCGGTTTTCCCGAAACACCTACACAGGAGACACCTCCTGTCAGCTGTATCCTGGAAGAAGAAGACGTCGCCCCTACCAAACCATCATCACCCACTTTGCCATCATCACCCACAGAATCTATAGACCCTGAATCCATCCCTCCTAACTTTTTTTTTTCATAAATGCTATCTTCATAGGTCCTCTCACTTATCAACGCGATAATGAGGACCCATCTTCTCTTCCCCTTCTGTATCCAGACATGATCGAAGAGGATTCACCTTTGATTAATGTTGTTGAATGCCAGGATGATGACTCCATCCTCACTTACCTTGGCGCGGATGATTCTTATATTCAACGAGCCTTACCATCTGAAACCCAAACCATGCTGAACGAATCTACCATAGAAATCAACATCCACACGGAGGAGGATCCTCACATTGTGAAGATTGGACAATCCCTTAACACATCAGAACAAGCCACCTTTACTACCTTTCTCCGTGCTCGCAACCAAGCTTTCGCATGGTCTTACGCTGACATGCCAGGAATTGATCCTACCATTGCCGTCCATAACATCACCCTAAACCCCGATTCCAAACCAGTCAAATAGAAATTGAGAAAAATGCATCCACGCATTGCTCTCTTGGTCAAAGAGGAGCTCCAACGACTCCTTTCTGTTTCCTTCATCTTGCCTATTGACTATCCTCAATGGATTTCTAACATCGTACCTGTCACTAAAGCGACAGGGGGACTTCGGATATGCACAGATTTCCGGGATCTTAACCTCGCTTGCCCTAAGGATGACTTCCCCTTACCTAGCATTGACCAACTTGTTGATCTAACTGCAGGTCATGAGATGCTCTCTCTCATGGATGGCTTTTCAGGATACAACCAAATTTTGGTTGCCCCTGCCGATCAACACAAAACTACCTTCATAACTCCTTGGGGAACCTTCTGTTATCGTGTCATGCCATTTGGCCTTAAGAATGCTGGTGCTACCTATCAGCGGGCTATGACCTACATTTTTCATGACATTATGCACACTATCCTTGAAGATTATGTCGACGATCTTCTCGGCAAGTCTAAACATCGTAGTGAACATCTCGATGTTTTAACCATTATTTTTGATCGCCTGTTACAATATTCTGTCCGCCTTCAACCAAAGAAATGTGTCTTTGGTGTTCTTTCGGGAAAACTTCTTGGCTTTATCGTCTCTTTGTGTGGCATTGAGGTCGATCCATCTAAAGTCAAAGCTATCCTAGAAATGCCCCCACCCAAAAATCTCAAACAATTGCGTAGTTTACAAGGTAAGCTCCAATCTATCCGACGTTTCATCTCCCAACTCTCGGATCGGTGTCAACCTTTTCATCACCTTCTTAAAAAGGACATTGCCTTTCAATGGAGTGAGGAGTGTCACCAAGCCTTCGAAGCTCTCAAATCCTATCTCTTGCAGCCACCCGTGCTTATCCCACCCCAGGACGACCGCCCTTTCTACCTTTATCTTTCCGCCACTGACCATGCTATAGGTGCTATGCTCGCACATCGGGATTCGGCACGACGAGAACAGGCCGTTTATTATATAAGTCGTACCCTCATGGATTATGAGACTAGGTATACACATGTAGAAAAATTGTGCCTTGCCCTATCATTTGTAGCCACCAAACTCCGACATTACCTCCTGAATCACAAAACTTTTGTCATCACCAACACAGACCCCATTCATTATATGTATGCCAAACCGCATCTAAACCAACGTATCGCTCGATGGCTTATGCTCCTCGCTGACCTTGACCTTGAATTCGTACAACAGAAGTCAATCAAAGGACAAACTCTTGCAGACCAACTTGCGGAGGCCCCTTTACCTGGGGAACAATTTACCAATTTTACCTTCCCCGACGAACTCATCGCCACTCTTTCACTCCGGGAAGAGCTGTATCAAATGACCCTCTTCTTCGATGGATCTAAATGCCAGCGCGGCGGAGGAGCTGGCGTTGTTCTCATTCCTCTCGACACTGAACCTATGCCTCTTTCATTTCGGCTTGATTTCCCTTGCACTAATAATACAGCGGAATACGAGGCCCTTGTTCTGGGTCTCCAAGTTGCGTTACACTTAGGCATCAAATCTATCAACATTTTTGGTGACTCTCAATTAGTAGTCAATCAAGTTATGGGTCTACCAATGCAAAAATGAGGAACTTCAAAATACAAACACTACGTGGATTCACTTCTAGCCTTATTTACTCACTATTCTATACAAACCATTCCACGCTCCACTAACAAATTTGTGGACACTATGGCTTGCTTAGCCTCGCAAATTCCCACCGCACTCAACCCGACTCAATTATTCGTCGTGGTCCAACAACTTTTTGTCCCATCCTATTCAACCCCGGTAGTTTGTACGATAAATACCATGTCTACTAGTTCGCGGATACCGGTACCACCAATTTCACGACTACCTTACAATCTCTATCCTCCCACCTGACCTTACTAGTAATGGCAAACGTGCTTTTCTTAAAAGTGTTTCACGTTATGTTGTCATGGGGGGACTCCTCTATAAACGTGGCTTTGATGGCATCCTCCTTCGCTGTCTAACTGGCGCGGAGGCCACTCATACCATCCAACAGGTCCATGACGGTATTTGTGGTGGACATTTTAGTGGCCTTGCTGTGGCCAAACGAATCCTTCGCCTTGGTTATTATTGGCCTACTCTCATAACGATTGCTGCTACGAATATGTCAAGCGTTGTGTTATGTGTCAACAACATGCCAACCTTCAACATACTCCTAGCCACCCGCTCCAGGTCGCTCGAGATCTTTGGCCCTTCTCACAATGGGGTTTAGACCTTATTGGTGAGATTCATCCGTCCTCTTCGCAACGTCACCGATGGATTATCACAGCAACCGAATATTATACAAAATGGGTGGAGGCTATTCCACTCATTTCAACTAAAAAAGAAAAAAATCGTAGAATTCATTAACCATCACATTATCTGTCGTTTTGGTATTCCTCATCGCCTAATAACAGATAATGGTAAATCTTTTAAAAACAAGTTGTTGCAAGACCTTTGCGACAACTTTGGTATCAAACTTAGCTTCTCATCACCCTACTATCCACAAGCCAATGGGCAAGCCGAGTCCTCTAATAAAACACTAACCAAAATCCTCATGAAAGTTGTCAATGAATCCGGAAGAAATTGGCACGATCACATCCCCTTTGCCCTTTGGGCTTATCGCACTAGTATTCGTACCTCCACTAATGCCACACCTTTTTCTTTGGTATACGGTACCGAGGCTGTTTTGCCTCTCGAAATACAAATACCCTCCCTTAGAATATCTCTTCAGGATATTCTCACCAACGATGATTTCCGCCAAGAGCGGTTAGCCCAATTGGAGCTTCTTGACGAACGCCGTCTTACAGCTCTTGATCACCTTCAAATCTATCAAAAACGCATTAAACGTGCTTATGATAAGCGACTTCATGAGCGTACCTTTAAGGTTGGTGATCTTGTCCTCAAAGAGAATCAACATGTAACCAAACTAGAAAAGAGCAAACGTGGAAAATTTTCTCCCAATTGGATTGGGCCTTATATAATCACTCACACCTATGGATCTGGTACTTATCGTTTAGCTTCGCTTAATGGTAAACCTGAGCCTGAGCCCCTTAATGCCTTGCATCTTCGACCATTCTATTGTTGAAATTAGTGTTATATCACTTCTTATCCGCCTACTGCTCGTCCCTTGAGCTCCCATACCACCACATGCACTTGTTTCCTACATCTCGAAATAAAATCAAGCTCACCTCTCACCTCCCCTTAACGATGCCTTCCCCTTTTTAGTCTAGTCCATGACTTCAACGTATTAAAATAAGCCGTATTTTTATGGGATTTTTCTTGAGTCAAACTTCCTACAAACCTAGATGCTTCACGTCACAAGGACATCTAGTTATCTATAGACTGCTCCCTCGAAGGACAGCTATATGCCAAAAACTATTGATGCTATTATATATATAGACTGCTCCCTCGAAGGACAGCTATGCATTTAAATCATATCTGCTACTATAAATAGACTGCTCCCTCGAAGGACAGCTATACACGGTCGCCTTTATCGAAGCTTCTCGCATTGATCACCGTGAAGACCTCGGAATAATATAATCAATATCCCTTGTAGACTTCCCGCATCGATCAGTCTACATTCAATAAAATAAAAGCCTCATTCAAAAGGACTTTTGAGTCATGGACTTGTCTATTTAGGGTAGGTTCTCTTCCGTCAGAACACTCACTTTGTAATAAGTTCTCCGTACCTCAGCTATACCATCCACCTCACCTCACCATTTGTTTCAACTCAAGGGACGTAATGAACGCTCGATATATTGTGATCACACAACTCTTTTCACCTATTGACTTCTCGTCTATGCACGGTACCTAGGGCTCCAAGCTCGTTCTACGTTGTGTGGTTTGTTTAGCTCTTTTCACCTACGGAGCACTCTTTCTGCTTTGCCTCGCATCTAGGATTGTGTGTTGACCTTAATCGGGACATGGTTCCCTACCACCCGGTAGGATAACTTTCACTTCCCTTATACCTTTTACAACATCACCAATTCATTACCAACACCATCAACCTTACCTTTACCAATCTTAATATTTTTACCAACCAAACAATTGCCTAAACCGTACCAAATTGCTCGAATTCACCTCTCCCCCGATCCTAAGGAGAACTACATCGGTCTGAGGCCCCTCCTTGCTTTGTGCAATGGGCTATGTAGGCAGCACTTCGGAGACATGGGGTCTCCCAAGGTTAGCTCGACCATCCCCTACCATAACCTATCATGTGTGGTAAATATAAATATTTCTGTGTATTTCTATTTAATCACATTCCTCTTTATCCTTTTTCAAAACACCAAAAGTCACAACGCAAACATTCTTATTATTATCATAACTCAAATCACCATACATATTCAGTTTTATTTAGATGTTAAACAAATACATCTTCTCTATCATCGACACGCAGGTCGGCATCCTTATTTATTCTTATACCTTGCTAACATTTACTCGCACCCTCATGCCTCATCCCGAACTAGGTGATGATCGTGATCGCCGACCCCTCTCACCGGGCCTCTCTGTCCTCAAAGGTACCACGGCTATTGGTACCGCCCACTGATCTGCCAATCTCTCCTGTAACATATGAATACGCCCTCTCGCATGGAGGACTCCAGCCTCTAGTCTCCCCGCCCGTGACTCCGCAACCGCTAACAATCCTCTTGTCTCATTCACCTGCGTTTGGAGCTGCTGAACTAAACGCTGCAGACGATCCCTCTCTGCTGTAATCACAGCTATGTCAGGACAATCACGTATACCTCGCAGCTCCGCTGCCCACCATAATCTATAGGCCTCTGTCGTTCCTGCGTCCATTACCCTGCGATCGGCTGCTACCTCTTCAGGACCTTCTGGAGGTGTTGGCCGGGGAGGTGAGAATGCTGCCTCGGCGTCGATCCTCATATATGGTCTATAAGCCAGGGGTATATCCTGCACAAATCCAAATTTTCACCACACGCGATCTATAGGAATCCTCTCATATTCACCTGGCCTGTGCCCCGCGATCCACCTCATTCGCTCTACACCCCTTAACTCCTCAGCTATGCTCTCTGTTACCATATAGTTACCGTAAGGCCTCCAACAGATGTCCGCAACCGTCACCCTCTCCCATACCTGCCTGTAATACACAATATCACCCGTCACGGCCTGGGATCTGGCCTCTTGTTCTGTCTGGACCCATCGTCTGAATCCCAACCTCTGCACTCCGGTTTCTCCCGACTGGATGGGTCGGCCTATTGGTCACACACAAACAATGTGCTCATAGGCCCAACAGTGTAATAAGTATGAACTATCTAGTGTCGTCCTGTGATTTTGCCTACAAGCCCATAAACCCCTGTATAGCTCCGCCAAATATGCAGGTGCCCATGCAAAAGTCACGTTCCTTTCTATCATCTCCCAAATAACACACATCAATGCCTTTGGAAATCTTCCCCCTTCCGCTCTCGGTAACGCATAATACCCTACCGCTATCATTAATATCACTCTGCTAACCTTGTCTCCTTAGGGTGTCTTTGCATACATTACCCCATATGTGAATGAAAAACCTCGTTGTGTTAAGTCTCGTGCGTATGGACCAAATACCTCTGTTATCGCTCCCGTGCCGCGCCCAGTAGTAGTGCCTAATATACTTGGTTCTCCCGTAATAGGGAGTCTCAAAATACGAAACACATCTTCCAATGTTACTTGTCATTTCACCTGTGGCGAGATAGAAGGTATTTTTCTCAGATTCCATCTCTCAATCAACGCTCAGTAACATACCATGGTTACGTGCACCTCGTGAATAATAACGGATTCCACTTAACCCCAAACGATTTATCAATGTCCATTCCGGCGGTGTTACATCCGCTCGGATTCGTGACAACAATCTTTGGCTTTACTATCATTCATCCTCAACCTCCGCTCTGCCTGCATACACCAAAACAACAAACAACCATTCAATCCGTCAGGGTTTTTCAAACATTCTGAAATTCCTCCAAGAATCGTATCGGTTCGGAACCGATACCGGTTCTCCTAACCGATACTAGTCACTTTATCAATTACATACACCTTCCCTAAAAAAACCACCTACGACAATAATTTTCTCGTTTATTCCTTTTTATACATACAAACATACCCAAAACCCCGAATTACCTACCCCATAACACTCACCTCATCTATACCCCATTATCATGTTGTCTTTCTCATATCTACTTACCTATTCTCCTCTAGCTCATTCCCAAAACATGCAATAGTTAAATCACAAACAAGTGATACCTCTTGGGTTGCGGTAGCTTGAGGTGGCCCTTATCTTCCCTCTTGTCCCTTCTGTTGGATGCTTCTCCTCGTTCTACCATGATCACCACCCTTAATAGGTGGACGGGATACGTGGAGTGACGTGTTGCTATACCACTGGAATTTCGTATGGGTGCGGAAGGCGTGGGTTGTTTTGAAGAAAACGCAGGAGGTATGATATATTGATGTAAGGTAGAGGGATGGGGTCCCAATATGGAAGGTAGGTATGACGATGATGGTTTTGATTGTGATAGGGGCATGGATTGAGTTTGTCTCCTAGGTGGCGGGACGGATTTATTTTTGGATAGATCGAGTCGCTTAGGCGGGTGCATTAGACTGGGCATTGGTGAGGTCCCAAGCGTAGGGGAAGATCTGGTTAAGTTGATAGAAGTGGACGGGGCATTTGGTAGAGGTGAGGGGGGTGAAGGTGAGAACAGGGGCATTTTAAGCTTCTGTAAACACTTCGGGTATATGGTGGAGACATCAGGATCAGTCATTTGCATTTGAGTAGAAAAGGGGTACTCAAATGTTCCCATAGGGCTGTCTATCTTCCGTGGAATGACCGGTCCTCACGTGTGAATATGAACTTTTGTACTAAGAACGATGGGTTGTGATTCCACCACCGTGGGTGTGACACAGGAGGTAGATGAGGCACTGTATCAATAGATGTTAAGAGGTCAACCGGTCGTTGAAAAGATTTAGGCGATGAGGGACTAATAGGTAGGAGGGCGTGTTTGAGGGGATCTGTCATGTTTAAAGAATGTGGTGATGTCAGTGTAAGAGATTTCTCGTCTAAGGATGTCAAAAGGAGTGGCGAGCCTTCCTCTTGTGCAGCAAGAGCGGTAGAAGGGGACGTTTGGGAAATAGATAAATTAGATAACATCCGCTCACAGTCTTGTAGGGATGTGGTGTAAGAAGACTCATCGATGAGAAGAGAATTCCGGCGCTTAACTCTTTTATGGGTAAAGGAATGATTTCACTTTGGCTTGATGGTGGTGAAGGAGGTTCGACTCTGTGTTGGTGGAGAGGCTTGATTCAAAAATTTTTCAATAGAGGCTTTTGGTGAGAATCGAAGACTCGCATGGATCTCATGAACACTCTCCTCGGCTAAGATATCTTGGTTTACGTTCTTGTTGACGAGTGATTCGGGAATGGCTTGTTGAAAATTTTCAGATTTCGGTTACAGGGCGTTAGGATTATCGAGGGCTATATCCCCGCATCAACCATTTCTGCACTATGTTTTTCAACATCTTGCAGTTTTCATGACTATGTCCTTTTACGTGGTGAAAGTTACAAAAGTCATTTTCTTTGTACCGGAAGGTATTGCGCAGTGGAGTCAAACCCAGTGAGGTTTAACAGGGGCAAGGTGATAGCCCCAGCTTTGAGAAATTTCTCCAGGATGACGCCATAAGTTTCTCCCAAGGGAGTGTAATTGATGGGCTCGGCTTTATCGATAGGTGGTTTTCAAATGCGGAGTATTGGACGGTGTTTGAGATTTGACCATTACCGCGTGGACAGCTCCTTTTGATTTAGAAGAAGTGGACGCGTGAGGAGTAGTGGTGTTTGGCTTGTTGGTAGAATCTAGAGTTTGGAAATTGGGGTTTTGTTACGCAACCGCAATTTCTCTTCTTCTAAGGCTCAAATTTCTAATTTTCGGGCCATAGTAAAGGCCTCGTCGAATGTATGGAAAGTTTGAATTTGGAGGGTGGGGAGATGTGCTTAAGCGCAGCCCGTGTAAACAGCTTCGATAAGTTCAGCCTTGAGGTAAGGCATACGTAAGTTGGATGATAAGGCCCCACCATCGTCCAACAAAATCTGCGATAGATTCGTCCTCAAATTGTCGGATGGCATAGAGGTCGGTGATAGATACTTTCTTGCAATGTTAATGGAGAAATGATCCAAGAAAGATTGGGCTAGTTGGTTAAAAGAGAAGATCGAATCTTTGGGTTAAAGCACCTTTGTACCACTCAAGGTGGGTCTGATAAGGACATGGGGAAGGTGCGAGTAACAAGGCATCATCATGGGCGATCAAATAACAAGCGTGTCTAAATGATTGCAAGTGTTGTTGAGGATCCTCTTTACTGTTAAAAACGAGTAAATTTTGGCAACTCCCATTGAGGAGGATATGAATGAAGGGGGACAGAAGGGTGAATGGGCTCCCGACAAACTTTCTTGTATGTCAAGGCGCTACGACTTCCCGAAACAGAAGCCTCCAGGTTTTGCATTTTGTCCATCATTTGTTTAATGAAATCTGTGGTTGGATGAGATGATGGTGCGGTTGTGGTAAACGGAGGCAAGTTGGACCAAGGGCTTCCGCTGGACAATGGTGGGGCTAAGTGTTGATAAGGTATGGAGGATGAGTATGTTGGAGCAACAGAATAGGGATGTCCCATATAAGGTGTTGAGGTTACTGGATACGTGTATGGGAATGAAAAGGTAGGCGGAGCTTGAGAAGGAAAGCTCGTGTGAATAGGTGGCAGAGAGTAAGTCATGAATGGAGTGGTCTGAAAGAGAGATGAGGTAGGGGCAGTTGGTGGTAACGATACGTGGGGTCCAAGATTAACCAAAGGAAAGCTAATCGGGGTCGTATGAACCTCTGAAGCCGTCGGATTGGGAGACGGGGCTAGAGATGCAGGAAGTAAGGCGGTGTTATCAGGAGGAGTGGGAGCTAAATGAGCAGCTATACTAATAGGCATGCCAACAAGGAGCTGACCATCAGGCGTACGGTCAGGGGCATGAGACAAATAGTATCAGACAAACGCTAGGATTGGCATCCAGAATTTGGCAAAGTCCTTGTCTCCTATAGGAATTTGGGGATCTCACTTGTGTCCGTAGGGTTCCCTATAGAATGTGAAGGGGGTGATTCGAGCAAAGACACGAGCGAGGCATGTGAAACCATGGCGGCGGCTTGCTTCCGAGTGATGAAAACCATGGATAAGAACACACAGGAAAGTTTCAATCTATCAAGAACAAAAACAATCTCCGAATGATGAATTTGGCAAGTTGCTGGTTTGTCAGGGGCTGATGAAGACAGTAATCGATATCGGTTTAATAATCGGTGTCGGTCAGAGAGCAGACGACATCGGTCAGTTAACCGATGCCGGTGTCAAAAGTCTAGGATAAGAATATATAAAAGGCTGCTAATTTGATTTTTAGCAACGTTGAGTATATTTGTCAACTTATTGATCACAGAAGACAAAGTATGACAGAGAAAACAGAATTTGAAAACAAGCAAGATGCACACGCAAATCCAGAGACTAACCCTAGGGTTAATTTTAGTTATCGTGGGCTTATGCCTTTAGACGTAAGATGATGTCAGATCCTAAACAACAAGACCTAGGGGAAATGTCAAGTTTGTTTTGGCTTATAAGGTTACCTCAATCGGGCGGAGGAATACCGCGGAAAATGGGGGATGTTTGAGTGTTGTGTTAATTGTGAAGTGATTCGATACGTGTTGTGCGGTAAATGAAACTAGGGTTAATTTCCTGTCAATACCGTGGATAACACCCCCATGTGTACGACCTGTTACTTAATCTATGTTCACTAGAATTGAAGAACAACAAGTAGGAATGCAATGCATGTGTTTTAAACCCAAATCAAAAATTATGTTCGATGAAGCAAGAGAGATGACTTTCACTAATGCGAAACTAGGAAAGCAAGACAAATTCTTTACTGAAATATATAACAAAAAAGCGGCAATAAAGCAAGTATGCTTCCTAAAATGAAAATAAGCAAGAGAAAGAAACCCAAAATGGGTCCCACCTAAGTGTGCCAAAATGTTTCACTCAAAATGACTCGTTCCTTTTAGAAACAGATAAGGTTAGGGGCTGGAGGAATACACCGTAGAATGTCGAGATGGTGTGCGCGTAAGGCATCAGAGAAAGATCAGCCGACTGCGAAGAACTCCTTTTGTCTTGGAAGGACTACTGCGAATAAGAACACAAGACCACAAGATTTTAATTAGACAATAAATGAGGGAACTGCCTGGGGCCCGGAAATATAAAACTTCCTTTCGAAGGTGGTCAATTCCCTATTTAATATGAATTAACACAAAAGACTCGTAAAGTATTAATTAAATTGTTTTGTTGAACCGGTAGGGGAAAGGCTGGTTTTTTGGTTTTGATCAGAGGAACCGATGGCGGTTATCAGAATCGTAACCGATGGCGGTTACTGATAACCGATGCCGGTTACTGATAACTGATACCGGTGGGTTCTAGGATCTTCTTCGTAGCTATGGTGTTTGTAAGGCCGGTTATGCATGATATTAGGAAATGGGATGATTAGAAGCAAAAGAATAACAATTAGATGCAATGACACGTTGGGTAGTAGATTCGAGACAGATTTAGGAGGACCGAAATTCACAGAGCATAAGAAATGTTATAACGAGAGAACATGCAAGATGTGACTTACTAGTTTTGTGAGAGATGCAAGTTGATATCCTCTCTACCGCAAGCACTTACTGGTTTCTTCACTCGTCTCTCTAGCTTGTCGAGTAGAACCGGCATCGGTAAGGAAAAAGTAGGCTATTTTTACTAAAATAGCCCACCTTCCCCGCTTTTTTCTCCCGAGAGATCGGTTGCGGGCTTGGTCAAGTGGCTAGAAGGTCGGCTTTGGTGCGAGTAAGGAGGCATTAGTTATGGATGTGAGTCTGCACAAGTCATGGGTCTTAATTAGGTTAGTTTAGGGTTAGGGCTAGGTCATGATGAGGTGGCAAAGTGAGGTGGCGGGTAAGGTGATGTGGATTTATCAATTATAAGGTAATTAATAAATAATTGTGTAAGGTTTAGGTGATGAGGTTAGATTGCGAGATGAGATGTGGGTCACAGGGTCGTAAGACACAAATTTGGTGTCTACACACTATGGTAATAAATATGTCATAAGATGCATAATTGATGCAAGCCACATGAAATGAATTAAGATATTTTGCAAGATCACCTTTTCCATCATAGATAAGAAGTTTAGGTGAAATAAAACCAAGATGAAAAGGGTAAGAGACTATCTCGGGATCTATGGGATTAAGTAATAATTGAGTGGAATCCATAACATGAAGATAATTAGAGACACCTTGTTGTAATTGTAAGATTTGAGCTTATAACATGTGAAAAAGGGTTTTAAGAGATCGTGTTTCAGATGAAGGATCATCAAAATCATTAAATATTAGAGGTGTAGTAGCAATAGTCGGTTTAATGAATAGGCATAGAGACATTTTGCTTGAATGTTAGGTTCCCATGAGAATTTGAAAACAATATATGTTAAAATAGTATATGCTTCTAAGTTATATGATGACACATGCTTAATTTGATCTCGTGTAACATATAATAATATATAAATGTTAGAGGGACTTTATAGTAAAAATGTGAAATTTTTAGGCACCATCCTTAGTATGGTCTAGGTTATGATTTTCGAGTGAGTATTGGAACCATCACCTTGTGCATGATAAACATTGATAGTAAGAATGGTATTAGAAAATATATCATCATGCCATTAGGTGCAATTACGAGAAGGGGTAATATGAGAATTATAAGATGTGGGAAAGCTACATAGATAATGATAATGATCCTTAAGATTTGGAACGATAAATCACAATATCCAAATAAAACAAAATAGAAAACCTAGGGCTACTAGGGGTTTGAGACACAATGTTTGATTCAAGATCTGAGTTCACCAATGTTTTCACCCTTTTTAGGTTTGATTAAGATTTACATATAACCAAAAGGGAATGAAATAGAAGCTACATGGGGTTATTATAAATAATTAACTTTCGACATAAACCATTCAATATCATAATAATGCATTAATACTTGTAAAAAATGTATAGAATATAATACAAGTTAACAAAGACAAGGGATTGAGTGTACTTATCTGATTATAGATGATTATAGATTGATTTGGGTGATCTAGATTATGGAAAAGGGAGATATGGACCTTAGAGTGATTTGCAACCGGAAATGTAACTTGAAAATTTTGGCTGGAAAACCCATATATTAGGGGTAGGAATGTTTCTATGGTCTTGCCCTACTCATAACTATGACTTACAACTTATTGGGTTTTTCACTTATCTCAATCTCTTCATTTCTCTCTGTGAATGAATTTTGATCATAGTACGGGGGCATATGAATTCTCTTATCAATATTTCAAACCCTAACTTTGGATGATAAGTCCTACGAAATAAACATTAGTTAGAATTTTGGGAACCCTCATGCACCACCGATGTTAGAACTACTATTGTTGAAAGCGAGACATAATATTATTCTAAGGAGAAGACACACAAATAATATGCTTGTGGGAATAAGGCACATTTTAAGGTGCGAGAATGATATGGAAGGAAACGCGCGCCGAGAGAAGTTTGGTTTAGACTTAGCCATTTCTATGGATACATGCTATATTTGGAGATAGCGTCTGAGCACATCGGGATGGAGACTTGCATGACACACAAATGGTATTTTGGAATGAGCAATTGATAAGTGCTAGACATGGTTATGGTTAATAATAGGATTACTTCTTTTAGATAACTATAAGACATCTATTATTATCACACTTGCATGTGTGCATGTTATTGTAAAGGTGCATGGCTATTATTAGCATGTGACATATTTTGAGAAGTGCATAGGTGGTGAAGGAAAATTCCCCACCTCTATCAATATGTATTGAACTGTGTAGTTTAGATAGAGACTAGTGTGTGAATTATTGTAGAGTTATGCTGCTAGATCTGATATATGCATGACTTATGGTGATACTTTATAATGTAAGAAGCTTATGTGTTTTACAATTTTTAGCGTAATGGATGATATTGATTGAATAATGGTGTTAGACATAACTGAAACTAGTTCATGTATGGTTAATCTTATTACAGTTATTATTTAATTCATGATTCTCTAAGATCTAGATCTAGATTATGCATTATGGAATTTTTATGTTTAATTATGGATCTAAATATGTATTATCTTCATCACACTAACATCATCCATAAGAAACTCTAAAGAGGGGCCTGATACCTTTGTGCACTTTTGGTGAGTGCTCAACTCACGCTGGGTGATGTGCCAACCCGCCAAGGTTATTCATAGTAGATTCTAGGTTGCATCATTGGTTCCATTATCGGACCTCTTTTTTAGTTGTTTTTAGGATTTTTCTCCATGAAGACATACCGATTGACCTTAGCAAGTGTTGAGGAGTGGATAATAGATCTGGAAGAAGAGTACGCTTGGAGGTTCAACATTGGATTTGAGTTTGATGCACGTGCATGGGTGGAGTAGAATTTATATGACTATTTGTATGAGAGATTCTTTGTTATCTTTCTGGTAGAGCTATACGAGTGGCTGGTTGCTTATGCATCTAAAAGGAATTGGAGGTATCACACACTTGTCTTCACACATGAAGAATTTCAAGCCCTTACGATGCTGATCTGATTTGGATGTGCATTGTGGACACTTGGTTCCGTGGTGTTTTGAATAGCTATATTTTGGAGTACTCAATTTCCACTTATTCTTTCCCGGAGGTAGCTGAGTTCTAGTTTTTACGTTATCCTAGGGGAACTTATCTACAAGGAATTTCACTAGAAATCAAAATCTTGATGGAACCTCAAAGTTGGAAGAAAATCATATGGCTAGCTAAACCCTACCATGTGTGGGGACAGAGCAAGTTTGGGAAGGATGGTGGACCTAGCGGCAGAGAGGTAGAGAGAAGAAAGGTAACTTAAGTACAATGAGGTGTGTGAGAGGGATATAGAGAAGTATTGTGATATTAAAAAGAGGATGGCATTGACGAGAGAGATGGCTTATGAAGGATTTGGATCTCACGCAGAAGGCATCGATCCAAAAATCTCGAACTCCCCATTTGGGAAAGCATGACACAAAACCATCCTCGGCCTCATATGGGATCATGTCGTAGAGACAACATGGGCCATGGGAGAACATCTAATCTACCTAGAAACCTAGCCCCTGTGCTTGGTTTTCCAATATCTAGTATAACCAATAGTCAACAAGCTAGTTTGGGGAGTAGTAGAAAAGGAATAAATCAAGTAGAAAGTGCATATATGGCTAGGAAAATGTATTATTTTTATTTGGAGGTACCTTTTCAAGCGCATCTTTGGCACAAAAATCAAGCGTGTAGAATTTTGGACTCACTTCTGGGAGTAGTACCACCTCACAGACTATAGGAGTTCAATTTAGTACCACTTTTGGGACACAGGGTAGTACATCCACTAGTTCGCTTCTAGCTATAGGAGGAGGATCAAAGGGCATAGATGGCTCTAGTTCTGGTGATCTAGTGGGTCCGGAGGTAGAGGCAACAGAGGAGGTTCTGGGTTAGGTGGGCATGGTCATCACCAACTTGAGAATATTTACATGGAGATGTCACTTCATCTTCCAGAGTATAGGGGAATAGAAGATGTTGTTGAACATGTGCACATGTGTGAGATACTGTGGCATGAAAAAAGAATTATGGCATCTGAGCGCAAGAAAATTTAGTTTGTAACTATGCTTCAAGGATGCACACACAATTGGTACATGAATTTTGACCCTAATCAGACTTGCATAGATTATGCAGCAGTAAAGGATGCTTTCCTTAAGGAGTTTTATATCCCCAGTTAGAGAAAAGAGTATAAACGCACTCAATGATATGAAACAAGGAACTACTGACAGTGTTCAGGAATATGATTCCCATTTCAAAATACTTTTGTCTAAACTTTCGTATGATATTTATGCAAGCTAGCATGCACAATGTTTCATTGGGGGTTTGATCACACCATTTAGGAGGGTGTTGTCACATAAGACATATACGGACCCACACAAAGCACTTGAAGCATCGTTGCATGCTAAGGAAGAAACAAGTATAGACACTAGAGTGAGCCCATTCTTGGAAGCATAGATTACAGCTATGGATAAGTAGTTGGAGAAACTACCAAAAAATTCAGCACATGAGATGTGCACTAAGATTTGGTGTACAGATTTTGAAGTCGAAGGGCACACTAAAGATAGTTTTCCCCATAGGTCAGTACATTCATTATTACTAGACTATGAGATATGTCATTTAGAACATGATGTAATCCACTTCCCATTATTACAATGTGTGATAAGAAAGAATGTATCTTGCTATTGTAATATTTTCCGGTCCATAACTCACAATACAGAAGACTACAGGTTGATTAGTCAGATCCATGATTCCATAGATATTGGTGTGTGATAGACAAGAGTATTAGATAATTCTAAAAGTAAAAATGAGCACCATGATCATGATCATAACCAAGGGCACTATGATCAAAATGAAAGGCATTTTGAAGGAGGTCATGATAGAGGTTGAGGATACCATGGTGGATTCGAGGGTCGAGGCCGTAGTGGTGGACGAGGTTAATTTCCACACAAAACATGTTTTACATGTGGATCTCCTACCACTACAGGCATGAATGTCCTTTGAATATTACTTGTTCTTTTGTGGGAAGAATCATAACTATAAGGAATTCCCGGACTTATATGAGCATATTAGTAAGCAACATAAACAAGAGAACAAGGGTTCAAGGATGATTAGAATAAAACGCTCCATAGAAAATCAATGGATGCCAAAGTTGGCACCAGAACCTGAGGTATTACCTATGAATATTACTACACACACTAAAGCTACACGCATCACAGAGAGACGTTATATCGAAGCCTACCATCACTAAGGATGAAGTTTTACATGTAAGTACCCATATCCCGCCCATCGGAAGGAGTTTTATTAGTATACCATGGAGGTACTCAGAAATCTTTAGGGTGAAATACAATGTTTAAAGGAACATTCAAGGAAGTTGGAAAAAATAAGGCTGCGAGATATAGTCTAGTCAAATGTTGATGACTTGAAAGAGGTATGCAAGATGTTGCACCAGGAGAATATCATTCCATTACTAGGTAATTGGCTAAAGGGAAACAATCTGCACACAATTATTAAGAATGGATGACAGATTCTGCATGCTAATATTCCCCCTCATAGCTTGGATTATGACAAGGAGATCACTCTAAATGCTATTGTGGATGGGTGACTTTTGAGTAATATATTGATTTATGTAGGTGCAGAAGTGAATGTGCTTACTTTAGATGCATGGATATAAATGGGCAATACCTCCATAACAACCATCCTCTAATGTAAAGTTTATGGCTAATCGACCTAAGGCCACTCCAATCAAATTTTTAAAGGATGCATCCATTACTATATACAAGGGGATAAGTTCACTTTGGGAACTTGAGGTCTTAGCACTTGTAGAAGAAGATAGCTTCCAAAATCTAATTGGGTGCCCTTGGTGTTATGCAAATAATGTTGATCTACGGTTCAAAAAGGGGTATAAAATTTTTGAGATCAAGGAAGAAAGATTTATTATCCCTTTGATAGATGTGAAATATGTACCTTATGTTAAACCATTGAGTGAGGAAGACTTGAACAAAATTTATGTATGCGCCATTTGGGATCTAGAAGTACTTGAGCCATCTAGGAAGGAATCCTCTAGTGGGAAGATGCACAATCTATTAGTGATACTACAAGTATTTCTTGTGAAAATTGGGTACATGGTACCTATGAGATGGTTGGGTTTGAATTAAGAAACACATTTGTGTAGAGAAGAAACCCTCGTTGTATTAGGAGAATAGGTAACAACTTTGTGGCTTGATATACTAGAGAAGGAGATCCTACAGTATTCCTACACGCCATGGAGGAGTAGTGGAAAAATAAAGTTGAAATAAGAAATATGTTAGTGTATACCCTACGTGGGATGACATCGCGTTGGTTGATGGTTCACAAGGATAATCTCATAGAATGGAATGAAGTAAGAATTGTTCTAACAACCCGGTTTCTTAGGAGTAATGTGCCTACTCAAATCTACATATATCATGGTAATCAACTTGTTTAGCACCACATTCAGCAGTGTGAGAGACTCTGGACAGAGGGGTAAGGAAGCTTTACCACCTTCACTTTGGGTGCAAAAACTTTATTCCACTTTGCAAGGCTACACATGCGCTTGGTATGTTTATGTAGAAATGCATAGGGAGACTAGAAATTGGTAGGACTTGATTGTAGGAATGACCCATAATTTTGAGTACTTTTCTACTAAACCTCCGATGAGAGAGGCATTACGGGTTATGGAGTGCTTGACTATGGGAGACAATTCCAAGGCTGAAGAACTCATTCAGGAGTTATTTGGTGAGGAATAACAAGGAGCACATTTTGATGAAGTAGATGATATAGATGCCAGATCTATTTACGCATGCTTGATTTGAGAAGGAGAAAGGAAATATGGTCTACATAGTGGATGATGAGGAAGTAGAATATTTGGACATAGCTCATTCAGTAGGTACATGTGAGGTCTTAGAATGTCTAGATAAAAATGTGTGTGCCTATCATGAACCTATGAAGATTAAGAAGGTAAACATTGGCACAGATGTTGGGCCTAAGGAGGCAATAGTTGGGGATTATTGGTATGATTCTAAAGTGGCAAATATTATTGAGTTACTATGTGATTTCCAAGTTTCATTCTGTAAGGGCTACAATGAGTTAAAGGGGGTACAAGAGTCATTAGTCGAGATGAATATTAAGCTAAAGGAAGAGAGCGTGCACAGTTAGGAAGAGACCTTACGGGATGAACCCAACATGCACATAAAAGTTAAAGAAGAAATTGACAAAATGCTAAAATTTGGCATCATTAAGCCCCTAGAGGAGTCAGAGTGGGTTAGCCCAATGGTAATCAATATAAATAAATGTGGTTGGATTAGGATTTGTGTGGATTACATTGAGTTGAATACTACGTGTGTCATTGATCCTTTTCCTAAGCCTTTCATCGAGGAAATATTAGAAGATGTTGGAAGGCATGAAGTTTAATCTTTCATAGATGGATTCTCAAGGTATCACCAGGTTAGAATTGCACAAGAGGATCAAGAGAAAATGACTTTCACCACTAAATGGGGAAGCTTTGCATATACAGTGATTCCTTTTGGTTTGAATAACGCGTCTACTGTATTTTTGTGCATAGTTGTTCAAGCATTACAATATTTTATTCACAAATTCTTACGAGTTTACTTGGATGATTAGACGAATATGTGTTTGTTAAGAATCATTGTGAAAATTTGTGCTTAATGCTTGAAATATGTCAATAGTTAATAATCTCTTTAAACATCAAGAAGTGTGTTTTTTCTATACCTTTTGGAACTTTGTTAGGGCATATAATTTACAAGGAAGGTTTGTTAGTGGATCCAGCTAAGGTTAAAATTATTGTAGGCACGGAGGAACCTACCAATTAGAGTGAGGTGCGTGGATTCTTGGGCCACACAGGGTATTATAGAAAATTTATAAAAGGGTATGCAAATATTGTCATGACCCCTGGAAGAGTTACTAAAAGGAAAAGGGACATTTTATTAGAGAGAGTTGCAGCACAAGCACATTTGAGGCATTAAAGGAGAGAATTATTACAACGCCTATTCTACATTTTCCCTCATGGAAAAAGCTATTTCACGTGCATGTGGATGCCTCTGCACAACCATTGGTGCAATGTTATCTCATCTTAGAGAAGGTATTATAGATCATCCTATTTGTTTTGCTAGTAGAAATTTGACTCCTACATAACATAATTATACAACTACGAGTGTGAAGCCTTGAAATGATCTTTGCCGCATAAGTTCGTATAGTACTTGCTAACAACACCTTATGCATTTTATATAGATCACATGGTGTTAAAATACTTGGTAAATAAGCCCATTTTAAAGTGGCACATATGTCGATGGGTGCTCCTATTATAGGAATTTGACTTTATAGTCGTGGTAAAACCAGGTAAAAGTAATTCTCACCCGAACTACTTATCAAGGATTCAATCAGGGGAGGATATGCAGACAATTGAAGATACAATGTCAGATGCACAGTTGTACAAATTACATCATCGCGCCTTCAAAATTAGAGGATTTTTTGTTTTTTACGCACACGTATGACACTATAAGGAATGAAATCCTTATAGAGGAAACAAATTTCAATTCATGTGGCACCCTTCATGTTGATCAACGGTGACTTATACAAACTAGGACGAGATGCGAGTATTGTGTCGGTGTGTACTTGGAACATGAGCACATGGATATCATGGAAGAGGATCATGGTGGTATTGTATTTCTGGTGACTCCACCGGGTGTAATATTCTACTCACTGGATTATGGTGGGAGGCCTTGTACAGAGATTGTAAAGAGTATTGTAAGGTTTGTGATCACCACAAGACCTTGGAAAACCTCAGGCGAAAAGAGATGAAATGCCTTTAAGGCCTATTGTTAATGCAGACATTTGTGAAATGGGCTATAGAATTTGTGGGTCCTATTTCCCCAACCATGCATAGAACTATATTGCGCTATATCATCACTTACATAGATTATCTTACAAGGTGGGAAAATGTAGCACCTAGAAAGGATTGTACAACAACTACAAGTAAGCAAAGTTCTTATGGGAAAATATTCTCACTAGATATGGATGTCCATTGAGTTTAAAAGTGATAGGGGTACACACTTTTTGAATGAGATAATTACGATATTTTTGGATGATTTTATGGTTGCGCACCACAAGACTACTCCTTATCACCCTCAAGCAAATGGGACTGATGAGGCTTTCAAAAAGATATTGAGCGCACCTTGATAAAAAATTGTGATGTTGGAAGGAAAGATTGGGATGATAAAGTTTTGTTATACTTTGGGCATATAGAACAACCTACAATAGGTTGAATAAGGCCACACCATTTCATTTGGTGTTTGGCACGTAGAAGCGATTCTTCCAAAGAATTCATGTTACCATATTTTTGTATTGCACACACTAGAGGTATTGCGCATGAACAGGCATTAGAAGAAAAATTGAAAAGCTAATACAATTATGAGAGGCGTGCCATATCACATTAGAGTTAGAATTAGGAAAAGGACAGGAAAAGGCATGGCATGATGGACACATTAAGGAAAATAAGCTCGAGGTTGTATAGATGGTAATCCTTTATGATTCCAAGTTTTGCATGCCATCCAGGAAAACTTAAGGTGTATTGGTTGGGACCATATGTTATCATCCACATCCTTGAAACTAGTGCTTGTCAGTTAAAGGCGCTTGATGGAACATAGTTACCCAGTTACTTTAATGGGAGTAGGCTGAAGCCCTACTATAAATAAGTCTTCTTAGTGTTTATAATAAGGTAGTATTGCCATTTAGTATAGATTTCCCTTTCTATATTTCTTTAGTGTATTTCCTTCTTCATCACTATGCTTTGTCAATTTAGTTTGGTGTTTTGTGTAATAAGCGTGTTTACATGCTAGAAGCTAATTACAATCTAAAGTATTTTTATGCATAGAGGACTACACATACCATTGGTGTGGGGTGGTTGTTATTTGTTATTCAAAAATGGGTACACATAAGAACATATTGTTACAAAGTCTTATTTAAAGAAAGAAGGAAGTCAAGTTAGAAATAATAAATTAGTCCCAAAGAAGACCATAGTTGTAAATAAAATGAATGAATAGTATAACACGAGGTAATCTACAATTGTGGAAACTACTAGGGGAAGGCGTAATGGTGACGTAATTCGGTGCATACATGGAAGCACATAGAAGAGAATTTTGCAGCCATAAGGTAGGAAGGTGCGCTAGAAGGTTATAGCTGAGGTGTGAAGGTGTACCACATGGAAATTGGGAAAATGGTCAATTAATGAGAGGATTGGTGGTAGGTGAAGGAGCAATAAATGCAATAACTTTTTGAAAATCTATATAAGGACATGATGCAGATTCATTTTTACCTTCGCAATCACAAGTATTCGTTTGAGATAAGTGTGACTGAGCCAAGAGAAATGGGTTAAGGTGTGGAGAGTAGATTTGTACATGGAAGTGGCTTACGTTGCCATTGGTTAAGGGTTTGAATGCAATAGAAACATTGAGAAGGAGCTAGAGCACGTAGTTTCGAGAAAGGGCATGTTATTTCAAGCTAAGGCATGCGGTTTCGAGATGGGGTTTGAACTTACTCGACACGAGAAGACAAAAGGAAGGATTTTTATAATGGAATCAAGAAAGAACCTACAACAAATACGAAAGGGAAGAAAAAGGTGGAAGTTGAGGTCGAAATTTCTCCCGAGAGCAATTTTTAGAAATGCGTATCTAGAAGGAGTAATAGTTAGATAGGATTGGGATTCCCATATCTCGCATATGCAAATTAAGTGATTACAACCACCACACCATGGAAAACAAGGGAGAGTTGGATGCTTTCTTGAATAAGAAGACCAATAAGTGCACGATGGAGGACATACCAGGTGTATGACAAAATTGGGAGAAGTTTTTGAAGAAGGTAGGGGTTTATCAACCGTATGAACTCCCATTTTTGGAAAACCGAAGCTTTATACCAATGGCTTATGAGCGAGATTCCATGAGGAATTTTTATATTTTACTCGACGGAGGGTAAGGATGAAAACACCCCGATTATTACATTGATAGGATTGAATGACACAAGGATAAATATTATTAATGATATGATGATAAAGTAGCTAGTGTAGCCACCAGTGAAGGAGTTGGGATACTCCAACGGTTCACGAATGGACATATACAAATTAAGGAAGTATCTTGTGGTGCAGGCAGTCATGTACCTGCTCACTAAGTTGAATGATCAAGAGAGATGGTCACAGGTAAATACCATGTGGCTACATATCACAAAGAAGATGTCACAAGGAGAAGTCTATAATCTAGTAGGCTACATAAAAGAGACAATTATCGAGGAGCATACACAAGTGAGAAGATAAGTTTTGGCACTATTCTATTATCTCTTGTATTTGTAGAAATTGGAGTGCCCAATGGGCCAAAGAACAAAATTTGGGAATACCCACAAAGAATAAGTTCCTCTGAGAGATTCGAGAAATACTTGTGTGAAGGAAAATGAGTGGCCCATTCAAGAAAAGGGAATAAATATGGTATGACCAACTTCACACGGAGTTTGAGGAGGAATGGCGTATTCCAAAGGAAATACCTTCGGTAGTGGGTAAGGTAGTATAGTTCATAGTGTATTAGCATTTCTGCATCATGTGGTTTGCAATGAAGGATGGGACATGGAGTCCATGGTGCAAATTTCCTTATTCCTTCACAATGCGCTACTTCCAAGCCTCAGTTCATAGGTTTACTGATGCGCACCAGTTGAAATTCAAAACAGGAAAGGTAGATTGTGACTACCATACTCTAAAAAAACTCATGTTTATCCAGTCGGTCTGCCTACATTGAGAGGCTCATTTCGATGCTATAAATATGAAGGTGATAAGTTTGGTTATTGGGGACAATGTAGCCACGCTCTTATATCTTCATCTTAAACCTAGGTTGGAGAATAAAAATTATGTGGAGAATGAATTTATGTTACCAAGGCCACCTAAGCGAAAACACACATGAGAATGTTGAAGCTCCAAAGCCTGTTGCAGCCATAGAGATAGATGAGGAAGAAGAGCAAGAGGATAGTGGAGGCTTGGACCATATAGGCCAGAGGAAGCCCATAGACAAAGTGAAAAGTGAGTGTGTAGATACTCCACCACATGTGTAGGAAGGAGAGGATGAATTGGACATAGATGTAGTCCCTGAAGAGTGCCAGTTTAAGAGGGTATTCAAAAGAACTAGGATTGAAGGTGTAGGAACATCACATCATGTACGAAGATCACCTCAAATATCCCCTAAGAAAGAATCACTAGAGAAGAAGAAAAGAATAAATTTTAATCTTATCGAGGAGGCAGGAGAGTGCAAGAGAGTGTGCCTAGAACCCCAGCTTCAATCAAGATGTGGAGGAGCCCCAAGAAGAAGAAAATAGAGATGAATAAGAAGTGGTGAAAGAAACGAAGAAACTATATGTGAGCATACCAAAGATGCATTACGGCTCGTGTAGAAGAAGGGACAACTCTAGACTTAGTGCTCATGTTCCTAAGGGGCCAAGGACAAAGAGAAGTGAAGAGTATGCTATTCCTAGTTTGGTCTATGTTGAGGACACAAGTAAAATTTTCTCGTGCTCGGTTTCAAAGCACAATGGACCTTAATGAATTATATGGATGGGAGTTGATGGATCTAGATATTACTACTACACACACAAGGAAACAACTATCATGGTCTATGCAGACCATATGGATGAACCAGATTTTTATGTATGTGAGGAGTCATGTGTCTCAAGAAGAGTAAATAAGGCACCACAGAGCAGGCACATGACCATAAAGCCCACTCTTATGTCTGATGAAAAGGTCAGAAATGCCTTAGTCAAGGTATCTTCTGAGGTGGCATGGAGAAATATTGATAAGGTCACCACCATTAGAGCGTTGATGGAGGATAACAAGGATAAAACTGCAGAGATAGAGTGGTTAAAGGTAGAGAAGGAAAAATAACACGTAAATAATGAGGCCTTTATTGGCATGGCTGAAGAAATTGGTGATTACATTATGAAGGCAAGGCCTCATCTTGAACCAAAGGTACCTGAAAATTTTCCTTCTACTATGCATTATGTGTGTACTTTGGTTGATTTTGTGTTAGAAGATGGACCAATTAGAATGCCTACACCAAAAGATGTTGAAAAGAAGCAGAGAGGGAAAGGGCCTCTTTGACTAGAAAAATTTCAACTTATGAGGCATTTCTCTAAACTTTAAAGGATGAGATGAAGAAGGAATACCAAGCTCTTAATTTGTGTGCAGCACCAAAGGCATTAATAAGGATTAGGACTCTGGTTGAAGATAATGAAGTCCCTGAGTAGCAATAAAATATGAGACTTTAGGGCACACGAAATATTGCACTAGTAAACAAAAGTGAAAATCCCTTGTAGTAGCCCAAGATCCACATAAGGAGAGGATAGATGAGATTTGGAATCTCATAGCGCAGAAGATGGATCTTCTAGAAGGAATTATGTCTCATTATGGCCAATGTTGTCTAGGTACTACAAAATCGAAAGGAAAATCTTACTCAGATGAGTTAGATGCCATAGCCATAGACATTCCAAAAAGACAAGGACAATGCTAGATGACTAGAAAACCTTGGAGGCGTAAATCAAACTTGAATATCTAGAGCTAATCCTCCCAGGTTAAATAAGAGGATCCTACGAGTGAAGGTTCATTCTTTTGTATAGTGATTCTTTAATTCTTTCATCACTTATTATTTATTATTTGGGAACATTAGAAAGAAGTCACATTATCGGGATGAAAATGTACTTTAGTGTGTGGTAATGTTGAGCAGATAATAATTTCTAAGGAGAAGGCACAAAAATAATATGTGCATGGGAACAAGGCACATTTTAAGGCATGGAATGATAGGGAAGGAAACACGTGCCATAATAGTTTTGTTCGGACTTAGCCATTTTTTTGGATACATGTGCTATATTTGGAGATAGCATGTGGAGCACACATCGGGATGGAGACTTACACAACACACAAATGGTATTTTTGGAACGAGCGACCGATAAGTGTCATGCATGGTTGTAGGTTAATAACAGGATAAATTCTTCTAGTTAACTATATGACATATATTATTAGCACACTTGCATGTGTGCATGTTATTGTAAAGGCGCATGGCTATTATCAGCATGCGACCTATTTTGAGAAGTGTGTAGGTGGTGAAGGGAAAGTGAACTGTGTAGTTTAGAGAGAGACTAGTGCATGAATTATTGTAGAGTTATGTCTTTGAATCGATACACGCATGACTTATGGTGATACTTTATAATGTAAGGAGCTTCCATGTTTTATAGTGTTTAATGTAATAGATGATATTGGTTAGATAATATACATAACTGAAACTAGTTCAAGTATGGCTAATCTTATTATAGTTATTGTTTAATTCATGATCTGAATATGTCTTATCTTCATCGCAATAACATCCCGCATGCTGAACTCTAAAGAGGGGCATGGTACCTTTGCGTGCTTCGAGTGAGAAATCAGCTTAGTTTGGGTGATGTGTCAACACACTTGGGTTATTCATAGTAGATTCTAGGCTACATAAACTATGAAAAGGCATTAAACCACATATTTTTCTCCACCTAGCATGTGATATCTAGTTACAGTAATCAGATTTGACATCCTTTATTTGAAGTAGTCCTTTAGATCTAGTGTGAAGATTCAAATTTGTAAATGGTTATGTCATAATGAATGTACAAAGGTATTTTTAGAGTGTAGCGAGCTTTGGGTTCCTTTTTTTTCACTTTTACAATAGGAGTGCATAAGAGTGTCGTACTAAATGATGTGAGTTTCACTTTATTATATATATTTCAAAGGTCATTTAAGCTATAAATACAAATTGAAGAGGAGTAAATGACCCAAAAAAAAATTGAAACTAAAATATTGGGACCAAATTGAGAAAGTTCAAAACCCTATACTAATTCCAAGA
Source organism: Taxus wallichiana var. yunnanensis (assembly GCA_018340775.1). Classification (NCBI taxonomy): domain Eukaryota; kingdom Viridiplantae; phylum Streptophyta; class Pinopsida; order Cupressales; family Taxaceae; genus Taxus; species Taxus wallichiana. The sequence goes on along the minus strand of CM031244.1, from coordinate 745,184,745 downwards.
ATGTATGGATGTTCCTACCCATGTTGTACACTTTTTTTCCTGGAGGGAAATCTAAAGTGTGAAGTTTGGAAGCTCGACAAGTGGAGTTTCTAAATGCATTCAATTCTTAGAAATTGTTGACAAATGAGTGTGTATGATCAATAAATCTAGAAAATATTCCTAGAGATGCAAGATGAGAATGGGTAAAGTGCACGTGTTTAAGAAAGATTCAAATGTCAAGAAGAGTAGTTTCAAAGAGTAGGATTACCAAATTTGAGTATATATAAGAAGCTAAATAATCTCACATGACTTCTCTTATAGGAAATGGAATAATATTTTTCTATTGTGTTGAGAATATGGAGGAAGAGATACCCAAAGAATGTATTTAAAACATTATGTGTCCTATTAAACATCTATATATTTCAAACCATTAGTTAGATTTGTAACATATCATGTTGATCTCGGATAATTGCTAAGAGAAAGATTGACCTAGTAAACATTCATACAAGGGTATATGAAAGTATTATTTTTTAAGTTAACTAAATTTATTTTTAGTAGTGAATGATGGAGATGAGTATCAAGAGAAATATCAACAAACCGAGCATGAATTCTAGAAAAGTCTTAAAATATATTGTTATCAACTTTTGGATAGATTTTATTATCTTACATTTTTAGGTTATTTAGAGAGTGTGAATATTTAATTCACAAGTGGGGGACATGGGGAATATTTGGCATGTGAGGAAGATTAGGTTTAATTTAGGGATTGAAATGGATTAATTAATCAATTAACATTGATTAATTCAATGTGTATTTTTGTGGGAAATGGAATGGGGAAATTAATTGATTTAGGAGAGGTGTGAAATTGGGGTGTCTACATTTTCCCCTCTTTGGAAGGGTACTATGAAAGTAGTGTCCTTTCAAAGAAAGTAGATGAGATGGATGAATATGCCCCAGTGTAAGGATTGAAAGTTTTGAAGAGATTCTTCTTAAGGAAGGTGTTCCTTCGATAAGAAGTTATTAGAGGAAGAAAAGAGAAGCATTCTCTAAGAAAAAGTAGAACAAACTTTTTCTCATGAGAATGGGGAAGAATTCAATCTACTTTTTCTAAGAAAAAGTAGAGAAATGTTTGTTAGGGAGAATAGAAGGTGGTAGGTGATGGATGTTATGGTATCCTCCAAGAAAAAAATTCCATGGGAAGATGTGATTAGGGATATATGTGATGATGCCCCTCGAGAGGGCTGATGAGAATGGAAGAGATGACAGAGCTCTCGAAAAGAGGAGAGGTCAACAATGAGAGAGGAGGACGAGAATGGGGTGTAAGAGAATGGAACAATGCAGTATGGTGCATAAATGGGGAAAGGATTCAATTGGCCTTGAATGCTAGGTGTGAAGATGTGTTGAAGGATGTAATGAGTGAGAGTGGAAAGAGAAAAAAAGGAATGGATAGGAGTAGTGGTTGATTATGGGTAGGTGAAGAATGAGGAAAGAAAAATTCAGAGGTGAAGGAGACAAGGGTATGGAATAGAGTGGATGAGAGAGAGGAGGAGGAGAAAAAAGGAATGAAAGAGGTGGAAGAGAATAAGAGAGAAGGATGATAGGGGAAGAAGGAATGATGAAGGAAAAACAAGAAGAAGATGAGATGAGATGAGAGAAGATGATAGAGTAGAGGGTGAAATCAATGAAAAAGGGAGAGAAAGATCCAAAATGAAGGTAGTGGAATATGTATGATATGAAGGGAGAGAAATGATGGAAAATTAAGGAGATGAGGAAGATGAAGAATTTAAAGAAGATGAAAGAGATGATAGAATGGAGAAAAAAAGAAACTATGAGGGATCAGAAGATGTGGAGAAGATCAGAGAAAGGAAGAGAAACTAGGTACAAAATGATTGAAAAGGTAGGGGTGGTAGAGAAAATAAGGGGAGGGGAGGAGGAAGGTGAAAATGATGGGGGAAGAAGAGATGACAGAGTGGATACAAGGAGAATATTGAAGGAACCCAGTCATCATGGGGAAGACCAAGGTAGAGAATATGGGACATACCACATGGAGATGCATGTGGATGATGAAGGGGTAAAAATACTTGGAAATGAGAAAGAGACAGAGGTAATGATGGGGAAGTAAGAAGGAGGCAATGAGGGGAAAAAGGGAAGAAGATGTAAAGAAAGAGAGAGACAAGAACAAAGATTGGGAAGGAGGAGAGGACAACAGAAAATGATGTAGAAGGAAGGGAATAAAAATGGGGATATGTTGGGTAGAGTCGGTAGCATAAGGAATGTAAAGAGAAGAAAGAGGGGAGGAATGACACAGAGTGGAAAATATGTAGAGATGTGTGAGATGAGGATAAGAGGATTACAAGAAAATAGACAAAGGATGTATGATGAAGACAATAAAGACATTGAAAAGGGTGAAGGGAAGATGGAGAGGTGGTGAAGAAAAAGAGAGGGAGGGATAAAGAGGCAATGCCAGTGAAGGGAGTTAGGGAAGACCAAAAATAATTATTGTTGGTGAAGGATGAGAGGAAAAGTGAAGAAATTTAAAAGAAATGGATAATGGAAATAGAATGTTAGAGAAAATGCCAAGTGAAGAAAGATTAGGGAAAGTCCAAAATAATTATTGTTGGTGAAAGGAGGAAAAAAATGAAGAAGAAAAGTGGAGTTAGGTCAAAGAGAGTGAACAAGAAAAGGACGAAGAGAGAATGATGATGAGTGATTTTTAGGGGTAGACCAACAATAATTATTAGTGTGGAAATGGAAGATGATGATGAAATAATGTTAGGGGAGACCAACAACAATGGTGGGTAGACATGGGGGTGGATATGTGGGAGAATTCGAGAAGATGGAGTGGAAAGAGTAAAGAAAGGATGAGTGATGATTTGTGACAAGATGAAGGTGAGGAGAGGATGCGAGGATGAGGATGAACAAGGTGAAGATGAAGAAAAAATACAGATATGAAAAGAATGGTAGAAAAGAGTATGAAGATGATGATAAATCAAGAGGGGAAAATGGGGAAAGGAACATGATTATGTAAGCTGGAAGATGGTGGACACACTTTGTGATATGATAGGTTGAGAAAGGATAATGGTAGGAGGAAAATTTGGTTGGTAGGGGAGACCAGGAGGAAGAAATGATCAATGGAGGGAATGAAGAATGAGGTGAGGGAGAAGTCCAAATGACAAATCAACTTAAGGGAAACCCTTAAGTAAGATATCATGTGGTGGAAGTGATTAAGTAAGATTTCCAAGAAAGGATGGGTGATGAAGAGTAGAGAATCAAGAGGTGGTGTTTGTGAGAATGAAAGAGGGGGTGAGAGGATGTGATGATGGGGAATGAATGAAAAAAAATTAAAAGTGAGAGTGTGTAGTGATGGGGAAGTGCAAGATGAAAAATCATCCTTAAGAGGAACTCTTAAGTAAGATCATGCCATGCCGCATGAGTGGTTAAGTAAGATCGCCAAACCAATAATGATGGTAAATGGAGGGAAAAAAGAATGGTTTGTTGGAGTAGATGATGATTATGGTGAGGGGAAGGAGAAATAGGATGGAGGAAATTTTATGGGATGGGGAGGGCCGATGGAAAATCAATCTTAAGAGAGACTCTTAAGTAAGATTTCCATGTTGCATGAATGAGTAAGTAGGATCGCCAAGCCGAGAGAAAGAAGAATGATGGGAAGAAGTAAGTGATTGAGTGATTGATGGAGGTGGGGGAGAAGAGTGTATGACAAGATGGACTAAAGGGGAACCCTCAAGTAAATTTTTCATACTACAAGGATGTGTAAGTAAGATTACCAAGTAGAAGATGGATACTAGGAAGAATGAGAAAAGAGGAAATGGTGTGTGTGAGAATGGAACAAGGGGTGAGAGGTGGTGATAACAAGGAAAGGAAGGAAACAAAGGAGTGTAAGATGAATGGATGGAGGAAGATATGTGGTGTAGAATGTAGATTGTGAGGGGAATCCTTAATTGGGATGCCCATGTGGTGAGAGTGATGAGGCAAGAATGATAAGTGGAAGAGGTGGAGTGAAAAAATGTTTTTGTGGTGGTGATTGTTGTCTGATGAAAGAGGAGATGGTGGAGAAGTTTCTATAGTGGGAAGATCTTAGGAAGAGGGTATACCTCAACTAAGAGTCCCACACTATAGGGGTGATTAAGTAAGATTGTCAAGCTGAAAGCGAAAGAGTGAAAATGAAAATGAAAAAGGAAAGGAAGACATAGTGGTGGTGAGAGGGGACATGAATGGTGAGAAGGGTGATGTGGGGATAAGTGGTGGATGAGTGGAAATGAGGAGAGAGGACCAATGGATAAAATACATGTTGATCATGGTGGGGGATGAGGAGTTGCAGGATAGTGAATGCTACTTGAGAAATATCCTCAAGTAGGATTCACAAAATCTGTGGTGATCAAGTAGGATTCCCAAACTAGAGAATGTATTAGTATGGGTGAATGGATGGGGTGCAAAGTAAGTTTTTGATCATGCAGGAAGATACTCACGTGATGAAATCATCTTAATTTTAATATAACACATAACATGATGCATCATGATATAGAAGATCAGGATGACTAGACTGTAATATGCATGAGAGCATAGACATGGGCCATCAAAAATGTATGATGCCCCGATGATATATGCAAGTGCAAGAGAGCATAGACAGGGACCATAAAAATATATGATGCCCCTGTATGATATGCAATCATATAACATAAGTATATTAGAGGGAACACCAAGATACATAAAATCAAGATGCCCCTATAATATATCAAGATACAAGATAACAAAGAATAAACTTGTAACTAATAATGCAACACAAGAACCTTTAAACATGTCCCTAATGTGTTCCATGTGATGATTGATTAGATGTGCCCCCAAGTAGGGACATAATGATTCGAATGGATTGGGTCATTGTCCTCAAACAAGGAAACAATGAGAGCCAAAATTTCCCCAAGCGAGGATTCACGAGGGAAATGGTTTGAATTTGATAGTCATAAGGTGGTTGGAACATTTTTTGGGGATGAGAGTTCAAAGTGTGAATTGTGTTGATTATTTTGATTGTTTAAGTTTTTTTTTTTTTGATTTTTGGAAATTTTTAGGATTTTTATTTTTTTGTTTTTTTGGAATTTTTAAGATTTGGGATTTTGAAGATGTTTTTGGATTTTTTTTTGGATTTTTTTATATTTTAAATGTTTTTGGATTTTTTTTTGAAATTTTTATTTTTTGGATTTTTTTTTGAGATTTTTTTTTTGATTTTTTGATTTTTTGGATTTTTTGACTAAATGCAAAAACTTCTTATGAGAGGTGATAAACTAGGGTATCATCTGCATGTACATTTTCCTCATGGTAACTCATGCTTCAAATAATACAAAAATTATCACTCCATTGGTAGCAAGATATGTTGGTGATGATATGATGAAAATAAATTCCAACTCCATTCTTGACTCCACACAACTAGTAAGATGCGAGGGCTCATCACCAGAATCAAGAAGGACACAGGATGTAGATAATGAATACAGAGACAAAGTGCTAATAATAATCCATTTGGGAAATTGTGACTCAATTCCTCTTAAGGTTACTGAACTAGTTTTAAATGACTTTCACTTTATAGGTCACGTACTAGACTTAGACAGTTACGTGGCCTACTTGATTGGTAAGATATGAGGTGAAGGGATAGTTCTCTCTTCACTTAGGCATCTAAATTACTTCTTTGGGATTTTATAATTGTAAGCACTTTTAGATTTATAAGATTTTGTATTTTTGTAATAATCCCTATGCTTTTCCCCATGCTACTAGTAAGAAGCAAGGGCTCATCACCGAAGGAAAACATAGGCAAGTAAATTTTTTTTTTTTTTTTTTTTTTTTTTTTTTATTACATTTTTATGCATTTGTGATTTATGAATGACCCTCTACATTTTTCCCATGCCACCAATAAGAGGCAAGGGTTTATCACCAAAGACAAGACGTAGATGAGTAAGGGCACCTCCCTCCATTCCCAGTCTCACACTACTAGTAAGAAGTGTGGGCTCAACACCAAATACTGTGAAGGACGAAAGGTGTAACAATGAATTATTCATAAGTTATTTGATTTATTGACTTGTATATAGTGATTTTTTTATTTGGAAGGAACATCTTCCCCCAATCTCATCCCCACACAACTAGTAGGACACGAGGGTTCAACACCAAAGACTGAGATGGGTGGTCAAATGAACTAGGTAAAGAAGTTTAGAGCTTTGTTGTGAAAGAGAGAACTTATTTGAAGGGAATATATTACCATCAATAAGCTTCTAGGTATGACCATAGGTGAAAGCAACTAAAATGGGAGACATTATAAGAAGTATGAGACTACTCAAAAACTTAATAGGATCAATATTAACACTTGTCTCATGATGATGAATATGAAGATGTGATTTTGATAATGAGAATATTTTCCAATGGAATGAATAATTTAAAATTATTTGGAGATGAGTAAGACAGGAGGAATGTACAAGCGGTTGTCTCCCGAATAGAGAGCACCTCAAGAATAGAATTTATTTAAATGTATTGCATTCATCGGTTCATCAAGTTCTTGACCATCTTCAATGGCCAATTTATAGGCTCCAGAGCCAAATTTAGCTGTAATTACATAGGGTCCTAACCAATTAGGTTCAAATTTCCTTGTTTTTCTCATTCTTTAGTGGTATTCTTTTTATTTTCTTTGAGAATGAGATCACCAACCTCAAACTCTCTAGGTTTTACTTTTTATGATAATTGCTACATTGCAGCTGATTTTTTGATAGACTTGAAGATGATTGAGGATGTTAATTCATCTTTCATCAAGAAGTTTCAAGTTCATTAAGCCATGATTGTCGATATTCATCTTCATTAATTACATATTTAAGGGATATTCTCAAGGATGGGAGTTCAACCTCAACAGGTAAAATGGCTTCACAACCATAGACAAGGGAGAATGGGGTGGCTCCATAGGTGTGTGATAAGATGTGCGGTAAGCCCAAAGAGTAGGGTAAATTTGAGTGTGCCAATTTCATCCATGTGTATCAAATTTTTTCCATGATGGATTTTAAAGTTTTATTGGTTGCTTTTGCTTGGTCATTACCCTAGGGGTAGTATGGTGTAGACCATTTAAGTTTGATGTGGAAACACTTTTGTGAGGTCTTTGACTATCTAGTTTTAAATGATTTTCCATTATCAGTGACAATGGAGGATGGAATGCCAAATGACAGATGAGGTTATTAAAAATGAACTTTGATATTTGGCTTCTAGTAATGTAGGTGAGAGGCATAGCCTCTACCCACTTGGTGAAGTAATCGGTAGCGGTAATGATGAACTTATGTCCATCGGATGATGTTGGTCTAATTTTACCAATGAGATCAAGCCCCATTGAGAGAAGGGCCAAGGTGTGGTGATTTGATTGTAATGATTGAGAAGGTGTGTGTATAAGGTTGTCATGTTTTTGACAAGCCTAACATCATTTGACAAAAAGGCATGCATCATTCTCCATGGTGGGCCAATAATACCCAACACGTAGGATTTTCTTAGCTAGAGCCATACCATTCGTGCACTCCACAGATACCATAGTGGACTTCAGTTAGAATGCTAGAGGCCTCCTCCTGATTAAGACATCAGAGTAGGGTGTCATCGTAACCTCGTCTATAGAGAGTGTCTACTAAAATGGTGTAACAGGAGGCACGTTGTGCTAAAGTGCATTTATGAATTGGTTTCATGTTGGTAGGAAATGATTTGTCATGGATGAAAGTGTAAATATCATGGTACCAAGGGTTATTAGGACCCACGATTTTTGCATACCATAGTATTTTCAAGTAGATTATAAGTAGGTGTTAAGAGGTGTTCTATGAGAAAATGTGTTTGGGGTTGATTGGATGTGATTTCTAATAGAGATCCAATAGTTTCCATAACATCTACGGATTTGTTATGAATTCTAGGGATTTGTTCAAAACTAATCAATCAAAAATAGCTTTAGAGGCTATCTACCATGCATTTATATGGAATAAGTTTTTCATCCTTGACTTGGTATTCATCGTAACTATTTAATGATAAGTAAAGAGTCACCAAATACAACCAACTCTTTAAGGTTCCATGATATAGCGAGTTTTAATCCTACTATGAGAGCTTCATACTCTGTGATATTATTAGTATACACGGGAATGATAATCAAAATGATTTGGGGATAACATGTCCACTAGGTGTGATAAGAAAAATACCTAGCTCCTGATCCATGGAGGTTACAAGATCCATCAAAGAATAAATTCCAAGATGGCGTGATGTCTACGTATAAAATATCTTCATCAAGAAATGTAAAATGAAGTGGTTTTGTTCTAAGAAGAGGTGCCTCAACAAGTTGATCTGTGAGGGATTGTCCTTTAATTTCTTTTGAGGAACAAATTGATGTCAAATTCACTAAGTAGGATGACCCAACTAGACATTCTTCCCATGAGAATGGGTCGAGACAAGAGATACTTGAGGGGATCGACCTTAGTGATCAATTTAGTTGTGTGATTGAGCAAAGTAATGACGTAGCTTATGGAATGTGAAAGTGACTGCTAAGCATACTTTTTTGATTTGGGAATATCTTACCTCATGCTCAATAAGTGTTTGACTAAGGTAATAAACAACATGTTCTTTGTCTTGATCATTGTGTTGTGCTAGTAAAGCTCCTATGGCATACTCAGTGGCAGATGTATAAAGAAGCATGGGTTTATTTGTGACTAGTGACATAAGGACAGGTGGACTAGAGAGGTATTCTTTTAGTTTGGCAAAAGAATCTTGGAAATCTTGATTCCATTGGAATTGTGCATCTTTCTTAAGCAATTGATTAAAATGATGACACTTATCGACTAATTGTGATATGAAATGTCGAATGGATTGATTTTTCCTTGAGAGACTATGTAATTGTTTGAGATTTTGGGGAGGAGGAATTTCCATGATGGCTTTGACCTTTGTGGGATCAACTTCTATACCTCTTCATGAGATAATGAATCCTAATAAATTTCCATAAAGTCACCTAAATACACATTTATTTGGATTAAGGAAAACTTTATACTCACACAACCTTTCAAAGATGTCTCAACACACCTGTATGACCTATCCATGTTTTATATTTGGCTAATATGTCATCAACATAATCTTCCATGATATCATGCAACATATCGTGAAAGATAACCATCATGGCTTGTTGATATATGTGCGCTGCATTTTTCAATCCAAAAGGCATGACCTTATAACAAAAGGTGTCCCCATGGTGTAGTAAATGTTGTTTTGTGTTGATCTTCTTTAGTATGTGTATTTGATTATAGCTATAAAATCCATCCATTAGGGAGAGAATTTCATGGCTTACGTGGAGTCGACAATCATGTCTATGTTTGGTAGGGGAAAGTCATCTTTTGAAAAGCTTTGTTGATATCACGAAATATGTGCATACCCTAATGTTGGAGTTTTCTTGCTATAGGAACTATGTTGATATCCATTTAGAGTAGTTGATAGTCTTATAAATTTTGCCTCTAATAGTTTATAGAGTTCATATTTTTACAAGCAACGCTACTTTGGGATGCATTTTGCATAATTTCTTTTTATAGGCTTTACATCTGGATGTACCACAAGGTGATGTACTACGTGAGAGATGGATCTAATCCTGAATATATTTGTAGGTCCATGTGAAAATGTCCTAAATTTGATGAGGAGCATTGTGAACTCTACACATTCTTGGTCAGATAGAATGATGCCGTTGAGTTGTAAAATTTTTGGTTGTTCAGGGTACCAATGTTAATATCTTTAGTTTCCTCAACCAACATTTTGGATGTGTCTTTTTCTAAAAATATTCTTATTGGTTGATGTAAGTCATCGGTTTCGGGTGATTCAGGGAATTAGCACATGGTTTTTGTTTGTGATTTTGGGTCTTTTATTGATATGTTTTCGGGATAATGTGGCGACAAGGTTTTTACTATGAGAATTTTTTTTTTTTTTCTTATCTAAGGCTTCCCAAGGTAGAGGATCTGAATATTCTATTTCTTTCCAAAGTAGGAAAATTCATCAAGGTTAATCTCAAATCCTTTTTATGGTCGAGAGGGGAATTTGATCGTGAGTTCCAAGGAACTCTTCAATGGCCTCATCATTTTGAAACATGTCCATGGCCACATGATGTAATTGGTCATGGTCAATGAGAGTTGGGTGAAGAAGCTCAAAATCAATGACATTAATGGATAGATGTTCAAAGTGGAGATTTGTTTTGGAAATATTTTCAAAGAGTTTGCATAGAACCTTCATCACTATCAAAACCAGTGTCATCGTTATCACTCAAGATTAATATGGGAGCTATAGTAATTATATTGAAACCAAGGCCATGTTTACCATGATTTTAGTGTAAGTGATCGATCTAAGTGACCTTGTTCATTTGGACCAAGTCCTTTACTAATATGTTTTTGTTTAGATAACCAAACTTCTTCTAAACCTGATGACCTAATTTGTAAGTGGGATGAATTCTAAGATGTAGAGAATTAAGTTTTCCATAGTTTTGTGGGGATTTACTAATGTAAAAATAATTCACAATGTCTTGGAACCGATATTCACCGTAGCCTTTATATGATTTTGAATGTATGTGTTGAGGGACCAGAGGTAATTACTGCATGACAAAGAGGGGAATTTGGTAGTTTTTAATGATGGAGAGATAGGTTATAAGAAGAGGAGAGGAAAACCCTTAATTAACCAAAGGGGATGGTATTTTAACAAAAGAGGTGTTGTTAGATGAAGAAGGTTGACTAGGTGAAGAAGATGATTTTTTAGTGGAAGGGGACTTTTTTAGATGAAGAGAGTTGATTAGAAGAAGAGAATGCATTAGGAGATGATGCAACCTAGAATTTTCAAGATAATACCCTAGTCACGGTGGCACATCACTTAGCCTAAATTGATCACCCAAAGTGTACAAAGGTACCAAGTCCCTCTTTAGGGTTGTTGTAACAAGATGTTAACATGATGAAGGAATAAACATATAGTTGCATAACTAATCCATTATTCTACAAAGGCATGATACCCACGAGATCTATGAAAGAACAAGCTTAAACAGTAATCATGATTCAACCATTAATGTGCACTACTCAATTACGCAGAATGACACTCAGATTCAGCCAATATCTTCCATCTATTAGTAAATACATAAGCTCCTTACAGTATTGTCAATCTATATCAAGGCATGTATGGATATGATACACACATTCATACATCCAAAATCATACATACTCCGCTCTTTGTGATACATACCAAAAATCCTCTATCTACTATGCACCTAACCTCATATATATAGGGTGGGGACTTGCCCTTCACTGCTTAACTACTCTAGAAATAGGTCGCATGCTATTATTAGCCACACACCATTTACAATTATAACCACACATGTAAGTGCGCTATCTATAGTCGTCTTACAGTTCAACTGAAGTGTCAATTCTATTCTTAGATTACCTCCATGCATAGACGCTTCGAACCACTTCTCCAAATATAGACAATGCATGGCATGCACATATCTGCATCGTTGATGTGTTCTGCACGCCATCTTCCAAAAATAGATCCTCATGCTCAAAATCAGCTAAGTCTTGAAATCTGAACTTGCCTTCGTGCGCGGATCCTTCCTATCCTTCTGCGCCTTTGATCCTAGTCTCATATCATGTGTGGAATCCTTGTGTGATTTTTTACAAGTATTCCTTGATCAATAGGAGAAAATTGTTAATTAGAAGATTATGGTTGACTAGAATATAATGGTTTTAGAGTATGTTTGGGAAGTGTATCTGGATCGACACACGTTTTGTTAGGGATTATGTGAGGTGGAGTGTATTTCTCTACCGATGGAAAATAGGGAGCATTTTTATACCGTGCTTAAGGAATTTTCAATACTCGAAGGGTTGGGTGTCAGCACACAATGTTAATTCCTTTTCTAAGTGGGGTAATTTAATATATTGGTGGAATGTGAGTGGGATGGATCTCATGGCACGAATCCATGGTATACCGAGGAGAATATTGTATGATACTTCTACATCTACCAAATGACATAACGTTTCTAAAGTGATGGGTCCAACCATAAGAGGCAACCTGATTTTTCTTGTGGAATAGGTATTAGTGTTGAATGACTAAGTATTAGTGTTGAATGGCTATGATAAAGATCAAAGCCGATTGTTTGTTACCACTAGATAGAATAACTATTACCTATACTAATACCTTTCATAGCCAATTGTGTGGTTACCACTAGATAGAATAACTATTACCTATACTAATACTAATACCTATAGTATTAGTGTTGAATGGCTATGATAAAGATCAAAGCCGATTGTGCGGTTACCACATTTGATCAAAGCCGATTGTCAATGAGACTAAATTATAGAATAGGTATTAGTGTTGAATGACTTTATATTAAAGCCTGAAATTGTTGTGAGTTTATGTCATGTGGGACATGAGCATTATTCAATGTTTGTGTAAGAATGTGTTGTAATGAGGGAGAAGTCTTAAGTAATTCCATGATGGAAATTTGTGATGTGGTCTTTTCCAATTGTTTGATGATGTTGAATGAAGGAATTGGTTGGGAAGTAGAAGTGATGGTGGAATTATATGTTGGATGAGGAGGTGGTATGGGAGAAGAAGTAGAGGAATGTTTTGTAGTAGGGACCCATACCTTTTTCTATCTAGTGGTAACCACACAATCAGCTTTGATCTTTATCATAGCCATTATATCTTGATGTAGTCTATGGTTGAGATGACTAAGTCATACTCAACATTGTTTGATGATTGGCCCTTATCCTTTGAACTATCATCATGTTTAGGGAAGGGGTTTTTGAACATATTTAGTTTTTCATTGGGGTTTTTGTATCAGAGGTATTTTCAACCTCTATATCTTCACGTTCAATTAAATCTTGTAAAAATGGCGTAGTTTCATGCATCGATCTGTATAATGACCTTTGATGTGATGGTACTCACAATATTCATTGTCTTTGTACCAGTTTGGTTTGGGTTTCCCTTCTTTAAAGGGTTTGATGATGGGATATGAGATCATATTGACATTTTCCAAGTGACAAAAGACACTTTGCATAGGCTTTCTCCAAATGGAGTGAATCTGCCGTTTCCTATCACGAGGAGAGGCCTCCTTTCTAGGGATGAAAAATGGTTGTTTGTTGGATTTAGTTGTGTTGGGTGGATTATTTTGAATGTTTTAAATATACCAATAATCGAGTGATGCCAACATTGACTATATTTCTATTCCAATTAAAGAATTTATATTTATCCCGACTTTGAGGGGTGTCCCTAAAGAGGTTTGTCCCTTAAGGTTGTTTTAAGTAAGCCCTTAGAAATGAGGGATTTCTCAAATTTTTGTCCCTTTTTCAATGACTTCTTCAAAAAAATTCAAACAATGCATCTACATGTGGAATGATAAGTTTGCGTTCGCTTTAGGGATAAATATGTTTACGAATTGTCTCTCTGGTATTGAGAAAGGGAATCTACTTGCAATCCCTCACCGACATTGTAGAAAGGATGCAAAATTCTTGTTGGGCCTTTTATTTGTGCTATAAAGATCGAGCATGGTGACCTCGAATCTAGGTTGAAGGAGAAACGTTTTACAAATTTTTCCGATAGGTTTGTAAAAGTCGTGAGAGCCCTTTGGGAAGATGAAGGAACCGAGCCTAAGGTATTTCATCCTAATCTCTTAGGAAATAGTTGTAAAATATATCTACACTGACTTTCACAACTTTAACCTTGCCTATCCAAAAACTTTCCTCTACCAAGCATTGACCAACTAGTTGATCTTACAACTGGCCATGAGATGTTATCTCTTATGGACGGGTTTTCAGGTTATAATTAGATATTACTCGCTCCATAATATCAACACAAAAATGCCTCCATGACCCCTTTGGGGACCTTTTGCTATCATGTCATACCCTTCACTTGAAAAATGTTGATGTTACCTATAAGCGCGTTATGACTTACATCTTCCATGACATCATGCATGACATATTGAAAGAATATATCGATGACCTTATTGGTAAGTCCAAGTGTCACACTAAAGTGCATTTTTTCATCCCAAGTGTAAAACATTCACTTCTTAAAATTACACAGAGACATGTCAAGAATTACGTTAATCTTAGTGGGATCAACTTTGATACCCCGCAAGAGACAATGAACCCAAGGAGATTTCCCGAGAGAACTGTAAAAAATGCATCTATTTGGTTAAAGGAGAACACAATATTTGATAAGGCGGTAAAAGATAATTTTAAGAATGATAATTTTTCATCCCAAGTGTAAAAAATGCACTTCTTAAAATTATCTTTTACCACCTTATCAAATATTGTGTTCTCTTTTAACCAAAGAAGTGCATTTTTTACAGCCTTCTCTCAGAAATATCCTTGGTTTTATTTTCTCTTTGGGGTATCGAAGTTGATCCCACTAAGATCAAGGAAATTCTTGACATGCCTCCACCTACTAACCTTTGGAAGCTTCGTAGCTTGTAAGGAAAATTGCAATCCATCCGACACTTCATCTCTCAACTTTCAAACTGATGCAACCATTTCACCACCTCCTTAAAAAGGATGTTTCTTTCCATTGGAATGATGAGTGTCATAAAGCCTTCGAAGCATTGAAGAACTACCTTCTTCACCACCTGTGCTCATTCAAATGAAAGAGATCAAACTTTTACCTTTACATTTCTACTACTGACCATTCCTTGGGTGTCATGCTCACTCATCATGATGAGCAACACAGGAACAAGTAGTTTATTACATAATTCATACTCTTCTAGACTATGAAACTCAAGTACACTCATGCTGAAAATATTTTCTTATCCCTAGTTTTCGTGGCCACCAAATTTCACCACTACCTTATTAATCAAAAAATGTTTTTCATTACCAACACTCGACCCTCTTCATTACATGTATGCCAAACCTTACCAACACCAACGCACCGCTCATTGGCTCATGCTTCTTGTAGACTTGGAGTTGGAGTTCATTCATAAAAATTATGTCAAAGGAAAAACCATCATGGATCAACTTGTAGATGCTCCTCTTCTTAGGAATCAATCCTCAACCTTTGATTTTCCGTAATAATCTATGCTAATCTCTCCGTTGACGATATTTTTTATCAAATGAAATTATTCTTTAACGAATCCAAATTTCATGACAAGGGAGGTGTGGGGTTCATCCTCATTCCTCTTAATGAATAGCCTATGCCAATATCCTTTAAACTAGATTTCGACTACATAAATAACATAACCGAATATGAAGCTCTTGTGTTAGGTCTTCAAATTGCCATTTCCCTAGATGTTAAATCCATTAACATCTTTGGTGAATATCAATTGGTTATGAACCAAATCAATGGTTCATAACAGTGTCGTAATGATGACCTTCAAAATTATAAACATCATGTCAACCTAATTTTGACCATGTTTGATCACTACCTCATTCAAGCCACTCCACGATCCACTAACAAATTTACAGATACCATGGCTTGTCTTTCTTCTCAAATACCTGCCTCACCTTTGAAATCAAAAATATTTATCATAATACAATGGTTGCATATCCTTATTATATTATCCCTGTTAATTTTTTGGGTAGCATTGATACTGACCCACGTGAAATTTGGTATAAGAAGTTCGCTAACTACCTCTCACTTTCAATCCTACCTTCGGATCTCACTTGCAATGGATGACAAGCCTTCCTAAAAGTGTCTCTCATTACGTCATCATGGGAGGTCTTCTCTACAAATGCAGCTTTGATAGTATCCTCCTTCGATGCCTCACAAATTCTTAAGTCCCGTACAATCACAAATAAATTCATGATGGGATTTTTTGGGGAAATTTTAGTGGCCTCTGATGTTGCAAAGCATATCCTTCGACTTGGATACTATTGGCCAACATTAACCAAGACTTTGTGACTATGTTAAATATTGTGTGAAGTGTCAAAAACATTCTAACCTTCATCGTACTCCTAGTCACACCTTTACGACTCACCGAGAGTTTTGGCACTTTTCTTAGTGGGGTTTGGATCTCATTGGGGAGCTTAACCCTAATTCCTCGTAACGTCGTCGCTATATCATCAAGGTGACTTAATATTACACTAAATGGGTGGAAGCAATCCCTCTCATTTCTACCAAATCTAAGAAAATAGTCAGATTTATCAACCATCATATCATTTGTTGCTTTGGTGTTCCTCTTCACATCATCACTGATAATGGAAAAAAATTAAAAACAAAACCCTATGCCAATTGTGTAACAACTTTGGTATTAAACTCAGTTTCTCTTCACCATATCACCCATAATAAAATGGCCAAGCTAAATCTTCTAACAAAACTCTCGCCAAAATTCTTATGAAATTTGTTGAAGACACTAGTAAGGATTAGCACACGCACGTTCCTTTTGCGTTATGGGCTTATCGTACCAGTATCCACACCTCTACCACTGCCACACCTTTCTCTTTGGTCTATGGTATAGAGGTCTTCTTACCTCTTGATGTCTAAATTCCATCTCTCCATATATCTCTTAAAGATATCCTCTTTGATGATGAGTTTCACCAAGAACATTTAGCACAACTTGAGCTTCGGATGAACATCATTTAAACACTCTAGACCATATCCAAATCTACCAAAAGTACATTAAGCGTGCCTATGAAAAACACATTCAAGAATAAACATTCAAGATCGATGATCTTGTCCTAAAGGAAAATCAACATGTAACCAAAATGGAGAAAAGTAAATGAGGAAAGTTTGCTCCTAATTGTCTTAGACCTTATATTATCACCCATATTGATGGATAAGGAACTTATTGTTTATCTTATCTTGAGGGTAAACATGAACCTAATCCCCTTAATGCCTTGCATATTTGATCGTTATATTGTTGAATAAAGTACTACATCACTTTATGTCTCATATATGCTCGTCCCTTGAGAAAACCTCTCCTTCCACCTACCTCTTTTAAGGACCAACGACTTAAACAAAATTGTGTGATTATCCGTCACCATTCAACCTTATCTTGAATATGAGTACCACGGCTCTACTCATGGCATGATTCTCATGGATAATTTTTGTCCTTTTTAGGATGGAATCCCATGGTCGTTCGTCACTTGAAACCCCTCTTTCATAGCTAACCTTTATCGTGCTATGGTTTTTCCTTCATAAAAGAGGCCTATACTCCTTTATAGTCTTGTCCATGACTACAAGTCCAAAATAATACAAAATATTTGGGATACCAAAAATTATACTCCTTGAGTAAAAATTCTTGCAAATAGATGATTCCCTCAAATTAACATCTATGTCTCTCTATTTCTGCTATAAGTAGACTGCTCCCTCAAAGGAAAACTATAAAAATCAAATAGAAAAGAAGACTACTCTATATTTGTTAAAATAAAAATTATCTTAGACCTTCTCGCATTGATCAACTTCACAAAGACCTCAAGGAGACACTAATATTCATCCCAATATAGACTTCCCACATTGATCAGTCTATGAATGCAAAAAAGCAAAATGAAAAATAAAAAATCAAGAAAAATACAACCATTTGGTCATGGACTTGCCTATGCTAGTTTTTGGTATCTTGCGAAGAGGCATGTTGTCCCACAAAAAGGTTACGCTAAACAACCCACTCCACCCTACCCTCAATACACTAGAAATTAAACCCAAAATAAACCATACATCATCAACCATTCCTACATATATTTTCCATAACATCAATACATTGGAAATTAAACCCAAAACCACACCTTACATCATCACCATGTCTACACGTCTAATTTCCATATATTAATACATTGGAAATTAAATCAAAACACAACATTATCAATCATACCTACATCTAATTTCCATGATAAAAATACAATGGAAATGAAACCAAACACAACAGATTTAAATACCATCATTTATATATTGGAAATTTTGTGTGTCAATACACTGTATACACAGATATAAATAAGTCAATAAAAAAATCTCATATACAACTTGCCTCTTCGGAGCGCAGGTCGGTATATATAAGTCATAAATAAAAAATTATCTCCATAATCTCATCGTCTCTGGGAGGGCCTAATGCCTCTACCACTCTCTCATGTCCCCTCACCTAGCCTCTTTCTTTGTGCATTGTACACCTCCTACTAGTCCTTCCCATGAGTATGAAGACTCCTTGAAAAACTGACATTATGGGTCCATGAGCTGGACGTCCGACTAGATGCCTACTATGCTCGTAGGTAGCATAGATTACAATAGGAAGACCCAACTCTACAATTTGATCCTCATAATATCTAGCCTTAGCCAAAACCTCTTTATATCGGTCCATCAATATCACCTGTGGTGGTGGCATCACTCTACTACCTATTTATCCCCTGTCCCCGAGGTTGTGGACCCTTTCTTTATGGTAGTGGTCCTTGTCCCTGTCCCTATGGTAATGAACCCTATCTTGGTACATGTACCTATAATTATGGACCCTTTCCTATATATATATATATATATATATCCCATCATGTGCCCTCGTAGAGGGTGAAGGAG
The DNA here is from genome assembly GCA_018340775.1 of Taxus wallichiana var. yunnanensis. Classification (NCBI taxonomy): domain Eukaryota; kingdom Viridiplantae; phylum Streptophyta; class Pinopsida; order Cupressales; family Taxaceae; genus Taxus; species Taxus wallichiana. The sequence goes on along the minus strand of CM031244.1, from coordinate 745,166,274 downwards.
GGAAACTAAGTTTCCCCAGTGCCGACTTGTGCCTATACTGCAGCTAATTGTATTTGTAAGGTGTCCACTTATGCCTCGTAAAGCAAGAACCTAGGCCTCAGCAGTCCTATAACTTGCACTCCGTAGCCTATCTCTCTCATTGATAATAGTGGTTAAATCAGGTTATCCTGCCTAGATGGTGCTACTTGTAACTATGTTGTCCACCACTTTCATACCCATCCCTGTACCCAACTTCATCTATTGTCTCATCACCTACCTATTCCTCTAGTCCTATTGGTAGAGCCAAATGTTGAAGAGGTAATGGCCTCTCCACATCATTGTGATAGTAATATGGGATTGGGTGGGCACATCCTGCTGTAAGCCAATTTTTCATCCGACCCGATCCACAAGTATGATCTCATTCTCCTTTTCCCTACTCCCTTGGATCCATCTCAATAGTTGTAGACCCTCTAACTCCTCCTCCATGCCTGTGAACATTGGGTAGGTGAGGTATGGCCTCCATAAAATATCTACAGGTGACAAGTTATCTAATACCCACCGATAGTATGCAATATCCCTAGTTACCCTATCCACCCTTGCCTACTCTCCTATCGGTAGCCACTTTATGTATCCTACCATGTATACACCCATGTGTCACCCTTTTCATGGTAAACCTAGCGAGATGAAGGCACACAATGTGCTCATATGCCCAACAATGTAACAAATAAGTGCAAAAGAGACTAAATCAATGTATCTACCTCTAATCCAAAAGCTCCACGTATAGTTGAACCAAGTAAGTTGGTGCCCATGTAAAACAATCCTGTCAAAAATCATGTCCTCTATAACTCCCATCAAGGCCCATGGAAACCTCCCACCCTATGCATCTGGAAGGGAAAATAAGTGATGCCCACCATCATAAAATTTATCAACACTAATAGATGGGTCTCCTATAGATGCGCCACATACACACTACACCATAACTGATACTCACACTATGGTATGTCAAATCTCTTGTGGATGTCCCAAACACCACAATCAAATTATTTCCCACATCTGTAGAAGAAAATTGATAGAGTGGATCCCCAATGATTAGAAGCCATAAAATCATGTATACATCCTCTAATGTGATGGTCATCTCTCCCGTTGGTAGATGGAAGGTGTTGGTAGCCGGGTCCCATCTATCAATGAGGGCTACCATCATATTGTGGTCTTGTGCAATCCTCTTGTACCTCCTCACCATGCCTAGCCCAACTACCCACATGTGCTCCCACTCCTCATCTAAAATGGTGGGATAGAAGAGTTAGAATTTGGTCCCTCATAGTCATCTATTACCTAGTGTGCATCATCTAGCGTGCATCATCAATACCCACACAAGTTAATCATTTTCCCTTTCAACTTTCTATTCAAAACTTGACCTTTCCTAATATTTACCATGCCTTACCTAGACCATTCACCTTCACCCAACCTACTTACCAAAATCATATTCTTCCCTATCCTATGGGAGAACTACATCGGCTTGAGGCCCCTTTTATAAGGGCTATGTAGGTAGCACTCCGAAGGCATGGGGTCTTCAAGGTTATCTCGACCATTATTTTCCCCTTTTCTGATCTTACCTATCTTCCCTCCCACTAGTTCACCTATTGACCTACCCAACCCCATCCCTCCCAAAATCATCCTATAACATCCTCTTTTACCCAAACCCTACCCTAAGACTTCTCTTTTCCACCCTACCCAACCTCACACTCCTTTAGACGACCTACACTCCACATTTTCTTACCCTTTGTTCTTTAACTAAGCAACCGACATCGATTACCCTACCGATGTTGGTCTCATTCAATTGACTACCACCGGTTAGTCCACCGATGCCAATCGATAATCGATCGATGTCGTACTGGTTTGGCCCCAAAGCCACACCCCACCCCATTTCTAAACAAATCACAAAACACCCAAATAACCCACCCAAAACCCTTCCAACTGGCCCTAAGTTCATTTTCACCCCTAATTAATCTAATTACACCCTCCCATACCCTGATTTCACCCCAATTTCAATAAAATTTCACAAAAAAACACAACCCAAAACTAAGCTTAGAGCCAAAATCCCACCTCTACTCGGCCGGTGCCTCTCGTGTTGGGATGGCTGAGCCTGGACTGAGCACCCCTTAAACCTTCCCTACCTCTGCTATGTAAAATATGTCCTAGATCTCAAACCAATCAAATAGCTCCAAGTGGGGCCACAAAATCACCTCCTCCACCCACTTATCTCTTGCTAACTCAATCTCCGGAACTATTTGTCATCTACCTCATAAATACCCTCTCCACTATTCATTTTCTAACTCAACCAATGCTCAAATGACCAACTTTTGACCAAGATTCCTTTTTTAGCAAGCCATTTTGGTGATCGATGTTGTTCAAATATTTCCCTAGGTGACTAGCATCAGTCACTCACTCTACCGGCATCGGCCACACCGTATATAACCCAATGTGCTTCCTTTTCCCTAATTTTTGCTCTCACTTGCCTTTTTCTAGCTGACACAACCCTAAAACCTCCCTATAGGCTCACTTAACAGCCTCACCACCTCACCACCTCCCTACGGATACTTAAGGGCATGTTTTCCTTCACCTAGGCCTTACCCATGACCTTACCTATATACCTTCACCAACCTGACCTCGCCTATCTAAAAATCACACTTGCTTACTCACTCTACCACGCAATACTACTACCCATTTTTTTAGCCTACCAATCTTACCTTTCCTTCTTTCGTGATGTTTATCTCGACTAGACCAAACCTTTTGGTGTTTCAGAACACACCTATACCCATTCTTACACCTAGCCTTGTTGTGTTTCTAAGATCACATCCTATACCTTGGATACCTAGACCACATCACCCTTGTTTGGATAAACTATCGACCATTAACGAGTTAGCATTTATGTTCTCTTTAACCTTGTGCCTTGTTGCATTCTAAGTGTGTGCATGCATTTGATTTCCTCCACCTTTTCCTATCATCACCATTTCCTATACCTTCACATAACCCCATTTTTCATCACCTACCACCTTATCAAACCCATCACCGATTCTTCCTTCCACTACATCAGTTCTGGTTTGAGGGGGATAACCTCCACCCATATCTGGGGCATCCACTTCTTGTTTTTTTCATCGTTGCTTATTAGTACAAGCTACACAAAAAAGGGGCAAATGTAGACACCCAAAATTGGGATGACACCCTCTAGGTACCCTTTTTATTACATACCCCCTTACCATGACCCCTTTCACATATTTTTATTAATCTAATTACCTATATTAGATTAATTATTACCTCACCTCTCCACCTCACCTTGGACCCATTCCAAGCCCATTTAATAACTAAGACTAAGTCATCACTCCCCCTAACCAACTGAGACTTCTTTTAAACCTAATATTAATTTCCAACTACCTCTCCCACCAATTTCTCGTGTAATTTAACAATAATGGAGACTCCTAACCCATAACCATTCCTCACTCATGCCAAAAAGGGAGAGAAAATGTTATTTTTAGCAAATTATATAATTTATCTCTAACTCGACGATGGTTATTCCTCGATCAAGGCGTCGATCAAGGAACCACCATCGGTTCCTTTAAATAAGCATTTTCAACTCTTTTCTTGGGTTCTTATTTTGGTTGGCATTCTTTGATCTTACATATTTGGCATTCAATTGACACCCTAACGATCAACTAAGCACTAGAGCATCAAACTCTCCACTAGCAACCAATCTACGGATTCATAGGCTTGAACCATTCACATGGAGAAGCATTGGATCTCACTTGTCTCTCTATGCACACCCACAAACCACCGTATTCTAACAATCTCAAAATCTTTGATAAGTATTCTTAACCATGTTATTGATTTCATTAGATTTGGTTTTATATCCTTTATCTCTTTCTAATCACCTCCTTCCTCTCTCGGATACTTTCTGTAGCCCATTTATCCTACCAACCGTAACCACTTTGCACTTTTAACCACCCCTTTTACCCCTTCGTATTCACCTAAATATATACACCCTACTTAAGACCTCCCAATACTCTCTCGTAGTCAAAGAGAGCCAAAATAAACCTTCTTTCTACCTTTGAAATCTAATTTCCCTACCATGATCAGGCTTCCTAACCAATCACGTCTATAATCAATGACTCGGCATCGCCCTAAACAACATCGGTATCTCACATCCGGCATTTTCCCCTCAAACTAGTGAGATTATTCCTCCACCCAAAACTCTCCAAATCCTCCTAAGGTTTTTCCTGCACCTTCTTTTTTCCCTCCTGCATACCTATAGACCCTGACAACCAACCATTCTTCTAGATTTAATCTTATATTCATCATTTAGATTAGATTTAGAATATTGTGTTGTGTGAGATACCCAAATCATATAACTACAGTAGGAATTTCTATTTCATGATATTTATCAGCATTAATTTGTATTAAGATGTGGATTGACAACCTTTGAGGAAACACCTTGCTTCTTGGATCTAGCTCATGCTAGGCAATCCACTGACCTATGTTATTAACTCTATTTTGTGGTCTTGCTTTTCTTCTTAGGTAGTCCTTCCTAGAAAAAGGAGTTCTCTACAATCATCTTGGTCTTCAACAATGGTGTGCAACCTCTTCACGACCTCCAGGTATTCCTCACGTACCTTACCTTTACCTTTTAAATCATTTTGTCATACGGTACTCCTATGTGGTGAAACATAGGGTTTTTAGTATATATTCTAAAATTATTTCTCTTATTATATTAATTTATTTTCAACTTGATTATTCCCCACCTAAGGGAATGATAAACCTATGAAACCCCATAAAAATGATAGAAATCTACTTTATTTTCCTCGACACTCTATGGTATAATAAGTAGATATTCCATTTACACACTAATTTTAAAGCAAGATCTAAGGGTAGTGTTGAATAGACATAATGTTTCTCTAAGGATTAGAAACATAAAGGGTGTGCTTATGGGAACAAGGTGCATTTTAAGGTGCGAGAAGGATAGGGAAGGAAACACATGCTAGAACACTTTGGCTCGGGACTTAGCCATTTTTATGAATAGGGGCTATTTTTGGAGATAACGTGCATAACACACATAGGGATGAATAATTGCGCTACACACAAGGATATTTTGGGAATGAGTGGATGATAAACACCATGCATGGTTTGAGATAATAATAGAATTCCTTCTTCCGCTTAACTATAGGACATCTATTATTAGAACACTTGTATGTATGCATGCTATTGTAAAGGTGCATGGCTATTAACAAAGATGCGACCTATTTTTAGAAGTGCATAGGAGGTGAAGGAAATTCCACACCTCTATAAATATGTATTAAACTATGTAGATTAGGGGTACCAATTATCAGAGAGTTATTTTGCTTTGGATCTGATGCGCACATGACTTATGAATATAATTTATAATGTAAGAATATTTTGTGTTTTACGGCGTTTAATGTAATGGAGTATATTGGTTGGATAATGGTGTTGAACATAACTGAATCTAGTTCATGTATGGTTAATCTTATTATAGTTGTTATTTAATTCATGATTCTCTAAGATCTAGATTTGGATTATGCATTGTGGAATGCTTATGTTTAATTATGTATATGAACATGTTTTATCACCATCATACTAACATCCTACACAAGAAACTTTAAAATGGAACTTGGTACCTTTGCATGCTTCGGGTGAGTGCTCATCTCAGAAAGGTGATGTGTCGGTGCATGTGGGTTATTCACAGAGAGATTCTAGGTCGCATTAGGTAGTAAAATAAAGGGATAAACTAGGTGAGAAAAACCCATTAGTAAGATTACATTTTCATATAATTATTTTGGACTATAAAATTTTACGCTAATATTGGATAATATCATTACCATTTACATTTTCATATACATTTTCATATACTAATTAGGGGACCTTTCTCCCCGTAAGACAAATCTTGGATAGTATCATTTCCATCCATGAAACAATACACTCGGTAGAAATCCAACAAAGTGAGGCTATGATGGTGAAACCGGAAATGCATAAAGCATATGCCGATTGTCTTGGGAGTTCTTTATCCCGTTGTTAGAAAATCTAGGATTCAATCCCAAAGTTATTCAAATTGATCAACGAGTGTACCTCAACACCTATCTTTTTGTTCGATAAATGAAAGGCCTCATGTATTCTTTAAATATGAGATGGATCTCCTCCAAGGGGATCTCATTTCCCCTTCATATATCTCATTATGGCCAAGACTCTCGGTAGATTATGTCGAGTGCTATGAGGGATACAAGACTTAAAGGTATCCAAGTTACCAATGAAATTGATCCTATTAGCCTACAATAATTTTTGGATGACACTTTCCTCCTCAAGCAAGTTGAGTTGAATGAATCCAGGAGTTTAAAGAAATAAATAAATATTATGAGGAAGTATCAGGAGAACTAATCAAATTTCATAATATTATTATTTTTTCATTAATTTCCATCCGATCAAAAAAGAATACGCGACAATTATGGAGTGCAAAATCAAATATTTACTTTGGATAGCTACTTGGGCATGCCTTTTTGTAGAAGCAAGATAACTATGGAAACTTGGAACCCTCCATTTAGACATTTTAAAGGAAATTAAGATCATGGAAAGGAGTGATATTCACACAAGCAGAAAGTGTCATCTCCTCTAGAGCTCTCTGCAAGGGTGACTACCTATATCATGCCTAATTTAAAAATCTTGTGAAAAGTTATTGAAAAACCCCAAAGAAGATTTCTTTGGTCCAAAACTCAAGACAAATATAGAATACCCTTGTGGTGTGGGAGAATGTTATAAAACTAAAAAGCTATGGGGGCATAGGAATAAAAACTTAAAAAATCATGAATGAAGCCGTAATTTCTAATATAGTGTCGAGAATCTACAAGGAACAAGGATTATGGGTGGAAATACTACAGAGAGAAATATCTATTGACTTATCGCGAAGAAAAGATCTGCTAACTCTTAATGAACTTCCTAAAAGGATCCATCTTTTGGAATAATCTTTGTCACTAAACACCTTCTCCTTCAAGGGATAATGTGGAATATTGGAAATGGAAATGAAATAAGGTTCTGGGAGGATTATTGGCTAGAAAAGAAACCACTATGTGAGAGTGATCCATGGAATGATGTCGAATACCACTATAGTCATATTTTTAGGGAGAAAGTTCAAAACTCTTGGGTCTTTAATCCTTAAGAGACTAAGTGGTAAATTTTCTACCCCTTGCTAATTACATAGGGTCAATTAAACCATTTAAGGATCTCAACAACAGATTAAGGAGAATTCTTATCCCTAGCAAATTGTTGAAGGATGAAATAATTTGGAGTAAGACGAATTCAAGTGAGTATAAAGTTAAAACTAGATATGAAATTTCATTTGAAGATGAGGAGGATAATAAGGACTATGCTAAGAGTTCGGAAAAAATATCTCACTCCTAAAATAAAATTTTTCATGTGGAAATATATACTTGAACAAAATATTGATGAAGGGACAATCTAAGGAAAATAGGTATGATCCTAATAAACTGATGTTATCTTTGTGAGGATAATACTGATTCTATTCACCATCTTTTTATAGAATGCAAGTTTACTTTCTAGGTTATTGCGGACATATTGAATATCTTCAATATCCAACTCCCTCTACCGGGAAGCTTAAATAATCTGATGGAATAATGGAAAGCACATTTTAAACCTAGGATTATCAATCTAATATGGAAATTTTCACTACCTCACACCCTATAGAGTATATGAATTGAGAAGAACATCAAGATTTTCCAAAACAAGTTAGCTAACATATCTATGGTGGTCAACAGGATTAATAAAAATATCAAGGACAACATAGGGATCCATAAACATAAGTGGTAAGACTCTCTATCTAAGGAGGATACTAGAATTATTCACTGCGAAAAATAAGAAACATGCCAATTCTAAATGGAAACCACTGCCCAAGGAATGGGTTAACCTTACTTTTGGTGAGTCTAAGAAGTTGAGGGAAGGCAAGGATGGGGGGAGGTCTGATAAGGGATCATACGGGAAAATGCCTATTCACCTACACATGACCGTTAGGTAATAAATCTAATAATTACCCCGCACCTATCTCAAGCTATGAAGGGAATTAGGATATCTAAGAGACTCAAGTATAATAAAAAATTATATAAAGAGACTCCTAGTTAATCATTAAGGCCATTAAAGGAAAATGCAAGTTTCGTTAGAACATAGAAAACATGATACCGGATGCCTAAATTATGATAGGGGTCTTTGATGATGTGGCCTTATGCCATGTGTTTAGAGAAAGCAATTCCAAGATACATATGAGCCAACAAATCAAGGTAATGATTTGGTGGATTGGGGGAATTGTAGGGTAAGGATCCTTGGATCCATGTCAACAACATAATGAATGATGAAAATTACAGCCAAGAAAGCTCTCACGAGCCACATAGGGTTTAGACAGTTTACTCGGATTGGATTTAGAAAGAGTAAGTATTCCACTTTGGCGGTGAAGAATTTTATTTGTGGCTTTGAGTGGAATGACAGATAAAAATGAGGAACAACTTGAAAAAATAGACTGAATACACCATGGATGGTGAAATGGTGCAGACGGATCCTACCTCGCTTCAATCGGTGAAACATGAAACTATTGTTTGGAGGTTGTTGCGGAAGGGTGGCTTCACTTAATATATCAAGCATATCAAAGGATCAATTTGCCAAACAAGAAAAAAAAGAGGGCCATAATTGATCTTAGCAACACGAATGATGAAGAATACGTTCTTGGCATCAAGGATGACAAACAAGAGATGCACCTGACTCCTACGCAGAACTCGACAATCTAAATCAAGGACCCATCTCTCACACTAGGAGAAAACAAAGAAAATGAAACTTTATCTGACCCTTGGTGGATTGGTTTGTTGGTTTTTTTGTCATTTTTGTGTCTTGAGGATATATATGTATATGTATATGTATATGTATATGTGTATGTGTATGTGTACGTATGTATGTATGTATGTATGTATCTCGAGGCTATAATATGCCTCACCTATTGTTGGCACTTCATGTTGGTCAAGAATTTTTCCCATATCCAAGCCCTTGCTAGTTTATGGGTTGTTCTTTTGCCTTGTTGCTTTTGTCCTTCTATACACCGCAGATTTTTGGTCCCCTAAAACCAAATATATACCTTATCTAAAAAAATCAATCCAAACATAATATAAAATAAAATATGTGGCATAGATTATAGGTTATTCCCTTAGATTTTTTTTTATACATTTCCATGTTTATATTTATTTGATGATCTTACATGCAATGTTATGCACAAATATATGGCATTATTATCCATTTGTATATAATTTATTATTATTCCATTTTAGGATTTTTTTAATATTGTACGTGTATTGTGATGCTTAATTAAATGGTATTTCATTTATTTGAATAAAATTTAATGAGCTCATGTTATGTTACGCCTCTTAGTTTTAGATATTTTCTAGACATTGCCTCATATTATCTTTAATATAAATTTGATCTCAAATTTTTATCACATTTTATTATTTTTGTTAAATATCAACTCTAGTACATTTCATTTGTTTATAGATTCCTAGGGAAATAATTGTATTGCATGATCCTAGATCTAAAACCCTAGGTTTGTTCATTCTTTATTTTATTAATCTAGAGCTCTATGTCAATCTGATTTTATAAATGTCAAAAAAACATTAATGTGCTTATAAGGTTTGATATTCATGTTTTCTTTATGAAAATAAACTTTGAATAAAATAAGATATTCCATCTACTTATTTCATGACAAGTAATTACTTTTCATCTATATGTTGTGTATGTGTCCTATCCATAAGTATTTCTTGAAAAATTTAGTTCTATGTTTCCAAACAAATATGCATCGACTATATATGATTAAAGATTTCACGCTGGGATCCACACCTTTAGCCTGGAATAAGATTCTTCAAAACCCCACTAGAAATGTGGGTCCGCATTCTCCAGAAAAGGTGTAGTTCATGTGGGAGAAGGAAAAGGAAGGGGTTACATGTCTCAAGGTGCCAGATGGGTGCTTGCATAGGGCTTTGGACAAAGTGAATCTTTCCCTTGTTGGTAAGTTTCTAGGCTCCAGACCTAACATTGATGTTATTAGAAAATGGGCTATTAGAAAGTGGAAACCAAAAGGAGATCTGAGCATTACCATTATGTCAAGGGGTTTTTTTCTAGAAAAATTTAATCAATAGACTAATTTGGAATCGGTGCTTCTGGGAGGCCCGTGGTGCCTGGGTAATATGGGCCTCTTCTTAAAAGATGGTATCCTGGGTTTGATCCGAACATCGAGAATATTAACACCATTCCAGTCTGGTGTCAGACTCCTAGGACCTCTCCAATTTTGGGATGATGAGATCCTGTTAAATATTGCTAGATCCCTCGGTGCTCCGATTGGGCTTGATGGACCTACAAGAAATAGATCCAGACTAGCTTTTGCTAGATTCTATATCTTTTGAAATGGAGCAAGAGTTACCATTATATTAATTTGCAATCTAAGTATGGCATTTGGCTTCAAAAGATCAATATGAAACCTTTCATCTGTGATGTAATAAATGCCATCGTATAGGCATTTCACCATAAAATTCCCTAATAAGGAGATCTCCCAAGAGGATTCAAAAAGCATGAATGAAAATCTTGAAGGAGTCTCAACTCAGAGAACAGAAGCTAGGGTGGTAGAAGCGGAACCTGATCATAGCCGAAGGGAAGAAAAATCACTCAACCATCCTGAGTGGAACTATAAGAAGAAAGGAAAAAAGGGGTTCAGAACTCCAATAAGAAAACCTCGGGTCTGTAGGAAGCTCTGGCACCCGAAAACTCCAGTGGCAACTTCACTTGGAGTACCCACAACCTCCAAAGAAGATCTAGATATGCAAAATCCAGTTAAGGTGGTTTTGGAGGTTGATGAGCAAAAGGGTATAGTGAAAGTGAATATTCTATCTAAAGAGCCAACTTAGTTAGTGGAAACTCAGACTGAAACTAAAGGAGCTGAGATAGATCAACTAAACCTCTATTCAAGTATTAAGGAAATCTTGGATGAGGAAAAAGAAAATATGGATCCTGAAGATTCAATACAGAAAAGTTCTAAAAGGGAGAACCCCATATCCAGCATCAACGCAACAAATTTACAACCTATCATTAAGTAGGGAGAGAAAGAGGAGGGGGAAGTAACGCCACTCAGAGAAAACATCCTCTATGAGGAAGATCTGGAACTAAATTCTGGATTCACAGAGGTCATCTCTAAGAAAAAGAAGAGAATGAAAGGATTTGAAAAGATCCCAGATTCACTCTATCATGAAAAAAAGAAGAAACTGGACAACTGGGAAACTTCAACATCTAGAACCACTAGATCATCTACTAGAAGAATAGTAGACTTTGGAAGCAGCTCTAAAAGAGGAAGACCCTCAAAAAGGCTCTCAGATCCAAGAGAACAGAGGAAGACATTGCAGATGGCACTCAACGACAATTGAACCATCAGAAATCCCAACACCTAAATCTTATAAATGAAGATCATCTCATGGAACATCAGAGGACTAATGGAAACTCCAAACAAAGAATAATCAAGGAGTTACGAGAGTCTAGTAGGCCTAGTATTTTGCTTCTACAGGAAACTAAGATGAACGCTAAGGTTCTTGAAATTAGTAAACAAAATTTCTGGGAAAACTCTGACATGGCTGCGGTGGATTCTCAGGGTGCTTCAGGAGGCCTGGCTACATTTTGGGATAAAAGATAGTATACTGGTATGATTCTTGCTGAAACCAATAACCATCTTGCTATTAATTTTCATGCTATTGAGAATAATTGTGACTGGATCCTTTCTAATATCTATGCCCCTAATACGGTTATTGGGAGGTGAAAACTTTGGACTGATCTTAAGATTTTTAGAAGTCTACATAATACTACCAACTGGCTTATTATGGGAGACTTCAATTCTCCCCTAAACCCTGGAGAAAAACAAGGTGGAAACTTAAGTTTTTCCATAGGTATGGATGAATTTGCTGATTTTGTTGCTGACCTTAATCTTATGGATGTGGATCTTCATGGAAATCAGTTCACCTAGACTAACAGAAGGTTGGGGAAAGACTTAATTCAAGTAAGACTAGATAGAGCTCTTTTCTCTGCTAGCTGGATTCTTAGCAGGACTTCCATCTCACTTCTCTTCCCAGAATTGGGTCGGACCACAATCCGATTGCTTTAAAACTCTTCAATTGGACTAAGCCCATCAGGAGTTCCTTCAAATTTGAAAAGATGTGGATGGAACATGATGATATCCATGATAGGATAAAGGAATGGTGGATCTGGGATGGTGAGGGCACTGCTCAGTATAGACTTATGCAGAAGCTTAAGAATGTCAAAAAATAGGTTAAAATCTGGAACAAAGAGGTTTTCGGAATGTGTTTGTTCAAAAAAGGAATTAAAACAAAAGCTCCAAGATTTAGAAATCAAGATGAATTCACAGGGGAGATCTCTTGAAGATCAATTAGTGGAAAAGAATATTCTTTCAGAGCTGCATACGGTATGTAGCAGAGAAGAATCCCTTTGGAGACTTAAATCAAGGGCTATTTGGTTGAAAGAAGGAGATAGAAATACAAAATTCTTCCATATGACCACCCTGAAGCATAGAGCCTGCAATAGAATAATGGAAGTTGCTAAAGGAAATGGCACTGTTATAAAAGACCCAAGGAGCATCAAAGAGGAGGCTTTAAAATTTTATGAAAAGTTGCTTAATGAGAAAAATACCATTAATGATGAGGCAGTCTCTTTCATGTTGGAGGCTATCCCCCAAGATAAAATTGAAGAGAAGAGATTTAAAGACATCACTAAAGTTATCACAATAGAAGAACTTCAAAAAGTAGTGTTTCACTCTTGAAGGGGATAAGGCACCGGCCCGGATGGTTTCTCTGTCAACTTTTTTCAAAAGTTTTGGGAAATTTGTTCGGATGACCTTCTCAGGGTGGTGAATGAATTCTATAGAACTGGGGATCTTTTGAAAGAGTTGAACAACACTCACATTGTGCTTGCTCCAAAAAAATGGATGCTAAGGATTTCAAAGACTTCAGACCTATTAGTCTGGTGAATGTTATTTATAGAATTTTTACCAAGATCATTGCTACTAGACTCCAATCTATTATGAATGATTTAATATCAAAACAACAGAGTGGTTTCATTAAAGGTAGGATTATTCAGGATGGAGTGATTATGGTCCATGAGACTATCCACTCTATGGATAATAACAAAAAAGAAAACATGGTCCTTAAACTTGATATGAATAAAGCATTTGATAAAGTCTCCTGGACCTTTCTGGACAAGGTTCTGGACAAAATTTGGTTTTCTAACTAAATTCAGAAAAATTATTAAGGCATGCATCACTACGGCCAGATTCTCAGTGGTGGTAAATGGAGAGCTCGGTGGGATTTTTTACTAGTAGTAGGGGGCTAAGGCAAGGGGATCCCATATCCCCTTTTCTTTTCATTCTTATGGTAGATAGTCTTAGCAGAACAATTGATAAAGCAGTCATAGATGGTTTGCTTTGAAAGGATCTAAGCCCACTTCCACTAACCAAGCAAGTTTCTCATCAACAATTCACGGATGATACAATCCTTCTATTAATGGCTTCTATCCTTGAAGCTAAGGCAACAAAGTCTATTATCTAAAATTATATGAAACTCGCTTCTAGGCAAGACATTAATTTTGATAAAAGCTCAATCTTCTTTTTTAACACCCCTGAGGAAAGACAACTTAAAATTGCTAAAATTTTAGGCTGTAAAATCAGTTCACTCCCCACTACTTATTTGGGGCTCCCCCTTGGTACGAAAAAAGTTTCAACCAATGTCTGGAATGACCTATTGGAAATATTTCAAAAGAAAATGGCTGGCTGGAAAGGAGCCATTCTTTCAAGTGCTGGTAAATGCCTAGCTCATAAAAAGCACTCTTCAAAATCTCCCTATTTATATCATGTCACTTTATAATATCCCTTCTGCTTTCAGAGAAAAAATTGAGAGGATTCAGAGGAACTTTCTATGGTAGGGAATGGAGGATAAATTCAAATATCACTTGGTTGCTTGGGACCAAGTTTGTACTCCCAAAAAAATTGGGGGCCAGGTATAAAAGACATCAAAAAAATGAATGAGGCTCTAATTACAAAAATGGGCTGGAGAATGCTCTCGGAGAACCAACCCTGGATTGAACTAATTAAGGCCAAATACCTTAATCAACAAGCAACCATCTCTTTTCTTCAGGAAGAGAACCTTCCTTATGGATCCATTTTTTGGAATAATTTAGTTCAGATCAGAATTTCATCAGGCATGGAAGCAAATGGAAAGTGGGGAATGGCAGAGATATAAATTTTTGGGAGGATAAATGGACTAACTGCAGTCTTATTGATAGATTTGGAGCACTCAAAGACAACCTTGAGTGTAAGTATGGTACTAGAATCATGGATTACATTGACAGGGATGGCAACAAAAAGAAATGGAAAAAACTCTCTGTAGATAGGGATGATCTGAATCACATGATGTCCTCTTTACAAGAGCATTTGGACCTTATCCCCTTAATTCAACTAGATGTCAAGGATGAATTGGTCTGAACAACTCTATTGATGGAGATTACTCTATTAAAGCTAGATATAATTCTTTCTTTGAAACTGTTCAGAGCGAGTTCAACTGGAGCAGGATTTGGATGGCTGAGCTCACACCAAAAATCAAATTTTTCTTTTGGCTTGTTCTCAGGGGCAGAATTCTTACCAATGACAACCTGATAAGAAAAGGTTTCATAATGCCAAATAGATGCCATCTCTACAAAAAATAATCTGAGGATATCAGACACCTGTTAGTACATTGTGAGTATGCCACTAAAATCTGGAGTGTTGCCTTTTCTAATTTCAAAGTTTCCTGGGTTGTGCCAAAGGACTTCATCCAGTTTTGGACCCAATGGAATCCTCCTTTTAAACACTGTGTTGTGAGAAGACTCTAGAAACTGGTAATGCCCCATATTATTTGGAGGATATGGAAAGATAGAAATGACATCATTTTCAGAAACATTAAGCAGCAGTACAAGATCAACTTTATAAAGATTACTAATGTTGTCAAAGAGAACATTGCAAGATTCAAACCTCCCAAGAACAAGAATTATCCTGAGAATGAAGAGCATATTTTTCCAACTAGAAAATTGGAGTTGATAATATTCAGAATAGCATACGCTCCAACATTGATAGGTCTTTGATACATTGGAACCCTCCTGATCTCAACTGGCATAAATTGAACTTTGATGGGGCTTCCAAGGGTAATCTTGGGATTACTGCAGGGGGAGGAGTGATTCGAGATCATAGAGGCAATCTGATTGCTGCCTATGCTGGTAAAATGGGGGTTCAAACTAACCATTATGTTGAAGCCTTGGCTGCTCTATGGGGGCTTAGAATTTCTCAGACACATAACATATAGAATATTATTCTGGAAGGAGACTCACTAAATATTATTAATCATCTAAATCAATCTTCACCTCCAAGCTGGAATATCAAGGATTTCATCATGGAATCTATAAGCATTTGTCACACCTTCAAAAATATCCGAATTAAACACACATACCGAGAAGGAAATAAGGTTGCTGATGAATTGGCCAATTATGGCATAAATAATAATTTAATTATCTAGAATAATGTTAATCACATCCCTGAGAAGGTACAAAGCAACATTCAAGTGAAATTTATGGGCACTCAAGTATGGAGTAAGGATAATGATTACTTGGAGTGGGCTTTAGAGGAGCTAAAAGATCACCCATGCGGGAAATATCAAATAATCTACATGCCGCATTTACTCTCATCACTCCCAATATGTGTGCGGGATTCTTAATATTCGGGACAGGTAGAAACACAACTACATTTCAAACAACAGTTCAAACAAGGGTTTAGAGGGCAAGAAGGGCAAAGCATTTCAGAGAGGAAAAAATGGGAGGAGCCCCATGTCAGATTGAACCTAGCAGTGATCCGGAATGGAAGGGAAACAAAGAGCTATGGAACCTCCTCAAGCAGGGTGGGATTACAAATTTCATTGATCATATTCAAGGGCATGACTAGAGCATTTCAATCCAATTCACTATGGATTGGAAGGATCGCAAAGTGGAGTATGGTGGGCATAAAATTCCCATTAATGAAGAACTAATTGCCAAAGCTACTGGCTTGGAGATGGAAGGCCTCCATTTCTTCAGCAAGAGGGTCGACAAAAAGGCTAAGGAGAAGAAGTTTGTTGATGATGAGGTGTTGGTTTTTTTACTGTAGGATTGGGTAAGTTCTATCCCACCGCCCTTTGATGAAATCACCCGTATGATGGTCCGGTACATATCTTTGGAAGGGAGATATGTCACAGTCCCTACTAAACATCTGGTTTTCCTTAACCATTTCCACAGGAAAATCATTGTCTATTTCCGCATTATCTCCTGAATTCCCTTGAACGCTCCATCTGGGAGTTCCAGAAGCATACCCGGAAACCCCTCTAGCATCAAGGACTTATTTTCTTGTTGCACAAGCTCTGTGTCACCAAATACCCTAGTCTCCCATCCTCCCCCAACACAACTCCTCTCCTTCCCACCACCACTACCCCCACCCCCATCCCTTCCACCATGACCCCCACCCCCATCCCTTCCACCACATCCAAGCCTAAAACTAGAAACCAAAAGAAGCTCAAACTGGAAGCCCCTGTTTTGGGTAGAATCCTTCGCAGTAGTAAGGAAATGGAAGTTGTCCAAAACCTACTACACATCAGTAGTGCAGGTCATGAAGAGGCCTCTCAAAAAGAAGGAAACAACACTCCCCAAAGGCTGGATGACTTAGAGAAGGAGATGATGAAACTGAATGAGAGAAGTGCAACATTTGGCCAAGCAAAAAGGAAAAAGGAAGATGGATGAGGGTACTGAGATGGACAATAAGCAAGTGGAGGACATCTATAAAAAGTTGAACTCCTTGGACAATCGGATGGGAAGAGCTAAGGATCGCCATGAACACAATATGGCAATTTTTAATGCTATCAGTGATTTTCTGGAGTAGCATGTTCGCAGCATCTCTGTGCTTAGTGGGATACCGGACACTTTGTGGGGAACGACCAAGGAGAGCAGCCAAACCATGGCTAAGCTAGATGCTAAGGACCCCACCCATATGACAACGGTGGCTCTCTTTACCTCACTACAAACCATTAAATCTAGAATTACCAGAGTAGCTAAGAAGTAAGGAAGGTTTTCGCTGCAGACGCCGATCTTTATCATTCTTTTTATGTTCTTTTTTTTTTTTGGTTTTTTTGCACTATTTTTCCTTTTTGGTTACAGTTGGTTTTAAATGCCTATTATGGATGTTGATCCTTTTTTTGCTATTATTGTTATATTTTTTAGGCCCTTTTTGTAACTTTTTGGTTACCATTTGGTTAACTTTAATAATTTCCCCTATAATGTTTTTATGTTGATCCTTTTTATGGATGCTATTATTTGTTATAGTTCTTTATAACTTTTACCTAGATCTATGTTATGTAAATATTCTAGGGTATAGTCCCTTCAAAACTATTTACCATTAATATATAACTCCAACATGGAAAATTAGAAATACATGATGACATATAATGATGTTAATCATATAATGTATAGACATCTAGATTTTTAAAAATGTATTCCCCTCGGAGTGAATAATCAATGCATGAGCATCATGAAGGAGAGTCAATTTTGAGCAAAAGACATCTTGGTGATGATTAGAAAGTTATAAGGGGTCAATTGGAATGGGTTTGAGTCATTTAGAGTTCAAGAAATTTGAATTAGAGGCTCAAATGTATTTTCCCATCTTTTGTAAAATCAAAATTTCAAATTGTAAATGATGTCTTCAAGAGATGTAAAGGGGTATTTTGGGTTATAGAAAGGTGGTAAAGGTTGTAAATAGGTCAAATAGGTGAAATAAATTCCTAGAGGTGGTTTAAGATGAAAATATTATATGTAGGTACCCAAATCAGTTCTCCCTTTATGGCCAAGAAACATCAATAGAATGAGAAGGATGCTTAGAGGATGATGGATCTAGATTTGTGTCGAATATGTGCATTCATGGAGGCCCAAGAATGCACGGTTTCACACAATCTTTGAGAAATTAAACACAAAATATCATGCTAAAAACTCAATAAAATGTTAGGGATCTATAATTTTTCATGCCTAAGATGCACTCAAAGACTTACAAATGACCTTTAACAAAATGGAGACATAATGATTTTAAAATTGTTTACTACATATGAAATGAAAGCTCTTCTCACAGTACAATTGTAATTCCCATGATGCTACCAAAAGGATAAAGTTTTGTGTGATTCAGAGAGATCCCTAATATAAGACTGCAATAGAACATGAATAACTATTTTGAAATATTTCATCTTAAAAGAAAAAAAATGCTCATGATCAAAACAAAATTAACTCAAAGATCAATCAAATTTATCAGCAAGGGAAAGTTTGATTTACAGTCTCAATGTTTGTCAATGGTTGTACACTTGCAACCATCTTGACATGATTTAATTTGAAAGCTTACAAAATTAATAGGTTTCTCAAATGAGTTCTTGGGAAAATGGTTTTCTCATTTTCCTTTCTCTTCTAAAATTTTAAAAAATTTAACCCCCTTATGCGAGAGTATTCTCATCGCATTTATACAATTCTATTTTCACTTACTCCCCAATTTTCCCCCCAAAAACATGGATCTTCAAAAGAATATCCTTCTTTACAATATATAATTCAATTTATGTTATTCTCATGGAGATGACTCATCAAATGCTACCAGGTGTGAGAAATATGAGCTTTTCACATATTTTTCTCTATTTACATATGACTAGGATGTTATGTCATCACTTTTGGCCATTTATTTAATTATTCTTTTTCACTTGGTGACTAGATATCCGCTTTTGATGATTTTTAGTGCCTCTCAGGTGATTTGATTTGATGGATGCTCTTACTTTCTTTTCTAGAATCCATTTTGGATGTTGCACACTTCTTTTCATGCCTTTTTGGGTTAGTTACCATGCATGATTCTTGTCAAATCATATCAATTCACCATTTTTTCTCAATGCCAATTCATTTCAACTTTTAATTTCCTCATGCAAATATCTTATTTGGATCTCAGAGGAAATTTTACCATAATTATATCCAACTCAACTCATGTGTCTCAGATTCCTATAAAACACCATCTACTTCACCAATTCATACTTTCTTTTCTGAGTATAGGCATTTTGAGGAAATTCATCTGCATTATGGAAAAAACACTAGTAGCATCCATCTTGAAGGAGATATCCTCTAAAGATTTGCATTCTATTTTTTATTTTTTGGGTCTAGATGAAACATTTGTGAGAATGTTGTTTGAGATTGATGACCTTGAGGACTATACTTGGGCCTTTGACACTGCAGTTGTTCGAGTTGCACTAGTTAGAAGGCTTTTCAAGATAAGTCCCATGTTTTCTACCTTTCAGATGATGTATTTTCATCTATTCTAGATTTGAGTATCAAAGACTTCTTGATGATTTGAGGAGATTTTGGATGGTGAGTAGGCCTAGTGTGCATGGTATAGGCAATCGTGTATGCCCATTTATTTGTAATGAAGCATTTGTTGTAAAAGAGATCCCCCTAGGATCATATGTGTTGGATGGAGAGATCTCACTGAATACAATGCCTTCCCTTTACCACAAATTTAAATGCACTGGAACAACATGTTTCAGTTTTGGAGGAAAAAAAACAATGACTACACCCCCTCTAGCTCCTAAACCATCATTTCCTTTTGTGAAAAATCATAAGGGTGAGTCTAGTTCTAGGCCTTCTCTCCAATTACTCCTCCATTCTTACTTACTACCTCCATGCCTTCCTGAATTCTCTCCATGCCTTACTCCAGTTGTTCCAAAGTCAGTTGTGGTTTCCCTTCCAGTTCAAGCTTCTCAACCAACTTCTTCTACCAAAACCAGAGGAAAAAGGGTGTTTTCTAAAGGTGGTTTGGATATGGGTGAATGGGTCTCTTCTTACAAGAGGCGGTCATAATTTCTTAGTCTATTAGATGGTCCCTTGTCTAGTATGGATGACCTTTTGTCAATGGGCATGTCTCACACACTAGCAGGAGACATTATTTTTGTTCAAATGGCACTAGGGATAGATGAACATGGGCTTAGGAAAAAAAATTAGTGAAAAAAATTCCTCTTTATAGAGAGGATTTTGTGGTAAAGGAGTTTGTGGTATTGATGCCTAAAGTTTCTTGTTATTGTCCCTTTTTTGATACAACTCTTGAGGATATATGTAATATTTATTTTCATGGGTTGGGGCCCCTATAGATCCCCATTTTTCCTTTTTCAAAATACAAAAAGTACAAACATCTCATTAGTTTATATGCTTTTATAATGGACATAAAATTTCATCCAAGAAATATAAAAATCTAATGCATTGTATCAAATTACAATTTATATCAGAGAATAACAAGTTTAAAAGTAATGTTCATCCTTCATGAAGCAATAGTATCAAATAAAACATTAGTTACAAATGAAATATGAAAAGAAGATAAAGTTTTAAGAATGAAAGCCTAAGCTTGTTCATCATTTTTCATGTCTACATCCTTTTTTCTTCTTCATTCTTCTTCTTGCTTCTTCTTCTTTTTGTAGCCTTTCCACATATGCATCATACCTTTGAAAATATCATTGATTTCTTCTTCATCTAGCCCTATATGGTGTTGGAAGATCAAAATCTTCCTATTTATTACATCCACACAATGACCCATTTTCCACTTTAAACTCTAATGGTTTAGCCCTCAACTCTTGTAATTTTGTTCTCAATTTTCCTCATTGTTTTAATAACTTCATAAGAAAATCATCTTTTTGAATGCTTTTCTCAAAATAACTAAACAAAAATTCAGCCTTTAGATCACCATAGCTTTTCTTGAATTTTTCAAAACCATATCTTCAAGTTTTGATCAATAGCATCTAAGGTATCATCAACCCATTTCCTTTTGGCTTCTATCTTTTCTTTGATTCCATTCAAAACTTCCACCCTAATCCTTGCTAACTCCTCCATAGCATGTTGAGTTCCCCTGAAATTCCTATGGCACAATCCCTTCTTTTTCAACTAATTCATCACTGAGTTGAGTTATATGGTTTAACTTGGGAAAAATTCCTTCAAAGTAGAAGATTTCATTATCACATTGCTCAATCAGTTCATCAATTTCATTAAGTTTATTTTTGAGCTCTTCATACTTTGTCTAGCTTCTTCAATTGCTTCTTTTCCCTTTTTTGTCAACCTCTCAACCCATGTGTCCATAACTTGAACTTTCTTAATAGCCTTATCAATATTTTCCCTTCCTTCAGGAGTGTTGGTAGAGGTACTTGCTTGAGTTTGACTAGACTACCCAATTAATTGTTGCAGACTAGAACTCAAAGCTTTGACTTGTTCTTTCAATTGTTTCTTAGTTATTCTATCCTCATCAACCTTTTGCAACAAGTCACTTACTACCTCTGATACTCCCTATTTCAATTGGTCTCTTGAAGGATTTCCTAAGGGAATAAGTTGGACACTATAATCATTGGTTGTTATATTTTCTCTTGTCTTTCCCTCATGAGGGATTTCCACTTCTAAATTTTAGATCCCAGTGGATCAATATGAGTTTTGGTGTGAAACTCTAGCCCTTTTGGAGGTTCTTACTAGTTTTGGAAAAGATAGAGTTGTGAGATCTATAGCCTCCACAGGGATAAATTTCCTTTTCTTCCTTTGAGATCAGCTCTCCTATCCAGCCTTTTGTAAGAGTGGTCCCAAATTTTGTTTCCTCGTAGTTCTTGTTGAGGTTTCTTGGGGACAACCACCAACTGCTTGGACATCTCTTGTACATTTTGGACTGATGGTTCTTCCTTCTTTTCTTGTTCATCTCCCATAGTTATCTCTTTATTCTCATCCTATGTTGGCACTTCCCTAACTATTTTCCTTCTTGATCTTGAGTTTGGGGTGGCCAATCTCCTTTTGAGTTACATCAATGATTACAATATGTTTCTTTCTTCATTTCTTCAACTGATGCAATCTCAACCTTTCTTTGGGGAGTTTCTTGAGCTGATATCTCTCTTACAGGAACTCATTTTCCTTCCATGACCTCCACCTCCTTTGGAGGCTACTGAGATGACACATTATCATATTTTTCTCTATTGATACCTCATGTTGTAACATGGTGGGTTGGATTTCCATTACTTGGTTCCTTAACTTTACCCAAATCTTGTACATCCACACTATCAACAACCTTATCCTTAATAATTGCATCTTGTGTAACCTCTACTATCTTTTCATCTACATATTTCCTATTGAGATGGTTCACTATCCTTAGTGACCTTGACTTCATGGGAGGGATCCTTCTCATCCAATACCTTTGTACTTACATTTTTTCCACTAGGTACTTCTGGTTTGTTCAACTCTGGATCTACCTGATCTGTAAAGAATACCTCTTGATGTTTGAACTCTAATTTTAGTGGTTGGCATATGAGTAGTTTTTTCTACTTCTTCACTCATTTGAAGATCACTTACATTCTTTATTATTTGTTCATCAATAAACATGTTAAATGCATCTAATGTGGTAAACTCCTCACCAATATCAACATCCACTATCTCTACCTGACTCTTTTTTAACTCTTGCAATTGTTCAAATAAAGGTACACTAACACTTTCAACTGACATGGCTTCAAAAATTTTCACACCTTGATTCAAGACATCACTATCTACTGGATCAGATAAGACATTACCTTGAGTTTTTTGTTCCTGAGTGCTCCCAATTGTCACTCCCTCTAAAAAAAGATGAAAATAAAGGCACTGATGCTACATGTTATACTTGGGAAACATCAATCCTTTCCTGTACTAGAGGATCAATCACTTCATCCTGTGCTTATGTTTCTTGTGTGTATGAGCACCTTCTCTTACCATAAATTGGCTCATACACAACTTTGTGTCTCTTGTGTGCCCTTTCAAATTTCTTAATATCTGGTGCCACCTTTCTTTCAACACTTTGATTTAGATTGGATGTTTCCACTAGTTATGGCTCCTCTCATTAGCTTTTTAGTATTATGAGATTCTGGAAACACTTTATGGAGGGGCCCTTTGTGTAGTTGGACCCTTTCCTTTTGATTGTAGTGGAACTACAAAAGTGATAGTAGCATTTTGCATTGATTTTAGGAGCATTTCTTCAGTTTTCTACTTTAGAGAAGACATGGAAGTACCAGTTCCACTGGTAGAAAGTCCATTCATCCACTATTCTTGGTAGGCATTTTTGAAGGAAATTGAGGGGCCTTTCCTCCCAAGGGATCCATTCTTTCAGCTCCTTCTTTCAAGGGAGGAAGGTCATCTTTCAATTTTCCCAAATCCCTAAATTTATTAAGAACTCTTGTGCTTTGAATTGACAAATCAATGTTTTTCTGGGCTAACCAATTCAATGTTCTTCTCATTACATCATTTATTCGAGGCACATGAGTCATCTGACTCCTCTTCATTCCAATTCAAGGGGGCCATTGGTTGTCCCTCCACCTTTTGATCAAGGTAATATTGACTCACAGTATGTGGATCATCCACAACTCCCTCAGGGATAACAACAATCTTGAAGTCTATAATTTGGGTGAGGGTCATTCTTGAGAAGTCTCTTAGCCTGACCTCCTCCTCATCTCTGTAATTCATCCAATAATCCTCAAATTGAGGCTCATGTTCAAAAGTGTTTGTAAGATTATTGAATACCCACTTGATGTCATAATTGGCCCTTGCCTCAAACCTTTCCATCTCAAACCTTTTCATCTCATCTTCCATTAATCTAGCCTTTATAATTGAAGGGTAGGAGTACCTTCCAATCTTGATGGGAAACTTGATGTTTGTCTTGTGTTTTCCAACAATTAGTTTGTGAACTGGTGTCAACTATCTTGCCAATTCACACAAGGCCATTTTTCATCTAAATATCTGGGCAACTTACATGGTTGGCCTTCAAATCCACTAACCCGATGTATGTAAACTTCATGTATTGAATGAAATAACATCCATACTCCATTATTGTTTTCCTAGCCTCATCTGAAATCCTATATTGTTCCCATTTTAGTTTAAACAAGCATATAATAGGTGTAAAAAATGCATCATTTACCAATCTTACATTTCCTTCCCAATTACTCAATTGTAATTAGAGGAAAATCTCATGCATTTGGCATTTTTTGAAATCAGCACGTGGCACAAGGCTAGGGAAATGCACCTGGCCTACAATTTTGTAGATCAAGTATGTCATCATGTAGAATTTGAGTTCTCCAAAGGCCACCCATCTTAATATTTTCTTAATGCTATATCATATGATCATGAAGTGCTTCTACAATGAAGGTTTCCCAACAAAAATGTTCCCCTTCTTCTCCAAAACTATCCACATATAGGTGCACATCCACTCCTTGAATTCATTCATTTGTCTCTAATCCATCCATTCGACTCAACAATACCATCACATCCTTTACTTCCTCAATGAATTGTGCCCTAACAAGTATTTTAGGGATTCAAGTGGTTGTTTTCTTCTCTATTAAAATCCATTTGGTATTTATAAGTCGAGGCATAGTCCTTTTTCTTAGCTTCATAATCTTGTAGGGCTAAGTCGATACCCAAGGGTTATTGGATTTTTAATCACAGAAATTTTAGCATTATCCTATGGTTGGGTGTCAAAGTTAATACCACTTCACCACTTCCATCCAATACTTCCCTCTTCTCTAGATCATAATTCATGGCACAGAGTCTTACCAGTTTTGGGCAGTGTATTGAGGGTGGAATAACACCACTAAAAAGAAATATTGCTAGCTTGAATCACCTCCATTAGTTCACTCTTGTTTGGGCTATTGAATCTTTGCAAATTCATCTAGGTCAACATTCATCAAATTTGTATCCGTGATTTTTCTAGATCACTAGTGATTCCAAAAGTAACAGGAAAACCTAATGGCATGGTCTTCATCTTTAATGCCCTAGTTTTACTTCAAATTTCCTTGCAAATGAATAAGAGTACAAGAGCATCTTAGTTCTTACCAATTTTTAGGTGAATATCCATGTAATTTGGCTCTGGTTCAAATAATTTTCAATCTTTGGTTCTCAATTCATGTTCTGCAATCAATCTCATGTTGTTCTCTAAGAAATTTTGCTAACAATGCCAGATCTCAACAAATGATAGAAAAAAATCAATGCATTTGAAAACTTCAAAGTTCCTCCTTGATTTGTGTAAAAATGCATTAATGGTGGTATTCATTAATGTGTTGCATCATGGCCCTCCATTTTCTTTTCCCAATTTTAAATATGAGTCATCCACATGGAATAGCCTTATGCAATGTGGGCTTGGGAAACTTTTTACACTTTTGCATCATGTTTTAAATGTAGACATGTTTAGCTACTTGACCCATCACCCACCCTTGATTTCCATCCCGAGTTTGACATGTGGTTACATCCCAATGGTGGTGGAGCTATGGGCCATTTTGAATATTTTTCTCTTTCTCAATTGAACCCAAAGTTACCAATTTTCTCCGATGACCCACTTCCCCGCTCTTTACATGAGAAAGTGCCACATGTCCTTAGCGGGTCTCAAGAGATTCTTTGCACTTTTATACTTTATCACCTCAGTGTCAAGAAATACAATCAAGCTCAATCCCCACATTCAACCAACTTGTGACATGTGTACTTCTTCGGAGGTGGAGTCAATTTCTTTTTTTGCATTTTTTTGACTATGAATATTCAAGGAATATTCATCGGGCCTCAGGCCAAGTTAGAAAATTGTTAATGTTATACAATTGTTGTAACTTTTCAACTTAAATCCATCAAACCACAACCAAATTTAAAATGCCACGTATCATCGGAGACGATGGCCAAACATGAAATTTGCAACATGACCCAAGAATGGTATATAGAGGCATTTTTCATGATTTAAAACTAATTCATGATTAATTTTTTTACAGGGATCTTTGAGAACAATACGTCTAACATGATCCTCACCAAAAAAGAGGAAAAAAACCTAAACATGGATTTTCAGATGGATTTAGCATGACTGTAATGTTTGAACTCACATTTTCACATGGGTATAATTTGAGCTCCAACACCGGCTTTGACTCAAGGATGGGCACCCCCTGTGGGTTCCATAACAACCATACAAAACAAACACATAGTATACCAAGTGCCAAATTCTATTGGGTTACAGAGTTAGGAGAAAACATACACTAGGTCAAGTGATAATAACACATTTCTCAAAAATGTACCAAGAATCCAGGCAACCGGTCACCAGAGAGCAGAAAATAAAAGGGAAACAAAAACACACACAAAAATGAAAAAAAAAAAAAGCAAAAGACTATACATTGTACAATGATTCATACCTTGTTTTGAAATCAATTGAGGAAATGCTTCAGGTGCCTTCCATTAACAGCAACTCAAGTAATTCTCCATCTATATCCTTCAAGAAGAAAGTGTGTTCACCAATTTTGATATCAATGGAATAAGGGCCCATCCATAATGCATCAAATTTTCCATGTTTCCCTTATCCTCATGCCTGTTATCCCATAACAACACAAGATTTCCAACACTAAAATTTCTAGGAGTTACCTTCTTATCAAATAAATTCTTGAGATTCTCCATGAATTTTAGATTCCTTTGGCAGGATTCTCTTCTTTCTTCATCTAACTCAACAATTTGATTGATTCTTGCATCATAAGGGGTGAATTTTTCATCCTCAAGCTTCTGAATGAATTGGTAAGAGGATAATTACCAGTGTAGGGGAAGAAGGGCTTGCACTCCATAAACTAGTTCAAATGGGATTTTCCAAGTGGCTCTCTTAGTAGTGATTCTATCTTTCCAAACAACAAACTTCAACTACTCACCCAATTTCATTTTTTTAACTTCTAGTGTTCTCTAATTATCTTCAGAAATGTTTGTTGCTTGATTCAGCTTGTCCATTTCCCTAAGGGTTGTAATTAGATGCATATGTAAATTTTATCCCATACTCTTGACACATATGCAACTAATGGTTTAGCTCGAAAGCTCATGGCATTGTTAGCAACTATCTTTACAGGTACTCCAAACCTACAAATAATATGATTCAAGATAAAATCCATAACAATTTGATGAGTTTATTTCTTAGTAGGGATAGCCTCAACCCATTTGGTAAAATAATCAGTGGCCACCAAAATCCATCTGTGGCCTACTATTTCACCAAATAAGTTGTGCGATAAAACAGATAAGGTAAAAGGTCAAGGAGGAATACCTGTGATATGTAGGTTGAAGGTTGAATGCGCGTGTTACTAACTTTATCCAAGCTGATTATACTCATTTTGTCTAGGAAGGACTACCTGTAGATACAAAGCAAGACCACCAAATGATATTAAATAGCAAGAGTCAAAGGACTACCTAGTAAGGCTAGATCACGGGAAGTGTGATGCTTCCTCGAATGGTTTTCAATCCTCTATTTAATACAATTCAATGTGAATAAACAACTGAAATAAATAATTCCTATTACAATGTAATGATTTAGGTTTCTCATACACATAATACACTAGATTTTATGCTAAATATTAAAATAACACTAAATCTAATTAGAACCAGGGTTCATTAAGATTAGAAACAGTTTTATCAAAGGTCCGGTAAGGGTCCAGGGGTTGATTTTGGGTGAGTGGGAAGCTTGTTGGTCTGAGACTGTGAAATGACACAAAGACCGATGTTGTTCTAGGGACCAATTCCATTAGGGGGCTAAATCAACATCACTCAGGGGAACCGATGTCGGTAGGGGCAATAGGTAGTAAATTATTAAAAAGAGTTTTTAGGCTCTCTATGATTGCACAGAGAGTGAGGGTAGTATGGTTTGGGTTGTAATATGGTTGAGAAGACTCAAGGATACTAAGGAGGAGGTTTAGAATGGTGAAAAGGCTTGGGATGGTTGAATAGTGGGTTGGTGGGAAGAAGGTGATGTACAGGCAATAGAGGAAATAAACTATTGAAAGAAGCAAGAGATCTACAAAAGGAATAAGCAAAATGATTAGAATCACAATACTTACTTGATGTCTTATAGATCTTGGGAGTTGGGATGGTTGATGGTTGATTGGAGAAGAATTTATTGAGTCTAGTTCCATGACAGTATGGCCTATGTGCTTCTGTGAGTATTCCAACGCTTTGGAAGGAGAACTGGCTGCTTGTCTTGCACTGTAGTTGTGTATGTTTTTCATCTGGATGTAGGAGGGCTTGAAGATTCACACTTGAATGCAATCAGGATCCAATAACTGAATGACCAACCCATGTAAATATTTTTGAAAGTGTATATAAGGTAACCGATGGTGGTTAGGTGACCGACATCGGTCGAGGGATAACTAGTGTTAGTTAAGGCAGGAAAGTCTAGGTTTACCAAAAATAGGTAGATATTTACTATTTTTGGCATGATTTTGATTGATTCCACTTAGGGAAGTGGAGTTCTCATTAGAAAAGGTAGGAAGGTCATATAAGAAGTCTAATTAGGTTTAGGAAGAATTCTTAGTTAGTTAGGTCAAGTGGTGACTCAACACTGGGAGTGATGACTCAGTGCTAAGAGTGATGACTCGGTCATTGTGAGTTAAATGCCCTTGGAATGGGTCCAGGGTGAGGTGTAATGATGAGGTGGAGGTGTGAGGATGAAATTAACTTAATTAAATTAATTAATAATGTGAGGATGAAATATTAATATGGGATGAAGGGGTCATGATGTGTTTAAATATATTATGTTAATTGATTAAAGGGGACCAAGGGGAGTGTGACCCAAATTTGGTGTCTATATTTGCCCCTTTTTGTTGCATAGCTTGTATTGGTAAGTGATGCTGACAAAAATAGGGAGTCGGTGTCCCAGATATAAACAAAGATTAAGTTTCCCAAGTAGGGTTGAAGGTGATCCCCTCAAACCACGAATTGATGAGGTAGGAAAAGTAGTCGGGGAGTGGTTTGATAAATAGGTTATTAAGGAAAGTGAGGGTCGGTAGGTAAGGGTATGGTCATTGCAGGTAACAGGTAAAGGTCGGGTCAGGTAATGGGTAATGACAATCAAACACACACACTCGTATAGATTGTAATACGGTACTAGATGGAAGAGTTTGTAAACTCTACGTTATCAAAAGGGCGATAGGTTATCCAAACAAGGTTGAAGTGATTCAGGTATCCAAGGTATAGGATATGGTCATGAAGCACAACGAGGTTAGGTGTAGGAACAGGTAATAGGTTTTGTTCCATTACACCAAAGGTATGGTCGGGATAAACATCATGTCATTAGGAAAGGTAAGGTCATTAGGCTAAAAAACATGGTTAAAAGCATCGCAAGGTATAACGAGTACACAAATTCTAATAGCACAAAAGGTGGTTAGGTCAGGGCACAGGTAAGGTCGAGGTATAGGTAAATAACATGTCCCTAAATGTAGTTAAGGAAATGTACAGGTAATGTAGGCTTGTGGGTAAGGTATAATAGGTGTTGGTAAGGTTAAAAGTTGTTAGATTAATAATTTTTTTAGGCAAAATGGGCATGGGGTGGGTCAAATGGTTATGTCAGGTGACCGATGCCAGTTATAGTGTAACCAACATCGATTTTCTAGGGCATGACATGACCGACATTGGTCATGTTGAGTTGGGGCTAAAAAGGAAAAATCCACTTTTTATGGATTCATTTTAACCTTTCCACTTTTAGAAAATGACAGAGGAGAAGTGTAAGAGTGGAAAACGATAGTACAAGGTGTTGATTTGAGTTGGCGAGCCACGTAGCAGGTGATTGGCATTTGATTGGTGGGTCCATGAGATTGATTTGATTGATTCAATTGGTTTGGAGGTGAGGAGTTGATTTTGGCATGGCGAGGCGGGAGAGGGAGCAGGGTGGACCATCAAAGACAAAGGACTGGATGTGCCTCCAAGGAGACAGCTCCGAGTAGAGGTAGGAGACAATCTGAATCCTTCAGATTAGTTGAAAAGATTGAAATTGTTTTGTTTATTTGCATGTGAAATTTGGGTAGAAATTTAATTTTGAAAATGTGGTTAAAATGAATGAAACGGGGGTGGGAAGGTCAAATGTAGCTTAAATAGGGTTGGTAAGAAAGGAAGGATAGGTTTAGGTGGGTTGGGGTAGGTGTTTAGGTTGTTTCGGGAATTTTTGGTAATGGGGGATGCGGGTTTCAGTTTTTGGCTGAAAAAGTGACCGACGTTGGTCGGGGTTGGGCGGCATTGGTTAGCTTGGGTCGGCATCGGTCGGGTGAAGGGTGACCGACATCGGTCAAAGTAACTAGCATCGGTCGAGGTGGATCGATGTTGGTCACCGTAATTAGTGACTAGGATAACACAAATGTAATTAGGAAAGGTAAATAGGTGAGGCAGGGGGATGGTGAAGGTTAGTGTAGGTGGAAGAGTGTAAGGCACCATGTTGTAGGTGTGTTTTAGGTATGTAGGTGAAATGGTATAGGGAATTGGGTAAGTATGAAAATGGAGACAATAAGTTTTTAGGTGAATTAGGTAAAGGGATAAGTATGGGAAACTATGTGAGGGGTAGGTATGAGTGATGGTTTTAGGTATGATGTGGGAAAAAAATGGATAAGTATGAGGTCAATTGGGGTTTTAAGGAATAGGTAATTTGAGAGGGTCAGCAACTAGACAGGTGTTGGTTTGGACAATGCAAGCAAGAGATCAAATGAGGATGAGAGACAGAGTACGACCCTAATGATACAAATGTAGCCTAGTGTTATAGCTAAGGATTGGGAGCACATAGTATATGTGGGACTCGGTTTGATCAGGCACTATAGACATATAGCCTAAGATCACAACTTGATGGTTGCTCTCATCGATATATGGGAATAAACAACCAATACCTTTCATTTACCGATGGGTGAGATGATATCACACTAGAGGACGTGTATAGGATCCTATGGATACCTATTATTTTGGAGCCAATATATTCCATTTTGTCCAAGTATTGATGGAGCCGATAGTGGTAGTATTTTTTTAGGTGATGGGCCTATTGAGCTATCATAGTGCAAGTATGAGCTATGGAGACATGTATGTTTCCTACCCACATGATACCGTGCTATTTTTACCGATGATGGTGGTAGTGGGATGTTTTTCGTTGTTTGATTCTCGAGGGTGGGAGATTCCCAGGAGCACCGATGTGGGTGCTACATGATATGGTCGAGAATCGAGATACTCTTTGCTTGAGCACTAGCTTTCCTAGTTCAACTGTATAGGGAGCTATGGGCCTATGGGAGATTGAGGAGATTTGGTATGTGATGTACCTATTTATTACACACTGGGAATATGAGCACATCATGTGTGTGCGCATAGTTGGTTTACCATGATAGGATTAGTTCGAGGGTGGCTTATTCAGAGTTGGTTTCAGACGATGGGTACCAGTCGGTGGATAACCGAGGGTGGCGAGGGCCACATATGATGTGTCATACTACAGGTAGTTATTAGAGGGTCATTCAACATTTGATATTGTGTGGAGGCCATATGTTGACTATCCATCATATAAAGTCATTTCTGAGGAGTTAGAGGAGATTTAGCTACTAATATGGATACAAGGGTGGTGTTTCGGGAGCATGAGATGATTCCCGTGGACAGGGTTAGACGGCAGTTTGGACTATGGAAAGATGTACCCCCACCTTTCCCATAGTACCATAGAGATGACGTGGAGAGACCCATGTCTCCACCATGTCCGAGTGTTCCTACAGGAAGCAAGAGAAGGTACGAGATAAACGAATTAATGATGTGGGTGTCACCGATGGATACATGTAGTGGTGGATGGCATAGCTATGGGTAGCACCACCAAGGCTAGAACAGCCTTATTTATCTACCATCATAGTGTAGAGGGATACATTATAGGGTCATGTGGTCACCTTATAGGCATAGATTATAGGGTTTTAAGGACAGTTGATAGGGTGAGAGGCACAAGTGACCACCTTATAGGCACATGTGACGGCCCTACAGCCCAAGTAACATAGACACGGTTTCCCTCACAAGCGGGAGATGGTAATGTAGGGAAAGTATCTACCTTTTAGGAACAAGTGATAGGAGTATAGTTCTAGTAGTCCATGGTATAGGCACATGTTGTGGCCTCAGTAGGCCCAGGGAAAAGGTCCCATAGTATAAGCACTGCACTGTGACATGGGAGACTTTTGGTCAAGTATATTTCATAGGGATTAGTCAGGATGATGGAACCACCCTAGACTGCTTTTCGATGATGAAGTTGAGGGATGAAATAAATGAGGCTCACTACTATCAAGATCTTTTGACAAATACCGGTATTGATATCCCCTCATATGCTTTGAGTACAAATCCTAGAAGACATCCAAAGTGAGTATACGAGATCCAAGACTCATAGTTCTGGTAGCACAGGGGTTCATCGACCCTAGAGATAGGGCCATGGTGAGGTTATGAGCTCTCGTGAGACCGGGCCTGTAAAGGTCCAAGAGGAGGAGACATGTGATATTGGACGAGAGGGCATCGGTGGGGGTGAGTGGTCACCGTATGGCTATGTTACCATTATTTTGGTTTTGTACCATTATATTATACTAGTTGACATGGTAGTTGGACATGGTAGACTAGGAAACTACATAGGTCCCACATTATAGGCACCTACACCGTGACATGGGACACTTTTGGCCAGTAGAGTTGTGGCCCTATAGGACTAGGACTCATAGTTCGTAGCATAAGGGGTCATCGACCCCAAAGATAGGAGCCATGGCGACCTAAATGCATCATCTTATAACAGATAATCAAATGCAAAAGGATAGAAAAGAACTATATACAACATTCTAAGAACCTAGAATGAGTTGTCATCTCATTGCATCCAAAAAAGAGAAATAACAAGCAACATATATGTAAATGGTTCATTCATAAAGGAAATGCATAAGGAATATACTCATGAACACATATATGGTTTATAATAGAGCCTTATATTCATATCAACATGTTTAAGTACCACATTACATTCCATGAAACCATTACAGACCTTCATATCACAATGCAGAGCCAAGTCATGCATCAGAAATAGACTATGTCCCTTATACCCCAAGGATAATCATAGACCCATCCCCCTAAACATGCCATCACTCCCAGAGTTCTCCTAATCCCTAACCCCTAGAACCCTCCATTATATTTCTTCAGAGCTTTCCTCTCTCTCTCTCTCTTCTTTTCTTCTTCTATCAGTGCTTGTATTTATAACCTTAGCAACCACCGCCATGCCTTTCTGAAGTTATAGATCGGTTGCCAAGTGTCAAAGTGGTCCTCCATGGGAGCATGCCTTCTCATATCTCGAGCTCTCCACTCTTTGCAATGATGTCTTTTTGGATCCTTCTATCACATGGAATATTCCTTTTGTGGCCACCAAGTTTCCAGGCTGGCACCTTATCCATTCCATGCATGCAATCAGGTCATGCTTTTCTCATGTGCTTCTAGGAACATCAATATGGCTAAGTCCAAAACCCTTCCTTTTCCTTGTGTGCACACACAAGGTTTTGCTAAACCCTTTTAAAACCCTTCCTTTGTCTAAAACCTTCCCCTACACGCACCTTCTTCACCCTTGCACCCCTTCTTTAATTAGGTCCCACACCCCACACACCTTCTTCTACTTAGCCAAATAATAATTCAGAGGTCCAACATCACCCCACACTACGCCTGTTCTCCATCCTCGAAACACTTTTTTCAATGAATAAAGAATGAATGGGCTCTGAAAATGTTGAATAAAGAATGGAGTGAAGAATTGGGGGAAAGAATGAAAGAATGGGGGAATCATGATCACTGTTGAAGGAGGAGAGGGAAATCCTTCCTCAAATCTACCTCCAACTTATCCCAAGCATCAACCTCATTTTGTGCTTGTTGACAGAGGTCACCTACTAGGGGCTTACCTCCTCAAAGCTTAGCCCTTCTCCCTTGGATTCATTGTCTCCATGATCCCCTCCAATTTTTTTCCCAAATCCTCAGCGTGTCCATCCTCCTCCGAGTGATTTGGGGTACAATTCTTTCATCTGGTTCTTGATTGAGCCCCACAAGGTCTCAATGGCCTCTTGATTTCTTTTCCACTTTGGCTAGGATTTTGTCTCACTCAACCCTGTTCCCCTTATTATTTTCTTGGAACTCCTTGAGTTCATTTCATGGGTGGAAACCAAGATACTTTCCACTCTATCCCTATCCATGCAATTATCATAGGCAAGCCTCAAAAACTTGCATGGTGATGGCTTTTACATCGGTGAGGATCTTGTTGTACTGAGAACAATTTCTACAACCTTCATCTTATCCTCTTTTTCTTGCACATAATGCCTCTTCTATGGATTCTAAGGCAAGTGGTCCTCTCCATAGTGAGTATGTGGGTCAAGTCCTCTAGGCACTATAAGGTTGATCCATATTTTTGTGTGGGTGTGTTAAGTCTGGATGCTTCAAGACAATGGCATCCATGATCATCTCTATCTTCTTATATACCTCACACACCCTTTCCTTCTCATCTTTTAACTCATGCCTTAACTAAGCATGATTAGCCCCTCCTACTTCATTAGTCCTTTCTTTTCTTAAGGAGATCTCCTCCTTTTTTCTCCAGCTCTCTACCTCTAGGAACTTCACCCTATCATTTCTTCCAAGAGTCTAGCTTCAACCTCAACTAAAACTTTGTTGAGCGCATGTTGCATATTTTCTCATCTGATAATTGTTGAGCATTCACCAAGGGGTTTATTCCTTTTTTTTGCACCTTCATCAATGCTCCTTGGCTTATTTCAAATTTGGGCTCATCAATGTGGGACTCAAATGCCCATGATAGCATTTTCCTCATCCGAGGGTATGCACCTTCCTCATCAAATGAAGCCATGGCCAAGAGTTGTTCCATTGGTATGGTGCTCTGAAAGCACATGCAAACACCTTGTTCAGATCATCGATGTAGCCCATTCCTTGACCTTGTGCTACTTTTGTGCTCTTCCTCCCTATGTGTGTGGCCCTTGGAAAGCTTACAACCAAACTAGGATCTCCCCCATGCTGCCATATTCTTTTCCTACGCTTTCCTCCTCAACTTCCTTCAACACCTCATCCATGCATTGTGTTCTACCTCTTTGTTCCACCAGGTCCTTGATAATTCCCACCACTTCTCTCTCTCATGGCTCTTCTTCTACCCTTCGTGAGGCTTGGGGTCCTTTGATCCTTTGTATTTACTTCTCCACTCTCACCCCTTTCCTTGAGCCTCAACTTCTTCTTCATCATTCTTCTCCTCATCCTCTTTGTTATACTCCTCATCTCCTTCTTCCTCAAAATCATGTACCTCTCATAGATGGATGGTCTTCACCTCCTTCAGGCTCATCATCATCATCCTCATCCTTGTCACCAATGTAGGCATCTAGACTCTCTGTCTCTTCTGAGTCTACCTCATCTGTCACCTTCTACTTCTTCTTTCTTACTAGGGATTCCAAAGTATAAGAGATTCTTCTTTTTCTTTCTCTTTGATAGGTGATGTCTCCTCATTGGTGATTCCTCATGGGTGAGGTGCTCTTCATGCTCTAGAGCCTCTTCTTCTTCTAGGGTCTTTTCCTTGATAGAGACTTCTTTCTCCACGCATAAGTACTAGGCTTAGCACTTTTTCTTTGCCCACCACCGATCATGTGTGGTTTGAACACTTGGTGCCTTCTTCTCTTGCACCTCTTCTCTTTCTCTCTTCCTTGGTGTGGCCTTCTTCCTTCCTAGGGTCTTCAGAATGGAGACATCATTCTCCAAGTAAGCACCCTTTTCAAATTTTGGCCTTATGCGTAGATACACCCTTGTTGTGGTCCTCCCTACAATCGGCAAAGTGTTAAAGGCTTCATCATTTGTACTTCATGGGAGACATATTTCTCCACGTATGCACACTTCTTTGGGTAGATGAGCTTCTAGTGCAGCTCATGCAATGGTGGTCTAGATCTACCTCACTAAGGTCAACCTTAGTCTCTTGGCCTCCTTGAACCGATTGACTCTAGCTTGGAAGTATTGTGTGGTGAAGGAGAAGGGTAGCTTGCACCATGGACTCATAGTCCCATCTGTCAATGTAAATCTACCAATGCAAAAATGTTGATACACTACAAAATCTACCTCTCCATCCACAAGCATTGGTAACTACTTTGGGATCCTCCATTCTACTCCAAATGTGTCACACATTCACTTGTACCACTTTTCCAAGCGCGCCTTGTGAGTGGTCATCATGGTTTCACAAGTGTACTTCAAAAAACTTTTTTTGGGTGAGGGATCCTCTTCTGATACTCCCAAACAAAATTTTCTAGCCCATCGGCACTCCAATCTCTAAAAAGACAATGGTGAGGAGGACATTACCAAATAATATATTTTCTCCCCTCGCTTGCTTATGATCTCATCCATGATGAAAGTGGACAAGTTATAGATTGTTCCTTCTGATATCTTCCAACATACATTTAGCCATGCCTTGTTCACTTGTGTCCATCATTCCTATCATTGAGCTTGGTCACCAAGCACATGGCCATCCTCATAATAGGTCTAGAATCTCGGTGATGTCAAAGTATCGTGACCCCTTTTTTTGTAGTCATACATGGCTATAGTCTCCTTGATAGCCTCCTTGTCACTCAGATCATCATCTATGTTATCTCCTTCACAAATGAGGCCTGTGAACTTGGATATCAATTGTGGTGTTATGTGCATCTTGCACCCCACAAAAATAAAAGTGATCCTCATGCACACATGACATCAACCATTGATAAAGGTGCTCAGGCTTTCCAAAGTAAGGCAACTCATATAGTTGTAATAATCCAACCTTCTCCAATTTGACCTTCACCTCATCATCTGTAAATAGGCATCCCATCTGGCATCCTCTTGTTAGTTGGATGGACCAACTCTAATGCCATTTCTTTCTCAATTGTGCTCATGTGTGATGGTTATAATCACTCACGGCCATCTTTCACAAGTGTGACTCCCACTCTTTTCCTAGCAATACCCCATCTGGGTACTACATTTCCACATACCATTCTTCATTGGTGCTCACGATGGTAAGTATTTTTTTCTTTCCCTTTCCCTTTCCCTTTGTTTTCTTTGGTGAAATGGTTGGTTTCTTTGGTGCCATATTTTCTTTCGGATTAAACTTAAAACTCCTTCCTCTTGCTCTACTCTACTACTCTGCTCAATCCCAACTCCAAAGCTCAACTCCTAGAATGAATCCTTCTTTCTCCATGCCCTAGCTGCCAAACCCTAACTAGGAAATCCTTCCACAAGATGATGCTCTTCACACAACCTTTCCTTACACCCATGTACTCCTTCCTTTTGGTTTATAGATCTACTCTAGTCACACACTCAAATTTCTTGATTCTTCTTCCTTCACACAAATTTCTCTCTGGATGCCCTAGTTTGCAAGAGCTTCTTTCACTTCATAATCACAAGGTAAAATAATGATGTGCCCAACTTCATATTTATAGCTTTTCCTTCTTTCCAACATTAAATGTTATACCACCTACCACCATACTTGACACTAAATGTGGATTTTTCCTTAAAACCAACCTCAAGCACTTTTACCCACGCCTAATCCTATGTGAAAAAAATCTTTACAACCTTCTAGCATGCAAAAAAATCCAATCCGACCGAAGACTCTTACGCACGCATGACAACACCAAAGGCACTTCTTCTGTCCTTTTTCCTAATTTTTTTTCCTCACCTACCTCATGTTGTTCCTACGCTCTTCATCCTTTATACATGGTCTTTGTTATTACAACCTTTTTTGACACCATAATTTATCATCCACCATTTCCTCACGCACTTTCTCAACCTTACACGCTTCCTTCTACTGGGCCACTTAACTTGTATTGTAGGCTTATACTTTTGCATTACTCCACCCCACACTAAAATAGATGTGTGGTCCTCTACTCTGCACATACACAACCTTGGAAAAATAATGTGGTTACCAATGCACACAAAAGTGCAAAAATGAAACAAAAAGAAAGGAACAAGCAACGAGAAAGGGAAACACAAGAAAAGAAAAAGCATAAAGGGAAATTCTAGACTAATTGGCAATACTACCTTATTAAAAACACCAAGAAGACTTATTTATAGTAGGGCTTCAACCTACTCCCATTGAAATGACCTGGTAATCTCATCCCATCCAGTGCTTGTAATTGAAAGCACCTAATCAAGAATGTACGAGATGATGTAGGGTCCCAACCAATGGACTTTCAACTTCCCAGATGGCACAATACTTGGAATCATACAACAACACCATCTTCCCAACCTCAAACTTCTTGTTCTTGATATGATGATCATGCCATGCCTTTTGTCTTGATTTTTTTTATCTTCTGACTCCATCTAGCAAGTGATCACCTTTCATCTAACTACATCAACTTATCAATTCTTTCTTCCAACACTTTTTCATCAGCTAACCCTCCTACATGCACTATGCTATACACAATGATGGTAACATGAATTCAACTAGTAAAATAGCCTCCATGCCAAACACCAATTGAAATGGTGTGGCCTTGTTCAACCTCTTGTAGGTTGTCCTATATGCCCATAGAATGGATGATACTTTTTCATCCCAATCTTGTCTTCCAACGTCACATATCTTAGTCAACGTGTGACTTAGTATCTTGTTAAATGCCTCAATAGTTCCATTTTCTTGAGGGTGATAAGGGGTAGTCTTGTGATGGGCCACCATAAATTCTGCTAACATAATCCTGACCATTTCATTGAGAAAGTGTGTACCTCTATCACTTGTTAAACTTAAAGGACAACCATACCTATTGATTATGTTCTCCCATAAAAATCTAGTAGATTGTCATTGTGGTGCAATCCTTCATAGGTGTTTCCTCTCCCACCATCGTGTCAAGTAATCAATGCAAGTGATGATATACCATGAACCAGTCCTTCACATGTGGCTGGAAAAATTGGCCCTACAAAGTTGATTTCCCATTTTTCAAATGGTTCAACATTGTTGCTATTGGTCACAAGGGAATTTCATCTCTCTTTCCAGGTTTTCCAAGGCACTAGAAATGGTCACAGCCTTGAAAAACTCAATACAATCCTTGTAGATGGTTTCCCACCAAAGCCTACTAATAAAATCTTCCACATGGTAGCATTTCCTATATAGTGTCCTCCTGCAATCCCACCATGTGCTTCCTCCATAATTTCCACACACTCATGCTCCAATACACATCGGCACAAAACCTCATCATGACCTAACTTATACAGTCTCCACTAATCAACATGTAGGGTGTGGTGCGTATATAACTAACTTTTTCTCTCAGAGAGCCTCCTCATCCCTTCTCGCCACCACACCTATTTTTAAGAACACTATGATATCTTCCAAGTCTGAGGGCACATGCACATGCAACCTAAATAGTTATGCATCTGGCATGGTATCCTCAATGCTTTGTGCATCCTCCCCTGAGTTAATCCTTGATAAGTGGTCGGTCCTTGAATTTTTTTTCCTAGTTTTACGACCACTATGAACTCAAATCTTGAAATAATAGGACCCAACGACATATGCACCCTTGCAACACATGGGCTTGTTGACTAAGTATTTCAATGCCATGTGGTCTGTGTAGAATATAAATGGTGTTTCCAATAGATACTACCTAAAACTTATGTGCAACATGTAGATCATAGAAAATGCTTCACACTCAGTAGTTGTGTAATTTTGTTCTATTGGTGTCAACTTTCTACTTGCAAAGCACAAGGGATGATCAACAATTCCCTCACTAGGTTGTGCTAGTACTGCTCCCATAGTTGTCCCTGAGGCATCAACATGCACATGGAAAGGCTTATCCCAAGAAGGAAAATGTAGTATGGGCATCATGTGACAAGCCTATCCTTCAAAGTGTCAAATGCCTTCTACTGCGCCTCTCCCCAATGAAAGGCACTCTTGTGTTTTAATAATTCCTCCAAGGGCATGATGATCTTGGCATACCCTTGATGAATTTCCTATAATACCCCATATGCCCAAGGAATCCACACACTGCTTTGACTAGTAGGCTCCCCTAATCCCACAATAACTACAACTTTGGTGGGATCCACTAGTAAGCCTTCTTTTTCATATAATATGTCCTAACAGGGTTCCAAATGGAGTAGAAAAAGACACATTTCTTAATGTTGAGGGATATCCTCAATCAACATCTCTCAAACATCAATCCTCAAATTGTCACAATGGTCTTTCACCAATCCATACATAGTCCAGTCATCCAGGTAAACTTGAAGAAATTTATGGATGAAGTCCTAAATGCTTGTACCACGATGCGTGAGAACACACAAGTGCATTCTTCAATCCAAAAGGCATAACCATGTAGGAAAAACTTCCCCATTCAATGGAAAAAATTTTCTTTCTCTGTCTTCCTTTGCAATCCTACTTGGTGATACCCTAGAACCCATCCGTGAAAGAGTAGACTTCACACCCGGCTACTCCTCTCCAAAATTTCTTCAATAAAGGGGGTTGGAAAAGGATCGATGACACATACTACATTCAGATCCCTATAGTCAACACAATTCTTATCCTTCCATCCTTCTTGATACTGATGACCATTGGGCTTATCCATTCTGATTCTTCCACTACCTCAATGATACCAATGCTATCATCTTGTCTATTTCTTCCTTGACCCATACGCATAAATTTGGATTCATCCGATAAGGCCTCTTCCAAATCGGGCACACACCTTCCTTCAACTTGATCTTCATCTCCCCTAAGGAATGGTGAATGCCTTTGAGTTCATGGTACCCACGAGGGAAAAATCTTGAACTCACAATAGATCAATGAACTTTGAAACTTATTTTTCCGACCAATAGTCCCCAATGATAGCTTCCTTAGGTTTTGTCTCTCCCCCATGTTAACCTTATTTTTTTTCAAGGGCTCATGGTAGGTGCATGTGCTCACTCATCAGCATTATCTATGACTTCATGCATACCTTCCAAATGGTTAACATCCAAAGTTTCCATCTCTTCTCCATCTACTACATAGACCATTTTTCCTTTTTCTTTTTCCATGCACACACGCTCAAGTTGTACTTCCTCTTATTCTTCTTCATTGAGGCACATCTCCAAATAAGGCTCACCCAAAATCTAATAGCCTATCCTCTTCCATATAGCACTATCTCCCATCATAAGGTGCTTGATTACTTACAATGCCTTATCTACTGATGGCTTTGTACTCCTATACTCAAAAGCTTGAATGAGATCAGCCACCAACTCCTACCAATTACCTATTTGATGACACATCTCCAAATGAATATACCATGCAGTGCATGCACAACCTTGTAAGGTGGAATACAACTTATGCACCCATAATGAAGGTGGTAATGCTTTTTCATGCTTCCCATCCAGGCCTTCTCACATGCTTGGATATGAAATGAGGTGGTCTCTTTACCATGGTAGTCTTGTATGACCATGGGCATGTTGCTCCTAGAGAACCTTACAAAAATGTGATTCTTACCTCACACCACTCTAGGAGGTTCTCCCATGATGTAGCCCACCAACATGTTGCATAGTTCTGAGTAGGTTATAATTGAGCATTCCCCTTCTCTCGTCCTCATTTTTCCACTAAGCTTCCATTTCTCACAAGAAAATTTTAGGGTATGCTCCTCCAGAGTAACTTGGAAACTTCTTTCCTCCTAGGTGCTTGACTGAGCACACCTTTGTTACCCTTGTTACAGATCCTCTCAACTATCACCCAATCAACTCATAAGTCCCATGCACCCAATTTTCACATGCCATGCACTAGTGGTATCACTCAAGGATTGAGCATCTTCAAACTAGATAACTCCCTCCATGGGGTGAATTATCTCAGATCTCTAATGGAGCACACATATAGATTCTATCAAGGACTTCTTCTCCTAAGGGCTCAGTATAGGGCATTGACTTCCCATCTATTAAAGGAATGATCACCCTTTCTTCCTTGTTCTCAAAGCTGATATACCCTTTGTTAAACCACAGGTCAACATTGTTCTTGTAACACCATGGGCACCCAAGAATGCTAGAAAGTTTTTCCTCTCGAAGCAGTGCACAAGACTTCGAAGTCTCCAAAGTGAACTTGGCCCCTTGAATGGTGATAACTTACATCCTTCAGACTCCAATGGGCATTTCCTTAGTCTTTTTTTCCATATACAACACATTCAAGATGGTTGTAATGTGGGCCTTCCCATTTGATGCCGTGACATCTAAGGTAAGAACATTGACCTCTACTCCTCATGGTGATGAGGATATTACTCAGAAGCCATCCATCAACAACCACATTCAAAGTAATCTCCTTATCATAGTCAAGGTTGTGAGGAGGAAGGTTTGCATGTAAAACCTACCTTTCACACTCTCTCTCACATGTACCTTTCTCTCTCAACCATTCTCCTAACAAGGGAATAATATTCTCTTTCCTTAACATCCTACATACTTCCTTTACCTCATCCAAGTCATCCTTTGAGCCTCGACATTCTTCCTTTGCTCCAACTACTTTGATTTCTCCTTTAGACATTGATCTCCCCTTGAAAACTTTGAATCACATCCATAGTTTCTTGATACACCTCCTTCTGATGAGTAGGGTCTAGATATTTCCATGTACCACTTCCTCTCTTGAAACTAGTGTCCTTTTTCCTTGGCATCTCCTCGGCACACGTGGCCTCTTTCTCATCATCACCAAGATAGGTTCTAGCCTACTCACTCACCACTCTGGGCATCCATTGAATCAACCTTCTTGATGCTCACCATCCCAACACCTTTTTCTTTCTAGTGTTGCTTGGTTCATATGCTCATAAAGCTCTGACATTCTTCATACTTATGTTTCTTTCCACACCATGAGCATTGTAATAAGATCAGGACACTCACATTTGTAATGCTCTGTAGATCCACAGTTATAACAAGTTCCTCATGGAATTCACTTCATCCTCCACCATCATGGTTACCATGCGACCATGAAATCCTCCATGAAAAACCTCTTCCACATGCTCCTCCATCTATGCACCCTTCATAACGATGGTCATCATCCTTGAACTACTTGCAAGGCTAGTCTAGCACACACCCAGATCAATAACATCATGGATCAAATCAATCAATCTATAATCCTTGGTATCATGGGTCATAGAGGTACATATCTTACAATAGAAAGAAACATTCTTGGATTGCACATTGTAGTAGAGGGGAACCTACTTGCATCATGATCCCCATGGAAAATCTCACAGTCTACCACCATAGTGCGTACCAATTTCTCGAGGGAAACTATCCTTTGCATGCCCTTCCACTTCACAGTCTGTACACCAAATCCCACTATGAAACCTCATGCACTGAGTTTGTAGACAACTTCTCCAACTACTTTGGCCATTGTAGAAAATTTGAGCCTCTAGAAAAGGACTAACACTAGTATCAATGCTCCCAATAGCTTTAACACATAGGGAAGCTTCCAATGCCTCACACGGGTCTGATGAAAGTCTTGTGTGATAGAGCCCTTCTAAATGGTGTTATCAAT
Organism: Taxus wallichiana var. yunnanensis; assembly: GCA_018340775.1. Classification (NCBI taxonomy): domain Eukaryota; kingdom Viridiplantae; phylum Streptophyta; class Pinopsida; order Cupressales; family Taxaceae; genus Taxus; species Taxus wallichiana. The sequence continues at coordinate 745,122,830 of CM031244.1, read as the reverse complement.
CCTCCAAAAAACCATTGAGCATGTTGAGAAGGATGAATGTCATAGGATAGTTTAGACAAGAGAGTCTTGAAACATGTGCATCATACTCCCACACACTCTCTTCCATTCCCTATTGATCTCCTTCAGAGCGTTGATGCTCTTCTACTCAAACTCAAGGATATGGAACTCTACTAGGAAGGCATTCTTCAATGTGGTGTAGTCTACCACCGTCTGATGGGGGTCATACTTCCTATACCAACTATGTGTGTGTCCTTGCAACATTGTTGTTGCAAATGACTTTCCTTCCACTCTGGGGTAGTGATCCCTTTCACACACCATAGTAATTCACACTTGTGCACATGCTCTACAACATCTTCAATACCCCTATAGTCTGGTAAGTGCAAAGACATCTCAAAAACACTTGGGAGGTGGTTGGGGTCCTTTTCCTCCCAGATCCAGAGCCTTGGTTCCCTCTGGTGTTTCCTCCTCCACCAATCCACTGATCCACCAGTCCCCCCCTCCCCCCCCACCACCTACCTCCACCTCCTGTAGTCGAAAAAGGGCCTAAAGTGGTCACACCTAGTGTTCCCAACATCCCACTAAACTACGTGTGATGGTTTGTGATATTGTCCCACTACCAGTTGTGTGTCCCGCGCCACTCCTAGACATGATACCCAAACCTTGTGTACTTGCACCTTGTCCAAAAATTCCTCCAAATATAGGAATGGATTACATGTAGCCATGGATGTTCCAAATGAGAAATTATATCTCCTAGGTGTAGATCGGTTACTCCCACCGATACCAACTAGGTTAACAATACTTCTCCCTTGATCTAAAACCAAGCACCAGGGGTTGGTCACCAGTGGGTTCAGATGCACACGATGGCTCTTCTTTCTCCATGTGATGAACTCTCATCATAAGCTGAAGGGGCTTCTCTCCCATGCTTTCCAAGATGGGGTAGCACATGACTTCTCAGGTTCCACATCCTCTCGTGAACCTCAACTCCTTCCCACAATCTACTCCATAGATCCATCACACTTGCAACCTCACATTGTCTAGTCATCTCCCTTTCACGAGCTTCACTATACTTGAGTCATCTCTCCTCCCTTTCCTTTTCAGCCAAATGTCCCACCATCTTCCTCCACCTAGCTTCTTCCTCTCCCAACTCGAGAGAAGCTTAGCCGCCATGGGAAATGCTTCTAAACTCAAGGTAATGACCAAGATCTTCATAGCCAAAGGAATAACATGCAAAAAATGATCCTCTGGGCCCTCAAACTCAAACTCAACAACTTCTGGGAAAGAATACGTAGAAATGGTGTATTCTAGAGTATAATTGTCAACACTCTCTTCCACCAATGATCAACAACACACGCGTCCAAGTCAGATCTACATCCTGCAGCCTCTGATAGTCATCTTGGGTCCATACATGTGATCTATAGTACCAACTCGATCTAGATGCATATGTTGAAAGCCATTCATATAGTTCTACTAGAAAACAACAAAAGAATGTCTCATATAACTCATGGTATAGGTTCTCTTCTACCCATCTACGTGCATCAAACTCAGTCCAGTGTTGAATCTTTGAGAAAACTCATCCTCCATGCTCTTGAACCATGTTTCAACACTTTCTAAGGTCAGATGTCTTCATCATCACGCATCACAGGGAAAAATATGCATGTCATTTCTCACAACAACTTTGAAAAGAGGTCCCGACAATGGAACCAAGATGTAGTCATTTTTATACCCTTAGACCAATAGTCTAATCCCATGCACATCGGCCTATCACCCAAGTGGGCACTAGGCACTCACCCGAGGCATGCGTGGGCACCGAGTCTCTCCTTTATGTGAGTCTTGTGAGAATGCATCATCTTATAACATATAATCAAATGTAGAAGAACATAAAAGAACTATACAACATTCTAAGAACCTAGAATGAGTTGTCATCTCATTACATCTAGAAAAGAGAAATAACAAGCATGTATATGTAATTAGTCCATTCATAAAGGAAATGCATAAGGAATATACTCATGAACATGTATATGGTTTACAATAACCTTATGTATTTATAACCTTAGAACCACCGCCATGCCTTTTGAAGTTATAGATTAGTTGCTTAAGTGTCAAAGTGGTCCTCCATGGGAGAATTCCTTCTTAGATCCGCATTATATAGTTGACGATGTTAACTGGATGGATGATGTACTCGCTTTTTAATTTCCATTGTTATTGTGTATTATGGAAACTTATTAAATTAGGCATGATTGAGTTGAGGTCATGTAGGCATGGTGGATTCTAGGTCATTTAGGCATGGTTTTAATGCCTTTATCATGACTAGTATCTATGATGACTTCTGTTAAAGAAGCTTCAAATGTTGACAGGTGATTTTGTCTTAAGACAGTGTACTCTTATGACTTATGAAATCATGTTTGCAGTAGGTAATATGTTATCTGTGGAAATAGGTACATTACTGGCATGTTTTGCTTAATTTTATAATGAAGCAACCCATCTCTTTTTGTGCAGAATAATTTACTACTTGGGATTGAGAAATTGAGTTTCAGTTTTCATAATTTATGAGATTCAAGACAGCAACACCTTGGATCAAATTCATTGATCCAAGGTATGCTTCTAAATTTTCAAATCTTGTTTTCATGGTGTCCAATTTGGATAGATGGAAGACTTATGGACCTTGAATGTGTGAAGGCCATGAACGATCCTCTCCTTGGATATTTGCTTCATATTGAAATGGGGTTAACAATCTAGTTCCTCTTTTCTATTTAAGGTATGATGTAAATTTTAATAGGGAACTTGGGACCTATTTACACCATGTTCCTTAAATTTGGAACCTTATCCTAAAAGGAGTAACCTAACCTAAGTTACTAAGTTTATTGTTATTTTGGTGATTAATGGACCTAAGACTAAAGACTTATACCTATGGACCTATGTTGGTTCCTAAGTTAATGTTGAACCTAACCTAAAGTGGGTGGCTAACCTAAAGGGGCCTATGAAATGACATGGGGAAGGGGTAAGTGGGAGGCAACATGAATCCTAGGAATTAATGGTGAGTTAATGAGTCCTTATCTCTTTTAAGAGCCAAATTTGGCAAAGGCATTGGGAAACTTAGATGAGTAAGTTGGCATCTACACCAAATTTTTGGATGCATGTAATTTTGAACTTAGTCTTCACTAGAATTAGAGGTGGCAGGTGGTGGGAAGATTGGGAGGATTGACAATCCTACTTTGCATTTAATATTTTTGAATTTGGTAAAACCTCCTAGGAAGAAGATAGAGGGTTTGGTTTTGTTGTTCATTCAGTTTTGGAGCTTGAGCTCTACATGTGGTTGTTTTATTCTTCAAACCTCCAGTTTGATTCTTGCATGCAAGTTATATATACATGAGTTTTCCTACCTTGCATGGTGTTGAAGGAAGGAGTTGGCACTGAGAAGCTATAAGGAAGAGTTAGAGGAATTTTTGAGTGTTGTTGGTGTCGAAAGAAGGATTGAAGCTCTGCTTGGATATTTTCTGTGAAATAGAGAAGGCAAAGTGCTATAAGGCATGATAGGCTTTATTGACCTTGTTTAGAGTATATAAAGTGTGTTCTCTTAGGGTTTTTTTTTCATGTTTGGGTAGTTGGGTTTTTCTTTAATCTTCCTTTTTGGATAGGCTTGTTAGAAAGAAAAGACAAATCTTCCTGATGGCGGGATCATAGTAAAAAAAAGTATTTGAACCTTGTTGGAAATTTGGTTTTCTTAAGTCTAGGAAATCTGGTTCTAAAAGATCTTGTTGCTTCACCATTGGTAAACTACAATTAGGGAACTGTTTCGAATGTCTTATTGTTTGCTAGGATCTTTCTTGACTCATTTGGGAAGATAGATTTGGTGGCTCTTTCTTTAATATTTTCTTTTGGTTATTGATAGAATACTTCAAAATGATGAGCTTGTCTTGAATCTTATCGTTGTCTCTGTGATTTTGTGGTTATGGTTATTACATGTATTTTTCTTGTTGCAGAATTTCTGACCCCTATTGTTATTACAGAAGGATAAAAAAATTTGTGGGTTTTACTTGGTAATCGATTGTACGTCTATTTGGACTTGCATGAGTTCTTTCGGTTGTTATTTAAAGATCTGCAAAGGGCATCTTGTGTTAACCTCTTGAAATGAATAATTGTTTTATGGGAGTCTGATTTTTGGAAGCAATGTAAGAGGATATGTTATTCTGTTTCTATTCTTCTGGGTCTTTAGGTAATCAATGAATTTTTCACTTTTTGCTAAGAGGGGAAAACTCTCTTGAGTATCGCTTAATTGTTGTTACTCTGGACTTATTAACTGCTTTGTTGACCATGTTCTGATGTTATTGTCTTGGCATGTTTCTTAAACCCCTTGGGCTAATAAAATTGGTACCAGTTCTTTTAGAACTGAGGAAAATGTTTTCTTCGTGATTATGGAACACTTGCTCATGTTTTGGTAATATCGAATGCGTACTTCTATTCCTTTAAGAATTTGAGTTATAGGAAGTCTGTTTCAGACTAATCCTTTTGTTCATCTCTTTCTTTCCTCTCTGAGTCTTTTGGGAAATGGATTACTTGTTATTTTGGTGGGAATTGAGGCTATCAAACCCGTCCCTTGAATGATGATAGGTAATGGAAAGATGTTGCTCTTCATTTATTTTCCTTTCTCTAGACTTTTGGTGATCATACAATTCAAACCTCTGGGTAAATATCTATTTGATTTTGGTTTGAGTCGTAAGTGATCGACCTTTGTCATTATAGTTTTCTTGGTTACTTAATGTTCACTCTTATTCTTAAAAAGAGTTGTGAGGACTACAACCTCTCTCTCTCTCTCTCTCTCTCTCTCTCTTTCTTTCATCTTATCAAACTTGGTAAAGTTTTTGTCCCTTCTCTGGTCTATTACGTTTATGTAACTTCTTGACTATTTGATAAGACTGAGTGTAGAAATGTTCTTAGGAAAGTATAGCTGAAGTTTGAAAATATTTGGATGGATTATTGAGTCTTGTCTAAATTTTAAACTTAAACATTCTTCTCTCTTAAAGTAATGATAGCAATGGTGTATCTTTTTGGGATTTGAGTGTTAACTCATTTTCTTGTTAAAAGTAACCTTACTTTTTGATGAGGTCGATTTAGCTTGTTTTGGATTTTAACTTGAATTGGTTCCTAATTTTGAGCTTGAGTATTAGGATACTGCAATCAGGGACACATTAAATGTTATGATGATTTGGATTATCCTAACTTAATTCTTATGATTTTTATTTCAATTGATGGCATCTCAGACTTTAGGATGAATTTAGGTTAATGAAATATTTGGATGGAAAGTAATGTTTATAAATGTTCTATTGTTGAGTTATGCCTAAAAGATAGTTTAGGTAGTTACCTACTTCAGTTAAACATGGTTTAATTGAGTGAGGAAACTTAAAAAAAAATATATGAAAGTAATAGTGAGGATCAGATGAAATGTTTATTCCTCTTAACTTACTGTTTAAATTCTTTTGATAAAAGGAAAATAGGATGGAAGGATAAAGTTGTTAGATTTCATGACCTAACCTTGCTTTTGATTTGAAGTATATCTCTTTCTCTCTCTTTTATTTGGGATTGTATCTCCTTTTGGTTGAGTCTTTCTGATTTTCTTCAGGACTGTTTCATAATAGCAAGGTTCTTTTTATGAAATAGTTAGCTAAAAGCACATCATTTTAATGATTTAATGCTTATCATGCTCAGTTCAATGAACTGACCCGTGCTAGAAATTTTGCAGATGGACTATGGAAAAGATGAAAGGAGAAAGACTTATTATAAGTTACATTTGTTTTATTTAAGAGACTGAATCTTTATAATGATGAAAAAAGGGGTTTCATTACTAAGATGTACTTGATGAAAAAAAAAATTGTAAGGGGAAATGAATAGGTGATGTTGTTTTGACATTTTGTGATATCTGTGATGTTGTTTGGAAATTTATGATATATGAAATGTTTTGAATTAGTAAATGTATAACTCCTCCCTGATGAATAAAATATGTGTGAATTCAGTTGATACTTGTGGTATGACATTCTTGGCATGAATTGGACTGAAATGATAAGTATTACTCAAATTAAGGAAGGTAGCTCACATACTTAAATATTATGTAATGGCTGGGGTAGGAGTCTGAGTTGTTGGTTGAATAAGTTTCTCTAGAAGAGATGCAACTTATAAAGTTAATAATCTCATGACACTCTATCATTACAAAAGGGGATGTAAATAATTTACATGGATGTATGTGTTTTAACCTTGTTTATAATTCTACTTATGTAATTTGAATTTATTAGGAACATATGAATTATATTTTCCTTAATGGGCATTAGCCCATGAAATAGGAAAAAGGGAAATTCCCTTGAGGGTCTACATTAAGATTTAAGTTATGAACTTACTTAGATGTCAATGAACAAAAAGGTGAATGGGTGCAAATGTGCTTCCTTATGTAGATTTCCTCAATCTAAAACTAGAAATTAATTAGCTCAATCACCTTTATATCTAAAAGTGACTTAATGTCCCTTTCGATTGCAAGTGGTATCGGATAAATGATAAAATAATGCATGAAAATAAATAGGTTGGGAAGAATATTTTATCTTCTTACCTACCTCAGATGTAGTTATAACTTGTAACCTTATAGGTTAAAGAACCTGGATGAATCATTAAGGATGCCAAAATTAAATTTTAATGAAGAATTTAATATAACATCAACTTCACTTTAAGTTATGTTCATCCAGATGAGGAAACTTAGTTGGATGTTGACACACGCCAACTGCAATGAAGTACCTTCGTAACTACAAGAGTCATTACGAGGTTACTACGTTGCATTTGACATGTCTCAATACCCTTTAGAGTTTGTTCAACTAGACTAACATAAGTTCTTGATTGGTTCACAGTTCTTCCCTATGCAGGGATAGGGACATGACCTAGTGTTGGGGTCAACTCTTGTTGACTTAGGATAACTAGACACACCTAATCAACGTAAGTTGATTGATTTTGTCTATGTACCCTTAGTCACCACGGGCAATCCCCACACTACCGCATGTTGCTAAAATTTTCTAGGGTTATAATTTGAATCATGTGGATCGATGGAGATTACTAAGACCAATCTCGATAACATATCAAGTGTAGTAAAGGACTTATTATGTTTGACGAGTATGTTGTCTAGGAATGCAAAATGATAAACATATGTAAATATTTTTCCAAAGTATCACAAGTTGTTGGTTGCATTGTCCTATGTCACTTAGTTTTAGAAGTGGGATTTCATATGAATGTCAAGAATGATATTTAGATAGGCTCTTAAACATAACACTTGAGTATCCCTAACAGGGGTAAAGAAACTAAGTATACTTCGTATAAACATTACTTGGATAACATTAAGAGATCGGTTTGTACTTAGTCATGAAATGAGGGATCAATGTTTCACCGAGTAATTATAGCTTCATATGATTATTTGTTATGGGATAGTTTTGCATTTGAATGTGTGTTCTAAATTATGATTTAGAACAGAGAAAATTGTGTACAAAAAAAATTCCTTATTTCTAAAGTCTTAAAATGGGAATGTTACAATGGTGGAGTCAGGTATAGGCATGGTGGAGTTTAGGTGATTTAGGCATGATGGATTCAAGTTTAGGCATGATGGAGTCTAGGTCATTTAGGCATGGTTGAGTTTAGGTGAGTTAGGCATGGTGGATTCAGGTATAGGCATGGTTGAGTTTAGGTGATTTAGGCATGATGGAGTCAGGTTTAGGCATAATGGGGTCTAGTTCATTTAGGCATGGTTGAGTTTAGATTATTTAGGCATGATGGAGTCAGGTTTAGGCATGATGGAGTCTAGGTCATTTAGGCATGGTTTAGTTTAGGTGAGTTAGGCATGGTGGAGTTTAGGTCATTTATGCATGATGGAGTTAGGTTTAGGCATGATGGATTCTAGGTCATTTAGGCATGGTTGAGTTTAGGTTAGTTAGGCATGGTGGATTCAAGGTCATATAGGCATGGTGGAGTTAAGGTATAGGCATGGTTTGGTCATGTTTTTGCGTTTGATTTAATTTCCAAGTTATTGGTAGTATGGAAAATAAATGATGATGTATATGTATGTTGTGGTGTAAATTTCCAAATATTTGATATCATGGAAATGTGAAATGATTGATGTATGATATGGTGATGTTATAAAATGGTAGGTATGTATGTTTTTATGATTTTTAATTCCCATATTTGTGTAAAATGGAAACTAACTAAGGTAGAAAGTGAACAAAAAAGGGGGAAAATTGTTAACGGGAAAGAGTTGTCGAGCTAACCTCTAAGAGCCCCATGCCCTCAGAGTGTTGTCTACATAGCCCCAGTGAAAAGGGGCCTCAAGCCAATGTAGTTCTCTCATAAGCTATGGAATAATATGATGAGGATAGAGTAATGGGTTGGCAGGTTTTAGGCATGATTGAGTCTAGGCCATTTAGGCATGGTTGTGTTTAGGTCATATACGCATGGTTAAATTTAGGTTGAATATGCATGGTTGAATTTAGGTCATTTAGGCATGGTTGAGTTTAGGTCATTTTAGGCATGGTTGAGTTATAGGTTGAATAGGCATGGTTGAGTCTAGGTTGAATAGGCATGGTTGAGTTTAGGTCATTTAGGCATGGTTGATTTTGGTGGAAGAGGAATTCCTAGAATGTAGGTGTCAAAGGTCTGGTCCTGTGAAGGAGGATTAATAAGTAAGAAAAGAGGTGAATAGTAAGAGGAGAAAAAATCTACCTAATTGGTAAGAACCATGATGAGTCTATCATATCAAAGATTGGATTATGAACGTAAGACCCTAAAGGCATTGCATGATTAACTGTTCTAAGGGTGAAGAAAGTCACATGATCATGAAATGTCACATTTGCGGCACATCCCTTGAGTAGGTAGAAGATTAGAGAGGAAAGGCAAGGTGAGGTGAAAAAAACTTAGCATAACCTGGTGTGAGACAACATGCCTCTTTGGAAAGAGACCCAAGATCAAAATAGGCAATTCCATGATGAAAAAGTCATCTTTTTATTTTTGCATTTGTTTTTATAGACTAGTCGATGCGGGAAGTCTATGTGGGATGAGTATAGTATCTCCTTGAGGTCTTTGTGAAGCTGATTGATGCGGGAAGCTTCAAAATATGTTTATTTTATTTTATTTTTGCAAGAATAGTCTTCTTTTTGTGATAGAACATGTTCAATATGGCTAGCTTTATATAGTTTTCCTTCAAGGGAGTAGTCTATTTATAGTATCAAAATATAAAGATTAGATGTCATTTTTAAGGGATTCATCTTTTTGCGAGAATTTTGACTCAAGGAGTTTTGAATTTGAAAATCTCGTATATTGCTTTTGAATTGTTTTTGGACTTTTAGGTCATGGAAAAGACTATAGAGAAGTATAGGATTCTTTTATGAAGACAAATCCATAGCACACAGGGGTTAGCTATGAAAGAAAGATTTTAAGTGATGAATAACCATGAGATTCCATCCTGAAAAGGATGAAAAGTATCCATGAGAATCATGCCATGAGTAGAGTTATGGTACTCATATTTAAGATAAGGCTAAAATGTGATGGGTAATCACATGATTCTTGTTTAGTCATTGATCCTTAAAATAGGTAAGTGGAAGGTGAATGGTGCTCAAGGGACAAGTGCTTAATAGACATAAGGTGATATAAGACTTGATTCAACAATAGAATGGTTGAAGATGTAAGGCATTAAGGGCTCAAGTTTGGGTTTACCTTCGAGTGAAGATAAATGATAAGCACCCAATCCATAGGCATGAGTAATGATATAGGGTCCAAGACAATTAGGAGCAAACTTGCCTGTTTACTTTTCTCCACTTTTGTTACATGTTGATTTTCCTTTAGGATGAGGTCACCGACCTGGAAGGTTCGTTCTTGGACACATTTTTGTAGGCACATTTGATACATGTTTTGTAGATTTGGTGGTGATCAAGAGTATTGAGACGACGTTCATCTAATAACTCAAGTTGTGCCAAACAATCTTAGTGAAAATCATCATTCTTGAGCATATCATTGAATGAGATACAAAGATATGGTATTTGGACCTTGAGAGGAAGGACAACCTCTATACCATAGATGAAAGAAAAAGGTGTGGCAGTGTTATCTCATTTTTTGTGTTTACACCCAAAACGAGATAACCCTAAGAAATTTTTGAGCCAGTTTCTTAAGAATGCCCTTTCAGAGAGATAATCATGTTTTCAGGTTTCAAAAGAAAGAAAACATGTGTTTTGGATGCTTCATGTTGTTTGTTCCCCGAAACCTGAAACCCACATAAAGTAAGGCGAGTTAGTTTTGTGGGTCTTTCGAGCATCGGAACATGGCTTCATCAAGACATGCTTAATGTCACATGTCTTTCGATCCTGAAGCTTGATTTACTCCTTTGTTTCAAGTTTTCGGTCTTTCGAGCATCGGAACATGCCTTCATCAAAACATGCTTCATGTCGCATGTCTTCCGATCCTCAAAGCTCGATTTACTCCTTTGTTTTGGGTTTGCGGGTCTTCCGAGCATCGGAACATGCCTTCATCAAAACATGCTTCATGTTGCATGTCTTTCGATCCCCAAGCCTAATTTACTCCTTTGTTTCAGGTTTCCGGTACCATCAAGCATCATGCTTCATGTCGCTTGCTTCCCGTAACCCGAAACCTGAATTGCTCTTAAACCCTTTGTGTCGTTCTCGGACTCCCCAAACATGCTGACATGGCATTAAATGTTGAGTTATCGGAAGTTGACACATGTCAATCAAGTTTATTAAATGTGAAATTTCTTATAAATACTCAGATTTCCACGTCATTTTTACTAGACGTACTTTTTACCTTGTGGATTTTCGTGCATGCATCTTCGACCCAGAAACCCGAATCACCTCTGTGCCTGATTGCATTGCTCATTTTTTATCATTTTTCATTCTGATTGAATGTATCTCCCTTTATTCTTTGTTTATGATATTTTTTAAATGATCGTGTGATGATTCTTCCGAGTTTCTATCTTTTTCTTATCGAGGTTATTGGGGTTTTATTTATTTCGTTTTGGGGTTGTTTTCTAATTAGGTTTGTGTTTTAGGGTTCCCCCTTTGGAATGCTCACTTTGTTTTATTCCCTAGAATGTCATTGTAATTAAAAATATATTTGGGATATCAACAGTGAAGAAGAACTTGCATGTTTCAACCTAACAATTACCCGATTCCCTCTTTTCGGGTTTCGCAGGGTGCTTTGCAGTGTTCAAAACCCACAGTGTATCGAAAATTTTAAGGTGTCGCACTTCAAATATTCCATCATCCTCCCAAGTGTTTGTAGATATTTCAATCTTTCTCGCCATCTCCAAAGTGTGTCAGACATTTCCAACTTTCTAACATCTCCAGTGTGTCGACATTTCCAACTTTCCGACATCTCCAGTGTGTCGGGTTTTTCTGAAGTGTTCAACACCTTCTGATCTCCGACACTCTCCTCCTTTGAAATTCCTCATGTCGGACCCTGGTTCATCACAAGATAAGACTGAAAAATTAGGGAGGATGAAGTACAAATTTAGGAAGGTGGAGTCTCCCTCCTACATTGATTGTAATTATGACATCCGGGATACAGAGCTCGAAAACATAGATATGGAGGATTTTTGGAATAGGGTCAAGAGCTCTTCCTAGACTCCATGGATGAAATCAATAGTTGGCAGTGGTCTACCTCTTGCAGCAGGTTTCCCTATGTCTGCTTAGTGCCCCGAGTTCATCTTAGCCTGTGCTTCGAACTATGACTCTGCTTCTCATTCTATGAAAAATCAGGGAGAAGTTGTAATCAAGTTGGATGGAGGTTACTTCGATGACCTTATCAAGCTGCCTAATTTAGAGGAAGAGAAAGATGAGGAAGAAAAAGATGACGATTCAAACTAAGTCTTGATGTAACGTGTCATTTCAATCTTGAAATTGACATGTCTTTTTCATTTCTATTTCGTCACATAGGAATCATATTTTGACTTGGTCTCCTACGTGAGAGTCAAGCAAAATAGGACTCTTGTTAATGTGATTGTTTTATAGGGTTTGTCCTATTTTCTCTCAACTATTTTTATTATAAATAAGAGATGTACATACATTCCAAAGGGTTGAGATTTTTGGAATATTGAGAACTATTGTGAAGAAGAAAAACTTTGTGTTTTCTTTTTTATCATTTGAGGAATAAACGCTGATGCTATTTTGCAAACTTTTGTTGTGAGAGGTATCTTTCTTAAGATATTGTTCTTATGTTCGTAATCTTAAGCTATTCTTTGTTTAGCATCTTGATGTTTCTAATCATTTTAGACATTACATTTGTTATCTAAAGCTCGTATGATTATTTCGCGCTCTGTGTTTACTCGAAAGAAAATACGTTCCTCTCATTTCCTTCCATTGTGTTATTTCCATAATAATAATTTTTGACCCAGTCCATTTATAAAGACAACATCTTCATATAGTGTGGATATGGATTTTGGGATTTTATCCCAACCCCAATGCCTAGATTAGTGTGAATATTGTATGCATTATTTCTTTTGTGTTTTTTATTAGTAATAAATAGCCTCACCTATCTTTGAGGAGGGATTTAATCCCATGTACTGTGGTTGAATTTCATATTTTGACTTGACAAAATATCCAACCAATAGTTTTTGGTGACTCCGCTGGGGAATACAGATTAATAGTATAAAGCTTATCCTCTTGGTGTCTAGCGACTCCATATTTGCCTTATTTTCAACAAGATCTCTTTCCCGATTCAAGCTGGCTGAAAGATCTTCACTCGGTCCCGCCGAGCCCAGGGTGAAATTGATCCACTCTTTGAGTTGCTACAATAGCACAATTTCAGTCTTTCCCCCAACAACGTTATTTCTAACCAAACCAGTTCTTTGCCTGCTCGAGAAACTGGATCCCCGTAGAATGGGAAGCGTCGTAACTTTTCAGCATTATTCTTTTCGACACTCGATCCCTATATGCACTCTTTTTAGAAGGATGGCAGCACAACCTGTGCCCTGGGGCACAACTATTGGTCCTCTTTCTTTAACTCCACCATTACACGAATTACTGCAGGGATCATGTAAAAACATTCCCAAGTTCAATGGGGATGGGAAGCAGCATCCTGATGAACACATTGCATATTTCTTTGTAGCATGCGGCATCCTTGGAGTAGCTCACGAAGATGTCTCTGTTTGACTCTTCGTTGAAACATTGCATGGTGCAACAGCCGAATGGTTTTACCACCTTCCAAATGCATGCATCACAAACTAGGCTACCATGAGGACTAGATTCGAAGTACATTTCAAACTAGCCAAAGATTCTCATGCTTTGTTAGCACAACTTACCCATATGAAGAAGGAATCACATGAACCCATGCGGGAATTCGTTGCAAAGTTTAACAAGCTGATCCAAAAGATTCCAGAAATAGTTATACCTACTCCAGAAAATCATAAATGCTTCTTCATTAATGCTCAACCTCCCAATGTGAGCTTTCTTTTAAGAACGTCGGCTATCCTAGATTTGGCTATCACTCAGTCAACAACTATTGAAATAGAGGATGATCTCATTTTGGCCGGAAGAATCAGGAAAGATGTACCCAAACCTAAAAATCAAGGTTCTTCCCAAGGTAATACTAACCCTATGATTCAAAAGATGGCTAATGATTTGATTGCTTTAAAAAAGCAAATGTCCCAGCAGGTGAGCAATGTTTCATATCGAGATGTCCCTAGACGAAATTTCAATAACATCAATGGTGCGCCTGCAAGAGATAGGCCACGGTTAACTCCTGCTCAACCAAGACTGGAATCAAAGCTCCTCCCATTAACACGGCAATAGAAATAGTTGAAGAAGAGGAAGAACTAGAAGAACAAGATTCCCCCAAGGCTTTTGAAGCTTCAGGATATGCTGATGAGTCTTATGACGATTCAAATGGCGACTCCAGCATTGGGTATTTGGAATATGAAGAAGATGAATGTGCACCGGATGGCCAGTCATTTGCCATCTTCACTCGATCCCAATCTCAGAATCCAAGAAAACCTCTTGGAAGCCCCAAGGAGAAGAACAAGGAACCTTCCATCGCCATAGTTAAGAGAGGTGCTCCTATTTCAACACAAACTGAAAGAGAAGTCACCAAAAAGGTAACTTCTCCTCATTCCCTTTCTCCTAAGGTCAAGGTGCCTACCACTTAAGCTCATGATATTAGAACCGAACTTACCATCACCCCCTCTTATACTGCTTTTGACATTATTGATCATGCAAAAAGAACCAAGATCCAAATGTCAGAAGCAGAATACCTTCAGTCAAATCCTGAACAATTCAAAAACTCACCAAATTCATTAGAAGTAAAGCCACCATTCCCCCACCTTCAAAAGGTCTTTTTCTAAATCCTACTCACCCCCACCTCAAAAAAATCTGACCTCTGCTTCTTCTTCAAGAAAGATTGAACCATTTTATTTGTCTTTGCTAATAAATGGGTTTAAACTCAACAATTGCATCATCGACTCAGGGGCCTCTGACAATGTTATGCCCAAAAAAGTAGCCCATGCCCTTGGGCTTACTTTGAATAAGTCATATGGATGGTGTTACTCCATGGAAACCAAACAAGTTCCCTTGATTGGTCAAATCAAAGATGCACAATTTGCATTTGTTACCTTCCCAGAGAAGAGAGTGAAAATGACCATTCTAGTTGCTGACATTCCTGCAGCTTACGGTATCCTCTTGGGTAGAGGTTTTTGTAAAGACGTCGGAGGAGAGATTAATATGGATTGGACCAAGGCTAGGATTCTAGTCAACAGGGTTTATCATGTTCTCCATCCCAAACCTCTAGCAAATTATTTGGTAACTAAATCAGATGACCCTAAGGCTCAAATTCTTTTCAAAGATGCTAGTTTTGGAAATTATTTCATGGCATCAAAAATAATAGTTGTAGACGTCAAGAAATAAGATCCTAATGCTATTTGGACCCTTGAATTCAATGGTAGCTGTTCAACCACCGGATCGGGCACCGGTGTAGTTCTTATATCTCCTGATTTTGAGATCTTCCCCTCTTCTTTCAAATTGCGGTTTGATAATACTAATAACACGGCTAAATATGAAGCTATGTTACTAGGATTAGAAATGGCCGAGATGAAGGCATTCAAAATCTCAAAGTTCAAGGGGATGCAGAGCTGATTGTCAACCAGGTCAAGGGAATCTATCAAGTAAAAAATGAACGCTTGAGACATTACAGGAACAAAGTTTGGGATAGTATAGAATGCTTCGACGCATTCTCCATCAAGGTAGTTTTGAGAGATTATAATGACAAGGCTGATTCTTTGGCCGTGTCTGCATCCCTCCTTCTCCCTCATCCCTAGTTCAAACAAGATACATACACCATTGAGATTGTGTACCGTCCCAGTATCCTAGATAATGCGGCTCACTGGCGAGTGTTCAACGATGATCAACAAGTGTTGACCTTTCTAGAAAAAGCTAACAATTTTAGTGAGTTGTACTTTGAAGGTTCGAATCAGCTTTCCGTGAATCTATCTCAGATCCATATCAAGAGGTTGATGGTGAGTTTATTCAACTTAAAGGCAACAAGATACCCAAAGGTCTGGTTTCTCTGGAGGGTTTGTTTGACAAGCATGACTGTTTTATTCAAAACAAGAGACAAGTTGAAGGAGCTTCTTCCTCGGAAGTAGATCAAGTCAATCTAGGTTCCTCCGATCAACCTCGGATGGTGAAAATTGGGAAATGTTGTTCCCCTTAGGAGAAAGCAAAATTTACTTCACTCCTAAAGAAATACATGGATGTCTTAGCCTGGTCCTATGCAGATTTAAAATATTTCAAGCCCAAAGACGTATGGCACAATATTCCTTTGAAGCCTCGATGTAAAACCTTACAGTGCGGCGAAGCAAAGACATTACAATCCCAAGATCTCAAGGACTATCCTTGCGGAAATTCAGAAAATGTTAGATGCCAGAATTATTTTTCCAATCCATCACTCCACCTGGATTGCTAACATTGTCCCTGTCAGGAAGAAGAATGGTGAAATCCAGATTTGTGTTGGCTTCCTGAACCTAAATCAATCTTTGTTGAAAGACAACTATCCCTTGCCTATCATGGATCGGTATTACAGCATCATCGGATCGAAATGCTATCCATGCTTGACAGATTTTCGTGGATATAATCAAGTCGAGGTAGTTGTGGAGGATCAACACAAGATGGCCTTCACAATGCCATGGGGGACCTTTGCTTACAGGAGGATTCCTTTCAGCTTGATCAACACCGGAGCCACCTTTCAAAGAGCTATGGACTTGGCATTCAAGGACCTAATGGGCAAAGTCATAGTGGTATATTTGGATGACTTGACCGTTTTCTCTAAAAAACAGAGTGATCATTATGATCATTTAGAACAAGTACTCTTGAGATGAAGGCATCACGACATTTCACTAAATCCCAAGAAGTCCATGTTCGGAGTGACAAAAGGAAAGTTCTTGGGTCATATTTTGACTAGAGAAGGAACCAAAATCGACCCAGAGGTTGAAGGTCATTCGATCCTTACCCTACCTACAAGTAAAACTAGAGTTCATTCCTTCTTCAAAAGGTCAATTTCCTAAGAAGGTTCATACCAGATTTCACTGATAAAACCAAGGAGATCCTTGGGATGATGAAACAAAAAATTCCATTTCAATGGAGTACTGAAGGGAAGCTTACATTTGATGAAGTCAAAGGGCGGTTGCTTGCGCTCCTATCCTAGTATGTCCAGATTTCAAAAATAATTTCATTATGTACAGCTATGCCTCCGCTCACACAGTGTCAGCCATCCTGATGTAGGAGAACGGTGAGGGCATTAAAGCTCCCATCACTTTTATGAGTTTCCCATTAAAGGAACATGAACTAAAAATGTCACAAATTGAAAAGCATTCTTATGCAGTGGTACGAGCGGTGAAACATTCCAAGTACTATGTGCTAAACTCCCATACCCTCGTTCTCATTCTCGACATCGCCGTTAAATCCATTTTGACTCAACAAGAGCCGGGAGTAAATGAGGTACCTAGATAGCTAAATTTCAGGAGTATGACTTGGAAATTAGACCTACCAAGTTGGTATGAGGAAGAGGCATGTGCCAATTGATCGCAGAAAACCATGCTAAAACAGAATGTGAAAAGACCGAAGATACCTCTTCAAAGTTGCCCATGGTGCTTTTCGTGAGCACAATTGATGAATGGTACATAGATATTGCTTTCTTTTTAACTTATGGTGAATGTCCCCTAAATTTAAGCCAAAAGGAGAAGAGGACAGTCAAGTTAAGATCTGCAAGATACCTCCTGTGGGATAACGAAATATATAAGAAAGGTATTGATGGTGTATTCCTGCATTGTGTTGATAAATCACAGCAGGTAAAGTTATTAGAATCCTTCCATAGCCTAGCATGTAGAGGACATTTCTCATCCTCTGTAACAGCTTATAAGATCCTACGGGCTAGGTACTATTGGCCTACTCTCTTTCGAGATTCAACAGAGTGGGTGTCCAAGTGTGAAGCTTGTCAACATTTCGTTGGTCGTCCTAAGCTAGCAGCTCTTCCCCTGAAGCCCGTAGTGATTGAAGAACCTTTCCACCAGTGGGGAATTGACTTCATTGGAATGTTGAATCCTGCCTCCAGTGCCGGACACAATTACGTGCTGACTGCTATAGACTATTTTACCAAGTGGGTGGAAGCCATGCCAATCAAGCAAGCAACCTCAGAAGCTATGTGCAAGTTCCTTAAAGAAAATATAATTGTAAGATTTGGTGTGCCTCAAAATATTGTGGCTGGAAAAGCCTCCAATTTCTCATCGCATGAGTGGACAATTTTTGCTATGGATTTGGCATCACCCTGGCTCACTCATCTTATTATTATCCCCAAGGCAATGGGAAAGCCGAGTCCAAAGAACAAGAACACGGTTACCATAATAAGAAAGCTAGTAGATGAAAACTAGAGGACATGGCACAAAGCATTGTATGATGCGTTGTGGGCTGATCCGATTAACCCAAAGAGAGCTATAGGAATGTGTCCTTTCCAAGTACTGTATGGGATTGATGCTTTGATACATATCTCAAGAGAGTTGTCATCCTTACAATTGGCCAAAGCAATCAAAGATGTGACCTTTCAAAATTCTATTGAAAAAAGGGTTATGTGCCTAGCTAGGCTAGAAGAGGAATGAAGCAAGGTGGTTGATCACATTGCAGATCATCAAAGCAAAGTAAAGAAAATTTTGACAAGAAATCAAGGCAACGTAATTTCCAAATTAGAGACCTGGTGTTGCTTTGGGATAAGAGGAGGGAGCAGAAAGGAATGCACGGAAATTTTGATTCTTTGTGGAAAGGACCTTTTAAGATTCATCAGCTGAGTGGTGAAAATAGTTTCCATCTATCATATCTTGATGGAGAGTTAATCCCTTTGCCTTTCAGCGCTAACATCTAAAGTTGTTCCATCAATAATGCAAGATGCTCTTTTGCATTGTACATACTTTATTTTCTATCGTGTGTTTTCTTTTTGGTCTTCTTTCTTTCCTTGTTTTTTTTTCAGTTTTCTTCTTTTCTGACTCTATAGCCCAATGGATAAAGCCAGAGATTCTGAGTTCTCTTCCTTTGATATCACAAAGAAATTCCCCAACTAGATCCAGTTGTTATCTCATTTTTTGTTTTTACACCCAAAACGAGATAACCCTAAGAAATTTTTAAGCCGATTTCTTAAGAATGCCCTTTCAGAGAGATAATCAAGTTTTCAGGTTTCAAAAGCAAGACAACATGTGTTTTGGATGCTTCATGTTATGTGTTCCCCGAAACCTGAAACCTGCATCAAGTAAGGTGAGTTGGGTTTGCGGGTCTTCCGAGCATCGAAACATGCCTTCGTCAAAACACGCTTCATGTATTGTGTCTTCCGATCCCCGAAGCCTGATTTACTCCTTTATTTCGGGTTTGCGGGTATTCCAAGCATCGGAACATGCCTTCGTCAAAACATGCTTCATGTCGTGTGTCTTCCAATCCCCGAATCTTGATTTACTCCTTTGTTTCGGGTTTATGAGTCTTCCGAGCATCGAACATGCCTTCGTCAAAACATGCTTCATGTCGCATGTCTTCCGATCCCCAAAGCCCAATTTACTCCTTTGTTTCGGGTTTCCGGGACCATCAAGCATCATGCTTCATGTCGCTTGCTTCCCGCAACCCGAAACCCGAATTGCTCTGAAACCCTTTGTGTCGGGTTCTCGAGACTCCCCAAACATGCTGACATGGCATTAAATGTTGAGTTGTCGGGTAGTTGACACATGTCAACTGAAGTGTATTAAATGTGAAATTTCTTATAAATACTCGAGATTTCCACGTCATTTTTACCAGACGTACTTTTTACCTCGTGGATTTTTGTGCATGCATCTTCACCCAGAAACCCGACTCACCTCTGTGCCTGATTGCATTGCTCATTTTTTATCATTTTTAGTTCTGATTGAAGGTATTTCCCTTTATTCTTTGTTTGTGATATTTGTGAAATGATCATGTGATGATTCTTCCGAGTTTCTGTCTTTTTCTTATCGAGGTTATTGGGGTTTTATTTATTCCATTTTGGGGTTGTTTTCTAATCAGGTTTGTGTTTTAGGGTTCCCCCTTTGGAATGCTCACTTTTTTTTATTCCCTAGAATTTCATTGTAATTAAAAATATATTTGGGATATCAACAGTGAAGAAGAACTTGCATGTTTCAAACTAACAATTACCCGATTCCCTCTTTTTGGGTTTCGCAGGGTGCTTTACAGTGTTCAAAACCCGCAGTGTATCATAAAGTTTAAGGTGTCAGGCAATTCAAACATTCCAGAATCCTCCCAATGTGTCAGACATTTCAATCTTTCCACCATCTCCAGTGTGTCAGACATTTCCAACTTTCTCGACATCTCCAGTGTGTCAAACATTTCCAACTTTCCGACATCTCTAGTGTGTCGGGTTTTCTGAAGTGTTCAACACCTTCTGATCTCCAACACTCTCCTCCTTTGAAACTCCTCATGTTGGACCCTATTTCATCACAAGATAAGACTAAAAAATCAGGGAGGATGAAGTACAAATTTAGGAAGGTGGAGTCTCCCTCCTACATTGATTGTAATTACGACATCCGGGATACAGAGCTCAGAAACATAGATATGGAGGATTTTTGGAATAGGGTCAAGAGCTCTTCCCAGACTCCATGGATGAAATCAATAGTTGGCAGTGGTCTACCTCTTGCAGCAGGTTTCCCTATGTCCGCTCAGTGCCCCGAGTTCATCTTAGCCTGTGCTTCGAACTATGACTATGCTTCTTGTTCTGTGAAAAATCAAGCGGGAGAAGTTGTAATCAAGTTGGATGGAGGTTACTTTGATGACCTTCTCAAGCTGCCTAATTTAGAGGAAGAGAAAGATGAGGAAGAAAAAGATGATGATTCAGACTAAGTCTTGATGTAACGTGTCATTTCAATCTTGAAATTGACATGTCTTTTTCATTTCTGTTTCATCACATAGGAATCATATTTTGACTTGGTCTCCTATGTGAGAGTCAAGCAAAATAGGACTCTTGTTAAAAGACTATTTTATAGGGTTTTTCCTATTTTCTCTCAACTATTTTTATTATAAATAAGGGATGTACATACATTCCAAAGGGTTGAGATTTTTGGAATATTGAGAACTATTGTGAAGAAGAAAAACTTTGTGTTTTCTTTTTATCATTTGAGGAATAGAAGTTGATGCTATTTTGCAAACTTTATGTTGTGAGAAGTATCTTTCTTAAGATATTGTTCTTATGTTCGTAATCTTAAGCTATTATTTGTTTAGCATCTTGATGTTTCTAATCATTTCGACATTACATTTGTTATCTAAATCTCGTATGATTATTTTGCGCTCTGTGTTTATTGTTCCTCTCATTTCCTTCCATTGCGTTATTTCCATAATAATAATTTTTGACCAAGTCCATTTATAAAGACAACATCTTCATATAGTGTGGATATGGATTTCGGATTTTATCCCAACCCCAATGGCTAGATTAGTGTGAATATAGTACGCATTATTTCTTTTGTGTTTTTATTAGTAATAAACAGGTGACCTCACCTGTCTTTGAGGAGGATTTAATCCCATGTACTGTGGTTGAATTTCATATTTTGACTTGATAAAATATCCAACCAACAGAAGCGATTGAGGTATGAATACTAGTGCGATAAGCCCATAAGGTAAAAGGAATGTGTGTGTGCATATCCTTTCCAATATCATTAACCAATTTCATCAAAAAATTGTTTAATGTTTTATTGGTTGATTTTTCATGGCCATATTTTTGAGGATAATAAGGTGAAGAAAATTTGAGTTGAATGTCGAAGGCATCATAGAGTTCTCATAGGGGTTTTTTTAATTGTTTTCCGTTACCAGTGATGAGGTGGTGAGGAACACCAAAGCGACAAATGATGTGATGATTAATGAATTCACAAATTTTCTTAAATTTTTTAGAAATAAGAGGTATGGCTTCCACCCATTTAGTGTAATACTTGGTAGTAGTAATAATCCATTGATGGTGTTGGGAATAATGAGGGTTGATCTCTCCGACAAGATCCAAACCCCATTGAGAGAAAGGATAAAGGTCTTGTGTAACTTGTAAGGTGTGAATAGGAGTGTGATGAAGATTAGCATATTGCTGACATTTGACACAATGCTTGACATAGTAACAATAATCACGGTTTAGGGTTGGCCAATAATAGCCTGTGCGCAGATGTGCTTAGTGATAGCTAAGCCAATTGAAGTGACCGCTAAAAATCCCATCATGAACTTCCCGGATAATTTAGGGAATTTCGAACTCATAAGACATCGTAAGAGGATAGTGTCAAAACCAAATTTATAAAGAAGACCACCCATGATGAAATAGCAAGAGATACTTTTTAGAAAGGCTCGTTGTCCATTACGAGTAAGATTTGGAGGCAGAATGGAAAGGGAAAGGTAGTCAACAATCTTCTTATACCGTGAGGTCACATGGGTCGGGCTTCAATGGTTTCTACAAGGTTGAAGTCTCAAAATAGATAAGAGGGTGATTGCAACCTTGGTACTATGACAAATATTTTCGAGTTGGAGGGCAAAGCGGGATTTGAGAAGCAAGGCAGGCCATGGTATCTAGAAATTTATTAGTGGAATGTGGGGTGGTTTGAAGTTCATAATAGTCAAAGGTAGTCAAAAGTATGTCAACATGATGCTTATAATTTTTAAGTATCTTGTTATGACACTGGTATATATAATTAACTTGGTTCACAACTAGTTGAGAGTTTCCAAATATATTAATTAATTTAACGTTTAAGGCTATTGCGGTTTGAATATCTAACACGAGTGCTTTATATTCGGTGATATTGTTAATAAAATCAAATTCTAGTTTGAAAGATAATGGCATAGGCTCACCATCAAGAGGGATGAGGATATCTCCGGCCCATCCCCACACCGACATTTAGATCCATCAAAGAATAAGGTCATCTAGTAAATGATATCGTCCAAAGAGATGGTAGCGATGGATTCATCAGGGAAATCAAAGTTAGAGGATTGATTTCTAGAGAGAGGTGTGTCTACAAGTTGGTCAGCAATTGTTTGTCCTTTGACAAATTTTTGATGGGTGAATTCAAGATCTAGGTCTACAAGAAGCATGAGCCAACATGTAACACATTTATGTTGGTAAGGCTTAGCATACATGTAATGTAAGGGGTTAGTATTGGTGACAACAAAGGTTTTGTGGTTGAGTAGGTAATGGCGAAGTTTAGTGGTGACAAAAACTAAGGCTAAGATTATTTATTTGGTGTGAGGATATCTAGTTTCATATTCTAAAAGTGTTCATCTTATATAGTAAACCATTTTTTCCTGTGTTGCTCGCGATGAGTGAGCATGCAACCCAAGGAATGATCAAGAGTGAGCAGAAATATAAAGGTAAAATTGTTGATTGTCCTTAGGGGGAATGAGAAGAGGTGGTTGGAGGATGTATTTTTGTAAGGCGTCAAAGGATTTGTGGCATCCATCATCTCATTTGAAGGAGACATCCTTTTTGAGGAGATGATGAAATGGATGACAACAATGATCGAGAAAGTTGTGAAATAAAGTGAAGAATAGATTACAAATTGCCTTGTAAACTATGAAGTTGAAAAAGTTTAGTAGGTGGAGGCATTTTGGGAATAGCCTCAATTTTAGTGGGATCAACTTCAATGCCACGCAAAGAAACAATAAAACTAAGAAGCTTTCGGAGAGAACAGAAAGACACTTCTTAGGTTGAAGGTGAACATTGTATTTGATGAGATGGTCAAAGATAACATTAAGGACTCGTGAGGTGTTTAGCTTGATGTTTAGATTTGGAAAGGAGATAATCAACGTAATCTTCCAATATGTGATGCATAATGTCATGAAATATATAATTCATAGCCCACTGATATGTGGCACTAACATTTTTAAGGCCAAAGGGCATGACACAATAGCAGAAGGTACCCTAAGGAGTGATGAAGGTGGTTTTTGTTCATCTTCCGGGGTGAGTAATATTTAGTTATAACTCGAGAAACCATCCATGAGGGATAACATCTCATGGTTGGTGGTGAGATCAACTAGTTGGTCAATACTAGGTAGAGGAAAGTCATCTTTGGGGAAAGCTAAGTTAAGGTTGTGGAAATCCATCCAAATGCAAATTCCTCCTATTGCATTTGTGATAGGAATGGTGTTAGAGATCCATTTGGTATAATCAATGGGTAGGATGAAGGAAACTAAAAGGTTTTGGAGTTCTTCTTTGATAAGAAGGGCAATGCAAGGATGCATTTTTTTAAATTTTGTTTCACGCTTTGGCATCGGAATGGTTATGATATTTTGGACCACAATGTTTGGGTCAATACTAGGCATATTAGTGTCGGACCAAGAAAAAGCATTACTAAGATCCTAGAGGAAAGAAGTGAAAGCTTCTTATTCAGCAACATCTAAAGATTGGCCTATCTTTTAGAGTGTGCGGGTCATCCTGAGTGTGAATATTAATTTCAATGGTTGATTCATTCAACATGGTTTTTGTCTCAAAAGGTAACAACCGGTCAATATAAGAATCTTCCGCACCAAGGAAGGTGAGAACAGACTCATTGTCTTGACATTGAATGATGTTAATAGAAGGTGTATCATCATCTATCATGTAAGGATACATGAAAGGAAAAGAAGAGGGAGCCTCGCCATCTTGTTGATAAGTTACAGTGTCCGAGGGAAATGGTGTTCACAAAAAAAAGTTAGGAGGAATGGATTCTAGATCCATAGACCCCGCGGCAGTGAAGGTGGTGAAATTGGTGAATGGGGTGGGGAATTTTTATCATCCTCGAGTTTGACTCGAACTTCTTGGGAGATGGATCAACAAATCCAATACCACTGCGGTCTTTATCCTTACCAATGGTGGATGGGATGATAGTATAGCATCCTTGTTTGTAGAAACCAAAGCCAAATCCCTTCTAAGCATATAAATGGAGGAAAGTGTGGGTGAAGCGGCGTTTGGTGAGAGATTGAAAGTTAGAGGAAAATGGTCGAGTAGGTAGAAGCATCAATTCCCCCATACGTTAAGTTGGTGTGAAGGTGGGGAGGACCATAGATTTCACCTATGTGGTGATCATAGCGGGTATGTTGGTAAATTTTACCATACTCTTGAGGAGTAAGGAATGTATCATCTGTTATAAAGGAGGTACTCCTAGAGTGAGACGTTGAAAAACCTTCTAAGGGATCAATAGTTGATATGTAGGTAACGGGAGTGGATGTATTACTCGGGAAGTTGGAAATAAGAAGCATTAGTTGGTTGATAAGTAGATGGGTTGGCTGATGGGTCGGCTATAGAAGTTATCACAACCATGGTAATAGAAGAGTTGTTTGTGGAAGAGGTAATGTAAACATTGGTGGATGAGGAAGTGGGTGAAGAAGAAGCGGTAGTGGTGGTAGATGCCTTAACATGTATAATGATATAATTGGGTCGATACACCATGTTACAAGTTTTAAATGGTGATGGGTCGGTTAGAATGGTATAGTTGTGTCCTTCATGTTCGAATTTTAAACAACAGTGTAAGGTTGAAGGAACACAACCCATGGCGTGGATCCAAGGTCATCCAAAAACATATTGGACTAGAATTCCCCCTCTAAGACATATAATAATTCTGAAATGGTACAAGGGCCCACACAAATGTGGAGAATGATGGTGCCAAGGGTGGAAGTCATGGCATCATTGAATGAACACAACATAACTGGGTTATTATGTATGTAATTGGAAGGTATGTGCATTTGGTTGTACACATGGGAATAAATGATGTTGATACTGGAATCTTCATCATTTATAGCAGGATCATAATCATTTGATTAGAGAGGTATAATCTTGTCATTAGATAAAATGAGAGAGACTACTTGATGAGTGGTAGTGGGTGTAGAGGAAGGGGATGAAGTGGTGAGAGAAGCCACATGGTGAGGAGTGATAATGGATGTGACAGGAGTAGGGTCATTATGTAAAACCTCAATATATTGGAGAACCTCAACGAGGGCCTAGAGATGAGACTCAGAGGTTTGGACGAGGTTGTACAAAGACATTTTGAGAGGAGACTGTGTAATTTTTTAAGCATTGTATGATGGGAAACCTCGTCGAAATAGTGTATGTGGATCCACGGATGGTGATTTTTGTACAGTGTACGAGATGGGATATTGGGTAAAAGAGTGGTAATGGGCTAGTTATTCTCCTTTCCTTTGTCCTTCTGGGCTCAAGTGGTAATGTTAACCATATTAATGTGTGGTAAAGGAGAAAGTGAGTCATGATAGGTGTAGTGACATGATGGGAAAAAATATGGTGAGGGCATATAATCTGGTTTTGTGAAAAGAATGTAATGTATTGGCATTTTGACAGAGGTTTGGCTAGCTCTCTTATATAGACCATATTGATCTCAAATGTTGGAGGATGATAAAAGGGTTGTGGAGGGGGAGATGAAGTTTGTTTAATAGGTAAGGGATGAGGAGGTGTGGTGATAGATGGAGGTGGAATAGGGTCCTCATCTAAAATATCATCATCATCAAAGTTTTCTTCGAGAGGACATAGTTAGAGAAGAACAATATTAAGAGCCTTACAGTTTTCCACATCATGCCCTGGCACACGATGGTAAGCACAAATTTTCGTATCATCAAACCCTTCTGGTTTAGGTTTTAGTGGGTCATAAGGTCTAAGTGGCGGAAATGTGATGACAAATGTTTCCAAAAGGTTAGGTAAGATGTTAGCGTAAGACCCTAACAATGGATCACAAAGTGAAGTAAGTGTGGGTCTAGATAGAAGTATGGGTGACTTTTGTAGGAGAGGCACCACATGAGGTGGAGTCGAGGTTGAGTCATTTTGACCACCTATTTGGTAGGTATTACGGTTTTAGTTTTAGATTACACCTTCTTGGATAAAGATGAAGCATGTGAACTAGTGGTTGAATGTGGTGTAGGTTTAACTACCTCTTTGGAGGGTAGTGGGTTTTGGACTTTGGTTGTACCTTCTTGGGTAAAGGTGAAGAAAAAGTGTTTGATGTAGAAAGGAAGGAAGATGGTAGAAGGGGATGAGTTATCAAAGGTGATAATGGAGGGGAAGTGAAATTTGTGGGAAGAGACAAGGTGGAAGGTACTATTTGAAGATAATGGAATATCATAGGTAATCATGAGGATACTTTGGAAGTGGTGTAGGTATAGGAGATATAAATAATGCAGTGACAAGGAAGGCATAATCTGTGTAGGTAATTTGGGTGTAATAGAGGATCATGATGAAGAGGTGACATGTTGTGATTTTGGTTTATCTTGGGTAAGAGGCTGCATGGCCAAGGTTAATGGATGAGGTCTTAGGATAGATGGAATGGGTGAAGGTTACAGAGGGGTAGTGGGTGAAACTGATATATGTGGCCTAGGAGGTTTGGTCTTCCTCTTAGGTGGGGGAATAGTCTTTGTGTTGTCTTGTGAGGACGTGGCTAAATCTAGTTTGATAGGGGATGGACTAGGCTTGATGTCAGCATGACTCCTAATGTGGTAATGGGTTTGGATGTAGAGGAAGATATAGATGTAGGTAAGGCTTTAGGCATTGACAAAAGTTCATTTGATGGTAAAGGTTTAGGTGTGGGAAAGGGTGATGAAGAAGAGGTTGCTACAACTGGCATGGGCATGGTTGGTTTGGTTATCTAAAACACCTTTGGATAGATTGTGGAAGTATCAGTAGACAACATTTGCATTTGAGTTGAGAAAGGTAGCTGAAGGCATCCCCAAAGTATGGAATTTTGACATAATCCAATCACCAACCAAACATGAAAATGACATCGTTGTAGGGGGATGATGTTGATTTGGTAGTAATCCCTGTAAAGAATGTCTATGAGATATGGAAATGGTTGGCTTCTGACTCTGTGGGTAAAAGAGCCGAGAGAAAATCAACAGAATCCTTGAAATCCAATGAGGAAATGTTACCAATACGAATGGGCGTTGCTAATGGATCCCCTATGGGTAGGGGATATGACAAGTTAAGCGAGTTCATCTTTTGGTGAAGAGGAAGGTAATCATGACTCTCTCATGGGTAGGAGAGTAAATATTGCGGGTTATTCATGAGGTTAAGAGCTAAGTGGGTGGAGGAGATGAGGGTGACTCCTTTGTCGGTAAAGGAGTAGATGAAACAAGATCTTTCATGGATAAAGGGTCTCTTTACAAAAATATCCTAGATATATGGATTAGGATGAAATTGAGGAAGGGTTGGTATGATGTCAAAAACAACATGAACCTCCTGAACATTACTGTCATTGTTCAATTTTTTTTTGGTTTGGTTAGACAACAGGGTGTGATTTGGGAATGGATTCTTGAAGATGTGAAGGTTCTGATTAGCCGATGTGTCAGGGTTATCCAAGACAAGATCTCCATTATCTAACATTTCTTAGACAATATTTTTGAAAGTTATACAATTACTGTCACTATGACCTTTAACATGATGATAGTTGCAGTAATCATTTTATTTTTACCATGCAGGTATATGATGAGAGAGGTCAAAACCAGTATGTGGTTTGACAGGTGGAAGATTGATTGCTCTAGATTTTAGAATTTTTCTAAAACTAAAGAGTATGGTTCTCCGATGGGAGTGTATTTTTCATTTCTCCCACTTGAACTGGAAACGCTAAACAAGAGAAAGGTTGAAAGAAGGATTTGATTGGCTAGATGGGTGAGATGGGTCAGCTTTTAAAACTACCACTTTAGCATAACCTTTTTCTTTAGAGTACTTTTTTTTACGGTTTGGAAGAAGAAGAGGTATCAATTGATTTAAACGTAACGTTCTTATTACGTAATTATGTCTTCTTCTCTTCAATGTCATAAATTTCAAGTTTTCAGACCATGGTAAATACCTCATCGAACATGCAAAAATTTTGAACTTGGAGAGTTGGCGAGATGTGTCTAGTACAAGCCCTAGTGAACAACTCTATTAACTCAGTTTGAGGTAGTTGAAATGTGAGTTGGTTGATTAGGCTTCGCCAATGAGCGATAAAATATGTGAGAGATTAGTTTTAGTATTGGCATGTCACGTCTACAAGTCGCTCATAGTGAATTTCTTGATGATGTTGATATAAAAGTGGTCTAGGAAAGCTTGAGCTACCTAGTTGAATGAGAAAATGGAGTTCCTAGGTAGAGCACTATACCAATCCAAAGTAGGTCCTGTCAAGGACATTAGGAATGTTCACAAGAGTAAAGCATCATCATGAGGAACCAGATAACACCCATGTTTAAAAGACCGCAAGTGTTGTTGTAGGTCTTCTTTGCTATTAAATTGGTTAAATTTAGGAATTTCCCAATGCGTAGGGTATGGATGAATCAGAATGGATGGGTGAATGGGCTCATTGCAAATCTCGTCATATATTAGAGAGTTACATGATCTCGGAGACCAATGCTTCCAATGTCTGCATCTTGTCCATCATAATTTTGATAAGATCATTAGTAGGTTGTGATGACTAGGGAACCCTCTGTAGTATAAGGGGGTAGATGATGAAGGTATGATGTGGGCGGAATCCCAGTATATGGTGGTGTTGAGTACAAAAATTATGAGGGAGGAATAGATACAGTGGAAAATATCCTGAATAAGCGATAGATGAGATAGGGGGATGTTGGTGATAAGTGTAGGTAGGTGGAGTGGATGTAATGAATCTCATAGTAATTGGAGGAAGAAACTGTGGGATGGAGAGGAAAATGTTTTTGAAGGGAGTATGGGCTGTCGACACCATGGGTGGTTGAGATACAATAGGTATATGAGAGGAGGCAGTGCAGATAGGTCTAGACTCAAGGTGGTTGATAAAGGAATTGTTGACATCACATGAGCAACTGACATCAAAGGTGTGATATATGTCATAGGTGTAGAAGATATCGATGTAGGGTCAAGTTGGGACACCACAGTGGTAAGGTGGAAGAGGGTAAGGCCAAGCTAGTAGTAGTTGATGAAGAAGTGGGTACAAGGGTAGGAGGAATGGACACATGCATGCCGTATATAAGATACCCTGATGAATCCTAAGTGGGTGAATGGGCTAAATAATACTATACCGATGGTAATAGGCTGACTAGGATCCATAGGTGATAGAATGGAAGGTGATGATGGGCTAGGAAAGAGTGGTTGAAGGATAGTGTGGAACATGAGGGTGTTGTCTTGGCTACGATTCAAAACCATGTGACTTATAGTAGACCTAGAAGTTTGAGCTCCGTAAATGATACAGGAGTATAGAAGGACTAGAGAAAATGGTTTCAAAAGGTGACAATTGAGTGTTGTTTTAAATTAAAATTGAAAACATAGTGACTGATGGCGGTTGGGTAACCAGGTGTGAGTGATGAGAGGTAACCGATGCTACCATAGGACCGATATCGATTCTTTGTGGAAAATAAAAGGATTTGTAAATGTGGTAATAAATGATAAAAATGAAGCAAATATGGACTTTGATAGTGATTTCAAAGACACAGAGATATGGTGAGGTAACTGAGGAAACCCTAGAAAGAACATAAATGTGATGAATGCTACTTTGGTTAAAATGACCAAAACAATAGGAAACCGATGATGGTTAGATGAGTAAACCAATGACAATTGATGAACTGATGTCGGTCACTATGAAATTTGTGAAAAGATGAAAAAGAGTTAATTTGGTAATTTAGATTTGTTTTCATGTAAATGTGTGACAGGGAAATTTGAAGTTTCCAAGCACAAAAATTATACCCTATGCTGAAATTATCATGTTTTATCATTCCTAGGCACCCCAGGTCAAATATGCCAGTCTGGTCACCCTATATTTGATGTCAAATTGCTCCCTTAGGTGATTTAAGAAATTCCATTCATTCCCCCTAAGTGATTTTAGGAGTTGTTTAAAAATGCAAATTTTGGGTAGTCACAAGCTATCACCGGCCTTCCCAGAATGGATCAACCCCTAGAGTAGAACGGAAGGGAAAAATTAAACATGGAGGTGAATTGAAGACCTTAGAACATCATGGAAATGATTTTGGAAGGTTTGGGGAAGTTTTAAAAGACTTTGAATAGTCCGAATAAAAACAGGTTCTGAAGCCTAGGCAAAGGTAATACATAAGCCTAAAACAGTGTTGATCTTTAGAAGAAGATTCTGAGAGCTCTAGATGGAGTTAGGAGTAGAGAGAAACATCATCGAAATATAATTCCAAGCCCTACAAGATGATGAAATCATATTTTTCACAAAACCTTGGCGCATAGGGTTTACAGGTAGTTTTTCTCAGGCACAGGTAGAGTACCAAATCAAAAATACATTTTTTTAGGGATCACATGGAAGAACCAAGAAATGAGACACTCAACATTGGATTCAAAATTCCATTTCCAATGAGGATCATATAAATTTTCACCAAGAAATTCCATTGGGAGCTTATGTTATCATCATTCCAAGTTACCCTCTTGGAGACAGTTCAGGAGATAGTAAATTTTTGGAAGGACACGTGTCAGCACCAAGAGCCTGGTGGGAATATATGTGCCCAAAATCCTTAAGGTTAGGTACATAAACCTTGTAAAAATGTACCCAGCCCCCATGTGACCTCTGGGACCCTCATGTGACCTTCGATTTGATAGTTTAGCCCCCAAGTGCATTTTTGGAGCTCAAATTCCTTGTGGTCGGATCGAGGACACATGTTGTCCTCTTTCTCACTATGGAATTTGATGTCCCTAACATCTCTAAGGATAGGGAAATCAGACATGGAAAAATTCACCTAGACATAATGGAGAGTCCTTTGGTCATCCACATGCCCGACTTTCAACCCCAGCCTTTAAAGTCATTTTTTCACCTCAATTCCTTGTCGTATGATCGTCGCCATGTGTTAGCTCTAGGAACACCATGGAATTTTATGTCCCTCATGTACATGAGGTTAGGGGAAATTAATATATGAAAAATGTGCTGAAAAAAACTAATTTTTGAAAAAGATCTAATTGTTAGTTGTTTCTTGCTCCTTCTCACTTTGTCAAAAGAAAATTTATAGAGAACACCATTCCAAAGCACTCCACCATGTCCAAAGTTCAAAAATCTCTATCATAACACATTATACTTCACTCCATGATGGAACATAGGTCATAGAAGGAATATTGATCAAACCAAGAAGAAAGAATGAAGAATAGAGGAAAAGAAGTCTGAAAACTCCATTGCCATAAAACCAAGAATCGAACATATCTTGCAAATCTGTTGCACGGATTGACAAACCATTTTTTTCTGAGTTATTATCTCTTGAAGTACATTAAAAATAATATCCAAACCTCTAATTTTCAGCAAGGAATTCTCACATTAAAGAAATTTCACTTCCGGCTCCACGAAGAACAAAGTTCAATTTCCCATCAAACCGATTGTCATTGAAGTAAAATTTCACGTGAAGCACCATAAGAAAAAACCTATCGCAATGGAATTTATTTCATCAAGAATGAAAAAAAAACCAGACCTGAAAATTTTAAGCTCAATTAATGGCTGTCATGACACAGTAATGGAAAAAATCAGCGAGCTACATCTCCGCTTCTCGTGGTTCCAGTGAAACAAAATCACCTAAAAATTGGAGCAAATGATCATTGAAAAATCTAGTTTCACGTAAACTAGTTTTCACGCGTGAAGTCCCTATTTTTATGGATATGGAGGGCTATGGTTTTTATCAGCATTCTGCCCTCTTCAAATAATTTTTTTGAAATTCCCAAATATCCAAATAGCGTGAAATCATCCAAACTTCGAGAGGAAGGGTCTCTAAAAATCTAGTTTCTCTCAAACTAGTTTTTACACGACGAAGTTGCCAGTTTCTCAAGATATGAAGGACTAAATTTTTATCAGTATTTTTCCCTATTAGCTCCATACCCAAATCTCTTACAAGACATAAATTTCCATTTTTCATTTCTGAGCTTTTTGGAAAGTGAATCATGATGAAAATTGGAGCACAAGTTCGTGACAAAGATTCGAATCCAAAAAAGTTGTTCTCGTTGCAAACAGAGGTCATTTTCACCACTTACTAAAAATATCATATGTTATATTTCCTTGCATGCTATAAATGATGAGTCCCACTGAATTGCAAGTTTTGTCACTCAGACAATCAAAAAGGGGTAAAATG
Source organism: Taxus wallichiana var. yunnanensis (assembly GCA_018340775.1). Taxonomy (NCBI): domain Eukaryota; kingdom Viridiplantae; phylum Streptophyta; class Pinopsida; order Cupressales; family Taxaceae; genus Taxus; species Taxus wallichiana. Next base: position 745,090,263 of record CM031244.1, on the reverse strand, counting down.
AAAAAAGTAGACAAAAATGACTTCTTCCCAAAATAGCAGGTCCCCAAATAACAACTTGCTAAAAATAGAAATGTGCTAAAAATAAAAATATCTCAGTAACAAAAGAGGTTGGAATATGGTAGATAGTTCAAAAGGTGAAATTGGAACAAGACATGTGATATGTCTTAGAATAAGATAGCACATGCTCATATTCTAAAAATAGAAAGTTTTTCATTTCAGAGTGGAAAGTTGCATATGACTTTGTTTTCACTCAACTTACTACTTTTTGGACTCCCTTTTGGATAATGAGATGGTTTCATGAGTTGAAAAGGAGGAATAAGAACTTCATGGAGGTCCTCAAAGCATCATCTTGAGAGCAATGGTTTACAGAAGCAAAGAAAGGCATCGCAAGGTACATCATATGAATTCATCTTCATCACTTAAGGAATCGATTGATCCAAAGTGGATTGGTTAGAATGATTTCAACAAGTCAAAAGGTTCACCATCCAAGTTTCAAGGAGGGTCATCATGGGTATTGTATGTTTTCATCTCAAGCTTGCAGTAGTAAACATCATAACAATGTTTCTAAACACTCATTCTATGGTCCAAGATGTCCATGCATCATAGATTTTGTGGTCATCACTAGATTGGGAAAATGATTCAAATTTATTCAAGCGAGAAATTTTCATCAGTGTAGAAGATAACCAACGGAAGAAAACCTCACTCAAATTTCATGGTTGCATCAAGGCATTCAAATCATTTCATCACGAGGAGTGTTTTCCCATCAATCCCTTCCCTCTCCCTCTCTTTCCCTCTCTACTTTCTCTCTCCATTATAATTCTTCATTATGTGTCATCATTGTATTTCGTCTTATTCACTTAAGTGACCCATTTTAATTGTAAAAATTATCTTCTCAAAATTATAAGAGAAATAATTAATTCATGGAAAACGAAAGGTCACGAGTGGAATATGGAAATGAAGAGCCATGTGACGGAGGTGAAAGGTCAATCCAGATTGCTATAAATTGTAATGAGCTCTTCATTCCAAGGGTTTCCTCTATTTTTGAAATGCTTCGAGATGGTTGTATTCTTGTAAGTTCATGAGAGATATTTTTCTCCCTTGTGATTGAAAAGAGTTAGCCACTTCTCCCATATTCTCAATGTCTTCCATTCTCAAACTTTGTATAATTTCTTCTTGAGCATTAATACAAGAAGAAGGAGTTTCTAGCATTTTTTTACTAAGTGGTTTACTGATACTTTGTGTTCATTAAATTATAATTGGTCTTGTTGTTGTTTGTAGTATTGTTTCTTCCTAGCTTTAGTGCATGTGATGAAACTTCTAACTAGTGTGTGCAGGAATCTGATTTTCTACCTGCAGCATTATTTCCCCTACCTCTTTTCTCACTCCCCTTTCCCACTCTTCAAAAAAATTCTCCCCTAACAATATATTGCTAGCTTTTCCGCAGGGTCAGTGGAGTGCCCCTGTTCGATCCCCGACCACAAGGCCACCAGGAAAATCCACCTTTTCTTGCACATGCATATACAAAAACTACACCGGTTAAGTAGAAGGACTTAGATTCCCAGAGTGTTGGCAAGAAATCCTCAAGTTTTTCCACCCAAAAACTTTCTCACAAAATTTTTTTGGCACCCACTACCATGGGGAATATTTAGAATCATCTCGCACCTAAAATACAACCGCAAGGTCTGAAAATTAAAAAAAAAAAATCAAATGAAAATCATTTGTGAAGGCGTCGAGCGAACCCCTGTCATGTTCGTTTCCCATGTCATGAATAAATTTCTATATTGGAGTGAAGTACCAATGCGTGATAGTGAATAAGAAGAAAAATATGTCTTCCCAGAAAAGAAGATCGTCGATCAACAATGGTTCCGAACTAGTGTTGAAAAATTAAGAATAAGAAACCTATCACCGGTGAAGAGGAATGGATTCAAAGGAGACATAAGCTAAGGTGTGAAGTTTGAGAATATGTCAAATTATTACAAGAGATGAATGAGAAACTTGAAGCAACCCATAGCGAGGAAGAAGAAGAGGAGATTTTTCCTATAGAGGAAGATCCTAAAGATCATTCATACCATATGGTTTTCATCCCCGAAAGGTTCTTGAATGCCGCTAAAGAAAATCCTATCCTCGAGCCTTCCGATGAAGATAAAATCAACATTCAAGAAGATGATGAAAGACATGATAGTTTAAGATCCACCAAAGAAGATTTTTGTAATCTCGCACAACTCACTACAAAATTGAGAATGTTGTCCTTCATCTACCGTTCTCTAGATGAATTCATTGCTTACAAGTGATGAAGAAATGAACATGTTGAAAAGAGAATATGTGGAAAGACTTGAAAGCATAATAAAAGGAAATTTTAACCCTGAAGTCTTTGATGAAATTTGGAGGTATGTTTTATCTCTACAGAGAAGATATGAACATCTTAAAGCTCCACATCAAATGGAGGAAGAAGACGAGATGTTCCCTATGGAAGAAGACCCAGATTTCTGCCCATATTATGAGGCTTTCATTCCCAAAATATTCTTGGATGCTCCTAAAGAATATATTATCATGGAACCTTCCAATGAAAGCCAAAGCAACGTCATGGAGGAAGAAGTAGAAGAGACGAAGATAGAATCACCATTCAACAATTCCATTTGGCTTAAGTCACAACCCATGGGGGAATAATATATTCAACAAAGGAATATCCTTACTACATAATGGATGATCCAATGCTCTCCAAATACTCCACCAATGATGAAGAAGATGGCCAATTCAAAGTAAGCATGGATGATCTCTTTTCAAATTTTGACCTTTGATTGATGATGAAAAGGAGAGATGTGAAGAAGTGCAAGAAATTCATCCAACAAAAAGGTCTGAAAATGATGAATTCAAGATGGTCATAGATAATATTCCCTCCTATTTTGATTCTTCAAGTGATGTAGAAATATTTCATGAAGAAATGGAGGAATTCAAAGAATCAAACTCTCTTCTCGATGCAAGCATGGATGATAAAATCGAAGAATCCCACTCTCTTTTCAAATCTAAGGAGAACAAACAATTTAAACACAACCTCTACTCACTTGGGGAGAAGAATCATCATCACGGTGAAAACATATCCTTTCATATTTCACCTAAGAAAGAAGATTCAATAATGGATGGTCAAGATGTAGCTGAAAATTCTTCTCATACTTCTGCCCCAACACGGTTCTCTGCTTCTTACCAAGAAGAAGATGATATGGATTTTGAGCTTAAAGGAGTGCCCTTTCCACGAAGCTTGGACATATTCTCCTTGTCAGTAGGTGTCATGAATCAAGTATGCCCATGTTTGCAAGAAAGTGAATCTTTGGAAATGCAAAGCATGGAAGAGGTGAATGAGGATGTTTCAAATAAATCATGGGCCCATATGGATCAGATTTTTAACCATCTCCTAGAGGAAAAATAACAAGATTATTCTAATAAAGATAAAAATGAGCCTATGGAAATTTTATAAGAACTATTCATACACGATATCTTGAAGGCTGCAAAAGAAAATGAAGATCCTCAACTCAGTCTTGAACTCTTAGCCTAGGCCATGGAGATACAAGGCAGGTATGAGTCAATTTGTTCTTCCTATCTTGGTAGACTAATTTTTGATGTTGAGATGGAGCAGTTGGATAATCTCAATGACTTTCATAATAATTTAGATAATGAGAATGGACACAAAAGCATGTCTTTTTATTCCACATCGTGCAAATAAGTTCATGAGTGCAAAAGAAGAAAATTTCGTGAATCACCTTTGGAAATCTCCTGTTTGGAAGACAACACCTCTGCCATGGAAGAAGATAACAGGAAAACATTGAGCTGATTTGCATTGAAGAAAGGTTTGGAACATGGCAAAAATCTGCAATAATGTTTGGAGTATATTCAAAACCAATTCACTCCCACCATTTTAAAATGGTCCATAAAGGAAAAACAAGAGTTCATATGGAAAAATTCAATGAAGGGTGAAGAATGCTTACATGGCCAAACCAAAAGATGTAATTTTGAAAATGATATCAAGATGCACTCCGAAAAAATGCATATTGGTAACCATTTCTCTAGACAATAAAGCAGGAGTATGCACGATTCTTTCCAAATGATCCAAAATCACACTGCACTCACCATCCTCCAAGATCAAATTCACCTTGAACATGTTCCCATGCTGTAACAATATCTCAAGGATGATGAAGATCTCTAGTTCAATGATTTAACCTCCATGTCTGAAAACACTTGCTCAAAGAAACAAAGTGGGATGTTTGGGGAAGTTCTTGAATGGGAAGAAAACTAGTTTTTCCTCACTCCTTCCAAGTGTTTTTCTAATATGAGAGACAATTTGAGGTTGCAATTCAAAGAAGATGAATTTTTTCATGATAGCAAAAATTTTCCCACTCTCAAAGACATGGAGGGATGGTGTCTCATGTTTGCGGGACATCAAGATGAATCTTCAAAATGTAGACACCGAAATCATGTCGTAATCACCTTGGTCCCCTAGCGTAGCCCTATAATCACTTCCTCATCCTCAACACCTTATCACCTACCTCCTGCACCCCACACATTTTAATTTAATTACTTTAATTAAATTAATGTCATTTATCTCCATACATATTAATTTAATTATTTTAATTAAGTTAATAACCTTTTACCCACACACATATTAATCTAATTATTTACATTAAATTAATTCCCCACCCTCACACACCTATTTAATATAATTTTCTTTATTAAATACACCTCACCTAACCAGCCCCATCATTCAACCCATTAACCTAAACCCTAAACCAATGTCTTAAATAAAACCTAACATTAGACCCATCCCCTCACCTCACATTTAAAAGCCTCCTAAGGCCAATTTTTTCCTCGAGGAAAAGAAGAGACCCTTATCAAATGGTGGAACAACTTCCCAGGCAACTTTTGAACAACCCAAGATATCTCACCCAAACCGATGTCGTTTTCCCTAAACCGATGTTGGTTCACCCTAAACCGACGCCGGTTATACCGGAATGGACCAAATGGCCTATTTATATCCATCTACAGCTTTGTAATACATGTTGTTGGTGGGAAAAATTCTAATCTCGAGTTTGATCTCTTTATACGCGACAACATAACGAAGATTGATTTGTGATCAACAAAGGCAACCAAATACACTGGCACAACAGTGAAAATTTCTTCCCAACATTCTCCAACGCAGCAACTTCTTCATTATTCTTTAGACCTATACCTCACGGAAGAGTAAGTATCCTCCCTCCATCTATTTCATTTTCTTATCATCATCTATAGTATTTGTGGTAAAGGAACCTAGTATTTTACTCTTTGTCATGTTAGAGTAGGTATTTACCTTAGCTCATGTTCACCTAGGTACATTATTTACCTTTATTGTATTTATCCTCACCCACTTATGTGTGTGGATATTTATTTTTATTTATTTAGATATTAGGAGATATTATCTAGTTGTTAGGTATAGTTCTTTCCTTGATCTATGGTATTGACTAGTTCTTTCCTAGATCTATGGTATTGACTAGATCCTTGATGTCTAGTTCTCTCATAAATCTATGGACTTGACTAGTTCTTTCCATGATTTATGGCTTGATCTACAACATTGATTGGTTCTTAGATTGTTATTCCTTACCTATATAAGAAAGTTCCATTCTTATTGTATTTCATTGAGTTCCATAATAATATATGATATTGTTGCTCATTTTTTTGTAAAGGTTTATGTAAAGTTATTCTGGTGAATTACTTTCATCTTATTGATCATGATGTTTGATTAGCATCTATGTTCTTGGCTTGGCACGATCTGGTTATCGTTCCTTTTATGGTATCAAAGTAGGAGATTGCTATTGACATTCGTCTGTAAGTTTTATTTTGCAAATAAATTTTTATATATTCATATATTTTGGGATTTGCTCATATTTTGTTTCGCATGCATTTTTTTATGTAAAATAGAGGCTTCCATTGGATCTAGAAGGTGGAAAAACCCTAAGATCAGCTGTAAACTTGACCATTTCGGGAGGCAGTCATTTTTTTGGTTTTTTTGTTGTGCAGAGAAACATATTGGATTCACCTCGGGATTTACGTCATACAAAAAAGGAAATCTGAAATTATTTGTTGGGTTTTGTTGGGCTTCTTGGTATTTTTGTTGCGGCATAGCATTTTTGATTTACGCGCAGGAGTTCTTTTTCGAAAAGACATTTCTTTCCTTTTTGGCAGGGGCCCACGGATGTTGTGCACTACTATTACTATTTCGGGAAAACCATGCAGACTATTACTATTTTGGTCAAGGGAAAACAGTGACTTTTACACCACATGGGGTAAAAGTAAGAACTTTTTTGGAGCCTTATTCACTTGTTTCTCAGGGTATTATTGATCATAGTTCAAGACTATATCACTTTGAGGGTTTTGATGACACTTCTTCTATAGGGACAAGATTTGTTTCTCATTCAGATTCAGAGAATAAGCTTTGGCATGAAAGATTTGGACATCTCAATTATAGATATTTGAAGGAGTTAAGCACTCATGGTATGGTAGATGGTCTTCCTAGAGTTTCTTGTCTTGAGGGAGTTTGTCATGGTTGTGCATTAGGGAAACAACACCAAGATCCTTTTCCTAAGAATTTGTCTAAGAGAGCTTCTTCACCACTTGAGCTTGTGCATAGTGACTTGATAGTTTTTCCTGCCCCATCTTTCAATGGAGCTAAGTATGCACTTACATTTATTGATAATTTCTCGAGGCGTACTTGGGTTTATTTTCTCAAGTACAAAAGTGATGTTTTTTCACACTTCAAAGTCTTCAAGGCTTTGGTTGAGAAACAATATTATAGTAGCATAAAGAACCTTCGCACTGATAATGGGGGAGTACTTCAGCAATGAGTTTTCTAAATTTTTGGAAACTCAAGGCATTATTCACCAGCATTTTGTTCCTCATACTCCATAACAGAATGGATTAGCAGAAAGGAAGAATAGAACTTTGAAGGAAATGGCTAACTGTATGATGCATTCTAGAGATATACCTCCTATCTATTGGGCAGAAGCAATTAATTGTGCTAACTATATTCAGAATTGTACACCACACAAAGCACTTGAGCATTTGACTCTAGAGAAATCTTGGTCCAACACTAAGCTAGATGTCTCATTTTTTTGAGTCTTTAGGATCCATGCTTGAGCCTTTGTGCCAAAGAAGAAAAGGAAAGCTTTGGATAAGAATAGTAAACCCTTGATCTTTGTAGGGTATTGTGAGGACATGAGATCTTATCATCTTTTAGATCTTGATACACATGATGTTCTTTTCCAAACACATGTTCAGTTTGATGAGCGTTTCACTCCTCATGATTCTTCATCTTCTTCCATTCCTTCTTCTTCTTCATCTCATCTTGAGGATCCTTTCTTTGAGGAGATTGATGAGGAGGTTATCGATGTCATTGAGGATCCTATTCCCACTAATGTTGTCACTATGCCGAAGTGGGCTCGTACTACAGTTTCTGAGGCAACACCTTTCATAGAGAATCTTCCACCCACTAGGAATCATCACGCACATTCTATAGGTTCTTGACTTTTTGTCAAGTAGTTTCTGAGGATCCACAATCTTTTTCAAAGGCTCATGGGATATTGGAGTGGTATGATGCGATGGCAGCTAAGTATTCTTCTTTGATGAAGAATCATACATGGGATTTGGTATCTCTTCCTAAAGGAAGAAATATGGCTAGGTGTAAGTGGGTATACCGAACAAAATATGATGTTGATGGGTCCATCGACAAGTAGAAGGCTCATCTTGTTACAAAGGGTTTTTCACAAGTCGAAGGTATTTATTACTCTGAGACTTTTGCACTTGTTGCCAAGATGGATTATGTATGCCTTGTACTTGTTATTGCTGCATCACAGGGGTGGCTCGTATACCAGATGGATGTGAAGAGTGCCTTCTTACATGGAGATCTACAAGAGGAAATATATATGGAGCAGACAGCTGGATTTGTTTAGGATTCTTCTCTTGTTTGTAGGCTCTGAAGGTCTCTCTATGGTCTCAAACAAGCCCCTTGGGCTTGGTATGAGAAGATGGATTTTTTTCTTCTATCTACTAGTTTTGTTCATTACCATTCCAATCATACAGTGTATCTCCAGCATGTTGGTGAGGATATTATGATACTTGTCTTGTATGTTGATGATCTGATTACTTAATGGTAGCTCTTCTTCCCACATTCAGAGTATTCAGAGGGCTCTTCTACATAGTTTGACATGACAGATCTTGGGCTATTGCATTATTTCCCTGGTTTACATATTTCTCCACAGATCCAGGATTCATTTGAGTTAGCAAAAGTACATCCATGATCTTATTAGGTGCTTTGATATGGTTGATTGCAAGCCAAGTTCATCTCCTTTTCAGTCTGGAGTTACTCTTACATCCACATGTACCACACCACTTTGTGATCCTACGTTGTATAGGCAATTGGTTGGGAGTCTCATGTACTTGACCCATACTCACCCTGATATTTCATTTGTAGTAGGGCTTGTATCTTAGTTTGCACATTCTCCTCATAGTAGTCATTGATAGGCTGCTAAAAGGATTTTACGTTATTTGCATGGCACTTCCCACTTTGGCCTACACTACACTAGGGGCTCTACTCAGTTGGTTGGGTATACAGATTCATATTGGGAAGGTTCTATTGGTGACAGACGTTCCACTTCTAGCTATCTTTTTTGTCTTGGTTCTTCTCCATTCTTGGTGTGTAAAAAGCAACAAAGTTATTTCACTTTCATCTTCGAGAGGCAGAGTATAGGGCAGCAAAGCATTACGGTGAGTCAGATTCTTTGGCTTCATCAATTATTGACAGAGTTTAGATTCCCACAACATTCATCGAATGTACTTTGGTGTGACAACCAAAGTGCAATTCACATTTCTCGCAACCCAGTTGAGCACCAGTGGACCAAGAATATTGAGATACACATCCACTTCATTCGGCAGCACATTCAGGATGGAGTTCTTTGCTTGGAGTACCTTCTGACTTAGCAACAGGTTGTAGACATCTTTACGAAGCCTTTTTCATCACCTCACTACCTTGAGTTGCATGGAATGCTTGGGGTTTCAGAAGTTGTTCTTGGGGGTGTTCGTGAGAACATCTTCCTTCTTCTTCTTCTTTCTCTTTCCTTATAGCAGGAATCTTTCCTTCTTTTGGTTCAAATTTTCTTCATGGATATATTGTACATGAGTACCTCATCAGGCCTAGTTTCCGGGACTCATACTGTAGACATGCCACTTCTATTTTGGCCCCTAGCTTCACTTGAGGGGGTGTTAGAGTAGGTATTTACCTAGCTCATGTTCACCTAGGTACATTATTTACCTTTATTGTATTTATCATCACCCACTTATGTGTGTGGATATTTCTTTTATTTATTTAGATATTAGGAGATATTATCTAGTTGTTAGGTATAGTTCCTTCCTTGATCTATGGTATTGACTAGTTCTTTCCTAGATCTATGGTATTGATTAGATCCTTAATGTCTAGTTCTCTCATAAATCTATGGACTTGACTAGTTCTTTGATGACTAGTTCTTTCCATGATTTATGGCTTGATCTACGACCTTGACTGGTTCTTAGATTGTTATTCCTTGCCTATATAAGCAAGGTCCATTCTCATTGTATTTCATTGAGTTCCATAATAATATATGATATTGCTGCTCATTTGTTTGCAAAGGTTTATGTAAAGTTATTATAGTGAATTACTTTCATCTTATTGATCATGATGTTTGATTAGCATTTGTGTTCTTGGCTTGGCATGATCTAGTTATCATTCATTTTAGTCTATGCCCTCTCTCAAGTTACAGCTACCTTCCATACCCAATCATCTTGATACTTGGCCCAATTTCCTATTTGACCTCCTTAGTAGTCTCAGACCTTCGCAACATATCTAAACCCCCTTTTTCATCAATCTCCATCTTCTATCCACTCCACTTTTTCCTCAAAACTCCAAAAACCCAAACTATGTGATTCCACCACTTACGACTTAACTGTCAGTTGCCGATTATCTCTCGACCGTCACCGGTTACGATAAAACCGTCATCAGTCTCACAAAATCATGGTCGGTCTCTATATCACCTGATCTCTACCAGAATAACAACCTATTTCGACATATACCGCTTGAACACCTATTTGACCTTCATATCTATATCTAACCTATCCTATTAGCTCAGATTCACCTATAACCAACCTACTTGACCTCTGGATCTCCTTCTAGCCTATCCTGTTAGATTAGATCTAGCCTATTGTGTTTGTATGAGATGCCTAAATCATATTAAACTATAGTAGGACAATATTTACTTTATTTCAACATTGAATTGTTTTAAACAGTGGATTGACAACCATCTAGGAAGTATCGCACTTCCGGGATCTAGCATATGCTAGGCAGTCCACTACATATATTGTTTAACTCTCTTTTGTGGTCTTGTTTTTATTATTATACAGGTAGTTCCTCCTAGCCAAAAGGAAGGTCTCACAATCACTTTGATTCAGAATTCAGATACGCACGCATACAACCTTCAACCATCCAAAATCAGGTATTCCTCTTACCACCTTTACCTTATCTGTTTCATCAAGTACTTCTCGAAAAACTAAGAAATCAGGTGAAACATTTTGGCATGCCCGGTGGGACCCATTCGGGGTTCCTTGCATCTTTCTTCATTCCTAGGTGAAAAATTGTGTGTGTTTGTTTCCCTTCTAATAGCATTCACATTAATACTTTCTCCTTGGTAACATTCTCTTCTTTCTACTTGCTCTGAAAGACACATTTATTTTGGTATATTTAAAAAGAACCTTCTTATTCTTGTTTTTTGCATTTTAGTGAAAGAGCATCCCTCTTCCTGTTCATCTATTTTTGTCATCGAATATCATACTTTCGATTTGGGTTTAAAACAAGTGCACTGCATTCTGATTTAGCTCATTAGCTCACATTAATTGAGGGAAACCTATACACTAGAAGTCATGCCCAGTTGATGGTTGACAAATGAACCGTAGAGATCACATATCTCTTCTTCTGAGTCATATCCAAACTGCACAAAGAATAAAATTTACACACATTTCTGAAACATCTTCTTTCCTTAGAAAGCCTGACAATGATCGCACTAATCTTGAGGATTGTCAGGTACTCCCCAACTTTCTACTCTATCAAGGTATACTTCAGAGCGAAGCCCACCCCCACCATAACATTCCTGAAACCTCACCCTTTAGAATTATTTCTTCATAGGAAGTTGTCCTCACCAAGAAATTCTATTGTTCTATTCATAATGATCAGTCCATACAAATAAAGCATAAGTTTGAACAAACGTAATATAATAGGAACTTTAGGAACATTCTTTCTTAGTGTTCTGCTTGATTTGCATTTTGAGGTGAGAGCTTTTGATCATTATTTTTGTCTTTCCTTGCACACTCCCAATCATAGTCGGTGTATTCGATTTCGTGCAGTGTGCATGGACCACACCTACATCATCCTTAGACTTCTGGGTTTGATTCAACACTAGATTTTTAAATCACAACCATTTTTCTTATTCTCTGTTTCAATTTCACAAGAATCGCTACAATTATCTTTAACCAAAGATCGGTTTAACCTAACCGGTGTCGTTTAAAGTCTTCTTGGATACCTATCCAAAAGACACCTATTTCACTTTCTGAGCTATAAAAGGATCCTATCACCTTTCATATTGTTGTTACTTCAATCACAATGTCTTATGTCCCATCCTATGTGAAAATTGTTAGTCTTGGACAATCATTTAATAGATCGTTGTTTTTCACAAGAATCAAGACCGATTAAGCCTAACAGCATCGATTTACCCGAACCGGTGTTGGTCACCCCGTGTTGTTTTATATCTCACCAACCAACCTAATTAACTTACCATTGATTTTTTTCCTAATTTTATTATGTTCTATGCCATTTAGACATAATACAATCTCGCCAAATCAGTTCCTACCCACATGGTGGCCGACCAGAACTAGGCAAGTGCCCTCGCATTTGACACTAGTCAATTACCTCTCCCACCTAGTCCTTCACCACCTTCCATCTCATCATCCATGGATCCCAATCAACCTATCACCATTCCTATAGGTGACACAGAGTTTGCATGACTCCTAGATCAGAATCCCACTGCTTTGAACCACTACCTCACCCATGCCTCCACTCAAGATGCCTCAGGTCAATTGATCTATGGCATGCCCGTATCCTTATCTCCATCCCTAATGATCGTTTTCACCTCGACTCCACCTCCTACCATGGTGACCTCACCCGTTTATCCCCATTCGTGTCGTAGTTAGGTCCCACACCAGCTTTGACTACCACATCCCCTACCTCTATAGCACCCACAGATCCACCATACCTTCATCCACCACCCAAAGCATAGCATCATCCACACCTGTTGTCTCATATATACCAATCGCAATGCTACCACCCTTGGTGTCAATAACCTCTACCCCATTTCAAAATGTTGTCATTTCTATTCCCCAATCTCTACCTCCCATCTCTACCAGGGTCACTACGAGTGTCCCACCCTCACATACCTACTACAAACCGCCTCCTATTTCATCGGTCATTCAATCCAAGTATATACCCTCAATTTCTATCTCTCAATTCCCCCCTTCTTATTCGACACTACCATATTCTCGGAATGTCATATTCTTCATATGCCCAACGAAAACTTCCTTTCACTCTGGGGGTACCCAATCTTCACAACCTAACAATGACTTTATCAAGTTAATGATGGACAAGATGTAGACATTAGAAGCATCTGTTTCTAGCTCCCACAATTCTCTCACCTATGACAAGATTTATAATGAGCCTATTCACCCATCCATTCCCATTCACCCATATCCCGTACACTAGGAGATGCCTAAGTTTAACCGCTTTAACAGTAAGGAAGACCCACAACAACATTTGCGATCTTTCAAACATGGGTGTTACTTAATTTCCCATGATGATGCTTTGCTTTTGTGAACCTTTCACATGTCCCTAACTAGTCCAAATTGGTGGTATATCGGATTACTTAGAAATTCCATCTTCTCATTCAACCAAATAGCCCAAGCCTTCTTGGATCATTTTTCGATTAACGAAGAAGGTTACCATGACCGATCTTTATTCTACGCATCAATATGATGATGAGTCTATCACATATTTTGTTGCTCGTTGGCATAGCCTAATCAACCAACTCACTTTCTAATTACCACAAACTAAAATCATAGAGCTCTTCACACGAGCTGTGCTAGACATCTCTCACCTACCTTACAGTGCAAACCTTGAACATTCGATGAGGCTTTCACCATGATACGTAAGCTCAAAATTCATGTCATCGAAGAGAAGAAGATACAATTACGAAACAAGAACTCCTCATTTAAAACACACTATACTTCCTCTTCCTTGAAACCTCGGACAAGTTATTCCAAAGTGAAGGTAATTGCCAACGCAGGTGATACTTAGGGCTGGCCCTACCCATCCATCCAATCATGCTAATCCTTCATCTAATTTGTCACCAATCCAAGCCTTCCAATTCAAACAAGAACAAAAGAAATACACCTTGATTGAGGAACCATATTCATCTGTTTTAGAAAAGCTTATTAAAGCTAATGCCATCACCCTTCCTCCTATCAAACCACATACTGGTTTTGACCCCTCTCGCCCCATACCAGGTTGGTATAAGGAAAATGACTACGTAACTACCACTGTGTAAATGGTCACAGTGATAGTAATTGTGTCACCTTTAAAAACATTTTTCAGGGAATGCTCGAGAGTGGAGAGTTAGTCTGGATAAACCTAATGCACTCCGCCAATCAAGACCTTCATATTTTCAAGAAACCATTCCCCATCTAATGATCAAATTGGTGATTCCTCGCACAATGAAAGTAATACACGTGAGGTACATGTTATCTTTACCGACTTACCACTTGTTTCCCAAATATATCATATTCCCTCCATCGAGGAAATCCTAGCTCGAAATCTTCTACCTACACAGAACCTACTTTATCTCACATTACTTTAGCCATACAGAAATCCCTTCACCTCTCTCAGTACACTGCGAGACGAGTCTCTCGTTAGAACTGATATCATTTCCCCTTCAGCTTCCCTACCTAGTGAACCACTACCAATTGTACCTCCTCCACCCATAGAGGAGTGCCCATCATCTTCTCCACCTATTCGGATCCAATAGATTTTCCGTTACCACTTGGTGACCATTCTCCGTCAACTACCCAAGATTTTACGGACCTACTTTTGACTCTCTTACCTACAGAGGCCAAAGCCAGTGAATTCCCTATTTCTCAGACACATTTTATAGGAATACCCACTCGCTCCACATTTGCCTCATCTACCACAGTGTCATTCTCATGTTTGGCCAATCTGCTGGACTATATTGATAGGTCTTCACTTTGGGGGCATCTCTTACTCCTGATCTCCACCCAAATGCAATCATGTTCCACTGACACTTCTACCATTTATCCGAAGATGCTTCAACAACCCAAACTGCACATGAACATAACTCTCGATACATATTCTACTACATCATCCTCATCTATACATGCCCCTCTACTTGCTAGTCGATGTGTTCCAACACCATCTTTTGTATCAAAACCCACTAGTGTTCTAGGGGTCACACCCACATCAAACCTTGCACATCCTCCTGTTAGAATACACTTGACCACATCTTCCCATATACCTATTAAACCAATCCCTCAACCTAAACGAAAAACCCAACCTTCTAATCCGCACACACCGACCTCACCAACTACACCTTTATCACCTTCACCCCTACCATCCATCTTGGGACCACACCCCTATACCTTAACAAAATCTACTCTCTCCGGGGGTAAACCTAAAATTCCCTTGACCCATTTACCACACCCTACGACTCTACCTAGGCAAACCTTGCATCTTTCATCACCATTTATAACTTCTTTTCCTCCTATACCACCATTACCTTCTATAACTCCTTCACTACCTATGACATTTTCTTCCATCTCACCTGTACCTCCCTCTCAACTTCACCAACACCTACAAACTGCACCTCGGTTGCCCCCTTGGGTCACTCATTCTCTCCCCACTATCGGCCTTACCATCTACATCATGTGCTCCCCTACACCTCTACCTAAGAAAAAGCAACAAAAATAAATAAAACCATTAAATTCCAAAGAGATGGTTAAACTTACCCCTTTTTCGATGTTGCACCTACACCAAAGAAAGTACAACCAAAATCCAAGACTACATCACCTCAACTACCAGCACAACTACCCAATCTTAAAACCAAACCTACTTTCACTTTGCATTGTGATCCACTGGTGGGATCATATGCCAACATCTTGGCTAACCTCCTAGAAAGCTTTGCTATCACCCTCCCTCCTCTTAGACCTTATGACCCTCTTAAACCTAAACTAGAAGGGTTTGATGATACTAAAATTTGCGCTTACCATTGTGTGTCAAGGCATGATGTTGAGAATTGTAAGGGTCTAAAGGCTTCCCTCACTCAATTATGTCCTTCTGACCCCAATTTTGATGACGATGACCTCCTGGATGATGAACCTATTTCACCCCCACCACCTTCTTCACATCTTTCCCTACACCTATACCACAACCTCCATCTTCACCGCCATGACCTTCCTTTCCATCTCCGAAATTTGAAATTAACATGGTTCGCATTAGAGAACTTGCCATGCCTCCACCCAAATGTCATTGCGCCCAACTCACCTCACAAGGTTTTTCTCCTCCAGTAGGTTTTTGCAAGTTGAGTCATTATACCACTCACCCTACACCTTCTCCATTTGCCAACTCCCCTCAGATCAATATGATACACATCACTACACATGCTCAGAAGGATAAGGGAAAAGAAAAAGCAATTGACCCACCAACCAATCCTATACCCAACATACCATCTACACCCATACCTAAAATAACTATCCGCATGCCCCACGTACCCCATTTATAATGGCGTCACGCATCGCACCATGCTCAAAACAGATTACACCAATCTCCTCTCAAAATGTCCTTATACGATCGCATCCAAACCTCGAGTCACATCGCCAAGCTCTCATGGAGGTCCTTCAATCTATTTAAGTTTTACCTAATGACCCCACACTTGTAGCATCTATTATCACACCTCATCATGTCGTCTCACTCACGAAATTGCCATCTACCTCATCACCTCCACATGTTCACCAACTTTCTATCCTTAGTTTCTTGGATGATGAAATTGTCCCCCACCAAACCGATGACCCGATCCTGTAGTTTTCATCTCCATCCATATCGATAATATACGCATTCGATGTGTTATGATCGATGGGGGCGCTAGCATTAACATCATCTCCTCTCACACATTGGAATAAATGTGCATACCCAACAACTGCATGCATAAACATCCAGTCATGTTGTGTTCATTCAATGACACTATCACCTCTACACTCCACACTATCATCCTCCACGTTCATGTGGGTCCCCATACTATTCCCAAGTTGTTATACATTTTGGAAGGGGAGTTTTAGTACAATTTGTTTCTCGACAAACCCCGGATTCGTGTCATGGGTTGTGTTCCTTCTACGCTGCACCGATTTGTAAAGTTCAAACATGAAGGACGTTATTATACCATTCCAACTAACCCATCACCTTTCAAAACCTACAACATGCTTTACTGACCCAATGATGTCCTTGTACATGTTACGGTGTCTACCCCCCTGCCTACATCTTCTTCACATACGAACTCATCCGCTAGTGTCATTGCGACCTCACCTTCACCCAAATCTTCTATTCCCACCACTACTTTTGCTTCTACCCAGTCACACATCAGCTTGCCACTAACCGACACCTCCGCCGATCTAACTTCTAACACTTCCTCCATTCCAGCCACCAATATATCAACCACTGATCCCTTGGAAGGTGTTTTTCAATGCCTCACTATGGGGGAGTATCGCCTGTACGATTTCAATACATTCCTTACTCCACAATAGTATGGAAACCTTCACCAACATCCTCACTATGATCACCACATAGGTGAGCATATCCTTTATGGTCCTCCCCACCTCCGTACCCATCTTACCTATGGGGGACTTGATATTTCCACTTACACACCCGAACCACCATCACAAACCCAACCTTTTTCGGCTGACCTTCAATCACTTACCAACCGCCACTTCACTCACACTTTCCTACACCATTATGCCTAGAAGGGTTTTGGATTTAGCCTCTATGAGTAAGGTCGTCACACCGTTATTTCATGTACCACGTGTAAACACAATGATCGTAGTGGAATTGGTTTTACCAAACTACTTGCCAAAAAGCCCCGTATTGAACTCATTGAAGACATTGACCCCTCTCCACCTTCTTCACCTACCCCACCTTCACCACCTTCACCAACGGAGTCGATGGATCCTGAATCTATCCCTCCTACCTTTTATTCATAAATACCATTTCCTTGGGGCCTCTAACCTATCACCGTGATGGTGAGGCTCCTTCCTCTCTTCCTTTCTTGTATCCTAACATGATAGGGGACGATACTCCTATTAATGTCATTCAATGTCAGGATGATGAGTCCATACTCACCTACCTTGCTTTGCTTGTTGTCTACTCAAAATTCCCTCTCTAACAAGAACAAATTTTGAAAATTTTGAGTCTAAGTGCTTTTTTTTCTGAGATACCCAGGTCGTGAAGTCGAAAGAATCTAAGTTTTGGGTCATTTTGTAAGTATTTCGGGTCTGTCGGAACTTTCTGTCCCACCTGTCCCAAGTACGAAAGTGCAATTTGTTCCCCGATCGGCCGAAATCCCCGAAACTGTCCCATTCTCGGGCCCGTCGGAACTTTTTGTCCCAAGTGTCCCAAAACTTTTGTGCGAGCTTTCCCATTTTCGGCCGAAACTCCTGAACCGCGTACTTCGCGCATTTTCGTCCCAAATATCCCAAAGTCAAAAGTGCAAGCTTCCTCTTTTCTACCAAAGCTTCCTAGTCGCGTACTCTGGAATTTTCTTCCAAAAGTCCCAAGTCCAAATGGGCCTGCTGTTCCAATTTCGGCCGAAATGCCTGAACCGCGTACCTCGCGCATTTTCGTCCCAATTGTTCCAAAAGCTTTTGTGCATTCTCTCTCCATTTCGCCCGAGCCGCGTGTTTCGCGCATTCGCGTCTCACCTGTTCCAAGCGTACCAAGTGTCATTCACACTTAGCTTTTCCCGCTCATTCCGAATATGACGCTCTTTCAAATTGGTGGTGGTGTATTCAATGCGCATTAAATTCATTCCGCTCCTCAAACGGCTATATAACCAAGCATACCACCTTCGCATTTTTCACATTGCTTTCTTGCTATCATTTGCTCAAACCCTTGCAACCTAGTTCCCTTTGCAAATTCCTTCCAGAGTCTGGGTCGCAGCTCCGAATCTATCAATATGAAGATCAAGTTTCAGGGACAGGAGCAAATTTCTCCACTTGAGTCTGCCGTTAGCAATATCGGAGACAGTGAAGCTCGTCATCTCGACTTCGGCGATTTTTGGTCAAGAATGACAGATGCAAACCCTACGCCGATGGCACAGATGATTAATGATAGCGGTTTGGCTTTCGCCGGAGGTTTCCCTATCTCAGTGCAGTGTGCTGATACGGTACTTTCATGCGGAGCTCACTTCGACCCCGATTCGAGCGACTTGACAAATGTACACGGGGAGCTCATTGCCAAGCTGGACGCTGCTGCCATTGGAGCTGCTCTGAGGATTCCGGAGATGGACAATGCTATAGTCGTCTCTCGGGATCAAGCACAGGCCATGTTTGACCAAGACAGTGATAAATATAAAGCTCGAGTGGCGAGGTCTTGGTTGAAGAACCCTAGGAAAGGAGCTTCTCGTCTGACCAAAACCCTCTTCCAGGCGGATTTCAATGAAGAATTGTCGATTTTATAATCCTGGCGCTCGGGTTATGGGTTTGCCCTCAACCAATGAGTTTCATTTCTGGATGTGCCCACTCATCGATGGTGTGCGAGGAACGAAACATCAATTGGGCAGAAATCATAAGCATGAATTTGGCCGAGCAATTATCCAATGTGCAACAAACAAAGAAGTTCTTCATGACTTCGTATCTGATGTATACCCTAGCAGCGTCACGGCAATGGTTTGGCTTTTCCTACATTGATGCACACAAAGACGATCCAGTGTACGCCTATTGCCCGCAGTTCACCCTAGAGACCAGCAATCGGAATTTCAGAAGGGTCAATGATGCCTTCACCATGTACGTGGTCAGATTGCTCGAAGGTGACACCGCCAGGAGGTTTTCAGACGAAGCTATGAACCTGATATCACAATATGGAGCCTATTTCATTCAGTTCAGGAAATTCTCTTATATCAGGCTTGCTGGCTATGAGAACACTCCTCTGCGGCTTCCCATGTTCTGCAACGACAAAATGGCCTTGATTGAGATATGCAGGCAACTGGACAAGTTGCACAGAACTTGCAGAGACAAGAAGATTTCTGGCTTACACTTTCCCATCTCTCTGGGAAACTACACATGCAAAACGGCCCTGGATGCTCAGAACGTAGAAAGAGCCCTGATCCCTATCACTGTTCATTTCTTCAAGCCAAGAACCTGTTTTGACTTGAAGAAGTTCATTGAAAGGAACATCAAGATAGTCTATCATCACAGGCGGATACGAGAGACTCTTTTGGGCCGATCTGTGCGAGATGATTTTGAAGCCGTAAGAAGGCATTGTGGCGTGTTCTCCTGCATTGATCCAAGAACTCACCTGATGCACTGTGCAAGTTCTGAAGGTCTCCAGGATGACAATTCTGAGCTATATTCGTATGAATACGAAAATGTGATTAAGCACACCCCTCTGGAGGACCTGGATTGGAACAGAAAAGAAAGAGATGATCTGGCTGAGATTATTGCCCCAGTCTTGATCGTAACTAGGTCCAGTTCGGGCAGAAGATCCGAGAATTCAAGAGGCACTCGGAGAATCCAGCTCCAAAGATGATTCGACACCCATAAGGGAAGCATCGGTTCAGTGTCAGGGACACCGGTGAAAACCCCTCCCGCCTCAATAGCTCGGGGACTTGTAGGATCTACTCCTTCTCCATCTACCTGGTATACAAGAAGAAACTCAAAGAGGTAAAGAAGGAGCCTGCAGAGGATGACCCTCCAAGAAAACAGGCAGAGTTGCCTATGGGGCCAGAGAACATCATCGTTCTCAGTGAAAGTGAAGACAGTGAGGTGCCAATTCCTACAAGTGTTCCTGAAAATCCAGCAGATAAAGATAAAGAAGTCCAGAGCACCGAACTTCCAGGTACTACTGATTCTTCTGCCGCCATTTTGAGGAGGAAGAACTTGGCATACTCTCGAAATTGTAAATAGATCTTGAACGTATCAATACAAAAGGGCTTTTCTTTTCATTCTCTATCTGAATCTCTGTATCTCTGTGTTTTCCTTTAGTATTGTGAAGATTATTTTGTACCTAATTCGTTAGTCTTGCTGATTGCTTTTGCAAATACAGTGATCTTGCACGACCAAGAAAGAACTTTGTGTCTTTGATTAATGAATCTGAAGAAGGTCGTTGAAGAACTTTGTGTCTTTGATCTTATTCAGTTAATACAAATAATCTTGTTCCAAATTCCCTGCAACTTCGCACTCGTAAAGAATTATTCTGTTATCTACAATTCCAAACGTTTGCTATTCTGCTTATCTTCGTACCCTCTTTCCTCAGCCCGTTCGTAACTGATGATCTTTGTGGAAAACATTTTCGTGGTATCCAAGTTCAACCATAAAATGACATTCTGTATATTTGTAAATAAGTTTGTGTCTCAATAAGGGAACCTCTCCCATTAAAGAGGAGGGACTTCTTGTCCCCTGACTGTTGTTCTTCTAAAAAGTCCTATTTGAAAACCAACAGTTTTTGGCGACTCCGCTGGGGAAAATCGCATTCCAGTACTATAATTTTTCGATCATCCTTTGATCTGGCGACTCCGCGTTTCACTCGAGGGAGAAGGGCCCTTGGTATCGAAGATTCTCAGTTTCAGCTTTTGGAGCAACAGGGTTTTCCTTTCCCTTCAAATAGAAGAACTCGTTCAACGAGCACTCCACCTGTTCGAGAAAGAAGTCCTTCAGAGCCTGCTAGTCCTAATCTACAAGCTTTAATCCTTGCTGGTGTTACAGTTCCCCTCAGAACCGTATTTCCAAGAAGAATGGCACAAGTACCATGGGGTCAACGTGTCGGGCCCCTGGCCCTCACTCAGCCTTTGCATGAGTTACCTAGAGGTAACCGAAAGAACTTCCCCAAATTCAAAGGCGACGGCAAAGTGCACCCTGATGAGCATATTGCAGCCTTCATAGTTGCGTGTGGAGTCTTGGGGGTTGAACATGAAGACATCTCAGTAAGACTGTTCGTCGAGACGTTACAGGACAATGCTGCTGACTGGTTCTATCACCTTCCGGCTGGTGCCATCATCGACTGGAATACCATGAGAACTCAGTTCGAAAGCCGTTTCAAGCCGGCAGAAGATGTGCATGCACTGCTTGCCCAGATTTCTCAAATAAAGAAAGATCCATCGGAACCCATGAGAGAATTTGTGGCTCGGTTCAACAGACTGATCAACAAAATCCCCGTGAACACTCGGCCGGTTGATCAAATCCAAAAATGTTTCTTTTTGAATGCCCAAACGCCTAAAGTCAGTTATGCTCTAAGAAGGGCTAATCTTGGAACGTTAATTCTGGATCAAGAACTGGCTGTTAGTGTCGAGGATGACCTAATCATGTCAGGGAAGTTGAAGAGAGATCCTCCCAAATCCAAATCTGCTGCTTCTTCCTCTTCCACTTCTGGACCCAATACTGATCCATTAGTCCAGAAACTTGCAAATGATCTAGTAGCTATAAAGAAACAATTAGCTCAGCATGCACCGTATGCAGATGTTCCGAGAAGAAATTTTCAACCCAGAAACCGTTTGCCAGCTCCCCACACAAGATTGGCACTTGAAGGACCTCCCGTCAAAGTTCCTGTGAATGCAACTTGCGAGGTCGAAGAACCAGAAGATGATAATGAAGCTTGTGAAGAGTTCCCGGAGGAATTCGATGATGAGGCGAAGAACCCGAGGGATCTCGAGTCAATTTCTTTACCACCAAGGCATTGATGATGCAGATGACTATGATGAAGTGGTAGCGAGATATGAACAAATGAATCCTTCATTGTCATGACTCGAGGAATGCATTTATCGGAGGGAAAAGGTGACACAACCCCGAAGAAGTCCAAAGAGCAGCTGCAACTATTCCTGTAATTGCGCAAGAGGATCTCCTATTCCTACCTCATCTGCACCAAAGGTAAGTACTGCCAATCCTGCCCCCAAAGTTGTTTCTTCTTCTTTTTCTCCTAGGGTTGATAAACCTATGATTCCAAATGATGATGGACCATCCACCTCTGGATCCTTTGACATTGTAGATCATCTAAAAAGGACCAAAGTTCAAATTTCAGAGGCTGAATATTACCAAACCCATCCAAAAGCTTTTGCCAAGATGATCCAATTTGTAAATTCCCATTCCAAGACCACCTCCAAAGGCCTTTTGCCCACACCTCCTTCTGCACCACAGCCCAGTCTAGTAGCTGCTGTCACCTCACCTGGCGACAAGATCAAGCCTTTCTATGTAACACTCCTTATAGCTGGCCACAGGCTCAGTAACTGTGTCATAGATTCCGGAGCCTCAGATAATGTGATGCCCGCCAAAGTAGCTCATGCTTTAGGCTTGACCCTTACTCGTACTTATGGATCTTGCTACTCCATGGAAAGTAAGGAAGTACCTTTGGTGGGAAGGATTAAAGATGCACAAGTGGCTTTTGCTGCTTTACCTGAAAAGAAGGTCTTGGCTACCATACTAGTAGCAGACATTCCTCCTTCCTATGGAATGTTGCTAAGCAGAAACTTCTGTAAAGATGTGGGTGGAGAGATTCAAATGGACTGGTCACACGCTCTCATACCTGTCAATGGACAAATGAAGAAGCTACTACCTGAGAAGCAGTCCGAGTACATTGTGCAGAAGACAGATGATCCCAAGGCACAAATACTCTATGAGGACAGGGGCCATGGTAATTACATGATTTTGTCCCCTGATGAAATCCGACCCTGCAAAATATCACCTAAAGATCCCAATGGTGTCTGGATCTTAGAATTTGATGGCAGTTGTTCTTCGGCTGGTTCTGGAGCCGGTGTTCTGTTAATATCACCTGAGGGCTGCCTGTACCCCTTTTCATTCAAATTGCAGTTCGAGAACACTAACAATACAGCAGAGTATGAGGCTCTCATCCTTGGATTGCAAGTGGCCAAAGAACGAGGTGTAAAAAATCTTTTGGCTCGTGGTGATGCAGAGCTGATTGTGAAGCAAGTCAGAAGCCTGTTTCAGGTAAAGAACGGGAGGCTGAAGCATTATCGGAATCAGGTTTGGGATTCAATTGAATTCCTTGATGCCTTCTCCATTGAAGCAATTCCCAGAGAAAAGAACAGCAGAGCTGATTCCCTGGCTGTCTCAGGGTCATTATTGATTCCTCATCCTGAATTCTCTCAGGATAAATTCACTATTGAGATGGTCCACCGACCTAGTGTCCCTGACAATACTAACAACTGGCAAGTCTTCAACGACGACCAGCATTTGCTTTCCTTCCTGGAGCTCAAGGGCAATTTTGAACAACTGTATTTCGAAGGAAGTGACAACCTGCCTCGTGAGAGCGTGTCTTCGGACCAAGCCGTCACCCAAGGAGAAGAGACTGATCAGGAAGGGTGCATTAAGCTCAAAGGAAACAAGATCCCCAAAGGTTTGGTGAGTTTGGAGGAGTTGTTTGATAAGCATGACAGGTACGTGAGATCTAAAGCTTCCATTGGACCTCGGCAATCAGCTGAGTATGATAAAATTGATATTGGGAGTTCTGATGACCCGAAGCTGGTAAATATCGGGAAGTGTTGCACATCAGATGAAAGGAGAAGAGCAATTGAACTTTTAAGGAAATATAAAGATGTGCTTGCTTATTCTTATGAAGATCTGAAAGCCTTCAAGCCAAAGGAAATGCAGCACTCTATCCCTCTCAAGCCAGGAATCAAGCCTTTCAAGCAAAAGCAGAGGCAGTACAACCCAAAGATAGCTGACACCATATTTCAGGAGATTCAGAAACTGCTAAAGGCTAAAATCATCTTTCCCATTCACCATTCGACTTGGATTGCAAACATTGTACCTGTTAGGAAGAAGAATGGGAGATCCGTGATCTGTGTT
Organism: Taxus wallichiana var. yunnanensis; assembly: GCA_018340775.1. Classification (NCBI taxonomy): domain Eukaryota; kingdom Viridiplantae; phylum Streptophyta; class Pinopsida; order Cupressales; family Taxaceae; genus Taxus; species Taxus wallichiana. Next base: position 745,066,047 of record CM031244.1, on the reverse strand, counting down.
GATTTCAGAACCCGAATCAGCCTCTCGAAAGATAACTACCCTCTGCCTATGATGGATCAGGTTTTGCAAGCGGTAACAGGCTCTGAGATGTTATCTATGCTTGATGGCTTTTCTGGATACAATCAGGTAGAGGTCGATACTGCTGATCAACATAAGACAGCCTTCACAACTCCTTGGGGTACCTTTGCCTACAAGAGAATGCCTTTTGGGCTGATTAATGCCGGTGCCACCTTCCAGAGAGCTATGGATCTGGCTTTCGGAAGCTTGAAGGAAAATGCATAGTCATATACCTTGATGACCTGACAGTGTTCTCAAAGACAAGAGCGGATCACTTCGACCACCTGGAAGCAGTTCTGCAAAGATGCCGAGAGCATGGGATTTCCTTAAATCCTAAAAAATCTGTCTTCTGTGTTACAGAGGGAAAGCTATTAGGACACATTGTCTCAAAGGATGGCATCAAGATTGATCCTGAACGAGTTCAAGCCATCCAACAGATTCCTCTCCCTACTAGTAAAAAGGGCGTGCATTCCTTTTTCGGTAAGATCAATTTTCTAAGAAGATTCATCCCTGATTTTGCTGAATTAACTTTGAATATTTCTCAGATGATGAAAGGAAAGCAAGCATTTGGTTGGTCTTCTGAAGGAAAGGAATCCTTCGAGGGTATCAAGAAAGCTATTGCTAAAACTCCAGTTTTGGCCTGCCCTGATTTCAGCAAGGATTTCATTATCTACTGCTACGCTACAGATAGTACTCTGGCTGCTGTCTTAACCCAGGAGGATCCTGATAAACATGAGCTACCAATTGCCTTCATGAGCTATATCCTGAAGAACCATGAGCTAAAGTACACCATGATGGAGAAGCATGCCTTTGCAGTAGTCAAAGCTGTCAAGCAGTTCCGTTTCTATATCCTCAACTCTCACTCTACGGTGCTGGTCCCAGATACGACTGTAAAGTCAATTCTCACGCAACAAGAATTTGGATCCAAGAGGGGAAACTGGGTGGCTAAAGTCCAGGAGTATGACCTTGATATCAAGCCAACCAAGCTGGTTCGGGGAAAAGGTCTTTGCGAGCTCATTGCTGAAGGAGCCCAACACGAGTTACTGGAGGAGAAAGCTGACCTTCCTACTGTTCTGTTCCTGAGTTCAGTTGATGAATGGTACGCTGACATCGCTCATTTTCTCACCTACGGGGAATGCCCCTCTCATTTAACTGCTAAAGAAAAGAGGACTGTTAAGTTGAGATCAGCACAATATGTATTGTGGGAAAATGCCTTGTTCAAGCGTGGTTTGGATGGGAGGTTCCTGAAGTGTGTAGACAAAGAACAACAGAGAAAATTGCTCTCAGCTTTTCATGATCAGGCATGCGGAGGGCACTATTCATCAACAGTCACAGCTCATAAGATACTCCGTGGAGGGTATTACTGGCCTTCTTTGTTCAAAGATGCATCCAAGTGGGTGGATAAATGTGAGGCCTGTCAGACTTTCGTGGGAAGACCTAAATTGGCTTCCTTGCCTCTCAAACCAGTTGTGATTGAAGAACCTTTCCAACAGTGGGGTCTAGACTTCATTGGTGCACTCAACCCTGTTTCCAGCGCTGGACATACTCATGTGCTAACTGCTACTGACTACTTCACCAAATGGGTGGAAGCTATTCCAGTCAAGAGCACCACTTCCGAAGTAGTGTGCAACTTCATTAAAGAGAACATCTTGGTTAGGTATGGTGTGCCTAACAAGATTGTAAATGATAATGCCTCAAACTTCTCCTCAACTGAGATAATGGATTTCTGCTACGGGTATGGCATCTCTCTGGCTCATTCTTCAGATTATTATCCCCAGGGAAATGGACAAGCAGAATCTACCAACAAGAATCTGGTGACTATCATAAGAAAGTTGGTCAATGAATCTCAGAGAAACTGGCATAAGAAACTTTACGATGCTCTTTGGGCAGACAGGATCACACCTAAAAGAGCCATTGGAATGTCCCCCTTTCAAATAGTGTATGGAGTAGAGGCTCAATTGCCAGTGACAGTGGAACTACCAGCCTTGCACCTGATGAAGGCCATTGAAGACACTAGTTTCAGTGATGCTCTGGACAAAAGGATCATGTACCTGCACAAACTGAACGAGGATAGATTGGAGGTTGCTGACAGAATAGCTGCACATCAGCAGAAGGTGAAGATTCTGTTTGATAAGAAAGCTAGGAGCAGAGAGTTCCAGGTTGGTGATACCGTGCTGTTGTGGGACAAAAGACACGAACCTCGTGGTAGCCATGGAAAATTTGATTCTCTGTGGCTTGGACCTTTCAAGATAAGACACTTTGCTGGTAAGAACTCTTTCTATCTTGATTACATGGATGGTTCCCCCCTCCCACTTCCTTATAGTGGGCAGTATTTGAAGTTGTTCAAGTCCTAGGTGACTAGGGAGTCCCTTTGTATATTATGTACAGTGTTTTTGCTTTTTCTGCTTTTGGTGTGTTTCCCTTCTGTTGTGTGCTTTGCCCTCTGTGTTGGTTTGTTTTTGACTCCTTTCGCCCAATGGATAAGGCACTGGTCTGCTACACCAAGTTTGTCTAAGTTCTTGCCTTGTTTCATTCAGTGAATTTATGCCAAGTCATCCCCAGAAGGAGCCAGCTGTTGTCTACTCAAAATTCCCCTCTCTAACAAGAACAAATTTTGAAAATTTTGAGTCTTAAGTGCTTTTTTCTGAGATACCCAGGTCGTGAAGTCGAAAGAATCTAAGTTTTGGGTCATTTTGTAAGTATTTCGGGTCTGTCGGAACTTTCTGTCCCACCTGTCCCAAGTACGAAAGTGCAAGTTGTTCCCCGATCGGCCGAAATCCCAAATCGCTGTCCCATTCTCGGGCCGCGGAACTTTTTGTCCCAGGTGTCCCAAAACTTTTGTGCGAGCTTTCCCATTTTCGGCCGAAACTCCTGAACCGCGTACTTCGCGCATTTTCGTCCCAAATATCCCAAAGTCAAAAGTGCAAGCTTCCTCTTTTTCGGCCGAAGCTTCCTAGTCGCGTACTCCGGAATTTTCTGTTCCAAAAGTCCCAAGTCCAAATGGGCTCTTTGTTCCATTTCGCCGAAATACCCGAACCGCGCACTCGCGCATTTTCGTCCCAATTGTTCCAAAAGCTTTTGTGCATTCTCTCTCCATTTCACCCGAGCCGCGTGTTTCGCGCATTCGCGTCTCACCTGTTCCAAGCGTACCAAGTGTCATTCACACTTAGCTTTTCCCGCTCATTCCGAATATGACGCTCTTTCAAATTGGTGGTGGTGTATTCAATGCGCATTAAATTCATTCCGCTCCTCAAACGGCTATATAACCAAGCATACCACCTTCGCATTTTTCACATTGCTTTCTTGCTATCATTTGCTCAAACCCTTGCAACCTAGTTCCCTTTGCAAATTCCTTCCAGAGTCTGGGTCGCAGCTCCGAATCTATCAATATGAAGATCAAGTTTCAGGGACAGAGCAAATTTCTCCACTTGAGTCTCGCCAGTTAGCAATATCGGAGACAAGTGAAGCTCGTCATCTCGACTTCGGCGATTTTGGTCAAGAATGACAGATCTGAAACCTACTACGCCGATGGCACAGATGATTAATGATAGCGGTTTGGCTTTCGCCGGAGGTTTCCCTATCTCAGTGCAGTGTGCTGATACGGTACTTTCATGCGGAGCTCACTTCGACCCCGATTCGAGCGACTTGACAAATGTACACGGGGAGCTCATTGCCAAGCTGGACGCTGCTGCCATTGGAGCTGCTCTGAGGATTCCGGAGATGGACAATGCTATAGTCGTCTCTCGGGATCAAGCACAGGCCATGTTTGACCAAGACAGTGATAAATATAAAGCTCGAGTGGCGAGGTCTTGGTTGAAGAACCCTAGGAAAGGAGCTTCTCGTCTGACCAAAACCCTCTTCCGGGCGGATTTCAATGAAGAATTGTCAGATTTTATAATCCTGCTGGCTCGGGTTATGGGTTTGCCCTCAACCAATGAGTTTCATTTCTGGATGTGCCCGCTCATCAGCATGGTGTGCGAGGGAACGCAAAACATCAATTGGGCAGAAATCATAAGCATGAATTTGGCCGAGCAATTATCCAATGTGCAACAAACAAAGAAGTTCTTCATGACTTCGTATCTGATGTATACCCTAGCAGCGTCACGGCAATGGTTTGGCTTTTCCTACATTGATGCACACAAAGACGATCCAGTGTACGCCTATTGCCCGCAGTTCACCCTAGAGACCAGCAATCGGAATTTCAGAAGGGTCAATGATGCCTTCACCATGTACGTGGTCAGATTGCTCGAAGGTGACACCGCCAGAGGTTTTCAGACGAAGCTATGAACCTGATATCACAATATGGAGCCTATTTCATTCAGTTCAGGAAATTCTCTTATATCAGGCTTGCTGGCTATGAGAACACTCTCTCTGGGCTTCCCATGTTCTGCAATGACAAAATGGCCTTGATTGAGATATGCGCAGTAAATCGGACAAGTTGCATGAACTTGCAGAGACAAGAAGATTTCTCGCTTACACTTTCCCATCTCTCTGGGAAACTACACATGCAAAACGGCCCTGGATGCTCAGAACGTAGAAAGAGCCCTGATCCCTATCACTGTTCATTTCTTCAAGCCAAGAACCTGTTTTGACTTGAAGAAGTTCATTGAAAGGAACATCAAGATAGTCTATCATCACAGGGCAGATACGAGGAAGACTCTTTCGGGCCGATCAGTGCGAGATGATTTTGAAGCCGAAGAAGGCATTGTGGCAGGTTCTCCCTGCAATTGATCCAAGAACTCAGTCTGTACCAAGTTCCTGAAGGTCTCCAGGATGACAATTCTGAGCTATATTCGTATGAATACGAAAATGTGATTAAGCACACCCCTCTGGAGGACCTGGATTGGAACAGAAAAGAAAGAGATGATCTTCAGGATGAGATTATTGCCCAGGTCTTGATCGTAACTAGGTCTGCAGTTCGGCCGAAGATCCGAGAATTCAAGAGGCACTCGAGAATCCAGCTCCAAAGATGATTCGACACCCATAAAGGAAGCATCGGGCCTTCAGTCACGCGGGACACCAAGGTGAAAACCCCTCCTGCCTCAATAGCTCAGGGACTTGTAGGATCTACTCCTTCTCCATCTACCCAGGTATACAAGAAGAAACTCAAAGAGGTAAAGAAGGAGCCTGCAGAGGATGACCCTCCAAGAAAACAGGCAGAGTTGCCTATGGGGCCAGAGAACATCATCGTTCTCAGTGAAAGTGAAGACAGTGAGGTGCCAATTCCTACAAGTGTTCCTGAAAATCCAGCAGATAAAGATAAAGAAGTCCAGAGCACCGAACTTCCAGGTACTACTGATTCTTCTGCCGCCATTTTGAGGGAGGAAGAACTTGGCATACTCTCGAAATTGTAAATAGATCTTGAACGTATCAATACAAAAGGGCTTTTCTTTTCATTCTCTATCTGAATCTCTGTATCTCTATGTTTTCCTTTAGTATTGTGAAGATTATTTTGTACCTAATTCGTTAGTCTTGCTGATTGCTTTTGCAAATACAAAGTGATCTTGCACACGACCAAGAAAGAACTTTGTGTCTTTGATTAATGAATCTGAAGAAGGTCGTTTGAAGAACTTTGTGTCTTTGATCTTATTCATTAATACAAATAATCTTGTTCCAAATTCCCTGCAACTTCGCACTCGTAAAGAATTATTCAGTTATCTACAATTCCAAACGTTTGCTATTCTGCTTATCTTCGTACCCTCTTTCCTCAGCCCGTTCGTAACTGATGATCTTTGTGGAAAACATTTTCGTGGTATCCAAGTTCAACCATAAAATGACATTCTGTATATTTGTAAATAAGTTTGTGTCTCAATAAGGGAACCTCTCCCATTAAAGAGGAGGGACTTCTTGTCCCCTGACTGTTGTTCTTCTAAAAAGTCCTATTTGAAAACCAACAGAGGTCTTTGAAGAATCTTATATTCACCGGTTGTTACCTTCGAGATGCAAACAATGTTGAATGAATCAACTATCGAAGTCAACATCCACACTCGGATGACCCCCACATTCTCAAGATTGGCCAATCTCTGATCTTTGTTGAACAGAATCCCTCACTTCTTTTCTTAAAAATCATAGCCACACTTTTGCTTGGTCCTATCTTTGACATGCACGCATTGATCCCACTATCGTGGTCCATAATATTGTAATCATTCCCGATGCCAAACCCGTAAAAAAAAGTTGACGCGAAAATGCACCCTTGCATTGCTCTTCTTGTCAAAAGAAGAAATTCAATGCCTTCTCTTAGTTTCCTTCATCTTACCCATCAATTACCCCTAATGGATTTATAACATCATCCCCGCTACTAAGGTGGACAGGGGGACTTTGCATTTGCACCAATTTCCGTGACTTCAACCTTACCTACCCAAAAGATGATTTTCCTTTTCCTCGGTATTGACCAGGTTGGTTGACCTTACCACTGCCATGAGATGCTATCACTTATGGATGGTTTCTCGGCCATAATGAAATCTCACTCGCTCCATAGGATCAACACAAAACCGCATTCATTACCCTCGGGGACCTTTTGCTATTGATTTATGCCTTTCGGCCTTAAAAACGCTGGTGCCACATATCGTTGTGTCTTATGACTTACATCTTCCATGATATCATGCATCACATATTGGAAGATTATGTGGATGATCTCTTGACAAATCTAAACATTACGCCAAAGATATTTCCATCCTCAAACCATCTTTGACCACCTCATTAAATATTGTGTCTACATTCAACCTAAGAAGTGTGTCTTCACGGTTCTCTTAGGAAAACTCCTGGGATTTATTGTTTCCCTCCATGGTATAGAAGTTTACCCTACTAAATTCAAGGCCATTGAAGAAATGCCTATCTTTGACTAACCTTAAACAACTTTGTAGCCTCTGCAAGGTAAATTACATCCATTCACAGCTTCATTTCCCAATTATCGACCGGTGTCAACCATTTCATCACCTTCTCAAAAAGGATGTCTCTTTCAAATGGGATGATGACTGCCAAAAATCTTTTGAGGCCTTAAAACAATACCTTCTCCAACCACCCGTGCTTGTCCCACCTAAAGATGACCAACCCTTCTACCTATACATCTTTGCTACTGATCACTCTTTAGGGGCTATGCTCGCTCATCATGACGAACAACATAGGGAGTAGGTGGTTTATTACATAATTCATACCCTTCTGGACTACGAAACTCGATACACCCCCGAAAAACTTTTCTTAGCATTAGTTTTTGTCGCCACCAAACTTTGCCATTACCTACTCAACCACAAAACCTATGTTGTGACCAACACTGACCCCTTACACTTCATGTATGCTAAACCTTACCAAAATCAACATGCTGCCACATGTTGGCTCATGCTTCTTGCTAACCTAGACCTCAAATTCATCCACCAAAAATCTATCAAGGGCCAGGCCATTGCTGACCAACTCACTGATGCGCCTCTTTCTGGGAATCAATCTTCAAACTTTGATTTCCCTGACGAATCCATTACTAACCTCTCTTTGGATGATGACCCTTACCAAATGACCTTATTCTTCGATGGTTCCAAATGTCAGCATGGGGGTGGTGCAGGCATTATCCTCATTCCTCTTGATGGTGAACCCATGCCCTTATCATTCAAACTTGACTTTGAATGCACCAACAATATCACCAAATATGAAGTACTCGTATTGGGTCTCATGACTGCCTATGCCTTAGAGGTTAAGTTCATTAATATCTTTGGTGATTCTCAACTGGTAGTAAACCAAGTCAATGGTGTTTATCAGTGTCATAATGAAATACTTCAAGAGTACAAATGTTACATCGGCATCATGTTGACTACCTTTGACCGCTATAAAATTCAAACCGTTCCGTGATCCACCAATAAATTTGCGGATACCATGGCCTACCTCACTTCCCAAATACCCACTTTGCCTGACGATTCAGACATCTTTGTTACCATAAAACACATACCAAGACCTTATTATCAATCTTGTTGTATTAACCTCATCCGAACTGCCTCACTAAACACACAAGACCTTTGGTATAAGCAGCTTGCGGACTACCTTTCCCTTTCTATATTGCCTCCTAATCTCACACGTAATGGACAACACACCTTTCTCAAAAAGGCCTCTCATTATGTCATCATGGGTGGCCTCCTCTATAAACGTAGCTTTGATGGTATCCTCTTACGATGCCTTACCAGCTCAAAATCCCCTATACCATTAAAGAAGTTCACGATGGCATATGCGGAGGTCACTTCAGTGGCCTTGCTGTTGCTAAATGCATTCTTCGCCTAGGCTATTATTGGCTGACCCTCAATCATGATTGTTGTGACTATGTTAAATGTTGTGTAAAATTCCAACAACATGCCAATCTTCATCACACACCTAGTCATGCCTTACAGGTCACTCGTGACCTTTGGCCCTTCTCTCAATGGGGTTTGGATCTTGTCAGAGAGATCAATCCCCACTCTTCCCTAAGACATCAATGGATCATCACCGCTACCGAATATTACACCAAATGGGTTGAATCCATACCCATCATCTCCACTAAAGCTAAGAAAATATGTGAGTTCATCAATCATCACATTATTTTTCACTTCGGTGTTCCACATCGCCTTATCACTGATAATGGAAAACAATTCAAAAAAAAAAATCTCTACAAACTTTGTGATGCCTTTGGCATCCAACTTAGCTTCTCCTCACCATATTACCCACAAACCAATGGCCAAGCTGAATCCACCAACAAAACCATAAACAAAATTCTCATGAAAGTGGTTAACGATACTAGGAAGGATTGACATACGCACATTCCTTTCGCTCTTTGGGCATACCATACTAGTATTCACCTCCACCACTGCCACTCCCTTTTCTCTGGTCTACGGTACCGAGGTTGTTTTTCCTCTCAAATTTTAGATCCCATCTCTCTCGTATCTCTCTTCAAGATATGCTTACTGATGATGACTTTCACCAAGACCATTTAGCACAACTTGAGTTATTAGATGAACGCCATCTTCATGCTCTCGACCATCTCCAAGTCTACCAAAAATGCATCAAGTGTGCCTATGAAAATGTGTCCATGAACACACCTTTAAGGTCGGTGATCTCATCCTCAAGGAAAATCAACACGTAACCAAAGCAAAAAAAAAAACATGGAAAATTTGCTCCTAATTGGCTTGGACCATACATCGTGACCCATGACTATGGATCAGGTGCTTATCGCTTGTCTTCACTTAATGGTAAGCCCAAACCCGAGCCCCTCAATGCCTTGCATCTTCGACCATTCTACTATTGACTTCTAGTCCTACATCACTATTTATCTAGTTCATGCTCATCCCTTGAGCGCCATTTACCTTTTTCTTTTCCACACCTCATCTCCAATGACTAAACAAGAATCATGTGATTACCCGTCACCCTTTTGCCTTATCTTAAATATGTGCACCATGGCTCTGCACACATGGCATGATTCTCATGGATACTTTTCATCTTCTTTTAGATGAGATCCCATGGTCATTCACCCTTGCCTTCTCAACAAGAACCAAATGCTTCATTATAGTCTAGTCCATGACTTAAAAGCCAAAAAAATTATTTCCAAAAATAAGGGATTAACTCCTTGAGTCAAACTTCCAATATAAAAGATGAATCCCTCAAAAGGACATCTTCTACCTTCAATTGTCGCTATAAGTAGACTGCTCCCTCAAGGACAGCTATAAAAAGCTCGCAACTCTCTACATAGTCTTTCCAAAAAGAGGACTATTTTCTCAAAAATCAAAATTCAGAAGCTTCCCGCATCGATCAGCTTCACGAAGACCTCAAGGAGACATATATTCATCCCGTATAGACTTCCCGCATCGATCAGTCTATCTAAAAAGTCAAAAAGAAAAGAAAAAGAAAAGTAACCTTTTTTTTCATCATGGACTTGCCTATTGTGATCTTGGCTCTATTGCCCAAGGCATTCTACTTCCCATTTTATGACCCAATTACCTTCACCTCCTTACCCATTGTCTCTTCACCTCATACTACCTCAAGGGACCTCACTTGAACCTATGACATTTGGTGATTCTGTGACTATTCTTCACCTTTAGAGTAATCAATCATGCAATGTCTTTAGGGTCTTATGTTCACTAGCCTATCTATAGATGTGTTTCATACGTTTTGATCCTTGCCAATCGGGTGGCTTTCTTGCCCCCTCTTATCTTTTCTCTTCTTCATTACCTTTTGATCTTCCTATATAGGACTAGAGCCTCGACACTTGTCTTTTGGGATTTTCTTCTCCCACCTCAATCAACCTAAAATCACCTTTACCTATCTACCTATTCTCAACCCCAACATCAATGCCCTCAACCTAATTATACCTATGACCTAGAATCAACACTACCTATCGACCTAAAATCACCTTTACCTATCTACCTATTCTCACCCCAACATCAATGTCATCACCTAATTATACCTATGACCTAACCTACCTATCAACCTAAAATCACCCATACCTATCTACCTATATTCCACCTAACCTAATCAACCTTGACCTAATCATACCTATGACCTTGAATCTAACCTAACTATCAACCTCACTACCTATTATTCTATCTTCTCATATTCTTTCCTAGCTTATGGGAGAACTACATTGGTCTAAGGTCCCTTTTCACCGGGACTATGTAGGCAACACTTCTAGGGCATGGGGCCCTGGAAGGTTAGCTCAGCCACTCTTTACCCTAACCATTTTCCCCACCTTTGCCTAATTTCCTGTTCATATCAAAAATCATAAATCTATCCCATATCCACATCATTCGACCTACATACACTCCTCAAATTTCACACACTCTTTTACCACTACCATTATTTCCCATATTCATCTATAACCCATATTTAAACATTGTACACCATTACATTCATTTGCATTAACATGTATTACCAAAATACCGAATACACATCCATGCCTAAACTGACTTGACTTGATCCATGCCTAAACCCACCTGACTCAATCCATGCCTAAACTAACCTGACTCATTCCATGCCTAAACCAACCTGACTCAATCCATGCCTAAACCAACCTGACTCCACCATGCCTAAACCAACCTAACTCCATCCATGCCTAAACCAACCTAACTCCAATCCATGCCTAAACCAACCTGACTCCACCATGCCTAAACCAACCTGACTCAATCCATGCCTAAACCAACCTGACTCGATCCATGCCTATGACCTGATTCTATCATGCCTAACTCATTAATCCATCCATATCATCATAAAGTAAATAAAATACACATCACAACACATAATCAAATGAACCTCATATATCTCCTCATATACATCTCAGTGTATCAATAATGTACACTCATCTCAAAAATACATGTGTCTCTCATACATACATCACCACTCACAGGCCGTATCTAATAAAAAATATCTTTAGCTTGCAGGCTAGTATCATGTACAAAAAAAAATAATAAATACAAAATCTCTTCAGCACACAGCTAGTCTCATATATAATACATACAAAAATGACTCGGCACGCAGGTTGGTCCATAAAGTAGTCAATCATCTCCCCATCTAATGTCAGGGAATGCTCCTGTGATTGTGTCTCTCCCGACCCCTCTTTCGCACCTATCTCGGGCCCACCACTGCTCACCTCCTGTAATGGCCCCTCACTTGGGCTGGCCTCTGCACACTAGTGGCCTCACCACGACCCTATCCTTGGGCTCATCGGCCCCCTGTACTCTCCACACTATGAGTGTGGGATCTAGTCCTCTCACTAGAGGCCTGCTGTGCTCTGTACTCGGCATAGGAGGGCACATCTATCCCGACAGCTAATAAATGATCTTGATAATATCATGCCTCTGCTAGGGCATCCCTGAATCTGACCATGGTCACTATCTGTGGGGGTGTCATGGGTCTCACTACCTACATAGGTACCTGTATAATGGGACCTTGTCCCTGAACCTGCACTGAGCCCTGTGTTAGTACTAGAGCCTGAGTCAACCCTGGAATCTATGCATGTGCCTGTATTTGGGCCCAGGTAGTAATCTGCTCTCGTGCATGTCTTCTTTTGTCATTAGCCTGCAGACCCGTAACCTACCCCCTGCTTTGGCTAATGGCCAATCCCTATAAATCTAGTAGTACGCCTGTAGAGAGTGGCTATCTCCTCTCCATCTCCACCTACCTCCTCTCCATCTCCATCTCCCTCTACCTCCGCCTATGCGTGTGGTACTGTCTATCCTTGCTCTACCCGAGCCTACAACATCGCTATCTGGGCCTGTAATGTGGCAACCTATGCCTCTGAACCTATGAGCCCCTGCATGATCCCAAGCTGTGTCACCAAAGTAGCCACCTGCCCCTGTAGGGTGTCTCTCTGAACTGTGATGGTGGCTAAGTCTGGCTGCCTGGCCTCGGTGGTACGGCTCTCAGCTGTGCTACCCACCACTACCTGTACCCATCTGCAACCCCAACATCATCAATCTGGGTATCTACTAGTTTTTCTTCCTCCTCCAGTCCAATTGCATCAGGGTCATGGTGGAGACATAGGTCTCTCCACATCATCTCTCTTGTACGGGAATGGAGGCGGTACACCTTGGACTAACCCAAACTGGCACCTAACCCACTCTACGGGTATCCACTCATGCTCTCCCACTCTCCTCCCTCTATCCACATATGTATCTCAGTAGCCCATAGCTAGCTCTATGGCCATCTTTCTATATGTGGGAAGCCCACATATGGCCTCCAAATGATGTCCACCCCGACAACCCTCCAACAACCTCCTGTAGTAAGCTACATCATGAGTAGCTCTGGCACCTCGAGCCTCTCCCATGGCCGGTACCCACCGCCTGTACCCAACTCTCAAAACTCTCCGTGGGAATGCATCTTCCTAGGGCATCCCCACTGTCAAACACAAACAATGTGCTCGTAATCCCAACAATGCAATAGTATGACGCAACAGATGTTGAACCTCTCGCAGTCACCCGTAGGCCCATAGCTCTCTATATACCTGTGTCAGAAATGCAGGTGCCCATGCAACCATGTCTTTGTTGTATCATCATGTCATGGAGGACTCCCATCAGTGACCTCGGGAATCTCCCACCCTCTGCATCCGGCAATGCGAAGCAACACACTACCTCCATCAAAAGTACCACTAACCTCATCTCCTCTAGATGAGCTCTATACATCACTCCATAGCTCATGCTAGTGCTATGGAATGTCATCAAGTCTGCTACACCCTCACCAAAAATGGGTGCTAGTAGCTCCTCAGATGCCTCTGAAGAGATAGAATAAACTTGGGCCCCCAATATGGGCAACCACAAGATCCTATAGACGTCCTCCAGGGTGATCGTCATCTCACCCATCGGAAATGGAAGGTGTTGGTCACCGAGTCCCATCTATCGATGAGGGAAACCATAAGACTCACCTCTCAAACTACATGTTGGTAGCACCTCACCCCTATCAATCCCACCTCTACAACATGTTGCCACTCCTCCTGCATCGTGCTCACCCGTACTATCAATAATAAGGGTGGCACCGGGCCCTCATCTGCAGCTCGTCTCTGGCCCTACATCCCACAAAATTAATGTATTAGTACACCTTCCCAACTTACCTATTTCACCCCACATCCCGACCTAATCTCTTTCCCCACCCCCATCCCATTGGCCTTGTCACCTACTCCAACCTACCCAAACCCACCTACCCAACCTATTACCCTACCTTACCCTCACCCCAACCTACCCAAACCCATCTACCCTACCCTATCTACCCTAACCCTCACCCAAACCTACCCAAACCCATCTACCCTACCCATCTACCTACCCTACCCTACCCCTACCCACCCACCTACCCAAACCCTCTCCCTACCCTACCCAAACCCATCCCTCCCAAAACTATCTATCCTAACCTCACCCCCAAACCTACCCAAACCCATTCTCCCCTAAACTTCCCATCTACCCTACCCTTCCCCCACCTAAGCCACCCTAACCCAACCTCTTCCCCCATCTCCCTTAACCCTTTTCCCTTCCACAACCACCCCCCCTTCCCTTCCATCGACCGACCACTGGTCTCCCTTTGACCGGCACCAGGTCACTTGTTTCTTGCTGACATACTCACTACCCACCACGCCACCACACCTCGACCGACATCGGTCACCACTGTCGTGTCGCCCCCGACCCCGACTTCCCAACCCTAATTTTTCCCTTCCTAGTCATTCTACCCACCCAAATCCCTCCTTACACCCCTAATTGTTCCTACATTACCCTTTTTCCCTACCCCCTACCCTTCCCCATTCCCATTTCCCTCTATTTTTCCCGTTTTGAAATTCTTTCCCCCAAACCCCCATTTTTTCATATTTCCTATATTCTAACCAATTTAACCAAACAATCAATAACAAAGGTTCAAATCCTACCTGATCCCACTCATCGCCATCGTGGTGGAACCTCCCGACCTCCGCACCTCCCCCGATCCCTCTCTCCGCCTCCGCCATCCTCAAAAAATCCTCCAACTCTCCACCAATCACCTCGCTCGATCCGATCTCATGGCCCCACCTCTCACCCAATCAATCTCACCTATGTGGCTCGCCAACCAAGCTCTCTGACACTCTCTTTTGTCCTCTTCCTCTTTTCTCTCTTCTTGTCCTTTTCTCCTTTTCACAATGCACAAATGAATTTTCAAAACGTGGGTTTTCACTTTTTATAACCTACCCAACTCAACCGACGTCGGTTAACCCTTGACCGATGCCGCTTTTCTTCCCTAACCAACCACCGCCATGGTTCTTCTCCACCATCATCAGGTTCATCATCGACCACTATGTCGGTTACCCTGCATACTCATTTCCCTCACATTTACCTCATTTTCCTTACCTCCCTTTCTTTTTACCTCCCCTACACCTACCTGGACCACTTTACCTTCCCCTCTGGCCCTCCACCTTCTTCAACCTTACCTCATTAGCCATTGACGCCTCCTTATTTTACCCCTACCTCGGCCTTACCCGTGTTGTGACCTATCTACCTAGACCTGGCCGTGTATAGCCCTCCCCCCTTCTTTAACCTCAAAACTATTTGTGACCTTTGAACTCAATGTGTTTGCTCACCTTGTTATACCTTGTGAGCACACATTACCTATGTTGATTGACCTAATGACCTTACCTAGCCTATTTTCGTGACCGTTTATCCTGACCCTACCTTTGGTGTACCGAACATACCTAAACATTCCTACACCTAACCTACGTTGTGTTTCCTAACCATATCCTATACCTTGGATACCGGAATCACTTCAACCTTGTTTGGATAAACCTATCGACCTTAGATGATGTAGAGTTTGCAAGCTCTTCAACCTGGTACGTGTCACAGTTTATACGTGTGCATGTGTTCAACTGCCACTACCTTTGACCTTGGCCCATTTACCCATTTACCTATATGCCCGATTTTCCCTTTACCCCATTCCTCATTTCTCATCATTCTTCTTTGCATCCACTTTTATCAAACCACTCACCGATGTGCTCTGCCACCTCATCAGTTCCTGGTTTGAGGGGGATCACCCTCATTCCCACTGGGGCAACCACACTCTATTTTTGTTCACGTCGCTTACCAATACAAGCTACACAACAAAAAGGGGCAAAATGTAGACACCAAAATCATGTCGTAATCACCTTGGTCCCCTAGCATAACCCTATAATCACTTCCTCATCCTCAACACCTTATCACCTACCTCCTGCACCCCACACATTTTAATTTAATTACTTTAATTAAATTAATGCCATTTATCTCCATACATATTAATTTAATTATTTTAATTAAGTTAATAACCTTTTACCCACACACATATTAATTTAATTATTTACATTAAATTAATTCACTACCCTCACACACCTATTTAATATAATTGCCTTTATTAAATGCACCTCACCTAACCACCCCCATCATTTGACCCATTAACCTAAACCCTAAACCAATGTCCTAAATAAAACCTAACATTAGACCCATCCCCTCACCTCACATTTAAAAGCCTCCTAAGGTTGGTTTTCACCCTCGAGGAAAAGAAGAGACCCTTATCAAATGGCGGAACAACTTCCCAGGAAACTTTTGAACAACCCAAGATATCTCACCCAAACCGATGTCGGTTCACCCTAAACCGATGTCAGTTCACCCTAAACCGACGCCGGTTATACCGAATGGACCAAATGGCCTATTTAGACCCATCTACAGATTTTGTAATATGGGTTTTGGTTGTTGAAAACTTTTGATCTCGAGTTCGATCTCTTTAGATGCGACAACAAAACGAAGATTGATTTGTGATCAACAAAGGCAACCAAATACACTGGCACAACAGTGAAACTTTCTTCCCAACATTCTCCAACGCAACTTCTTCATTATTCTTCAAAATTATACCTCAAAAAGAGTAAGTATCCTCCTTCCATCTATTTCATTTTCTTATCATCATCTGTAGTATTTGTGGTAAAGGAACCTAGTCTTTTACTCTCTGTCCATTCCCTCTCTCCAATTGTAGCCACCTTCCATACCCAATCATCTTAATACTTGGCCCAATTTCCTATTTGACCTCCTCAATAGTCTCAGACCTTCACAACATATCTACACCCCCTTTGTGATCAATCCCCATCTTCTATCCACTCCACTTTTTCCCCAAAACTCCAAAAACCGACTGTGTGATTCCACCACCCCGACTTAACCGTCATCGGTTCTCTCTAACCATCACCGGTTACAGTAAAACCATCATCGATTTCATAAAACCATGGTCGGTCTCTGTGTTACCTAATCTCTACCTAGAATAATAACTTGTTTCTGACATATACCTACTTGAACACCTATTTGACCTTCAGATCTGTATCTAACCTAGCCTGTTAGCTCAGATTCACCTATAACCAACCTACTTGACCTCTGGATCTCCTTCTAGCCTAGCCTATTAGATTAGATCTAGCCTATTGCATTTGTATGAGATGCCTAAATCATATTAAACTATAGTAGGACAATATTTACTTTATTTCAGCATTGAATTGTTTTAAACAGTGGATTGATAACCATCTAGGAAGTATCGCACTTCCAGGATCTAGCATATGCTAGGCAGTCCACTGCATATATTGTTTAACTCTCTTTGGTGGTCTTGTTTTGATTCTTATACGGTAGTTCCTTCCTAGCCAAAAGGAAGGTCTCACAATAACTTTGATTCGAATTCGATACACATGCATACAACCTTCAACCATCCCAAATCATGTATTCATCTTATCACCTTTACCTTATTAATGGCAAGTCCATAAATAGAAAGTGAGATGGTTTCATGAGTTGAAAAGTAGGAATGAGAACTTCACGGAGGTCCTAGAAGCATCATCTTGAGAGCAATGGTTTACAAAAGAAAAGTGAGGCATCACAAGGCACATCATCTAAATTATTCTTCATCACTTAAGGAACTGAGTGATCCAAAGTGGATTCGTTAGAATGATTTCAAATAGTCAAAGGGTTACTTAGCCAAGTTTCAAGGAGGGTCATCATGGGCATTGATGTGTTCATCTCAAGCTTGCAGTAGTAGAAATCATATCAGTGTTTCTAAACACTCATTCTATGGTCTAAGATGTCTAGGCATCATAGAGTTTGTGGTCATCACTAGATTGGGAAAATGATTCAAATTTATTCAAGGGAGAAATCTTCATCAATGCATAGAAGATCACCAATGGAAGAAATCCTCACTCGATTTCATGGTTGCATCAAGGAATTCAAATAATTTCATCACAAGGAGTGTTTTCCCCTCCATCCCTTCCCTCTCCCTCTCTTTCCCTCTCTACTTTCTCTCTCCATTCTAATTCTTCATTATGCATCATCATTGTATTTCATCCTATTCACTTAAGTGACCCATTTTAATTGTAAAAAGTATCTTCTCAAAATTATAAGAGAAATACTTAATTCATGGAAAATAAAAGGTCATGAGTGGAATATGGAAATGAAGAGTCATGTGAGGGAGGTGAAAGGTCAATTCAGATTGCTATAAATTTTAAAGAGCTCTTCATTATAAGGGGTTCTTCTAATTTTGAAATGCGTCTAGCTAGTTATATTCTTGTAAGTTAATGAGAGATATTTTATTCCCTTGTGAGTGAAAAGAGTTAGCCACTTCTCCCCTATTCTCAATGTCTTCCATTCTCAAACTATGTACAATTTCTACTTGAGCATCAATAAAAGAAGGAGTTTTAATCATTTTATGACTGAGGGGTTTACTGATACTTTGTGTTCATTAAATTCTAATTAGTCTTGTTGTTGTTTACAATATTGTTTCTTCCTAACATTAGTGCATGTGATGAAACTTCTAACTAGTGTGTGCAGGAATCTAATTTTCTACTTGCAACATTATTTCCCCTACCTCTTTTCTCACTCCCATTTCCCACTCTTCAGACAAATTCTCCCATAGAAAGATATTGCTAGCTTTTTCGCAGGGTCAGTGGAGTTCCCCTATTGGATCCCCGACCACAAGGCCACCAGGAAAATCCACCTTTACTCATGCACGTATATATAGAAGATGCACCTTACATAGAGGAACTTATATTCCCGCAACATTGGAAAGAAATCCACAAGTTTGTCCACCTGAAAAAATTTCTTGCCAACAAGATCAAATAAGAGACCAACCCAGAAACCTAAGTATGGCAATTATTGACCCTAACACACTCAGAAAGAGTTGGAATACACCAACTATGATTATGGAGTGTGAAAGGAGTGAAGAATGAAGAAAATGAACTCACACCTCAAAACAAAGATCAAGCAAAAACTAGCAAACACGAAATCCTATGTGGTGGATTTTATGTTCTGACTTATGCCATTTATGACTGACCTATGAATAGAGTAGAGTTTTTGGCTTGATAAAGGGTGCCCTATGAAAGGCCAACTAAGGATAGTTTCAGGTAAGTTTTGGTGAGGGAGATCCTTTCTCTGAGATAATGACTAGATAGAGAAACCAATTTGGAGCCCACTGTCAATCCTCTAATTGTGTGATCATTGAAAACTTCTTCCAAGTAGGATGTTGTTTAATAAAATGAGTAATTTATTTTTAGTGGTTTGGTGTAGAGAAGAAAGTGTGCACTATGATTCAATTTGTCAACCATTAGTTGGGCATGACTTCCAACATATAGGTTTCCCACAATTTTTAAATGAGCTACAGATGCAACACTCGAAATTATATGCAAAGATTTTAGACCCAAATCCACAATGACATTTGATGAGAGAAATGATGAATAGGCAAGAGTATGTATTTCACTAATGCAATACAAAAAAAAAAAATAATGGTTCTTTTTAATCCAAAATACGAGTGTCAATGAGACAAGTAGAGGAGAAATAATGTTCCAAAGGAGAAAATTTAATGTGAATGCTTTCAAAAGGAAATAGACACACAATCTTTCACCTAGGAATGAACAATGCAAAATAACCCAAATGGGTCCCACCGACATGCCAAAATGTTTCACCGAATAAGTTGTGTGATAAAATAGATAAGGTAAAAGGTCAAGGAGGAATACCTATGATATGTAGGTTGAAGGTTGAATGCGCACGTTATTGAATTTATCCAAGCTGATTGTAGAGAACTCATTTTTGTCTGGGAAGGACTACCTATAGATATAAAGAAAGACCACCAAATGATATTAAATAGCAAGAGTCAGAGGACTTCCTAACAATGTTAGATTGGGTAAGTGTGATGCTTCCTCCAATGGCTGCCAATCCTCTATTTAACATAATTCAATGTGAATAAACATCTGAAATAAATAATTCCTATTACAATGTAATGATTTAGGTTTCTCATACACACAATACACTAGATTTTATGCTAAATATTAAAATAACACTAAATATAATTAGAACCGGGGTTTGTTTAGGTCAGATAGGTCTGTCAAAGGTTTGGTAAGGGTCTGGGGTTGATTGGTTGAAGTCTGGGTTGATTTTGGGTGAGTGGGAAGCTTGTTGATATGAGAGTGTGAAAAGACACGAGACCGATGTCGCTTCCGGTGACCGATCTTTGGTAGGGGGCTAAACCGATGTTATCAAGGAACCGATGGCGCTAGGGGAAATAGGTAGTAAATTATTAAAAAGAGGTTTTTAGGCTCTCTGTGATTGCACAGAGAGTGAGGGTAGTATGGTTTGGGTCGTAATATGGATGAGAAGACTCGGGGATACTAAGGAGGAGGTTTAGAATAGTGAAAAGGCTTTTGATGGTTCAATATTGGGTTGGTGGGAAGAAGGTGATGTACATGCAACAGAGGAAATAAACTACTGAAAGAAACAAGAGATCTACAAAAGGAATAAGCAAAATGATTAGAATCACAATACTTACTTGATGTCTTGTATATCTTAGGAGTTGGGATGGTTGATGGTTGATCAAAAGAGAAGTGCTTGACTCTAGTGTCGATAAGTATGACATATGTGCTTCCATGAGTATTCCAATGCTTTGGAAGGAGAACCGATTATTTTTCTTACACTGTAGTTGTGTGTGTTCATCGTTTGGATGCAAGAGGGCTTGAAGATTCATGCTTGAATGCAATTAGGCTCCAATAACTGAATGACCAACCTTGTGTAAATATTTTTGAAAGTTTATATAAGGTAACCGATGATGGTTAGGTGACCGACATCGGTCAAGGGATAGCCAAATGGCGTCACTTAAGGTGGGAAATTATAGGTTTACCAAAAATAGGCAGATCTTTACTATTTTTGGCGTGATTTTGATTGAGTCCACTTAGGGAAGTGGAGTTCTCGTTAGAAAAGGTAGGAAGGTCATAAAATAAGTCCAATTAGGTTTAGGAATAAGTCTTAGTTAGTTAGGTCAAGTGGTGACTCAACATTGGGAGTGATGACTCAGTGTTGAGAGTGATGACTTGGTCATTGTGAGTTAAATGCCCCTAGAATGGGTCCAAGGTGAGGTGTAATGATGAGGTGGAGGTGTGAGGATGAAATTAACTTAATTAAATTAATTAATAATGTGAGGATGAAATATTAATATGGGATTAATGGGTCATGATGTGTTTAAATATATTACGCTAATTGATTAAAGGGGACGAAGGGGAGCGTTACCCAAATTTGCTTTCTACACCTACACTTGAAGGATCTGAAATCTCTCCAAAAAAATACATACCCCATTGTTTAAAATGGGATTTAATTGACACTGGTTGTAAAGGGAGAGCACTTAAAGCCTTCATTCTTCCTGAAAATATTGACAACTTTCACATTTTCTTACCATCAAGGTTGTCTTTAAAAAGTGTGGGCCACCAATATCCTTCCCTTAAGATCTTGTGGGTAGTTACTTTTCCAAAAAAGTGACCCCCACATCTTCCCCCATGAAAATTTGCAATTAATTTAGGATATTCATCCTCTGTGATACATATTAAAAGAACCCCTTCAAGATTCTTCCAAGCCAACCCATAATCAGTGATAATATACTTCTGGGAGGCTAGTTTGAGTGTCCTTCTTTGATTCTTATCTAAATGCCCAGACACTCCAAATTCTTGAGGTAAAATATGATGTCCTTATACCATGTAGAGTTGACTAGTTTCTCATGGACATCCATATTTCCCTCCTCAACTTCATTTACTTCCATTACTTGTAGATTACTTTCTTCCATTAGCTTTTCCAGCCTAGACCTCTAACCAGTTTAGTGGTCTGAATATCCATGTCATATTCCTATAATTTTTCACCCATTGACATATTTACTAGATATTTCCATTTCTAATAAGATTTCTTTGACCATAGTGTGGGGAACATAAGCTATAATCTTAGAGCTTAAGATATATGGCCTAAAATGTTTTTTTTCTCTAACCAAGGAAAAAGCTTGCTTCTCCATGATGGTGTATTTCAACTCAGTTCCTTGCAATGCTTTACTGAAGAAATAAATTGGCCTCTCATTTCCTTCCTCATCCTTCTACAACAGTACATGATACAATGGTATTTTCAAAGGCAAAAGAAAAAAATTGAAAGGCCTATTTGTAATCAAGGGCTACTAAGACATGAGCATTTTTAGTGCTTCCTTGATTCCTTGGAAATATTGGACAACTCCCTCCTCCCATTTGATAATCTAATCCTTCTTTAGCATACTTGTGATGGGGATAGTCATCTCAGAAAAATTGGAAATGAATATCCTGATGAATTTTATCTGACCAAAGAAGGACTGAATTTATTTCTTAGTTTTGTGCAATAGGAACTTTTCCAATAGTTTTTACTCTTTCAAGATTAATCATGACCCCCTCTTTTGACACAATGTGCCCCAAAACTTTTCCTTTTGAACCCTAAAATGACACTTCTTAGGGTTCAATGAGATACCATACTCTCTGCACCTCAGTAGCATCTTTCCACATGTTGCAAGTGATCACTTCTCTTTCTTGAAAACATTGTCACATCATCTTGATACACAACAATAAAATCATTGATATAACCTGAATGCTACATCTATAGCTCTTTGAAAGGTACCTCTAGCATTCATTAGGCCAAATGGAATTCTCACATATTCATATATAACCCATGGAGTAGTGAAATAATTTTTTATTCTTTCTTATTGCTTTACTACCACTTGGTTATACCCTGAGAATCCATCTAGAGTAGACAAAAACTCAGATCCAGTGACCAATTGCAACATATTATCCATAGTAGGCATAGGATAATTTTCTTTGATTGAGGCCTTATTCAAATTTATAAAGTCAACACACAGCCTTATATCCCCATTCTTCTTTCTAACTAGAACTAGGTTTTCCACCCATGAGGAATATCTTGTTAGTTGTATGATGCCTCCATCCCTTAATTTCTTTAACTCATCTTGCATTTTAAGGGAAAGGAGTGGATTGATTGGAATTTTTTTCCTAAATGGATTAGCATTAGGTTATAAAGGTATTTCATGTTGAAAAAGGTCTTCCCTATATGATTTTATCTTTGAGTAAGACCATGCTAAGCAGTCTTGATATTTTTTTAATAGGTTGAAATAGGACTGCTTCTCTTCCTTACTCAAATTGCTACCTAGCCATATTTTTCTAGGCCTTTCATTAGTTCCCATATTATACTCTTCCACATCTCTTGAATTTGAGATGTGTCTATGAATAACCCTATCAACATTATCAAAATTTGACTCTAGAGAAACCAATCCCCTTGGAATGGTGTTAGTCTTCAGTTGAATGATATCTTTTCCAAATAGGGTTTTCTTGCCATCACAAAAAAAAATCATTGGCTCCCAGTCCATACATTGGTTTGTAAATTCTCTTGCATTCTACAAGAACCTCTGAACCTGGGCATCATCTTCAAATACCTACCAATGTTTTACATTGTCAGGATAGATGGTCTTGACAACACTTCTATATCATAGTCACAATAAGGAGACATTGTACAATTTTCAAATCTGGATCCCAATACTACCAACTTTTCAATAGTAGCATTCTGATTTTTGTTATGATATATTATGTTGAAAGAGTCAAACATTTCAATAAAATCCCAAACTGCATGCTTATATTGTTTCATTCTTTGATTCTTGGTTGCATATAGTTTCCTAATTTATTTGACTACCAATTTTGAATCTCCTTTAACAATAATTTCCTTAATACCATACCTCCAAGTAATCCTTAAACCCAAAAGAATGCTTCATATTCTACAATATTGTTAGTGCACTCAAATTTAAATTTAAAGGAAAAATTGAAAGTATCTTGGTTTGGAGACACAAGGACAACACCAGAAGCATTCCCCCAATTGGAGCAAGCTCCATCAAACATCGAAGTCCAAAGGATACCATTTTGTTCAAGACATTTACACTTATCAATGCCATGCTCTTTAAAATCTGCATAGCCCACAAAATTATCAACATATACATCTATATATAACACTTCATAAGAAGCATTGTTAGGATCTTCAATCAAATGTAGCATCTTTTTCTCTCCATACAATTTAACAAGGCTTCCTTCTATTGGTATGGTTTCATATGACATGTCCATTTGCACACTCCCACCCACACTAGTATCCCACTTTCTTGACAATAACATTCCCCACTTAGCAGGGACAATCCACAATAACTACATTCATGGTTAAACATTTTCCTGGGTAAGCTGCCAACTGCACTACCAATCCTTTAACATACCCAATCACCAGTACTTCCCTTGAGTCCATAATAGCAGCGGCAATTTCCAAAAAAAATTGTCACTTTGATATCCAACTCATTCATTACCTCAAGAGGCATCACATTACATGAGGCCCCTGAGTCAAACATGCAAGTGTGCACTAATCTATCCTTGATGATTAAAGTAGTATAAAAAGGATCAACATCAAGTTGATATTCAACAAGAGAAGTACCCAAATATACCTCAGGTGATTCTCCCAAGTCTTCTAATGCTTGTGACACTCCCGGTTCTTCCATGACAAGGATAATATCCACATTATTTACATTCTTTCTTGCCTCTTTGAACCCTAAGTACTCAAATGCCCTATTCTTATGCTCAGGGATCCTAAGCAGTTAAACAATAGGCACAATGAATTTGATTTGACTCAAGATTTGGGCTATATCATAGGGGATGTACTTGGGCAAGAGTGTGTTGGGAGGGAGAGTGACTGCCCCTTCTTGTGGTATGATACTCTTTACAGCTTGGGCATGAACTGAGATACATGATTTATTTGGAGTGACTAGACCTTTGTTAGGTGTATCCATTTAGGGGGGTCCTTTGGGATGTTAGTGAGAAGAGGAGTTTTTGGTTTGGGTTATGGCCCTCCTCCTTTGACAACTCTACTTCTCATATTGTAATCCTTTTCTTGAGAAACCACTGCATTCATCAATAGTTACCTATCTTCTTCAGAAGGAGTTCCCCCATCATACTTCTTAATCATTAAAGCCCTTAAATACTCAAAGTCATGATTGGGTAATTCAAAAGCATGCACCATATCAACTTCAATATCATCACTAGAAGGGAAAGGAGATACCCAGTGAATATAGTCCTAAAAACACTCTACAGTTTTGGCACTTAGCAATTCAATAGAAGTGGCACCTTGTTGTGGATTATCAGGGCACTCCATCATGCATACATCACCAAATTCTCATCATCATCTACCCCCTCAACTTCCTCATTTAGATCACAGGGGGGATGTGACAAGAAACACTTGTCACACCAATCAATAACATGGTTTTCTTCTACCATGGAAACCCTAATAGTCAAAGGATCAAGGACCAACTTATTTTCTCTTGGTTGTGGTTATTTATTTCCTGATCCCATGGGCCCTTTTCCTATCTCATCTGATCTGTGATCACCTCTAGGATGATTTCCAAATATGTTTTGGCCCTAATGTTAGTGTTGGCCTTAAGAGTTATGTCATATTCCTTTTTCTTCTTTGGAAATCTTATAAGATATTTCTTTAACTGCTCCTGCCAGATTCTTCACAACTTCTTCCAAATCCACTTGCTTTCCTAATGAAGTTTCTCATGATTAATTAATTTGACACCCTCCCTCTTAGGAGATGTTCTAATTACCTTAAAATTTTTTTAATTTACAAGGCCATGGTGAAGGCTTGCCTTAAAGTTCCATGGTTCTTATCCTCAAATAATAAGAAGCTTTCTTGATAAAAGCATCAGAATATTTAATTAGGCAAGACTCATCACTGGGCCTCAAAATTATGGGCAATCCAGCCAAAGTCTTATTGAATCTAGTATCGAAGTCCAACGAATGGCTCATTTAGATTCTTTTTTATATTCTCAAACTCAGATAAGAGGAACCTAGGGTCAATCTTATCCCCATATTGTAATATGAAGGCATTCTTCATCTTAGTCCATTAATCTATTGAGTTATCTAGTAAAGCTTTATACCAGTCACACGCATCTTCTTCAAGAGTGTGAATGAATAGCTTTACATATACATCTTCATGCTCTATTTCAAAATCCTCCATCATATTAACAAATATTTTTAAGTATTGATCACCAAAGTGATGGCATTATTTCCCTAACCTATTTCTTACATCTTGAGGTACAACATTAGGATACCCAACTATTCCTCTAAAATCTATTATTCTAAACACATTGACAACAAAGGTAGGTCTAGGTGGAATTCAAGCCATGTTATTATGAGGAGGTGATCCTATACAAGGATTGAAACATTGTGGGACAGGAGGTATTTGAGACATAGGTGTATGATCTTCAAAGTAACTATCCTTCAATGACTCAGTCTCACAAAAACCCTATTAGTTCTAAGTGATCAAGAAGGAAGGTGAGGAATACCTATTCCAATTACAAATGATGTCCCTTCACCATTTCAAGTGTTTAGATTTGCACGAGGACTACCTGATTTTGAACTATCTAAAGATGCGAATAATCTTCTATTAAAGGTTGATCACTTTCCACAACTGGAACTACCTTCTCTCCTGACCTTTAATCCCCCAAATATTTATAGACTTGTTTCTTATTTTGGTTTATTCTTCCAAGCTCTATAAATAGTCTTCTAGTAGGATATTTGTCAAAGAAGGACCTTCTTCCTTCCAACTTTGAAAATATCAACAACAAACCTCAATTGTCAAAACTTAAGACAACACTTTATTTAAAATAAATTATGAACAAATATGGAGTCACCACTAAGGATTTACACCTTAGGTGTGTATAACACTGTAAATAACTTGTCAGCTGCAAATGAGTACTTAATTTCAATAAAGCTTGACAAATATTGGCATCCTTTATCGTATTTATTTCTAGTCAAGCAAATTTAGTGTAAAGCTTACATAAACTAGGAAATATCATGCAAATAACTTCTGATATGGCTTAATTTTCACAAAGCTCAATAAAGGATGACATCTAGACCACGTATTTGCATCTAAAACTATTTATAAAGTTACCAAAGGTCAATATTTATAGATATTTGCACAAATATCCCCAAAAAATGGTGCAAAAGTGGTGTTGGTACCCAAATCGGTTCTCCCTTTGTGGTTGAGCAACATCAACAGAATGAGAAGGATGCCTAGAGGATGATGGATCTAGATTTATGTCATTTTGTAGCCGAGGATGGATCTCATCATATTTTTATCACTCGAGCTCGGAGAAGTCAGGTAGCACCATGCTGAGGGTATGACCTACCCTCCTACTTTAGGCTCTACCTTCGGACAGGGTGAGAGGACTCGTTTCTGGCTTTGTATTTGTAAGGGGAATGAATATATCAGCAATATTTGATACTCCTTTATAAGGAAATTGAGAAATAACCTTGGGAAGACATGGTCAATTCAACAAATTCTAACTCTCATGAGTTGTCACTTTAGACAGTGTAGATGTCTCCTAAAACAAGGCTCGACTACTAAAGACAACAATGGAACTAGCTTGCTTTATTGTTATTCTACCGGCGGGAATCTGCGTAATTCTGATTCTACCTTCGGGGTTTGGAATCATGTCCCGATTGCGGTATTTCCAATTATGAGCAGAAAGGGACAAAGGGATGAGAGGAGATAGGATAGTTCTGAAGGGAGAAAAGAAATGAATTCCAAAGCAGAAAGGTCAGAAGGTTTATGTTTTGGGATTGGTAATAAACGAGCCAAACCTACTTGCATAAATAAACAAAGCAATACTAATGGGCAAATGAAAAAAAAGTAGAGATAGATCTAACAGAATAAACACACAGATCTAACATAAGAAAGGTTTGATGCACATAACACATGTATTTAGCACAAAATCTCAATATTTGTATTAATATTTTCTTCTATTACAAAAAGTACAAAGCCTTTTTTTCTCACTTCTATTTTTCATCTAAAAAATGTCCACCACTTGAATACAACAAGTATTCAAGTATATATAGAAGGAGAAGGAGAGAGAAGGCAAAAAGAAACCAACAACTAATTACAAAATATCTAAAAGTCAAATGTTGACTTTGGGGCAACTTGGTGGATAACAACATCCCATGGTGCAACATGGATGATGTCATCATTTGTGTCAACATACTTTTAAATATTTTACAAAAATGAGAAGAAAGCCAAGAGGAGGAAGGCTATTCATCATCATCCCAGTGGTAGAAAGGAGTATCCTACTTCTACTCAGGAGAGGAAATGTGGAATTGGGCCCGGTACTCCATGAATTTGCTAATCATCGGTTGAAGTTGATCCTGGGCAGGACCCTTGGTGTGATCACCAATGACTTCACAAGTCTCCCGTTCATCTCTGAGATTTTCTAGGAGTTTGAAGTACTCATTTCCTACCTCCATCAGGTAACCCATGAAGTCACGGCAAGCCAGAAGGTTGTTGATGGATTCCAGAGTCAAAAGTAGCTTCTGACCCTAACCCTTGCAAGATGATCTCTTTGAAGAGCTGAATGGTTTCATCTTGCCTTCCTCAAGGCGTATGATGGAGTGAGCAAGCCTGGAGACATCCTTAGGACAATTTTCTCCATTTGATGCATTGCATCCAAGGCTTCCTCTTTGACTTTGTCTATCTTCTCCAAGACAAATTCCATCTGATCGACCCAGTAGTCCAAAGCAGCAAGGACTTTGTTGGGTGCTCTGGGGTGATCGAAGACGCCGAATTTCACTAAGTCATCGACTGAGAATCAAGCATCTTCTAGAATGTCATGTTGTAACCTAGCATGGTCCAACTCTTGGGAGATAGGTCCCACAATCGCCTAGAGTTCCTTGTTAGCCTGACCAATATTTTGATATAGCTCCATGAACTTTACGATTACTTCCTCACTATCTTTGAGGATCTGGTCTCTCAGGTGATACTTTGCCATGCCTTGTTCACCAATCTTGGCGTATTCATTTATCTTTTCTAGCTAAGGGCCTCAGGAGTTTCTGCGGCGGTTGTTGGAGAGAGCACCGCCCATTTTCTACAGGGCTTGGAGAAGATGTTTGTTTTGTTCTTTTAGTATCCTCTTCTCTTCCTTTACTTCCTGAAGCTTCTTGCAAAGGGCATCCACTGTAGATAAGGCCTCTCCTTGTAGGCTCTCGGAGGACATTCCCATTGTGACCTGTGTCACTGTATAATCTATAGGAGACAGATCCTTTTTATCCTTTGTGGGATCAGGGTACGCGATCTCCATTACTCTTTCACTGACCGATGCACTCTTGAGAAGTAGGGTTATTGGCTTTTGCTTCTTAGCTCCTTTTGTTGGGATGATAGAGAAGTCCATTGGTGCAATGGGGAATTTCCTCTTATGTTGGCTCAGGTGTTGGGAGATCCATGCTTGGACTTAAGGGAGTGGGACCAGAAGGGGAGAAGAGGGAATGGAGGAAGAAGAAGGAGCAACTACAGTGAACTCGGGAAATGGGTTGAGACGCTTGGTGGCGGCATTGATAAAGAAGTTGAAACTCCAATGCTCACAGGGGTAGGAGTCACTGTAGGAGAAGAAACCATGGGGGGAAGGGATCTGAGAGATGAGGGAAGAAATACTGGGGGACAGCTCCGTGAGGAAGAGAAGATGGAGGAAGAGGAAGGGGGAATAGTAGAAGATGGGGAGAAGACACAACCAAAGGAATGGTTGGTTGAGTGACATGAGGAGGGGAAGGAGGAGTGGGAGAAGGGATGGTGGGAACTTCGGGTTACATAGTAGTGGCAACATCTTGAGTGGATGTGCCCATTGGAACACTTACCACCTGCTCTTTCTCTAGAGATACTAGGGTTACAACCTATTCCTGGGTGGTGGAAGGAGGACTCTCGGGAGCTTGCTCTTGAGTAGCGCTTGATTCCCCTTCCTTGTCTTTCCCTTTTCCCTTTGGAAATGCTTTGGCCTGGCAGGTGCATTACCTAAGGGAGACGTGGTGAAGTCTACCCCAAGGTAGATGAGACCATTAAACCTGCACCAATGTTCTGTGCGTTGCAAAGTGCCTTTGAACCCTTTCCTCAATAGTTTGAGGTGCCTTTGCTCTGTCAATCTCAGCAAATGGCCATTTTCCCCGTGTCATATCTAGATAGACCTGATCAACTTCTTGATCAGTCATTTGGAAACCTTTCAAGACAATGGCCACGCCATATTGGATAATTTTTGCTACGGCCATGCAAGAGTGATCTTTTCTCCTGAGCTCGACCTCGTGATACAGGTCGATGTATATATCCTCGATCTATGGGATGTGGATCGGATCGAGCTTTGCCTTTGGGAGGAAATTGCGTGGATCAAAGGTCGGCCTTACCAGGAAATTGTGCTTTAGGTTAAGCAGCTCCAGTTCTGCAAACATTTCTCGGGCCTTGGTGTGAGAAGTGCAAGTGTACCTACCCACTGTGAGGGGGAATGGAGTTCCACCCTTCTTTCTTTTTAGGCACTTCTCATGATATGTGATGAGCTATCTGGACAGCTCCAATAGGATCAACTTCGGCCCCACATATCTTGGCAACTTGGTGGGCTCCCCCAAGAAGTTGGCGGCTCTAAGATAAGTGAAAGTGGGGAATTGCATAAATAACGCCCCCACTTCTTCTGTTGTAGTCACTATGCTCTTGGTCATCCGACCGTGAGTCATATTGGGCCTCAATAGGTAGATGATGCCATAGAAGAAGGCATCATTGATCTTGCTGAACTATGGGATGTTGTTTTCCAGTCTCAACTCTAGATAATATTCATATATTTTCACTTGGGGCCATACCCCGCATCGACTTAGCGCTGGATAGTCTCTTTCTCGAGGTAGCAGTGTAGACCACGTAGGAGTTCATGTAGAACCTCCCCATTGTTGAGAGTTGTTGGAGTTGCTTAGAGATAGTGCTGCTGATGATCTCTACCCACTTAAAACATGATCTAAGACATTTTTTTCATTGTCTCTAGATATCTGAGCATCCATTTGTGGAAGTAATGGGCATCAGGAAGCCCAAACACCCTGCTCGAAAGGTAATGGTGTCGCTCAGCTCCTCCAAAAATTCACTGCGATGAATAACCTGGGGCCACCTAGTTATTACCTTCTTGTTTTTTAGATATACTTCATTCATTAGCTACATGCATTTGTCCTCATTTTATCCCATGCCTTTATGCAGTCTTCTTGGCTTATAGCCACAAAATGCCGGTGGTGGGGGATACCTAGCATGATTTCAAAGTGTTGGGCAGTGAGGTTGATTATAACCTCACCCTTCTCATTCTCGACACACCTTGTGTCTTTATTATAGCAGTGGGCCACCACCATCATGAATTCATTATTTACTGCGCTTACAGGAATTCCCCCAGCGAAGTGTAGACCACTACCAACCAATTTTTCCATCCATGGACTGCCTGTGACCCTTTTGGTTCTGGCCCAAAAATCTTCCATGTCAATGTGGCCAAGTTCAGCATCCCTGATGTCTAAGTCACACTCTGCATGGGACTCGGGCATCCTGACCCTTTGATACTTATACTTCATTTCTTCCTCTATGAGTTTGGCCTTACCCTTAGACTTGGTTGGCCTCTTACTTGATGAAGACATATGTGATTCGAGTTCGATTTCAGCTGATCTGCAAGAAGAAGGAGCGAAGTCCATCACAAAAGAGCCATGTTAGCTGTTAGATTATCCATCAAAGCTTTATAGAAAGAAGAGTTAGCAATTTAGAAGCTTTTGGGCATAGGGCAGCAGCTATACTGCAGGCTATAGGGTCAAAAAAGCAAGGCGCACTGCTAAAGAGTGTTGCATGGAAGAAAACAATGCAAAGGGTGCATGGTGCAGATGTATTACACACAACATTCAGTGTTGGTGTCGAAGGATGTGCGCCTGCGCCAAGATAAAGGCTTTTGAAAAGGGCACAGATAATTCTGGTGTTGCAAGGCTACAGGATGCACCATTGGCGTAGGTATGGAACATGTTGCAACAAGTTATGGTGTGCCAAAGGGGCGCAGGTTTGAATGATGCATCATTGAGTTAAGGTGCGCCTTGTTTTTAGCTTTGGCATGGCGCAGAAAAGTTTACATGACATAAATGTTGGTGTAGCTAGAGTTGCGCCTGCGCCTTGTTTTTGGGTTTTGAGGGTTTTATAAGGCGCGGGGAGAAATGTGTTGCAGATAGGGATAGTGTGCCCTTGGCACAAATGTGTATTTTGTGCAACAAAGTGATGTTTTTACGCCAAAGGAAAACCGTGGGTTTGGATATGTAATAACTTTACATTTTCTCCCTTTTGATAGGTTTTGGTTTTTGGCCTCTTTAACATGGATTTGACAAGAGGGGAACAGTGAAGAGGATCTTGGGTTCATTTTGAGACAAAGCCCTCCAGCCAGCAGATCTGGAAGGAGGGTAAAACTAGTTTGGGGGGAGAGAAGATTGCAAAATGGGCTGGAGGGTGCATATTGTTTCTTTAGATTCATTTCTTTTTTTTTTAACAAAACAACCCCACAGACAACCAAACCAAAACAAAAACCATAAGAAAAGCAAGGACCACTTACCCGGAATATATAGAATGAAAGAAATGATGCGGGGTCCATGAATGTGATGTAAAGCGACATGGGGATGATAGAGCACTGAAAGGTGCAGAGGAATAAACTTTTTCACGTGTTTTCAATCGTGAAAATGATAGGTCGGATGCACCTATTTATAGCAAAAGGTGTAATAAATGTGCCACCAACTTTTTCAAAGGGCACACCAAAATAGATGCCAACATGAAATTATTTTCACCTTTGGCGTGGTTATGCGATTGTCAACATGACTTTTTCAGTGCCTTGGCACACCGTTCAAGGGTGCAACAATTTTAGTGTCGACAGGGTGGTGCATGCGCCTTGCACAGTTAGAAGGGTGCAACATGGGGAGGCACAACAATTTTAATGTCAACACTCCAAAGGATGCGCCAAAGGAATAGAAGGGGGTGCAAATTCATTTGATGTTGCATGAACAAAATCATGCCTAGCCAAAAAAGGACCAAAATGACTAAGTTCGAAAAACTAGATTTTCCGGAAAGGGATTTTATGCCATTCCGAATGCTAAGGGACCTTGACAGGGGAACCAAAACAAAATTTTGGTATGGTTACCTACAAAATTTCCCTCGTCAATTTTACAGGATAACAACTGGCTCTTTCTAGGGACTATCTTTGAGCAAAGCTTAAGGGTAGAGAATCCCATATCAACATGTGCCTATCCATTGGGTTACAGAGTCAAAAACAAGGGCGAAAAAAAGGAAAACACACAACCACAAAAGAAAACACACGACAAAAATCAAACACACAACTAAAGCTGTATACAAAGAAGAGTAAACTCTACTTCCTGAATATTTTGAGATGCTTCCGCTATAGGGAAGCGGGAGCTCAGTTCCGTCTAGATACGAGAGATAGAAGTTATTCTCTCCATTGAGTTGCTTGATCTTGAAAGGCCCTCTCCATAGAGAATCAAATTTTCCATGCATGCCCTTTGGCTCTCTTCGCTTGTCCCACAAAAGGACGAGATCTCCCACCTGAAAATCTCTCTACTTGGCCTTCTTATCGAATAGTCTCTTGACTTGATTCTGATGTTCGGTGATCCTGTCGACCACTTTTACTCTCTTTTCTTCAAGCTCTGTCAGATACATGACCCTCTTTTCAAGAGAATTCTGAAAGTTTCATCTTCGATCGCTCGTGCCAAGCGCAGAGCAGGAAGTTCTAGCAGAAATGGGAAGTTCAGCATCGATTCCATATAATACTTGAAAGGTGACATACAGGGACCTCTTTGGAGTAATATGGTCTACCCACAAAGCATCATACAATGACTTGTGCCATGACCATTGATTCTCATCGACTAGCTTCCGTATGATGGTCACTAAGTTCTTATTGCTGGATTTTGCCTAACCATTTCCTGGGGTAATAATCTAAGGCATGGGCCAAGGTTATCCCATATTCATAGAAAAAATTGATAACTTCCCATGAGGAGAAGTTGGAAGCATTATCAACAACGATCTTGTGTGGGATGCCAAACCTCATGATGATATTTTCCTTGATGAAGTTGTAAACAACTTCAGAAGTGGCATGTTTGACAGGTATGGCCTCCACCCATTTGGTGAAGTAATCTGTTGCTGTTAGGACATAACTATGTCCGGCACTCGATTGGGGATGGAGTGCTCCAATGAATTCAATTCCCATTGCCTTGAATGGTTCGTCAATAATGATGGGCCTAAGGGGAAAAGCAGCCAATTTTGGTTTGCCAACAAACTATTGGCATAGCTCACATTTTGCTACCCAGGTGGCTGTATCCTGAAATAGTGTTGGCCAATAGTACCTGGCCCAAATGATCTTATGTGTTGTGATGAAGAGGAAAAGTGACCACCATAGGCTGAATCATGAAAGCTTTCTAGTAACTTTACCTGTTGGCTTGTCAACGCATCGCAAGAAGATGCCATCAATCCCACGCTTGTATAAACCATCATCCCAGATGACATATCTAGCTGCCCTGAGCTTTACAGTCCACTTTTCCTTTGAATTTAGATGAGTTGGGCAACTCACCGTAAGTGAGAAAGAAAGTGATGTCTGAATACCATTCATCACTAGTCACAACAAACAAAACCATAGGTAGAGAATCAGCTTTCTCCAGCTGGCCTTGCATTCCATCGATGCAATCATCTTTTTCTTTAGGGACCTCTAAATCTTTGTTTTCAGCCATAAGCTGACATAGGCCCTTGCCTCTTACCAGCTTGGTTGGTTTTATGTCTAGATCATACTCTTGGACCTTTGCGATCCAATTCCCTCGTAAGCTTCCTAACTCCTGTTGAGTTAGGATAGACTTAACTGTCGTGTCAGGAACCAGCACCACCGTATGAGAGTTCAGGATGTAGTACGGAAATTCTTGACTGCTTTGACAACGGCGAAGGTGTTTTTCCAATTGAGACATCTTTAATTCATGAGGCTTGAGAGGAGAACTCATGAATGCTATTGAGATTCAACATCCTCAGAGTTCTTTTGCATTAAGATGGTCGATACAGTATGCTCAGATGCATAACTATACATGATAAAATCCTTGGAGAAGTCGGGACATACCAAGGGGCAGTGCATGAGCAACAGAGGCTTTTATCTCCTCGAATGATGTCTTTCCTTCCTCGCTCCACCGGAAAGTTTGTGACCCTTTCATCATATTTGATATGTGGTGAGTCTTTTCAGCAAAGTCGGGAACAAAGCGCTGAGAAAATTCACTTTTCCGAAGAAAGAGTGAACACCGGTCTTGCTTGTAGGTAAGGTAAGGCTCTGAATGGCCTTAACCCTTTCAACATCTATCTTTGTCCCTTCCTTGCTTACAACGTGTCCCAACAACTTTCCTTCAGTGACTCTAAAAATAGACTTTTTTTGGATTTAGGGAAATCCCGTGCTCTCGGCATCTAATCAATACTTGCTCCAAATGATCACAATGATCACTTCACTTTTTTGAGAACACAGTTAAGTCATCTAAGTAAACTACGATGACCTTTCCCATCATACCTTTGAATGTGAAGTCCATTGCTCACTGAAAGGTGGCACCAGCATTGGTCAAGCCAAAAGGCATCCTGTGTAGGAAATGTGCCCTAGAGGGTAGTGAATGTTGTTTTGAATCGGTCTTCAGGTGAGACTTCAATCTGATTATAGCTCAAAAACCGTCAAGCATGGACAACATTTCTGAACCAGTTACTACCTATAGAACCTGATCCATTATGGGTAGCGGGTAGTTATCCTTCAAGGATGCTTGATTCAGGTTGTGAAAATCTACGCATATGTGTATCTCACCATTCTTCTTTCACACTGGCATGATGTTTGCTACCCAGTACTTGTGGTGGATAGGAAAAATGATCCTTGCATCCAGCATCTTCTATTTCTACTGGATGGTACCCGAGATCTTGGGATTATAGTGCCTCTATTTTTGGTGAAAAGGTTTGACATCCTCTTTTAATGGGATGTCATGTTGAACGTCCTTCAGCTTGAAAGACTTTAGATCGGCATAAGACCATGCCAATATGTCCATATATTTCTTCAGCAATTTGACGAACTTCCACTTTTCTTCGTGTGCAACATTTCCCAATGTTCACAAGCAGCGGTGTTCCATAGTACCTAGATTAACCGATTCGGTCTCTGGAGAGGAGTTAGGATCATCTTGCCACTTCTTCTTGACAAAATGATCATGTTTGTCAAACAATCGTTCCAGAGAGACTAAACCTTTTGGGATTTTATTTCCTTTGAGCTGACATATGCCATCACCTCCTTTTGATTCATTTGCTTGATCAGTGATAGATTCATGGCATGCAAAAGTAGATCCTTCAAAATGAAGCTCACTAAATTTTCTACCTTCTCCAGAAAGGCAATAAGTTGATTGTCATCGTTGAATACCTGCCAGTGCTGAGAATTATCTGGCACGCTTGGGCGGAAGACTACCTCAATAGTATATGTGTCTGTTTTTAACCCGGGGTGAGGGAGCATGAGAGAAGATGAGATGGCCAGTGAATCGCCATGTCATTCTGAGCTCTTGGAATGGCTTTTATCGAGAAGGTGTCAAATTCCTCAATGTTGTCCCATACTTGCATTGTGGTAATGCCTGAGCCTTTCATTCTTTACTTGGTATATTCTTTTTACTTGATTCACAACTAGCTCGATCATCACCTGTACTTTTAGGTTCTTGATTCCCCTTTCTTTTGCATCTTGCATGCCAAGTAGTAAAGATTCATATTCAGCAGTATTATTCATGTTGAAAAACTACAACTTGAAAGAGAGAGGAAAAATCTCCTCCTCAGGAGATATTAGCATAGCTCCAGCACCGCATCCGCTAGTTGCACAACTGCCATCAAACTATAGCGTCCATATCTTGTTAAGGTCCTCCTCTTGGATGAGAATGTCCATCTTCTTAGGCTCAGTAGATAAGTAGTTCCCCATCCCTGATGATTCGAAGAGAATTTGGGCTTTGGGGTCATCGAATTGGTGACTAAGTACTTCTTTTGTGATTCAGGCTCCAATGTCTACATTACACCCTTGATGGGGATTCTGGCCTTGGACCAGTCCATATAAATCTCTCCACCAACTTCTTTGCAAAAGCTCCTTCCTAGTAGAATTCCATATGCTTTGCAGGGATATCAGCAACGAGGATGGTCATCTTTACTCTTTTCTCTGGGAATGCCGTGAAGGCAAACTGTGTGTCTTTGATCTGACCAATCAATGGAACTTGCTTGGTTTCCATGGAGTAACATCTGCCGAAAGGCTTGGTAAGAGTGAGGCCCAAAGCATGGGTGACTTTTTTGGCATGACATTATCGGAAGCCCCAGAATCAATTATGCAATTGCTTAGCTTGTGACCATTGATTAGGAGGGAGAGATAAAAAGGTTCAATTTTTCCTGACACGAAGTCGAGGCCACATTTATGTGAGATGCAGGAGGAGTGGAAAGGATTCCTTTTAGGGAGACATGGGAGACTATGGCAGCTTGGCTTTGGATATATTCGGTCAATCTTACAAGTTGCTCAGGGTTTGACTAGAGATATTCAGCCTCAGACATTTGAATCTTGGTCTTTTTAGCATGATCGATTATGTCGAATGCGACCAAGGGTTGCGTCGATGAGGGAATGAGTCCCTCACTTCACGGTGGTAGGGTAGGATTACTTGGTCTTTATGGGAATAGGAGAAGGCTGATTTGGAGGAGAGATGGGGGAAAATATTTTTGTAAAAGACTTAATAGGAGGTTGAGCAGGAAGAGGATTACCTCTTTTAGCAATAGTTGGAGGCGTGTTAGACATAACCTTCTCTTTTTGTATCCTAGCAGCAACTTCTGATTCTTTTCCTTGAGAGCAGGTGAAAACAACATATGATTGTCCGCTTGCATACCCTTGGGTTCCCTTCTTCATCATTAGATTCTTCATCTTCAAATTCCATATACCCGATTGTAGAGTCATCAGTCGGTTCACCGACATCTTGATCATCTTTGCCTGGGGATGAAGGTTCTTCATAGATTTCTCCTCTTCTTCGATCTCGACTAGGGCATTGACTGGAGGGGCCTCAAGTGCCAACCGTGGAGCAGTTTCAAGTAAACGCGCCTTTGTGGGGTGTTGTTGGGAGTGAAATTTCTCCATGGGATATCCCGGTATGAAGTGCTAGGAGAAGCTTGAGCCAATTGATTCTTCAATGCGAGTAATTCGTTTGCCATCTTCTAGAATGTCGGATCCGATGAAGTGGCTGGAGAAAGAGCGTGAAGCTTTGGGCTTGGATGGCTCACGTTTTAATTCACTAGATATAAGTAGGTTGTCTTCTATCCAATGGCTGCAACTTGAGCGAGAACCAGGGTGGTAATTTGTTCTTGTAAGAGCAAGAAACTTACTCTTGAGCTCATGGCGTTCATAAAGAAACACTTTTGATTTTCTGGCGTTGGCAGCATGGCAGGTGGCACACGGTTAATTAGTGAATTGAAATGAGTGATAAAATCACGCATGGTTTCATTGAATTCCTTCTTTAGGTGAGTGATCTTGGACAGTAATGCAAACGTGTCTTCTGAAGGCTTATATCTTTCTTCAAATGCAGTTCGTAATGTGGCCCAACTAGTGATAGATCCGGCCGGCAAATGTTGGAACCATTCTGCTGCGGGTCCTTGCAAGGTCTCTAAAAAGAGGCGTACTGACACATCTTCATGGGTAACATCCAAGATGTTGCATGACATGATGAATGCAGATATATGTGAATCCATGCTTTGGTTTCCACTCCCATCAAATCTTGGGAAATTCTTTCGGTTTCCATGAGGGAGTGCGTGAACGGGATGTGGTAAAGCAAGAGGGCCCATAGCATTTCCCCATGGTACTACCATCTAAAAAGCTGGAAAGAGGACGAGTTGGGAGCGTGGTCCCACTAAGCAACAAAGCGCTACAAAGGGATGTGGAGGCTCCTTGAAAAATGGTTCTTTCATGGAGGCGTGAGACACTTCTGGCTGACCGATTGGCTGAACTCAATGATGAGAAGCATGCTGGTGTAATACTAAAGTTGTGCCTTTGAAGCAGATCAAAAATAGGATCAAATTCCCCACGAGCTCTCCTACTACGAGTAAATGGTTCACCCACCAGTGTATCTTTCAGATTTGCAATGTTTTTAGAGTAGATTTAAAAACTCTTTTTGGTTGTACTTGCTGATTTTCTGATTTTTCTGACAAAAATCAGCAGCATGTACTTTTCTAAATATTTAATTTTATCCCTCTTTTGAAAACCGATTGCGGTTTAATGACAAAGATCAATGAGGATAAAATGATGGTTTAAACTTAGCAAGCTGATTTTCGGATCTTAGAGTTGACTTTTTGCAAGGGTTTGAAATTTTTGTAAAATATCAAAACTCAGATCTATGGAAATATACGGTTTTTGTAAAAACTCAGTGAACTAAAGATCTCTAACTAGCCCAGATCTATGGATCTCTGAAGAAAATTTTCAGTTTGGATCACTTTTGCAAAAATTTGGGTTTTAAGCAAAAAGTTAAGATTTGCAAACAGGTAGTGATTTTTATAGTTTTATCAATTTTCTTAGTTACTTTAGCAACCTATTAGTGTCCTTTAACCGACACAACACTCACATAGATCTATATCTTATCCCTAGTAGAGTCACCAAAAATTGTTGGTCCAAAATCATGTCGGTCGGTTGGGTAGATCTATGGATAGATGAGCCAATAGTGTGCAGGGCATAGCCCCTCTTTGAGACAACAAAGTGAAACTAGTTTATTGTTATTCTACCAAGAGAATCTACAAGTCCTATAGTATTCTACCTTCAGGGGTTTGGGATCTCATCCCAGTTGGGGTATTTCCAATTGTGAGCAGAAAGGGATGAAGGGAAGAGAGGAGATAGGATAGTTCTGAAGGGAGAAAAGAAATGAATTCCAAAGCAGAAAGGTCAGAAGGTTTATGTTTTGGGATTGGTAATAAACGGAGCCAAACCTACTTGCATAAACAAACAAAGCAATACTGATGAGCAAATGACAAAAAGTAGAGATAGATCTAACAAAATAAACACACAGATCTGACATAAGAAAGGTCTGATGCACATAACACATGTATTCAACACAAAGTCTCAATATTTGTATTAATGTTTTCTTCTGTTACAAAAAGTACAAAGCCTTTTCTTCTCACTTCTATTTTTCATCTAAAAAATGTCCACCACTTGAATACAACAAGTATTCAAGTATATATAGAAGGAGAAGGAGAGAGAAGGAAAAAAAAACAAAAATTAATTACAAAATATCTAAAAGTCAAATGTTGACTTTGGGGCAACTTGGTGGATAACAACATCCCATGGTGCAACATGGATGATGTCATCATTTGTGTCAACATACTTTTAAATATTTTACAAAAATGAGAAGAAAGCCAAGAGGAGGAAGGCTATTCATCATCGTCCCATGCGGCTGGAAAGGAGTATCCTACTTCTACTCAGGAGAGGAAATGTGGAATTGGGCCCGGTACTCCATGAATTTGCTAATCATCGGTTGAAGTTGATCCTGGGTAGGACCCTTGGTGTGATCACCGATGACTTCACAAGTCTCCCGTTCATCTCTGAGATTTTCTGGGAGTTTGAAGTACTCATTTCCTGCCTCCATCAGGTAACCCACAAAGTCGCGGCAAGCCAGAAGGTTGTTGATGGATTCCACGTCAAAAGTAGCTTCTGACCCTAACCCTTGCAAGACGATCTCTTTGAAGAGCCGAATGGTTATCTTCTACCTTCCTCAAGGCATATGATGGGGTGAGCAAGCTTGAGACATCCTTAGGAAATTTTCTCCATTTGATGCATTGCATCCAAGGCTTCCTCTTTGACTTTGTCTATCTTCTCCAAGACAAATTCCATCTGATCGACCCGGTAGTCCAAAGCAGCAAGGACTTTGTTGGGTGCTCTGGGGTGATCAAAGACACCGAATTTCACTAAGTCATCGACTGAACAATCGAGCATCTTCTGGAATGTCTCATGTTGTAACCTAGCATGGTCCAACTCTTGGGAGATAGGTCCATGCAATCACCTGGAGTTTCTTGTTCACCTGACCAATATTTTGATATAGCTCCGTGAACTTTACGATTACTTCCTCACTATCTTTGAGGATCTGGTCTCTCCAGGAGAGATACTGCCATGCCTTGTTCACCAATCTTGGTGTATTTGTTTATCTTTTCCTGGCTAAGGGCCTCAAGAGTTTCTGCGGCAGTTGTAGGAGGTGCACTACCCATTTTCTGCAGGGCTTGGAGAAGATGTTTGTTTTGTTCTTTCAGTATCCTCTTCTCTTCCTTTGCTTCCTGAAGTTTCTTGCAAAGGGCATCCACTGTAGATAAGGCCTCTCCTTGCAGGCTCTCGAGGACGTTCCCATTGTGACCTGTGTCACTGTATAATCTGTAGGAGACAGATCCTTTTTGTCCTTTGTGGGATCAGGGTATGCGATCTCCATTACTCTTTCACCTGACGCACTCTGAGAGAAGCGGGTTATTGGCTTTTTCTTCTTAGCTCCTTTTTTTGGAATGACGGAGAAGTCCATTGGTGCAATGGGGACTTTCCTCTTATGCTGGCTCAGGTGTTAGGAGATCCATGCTGGACTTAAGGGAGTGGAACCGGAAGGGGAGAAGAGGGAATGGAAGAAGAAAAAGGAGCAACTACAAAGAACTCGGGGAAATGGGTTAAGATGCTTGGCGGCAGCATTGATAAAGAAGCTGAAACTCCAACGCTCACAGGGGTAGGAGTCACTGTAGGAGAATAAACCATGGGGGTGGAAGGGATCTAGAGATGAGGGAAGAAATAATGGGGGACAGCTCCATGAGGGAAGAGAAGATGGAGGAAGAGGAAGGGGGAATAGTAGAAGATGGGGGAGAAGACACAACCAAAGGAATGGTTGGTTGAGCGACATGAGGAGGGGAAGGAGGAGTGGGAGAAGGGATGGTGGGAACTTCGGTGGTTACAACAGTGGCAACATCCTGAGTGGATGTGCCCGTTGGAACACTTACCGCCTGCTCTTTCTCTGGAGATACCAGGTTATAACCTATTCCTGGGTGGTGGAAGGAGGACTCTCAGGAGCTTGCTCTTGAGTAGCACTTGATTCCCCTTCCTTGTCTTTCCCTTTTCCCTTT
Organism: Taxus wallichiana var. yunnanensis; assembly: GCA_018340775.1. NCBI lineage: Eukaryota > Viridiplantae > Streptophyta > Pinopsida > Cupressales > Taxaceae > Taxus > Taxus wallichiana. The sequence goes on along the minus strand of CM031244.1, from coordinate 745,024,198 downwards.
GGCAAATGCTTTGGCTTGGTAGGCGCATTACCTAAGGGAGACGTGGTGAAGTCTACCCCAGGTAGATGAGACCATTAAACCTACACCAATGTTATGTGCGTTGCAAAGTGCCTTAACCCTTTCCTCAATAGTTTGAGGTGCCTTTTCTCTGTCAATCTCAGAAAATGGCTAGTTGTCCCCATTCGTATCTAGATAGACCTGATCAACTTCTTGATCAGTCATTTGAAACCTTTCGGGACAATGGCCACGCCATATTGGATAATTTCTGCTAGGGCTAGGCGGGAGTGATCTTTTCTCCTGAGCTCGACCTCGTGATATAGGTCGATGTATATATCCTCGATCTGTGGGACATGGATCGGATCGAGCTTTTCCTTTGGGAGGAAATTGTGTGGATCAAAGGTTGGCCTCGCCAGAAATTGTGCTTTAGGTTGAGCAGCTCCAGTTCTGCAAACATTTCTCGGGCCTTGGTGTGAGAAGTGCAAGTGTACCTACCCACTGTGAGGGGGAATGGAGTTCCACCCTTCTTTCTTTTTAGGCACTTCTCATGATATGTGATGAGCTATCTGGACAGCTCCAATAGGATCAACTTCGGCCCCGCATATCTTGGCAACTTGGTGGGCTCCCCCAAGAAGTTGGCAGCTCTAAGATAAGTGAAAGTGGGGAATTGCATAAATAATGCCCCCACTTCTTTTGTTGCAATCACTATGCTCTTGGTCATCCGACCATGAGTCATATTGGGCCTCAATAGGTAGATGATGCCATAGAAGAAGGCATCGTTGATCTTGTTGAACTGTGGTATGTTGTTTTCCAGTCTCAACTCTAGATAATATTCATATATTTTCACTAGGGCCATACCCCACATCGACTTAGTTCACCGGATAGTCTCTTTCCGAGGCAGTAGTGTAGACCACGTAGGAGTTCATGTAGAACCTCCCCATTGTTGAGAGTTGTTGGAGTTGCTCAGAGATGGTGCTACTGATGATTTCTGCCCACTCAAAACGCTGATCTGGGACGTTTTTTCTCATTGTCTCCAGGTATCTAAGCATCCATTTGTGGAAGTAATGGGCATCAGAAGCCCAAACACCCTACTCAGGAAGGTAATGGTGTCGCTCAACTCCTCTCGAAAAGTCACTGCGATGAATAACCTGGGGCCACCTGGTTATTACCTTCTTGTTTTTTAGATATACTTCGTTCATGAGCTACATACATTTGTCCTCATTCTCATCCCATGCTTTTATGCAGTCTTCTTGGCTTATAGCCACAAAATGTCGATGGTGGGGGATACCTAGCATGATTTCAAAGTGTCAGGAAGTGAGGTTGATTATAACCTCACCCTTCTCATTCTCGACACACCTTGTGTCTTTATTATAGCAGCGGGCCACCACCATCATGAATTCATTATTTACTGCGCTTACAGGAATTCCCCCAGTGAAGTGTAGACCACTACCAACCAGTTTGTCCATCCATGGACTACCTATGACCCTTCTAGTTCGGCCCAAAAATATTCCATGTCAATGTGGCCAAGTTCAGCATCCCTGATGTCTAAGTCACACTCTGCATGGGACTCGGCATCCTGACCCTTTGATACTTATACTTCATTTCTTCCTCTGTGAGTTTGGCCTTACCCTTAGACTTGGTCGGCCTCTTACTTGATGAAGACATATGTGATTCCGAGTTCAGCTGCTGATCTACAAGAAGAAGGAGTGAATTCCATCGTAGAAGAGCCATGTTAGCTATTAGATTATCCATCAAAGCTTTATAGAAAGAAGAGTTAGTAATTTAGAAGCTTCGGGCACAAGGCGCAGGAATATTGCAGGCTATAGGGTCAGAAAAGCAAGGCGCACTGCTAAAGAGTGTTGCATGGAAGAAAACAATGCAAAGGGCACATGGCACAGATGTATTACACACAACATTCAGTGTTGGTGTCGAAGGATGTGCACCTGCGCCAAGATAAAGGATTTTGAAAAGGGCGCAGATAATTATGGTGTTGTAAGGATGAAAGATGCCCCATTGGCACAAGTATGGAACATGTTGCAACAAGTTATGGTGCACCAAAGGGGTGCGGTTTGAATGATGCATCATTGAGTTAAGGTGTGCCTTGTTTTTAGCTTTGGCATGGCACAGGAAAAGTTTACATGACATAAATGTTGGTGTAGCCGGAGTTGCACCTGCGCCTTGTTTTGGGTTTTGAGGGTTTTATAAGGCACGGGGGAGAAACGTGCTACAACAGGATAGTGCGCCCCTTGGCGCGACTGTATTTTATGCAACAATGATGTGCTATTTACGCCAAAGGAAAACCGCCGAGTTTGGATATGTAATAACTTTAGATTTTCTCCATTTTGATTGGTTTTTGTGGTCTTTTGGCCTCTTTAACATGGATTTTGACAGTGAGGGGGAACAGAGCAAGAGGATCTTGGGTTCATTTTTGAGACAAAGCCCTCCAGCCAGCAGATCTGGAAGGAGGGTAAAACTGGTTTGGGGGGAGAGAAGATTGCAAAACAGGCTGGAGGGTGCATATTGTTTCTTTAGATTCATTTCTTTGTTTTTTAAAAAACAACCCCATGACGACCAAAACCAAAACAAAAACCATAAGAAAAGCAAGGACCACTTACCCAATATATAGAATGAAAGAAATGATGTGGGGTCCATGAATGCGATGTAAAGCGACACGGGGATGATAGGATCACTGACAGGTGTAGAGGAATAAAAATTTTCACGTTTTCAATCGTGAAAATGATAGGTCGGATGCACCTATTTATAGTAAAAGGTGTAATAAATGTGCCACCAACTTTTTCAAAGGGCGCACCAAAATAGATGCCAACATGAAATTATTTGCACCTTTGGTGCGGTTATGTGATTGTCAACATGACTTTTTTTCACCTTGGCGCACACCGTTCGAGGCGAACAATTTTAGTGTCAACAGGGTAGCGGATGCGCTTTGGCATAGGTGAGAAGGGCGTAACATGGGGAGGCACAACAATTTTAATGTCAACACTCCAAAGGATGTGCCAAAGGAATAGAAGGGGGCATAAATTCATTTGATGTTACACGAGTAAAATATGGGCCCAGCCAAAAAGGACCAAAATGACTAAGTTTGACAAACTAGATTTTCCAGAAAGGGATTTTATGCCAATCCGAAAGCTAGGGGACCTTGATGGGGAACCAAAACAAAAATTTTATATGGTTACCTACAAAATTTCCCTCATCAATTTTACAGGATAACAATTATAAAGATGACTTTCCTCTAACTAACTTTGATATGATTTTCGATTCTATGTCCAAGTTATGAAATACACTCCTTCATGGATTATTTAACAAGGTATAATCAAATAATATTAATAATTATGAATAAGATGAAATGAATCTTACAATTTCAAGGTAAATATTATGTTATTAGTCATGCTTTTAGACTTATAAATTCCTGAGTCACTTGTCAAAGTAATATGATGCACGTAATTCATGACCTTGACATTAAGACCATAGAATATTATTTCAATGATTTATCACAAAAATAAGAATACCAACAAAACCTTACACTCTAAAAAATCATTTAAATATACAATAAGTATTTTAATGATTTAACAAGTAATATGTACACTTAAATCCAAACAAAAATATATTCATAATTTCTTATAGAAAAATATTAGATTGTATTGTATCCTAATAAGGTATAGAATTTGATCGTAAAAATTTCAAATATGTAGTAAAAAAATCCACCACCTTAGAAATAAAATAATTAAAATGATTAAAATGAAGAGTCCAAAAAATTAGAGGATTCATATACAAATCAATTATTAGAACACACTTGTATAACCTTATTTTCACTCTTCTCGATGCTTTCTTTGTTCAAACTATTGGAACATTAATCCCCCAGTGTTTTTCTTAAGGGGCATCATTTAGAGTGGGGTTGGGTTGGTTAGAATTATCAAATGAGAGATTCATTATGGGTAACATCACACCATATTTCCCTAGAATGAATTCTCACTACCTTCCTCTGTTTTCCTCATTACCCTCTTACTACCCCCTTACTAGCTCTTTATTACTACTTGATACACTCGATATTATCACCTTAAAATATAATTAAAACATTTTAGATTTCATTTATATCACCTTTCACCTACTTGTAATAATTAGTTCTACTTTCATGATCTATAATATCCTTACCTTTATGTCATATTGTTTTTTCTTGATGGCATCAACCCTAGTCAATTTTATGTATCAAGCCATTTTTCTAGTTGATATCATCTCATTGCAGCTAATATAAATTAATTTATAACATGGCGGACAAGACAAGAATGATGATGTTTAATGTTTTATAGAAATAAATTCACAATGAAAGAGGTGTAGAGAAAAACTATTTTTTTAAAATTTAAAATGTATACAAATAAGAAAACTCCATAAGAGAGATACATTCCTAAATATATATATCCTAATTTAAAAGAAGTTGCTTTATAGCTATATAACATAAAATATGTAAAAATGCTAAAAATGGAATATTAAGGGTTCTATATGGGAATTGAAATATCATCATATATGGATACCACTAGTATCCACCTTAGGGATGGATTCGAATAGAGAGAAGTGGAAAAATACAAAATCTACCCTATTATTACTATATTGTTTTAGTATTCCTTGTTGAGGTCATATCTCCTAGCTTGTTGACCTAATTTGGAAACCATATGACCTACTACAAGTTGATGGAGTAAACTTGAAAAACTCCATTGTGATCATAGCACTTTGGCTATCTTTTTATATAATGAAGCCTAGAATTCTCTCAAGAACCTCAAAATTTTGAAATACTAAAAGCTTCCAAAATACTACTAAAAATATTTCAAGTGCTTTCCAATAATAACTTCTCAAAAAAATTACTCTAGATCATTCTTTCCATTAACAATAAATGGTCCCCATTACTCCCAAATTTTGGACCAAGTGTGGAAATTACTTCTCAATCTAACTCTTGGTGAGCCACTTCCCTTTGTGTGTCATCTTCCCTACCTTCACTACTCAGGTAGATTTTGATTTGTTAATGGTTCATGTCCTTGAAACATATCAATGATTTGACTGAATTTCATTGGTGTCACATGGTTTAGGTTCGGCTTTATTCTCTGAAATTTTTCACCAATTACGATGTATCTAAGAGTGGTGGAAAATATGGGAAGCAACTCAACATTGAAAATTGGATGCAACATGAGATAGAGTGGAATATTATCTCAAATTCATTATCACCAACTTATTTGGTGATGGTCTATATCCCATATCGTAGAGGTTTTAGTTTCTTGTATGGTCCCTTGAGTCATTATTTCTACAGATGTAGTTAGACCTTGTCCTCCACTTGGAGTTGATAAGGGAATTAATGGGCATCATGATGTAACTTGTACTTATAGATGGTTTTTTTCATAATCACATGAACCTATTGTTGGATGTGTTTGAATTAATTCCAAAATTTTGGTTTAATTATCCTCTTATTTTTTATATATGGGCATATTTTTATTCCAACATAATGGGCAATGCTACATTAATGGGAGCTAGTGGCTAGAATCGAGATATAACTGAAATGGAATGTGTCTCATGGATCTATATAGATCTAAATTATAACTATGTTAGAAATAAACATTACTCTCATCCCATATGTGTGGGTGTTTGGAGTGATAAATTTGAAGTAGATGTATAATCATGTTTCTAATTACCTCTATCTAGTGATCGGTCTAGGGGTGGAATACAATGAACTTGTTTAGTTTTATGTCCATTATGGACCATAGTGAAAACTAAAATATCCCCAAAATTATTGAATCCATATATGAAATGATGATTATTGGAAGGTAAAAATGAAACCAATCATGTTCAAAGAATAGTTTTGTCATCTCCTATATTGATACTTTCTTCTTTCAGTGGTGTTAATATTTCCATTTTTTAGAACTTGTCAACCACCAAACAAATACAATCATGGCCGTGCCTGTGGAAGGGATACCTGATATGTAATATATTAAGATATAATGCCATGGTGTTCCTAAAATTTACAAATGGGTTTACAATCCCTAAATTCAATTAGTTGGCTTGGAAATTATGCAAGTCATGTAAGAATTTATATATTTGATAAAATCATCATATAGATTTATAAGTAGAAATAATTTTACATGACTAATATTATTTTCTCTACTCCAAAGTGACCTACAACCTAACTATAGTGAGCCTCCAAATTAATTTTTGATGTTCCCCTTTAGTAACATAGAAGTGTCCCATGTGGCATAGAACTCTTCTTGTAAATGACAGCTAGAAAATAAATTCCAGCCCTCATTCCATGATATACGTCAAAAATATTTAATTTTTGTCCATATATATGATGTCACTCGATGTATCATGCCCACATGAGTCACGGATTTTTTTCAAAGGAGAGGTAATTGAGGTCCGACTCAAAAATTAGTGACTTGGTTGGCACTTTCCTTCTTGTTTAGGATGTTGAGATGGAATTGCTACAAATAGATAGACCATCTCTCGTGATGGTCATTATGAAACTTTCCTTAGGTTTGTATGAATTAAAAAGGCTTATGATTTTTGTATATGATAGGCCCTTATCCCATATTGTAGTTTTACCATTTTTAATTCTTACACAATGGCATACAACTTATTTTCATATGTCGTACTGCACATTGTGTTGGAGAATTTCTCACTATGTTATGCCATCGATGCACGTGTTGGGTGAGGATTGCGTTGAGTGTATGCTATACGAATTTTTTTATATCTCAAATGAACATTGTATATCTAATAATACCATAACTATTATTAATCAAAGGCTCTCCTTCACCTGTAAATGATTTTTTCTACACCTCTATCATACAAAAAAATAATCTCTCATTTGTTTGCTACCTAGTTCGGACGCCATGCAATCTAAGAAAACCAAAGTAAAAACATATGATAGATGTTGGCTAGTCCTAAGAAAAATTTAAAAAAATGTGAGAGCCTTTGGGGTTAGTAAGTCTTGGATGACCTTGATCTTCTATAGGTCCACATGCACACCATCCTTTTTAATGGTGTATCCTAAATATTGGATGATTTCAATGTAAAAGGAACACTTATCTATGTTGGCATAGATTTTATGGTAATGTAGGGTATAAAGGAATTGTTATACATGTTGAACATGGTCCCCCATGTATTATTGAAGACAAAAATGTCATCTAGGTACACAACCAAAAATAAATCAATGAATGGTCACATGATATCATTCATCATCCTTATGAATGTTTTTGGTGCATGTGTAAGTCCAGAAGGTATGAACGACCATTTAAACAATCCCTCCTCATATTTGAATTTAATTTTCCAAACATCAAATGGATTGATGAGAACTTGGTGGTATCCTAACTTCGTATCGTCTTTGTGAAAATTTTAGCTCCCTTGATTTGATCTAGGACATCATCAATATATGGAATCAAATATTTATTTTTAGCTATGATTTTTAAGGATGGATAATCAATCTAGATATTCCTCATCCCATATTTATTTATATAAATATAAATCAAGATCCCATAGAATAATGTATGTAGTCAAATGTGCCCCTTGTGAATCGGATCCTAAATATAATGATTTATTTCTCCATTCTCTATTATTGAGCATCTATATAGGGTCATGTATGCACCCAATTTTGCACGTGCTACATTAACAAAAATGGTTAAAAGTCCCATATGATGATTACTATCTTTTCCAATGATGTTTGAGCCCCTTTCCCTCTTTGCAGCTTATATTTGTATCTTAGAATACTTTAATTAGCCATTTCCTTCTTTCCGTTAGCTTTCGTGGTGTATTCCTTAGTTTTTGGCCTTAAATTACACAACTGCTCGGTCTACATGGGTGGAAGTTGTGTAACCATTGGTCTACCCCCAGCGGTGGTTATGTAACCGCCTCGAAAGTTGTGTAGTCTCCTGATGTAGCCTAGAATTTACCATATAACACCCTAGTCACGTTGGCACATCACTCAACCTTGACTGAGCGCTCACCCGAAGCGCACAAAGGTACCATGTTCCTCTTTAGGGTTGCTGTAGTAGGATGTTAGCATGATGAAGGAAGAAACCTATAGATTTGTAACTAATCCATCATTCTATAATGCATGATACCATTAGATCTATGAAAGAACAAGCTTAAGTAGTAATCATGATTGAATAAATAACATGCACTACTCAATTACACATAAAATTACTCTTAGATTCATCCAATATCTTCCATCTTTATTAAATATAGAGGCTCCTTATAGTATTATCAATCTATACCAATGCACGTATGGATCTGATACAATAATTCAGACATATGTGTATATTCTCTATTACACACATACACACTTATCCTTCTACTATGTACCTAACATCATATATATATAGGGTGGGGACTTTCCCTTCACTACTTATCTATTCCAGAAATAGGCTGCATGTTATTGATAGCCACATGTTGTTTACAACCATAACCACAAAATTCAAGTGTGCTATCTATAGACCTCTTGTAGTTAATTGAAGTTTCAATTCTATTCTTATCTCATCTCCATGAAAAATTCTTCGATCTACTCCTCCAAAGATAGACAATGCATGGTGCGCACGTCTCTGCATTGTTGGTGTGTTCCACATGCCATCTTCTAAAAATAGGTCTTCATGCTCAAAATCAGCTAAGTCCTAAAAGTTGAACTTTCCTTCCACACGCGAGTCCTTCCTGTCCTTCCATGCCTTTGATCCTAGCCTTCTATCCCACGTGGAATCCTTGTGTGATCTTTGACAAGTATTCTTTGATCAACATTACCCCACACTAATCTCATTGTCATCCCGACAATGGGTATCTCCAAAAATTGAAGTAAAGAATAAAAGAATGGAAAGAATAAGAATGAAATAATGTAGATAAATAAAGAATTTCTATGAGGTTATGAGGTAACCTCCTTTGTATCAGTTTGAAGTATCAACTCTGGATACTCCTCTTTTATTTCAACCTCCAAAACCTATCATTCAGTGAGTGCTTGCTCTACTTTTTCTAGGATGTCCACAACAATGGATTCCAACTCATCCCTCATAATATCTCCTTTCTCATTTTGTAGAACTAACACAACGTTGGACATAGATGTCATTCTCCCTTCTAAAAGATCCATCTTCTGCGCAATTAGCTTCCCAAGATCTTCAAGTCGAGTCTTATGCGGGTCTTGTGTTTGCTGCTGGGCCTCGTGCTTCGTTTAGCCATTGAAAATCTTTCTACGTGGCACAATGTCTCATCCTTCATTACTTTCTAGACCTAAGCACCTCTGAGCTGTGCATATGTTTAAAGCCCGGTCTACTTTCTTCAATACTTCTTGTAATGCCCGTAACATCCCTTTATAAGATGTAATCTTTTGCATCACTAATGATTTCTCTCGTTCAAAGATCTTGCTTTGAGCTTTATGGTGCTTGCATGTGTGCAGAGGTTCGTCTTCAAGTACCAAGTCCAACAAATTTCCTACATAGTGTATTGCTGAAGGAAATGTCTGTGGTACCTTGGACTTCAAGTGTGGCCTTGCTCTGATTACATTGTCCCCAATCTCCTCTGCGATGCTGATAAATACCTCATTTTTCTTTTTTGTGAAGTCCCTCTCCTATGTTATGTGCACTATCTCTACATCCTTTGTCTTTAGGTCCTCACACAGTGCTTTGATCGTGGCATCTTTGTCCATGTTTCTTCTAGCCACCTCAGCAGAAACCTTCACCAATGCATTGTTGACCTGCTCATCTGACATGACAGTAGGATTTATTGTCATGTGTCTAGCTTGGGGTGCCTTCTTCAGTCGTCTCAAAATGCATGACTCTTCACACACATCAAATTTAGGCTCATCCATGTGGGTGTGCATTGACCACGATAGTTTCTTTTGAGTGCACACAATCATCATATCCTCATCCATTAGCTCCCACCAAATAAATCCTTTTGTGCTATTGTGCTCTGGAAGCGGGCGCAAACAATTTTTCCTGTGTCCTCTGCATACCCCATGGCTGGTGGAATGTGCTCTCCACTTGTTCTTCTAGACCATTGCTACTTAGGAACTTTAGCTTCCAAATTTAGAACTTGTGTCTCCATTTCCTGAACATTCTCTCAGCTATCTCCTCTAGTTTTTTCTCATCCTCTTCTTTTTCCTTTGATTCCTTTCCCTATTCTTCTGTGTTCTCTGAAGTGTAGGAGATTTAGGCATGCTTTCCTCTGACTCTTCCGCCTCCTCATTTAACTTCATTTTCCTCCTTCTTTGCGTTATTACCTCCTTCTATGGGGAGAGTCTCGGGTGATTTTCACACAAAGTGGTTGGAGTAACACCTTGGGTCCTTGTTCTCCTAAACACCCTCTTAAACCTATGCTCCCCTTGGACTGCATTCAAGTCCTCATCATCCCCCTCTTGTGGCTGAGGTGGCGTGCTCAACTTCACCCTTATTTATAGGATGTCTCCTACCTCTATGCTCTAAACCACCACTATCTTCGCACTCCTCCTCATCCTCCACTTCAATTGGCTCTGTGGGCTTAGGCACTGGGATGTTCTCCATTGTATGCTTTCCCTTTGGTGGTGCTGGAAGTGTGAACTCACCTTCCACATACTTGTTATTCTCCATCTTTGGCTTCAACTAGAGATACACCAATGTTGCCCCCACATCTACTACAACCAAACTTATTGGCTTAATATTCAACACCTTTGAAATGATCCTCTCTGTATAAGCACTTCTGCTAGGATACACATACTTCTTCCTCAACGTATGGTAGTCACAATCTACCTTATCTACATTGAAGACCAGTCAGATGTGTCTATAAATATATGAACAGATGCTTGGAAATACCTTGCAGTGAATGCGTAAGGCAATTTACACCAAGGGATCCAAACTCCATCTTTCATTGGGAAGCACGTGATGTAGAAATGCTAATATACAAAAACTAAACTTATTTCCCTACCACCGCCGGTAGGTGGGATGTGCCACTCTTCTTCAAATGTCACAGAGCCTATAATACCATTTCTCCGCCTCTTTGCTTTATGCCATCTGTCATGGCCCTTTGCATATATACTTGCCAAATATTTCAGCTAGTGACTTGTTCTCCATGGGGTATTCCCATACTTTTTCCTTCGGTCCATCTGGTACTCTAATCTCCATGAAGACTAGTGATAGTAGAACAGCCCCAAAGATGATCTTCCCTCCTCCGTGCATGCTTCATTGACTACTTGTTTTGTAATATAGCCTATAATGTTGTAGATTGTCCCTTCTGACATCTTACGTGCCATGTGTAACCACATAGTATTTACCTATGACCACCGCTCTTAATCATTCAACTTGGTAACAAGGTGTACTGCAGCTTGCATAACTAGACAGTTCTTCAGTTTTTCTATATCCATTCCACGTGGACCCTTCAAGTAACCAAAATCCTATCTCGGTTTTTAAAATCACAAACTTTATCTCGTGAGATCACCTTTATATTTTCTCCTATGGCCTTCATACACTCAGTGAATCGATGATACAAGCACATATGAGATTCTAACTTTACATCCTACAAAGTAGAAGAATTCCTTGTGCACCCTGCTCATGAGCCACTGATACAAGGGCTCATACTTCCTGAAATATGGAATCTCATATAGTTGGTAGACCCCAATTCTCTTCAGAAACTTCTCACCTACATCATCATAAACCGGCATAGCATCGACATGGCCTTGTTCATGCTAGCAAGTGAGCAAGGAATCAAGCTCCTTCTTGTTCTCCAAAGTCCTGTGATTGTATTCACTTAATTTTCTCTTTCTGATGGGTGAATCCCATTCCTCACCAATAATGACTCCTTCTGAATATTGCATCTCTAAAAATGGCTTTCAGGTGCCATCTCTTCCTCCTTGATGACCACCTTCTTCTTTCCTTTTATTACTACTACAAATGCCTTCTTAGGTGTCATTTTTACCTTACAAATGTCTCCTCTTCAACTCTACAACTTTGCGAATCAAACCCTAGCTCAATTCAATCATGCCCTAGGTGGAAACTTCATAACCTAACCCTTTTTGTCTCCTTCTTCACTCAAACCATTCACCACCGGGATGCAAGCTTCTTGTCACACAAATCTGGTTATCACACTTGGTTTCACACCCTTCGCACCTTAACTCGATCACTTGGATCTTTCCTCAAATACTCTTATTCGCAATGGTAAAAATGAATCCGCATTCCATCCTTATATAATTTTTCAACTTTTCATGCATTTATTTCTCCTTCATATACCGTAGATATCCCCTCATTCATTGACCAAATCTATTTGTTCCGCATGGTATATCTTCACGCCCAGCCTATAACCTTCTAGCACGCCTTCCTACCCTCTGGTCACAAACTTCTCTTTAGCATGTGCTCCCGTGCGCCAAGATTTCATCACCTGTACCTTCTCCCAATAGCTATCATGGCCTCCACTTACCTCACATTATACTTTTTCTTTCATTCATCTCCATCCTTGGTCACTTTTGAGAACAAATCTTCTTTTGTGTTAAAGTGCACCCATGGCAGCTTATTCCTTTCACCTTCTAATTCCCACGATTTTACTTGGATAATGAAAACCACCCCACACTAAAGGTATGTGCGCAAATCTGCGCATATAGACATTCTTCACATAGTAATTAGCTTCATGCGCGCAAGTGTGCTTATTACACAAAAACAACAACTAAATTGACAAAGCATAGCGACAATGAAGGAAATACATTAAGGAAATATAGAATGGAAAACCTAAGCTAAATGGCAATACTGCCTTATTACAATCACCAGAAGACTTATTTATAGTACGGCTTCAAATACTCCCATTAAAGTAACCAGGTAGCCATGTTCCATCAAGTGCTTCTAACTGGCAAGCACCTGATTCAAGTATATAAGTGATGACATATGGCCCCAACCAATGTACTTTGAGCTTTCCTGGATGGCGCAAGAACTTTGAGTCATAAAGAAGTACCATTTTTCTAATCTCAAACTTCTTATCCCTTATGTTTCTATCATGTCATGCCTTCTACTTGGACTTTTCCTACTTCTGACTCCACCATGTTATGGCTTGGCGCTCATCCAATTGAATCATCTTTTCGATACGCTCTTCTAAATATTGTTCATTAGCTAGACCTCCAACGGCACGTAATGTGCAAAGAAGGTAACATAAATTCTATAGGGAGAATAGCTTCCATGCCAAACACCAATTGAAATGGTGTGGCTTTGTTCAACCTCTTGTAAGTTGTTATATATTCCCAAAGAACAGCTGATACTTTTTCATCCTAATCCTTTCTTTCGACATCACAAAATTTTGTCAAAGTCCGCACAAAATCTTGTTGAAGGCCTCAGCAATTTTATTTTCCTTAGGATGGTAAGGTGTAGTTTTATGGTGTGCAACCATAAACTCATCCAATAGGATTTTGATTGTCTCATTCAAAAAGTGTGTACCCCTATCACTTTTCACGCTTAAAGGACATCCATATCATGTAAGAACATTCTCCCATAGAAACCTAGCTATTGTAGCTACTGTATAGTCCTTCATAAGTGTTGCTTCTGCCTAACATGTGAGATAATCTGTGCAAGTAATGATATAGCGTGATCCAGTCCTGCATGTGGTTGGAAAAATGGGTCCTACAAAGTTAATGGCCCATTTCTCAAATGTTTCGGCACTAGTAATTGGTCTCAAAGGAATCTCATCTCTTTGCCCTAGTTTTCCTAGGCGCTGAAAATTATCACATGCCTTACAATATTCTTTATAGTCTTTATACAATGTTTCCCACCATAATCCAACAAGTAGGATCTTCCAGTGCAATCGCATCACCCGCATAATGGCCTCCCGTAATACTACCATGAGTTTCTTCCATGATATCCTTATGCTCATGCTCTAATACACAACCGCGTAATACTTCATCTCCGCCTAGCTTGTAAAGATCGCCACCGATTAACTTAAACGATGCCACACGTATAGCAAGTTGTTTCTTTTCTAATGCTTGCATTCCTCTGCGTGCCGAATTTTTGTAGAAATATAGCAATGCCTTCTAATTCCGTGGGCGCATGGTGTAACCTATATAACTATGCATCTAGCATTTTTTCTTCAATTTTCTCGTCCATCCTCTCCCGAATTGATTCTAGATAAATGGTCTGGTCCAAAATTTCTTTTCCTAACTTCACCACAACGGTGAAGTAAAATTCTTGAAATAGGAGCACCCATCTACATATGCACCCCTGTAAGACAAGCTTGTTTACCAAGTACTTCAATGTCATGTGATCTATATAAAACACAAATGGTATTGCTAACAAGTACTATCGAAACTTGTGTAATGCATAGATGATTGACAAAGTTTCATGCTCTATAGTTGTATAATTTTTTTCAGCAGAGTCACTTCCTACTAGAAAAATAGATTAGATGTCCTAACAAAGATCCCAAATGGCATAGCAAATATACACTTCTTGGTGTTTAAAGAGATGCTCAATTGTCTCGCATCATTCAAACATTAAGCACGATTGTCACAATGATCTTTCACAAGCCTATATATTGTCCAATCATCTAGGTAGACTGTAAGAAGTTGTGAATAAAATCTTTGAATGCCTAAACAACTATGTGCAAGAATACAACAGCACGTTTTTCAATTCAAAGGGCATCACAAAGATAGGAAAAACTACCCCATTCGGTAGTAAATGTTGTCTTTTCTTAATCCTCCCGAGAAATCCTAACTTGATGATACCTTAAAATTTGTCTCAGAAGGAATATATTTCACTCCCCGCAACTCCTTCTAGTATTTCCTCGTGAATGGCATAGGAAATGGAACTATGATGCAAGTAGCATTCAGCTCTCTATAATCCACACATATTCTAATTAAATGCCTCTGTCCTTCTTGATAATGATCACCATTGGGCTAACCCATTCTAACTCATTAAGGGGCTTGATAAATCCAAATTTCAACATTTTATCAATTTCTTCTTTTACCTTTTCACTTAAATTAGGATTCATTCTCAGTAAGGTCTCTTTATAACTGTCAGTGCACCTTCCTTAAGTTTTGTCTTCATTTCCCAAGGGATTCATGCACGCCTTTAAGTTCATGATACCCTCGAGGGAATAAGTCCTGATAATCCCTGAGTAACTCGATGATATTTGCTACCTCCAAGTCTCGACCAAGTAGTCTCCAATTATGGCCTCTTTAGGCTCACCTCTCCGAACCTATATTCACCTTCTTTTCTACATTGGTTTGTGATAGGTGTGCATATCCTTTTCTGCACTGTCCAAGACCTCATGCACCCCTTTTAAATGTTTAATGTCCAGATTCTCAACTTCTTCGTCATCCATGATGTAAACCTTCTTTCCTTTCTCTTTCTCAAGGCAAGTGCATTCAAGTAGTATGGAGTAAATTTCTTCTTCCTTTTCAAAACATACTCCGAATCTATCTCACCAAATAATTCCTAGATATTCTCTTCTCCTTTTGCACTATCTCCCATAGTTAAGTAATTGACAATTTTTAATGTCTCTTCTATAGGAGGTTTAGTCAAGAAGTAGTTGAAAGTCCGGATCATTCCCGTAGTCAAATTTTGTCGGTTTCCTGGTCTCTCGATGTAGTTCTCGCATATACATACTGGCACATGAGCATCCTTGTAGTATAGACTACAGTCGATGCACCTAGAGTGAAGGTGGTAATGCTTCTTGTCCTACTATCCAGAGTCTCTCACACTACTGAATGTGATGTTGAACATCTTGATCACTATGATACGTGCATATTTACCTAGGTGCGTTGTTCCTTATAAACCTAGTAGAAGAAGTGACTCCAATTTCTTCCTAGTTTATAATATTATCTCTTTGGACTACCCACCAACGGTGTGGATGTCCCGCGCAATGTATATACTAACATATCTCTTCTCTTAATTTGATCTGTCCATTGTGTTTCCATGGCCTTCAAAAATGCAGGAAGATCTTCTGCCCCTGTATACCAAGGTACTGTGCTACCTATCCGCGATCAAAAAAGTCCATTCTTGTATGCAACCACACTTTTCACCTCACATCCTACTAATTCATATGTACCATGAGCCCAATTGTTGCAAGCAATACTCGTAGTATCACTAATAGAATGAGAATCCTCCCACTATAGGATGCCTTCTTTTGATGGCTCATTGACCTATGGGTCCTGAATAGCACGTACATAAACTCTGTTTAAGTCCTCCTCACTTAGAGGCTCAACATATGGCATAGACTTTCCATCTGTCAAAGGTATCACAACCCTTTCCTCCTTGTTTTCAAAGCTGATATACCCCTTATTGAATCTCAAGTCAGCATTATTCGCATAACACCAAGGGCGTCCAAACACGGCTGGAAAATTATCTACTTCTGTAAGTGCTAATACCTTAAAATCCCTAGTGAACTTGGCCTCTTATATAGTTATAGATACATTTTTCAAAACTCCTATGAGAGTGGCCTTATTTTGGTTTGCCATAAACAACACATTAGATGGTGGCTACAATTGAGGCCTCCCCATTTGTACCCATGCATCTAATGTAAGCACATTTACTTCCGCCCCTGTATCGATCAATATGTTGCTCAAAAGCCACCCATCCACAATGGCATTCAGAGAAATTTATTTTTCATAGTCAATGTTATTGGGGGAGATTTGCATGTAGAATCATGTCATCCGGTCTAAAGACTTGCACACGGAGTGTTCCCCTTTAACCAATTTCCTAATAATGGGATAATGTTCTCCTAGCGCAACATCTTGCACACCTCGTGTAGATCATCAATATCGGTTTAGACTGTCTCCTCTCGATGCTTTCTTCTGCTCCTTTAGGTAATGTATATCACCCCAAGATTCCTTAGCACTTCCATGGTATCCTGGTAAACTTCCTTCGATAAGTAGGATTTGGGTACCTTGCATGTAAAACCTCCTCTTAGTGATCGTATGCTTCTCGGTGTAATACCTCTCTTGCGCATGTTGCTTCAGCACTTATAGTAATCTTTACTATCAATGCCTCAGTCCTTCTGCTATCTTGGGCATCCATTGATCTTCTACCGTGTGTTGGATTTTAACCATCCACGACACCTTTTTTTCTTGCTTATGTTGCTTACTCGTATGCTCATATAAATATGTGCACTCTTCATAGCTATGGTTCTTTCCACAAAAATAACATGCAATATTCTCGAGGACATTCACACCTATAGTAGTCGAAATCCGCACGTATAACATGTTCCATGAGGGAATTCACCTCTTCCTCCACCACACCTCATCCTCTATATCCACGATGATATCCATGTCCCCTTCCATGACATCCTTCAAAATGCCCCTCATTCATGTTATATCACATTTGGTTATGATCCTAATCTTGGTGCTCATTCCTACCCTTATAATTATCTATTATACTTGTCTGTAGTACCCCAATGTCTATAGCATCCTAGATTTGACAAATCAACCGACAATCCTTAGTATCATGGGTCGTAGACCTACAAATCTTGCAAAAGAAAAATACATTCTTCCTTATCACACGTTGTAACAAAGGACAGTTACTAGCATCATGATTCAAATATGGAAAATCTCACACGGTCCAATAGTAATGACCGTACAACCATGCGAGGGAAACTATCCTTGGTGTGACCTTCCACTTCACAATTTGTACACCAAATTCTTGAGCGTGTTTCATGGGCTGAATTTGCTGATAGCTTCTCTAACTGCTTTGCCATAGCTGTAATCTATGCCTCTAGGAATGGACTAATGCCAGTGTCAATGCTCCCAACTACCTCATCACACAAAGCTGCTTCCAATGCTTTGCACGGATCAGTCTATGTCTTATGTGACAGCGCCCTTCTAAAAGGTGTAATCAATCCTCCAACAAACCACTATGCATGTTGGCTAGTGTGAATATCATAAGATAGCTTAGATAGAAGTGTTTTAAAATGAGCATCATACTCATGTACACTCTTAATAGTGCCTTACTTGATATCCTTGAGCGCACTTATACTCTTCTACTCAAACTCAGGGATATGGAACTCTTTCAAGAAAGCATCCTCAGTGTTGCATAATCCACACAAGTTTGATCAGGTCAAACTTCCTATATCAGCTGTGTGCATGCCCCTATAATGTAGTGGTGAATTGACTTGCCTTTTTCTCAACAAGTCATGATCCCTTTATCGTGCCATAATATTTCACACATATGTACATGTTCGAAGCATCCTCTATATCTCTATATTCTAGGAGATGAAGAGACATCTCCATATAGATATTATGTGGTTGTTGCATACCTTGACCACCTGATCCAGAACCTCCTGTGTTCCCTCTACCTCCAGAACCACCAGATCCACCAAAACTAGAACCACCTATACCTCTTGATCCTCCACCTGTAGTTAGAGTAGGACTTGTAGATGTACTCCCCTGTGCTTCAACAATATTACTATACTGAACCCCTACAGTCTATGAGGTAGTTCCACTTCCAGAGGTGAATCCAATATTCTGTGCACTCACATTCTATGTGGATGATGCACCTAAGAATTCTCCTCCATATAACATTGAAGCCATCTATCCTATCATTGATGTACTTGATCCCTGACTTACTCCTGCTCTCCTACTTCCCAAGTTAGCTTGTTGGTTACTTATCATACTAGATGCTGAAAAACAAAGTGCAAAGAATAGGTCACCAAGTGGATTAAGATGCCCACCCGCGGTCCAGGTAGTCTCTGCCGGTGCACTTCTGTGTGAAGCCGAGGGGGATCTCTATCATGCTTTCCAAGATGGGGAGTTTCTGATGCTCTGGCTCCACATCTTCTACGTGAGATGTAAATCCTTCACAAGCCATCTCTCTCCTCAATGCCATACTTTCTACAATGGAATGCTTCTTCTCTATCTCCCTCTAGGCACCTCATTATACTTAAGCCTCTTTTCCTCTCTCTCTTTCTCTATCACTAGGTCTTTCATCTTAAACCAAACATGTTCCTGCCCTCACGTGTGGTGAAGTTTAGTTAGCCATCGATTTACTTTTGAGGTTCAAAGTTACCATCAAGATCTTGATCACCAGTGAATACCTTGCAAATATGTTCCTCTTGGATACCTCAAAACTGGAATTCACTATCTCTCGGTAAAGAGTACGTCAAAATTGAATATTCCAAACTATAACTATTTAGAACACCACAAAACCACATATCCACAATGTGATTCCGGATCGATCAGCATCATAAAGGGCCTAAAATTCTTCCCGTGTATAGACAAGTGCGTGATACATCTAATTCCACTAAGATGCATAGCAAGAAGCCACTTGTATAATGCTACTTGGAAAGATAGCAAAAATCTCTCATATAAGTTTTCATACATATTCTGTTTCTACCCAAGTGTGTGTGTTAAACTCAAATCCACTCTTGAACCACCATGTGTATTCTTCCTCCGAGATCATGTATCCATTCCTCAATACTTGCTAGAGTTAATCGGTACGTCTTCATCACGAACCATCCTGAAAACAACTGAAAAAGAGGTCTCAGAAATGGAACCAAGTATGTAGCCTTGAATTTACCATATAACACCCTAGTCACATTGGCACATCACTCACCTTGGTAGAGTGCTCACCCGAAGCACACAAAGGTACCGTGGTCCCTCTTTAGGGTTACTGTAGAAGGATGTTAGCACGATGAAGGAAGAAACATATAGATTCATAACTAATCCATCATTCTATAACACATGCTACCCTCGGATGTATGAAAGAACAAGCTTAAGCGTGTAATCATGATTGAATCAATAACATGCACTACTCAATTACACATAGAACTACACTTAGATTCAACCAATATCTTCCATATTTATTAAATACAGAAGCTCCTTACAATATTATCAATCTATACCAATGTGTGTATGGATCTAATATAGTAATTCAGACATATGCATATGTTCTCTGTTCACACACACACACACACTTCTCCTTCTACTATGTACCTAACATCATATATATAGGGTAGGGACTTGCCCTTCACCACTTATCTATTCCAGAAATAGGCTGCATGTTATTGATAGCCACATGTCGTTTACAAACATAGCCACACATACAAGTGTGCTATTTATAGACCTCTTCTAGTTAACTGTAGTGTTGAGTCTATTCTCAGCTCATCTTCATGCAAAATGCTTCGATATGCTCCTCTAAAGATAGACAATGCATGGTGTGCACGTCTTTGCATCGTTGGTGTGTTCCACACGCCATCTTCTAAAAATAGGTCTTCATGCTCAAAATCGGCTAAGTCCTTAAATCTAAACTTTCCTTCCGCATGCGGGTCCTTCCTGTCCTTCCGCACCTTTGATCCTGGCCTTCTATCCCACGTGGACTCCTTGTATGATCTTTGACAAGTATTCTTTGATTAACACCTCCACCCTTTGTAGACCGAGATTGTGTTCATTTTGACCGAGACTTCCTAGGTGTGATTTGGGTGTGCGTTAATTTCTTCCAACTCACCTTTTGTGCACATTTCTTAGTCAAATTGGTTATTTGTAGGCTTGATATATGAGTACCATATTCCTCTTCTTCCCTTAATGACTAATTACAGCTTACCTTTGTGAGCTTAGCTACCGAATTCACACTACTCGATCTTAGTCACTAATTCTCCTATAGCCATCTATCCATTCCACATCGATTGTCTCGACATGACCTCGGGAGGTTGAGTGTGCTTGAGGGTCACGTGTTTACTTTAAGTCTTAAAGGTCCCATTCATAAGTGGGGTCTAGGGACCAAGGAAACTTGATGTTTCACTTGACAATGCAAAGGCACACCTATTAGTTGTATGAATACCTTTGTATTCAAATATCATCAAATCAATATATTTCCACTATAATATTTGGATTGGTGTGACATATCTAGTTTTTTTGTAACCTTTTACTTATCCTTGGGCCTAATCATGAGTAGGAAAAATGTCCTAGTTTGATAAATTAACCTCTGACATTGTTTTGCACTGATCAAAGAAACCGGCTTAGTAGGGGATAACTATAGGATGCGGTAGTGCTTACAACCTAAAGTGATGATGGTGGTCCTATTCGTGGCCTCATAAACACCATGGTGATCCCACATGTATGGTTTTCCAAGAAGCACATCACAAACATCCAAGGGTGCAACATCACATACCACCACATCCTTGAATGGTTTGATTGAATAGGTAATATGGCATTGTCAATTCACACATATGTCTCTAATTTAACTACCTAAACCGATAGAGTATGGTTGTGGGTGAGGATTCATTACCAAATTTATCCTCTTTCTTATTTCTACATATATCATGTATTCTTTTAAATCCCACTATCTAGTATAAAGTGAATATTTGTACCATTTACCCATATATGTAAGTGAAATAGTCATTTTGCATCCTCTTTTGGTGGAGAAATTGTTCATGCGGTGACAATAATGGTATATGAATCTTCATCTACAATTAAATCTCCCCTTCTTCATGTACACATGGATTCTTTGTGGAGGCCTCTTTTACATCACTCCCACAACTATATTAACAATGTTTTATCGATGGCTCAATAGTCATTTTTGTCATGGTAGCCACTCTTGTGCTTCTTACACCACATTCATGTGTCTTTTTATAGATATTCTTTCCATACATTATACTTATCTTCTTTATATGGTGGTGCATCCTTTCCTTGTTGCTTGGTGTCATCCTTCCCTTTCTTTGAATATAAAGGATCTCTATTTCCCCTACACTTGGACCTTTCTTTAACCTTGACTCCATGTTGGTAGGCATCCCCAAAAGTATTGATGTCTACAAAATCCATCTTTTATTGGATGTAGTATTGTAACCTGCTATAATATATGAGAATCGATGCTTTTTGGTGTCTTATATACCCACTTTTAAGAACAAGGTATAAAACTCATTAGTATATTATAGTACCATTTGATCATGACCTTGACCTTGACAAAATTAGTGCGCTTTCTTAAACTAGGCCTCATAATTCTTCATTGGGTAGTTTTCCTCTTTAATAGTCTCACAAAACTATCCCATGCTTCTAAGGTTTTCATATGTGACAAAGTTCTTATATTGTGTGCAAAGGTAGAACAAAGTGTCATCAAGATTCTCAAAATTTATCAATACATATAAGTCTTCTCTAGATGGGTTTGTAGGAAGATGGAAAGTATTTTAGTTAAGTTATTCCTTAAGTGTATAAACCTATCTTGTTTGGTTTTGTACATGTTAACTCTTTATTTGTAGGTTTACCTATATATGCACTTTTATTTTAGAGATCTATAATATTGTGATGACTATGCTTGAATCATTCGACTTATTTTTTCTTCAACCCCTAACTCTTTATTCTTTGACATGAAAAATGTCTTAGCACTATTTATTTATAATTCCTTACCACACACCCCGAATATGATGAGTGTTGCACTACATATAACTACTCTAAATATGGCTCAAGCCACTTGTATTCCCTAAACCTAAAATGATATGGAACATAATATATAATTTATAAGAGGATCCCTTGATTCCTCCCTAACACTTGGAAATATGAAATTTATACTTTTTAATATATAATTTATAAGAGGATCCCTTGATTCCTCCCTAACACTTAGAAATATGAAATTTATACTTTTTTACTTCACAATCTGCTCAATGACCTTATATGGGTCATCTTTGGTTGTATTTATATGTGTATATGATCTGCTCCAAGTAATGTAGTGTATTATCAAAATATTCCTAGACTACCCTAATAGGTTAGGGTGTGTTTGTATTTATTGGTGATCTTCATTGGTTTTCTTATTCAAGAAACCTAAAATTCTCAGCTAGGCTAACTAAGCCAAGGTGACCTTATGAAAATTTGATCATTAGGAAGTAAGGGGATAGGTTCATAAGAGGTATACATGTTCAAATATGAATTTTTCTAGGACCTACAAATTACTTGTCTAAGGTGTGATAGAAATCAGGTTTGAGATAGATGGAGATCTATACAAATTGTTCAATAATATGTCTAGTGATTTTTGGGGATTTAAATTGGGCAAAGTGATTTTCATCTAGCGGATACATAGTGTGGGATAGAGTGGGAAGGTTACTAGTTGATCAATAATGTGTAAATTTTTCAATATACAAATAAGTGCAAAATGTAGTATTTTCAAGTATCAATACCAAATTTAGGGTGAGAATATTTGTAAGCATAATCATATTTAAATTACTATTTTTAACTTAAGAAAACATCTATAAAATATATGAACTTTGTAGGCCAAAATGCATACACATGGCGATAACTCTAAGGGTGAGGCGGATGTGAGGAGGAGGAGGATGAGTACCAACTTGAAAATATTAGTAATATTTTAATTTTCTCATTAGAAGGATATATTCTCCAAAGCTATTTGTGTAAATTATTGCAATTCAATAATGTTATTGTTTACACTTGTTTTTATAATGACATTTATGGATATATCATGTATAATATAATGTTATTTAATTTTATGATAAATATGAATCTAAAAATGAAGTGACCTAAATAAGTATTTTATTTTCTATATTTTGTTGTATAATGCATTAGTTGTCAATGACGGGTTTTATTTATGATTAAACTATATAAAATACATTGAAATTATAATTGTTAAATGTTACAAACAAAATCAATCAATTAAAATGCATTATCTTATATAGGATTAATAATTAACCAATGCATAATATATGTTGATAAAATAATTCATAATTTTCTTGTTTTTTATTATTTAATTTTAAGCATTTCAATTTTATTTTCATAAAACATTATGTCAATGTCGATGTCAATATCGTTAGAATTCTAATGTAACAAAATGTTGCAATATTGCAGTTACCTAATAAAATTTAAGGAGGGAATCTACGCATTTGAAAGTCTAGAAAAATCTACTAGTGTATCAAATACGTGAAGCATACAACATCCACCGAGATTAAATAAAGTAAAAAAAAAAAAAAAAAAGATGTAGTAAAGGGTTAGGGATACTTACCTTTTTTGACTTTCAATGCTTTAATCTTCTCGTTGGTTTGTAGAAATTTATGAGAGACTATTGTAGGTCAAGTCAAGATATATATGTGAAACCTTAAGTAGACCAAAGTTGGGGGAATCCAACTACTTGATACAACTCATTGATTTGATTCCTATTCTTGAAATATTCAAGGAATTTCATGTTAATTTGTCTTCCTTAATGTAACACAATATCCTCTTAATACTAATTCTTCTTATTATTTATAAGGTGGATTCGAGTGTACAAGAAGAGTGAATTGTTTTACTATGTTTCAAGAAATGATCAAATGGAAACATATATATAGATAAAAATCCCAAAAGTAACCAATTATTTTTAATAGATTTCATCTACCCACCGATGAAATATAAATAAATATGTATAAATCAAAACATCATCATCTCAATTGATGGCGATAGCCAAAATAGGGATAATAAACATCATCACTCATGTCAATGTTTTTGGCTATGTGAAATTAGTGGGGAAAAGAGGGTTACGAGGAAGGGTACAAAAGAGTGAGGATAAATCCATTGAGTTAAAGATAATATGATCCAATGTTACTCGAAAGGATAGTCCATGAAGTGTCTCTCATAAAGTGGTACGAGTTGGTGAAGCCAAATCTTAATGTATCCATACAAATACACTCATGGAGATTATTACACCAAAAATTATTGGATAAGAAAAATGTTTGAAAAATTAAAATAATGTGTATATAAAAAATCAACAAGCAACAAATTCATTATTTCAACATCATAGTGGGAAGGAGCAACTCCTTTCTTGCTTAAGAAACTTGGAAACACCTTGTTTTCTTGGTCAAGATGAAGAAACTTGTTATTGGATAAGGGAAATGTGGGGCATGCATGGATTTTTAGTAGGTTTTTTTATGATTATATTTACAGATGAACCATCGAGTCGTTGGATAGATTAGGTTAGTCGGACATGTGCCCTAAGGTAACCTCTAGATTTTAAATAATTTAGCTCTTCTTTGCATGGTGTGAGATCAAGGTTGAAGAGAAATGAAACATAGCACAAAACTAACAAGTGATGCGCCAAAAAAGAAGGAGATAATCAAGGGCCCAACTACTCCGAATGGGGAAAAGGTGAGAAATGAAAAAGGTGGATGAAATTCACCACAGGCCGAGATAAATTCACACGAACACCACTTCAAAATCATTAAGCACAACTTCCGAACCCGTAGTGAAAATCGAAATATGCACACTATACCAATAGTGAATAAAGGATATTAGAGATGGAAAAAACACGTAAAGGATGGACAAAATGCATCACAGGGCATATTATATTGCTCCAAAATTGTGCACTGTATAACAATAATAGGTAAGAGCCAAGAAAATGTCATTACAAAGCTCCCGGAAGAAGGCTTGAGTTACATGTTCCTACCCTAAGAAGAGAAGAAACAAGGGCCCGAAATAAAATGGGAATAACTCCTAATTCCTTTATATGAGCCCCCAAATTACAATATATAGGATGAGAAGAAGAGAAGAGAACAATCTTGGAATTAGGTTTTTCAACCACTTGTTCATTGTAATAAATGAGACAAAGTGACAGAAATAGATTTGTGAAATCTATCTCACATTACCCCATGATCTATCATTTTAAGGAGTGAGAGCCATACTCATTTATTACATTCTCAACTACTTTGAAACTACCTCCCTTGAAGTGGGCTCACCTTTTAAGGAATGCACCCTCAGATCTTTATTACATATCTAAATTTCTTGATTTCCGTGCATCAAGTTCTGGGTCATGATTCCGATGAAACCTATTTTTGTGCTATTTTGTTTAGAAATGGCCTCCCGAGTGCAGGTGAACCTTTTGAATTTCGTGGGTTAGCTTCCTTTACACAGAACTATGCATTAACTCTTCCATTGAAGTGACAAGTTAATAACTTCTTCTCCCTCTACTTTTGAAAGGTCTGATCATTTAAAAGTTCTGGATGAGTTCCATTACCGCCCATACATGGCATTAACTTGTCGCCATTATTTTCAACTTGCTTCAACTTTGGGGCCCATTCGTGTCGATATTTTTGTATAGGCCAAGCACATAGATCCGGGGTCCCCATTTTCCTTGCCTCTTTTGAAATTGTATCGGTAAGCCGACATGTGGCGCTTTCCGCGGATTTTCTATTTCTCCTCGATACTCATTGTATCTTAATATGAGGAGCCTCTCCTTGGAGGGCCCTTTATTATTGACTCCGCGTGGAAGACCCGTGGGGTTTTGGGATTTTCTTTCTCCCTTTCAGTTTTGAAATTACGCCACGGGCCAATACGTGGCACTCTTCGCGGATCTTTTACTTCTCTAAGTTTATAATGGGACTCGTTTCGGGCTTTGAATTTTCATCATGATTTTGCTAAGTATTCTCTTATATTTCCAAGGGCTTGACTCTTTTTACATTTTCTTCGAGACTCTCATAGTTATCTTGATTAACCAACAGAATTTTCTTGTTATCTAATTTCAGCGGGCGATGGAGGAAATTTAATAACAGTTTTGGCGACTCACATGGGGTCATTAGCCTGCTAACTGGGACAAACCCAATGTCTACATTTATTCACTTTGGCATGGAGTCCGTATTATGAGCTGATTTGAACCCAGTACCGGAGTTTCTAAAATTCCATCATTGTAGCTTCCAGCTGATCCTTCATGCCTTTCAACTCTCATAATGAAACTCTAGATTTTGTTTTGTGAGAGTAGAAAATTGTTTTTGATATTGAATTACACTCCTCACATTGTAATATTTTAGGTTAAAAGATGGAGCGGGTTATGTTTTGGGATTTCCAGAAAAATTGTATGTCAAACTTGGGGATGATGCCTTCCGCAATTCATTCTAGAGAGAGTCGACAAGATTTCCTCTTTAGCTGATTTTAGTTGCTTTGCATTTGTTTTTGAAGTTTGAAAATATCATAGGCAACTGAGGATCTCCCTGATGTAAATATTGAGGGGTCAAACACTTTGTACCACTAAAGCGATAGGGACAAGGGCTATATAAAAATATTAAATCATACATGCCTCAAGTGAGACATATAGAGTGTGCAAAAGCACTTTTTCTATTGAAAACAAATCTACTCCTACTCCTACACTAACCAGGCTAGCAAAATCTAAACAAAACCTGAAACAGGAAGAGATAAATAGCTTCCCTTCTTTATAAATTGCGGCCATGTGAATAATTTAGTAATACGTATGGCTTGTCACAAGAGTGGAAAAATTTCTCCCACTCTTCTACCCATGGTATCAAAAAACAAAATGAATACCTCCCAAGATGTTTATCATTTGGTTGGAGGTGTTATGTATCGACCCTCGGGGCTTTGAAGATTATCCTCATGCTTTGAAGTAAGCATGACTGGTGTTGGCTTATCCTTTTGCTTTGATGAGGCCAAACTCTTGATGGGGTGGGGTTTTGAGATTTGTTGTGTTTTCCCGTCACTCTGTATTTCAACCTCGGGGATGAGGCCTTTCTATAGACTTTCCTGGATGGAGTTGTTTGCATATTGACTTGGACTTTCTTATGCTCCTACAAACAGTTGATATTTTGTCTTGATGAATGGTATGGGAGTGGTGTCATCCTTGTCTTCCTTTTTGTCCTGCACCTTAGCAGCTTTGACGATGAATCCAGACTCTTTGATTGAAAGAAAAATCCTTCAATGATTTTTTCTTCATTAAGAGATTATGAATTTGATTCAAGGGGACTGTTGTGAGTAGTAGGCTCTTGGTGTTGGATAATTAATGATGAAGCTCCAAAGGTTTTGATTCATGTGGGATCTTTCTCATTGGGAAATTTCTCCAAGTCAAATAAGCAATCAAGCTCATCTTTGTCCTGTTGCATGCTAAGGTTTCTCCCTTTTGCATGATGGTCTTTGAGTTTGCAAAATTTTCATCATGTATAGCTTCATTTTCAAACATGAAGCTTGTAAGGTCAAACTCCTCCAAAAATCAGATTTTTGGAGAGAATGGATAAGGGAGATATCTGCAATCTCTTGAGCACGTAAGTCATGATTTGAATCCTCTGAATTTATTTCAATCATCCCTATGTACTCCTCTTCTTTTGGATTTGGAGTTACTTTTTTTTTATGTATTGAAGGGATGACTGTTTGGGAGGAAAAGGGACATAAGAGATGGGGTGGGATGGAAGGCTAGGAGATGGAGAAAGGAACTCAGCCCTTGGAGCGGTATGACATGGAAGAGCTTGGGAAAGGGGGTGAGATGCACAAAGAGTCGGTGATTGACTTACCCATTAACAAGGTTGTCTCGCACTTCACTCATATGTTTCAATACCCTCAATCCACTGCATAAGTGGGGGCAACACTTCTTCTAAGAATTCAAGCTTCTCCTAGGGGCTATAGTGTCTAGGAATAGGGCCTTCCCATGGACAAGGTGCCCTGCATCCTATCGCTAATGCCTTCATTTTTGTTTTAGCCCAAGATTGGACCATGCCTGCCTCTATTATTTGAATCTTCTCTAGTAGATCAACATCCTCCAGTTGATTGTAGTCATTGTATGCATACCGTATCCTTGATAGGTATCATAGCCAAACTGATTTTGGCTTTGTTCATATGGGTAAGCATATTGGCTTTGATCTTGGTTATACTGTTGGTTTGGAGAAGTCTTGAATCTCATTAGAGGCTGATGATACTGCTGAAACTGTGAATTCCATTGTGGGAATGAATTCATGATTGCACAACTTCATAGAGTGAAAGAAAATGAGATACGTGGAAAGAAAGATGAATGGAAATGGATGGAAGAAAGGTCTGCAACATTTTTAGAACAAGCCGTTTCGACCCTACGGATTTGTCGGATGTGCTTTCTGTGTGCCTCCAAAGGCTGAATCTCACCAATAACACACCAATTTGATGAAGTGGAATGATAGGATGCTTCGATTCCCGCCGGGCGTGCCAAGAAAAGCTCGTCCCCACCGGCATGCCAGAAAATTGTTGATGATTATCTTTGCAGATTTACCATCACAGGTCATTGGATACCTTAGGTTAGTGGGATGTACGCCCTAATGTAACCTCCAAATTTTAAAGAATTTGGCTCTTCCCAACGGTGTGAGATGAGGGTTGAAGAGAAATGAAACATAGCACAAAACTAACGGAAGTGATGCACTTTGAAAAGAAGGAGATAATCAAGGACCCAACTGCTTGAAATGGGGGAAAGGTTAGCAATGAAAAGGGTGGATGAAATGCACCACATGCTAGAGATAGATTCACATAGAACACCACTTCAAACTCATTAAGCACAACTTCCAAAATCTGTAGTGAACATTAGAAATATGCACAATATACCAATAGTGAATAAAGGCTATTAGAGACAATAAAAACATGCAAAGGATGGACAAAATGCATCACATGGCATATTATATTGCTCCAAAATTGTGCACAATACAACAACAAGTAAGAGGCAAGAAAATGCCATTACAAAGCTCTTGGAAGAAGGCTTGAGTTCTATGTTCCTACCCTAAGAAGAGAAGAAACAGGAACCGAAAGAAAATGTGACTAACTCATGATTCCTTTATGTGAGCCCCCAAATTACATTATATAGGATGAGAAGAAGAGAAGAGATCGATCCGGAATTAGGTTTTTCAACCATTTGTTCATTGTAATAAATGAGACGAAGTGACAAAAATAGATTTGTGAAATTTATCTCACATTACCCTATGATCTATCATTTTAAGGAGTGAGAGCCATAATAATTTATTACATTCTCAATTTCTTTAAAACGCCTCCCTTGAAGTGGGATTGCCTTTTAAGGAATGCACCCTCAGATCTTTATTACATATGTAAATTTCTTGATTATCATGCATCGTGAGTTACGGGTCACGATTCGACTGGCGGCACCTATTTTTGTGCTATTTTGTTTAGAAATGGCCTCCGAGTGCAGGTGAACCTTTTGAGTTTCTGCGGGTTAGCTTCCTTTACACGGAACTATGCATTAACTCTTCCGCTGAAGTGACAAGTTAATAACTTCTTCACCCTCCACTTTTGAAAGGTTTGATCATTTAAAAGTTCTAGGATGAGTTCCATTACCGCTCATATATGGCATTAACCTGTCGCCATTCTTTGCAACCTGCTTCGGGTTTGGGGCCCATTCGACTAAGGATTTTTTTAGAGGCTAGGCGCATCTCCAAGGTCCCCATTTTCCTTGGCTCTTTTGAAATTACGTCGGGATGACATGTGACACTTTATGTGTCTTTTATATTTCTCCTCAAAACACATTGTATATTAATACGAGGATCCTCTCCTTGGCAGGCCCTTTATTATTGACTCCATGTGGAAGTCCCACGGGGTTTTGGGATTTGCTTTCTCCCTTTTGGTTTTTGAAATTACGTCGGGCCAACACGTGGCACTCTCCGCACTCTTCTACTTCTTTGAGTTTATAATGGGACTCGTTCTAGGGCTTCGAATTTTCATCATGATTTGGCTAAGTATTCTCTTATATTTCGAGGGCTTGACTCTTTTTATGTTTTCTCGAGACTCTCAGAGCTATCTTGATTAACCAACAAGAATTTGCTTGTTATCCAATTTCATTGGCGATGGAGGAAATTTGATAACAATTTTCTCTTTAATTTAATTTTATCCACTATGTTGTCATTACTATGTTTTCCATATTTATGATGTTAATGTTTATCTTTCCATATTGCCATGTAAATTTTGTGTCTTATTATGTTCATTATATTTCCTATGGATCTCATATGTCTAAAAGGTTGATTATCATTTCAAATCATGTTTTCTATGATTCATACTTACTCGACCATATATTTTGTGTACTCATTGAGTCTTATGACTCTATGTATATGCCTAACATTCATTTTAGTTCTTATATTGATTTACAAATTCCTTATTATGTTCTTGATGTTCCTTCTATATTTTTGATCCTATTTCCACGTGTATTAAATGTGATTTCAAGGCCTAATATACTTTTTGTGAGACTTATATGGTCTCCATGTGCATATTATGATTTCAATTCTTACTTCAATTTTCTATTTTTGATGTTCTTACTCACATAAATTTTAATTCATAAAGAGTTTTTATTTTCCTTATCATATCTTGTGTTTTTGTATGTTCCCTATCACATTTATATCATTAGTATGTCTAATATATGCTTCATTATCATGATGATTATATCAATGGTTATATTTCCATTATCCTTATCATACACTCATATTATTTTCACTTCCACTATGTGAGCATGATCCATATCATGCAAATATTTGGAGAATCTATTAGGAAAAGAGCATGACATTTATGATCATCATTCCTACATCTTGTGGGAATATAGTTTTTTTATTTGATTTTAAATAGTCCTTGTAGTTTTGTTGTACTACTTAGTCTATATCATGGGGGAACATGGGTTAATCCATCGTTGGTGCATGTTTTCCAATATTTATATCTTTACACATTATTTCACCTTAATATATAGTCTATTATATTATATTGTTATGTATAAGATATTTCTTTCCAGATGTGAATTTCACATATTCACCCCATGTTTTAGAAGGGGAATATATCATATATTAAATTGTTTTCTTTAAACCATATGATGGACCCCAAGGGGACTTCCAATGAATATCAAGGAAAAGGGGACATGGTGCCTAAAATATTCAAAGTTACGAGACTTGTAGGTTCCTCTCCAAAAGACTACATGGTTCCAACCTCAATTATTAATGCTCAATACCTAGTGAGTCAATATTTTAGATTCATTTCGATTTGAGAACCCATCATCAAATGTCACATTGGGTTCCAACCTCACCCCATCTTCCACCTAATTTGATGGTATGGTGGACTTATGGGATGCATGCTACATATTAAGGACAAATGAGGTATCTTGTTATAGAAAGTTTCCATATTTAACATTTAAAAAAAAAAATTTATTAACCCATGTTTATGTAGGAAAACACTATTGCAAGTTGTGAGGTTCATCATTTTTAGTCCTAGAGATCAAGAAATACAGTATCTTTTTATTGTTTATTATCAAATGATTTTTTTCCCATCTACTTATGAGATAGGCACGCACCTAAAATTAGGGCAAGATGTAATCTCTTAAAAATGACCCCATTGCATTAATTTATTTTTTCTTGTGTTGATATGACATATTTTTCTATGCATAGATAATTTGGTCCAAATCAAGTAATATTAGTACTATTATCAACTTCCTAATCCTAAAATCCCTTTATGCATCCCTTAAACATCCTTCATGTATGATATTTTGTCCCTCTAGTCTTGTTATAGATCAGAAGGTATGGTCTTAAAATCTATCTAGATCATAAAATGATATAAATAGTCACCCTATATCCCTAATTTAACCTAATGGGCCTACTTATCCCTTTCCACATTTCCACATTTCCCATTTCAATCTATTTGAATTTGGCATGCACACCAATATTGTGAAATTGTAAAATAAAGTCACATATAAATAAAGAGGTCATCCAAACAAGTGTTATTGATAGTTTTATAGCTATAACTAAATATTGTGGAGCACTTTTGACACGCATTATAAAATTATTTCCTTTATGTAATTTTTACTTTTTGGCATCTTTGTTTCGACCTAAGGGTCTAATAAATTAGTATTGTTTCATTAAATAGAAGCCCTAAATCCAATTTGTTTTCCTTGAACTATAAGGAAAAATCATCATATATTATAGATACTTAGGAGTCATGGAATGAGACCAATAAGCATTAAAATGAAGGGGGAAATCCTAGAAGTTAGATTCTAGTTTTAGATACTTTTTTAGATTGTAAAGTTTAGTCAATATATGTGATACAAGGGCATTTGGGTCCACAAACAATCTTGCATCAACCAATAATAGAGTATCCAGTTTTTGTGTGTAGTTATGGTGGTGAATTATCATCTTAATGACATCCTTGCACATGTCAAGGATGATCAAACTGGGATAAAATGAACCCCATAAGTACAACACCTTAGAAAATTGTGTATGAGGAAGAACTTTAATTAATCTACTACAACCACAAGGATTTTTTGGTGGAAAATGGTGAAACCATCATTTCTTGCAAATGGTAACTATGAAACCATAGGTCTTCATTAATTGATATTTACACAACCACCCTAGTGGTGTTGAGATTGTTGGAACACATAAAGTGGTAATTTCTCCCACATAATTCACATGTAGAGTAATGACTTAAATTCAAGATTCATGTGTTATGAATGTTCCGAAGAATGTCAAGAATGTGAATAGGTATTGAGGGTTAGATGAGATGTTTGAGAGATTTGTCATATGACTAAGAGAAGGTAATTTCAATTGGGAGAAAGTATTTGGAACCTAGTAACAAGCAAGAAAGAGATAGAAATGCAAATTTAAAATAGATTCCATTTGAGAGATCATTGTATACATTCATCTTCATGTTGTTGATTCAATAAAGCAAATATATGACATGTACATGGGAGTGGATGTCCATAAAAAGTCACATGTTTCAATAAACGAGTGTGATTTTGGGTCTCAATTTTGAGTATATGTGCCTACTTGTATATGTCTAGTAGCCCTATTTTTTCTAGGTTATAGGGAAAGGTCACCATTAACTTAGCCCCCTCTTTCATGAGCTACACTGACATCATTTAAAACAACACAATCTAGACAATTATTTCTCGCTAGATCAAAATTTCAAAGTTGTGAGCCTTGTCTTGGCTCCTTTTTTATTGAATTTATTTTTATTTAAATTATTATTCAAGTATTATAATTGTATTTACAAACAATTTAATTATTTATTCAAGCAACCTCAAGATAACTTCTATGAAATTGGTTAACATAATAACATTGTGTATACAATATGAATACGTTAAATATTTTGTATGAACAAATTTATTCATCTCCATCCACAAATACTTACGGATGATGTTAGTGGAGATTAATATTTTGGACAATACTATAAAAGAAATTTGGCAACATTTTATTTTTATGTGTTATTGTATTTATATGTATGTGTTGCATGTTAAGATTTGGCTCAGTTTGGTTTAAATGAATCCTGTAGAATTCCATGAAATGTTTTAGATGTGCATTTTCAGAAAATTGGAATCAAATCACGAGTTTGGCAAGTTTGACATTGACTGGAATTTCAGGTGCCTGGCAATTTACAGAAACACTGCATACCAACTTGACATCAGTGACAGAAACACTGCATCCAACCATGCCTGAATTGTCCACTCAGAAACATCTTTTCATTTCAATTGGATCTGTGGAATGCATCCAACGTGACAACATGTTCGTCAGACAAAAACTTTCAGACATTTATATATACAAAAAATTGACATTGATATCAACATTATTTCACTTATCTTTAGCACTGGAATATGGTGATCAAGATTTAAAATAGACAAAAGTTTTTGATAAAATTATATTAAAAAAGTTAAACTTATCAATTCAATTAGGGAAAAAAATTATAAATTTGTTGTATGAACATGATAAAAAAATTTAAATATGTATGTGTTATTTTAGTAATTGATATTATAGATTCAAATAAGATATAGTTGAGTCGAGTATTAAAAATATAAGAATCTTTAAATATAAGTGTATAGTGTATAGTGTATAGTGTATAGTGTATAGTGTATAGTGTATAGTGTATAGTGTATAGTGTATAACATATGACAAATTCATCATTTTGATGTGATTATAGAATTGATGGTTCTTATATATATTATTATTGGATTTAAAATTCTACCTATATTAATATTATAGGTTAAAACAATTAATAATCCAGATTATATCTAGGTAGAGTACGATGTCACATTATCCGGGGCCTAGAGAAGTCGTCCCCTTCTATCTATGTATGGTGGTGTCCGGACATCAACAAGTTTTGTTTTTATATATAGAGCCCTCGCGAAATAGAAATGATAATCGATGCACCCCCCTCCCAATATTGATTATATATGGGGATATATCCAACTCAACGGGGTCTTGAGCCATATATCTAGATAGGGGGTTGTCATATTGATCAATAGGGGTCGGTGTTCTTTATACTCTATATACCCGAGATATAGGGGAAAGGCCCTCCTCCCCTTGGTGATAAGGTAAGATCGAGTTGCGAAAAGGACAGTGCAAGCTGTGTCATGCCGAAACCCAAATGTGGAGTCAGCAACACCTCCAGACGCCATTTATTCCCGTCGCATCCGTCTTCGGGACGATATAGTCACAGGTTTTCACTCCTCAGTGATTGAGAAATTCGTCCTTGATATGGAAAAATTTGTTCTGTAGAACTAATCTAAGAAGGGTTCATCTTTATCAAGATGCAAAAATAGAAACTAAATGAAATAACGTGTCCAATTCCCCATTCTCTAAATAGTATCGACTCGAGTTTTTACAGGTAGAATAGGTTTGTGCTCGATTGTCGCTCTACCCGACAAATACTAAGAGGGTCCCCATATCTAGATAGGTTATTGGTCACTAGCCAATTCGGTCGCCCTATCTATATATATGGTGTCGGTGTTATAGCTATGCTATATATAGTGGGTCGTCGACCAAGGAACCACATTATTCATCCCCATGTATAGATAGGCCTCTTTATTCATGCATAATAAATAGGAGATTGCTTGTTTTGATTTTTTTTACATTTTTACTTTTGTAAGCGGCAAACTCTTCCAACTAGTAGGAAGCATTCCCAAATGGATGGGTTGGAACTCTTCCTACGAGTTAGAAGTGTTGATGTTCGAATCAAATTTTCGATCCCCGAATATGAGTGTTCATTCCCATAACAAAGCGCCACATATATATATATGGACTGAATATAGTGTTGAGTTGTTGGTGTCATCCATATTGTATTTGTCGATGCTATTAAGTAATATATAAATTATATAAGAATATTTAAATATAAATGTGTAATATGACACATTTATCATTTTGAAGTGATTATATAATTGTCGGTTCTTATAATTATTTTTATTGCATTTAAAAATCCGTGAATGAAATTATGTGCAACTTAAATATAATTATCACATCACTATGTATTATCATATAGGAGTGAAGTAAAATCATATTTTTAGATTTAAAATTCATTTTGTAGTAGTCTAAATATTTAGAATAAATAAAAGTTGTTTACAAAATTATAGGAAAAGTAGATTAGTTTTTGCGAGGCACAAAATCTCATGCAAAGTATTGTGAAAAGAGAAAACAATAGATACATGTTGCATATAATAACATCTTCAACTCGAGATTCATTTGTTTTGAGCATTCCCAAGCATTTTAGGAATGCGAAGAGTTATTTAGGATTAGTAGAAGATGTCGAGAGAGCTCTATCATGAACAAGAGATGGGGATTTCAATTGGAAAAGAGGAGCTAGAACTTGTAGCAAATAAGTAGGAGAGAGAATTTTTAGAATATGCAAGAACTTAGAAGAGGGATTTTATCCTAGTTCAAAGTTGAGTAGGATTGTAGAATCCATTTGAGAGATCATTGTATGTTCATTTGTGGATTCAATAAAGTTATAGTTTGTGGGTGGGTGTGAGTCTTTGTAACAAGTCATATGTTTCAACAAAGAGATTTTGGGTCTCAATTTGAGTGTGTGTGCATAAGTTTATGTCTAATGGCTCTATTATGTCTAGGATGAGAGGAAAAAATACCATTAACTTGGTCCACTCTTACTCAACATGTACCAACATCATATAAAGTTGAGCATACAACCAAGAATGTTTCTCTCCCAAGATCCAAATTTATAGGTTGTGGTCCACTTGGGTCCAATTTGTGCTTCCACATTCATATTTATAGAATGTATGTATTTTACATTTTTTACATGCATGTCATTCTTATCCTTTTGTACATTTAATTCATTATTTTTCAAGTTATTAACTAGGCATTGTTGTTATAGCTACATGGAGAGTCATAACCTTCAACGACAACTAGGGATGTTAGTGGGTTGCGATGTCTATGATGAGATGTTGACAATTATTAGTCGACCTTAAATTTGATGTTTATTTGATAGTCATAGGTATTTTCTCGCTTCGTGGACTTGAAAAAATGATTGAAAACTCACAATATCTTGGGTACATGGGGATTTTGGAGCCAATTTATTTTTCTCGAAATATTTTTGTGCCTAATGTAATGGTGCAACTTGACCTAGTGGTTGAATCTATCACTAGTCAACTAAAAAATTGTAAAGAAAGTGATGGAATCATTAATGAATATGAAATATTTTAATGGGAGAAACTATATAAAAAAATGCCACGATATTAATCTATCTTAATATATTTTCTCATAATATATATAATTAAAGTGTAAGTATTTAATTTGGAAAAAAAAAAAAAAGATAAAGGGGTAGTAGTTCATTCTCACCTTATAAGAATATTAAAGAGATCACCTATTATTATTGTATATTGTCTTTGTTATAAGATTGTTTTGGTTGTATTCTAATTTTAAAAACAAATTATATAGTTTTAAATACATTGATTTAAGATTTATGTGTATTATATTATATAAATTTAATTAAAGTTATGTGATTATTTTTAATAGTAATTACACCGAAGGTGTTACCCCTATGGGAAAAGGCTTTACGGACATTCATGGGACTGTGTCAAATTTGACGGCCTAAATGACGGTTTTGTTATTTTTAACAATTTTGCTTTTGTTATTTTTAACAATTTTGTTTTTTGCTTTTCTAACAATTTTGTTTTTGGTTTTCTAACAATTTTGATTTTATTTTTAAATTTTATTTTATAGCTTTTGCATGCATTAACCTTTGCTTTTGCTATTTTTAACAATTTTGCTTTTCTAACAATTTTGTTTTTCTAATTTTGCATGCTTTTTAGAAATTCACATTGTTGGGATCGCAGGATTTAAAACCTAGGTTTTCAGGGTTCTTTGAGGATCTTGTGTTGTTACGGTAATCGCCATATATTTTTCATTTTGGATGGTTGCGGCGAGTGCGAAAGTTAGAGCTTTGCAATAGTTATTTCCATGGCAGACACGTGGCCCTTCTCTGTTTCCTCCTCCTCTTACAAAGGTTACATCTTTCTCTAACTAGGGTTTCCTTATTTTTGTTTTGAGTAGGGGGTACGTTTGATGTTTCTCTCTTAACGATTGAAGATGGTATTCTTGAATTCATTAATTATTGTTTTATTCCTTACTGGTTTTGTGGCAAAGAAAGTGGTCCACGGAGATGTATTCAGGCCCCCAACTAATGCAATCTTACTCTGTGTTCATGTAGGAACTAGAGTTCAGGTCTTTGGGAGAATTGCTTTTTGCATAAATATTCATAAATTTTAACAAAACATTTTGTTGAACAATTAGCAGAGAATCTATATAGGTGCATGTTTAAAATTGTGTTATTATAATTTTTTTGTTTATCTTTTGGAGAGAATCTTTGGTTTTGAGGGTGATAACACTGTTGGATGCCCTTGACCAGGTTTCAGAGCCCAAGCGTCCATCACACAAGCCTCTCAGGTTGCCACTTCAGGATGTTTACAAGATTGGTGGTGTTGGAACTATACCTGTGGGGTGAGTTGAGACTAGAGTGATTAAGCTAGGTATGGTTGTAACCTTTGGTCCATCTGGGTTGACAATTGAAGTTAAATCTGTTGAAATGCACCATGAAGCTTTGTTAGAGGCATTTCCTGACAATGTCAAATTCAATGTTAGATTCAATATCAAGAATGTTGTTGTGAAAGATCTCAAGCGAGGGTATGTAGCCTCTGATTCAAAGAATGGCCCAGCCAAGGAGGCTACAAACTTCACTTCCTAGGTCATCATCATGAACCATCCAGACAAATAGGAAATGGTTATCCACCTGTGCTGGATTTCCACACGTGCCATATTGCTGTTAAGTTTGCTGAGATCTTGACTAAGGTTGATAGACGATCTGGTAAGGAACTTGAGAAGGAACCAAAGTTCATTAAGAATGGGGATGCTGGATTTGTCAAGATGATTCCACCAAGTCCATAATTGTTGAGTTTCTGCTTTATGGATGCAAACAACAATTCATGGGATTGGAATGAGGAGGTATTCACCCGATGCAGATTCACCATTGGGTCAGTGATAAATATGGCAGCCCTAATCTTTTGGGTTTGATTGATTCATTAATCCCCTATTTTTTATGTTTGCAATAACATGCGATCTAATCTTTGTGGGCATTGCAATGGGCAGCTATATCTCAAGCTATGTGGGATGAATGGGTATGGGCGATGACAGTAAATGTGACATGAATGTGTGTATAAAGTTAATGCAAAAAAATGTAGATTTTGTGTTCTGCCTCTCTAACCAACAACAATTGTTTTAGTAATGTTTTGGGCATTGATACTTATAGTGGAAAATGTGATTTGGGTGAATGTCATGTGTAATTTCTGCGGTGTGTGCATGAGGCCTAAAAATAGTTGATCTCTTGTGTCATTCATCATACCATGAATATCTCTCTTGTTAAAATGATTTGATTTTGATGAATGCACAAAAGTAATGGCAAAAATGTATATTAGTTCTGTGAGTATACTTAATGGCAATCCCATGAACCTCTTTCATGTTATTGTTTTGGGTATGGTAATAATACTTGAATAATGTGATATGGGCCAATACTTAGGGTATCAGTAAGTACTTAAAATGTAGATTCTCTGTTATGCCATTCTTTTGTACCCTAAGAAAATTTTATTTGTCCTGTGAATTTGCATAATGGTACTAATAATAATAATGAAGCAGGTTATGTACCTGAAAACGCTCGATTAACCAACCATGTGAAGGAGCTCAAGTCTGGAAACAACCAAATGGGAAGCAAGGAGGAGGTACTGCAAACATTCTCAGTATATAATCATAGAAGCTTACATCAGCTCCAGAAAAATGCAGAGTGTAAACTGGAATAATTTGATGAAGCGGAAGGAGATCAAGCAATTTTTCAATAAAGGAAACAAGCATGACATAAGAAGAACAAGACCGAAGAAAAATTCTCTTCATAGGAAGACTAGGATTCTTCATACCCATTAATGTTTAAATTCGGGGCATTTTCTTTTAGATTTAATGACCTCTTCACAATGTTCTCTAAGCTTTTACTCTTTCGAATATGGGGTAAAACCCACGGACAAATGGCAAAGAATGAATGAGTTTGTCATTCTTGCTTGTGAATCGAAACCCATGAAAGAAAGAAAAGACTTATTTTCAATGTTTTGCTTCTAAAATGTTATAAAACAAGGGGAAAGAGCTAAACTAAAAGGGGATGAGGAATGCAAAAGGCCTAATATTTCCATGCTTACAAAAGTGAGTGTTTCTTTAAAAATAAAAATTTAGGTTCATTCTCCTCGAAGATTGAATAACAAAACATTGAAAACCATTAAATCTCCATAAAAAGAAAAAACACTTCGAAGGGTTCAGTTGATACAAAGTTGAATAGATACTAAAGACAAATATTATACAAAACATGCCCGAGCAAAGAGACGAAAAATGGAATGTGCAGACTACCACTCAAAGTAGTAGGTTATTTTCTTTTGGAGTGATTATAGGGTATCCTCTGTTTTGTACATAAGTTTCAGTCACCACCTTAACAACATCATGCACTGTGATTTTGTATCTTTTGGACTTTAAAAATATAAAGATTGTAACCAAAAGATAAAAACAACTGATTTCATTAATCAAGCATCACACATAAGTTGGATGTATATAAAAGGTACATGCTAAAAGTACCTTTGGTGCTAAGGTTACCAAGGTTGCTGCTAAGAAGAAGTGAAAGTCTTTGCAATTTGTGCAGGAACTGGGGCATGCCAGAAGATTTTTGTCTGCTTGTGTGGTGGACTTTAGCACATATGGTACAATAGTAGGAATATTAGCTTGTCATAAGCAAAATTGGGTTCTTGATAGACGGTGTTGTTCATTTATTTCCTTTTAAAGTATTTAGTAGTTTAGGAAAGGTACTTGTGATTTCTCTATGGGGGAAATTTTTGGTTAGCTTCTTGCATTTAGTGTTCTACTCATCAACCTTGTTAAATAGGTGGTGAAAAACAATTCTACTTTCTAAATAGGTCTATATGTGATTTTTCCAATTAAGCTCACCACTTATGAGCAAATGAGTTCCTTTGAAAGGAATATTTCTAGAAACGATTACATGTCTACAAGAAAAATTCATCTACAGAAATTAAGAACCGGAGGTAGATCAACTGTTGGAATCTCTTGTTGCATGTAAACAATATATTTGAATAATTGTCGAATTGAAGGTAAACCGATTGTTTTTGTCCAAAGAAGAAACAAGTTATCCTTTTAACATGTGATAAGAACTAGAAAATAAGGCTTATACCCATTGGGTCACGGGGTATGTGTTTTTCATTCTTAAATAATGATGAAGGGATGACATCACTTCATATAGCAATGACCGACAAGATCTTATCCATCCGGGAGAAATAGTGATATTGGGAAGAATGCATAGATTTGTTATAGACCTCGGTTAGGTTGTTTTAAAGAGAGAATTGTGATTCCATGGTGAAATTTTGTAGTTTTGTTTAAAGTTTTTTGGTGTTGCAATTTAATATAAGATCAAAAGCTTTGAAGGATAAGGGGAATATTCTTTACGATATAACTTCCAAAAAGATTATTACAAACTTTTATTGGAAGAGAAGAAAATAGATTGGAAGTATTATAGATAACATAGGTAATTATAAGTATTTAATATTTTGAATCTCTAAAACAAACAATAGACAATATAGAATCCTTCTAAATTGGTTTCATTCAAATGGTTACCTGTCATTGCAAGGAAGAAATATGATTGGAAGCATTTTCGATGTGATTTGATCTCAAACCCTTGGTGTCCCAGGACTTATGTGTCAATTAGTCAAAGTGATATAGATACTACTACCTTGAGCAATTTGATGCTCTTTGGAGAACTCAAAACTTTACATTTGCATAACAACCTCACAAGACCTACTCCACCTATTTGGGAAAAATATGAAAATTTTAACTGTTTGCAGTTAATTCCACCTCAACCAAGCAACAATCCTCAAGATCTCATCAGTGTGTAGAAATATTGCTAATTAAATAACATTACTATAGACTCTAGAGTTTGGGAGGGGATTGAAATATGCGGTTCAACTACATCCTCAATTTGGATCCATTGAATCTTTACCAAAAAGGACTTCTCTAAACCTACTTCAGTATCCGTCAAGTAATCTTGGACATCAACTTCACTTGAATTTGAAAGGAAACCACTTTAAAACAAATCATGGTGCTGAACTTGGAAATTTCAAAACCATTATTAATATTGACCTTTCAAACAATTAAATCAATAGTGTTATCCTCAGAGATCTTGGAGAAATGCAAAATTTGGCCTTCCCGATATCGAATAACAATTTATCATGTGATATTACCATTCAGTTGTCCAACTATTTTAGGCTATCTAGATATTATTTTTCTCTTGTTTGTTTATTTATTGGACAAACTAAAATATAGATGAAAAGAAATTCAGATGGTTTACTAAAAAATGAAATATAGAGGATATATGAAAAGTTTAAGATACACAGGGTCCACTAAAAGTAAATTAAAAATTTATGAAAAAGCTAAAATAGATAGAGTTTAGTAAAATTTTAAATGCAAGGGACTTTTGAAAAATAGAAAATACGAAGACTTAATTTTAAATAAGTATTAGATTTAGTTACCTTCCAAAAGAAAGTTTACATTAAAACCATTTCAGTTTATTTTATAGATTTAAAAAAACCTTCAGATATCTGCAACGTGCACACACACACAATTAATGGCTCATAAAAATGATATGACGCATCTAATTTCTCTCTATAATCCCATGTGACTTTTCACATCTTCTCCTTAACAATGACAGGAAAGTTTGATTTTGTTGTTATTGTGATTTCTTATTTAAATTTGTATCACTTAATTGCTAGATGTAACTGAAAGCATGATTGGCCCTCTCTTAGATTATTAAATTTTGGGGGATTTTATTCGTGTGTTTTCAGTCATTTACCAAAATGACCTGCAAGTGCAATCATTATCCTACTGACATTTTTCTTCATGTATTTGGGTAATAATCTCAAGGCGAGGGAATCCACTATGTACACAAGCATTGTAAGCATTTGTTATTAGGGGAGAAAGTAAGGGAATCCACACATTTCACAAGCATTGTAAGCATTTTTTTATTAGGGGAGATTTTCTCTTGTACATCTTTCTTTTCAAATAGATATCAAGTGTACACAAATTTGTCTAAATCTTATTACTTGGTCACTTTTTCATCTTCCCCCACCCCCACCACCTCTCTGTTGTCCTTGTTCCAAAAACTTCATGGAGTTCATCTTCAGTGTATTAAATGTGCCCTTGTTTATGTTCTAGAAGTGTTTTGAACTGCACTGCATATATAATTCATTTAAAATATTGTAAAATTACCTCTATATTAATTTGTACCTTTGAAAATTGGTGCTCAGCTATTCATTGATCAATTTATAATCTCGTCGAAAATAGGGTTGTTTTTTATGTAACTAATTGAATAAGTATATATAATTATAATATATATATATATATATATATATATATATATATATATATATATATTTAGTTTTATTAACTTCTTTTTTCACTTTTTTGTAGGGTATTTGTGATTCTCATTCTCCCACAGTAAAGAAGAGAGTGTCGTCTCTAAATGAACTTCAGGTGGGTTTCAATATTGATTGAAGTATTTATTCATTTGTTTTGTTTATTGCATGTTATGGATTAAAAAATTATTGTAGAGTGCTTTCATGTTATTTTCTTTTGATTGTTACATTTATATTTAGACTCCAATCCTTTTTCCGAAGTGACATGTGGGGGCATGTGCCTTCATCAATGACAAGATTTGTTATGTCTTTGAGGGCTTATTCCCAGTGAGGCCATTTCGAAGCGTCCCAAGTTAGACATTAGACTGATCATTGACAAGGATTTTTAAGCTTGCCCATCATACCTAAAAACATCTTCTAGAACTAACATACTTCTTTTCCCTCTCCAGTTTAATATGATGTAGACTAGAAACACAATTCCCCTCCCTATAACGGGGATGACATTAACTATGCCTCGCTTGTAGAGGGAAGAAGAGTTTAAACGTCTTCAATGTGTTGTTAATGTTTTTCATCACAGGCAACCGAAACCACCTAAAACAATGATAGCCTAAATGATCAGAGATCACCTCCACCTGATGCCAACATCCCCAATTTTTCTCTCCAAAATCAATGATTGGAGATCATTCACGAGGCTTCTATTTGATTTATGATTCTAACAAAGATGCACTGAAATATGAACCACCCCACAAATTGAGGAGAATGGGAATTCCAATCAAGGCATCTGCAACTAGACAAAAATACAAGAAACGTGCAAAGAAAATTACACAAGCAAAAAGCAAGAAATTTGATTTTAAAAAATAACTTGTAGTGGTTAGTTTATAAGTGTTTGTCTATAAGTGTTTTTGAAACAAACTGTAACTCATTCCAAATAATTCCATGTATGTATTGTGGTAGTATATATCCGACAGAGAATCAAACTTATCAAACACATGTTCATTTTTGTTATCCAACAACTATGCATTCCTAATTTCTTTATCATTGTGTCTCCATACAAATACCTATAGTTTTCTCACTTCAAGTGTACATATTGTTCTTATTGTTTTCCATTCTATTTTCTTAACATAATAA
The DNA here is from genome assembly GCA_018340775.1 of Taxus wallichiana var. yunnanensis. Lineage (NCBI taxonomy): Eukaryota > Viridiplantae > Streptophyta > Pinopsida > Cupressales > Taxaceae > Taxus > Taxus wallichiana. The sequence goes on along the minus strand of CM031244.1, from coordinate 744,979,721 downwards.
TCTGTAATTCATTTCAAATAAATGCATGTATATATTGCGGTGGAACATATGAACACATAATTTAACTTTTCATAAACGTGTTCAATTTTTCCTTTATACAATTGCAAGCTACTTTATACAAGCATTTCAAAATATTGCCTCCGAATATGGCTCAAGCCCACATGACATCAACTATACTTAAGACATGTTCAAACACAACTAAAGACCATGGCATCTTTTACACACTACCATGACACGGGACATGATACGGATGTTAGTTCGACTCGAGGTTGAATGTAGTATTCAACATGAACCATTGCAAATGGAAGGTCTTCACACAAATTCATGCTGGGAAACAACACGGGTCTTGTGATAAATCTTGAAATGTTGGGGAAATGATATTTTGACATACACAATAATTGGAACATACATGGCGTTACACATGATTTGCAAATAATTGGTTCATCATTCATCGAGAGAGAAAAGGTAGACACAAATAACACTAGACGCAGCCACACCACCATCTACCACACTACCTTTGTCTTCATAACAACAACTAGCTCTTGATACCATACTACACCATTCAACAAACAAAACACTTCTACCTCCACTAAGATTGATAATTCAAGGAATAACTGGCACAGGAAAATCATTTCTGATAAATAAAATTTGGAATTCATTTACAAAAACATCAACCACATCTCCTCATCTCTCCTTCTACTCGCCCCTACCAAGGTGTTTCAAAGATTCAACATCTCCGCACCCACAATCCATCCCAACCCTCTCGTTTCCAATCAAAGAATTAAAACCCCTTGAAGGCCAAGCATTATTGTCTTTTCAAGAGTCACTAAAACATATAGAATATGTTCTTATTGATGAAATGAGTTTCATTGGCCCAAAGTTGCTAGGAAAAATTGACAATAGGCTACGTGAGGCTTTCCCACACTCAAAAACATTTGAATTTGGAAATAGATCAGTCCTCCTCCCGACGACCTCGGAAATTACCACCGGTTATGGAAATTCCTCTTTATGTAAGTAAATCCTATGGATCCACCCTTTGGAAGGGATTTCATTCTTCCATTACATTGCAAACTATATTTCAGAAACAAGGAACAACCAATGCACTAGTTTCATTCAGAATTTACTGCTCAACATACAAGATTCAACCCCTCTTATTGAGGACTGGGAACTCCTAATGTCTCGCACACACACACCTAACTTAGCAAGAGCTCAAAAAAATTAAGGATACACCACATTTGTTTGCAAAAAATGACCTCATGGACTCCCACAACCTTCATATGTTGAAGGCATTGAACGTTCCAATTTCCCAATCCATTGCTGAAAGTAATAGGTGGGATGGACCAAGAAATCATGATGATGATCAGTTGGAGCACAAAGTTTTGCTATGAAAACAACAAAAAATCATGCTTATTGTAAATTTATGGGTTGACGCAGGCCTTGTAAATGGTGCTACAGGAACAATCACCAACATTGTCTACGACACATCAATGCCACCACCAACATTACCTTTATTTGTTGTTGTCAAATTTGATAGATACAATGGCCCATGTTGGGATCCCTCCAACCCGTTACATATTTTGATACCCCCTATTTCGAGAGGGAATCGAAGACAATTTCCGCTTAAAATGGCCTGGGCATTAACTATCCACAAGTCCTAGGGACTTACTATGCATAGAGAAATTGTCAACATTGGAACCAATGAAAGGTAGGGTCTGACATTCACAACTTTCTCCAGAGTTGCCTTGCTTGCAAATCTGCGCATTTCACCTCCTTTTTCATTCGAAAGGTACTCAAAAATGGCACACGTAGCAACACTTGGAGCAAGAAGAAAGGAGGAAGCAAGACTACTATCACTCAACCCTTCGTAAATACTACACTCTGCTTTGATAACACCTCTGCTACTACTTTACTCAACACTTCTTCTATCCTAGACACCATTTCCGTTCAAGGGGTATCAAATGTACTCATGTTTACTGGAAATAAAATTACCCTCAAAAGGCTACCATTCATGATATAATTCTTCTCATGTTAAGTTCAAATAAAATAGTCCGCAAAATGATACCACTCATGATATGAGATTTGTAAATGTATATGTACGAATTTGTAACAACTTTGAAATGAAGAGATGAAACCTTTAAATGAAGTGGTTCATCTATATATCTACAATTACAAAATTACACGTTTCAACATACATGTTCGATTTTTCCTTTTTATTGTTGCTCGTTTCTTTATGTTAACCAACAACAACACATTTTTAATGTCTTCATCTGCACACAAATACCTAGAAATTTAAAATGCTGAGAAAGGACCATGCAAATTATAGTTGTTTCCATCCAAAGCTTTGTACATTATATCACTTTTTTGCATTTTGAATAGTTTAAAGGGTAAGACCTCATGTTTGCGCTTTTTAAATGAAGTGACTCATCTATATTTCTACACATACAAAATCAATCACCCATAGTTTAAACAAACACAACTACAAAAGTAAAAACTATCCCTATAACACAAATAACATATATCGTTTTTGTTTGCAAAATGCCTCAAAGAAATGTGGTCTCGTGGAATGCTATGATTGTAAGATATGCACAAAATAGCTCTAACAATGATGCTCTCAAACTCGTTGAGGTAATAAAGAAATTTGGAATGTACCATAACCATTTCAAATTTGTTTATATATAATTGCATATTCTGTCTCATTTTAGTTTCATGGAGAGATAATATGTTAAAGCACTTAGTCATTCTTTCAATCTACTTTGACAACAACACTTCACATTCACAACATTCTTGAGAGTGAGTATTAGCAAACTTACATGTCTCACTTGCATTTGCAACATTTGTTTTGGCTTTAATAGAAAATCAATATTGTCAATCACACCCCTTATCAACATCAACTACAAAAGTAATAATTGTCTTTCTAAATCGAATAACAAATACCATTCGGTGTTCACATTGCATTGTGCGAGATGCGATTTCTAGTTAAATATATGTATTTAAAGAATGTATATATCAATTTCAAGGTGTATGTTGTGAGTTTGTTACATAGTTTTATTAATTTAAGCGTGTTTTATATTGATTATTTTTTTAAGTATTTTTAATAAAATATTCACTCTTTGGTGATGGTTGTCTATAATCCAATCTAATTGTATAATAGTGTCATGAATAATATTTTTTAGAGAAAAAGGCTCCTTTCTAATGTTTGTAGCTAAACAATTAATTGATGAGTTTAAATTTGATGTTCATTTGAGTGTTATACATTTGCTTTGCTTGGAAAAGAAAATTCAAAGATTGCAATATCCTTGATATATAATAGAGTTTGAAGCTCCTTTTTCTAACAAGATTTATTGAAACCCAACATAATGGTATAACTAAATTCAAACTACCGATTACTAATCCACATAATTTTGTTAAAAAATAATAAATTTAAAATTGATATCTTTCCATTTTCCAATTAATTCTTTTTATTTAAAATAAATATATTAATCATTATATAACTAATTAAAAACATTAATTTATTTAAAATATCATTATTAATTAGTATATAAATAAAAAAATTTAAAAAAATTATTCTCTAATTCAGTTAGATAAAGCACTTTAAATATTCTTTTTCTTTATAATGTATTTTATATAATAAAATACCTTTAGATATTCTTTATTTTATCCCTATAATTTGATTCTTAGTTTCGCAAATAAATAACCTTTCTTGCTCTAGAATTAATAATCTACTGTTGTAGAATTTATGATATTCTTTTCATGGAAACAACTATTTTTTATCCTTTAAAATATTCTTTGACATTAATGTGAAAATGACATTAATGTAAAAAGAGCTCACAATTAAAATCCATTTGACAAAGCATATAAAGTTGTATTTATATCCAGCTTTGACATATCTGGTTTGAAAACATTTAGAAAGTTTAGCATTTATGTAAACATCATATCAGATAACTTGTATGTTGAGCAAACTTGACATTGATAGGAAAACAAATCAGAGTGTTTGTAAAGTTACATATATATCAAACTTGACATCAATGACTTGAACACTATCTAATCCTTGTCCCATTTTACGATCATAAACATCTTTTCAATTTAATTGCCTTGGAAGAATAGGTGGGATGCACATGTTTATCGTAAAACAAATTTACATTTACATGTCCCAAAAAAAGTTTGATATTGATATGAACATTATTCACGTACCTTATGTCTAGCAAATGTGACATTAATTGAAACACAATGCTCACAAGGCTTGCAAAGTTGTCTCCTTAATAATCTTGACATCAATGTAATAAACATTTCACTATTGAAAGAATAGCTACCTTTAAATAAATATTGAAAAAATAAAGTTGAATTAGATGTGTATTTTTTCTATAAATTTAAGTGTTGTGGTTTAATAATAAGGTATTGTTTCATAATTCATTAAGGTATAAATTTCAAGAGACATCTGAAAAAAATGACGTCTAAGCTAAATTTGAGTGAATAGATACCTCTCACTCCTTAACACTAATCAAAGTACGTCAAATATAAAATTTCTCCAAAAAAATGTAGTTGTTTCTAACATTCAATCAAAAAAATTCTACTAAATTAAATAACTATATTAAAATATCAAAAATTTAAAATTAATAAAAAACATCACTCTTAAATATGATTGTTTCCAACCTTCAATTAAAAACATATCTCGCTAAATTAAATAATTATATTAAAAATTGAATAGATTATAATATCCCCTTATCTTATAAATATCACTCTATCTTGACTCTTTAGAGAAGAAAATAATATATTCATGTTAAATTAATTATTTTTATAAACAATTTAATTTAGAGTCAAAATTTTGGCCATACTCAAATATATAATGTATGGGTAAAAAATCATTCATTTGAATAATAACCAAAAATCATACTAATAAATGATAGCAAAATATAGTATTGAGTAAATATTGAACAAATAAAGTTAAATTAAATATGTATTTTTTTATAAATTAAAGTGTTGTGGTTTAACGATATTGATGAAGATATAAAACGTATTATCTCGTATCCAAAGTACAAATTTCAAGAAATATAAAAAATTGAACCAAAAATAAATTTGATTAAATAGATACCTACTCATTAAAACTAAATAGAAGCATGTCAAATATAAAAATTCTTCAAAAAATCTAATTATTTCTAACATTCAATCAAAAAGATATCTACTAAATTAAATAACTATATTAAAATATCAAAAATTGAAAACTAATAAAAATTATAAACATCATTCTTAAATTTGCTTCCACCCTTCAATTAAAAATATATTTACTAAATTAAATAATTATATTAACAAATTAATAGATTATAAATATCACCTTACCTTATAAATATCACCTTATGTTATAAATATCACCTTATGTTGACTCCAATTGATTAGAGAATAAAATAATATATTCCCATTACATCAATTATTTTTATAAACAATTTAATTAAATTATAAAGTGAAGTATTTGACCATTACTCAAATAAATAATATATAGAAAAAGTCATTCATTTGAATAATAATCAGAAAAACCACACTAATAAAAATTCCACAAAATAAATACTCTCATTAATATATTATATTTACTAATTAATAATTAAATTTTAAAATATACAAAACTTGTACACATAGTTTCATCTCGGTTTCCATTTACCTGATTGGACAGCCGAAAACCAGAAATTCTCACATCAAACACAGCTGGCGGAAACGTGGGACCGGTCGGCGTCATGAATTCTGTGCACGGAAGCTGTCGCTATCACTTCTCGTGGAAATGACGTCACCGTGATGTGACGGATGACAGTTAGGCATGGGCCGCGCCGAAAGTGGGACCCGCAGGAAGGAGTCTGACAGAATAGACGTGGGACCCACTTCATCTGTTGCCGTCGTGGACAGCGCCTGCGCCTGCCCTGCAGAAGGAAATGATTGGTTCTCCTTAATTGCCGGAGTGGGGTATGTTTGCGAAATAATAAATATACAATACAAATTTTATTTGGGCGCATTAAAACGTGTTTTCAAACAACGAATTTATTAGTTTGTGCAAGGGGCAGGATAGGTACTAGTGGTGCATTTTAAGTTGAGGGGTCCCCAAGTTAAGTGTATGTCATGTAGGATTGTGAATTTTATATCGATATGTAGTTTGAGTTTTTGTTATTTTGCGTTATTTTTGGAAGCGATTATCTATTTGGAGGAAATTCATATTTTAAGTTTGATTTAAAATAACAAATTTGAGTTGTATTAAAAGAAACACACCTTGTATATGAACGGTGATTGTACAACAGATATTTAATTATTGTAAGTTTTACATGTCATGATGTGATTTGCCACTCTGGACTATTATTATGTCAAAATCAAATAACCACTAGATAGTACTATGATAACTGTTAGGTGGTACTATGCCAACTAGAAAGGATTGTGTGATAAAGATTCGTATCCTTTTTGGACTATGTTGAAGTATTGGCCCCTCCTCTATACACAATGACGGATTAAGTCAAAGACAACCTAGACAATTGTCTAGAGCACAAGAAGCTATGAGTACTTTATTCTCTATATTTTACTAGCATACCTATCTTATATTAATATATGTAAAATATGTCAAGAGGTATAGTTCTCAAGGCGTCTATTCCACTTATGTCAAACATATAATAGACACCTCGAGAATGATACATCTCGACATATTTTACCATGTTTTGATTTATGTTTATATAAATCTATGTATGTAAAATATGTTGAGAGGTATCATTCTTGAGGTGCCTATTTTAGATGTGTGACACAAGTGGAATATGCGCCTTGAGAACTATACCTCTTAGCATATTTTACATAGATTAATATAAGATAGGTATAACATAGACAACCTAAACATTTGTCTAGAGCACAAGAAGCTATGAGTACTTTATTCTCTATATTTTATCAGGGTGAATGACTCTTATATATTAAAAAATTATTACCACTATTATGTATTGCTTTCAAATACTTACTCAAAAACATCATCATCATTATTGATGGTAAAGATGGCAAAGAAGAAATTCACGAAATCATCAATTAAATGTGATTATGTGACAACACTATAACAATGGAGATTATAGCGAAGATCAACACAAAGATTCACGACAAATTGATAGATCAAAAAAACCATGCAATCGAGATTATAGTGAAAATCAACACCGTTATTACAAATTGATAGATCAAGAAAACCCATGCAACTCAAATTTTACAGGGTTGAAGGTGGAGAGATAATGATGCTTCAAAGTGGATGTTCTATCCCAACAATATTATTGAATTGACCGAATGTTAAATGAATTTGAATAAAATTCAAAACTATTATAGTTTCCTATACATCGGATTATAAAATTATACAAGATTACGGTTGGTGTCTCCATGTAATAATTATTTCAAGTTTCCAATCAATGTATTTTTAATGCATCCTTAGTTTCAATGTTTAACCAAATATTATTGAGTATATTGTAAATTCTTCTCCCAAGGAGTCTTTTTCCTTGCCAAAAAAATTGCATTTACTTCCTTAGTATCTGTTTCCCTAAAGAAAAGTTTTACATTTACTTTCTATTAATACTTATTTTCCAATATTACCATTCCAAAATACAATTTAGTATTATTTATATTACTAATAAAATATTTTAAAAACTATTATATATATATATATATATATATATATATATGTTTATAAATAATTAAATAATTATATAAGATAGTTATTTAAAATATTTGTAAGTATTGTAATGTTGAAATCACGATTGACAAACTTATATGATTATTATTTCTTACAAAATAATTTATGTCTATGCTTATTGGTGAGAGTGGGGTGATGTGACCAATTTTACCCTTATTGGAATGCAAATTTATTATTATTTTAACACAAATAAAACAAGTGGAGAGAAAGCCACGACGTAGCAGTACAATTATAGAATATGCATGTTCTTTATATCTATTATTTAAATTATTGTGGATGTGACTGCACCTTACATATAACATGGCTACAAGAAACATTTGTCTCTAGCGGCTTTGGCACAACTAAAATATCAAAATTAGGGGAAAGGGGCCAATATTCGAACATGGTCCAATTCTTGATCACACAATACCCTATAGCTATCATAGTACCACCTAATAGTTGTCATAATACTATCTAGTGGTTATTTAATGTTGAAATAATAATGTTGCAGAATAGTCATTCACATTATGAAATATAAGACATAGAATTATTAAATAATCATTATATAACAATTATCACTCATGTGCAAGTATTGGTCTCCACCATAGTTTTAGTGCAACTCAATTTTTTCAAGAATCAATTCAAATATGGGTTTCCCTCTAATCAACTCTCAAAAGAAAAAATACAAGCTAAGAAAAACTCAAACTACACATCAATTCAATATTCACAATCTTGTACGTGGCATCGGTTGATGTTGTGAACTCCTAAACTTAGGGTGCACCACTACCGACCCTCTCCCCATATATTACAAAAATATGTATCTATAAAAAAACTTGTTTTTGTGTAACCTTACCCACATTTGCAAGTTAATTTAATAGTAATCCATTCTAGGAATAACGAAAAACTATTATTTATATCCATAAGATTACATATTTTGTAGAAGCAACTGGGAAATTATTTTATTTTGCTCTAAATTTTGTCATGTTGCTTATTTGTTGAGAAATTTGATTTTGTCTCGATTGGAGGAAAAACCATTTTTAAAATTTGATTTAAAATAATAAATTTGAGTTGTATTAAAAGAAATGCACCTTGAATATGAACCATGATATTTGTATATTAGATATTTAATTATTGTAAGTCGTACATATCATGATGTGATTTTCCACTCCGGACTTTTATTATGTCAAAATCAAATAACCACTAGATAGTACTATGAAAAATATTAGGTGGTACTATACACAATAAGATTAATTATTGTAGTATACTATGAAACTATTAGGTGGTACTATACATAATTATTGTAGTACTATCTTCAAGTATTGGCCCCTCCTCTATACACAATGACAGATTAAGTCATGACAACCTAGACAGACAGTTTTCTAGGAAGTTATGAGTACTTTATTCTCTATATTTTATTAGGGTGAATGATCCTTATATGTTAAAAACTTATTACCACTATTATGTATTATATTCAAATACTTGTTCAAAAAAACATCGTCATCATTATTGATGGCAAAGAATAAATTCACATAATTCATCAATTGAATGTGATCATGTGACAACAAGTGTAATAATGGAGATTATAGTGAAGATCAACACAATCACTACAAATTGATAGATCAAGAAAACCCATGCAAATCAAATATCACAAGGTTGAAGGTGTAGAGATAATGATTTCGAAGTGGATTTTCTATCCCAACAATATTATTGAATTGACCGAATGTTAAACGAATGTGAATAGAAGTGGAAACTATTATAGTTTCGTATACATCAAGATTATAAAATTATACGAGATTACGGTCATGTAACAATTATTTCAAGTTTCCAATCAATATATTTTAATGCATTTTTGGTTTCAAGTGTTTAGCTAAGTATTATTGATGAGTATATTGTAAATTCTTCTCCTAAGGAGTCTTTATCCCTAAAGAAAAGTTTTACATTTACTTTCTATCAAGACTAATTTTCCAATATTACCATCAATTACCATTCCAAAATACAATTTAGTATTATTTATATTACTAATAAAATATTTAAAAGACTATTATATGTATGTATGTATGTATGCATGCATGTGTGTGTGTGTGTGTGTGTGTGTGTGTGTGTGTGTGTGTGTGTGTGTGTGTGTGTGTGTGTGTGTGTGTGTGTGTGTGTGTGTGTGTGTGTGTGTGTGTGTGTGTGTGTGTGTGTGACGGTTATATTTTAAATAATCAAGCTATATAAGATAGTTATTTAAAATATTTACAAGTATTTTAATGTTGAAATTAGGGTTGACAAACTTATATGATTAGTATTTCATATAAAATAATTTGTCTATGTTTATTGGTGAGAGGGGTGATGTGACCAATTTTACCCTTATTGGAATGCGATGATTTATTATTATTTTCAATACAAATAAAACAAGTGGAGAGAAAGCCACCACGTAGTAGCTACAATTATAGAATATGCATGTTTTTATGTCTATTATTTAATGTATTGTGGATGTGATTGCACCTTACATATAACGTGGCTTCAGGAAATGTTTGTCTCTAGTGGTTTGGCACAACTAAAATATCAAAATTAGGGAAAGGGGTCAATACTCGAACATGGTCCAATAGTGGACATGGGTCTTGATCATACAATACCCTATAGTTGTCATAGTACCACCTAATAGTTGTCATAGTACTATCTAGTGGTTATTTAATTTTGACATAATAATAATGTCGAATAGCCAATCACATCATGACATGTATGACATAGAATTATTAAATACTCATTTTACAACAATTATCACTCATGTGCAAGTATTGGTCTCCACCATAGTTTTATTACAACTCAAATTTGTTTTTTAAAATTCAATTCAAAATATGGCTTTCCCCAATTCAACACTCCAAAGAAAAAATGCAAGCTAAGAAAAACTTGAGCTACATGTTAATGCAAAATTCACAATCCTACATGGCATACAGTTGGTGTTATGGACTCCTAAACTTAGGGTTTTCCATTACGGCTCCTCTCCCCTATATATTATAGAAAATATGTATCTATAAAATCAACCTTGTTTTTGTGTAGCCTTACCCATATTTACAAGTTAATTTAGTTGTAATCCATTCTAAGAATAACAAAAACTAATATTTAAATCCGAAGCTTGCATATTTCATAGAAGCAAGAGGAAATTGTTTTATTTTACTTTAAATTTTGTCTCTATTTATATCTAGGGTCTAGCCAATAGGGCATATGGTTTAAACCAAGCCACGAAAGGTTATTATTTATCCCTTAGCTTGTTTTGACATAATAGTTAATCAAGGCTCCATGTGTATGTACGATAAAATAACAAGTCTCATGTTACACATTGAAATCTCTAAATGATCGACATGAAACTTAAAGAAGCATCTGGATAAGTATCAAAACTTCCAACGGTATGTTGGTGATAGGTATCTCTCTATTTGTTAACTATTTCGAGTCTCACTTAGCTTTGGATATGCAAATTCACAAAATAGTAGTGGTTTGATCATTGGATGTCAATGGTTGCTTGATGAATTATTTTCTCTACTATTCATTTTTAATCAATATTTTTGCTCTTTATCTACATGTACTTTTGCAGCCATTTTATTATAGATATATTAGATTCTTTATAATATTTAATGTCACATTAGAGTGAAGAATGGAGACAAAATATCAATTCTCTGGTATGTTATTTTTGCTAAAGGCTATGCTAAATTTGAAATAGATCATCCTAGTAAAAAAATTAAATTTACATTTTTATCATCAAATAATATTTTATTCTATACGAAAAATGGGAAATGAAAAAAATACATTGAGGAAAATGTACAACTACCGCTACATTTTGCACTCATGTCACCACATTTATGAAAAATGTCCTATTACCAGTCACCATTTGCACTTATGCATGATACTTTATATATTGAGCATAACCTTGTTTTCAAGAATAACTCTAAATACTTCATAATAAACTAATTTGCTAATATATAAGTTCTAAAATATTTAAAAATAAATAAATATAGTCTTTAAAATATATTACAATATCATTCAAAATTAATTGAAAACAAGTCTATTTTCTTACAAAGATACATGACAGAATTGGTTGCAGAGTAGCTCTTGTTAGTATTATTAATTATAACAAAACTAAAATATTTTCTTACTAACATTGACACGGATCTTCTTGTTTCCCCTTTATAATTGCATGGGAGGGCCTCACACCCATATGTTTTTTTATTATTGGGTAAATACACTTTTGACTGGCGCTATGAACTCAAACATGGGGAAATTTGAGGGCCCAATCCCTAAAACCAAAAAAATGAAGAAAAAAATTAACAACAAGACATAAATCACACAAAACTTGAAGAAGACAAAAAAACCCAACAATTAATAACAATATGTCAACAAAGGAAACATAAGATGATAGCAACATATATTAAAATATAAACTACAAGGGAATCCCCAAGGACTATCCACATAACCCTAGAGTTATCCCATAATGTGAGTCCATCATTATGTGATATCTTTCTCTCACCATTTCCTCAACTTCCTCTCCCAACCTTTCAACCTCCAATCAACAACCTTTGCATAGATGGGAAACCCAAAGCACCATTAATAATTATGACACATATAAAGGAGGTCTCCGTAAATAACGGGTAGAATTCACCATCCCTCTATTTGAATCCATCTCATCCAAAACATTTTTTTATATATGTCCCTATAATTGAGAGGGCTCCATACTAGCAACAATAATAATCTCCTTCTCATAAAGAATAGATGGACTAGGAGAAGAGCTTTGCACAAAAACATTTCCCATGGTTACATCAAACAAACTTGTGATCTTGAAAATCAACATGTTTCCTCTAAACCTACAAATAGGGAGAAAAGGAAGTTGATATCATGTGAGAAAAGAATGAAGTCACCCAGTGAACAAATAAATTACAACGAAACATCTAAAGGGAAGAACCTCATGGAGAATGTAACGAATCTAGGAACTTTTGGATGAAACCAATTTAATCAAGTGGAATTTATGTATAGATAAATCAATGAGTGCACACACTCTCACAAACCTTCCTTGAGAGATTTAACATCAATCTTAACATAAGGATTGAATTTATTAACCAATAACCTGAATTTGATCATCATCATGCAAGATGTGTAGAATATGGTACATTCTCAACCAAAGGAGAATATTCAAGAATTGCATTGTACTTGGCTGAAACAATAGAGAGCATGGGAAAAATAAGAAACCAAATCTTCCATAAAACCATGGTCCCCTGGTCCATAAAAAAACTCAATGAGAAGGGTTTTAAAAGGTCACCCTAAGAACCCAAAAACCACCAAGGAGAAAGAAGGACCCTCAATGGAGATCCAAACATCCACAATCCAATTCAAATATCTTCCACATATAAGAATGATCTCACACATTTTATAAACTAGACATTATTGCCAATGTTTGACTCCATATTTAGAATAAGAGAGTCAATGAAGTCTATCATTGGTGACTCCTTTAAGAATCTCACCAAGATATCACCAAGTTTTGGGACAAGTAAAACATCCCAAGATTTCAAATAATTGGTTTTTCCACTCTCCAAGTGAGTCAAAGGAACTAGAATGTCTCTGTCCACCAATAAAAAGGATAGATAAACATCACAAGATGAGGATATGCAAGATTTATAGATATTATTAAACATGTGGAAATTGTTCCAAGAATTTTTGTAGTCTTTGTATACCTAATGTCCCTTAGGGCAGTGGCCAAAACAAAGTCGACGCCAACACACTCCCTAATCACATTTGACACCCTGAAATGTCACACATCCTCTAGATCCTTATATGTTTCATTCCAAATCCTAATAGATGGCATACAATTATTTAACATTTTAGGAATCTATACGTACCCAAAAATGTAGGTACTATACTACCAGAGAGAGGTTACAGAAACCCCAATGATGATTCAGATCTCTTCGTAAGGTGTTCGAAATCCAGAAAAGCTTGCCAAGTATACATTTGCATCCTAAAAAGCCTTGTCCAGATTTTGCATGTTTTATTCTAACCTTTGCCCCCTTTTTTCTTGCATTTTAGTCTTTAAGTTACTGGGACCGCCGCCTTGCACAGAAGCGTGATCCGTGACCGCCGCCACCCAGAACAGGGTGGCGGTCCTATGTGTGTTTTCCAGAACATTCCAACGCATTCGTCAACTTAAAAATTCAATTTGAATCTACATTTCTCAACCACTCTTGCTTGCATTTATGTTTTGGCCGCCTAGTAAATAGTGATTTCTCTTTGTTTATGATAAAAGAGTTCAATTCAAACTTACCCTCTGGTAAATCCAAATGCTATAAATACCAAGCTTGTTTACAAGCAAATGGCCCCTCTCCCTCTATGAATTATTATTTAGTGTGTTTTGAAGTTCTCCCATAAGTTTCAATAGGTTTAGATTTTGCATGAATTCTCACCTCTCCTTTCTACTTTAGAGATCACTTGATCTTCACACTTTCATTTTGCTCCATTGCTATCCTACACAATCAACTTAGCATAAGATAGTTTCAGTTCTAGATTAGAGTTCATTTTGATAATCTTAGAGTTGTAGGTTGTTGTTTTGTCATAAGAAATAGATCCTGAATTCTTGGTATATTTGCATTATATCCCCGCAATAAATCCTGCTAGGAATCACATAGTCAAGCTTTGTTCACTTGCACTATCCCTCTCTTACTTGAATTTTATTCGGTTTATATCCAAAGTTGCCATTGTTCGAGTATCATCTTCTGCTGACGCTATCACATTCACACTTTTCTAGATTCACGAGAACACGAAGGAACAAAGAGATCACACTAAGGGGACAAGTCACGACACAACTGGATTTACCACTGTTCGTAAAACTCTAGGTTTGAACTATCAAAGTTGTAGTTACAATATATCAAATAGAGTAGCAAATCATTTTATTTTAGTTAAAGCTTGCTTTCAGTATTACTAGGGAAGCTGTGGGGAATGATAGCTTCTGAGAAGCTGTGATTTATTCCTCACTTCTAAGGTAAGATTGAAGGTCTTTCGATTAGATTAGTTAGTTATTTAAATATTTAGGATAAATTCACAAGTGCACAGGAAAATAGCTATATCAAGCTAACTTGCTTGTTTTAATTCTGTTATTAGATTAATTGTTCATTATCCGAATATAGTAGTATAGCTACTCTTTTAATTTTTTTCAAATATGCATCATTGAAAATACAAAAATAAAAGAAATATAAGCATAATGTAGATAATATTTCATAGTTAGTTTACTTGTTTCGGTTAAAGTATTGATTGTCTCTTGCATGAAAATTATGGAACCCAGAGAGCCCAAGGATTACGTATTCGAACCAGTAGTACCTAAGCCAAATCTCTTCATAATGTTAACGGATATAGATCAAGGGCTTAGGATTCAGGTCTTCCAAATGACAATAAACCCACAAGCAAGTAGTGAACAATTGAGACAATTGAATATTGAAGATGAAAAAGCATAAACATTCTGGTCAAGTCAACCCAACTATAGACTACCTTGATAGGATATCCGCATGACCATAGAAGAACCTGAAATAGAACAAATATTTGGTTGTGATCCATTAGTTCCACATGCCAAATGTAGGAGACCTCCTCATCGACATGTATTACACGGGGTTACGTATACAAGTTGCTAGAACACTCGTAAGGTATTATGAGAAGATCACACAACTCCTAATATTAAACATAGAAGCTGAAAAGGCTTATGACTATTGGATAATCGGAAGAAGAGATTGATTCTTCACATGACCATAACAGGTCCACAACAACCACAAAATTATGGTTGTTGTCCCCAGGTCACACAACCCAACGGGCCTATAAGTCAGTTAAATATTGACACCAGTTTATGTACGTTGGTATTTAGATCCTCACCACTCCCGCCAGATATCATAACGCAATTTTCTGCATTAAACATAGAAGCCAATCAAGCTAATATTTTCTGGGCTAGACCAGAAAACCACCCATAGTTTCTTATAAATCCACTACACCTCTCACTACCATTTTCCATGACCTTGTCTAGAAATATACACGAAACACCTATAGGTCACTTTCCACGTATCCAACAGCCAATAAATAGGATCTCGGTAGAGCTCGACATTGATTGGAGCCTTTGAGTAGCTATTATATCTGAACGATCCATTACACCAATTTAGGTTAGGAGATATTTCTTTGCCTTAGACTTGCAGATCCCATTATTGCATGTTGAGGATATAAGATTGCCCAACTAGTTTGTCTCGTATCCACATATATTTCATTTTCACCGGCTGTCTCGACATGACCTCGGGAGGTTGGGTACGAAGAAGGGCTACTTGTAGATTTTCATACTCGCATGTCACTTTTCTATCATACAAAATCCTTTATCTTGCTCCACCATCACAAATTTACCTTACATTTGGAAAGACATGTCCATGTCCTTTATAGCTAGGATAGATATGCCACACACCTAATCAAGTTTGAAAATAATCAATGCCATCATACCATCCATAGAAATCCCATCCCGACTCATAGACCCCAAAACATCTACCAAATCCTTCATAGATGCTCCTTGCACTCCCATCAAAATTTCCTTAGCTTTTTTAGAAGGGGAAGAAAGAACATAATTCTTTTCAGGATTTGAGAAAACCAACAAAAAAATCACCACCTATGGGATGGCCTGCTCATCTTAACACTTATGCATTGGGAGATTTGGGAAATATTGTCACCAAGAATGGTGCTCCATCCATGCTCACCGACCATATTAACATTGAATAATAAGGTTTTCTCTACTCAACACCCCTCACATAAACCACCAAACCATTTGTTTCTTCCCATTCATATTCACCAAAAAGAACCTCATATGAGGATACCAAAATCCTATGAAGCCCATTCGTAGTTCATGATAAAGCCTATAGTTTTATTTTGGCCTTCCTTTCCATTGGTATATCACCTCATGCCCTAATTTTCAAGACATAAGTGAAACTAAAATTTAAGAACCCATTTAAGCAACTAATTTAGAAGGAAACCACATGATGATCAAAGAATGATTGTAATATACACATTACATATATTTTTTAATATTTAGATATATTTATCTCATTGGAAAATAGTGTTGATTTTGAGGTATTTATCTTGGATTTATCATATAGTTTATTTATTTAATTATTTTATATTGATCCTACAACTAGCGAAATGAGGACTTAACAAAAATATACCATCCATAAACACATATGTTAAGAAGAGATATTTCACCAATAACGTGAATTCATTAAAGCAAGAAAAAATGTAAATCGAAGAGGTGGGCAAGTAACATTATATTACACAATAACATGAAATATTAAGGAGTGATCCTTAGTTCTATTGATTGACTACATCCCGCCAACTCAACTAGACACCCATAAAGGACACAAAAATTCCTTATATAGGAAGTATAAGGGTGGTTGGGAGATTAATTAGTGGTGGAGTTGTAGGTGAAAGCATTAACTAATGTTAGAAATATTCCTAATATTATTAATGTGAACACATTAATATATTTAGGTGTGTGAAAGAATAATAATATATTTATATTATGTGAGTTGTTTAAGTAGTGTAAACAAATTATGTAGAATAATGTTTGTGAGAGAATAATTAATACCTGCACTTACCAATAAAATGCAATACTCCTCCTTTGTTGAATTGGATTTGCTCAAGGATGTGTTGTTTACTTCAAATTTGAGTAGACACTTGGGAAACACCTCCTTTTGATTTTCTTGGATTGATTGATGCTTAATGAAGGATTAATGAATGATAGATTGGATTGATTGATTGAAGATTGTGGATGATTAATAAAGGATAAAATGGCAAAGATTCATTATGGATTCTTTGTATGTCTCCCATGAAGGATAAGAGTTAAATTTATAGTTTGTGGTTGGGAGAATGGATGTGAGGATTGATCCAAGTGGGATGAAGATCAATGGATGAAAATTGAGGAGAGGATTGGAAGATTATATAGATTTCTAGAATGGAGAATTCTAGATTTTGTGAGAAGCCTCCATTGAATTTAAAATTCAATGGAGAGTAAAGAAGTTTAGAGAGGCTTCTAGAAATAGAAGCCTCTAGATTTAGAGGTAGAGATATGATTAGTTTAGGATTAGATTAGATTAATAAAATATGATTAGGGATGTGATTACATGGAGAGGCTAGGTGTAGGGTAGGTGTAGAGTAGGTGGGTAGGTAGGTGTAGGAATATTAAATTCCTAGAAAATGATAATAAGGATTAAGGTGGGATAATGAGATATAATAATGAATTAAAGGGATTAATGATGAGATAATGATGGGATATTAGATAAATGATGAAATTAATTAGGATAAAGGGTATATGTGGTATTTTATAGGAAATGATTAATTAGATAATGATGATGTTAGGATATTTGTGGGAAAAATTAATCGGAATTAATTATGTCGACATTTTAGATGTCTACATTTTGCCCCTCTTTGAATGGTTATTGTGTAGAAATGACCATTCAAAGAAAAAATAAGAGAAGATGTTAGGATGGTGATATGATGCCCCCTCGAGGGTTAGGCGGGAAGGAATGAGTCGGGTAACCACTCAAAAGAGGAGAGGCCCAAGTTAGTAGATGAGAGAGGATTAGAGGATGATTATTGAGGATTATAGGAGAGGAGAGAGATTAGAGGATTAGAAGATTGATTGAAGGGGTTAGATTATAGGATGCCCCAGTCAAGGGGTTGAGATTAAGGATATTGGATTTGAGGATTAGAGAATAGAAGGATTATGATGTTGATTAGGATATTGATGAGGATGTAAGATTAGAGAGAGAAGATAGAGAGAGATTAGAGGAGTAGAGATTAGAGATTAGAGATATTTGGATTTTGGAGTAGAGGATGCCCAGTCAATGATGTATGATAAAGGGTGAAGATTTAGGATTGGTGGATTAGAGGATGCCTAGGATTTTGAGGGGCCCTTAGGGGTTAGAATTTTGGGATTTAGATTTGAGGATTTGATTTGATGATGTTAGATGATGATGATTGAGGATTGAGGATGTTAGATTTTACATTTGATTGATTGATTGGATATGGTATATGATGTTGGATTTGGAGGATTAGAAGATTTGAGGATGTTTGGATGAGAGAATAAGGATTGGTTTTTGGATCGATTTGATGATATAGGACATTGATGAGGAGAGGATTGGGATGATGATTGATGAAGAAATGAGAAAAATAATGTTTGAGTTTGATTGATAAGAGGATGTTAGAAGATGCCCCCAAGGGGTGAGGATTTTGGATGTTGGATGCGAGATGATAAGATTTGGATGTGGATATTGATTGATTGATTGATAAAGATTGATTGATAGGAGGATGAGGAGGTTAGATAGTTAGTTAGATGATGATGAGGATTAGGTGTGGATGATGATAAGGATAAAAGATGATGATAGAAGGGGGTGTGCTACCATAAAGTTTCCCATTATTATCATCATTAGCAATGTTATTGATGTGGCATAGAGCAAAATGCATCAAGGTATAAAGACCATGATGATTGAATTTCCAAATGTGCCCTTTCCTCATATCATTAATGAAAAAAATTATCCTCATCATTGGACGAAAAAAAAAAATATGGTCCTCATATCATTGGACCATGTAAAAAGAAAAAGAAACAAAAGGGCCTCATATCATCATCCAAAATGTAAATGCAAAACAAACAAGAAAAAAACACAAAACACACACATTACATTTTTTATTTTTTTTTTTTTTTTTGTTTTTTTTAGATTTTTTTTTTTTTTGATTTTTTGATTTTGATTTTAGATTTTGGATTTTGATGTTGGATGTTGATATTTTGATTTTTTGGATGGGGAATGGTTGAGATAGGTAAGATGAAAGGATTTAGGATGGGATAGCTCATGGGGGGATGGGAAGGGATGTAAGGTGGGATGTGAATTTCTCCTATAAGTCCCAAAGCATGTTTGGGTAGGATGAAAGGGAAGGATTGAGGGAAATTAGATAGGTTGGATAGGATAGGGATTGGTTGATAGGTTAGGATTAGATGGGATGTGGGATGGGAGATAGATAGATATGATGAGGGATGTGGTATAGGATAAGATGGGGGATATGGAAGATGATAAGATATGCCCCCAGTATAGGGGGGATGGATTGAGGGATAGATGTGGTGTGCCCCCAAGTGTAAAGTAGGGTGGTGTGTGGATGGATGGATGGGTTTGATTTTTTCCCCAGGTGTAGGGTAGGATGGGAAGTGAGGGGTATCTAAAATGGATGATGCCCCCAACGGATGGTAGTAAGGCTTCCCCAGTCATGATGATGATAGTTGAAAAGGGACATGAGGAGGATTGGATGAAAAGGAAAGGATCATCATCTTCCCATGGATGTTTGATCCAAGGGAAAAATGTGGATGTGATGGATGGAAGGAAAATAACATCGTGATGAACAAAAGATGAGCCTAATGACACATGTTGTAAGGAAAGAGTTGGACTAAAATAAAGTGTGACCAAGGTCTAAACAATACCTAGAAACATGCGAGCCCTATGTCTCTGCGAGATCAAAGTGTGTGTGATTGTGATGGTTAATTACTACTTGAAGTGAAGACTTAATGGGTAGTATGTGAAGACAAACTAGCCAATGTATAGGAGTGATTAAGTCAAATAGGTGGATGGAGGGTGAACGAAAGGCTAAGCCATGCATTGCTCCACTGCCAGCCATACATCCATAGCCCCATGAAGAGATGCATCTGATTCTTGTCACAACATTTCTCTACTTCACCATCCAGCATCCATAGCCCTGGTAGAGATGCTAGAAACACCCCTAGAGAGAGTCTTGAGGTGGATTTTATTTGATATTTTTAATTTTGATATGATTTTTTTTTTTTTTGATATTTGGATTTTTTTTTTCATAAAGAGGTTCCACTCTCTTGAGAACTCTCAAGGGGTTAAGAATCACTAGTGGCTTGATGGGGGATGGAAATGAGTGTGGAGATGACATTGGCTAGAGTGTCAAAATACACATGTACAAGGGTCTTCACCACAAGTTGATTAAGTGTGTTAAAGTGTGTGGATCTCTAGGAGGACAATTGTGCTTGAATGTTGGAGGTAATGATAGACCAAGGTCACACGGTTGTAGTAGGTACTATTATCTTACAACATGTGTGAGAAAGTTGATCAAGTGTTCAAATGAATGGATTGGAAGAGGATATGAATGGATGTGATGATAAGAATGGATTAGATGCAAAGGATTTGATGTTGGATGGAAGGAGGATGGGTGGGAAGGAAATAACATCCATGCACATGTGACAAATTATGTGCTCAATCCATTTTTAGGTGTTTGGTATTTGTAGGGGGATTAAATGATTTGTGATTGGGTTGAGTGGTTGGGATGGTAGGATCAACAAGAGGAGTGGTAGAAATGGGTTGTGATGGAGTAGTGGGAGGGACATTGTTAGTGTTAGGTTTATACCCTAAGCCTAAACGACTGGATTTTGATGAAGGGAGATGGGTTCACGAATGCCTTGTTCATGGATGCCTAAGCCTTTGCCTCGATGTTTCATATTAGTGAACATATTTTTGGCTATAGATATGAAGTGGATGGGGAAGATGATGCCATGTGGTCATCATGAGACTGGGGGTTGTAGTTTTTTCATCCGCTAAGAGGCCAACTTAACAAAGGATGGGAGGTGAGATTTGTTTTGGTTTTTGGTTGGTGAGGGATGTTTGGATGTATGATGAGATTTGGATGGTGATGATGTTTGGATGTCGAGTGGGATTTGGATGGTGGATGATGGTTAGGGAGAGGATTGGGATGGAAAGGTGGTGGATAAAGAGGTACAAGGACAAGAATCCCTTGGTTAATGAGGTTTTGGACATAAGACCTAAATTACATGCAATGATTGATTGGTCGAATGTCCATGGGTGTGATGGAAGTCACAATAATAGTGTTCCCATACCAAGATGGTTTGGGAAGGTTTTGATCATGTGATTTGATTGGGGATGGATGATCATGTTGAAGGTTTTTAGATGATGGAAGATGGTGGTCAAGGATTCTCCTAAAGGAGTGAAGTGGTTTGGGTTAAATGGTTTTGGGGAGTAGGAAGTAAAGGTGTGAGGATTGGGTGGATTATGAGATGTTTTGGTTGATTTGGATTTATGAGTTGGATTAGATTGTTGTGGCTTAGAAGATGAAGGGGATGGATTAGGCCTAGGGGCCAAAGTGGATGGTTTGGGCTTGGAGGCCAAAGTAGATTTGGTTGATTTTGGATTGGTTGGAGTATGTGGTTTTGAGGTAGATGGTTTTGGCTTAGGATTAGATTGTTTGGGATTAGTAGATGTAGATGAAGGGGATGGGGTAGATTTAGATGAAGGGGATGGGTGTGATATGGGGGTCACATTAGATTTGGGTGATGTTGGGGATGAAGGAGATTTGGGAGATGGGTGTGGTGTAGGAACCACATTAGATTTGGTCGATTTAGGGGATGAAGTAGATGAAGGTGGCATAAGAGCCTCATTAGATTGGGTAGGAGATGGGGTGGGGAGAGGATTGGTATTGGATTTTTAGGTTTAGGAGTTGGTGACTTAGGAGTCATGTTAGATGTTTTAGGATTGGGGGATGGTGGATTTGAAATAGGATTAGAGGATAGGATAGTGTTAGGTTTAGGTGATGAAGGGGTTAAGATAGGATTAGGTGTGGATGAAGAGGATGAGGGTGGCATAGGAGCCACATTAGATGGTTTAGGATTGGGGGTAGAAGGGGATGAGGGTGACTTAGGAGTCATGGTGGATGAGATAGTTTTGATAGGATTGGGCTTAGGTGATGGAGGGGATGAAATAGGCTTAGAGGCTGAATTTGATGGTGGATTAGGGGATGTGGGACTATCTAGGAGAAATTCCATAGGATCGGATTGGGATGATGAAGATGACGAGGATGGAGGACTAAGATGAGATGTGGGGATAATAATTTTGGGTTAAGTTGTTGGGATTGTTGTGGATATGTGAATGGGACTCGATTATAGGTTTTACGATGATTGGATTTAGGAGTTGAGATTTTGGATGGTGGTGGATTATCCACATGAGTTTTTGATGGGAGGAAGGTGTAGGTCATGATGATTGATAGGGGATTTGGAGGTTGGAATTTGGGATGGTTGTGTGGGCTTGGGATTGGTGACTAGATTAGTAAGGACATAAAGGAGGTCCTCTTGGTCTAGGTCAAAGTTAGTGAGGTAGTCAAAGTCGATGTAATTGGCTTGTGGGGATAGTGGTTTATGTTGATTAGGTCGGGTGTGGATTGAGATGATTCGGGTTCCTCAAAGAGGAAGTCAATGGGGTGAGGGTAGGGGATCTTAGGAAGGGGAAATTGTGGATGGGGTTGGTTGGGAGATGATGGTTTAGGAGGTGATTGGTTGATACATGATTTAAGATCGGATATTTGTTGATTGAGTTGTTGGATGGTTTTTAGGATGTTAGGATCAACATGGGATGGTTGATTTGGATGGAAAGAGAGGGATTGGTTGAGGTAGGATGTGAGATTTGAGATTTTTTTATTAAGGTGTTGGATAGTGTGTGGGATTTCATGATCAAAGTGAGATGGTTGACTTTGATGGGTGGGGGATGATGGGATAGCTTGGTTGATGGATTTAGAAAAGAGGTAGGGGTTTGGATGTTGGTTTGGAGAGGATGGGGATTGAGGATCAAAGGCCATGGTTTGATAGGATGTGTGGGGGATTAGATTTGGATTAGGTTGGTTGATTAAGGATGGTGATGGGATTTGGATTGGGATTGTTTGATTAAGGATGGTTGATTATGATGATGTTTGATTGATTAAAATTTTAAGGTGATAGGATGGTTAAGGGTGTTCACAAGCAAAGCAAAAAAATGCAATACACCCTAACTAGTCAAGTGGGATTATAATCAAACTATAGCCCACTTTTAATACCACACACCAATGATGGTGCCAAAACTGGCTCTCCACCTATGTGTCAATGTGGGGTTGGATAGCGAGTGATCTTAGGGAGTGTGGCCTCCTTGCACTATAGTTTGATATGCGGCCAAAAGGTTTCCTAGTCTAGGATGTACGAAAGCTCACTAAGGAGTCCCCATATACCTTGTGGTACGTGGGGCCCAAGTTCATGTTGCAAGGATGTTGTCTAAGGCCTAGGTATTGGGACATGGAAGCCCCTCACTTCACATGCCACTCTTAAAACAAGCAAGTGCTTAGCCAATAATGACAACTCTCTCAAGAATTTATATACCCCACTAGAACACGGGGTGTGTCTACATGCGTGGAGGTGAAGCCCACGGTCATGAGACCCCTAGGACTATGGTAAGTGTGTGGATGTCACTTCCACGTCACATTACCCCTATAAAAAAAAAAAGGGGAAGGCTAGCCACTTTTTGATCCTCAAGATCATCCTAGGACGAGAGGAGAGCATACATGGTTTTTCCTTTGGGATAAACAAGTAATGATGCAAAAAACAAAAGAAAGATGATGCAAGAAAATAGATAATGCAAGATAATAAAATTAAACGATAAAGATTATGTGATTAGGTCTTCAAGAGGAGGCCCTACAAAAAAAAAAGATAGTAATTTGATTTATAAACCCAAATGTCTTGGACCGATCATGCTACAAAAAAAGGGTTAGTAGTTTTAGATTGATTTTTATCTTTGGTAAGCATAGGAAGCTGCACACAAAGTGTTAGTAGTTTGGAAAAAGAAAATATAACTCAATGTGTAGTTAAAAATAATTATGTTAAATAAAATGAAAACCATGAAATAAATTATCCTAAAAATGTTAATTAAAGTTAGATTTTAGCATCTAAGAAAATATTTTTCATAAAGGCCGAAAAAAAGGTGTTGAAATTCAAATTAAACAGGATATAAAATCAAAAGTATGGCTCTCAAAAGGAAAAAAAAAAAAATGCAAAATTTGGCAAAATATAGGAAAAAGCATAAAATAAAAATTTAATAAATAAAAAAAGTGTAAAAAAGTAAATAAAAGTGTGAAAAATAGCTGCCAAAATAGCATAAAAAAAAAATTTGGGCATAATGAACACAAAAAATATTGAAAATGAAAAAAAAAATGTTGAAATGTTTGTCAAAAATGCGCCATAAAAAGTTCACAAAATGCCAAATGAAAATAGTCAAAAAAAAGTGCAAAAGTGACAATTCTTAATCACAAAGTGCTAAAAGGAAAATGCCTAAAAATATATAGCATAGGTGTAAAACAAAACAGATAAATAGGTGCAATTCGTGTTGTGTTGGAAAAAAAAATGAACATGAAAATTCAAAATTTGAAGGTGCAAAAGAAAATGAAAATTTTCAAACTTTGACAACTTGTTTTAGGATGAAATAAGATTGAAAATGATAAAAAGTGGGGGTAAGCCCCATGGTGGGGGTGCAAAAATGTAATGTGAAAATATTAGTGTAGTGAGTATAAGAAAACAAACAAATTGCTTTCCTATGCTAATCCTTTCAACAATACCTCATGATTGAGCAAGAGATGGAAAGGGGAGAGAATTAATACCTACACTTACCAATAAAATGCAATACTCCTCCTTTGTTGTATTGGATTTTCTCAAGATGTGTTGATTGCTTCATATTTGAGTAGGCACTTGGGCAACCTCCTTTTTGATTTTCTTGGATTGATTGATGCTTGATGAAGGATTAATGGATGATAGATTGGATTGATGATTGAATATTGTGGATGATTGATAGAGGATAAAATGAAAGATATTTGTTATGGATTTCCATGATTTTCTTTCTCATTCTCTCATGGAGGAGGAGAGATAAATTTATAGTTTGTGGTTGGGAGAATGGATGGTGAGGATTGATCCAAGTGGGATGAAGATCAATGGATGAGAATTGAGGAGAGGATTGGAAGATTATAGAGATTTTATAGAATGGAGAATTCTAGATTTTGTGAGAAGCCTCCATTGAATTTAAAATTCAATGGAGAGTAGAAGAAGTTTAGAGAGGCTTCTAGAAATAGAAGCCTCTAGATTTAGAGGTAGGGGATATGATTAGTTTAGGATTAGATTAGATTAATAAAATATGATTAGGGATGTGATTACATGGAGAGGCTAGGTGTAGGGTAGGTGTAGAGTAGGTGGTAGGTAGGTGTAGGAATATTAAATTCCTAGAAAATGATAATAAGGATTAAGGTGGGATAATGGGATATAATAATGAATTAAAGGGATTAATGATGATAGGATATTAGATAAATGATGAAATTAATTAGGATAAAGGGTATATGTGGTATTTTATAGAAATTAATTAGATAATGATGATGTTAAGATATTCGCGAAAAAAATTAATCGGAATTAATTATGTTGATATTTTATGATGATATTAGATAAATGATGAAATTAATTAATATATGTTTTTATTTACACATATTGTATTACAATAAATTTATATTTAGGATTCAAGGTATAAAAGCAATTAAATATCACTTTTAATTCTCATTTTAGTTTTTGTTAGTTACTTATGTGTCAAGTTTCAAAATTATAATTTTTTCCCTTTAATTGTAACTAGATGAATTATCATTTGTACACAAAACTCATCTTATAAAATGAGAATCAAAACCAAATCTACTAAGTAGCTATCATTCATAGGAATGAGGCAAAAAGGAAGGATTTTTAAAATGACCTCTCATCACCACTAGTGACGGGGTTGTTTCAAAGTGACATATGATTTAGCATGTTTAATAGTTTACTTTCCATTGTGTTGTGTTTTATGTGTAGTGTTCTTGTTTTATATAATTTTCTACATAAATTATTTTGTTGACATTTGGAGAAAATAAACATGTTTAATAAAATTAGACTCTTGGGGTAGGATAATATATTATGAGGTAAAATTAATATGGATTATTGTCGAGATAGTTTTCGAGATTGATAACAAGAATCTTAGATAGATTCGAATTCGAGGTTAGGGGAAAGGAGTAAGAGAACCTCAATAATTTGGTTCGCAACTACGCTTTACAATGATAAAGACATAGCTTAATGGAGTTATACCTAGTATAAGAAGTGTTTTTAGGGAGCAAAATTTGTAGGATATGTTTTATCTTTTCTCATGTTCACACTAAGTGGGGAATGTTTAAAAAATCCTAATAGTATTAGTGTGAATACAGTAATATATAGGTGTGTGAATGAATAATAATACCTTTTTATTATATGAATTGTTAAGTAGTTTAAACAACTTATGTAGAATAGTTTTTGTGATAGATAATAAGGAGATTTTTCAAGTGGTTATGGGAGACAAAACTACAACTTCTTGTTTGTAGGAGAGAGTGAATATATAATTGTAATGTTTTTATGAATGGAAAATAAAAATAGATTATTGTGTGTAATTGAAACTGTTTTTGACAGTTTATTTATTGTTAAAACTCTTAACCAAAATCATATGGACACATAACTTTACCTAACTCTTCTCACACATAGGCAATGAGGATAACTACCACATTAATTTTTGCATGTCAAAATTATTGTGCACTTGATACATCTCACCTAGATAACACAAATACCTAAGGTGGAATTCACATCAAGTACGAACATAACACATACCAATAATGAATCTATCATCTTGTCCAAAAAATCCATTCCCAAGTGATAATTTTCTCGTAACATAGTTGCATCATTCTTTTGAATTTGAAAAACTCTTTTGAGGAAAAAAGTTCTCTAAATTACATTGTTTCCCTAGATATAAAAAATCAATCTTTTTCTCCAAGAAAGAATAAAATTTTCCCTATGAAGTTAAATGAGCATCATTATTTAAGATGATTATTTTTCCTTAATCTCACACTATTGCACTTCATTGCTTCACCTTAGTTTCCATTATAGGTTATTCTTATCACTATAATAAAAGTAGTGCAACTATTTTAAATATATATTTTTAAAAATCACTAATAGATATAAATCTTTATGCACCTATGTTAGATTTTTCATATAGTATTGCCAATTGAAGGGTTCCACAAAAATAAACAAATCCATCAAATTTTCTACAAATTGTATGCTCACTAGTGGAAAATGACCTCAATATAGCTCAAGCATTGTGTCGGGTGTTAAAATATCTTTTGAGGAAAAAAGGCTCCAAACTCCACCATATGCCTAAGATATCAAAAACTTTTAATCGAATTCTCTAAGAAAGAAGAAAACATGACATTTATAGTCAAATGGACACCAAAGTTAAGGTTTATCATTTTTAATGACATATCACACTAATACACTCCACCACGTCATTTCGGCAACCATTATAATTTATGTCTATTTGTGACATTATGAGACAAATACCCAATTACTATTTTTAATCAATAAATGAAGGGTTGATGGGTCCCTCACCCTTTTATTAATATCATAAAATCTTACATGATATCAAAGTTCTTCTACAAGGGTAACAACCTTTAGTATAAAAACTAGGTTCTCTAACTAATATCTTAAACTAAAACACGTATAATGATCCAAAATGGAAAATACAAGAATCACAAAGGGTACACAATACTAAATCATGTCATTAAATATTATTTGATAGACACAATTTTTAAAAGTAGACTACAAGTATATAGGATTAGATTTTGGAACATATTCACCCTACAATGAACTCCGAGTTTGTGTATGTTGTCTAAATTTGTATAAATGGGTTATGTAGAGTGTCATAATGACACATACAAAATTAAGGGATCTACAACTAAGTATGGATGAAATCAACCTACTAGAGATAGAATCACCTGACAATCCTATCCAAAATCGATGATTGTTTCCTTTAAGGGTTGATACCACCCTTTGAATTTAATGTCTAATGCACCTATGTCTCTAGAAATGCAATATGGAGATGAAGATCATGTACATATAAAATTAATATCTTTTCCTTGAAACCCTATTTCCTCATTTTTGTGACCTAAAAGGGGATAGTAATAATTTGAATTAATATTCCTCAACACCTCCATGACGATGATCTTTTCCTACATAACACAACTTTTAAGAGGCCTTAGACCCATGTAGTTCTCCTTATAGTAGGTGTGTTAGAACAAGTAAAACTACACAAAAATACATAAATACAATGGCATAAGGGGAAATATGATGCTTCAAAATTTTAAAGAATTTAGTAAATGGACCTAAAAGTACATGTGTAAATTCTCTTGAGATATCAACTATTGAAATGATCTTATGACGAGTCTTCCCTAAAATGGTTTTAGGTGAATTGCTTATATCGCGATCAACCTCAATTTTAGAACTCTTTTAAATGTAACCAACACAAATTCAAATTCAAAAGTATAAAAATAATGACCTAAATACATTTTAATTTCAAAAGTTTAAGTCAAAATGAAGGGAGGACAATATTATTGGCTTGAGACACATTTGTTAGTTGAACTTGTCTAGATTGAGAGAACTTATCTAGGACACAATATAATGATAGATAATGAATGCTACAAGGTGAGGATCCCCTAAAAGCACATCGAGTAGAATAATGAATACTATATTTATTTAGGAGATATTGGAAAGAAGCAGAGAACCTAAGTGCGGTGTAAATGCGCCAATTAATCCTTTTATTCCGTCAATAAACTATACATACAAAATCACTTTAAATACATTATAAAAAATGGGCATGTACAATTTTGGGTATCGATAGATTATCCCCTTTAAGATAGAATTTAAAAAATAGGGAATCACATGGTTTATTTGGAATATATTTGGGTAATACAAAACTAAATAGGGAACAAAAAAGACCTGCAAATAAGATTTATTGAAAATATCTTATGACGAGTCTTCCCTAAAATGGTTTTAGGTGAATTTATTATATATAGTGTTCAACCTCAAATTTGGAAGTCTTTGGAATGTAACCAACACAAATTTAAATTAAAAAGTATAGAATGACCTAAATAGATTTTGATTTCAAAATTTTAAGTCAAAATGAAGGGAAGACAATATTATTGGCCCAAGACATATTTGTCATCCGAAATTGTCCAGGATGAGAGAACTTATATAGGACACAATATAATGATGTATAATGAAAACCACAAGGTGGGGATCCACATAAAGCATGTAAAATTAAAATTGACGGTCCACGTGATGAATACATATTGGATATTGCACCCATCTCTCTCACAAACTCAGAGCAAAAAATCAATGTGCAAGAAAGAAAACTCTAGTAGCAAAAATGACTAATGATTTTCACTCCCACCAAAAATTCTATTTAACCCTTATTCCAAACCCTAATTCAAATCCCAAAACCCTAATTTTGATATTGGACCCTCGGTCTCTCATTTTTGAGCTTGTTTTGTTAATCACTCCTGTGGAAGTCTCCTATTCCTTTTATGAAGTAGTTGTGCACCGTTTTACCATGTCGCCCATCCACTTGAGGGGGCACTCCTTAAGACGATCTAAAACCACTAGGGAATCCAAGTTTTCACTAAGGAATATTAGGAAATGCAACACACTTCATCATTTGTTCACCATTTTAAAGCTTTTATTTTCTCGATAGCACTTTAAAGACGTGCAAATGTAGACACCCTAAAATATCATATTACACATTTTAAACCTCCGAAATCATCTTGTAATCACTTCATGACCAATTAAAAACATTTTTGACCTATTACAATGACTTTTGGATACATTCCACTACTTTACGACTCTTAGTGACATTCTACAACATTATCTTGAATAAACTTCTATCATTCCTATTGCTCACACATGGTCTTGAATTATTAAATATTTGCACTATAAAGCCTGTTACACTTGCACCTCACTCCTAGGATTAATTAATGAAGCCTATCACCCTAATTATTCATCTCCTACCCTATTAACTAATTTTATTAGCTAATTTTTAGTATCACAATAATTAATAAATCCTCGTCTCCAACTCACTTCCACCTCATTAGTTGACATCTCAAGTTGACTAAAGCAAATAAAATCAATTAAGGATAAATCATCAAGAGGACAAGTTTAAATTAAATCAAATCATAGATTTGAGTTAACTAAAACATATCCCTTGAGTCATGGATTTCCAAATTAAAGCAAATCTCTTTCCAAGCTAAAACTCACATCACTTTTTGGGTGAATAAAACAAAATACATGAAATATTTATTCAAAGAAAATTTTGAATTATTCAAAAGATATTCCACCTTTTCCAAAACTCAATGAAAATTCACTCAATCAAGCTAAAATTAGAATCTTATCTTGCCAATCAATTTGGAAACTCAGACAAATCATTCCAAGCATGCTTAAATCCGTCTGAATTAGATCAAAAAACCAATCACATAAATCAAGTCTCTAGGATTTTCTTCCTAATCTATAAATAAACACTCATTCCTAACTATTTTTTCATCTTTAGAATCTTAAGAATTTGCATCATTATTGTGTTTAATTGTCATTTAATTTCACAAGTCAGTTGCAGAGATCCATTTTATCATGAATATGCCAATCATTTCAATCATCAATCATTTACATTTCTCATAATTAAAATACACTTCCATTCGAGAAAATTTCTTAGAGCATTCACATCTAATTGGTTTAGAGATTCAATAAGCTCAATGCTTCATTCCAAGATTCAGTCAGTCTTATTTGAGGTTGCAAGGAGGTACGAAGGAAGGATGAGGTTTGCACTATTATTTATTTTTCCCGCTTATTTGGCATTTTATTTGTATACGGGGTTCATTTTAAAATTTGTATTTAATCATAAAATTTTAGGCCTATCATTTTTTATTTAATTATAAAATATTATTTCAAAAATAAAAAATTATAAAGGTCTTAATTTAAAAAATAAATAATTTCCAAAACAATATTTTAAAGCATCAA
Source organism: Taxus wallichiana var. yunnanensis (assembly GCA_018340775.1). NCBI lineage: Eukaryota > Viridiplantae > Streptophyta > Pinopsida > Cupressales > Taxaceae > Taxus > Taxus wallichiana. Next base: position 744,948,297 of record CM031244.1, on the reverse strand, counting down.
AATTAGTTTTCTATACTTACAAACTATTTGCAATTTTCATATTTTTTTGTAAAATCTAGAAAATTTGAAAATGGCTTCTTTAAGTAAATTTAACATGGATAAATCTCAATTATTAAATGGATAAAATTATATTATCTAGAAAATTATATTAAAATCTGAATTTATGGATCAAAAACTTTGGGTCCTTATAAACGAAAGTAATAAACAACCTACTAGTAGGAAAATTCTTACCGATATGTAACATTATAATTTTATAATATGTCTATTGAATCGAAATTCATAATGAAACTTGTGAAGGATGCTTACATGGTAAGAAACACATTCATCCCTTTCACAAGCACATTGACACAAATTCTTCTTATCCCTTAGAGGTTATTCACAATGATGTTAGGGAACCACTTGGGGTTTCCTCTCTAATGGTGTTATGTATGCTATAAATTTCATTGATAAAAACAATAAGAAAAAGTATGATGTTTCATCTAAGTTTAAAGAATTAAAATCTCTAGTTAAAAAATTTTCTAACCTAAAAATTAATAACTAATAATTGAGGTAAATACATAAGTAAAACGTTTTGTGTATTCTACACCTCTTTCAGAAATCACAAAGAGTTAACCACTCCTTTTCCTTCGCGGAAAATGGGATTTTAGAAAGTAAAATCCAAACCATTTTAGAAATGGATAGGAGCATATTGCATTTGTAAATGTTCCTAAATTTATATGGGAAGAAGACATGAACATTATTTTCCACATCCTAAATAGAGTCCTAACAAAAGATTTTCTTGAGAATACACCTTTATAAATGAGGGAAAAGAAGAAACACAATGTTTCCCATCTTATGATATTTTGCATCCATACTTATATATTCATTTGTAAAGTTATAAGGAATAAACTTGAGCCCACCTCTTATTCCTATATATTTGTTGGCTACAGAGGAGGAAGAAAAAAAGGATTAAGAGTTTATGATCCATCTAAATGCGAGATTATTGAAAATGGAAATGTTTAAATCTAATGATGAAACCGATGTCCTATAATATGATAATCCAATCATGAACATGATGAAGAATGAGGATGAGGGGGAGATATCACAAAAAAATTATCAATCCAAAAAGACCTAAATGGTCTCAACCGCTAATTTCATATTATTAACTTGATAATCTTATAAAAATTACTAGAAGTCAACACACTTATCATGCCTTAATGACATTATATGATTATGAACCCCAATATTTAAAATAAGCTAACTGAGATGAAAGATAGATGGAAGCCATGATATCTAAGTATGATGCTCTCATTAAAAGTCAAAATTGGGTGCTTTTTTAAGATTTTAGTGACTTTATAAAATCAAATACAATTCCACATGTGGAATTAACAATTTTAAGGCAAGGTTAGTGGATCATGGGTTTACTCAAAACTTGCAATTGATTATATAGAAACCTTTTATCCTATATAAAAATGAGAATAATTATGAGTCTCCAAGCTCTTGTAGATTAACATGGTTATGAAATACACCAAATGGATGTGAAGAATGATTGTTTTAAAGAAGAAATTTATATGACTATACCAAAAGGTTTTAAATAATTTGTTACAAAACTTTGCATTTGTAGATTAAATAAATATTTGTATGGTTTAAAACAAGATAATAGATATTTGTACTCTAACTTAACATATTATTTAAAAATATAGGTTTATCTCATTGTTTTATGATAATGATTTATTTGAGAAAATTGAAGATAATCAAATAATTTTTGTTTCACCACAATGTTGTGTATAAAACAAATAAGGTAAAGGTGAGGTGATGAGGAATACCTATGAATTCGAAGAAGGTTGTGCACTATTGAGAAGATCGGTTGATCATGAAGAGATCCTTTTTGGCTAGAAAGGACTACCTATAGAAGAACAACTGATTTGTAATCTTCTACTTTGGAACTCTACGAATTCACACAATTATGTTGTTCTACTTTCAACTTTGGAAAATGACAGATTGATTGAAGATTAGAGTTTTAATGACTAAATATCTAGTGCTATAGAAAGGAAATTGCAGAGAAAATTAAAACTCCAAACACCAACAATTTTATACTAGAAACCTCCAATGGAGGAAAACCAGTCGGGAAGGGAAAAACACTCTTTCTTCCCACTTTTATTGGTCAATTATAGACAATTACAGATTATAAGAAGTAGAAAATGGAGACAACAATGTAAACCTCTCCCTTCCTATGCTTTCTTGCTCTGTTTCTACACCTTGCTCCTACAATTCTTCTCCAAGTACTAAAGAATATTTGCTCACTTTCTCCCATGTTAATACTACGCTTCTCGATCTCTCTGGATCTTCAAATTCTGAATTGTCTTATTCCTCCTTGTATTTATATCCTTCTCCCATGTCCTCCCATGCACTGGAGAATGGGAAAGGTCAAGGAGGGAAGAGACATAGTCGGACACTTTAAATTCATGTCCATTCATGCTCCATTCTTCTTTTACTCGCTTTAGAAGTGTCATGACCTCCACCTTGAGCGAGAATGGTGGTTGTAGGACCACCACCCCTGCAGGGAGTGGTTCTAGAACTACCACTCTACACAGAGTGGTGGTTCTGTCCAGAACCTCCATTCACCTCATTTTCTTCAATTATTCTTCCCTTCTTGGTGCTAATGAAGTGGTGTGTTTTTTTCTAGATCCCTATGGATCACACCTCCCTTTCTTAGGAGGATTTTGGTCCCACAAAATCTTAGTAGGGGAGTGGTAGAGGAATCAACTCCCTCTCTTGATCCTTTGAGTACCACTGGGTCTTCCTTGGTGTCTTATCTTTTCCAACCTACCAAGAATCCTGTGGATCTCCTTGGTTTGTTACTTTAGTGCTACATCCTCCTCTGAGTTTCCTCAAGTACAATCCTCTTTGAAAGGAATTTTTGTATCTTTCCTTATTTTTCATGTATAGATGGATTTAGTAGGTGCGAGATCTTGCAACTTTCTATCATGTGCATCTGCATGAAGTGTGGCATGAAGGTTTCTTTTCCAACCTACTCAAGTATGATGAAGGTCCCATACTATAGTGGTTTAGTCCTTCTTTCTTGTCTTTGTCTCTTGAGATGGATTGGCCGAATCCTATCCATGTATGTTGCTTCTATAGTCACCACTATTACTTGTATCTCTTCATCTCCTTGTTGCCCCACGGTCTGGTCCAGTGAATCCGTAATTAGATACGATGACTGCATAGCGAAATTTTGTTTTGCTCCTTCAATGAGTAGTTCCTATGGCGGATTTTTATAAAAATTGATAAGTGTTATCCAAAATATCCATGTTATCAAGTCCATTTTTCTTTTCTTCTATGAAATTAAACAAAACTAATGATTTTCTGAATAAGTATTTGTGCTTGATTAACCCTTACCATATCCTTCTTTGATTTTCTTTAGTGTGCCCGATGTTAAAACTGACTCATCCTTGACCCCCATCGATACGGTTCTCCCTCCTTGTGAACACAACATACCCGGCATACAAGTAATGAATTTCAAGACAACGTCAAATGCATCAAGTGGAATGATATCACCTCTAATAAATCTATGTATTGGGTATTTATCCCAAATTGAAACTTACACTTTCTTGTAACTTGTATTTACACACCTCTTCACCCATCCCAATGGGTATGGATGTGGATGAGTGTAATTTTATAGGCCAAGTTGTTCTACAACTACATAAGATATCAGATTTGATTGAGAACTAGAATCTACTAAAATGTTTACCTTAGTCTTCTTGATTTGGATTCTGATTTGGAAAATATTACTCATCTCTTATTCTTCTTCTCCCCCCATACATGTTAGTGGCCGTGCATCCTAGCCTTTCGTCTACATCCGAATCATCCTCAATCTCCACCTCTCCTTCTGTCTTCACAGTGGCCATGGATTTCTTGGAATCCTTGGTTCGGTGCTTTGGGTGTAATTCCGGATGTAACTTTCAACATGTGGCATCAGTATGTCCATTTATATCAAAATTATTACAGGAATTCTTAGGATATTTACAAGTATGAAAAGTAGTAGCGACATGTTTAGCTTTCCATTTACCTCTACTACTTGTCTTCCCTTGTTCTTTTTCCTGTTGATCTACTGACTAGTCTCCCTTTGGCTTTGTCTCTCCTTGCTTCTTCTTATCATCAATGTAGTATGCTTGTATACAAGATTCATTGAGATCCTTGGGATTCATGGAGATTACCTTCCTCCGAAGGTGAGTGTGAAGTCCTCCCAAATACTTTGTCAGAATGTCCTCATCCTCCAAGTCCATATTTAGCAACATGGCTTGTCTCCAAAATTCCATAGTGTAGTCCTACAAGCTTTGACCATTTCCTTGCCTAAAGTAATCTTGCCACTTAATCATCATTTTATTATTATGGCCAATAGGATAGAATTTAGATCTAATCAATTCTTTAAAACATTTCTAAGTAATAACAATATGACGTTTATTCTTCTCACAAGTGGCTAGATGGGTTTCCCACCAAACCAGACCATGACCTTCCATTTTGAGATGTGCAAAGGTGATCCTTTATGCCTCAGTGACATTATGCACACTAAAATAGACTTATAACTATTTTAGTCCATTTATCTAGTAATTCTACATCTATTTGTCCTTTAAAATTATTTATTTCAAATTTTGTTTCGAATTTAAAAGGTGTATGAGCAGATTTTACCTTCTCACTTACAATTGGCATCTCTTCACCCTCTTCCCATTCTTCCTCTTTGTGGCTCTTTTCGATACCAAATTTTTTGGCCAATGCTCGAACCATAGAGTCTATGGAATATTTCTTAACCGAATATGTCTTTTACAGATCTGAAAGCTCTTCTTATTTTCTATGCAACCTATCCATCATGGTCTCTAGAATCTCGACTTTACGGACCAAGTTCTCTTCCTCTATTTGAGCTCGAATTCTTTGTTTCTACTTCTTCATAGAAATATCAGGCTTGCAAGGTAAAACTTCTTTGCCTTTGGACCTTTTCACAATCATACAAATCACAAGAAATAATTGAATTCCACAGATTACGGATATATAATTAGCTCGATACCAAAATGATCTATAAACTTATAATTTGGAACTCTACGAAATCAAACAATTATGATGTTCTACTTTCAACTTTGGAAAATGACAGATTGATTGAAGATTAGAGCTTTAGTGACTAAATATCTAGTGTTATAAAAGGAAATTGCAGAGAATAGGAAAGAATTCAAACTCCAAACACCAACAATTTTATCTTAGAAACCTCCAATGGAGGAAAACCGATTGAGAAGGGAAAACCATCTTTCTTCCCACTTTTATTAGTCAATTATAGACAATTACATATTACAAGAAGTATAAAATGGATACAACAATGTAAACCTCTCCCTTCCTATGCTTTCTTTCTGTTTCTACACCTTGCTCCTACAATTCCACTCCAGCACTAAAGAATCTTTTCTCACTTGCTCTCATGTTAATACTCTACTTCTCGATCTCTCTGGATCTTCGAATGATGAATTCTCTTGATCCTACTTGTATTTATAGCCTTCTCCCATGTCCTCTCATGCACTGGAGAATGGGAAAGGTCAAGGAGGGAAGAGAAAGCTGTCAGTGCTTCAAATTTGCGTCCATTCATGCTCAATTCTTATTTTTTGTTTAGAAGTGTCGGGACCGCCGCCTCTAAGCAAACCAAAGTTTCAGGACCACTTTATCTTGCTAGGTGGCGGTTGCAGACCACCGCCCTATAGGGTAGTTTTTCTATAACCACCACTCTACATAGAGTGGTGGTTATGTCCAAAACCTCCGTTTACCTCATTTTCTTCAATTCGTCTTCCTAGTGTTGATGAAGTGGTGTGGTTTTCTCGGATCCCTATGGATCAACAATAATACCACCAAATAGAGTTAAATAACATATGACAGTGGACTACCTAGTGTATGCTAGATCCAAGAAGTGTGATACTTCCTAGAAAGTTCATCAATCCACTATTTTAAAAAAATTAATGTAAAGAAATGACAGAAAAAAGAAAGGTCTTATTATAATAATACGATTTAGGTATCTCATATGCTAACAATAGACTAGATTTAAGATAAATATTGAATATACAACTAAATCTAGAGAAGGCAGGGTGTTGTCAAGGCTAGCAGGTGTGGCAGAGGTGTTTAGGAAGGTTTGGGTGAGATTGGGTGAGGTTTGGGAAGGTTTTGGGTAAGTTAGGAGCTTGCTTGGTCTGAGATAAATCACCATCACAGAGACCAGTATTGGTTGGGTGACCAATATCGAAGTGCACTGGTAATAGCCGACATCGGTTGGGTGACCGATGTCGATAGGGGAAATTTGGTGTAAAGATTGAAATGAGGTGGTTTTGAGCTCTCTGTGATTGCACAAAGATTAGGGAGGCTTAGGTAAGGTGGTAGGATTTTATTAAAGACTCGAGAGATGAAGAAATAGGCATTTGGGATGGGTACAAAGGTTAAATGGGCAAGTGGTTGGGTGGAGGTGAGACAAAAGAGATTTGGGAAGGGTAGAAGGTGAAAGAAAGTAGATAAATGATTAACAACCGAAATATTGAAAGAAATGACAAGGTAGAAATCACTTACTTGCAGATTGGAAGTTGGTTGTAGAAAGAATAGTTGTGGTTGAAGGAGAGACAAGTCCCAATCCCATGTAGTAAAGAACAACCAAAGGATCTAGACTTCCCCATGAGTGATCCAATTCTCTGGAACACATTGTTGATGCTTGGTGGAGGTTGTGAATGCTTGGAATGATCTCTAGTTTGTCGTGAGGTCGCTTGGATGTGAGAGCTAAGAATGCCAGAACTCAAAAGCCAAGATGGAGGAACCCGGGAAAAGGATTGGAATTCCTTACTTAAGGGAACTGATGATGGTTAGTTGACCAGTGACAACCGAGGAATAACCAGCATTAGTTAGGGAGAAAAGGTCCTATTTTTCCAAAAATAGCCTTTTCTCTCCATTTTGGCGTTGGTCAAGATTTTTTATGGACTAGGAGTTTGGGTTAGCGCTAAATGAAGTGGGAAATTAGTAGGAGGGATAATAGGTAATGAATGTTAGGGTTAGAATGAGTCTTAGTTAGTTAAGGGGAGTGGTGACTTAGTCTAGGTTAATAAATAGGCTTGGAATGGGTCCATGGTGAGGGAATTACTAACTTAATATGGGTAATTAAATTAATAATAATGTGTGGAGGGGTCATGATCGGGGATGTGTCAAATTAATTAATTAAAGGGGCTTAGGGGGTTGCAACCCAATTTTGGGTGTCTACATTTGCCCCTTTTTGTCATGTAGCTTGTATTGATAAGCGACGATGATGAAAAAAATAGGAGGTGGTTGCCCCAAGTATGGGTAGAGGTGATCCCCCTCAAACCATGAACTAATTGAGGAGCAGAAAAATCGGTGATGGGTTTGATAAAGTGGTAGGTGATGAAAAATAAGGTAAGGTGCGGGTATAGGAAATGGTGATATCAGTGTGGGTAATAGGTGGGGGCATTCAAATGCACACACACATCTAGAATGTGACAAGGAACTAGGATAAAGAGCTCACAAACTCTACATTGTCAAAGGTTGATAGTTTATCCAAACAAGGTTGATATGGTCCAGGTATCCAAGGTATAGGAAGTGCTCCTAGAAACATAATGAGGCTAGGTGTAGGAAACATAAACATCACGGTGTAAGCCAAGGAGGTCGGTAGGATAAATAACCCGGTAGCATTATCATACGATAGAGTAATTAAGTGAATTCGATTGTCATATAGGCAAGGTCGATGTGGTTGTGGGTGGTCTATAGGAATGGTTGATTTTATGGTTTGAGATGTAGGCATGGTTTCATTTAATATCCAAGTTATTGATGTTATGGAAAATAGATGATAATATTAAGTAGTAGGGATAAATAGTGGTAAAACGGTGAAAGATGGTAGAAAATGGTGGGAGAAAAGAATTTCCGAGATAACCTCCAAGGGCCCCATACCCTCGTAGTATGACCTATATAGCCCTTACAAAACGGGCCTTAGGCCGATGTAGTTCTCTCATAAACCTAGAAAGAATGAGATTAGGTTAGGTAAGTTGATTAGATAGGTTGGATAGGTAAATTGGTTGGGTAAGGTATGTTTTAAAATAGGCAAGGTCGAATGTTGAATAGGCAATAGGAAAGGTTAATTAGATGTAGGCATAGATGAAGGTGTTATGGTTGATTCAATTTCGATCCTCTTTTCTTGTTGAAGAAATAACAAGTAAACATATAAGAAACTAAAAGAAGTGGCATGCCCATATTTGGTAAGGACTTTAATTATCATACCCATATACTTATTGACCATAAGTCACTTGATACACTCCATGAGTGATGGGCCTAGAGTTGAAAGAAGTTGCATGATCACGAAGTGTAGTCATGTGAGCACCATGTCCCTTGAGTAAATAGAGAGAGTAAAATAGGGTGGGGTGGAGTGTTTTTTTAGCGTAACCTAGTTGTGGGATAACATGACCCTTCAGAAGATACCTAGGACAAAATAGGCAAGTCCATGACCAAAAGTTTATATTTGTCTTGATTTTTTATTCTTTTGTTTTTACTTTTTTTGCATGTATAGACCGAATGATCGATGCTGGAAGCCTATTTTGGGATAAATAGTTGTATCTCCTTAAGGTCTTCGTGAAGCTGATCGATGCAGGAAGCTCTAAGATAATTTTTTTGTAACAAATATAGATTAGTCTTATTTTTGTTGGATAATAAGTACAACATGTGGCTAGATTTCTCTGGTTTTCCTTCAAGGGAGTAGTTTACTTATAGCAATAAGAGAGACATAGATGTCCTTTTGAGGGAATCATCTATTTGCAAGAAGTTTTGCTCAAGGAGGAAATTTTTATATCCCAACTTTTTTTGTATTATTTTGGACTTATAGTCATGGAGAAGAATATAAAGGAGTAAGGCTTCTTTTATGAAGGAAAACCCATAACACAAAAATTATCTATGAAAGAGGGGTTTCAAGTGAAAAATGACCATGGGATTCCATCCTAAAAGGAAGAAAAGTATCCATGAGAATCATGCCATGAGTAGATTCGTGGTACTCATATTGAAGACAAGGTTGAATGGTGACGGATAATCACACAATTCTATTTTAGTCATTGGATCTTGAAAAGGGTAGGTGGAAGGAGAGGTTCACTCAAGGGACAAGAGTATAAGTGACATAAAATTATGTAGTACTTTATTCAACACTAGAATGGTTGAAGATCCAAGGCATTAAGGGGCTTAAGTTCAGGTTTACCCTAAAGATAAGATAAACGATAAGCTCCTGATCCATATGTATGGTGACAATATAGGGTCCAAGCCAATTAGGAGCAAACTTTCCCCATTTTCTTTTCTCCATTTTGGTCACATGTTGATTTTCCTTTAGGAAAATATCGTTGATCTTTAAATTTCACTCATGAACACGTTTTTCATAGGCACACTTGATGCACTTTTTGTGTAGATTTGGAGGTGGTGTAGAGCATTTAAATGACGTTCATCCAATAGCTCAAGTTGTGCCAAACGTTCTTGGAAAAAATCATTATCAGAGAGCATATCTTTAAGTTATATACGAAGAGATGGAATTTGGAATTCGAGAGGTAGGATGACCTCTGTACCATAGACCAAAGAGAAAGGTGTGGCATTGGTAGATGTGTGAATGCTGGTGCGATTAAGCCCATAAGGCGAAAGGAATGTGCATGTGCCAATCCTTACCAATGTTGTCAATGAATTTCATAAGAATTTTTTGAGAGTCTTATTAGAAGATTCGACTTGACCATTTTCCTATGGGTAATATGGCGAGAGAAAATGATTTGAATGCGAAGTTGTCACACATTTCATAGGGCTTTTTTTTGAATTATTTTCCATTTTCAGTGATGAGGTGATGAGGAACACTAAAACAACAAATGATATGGTGGTTAATAAATTTAGTTATTTTCTCGGCTTTGATAGAAATGAGAGGGATGGATTCCACCCATTTAGTGTAATATTCAGTCACCGTGATGATCTAGCGATGACATTACGATGAATGAGGTTAATCTCCCACAAGATCAAACCCCTTTGAGAGAAGGGCCAAAATTCTATGGCTTGTAAGGAGTGACTAGGGGTGTGGTGAAGGTTAGCATGTTGTTGAAACTTCACACAACGTTTGACATAGTCACAATAGTCTTGGTTAAGGGTTGTCCAGTAATAGCCGAGGCGAAGGATATGTTTTGTAACCACAAGGCCACTAAAATGTCCCCCATAAATCCCATCGTGAATTTATTTGATGGTGTATGGGATTTTAGAATTAGTGAGGCATCACATGAGGATACCATCAAAGCCACATTTGTAGAGAAGACCTCCCATGATGATGTAATGAGAGACACTTTTTAGGAAGGCTCATCGTCCATTGTGTGAGATCTGGAGGAAAAATTAAAAGGGAGAGGTAGTCAACAAATTGCTTATACCAAATGTCACGTAGGTCGGTTTTGATTCTTCCCACAAAATTTATGTCATAGATAATATAAGAGGGTGACTATAACCATTGTACTATGTGACAAAAATTTTGGAGTTCAAAGATGAGGCAAGTATTATTTGAGAAGCAAGACAAAGCATGGTTTCTATGAATTTGTTAGTGGATCGTGGAGTGGTTTGAATGAGGAAGTGATTAAACATGTGTAAAAAGTATGTCAACATGATGTTTATACTTTTAAATTTCCTCATTACAAACACTGGTACAAACCATTGACTTGGTTCACAACCAGTTGAGAGTCACCAAAGATATTAATGGATTTAACATCTAGGGCAATGGTAGTTTGAAGACCTAACACAAGTGCTTCATACTTGACCATGTTATTAGTGCAATCAAAGTCTAACTTAAAGGATAATGGCATAGGCTCACCATCAAGAGGAATGAGGATGACCCCACACCTCCCACATGTTGAAATTTGGAACCATTGAAGAATAAATTCATTTAGTAAACAATGTCATCCAAGGAAAGAGTGGAAATGGATTCATCAGAAAATCAAAGTTAGAAGATTGATTTCTAGGAAGAGGAGTGTCTGCAAGCTGATCTGCAATGGTTTTCCCTTGACATACTTTTGATGAATGAATTCCAAGTCTAGGTATGCAAGGAGCATGAGCCAACGTGTGGTGCATTGGTGTTGGTAAGGTTTAGCATACATGTAATGTAGAGGGTCGGTGTTGGTGATGACGAAGGTTTTGTGGTTAAGTAGGTAGTGGCAAAGTTTAGTGGCCACAAAGACCAAGGCTAGGAAAATATTTTTAGCATGAGTATACCTAGTCTCATAGTCTAAAAGTAATATTATGTAATAAACCACTTTCTCCCTGTGTTTCTCATCATGATGAGTGAGCATGGCACCCAAGGAATGGTCAGTGGCAAAAATGTAGAGGTAAAAATGTTTTTCATCTTTAGGTGGGATGAGCACAAGTGGTTGAAGAAGGTATTTCTTCAATGCTTCAAAGGATTTATGGCACTCATCATTCCAATTGAAGGAGACATCCTTTTAAGGAGATGATGAAAAGGGTGACATCGGTCAAAAAGTTTGGGAAATAAAGCGTCGAATGGATTGTAATTTTCCTTGTAAACTACGAAGTTCGAAGGTTAGTAGGTGGAGGCATCTCAGAATAGCCTTGATTTTGATGGGATCAACTTCATGCCCACAAAGAGATGATGAAACCAAGGAATTTTTCAGAGAGAATGGAAAAGATGCACTTCTTTGGTTGAAGGTGAACATAGTATTGGATGAGATGATCAAAGATGACTTTAAGAACTGGGAAGTGTTTGACACAACTTTTGGACTTACTGAGAAGGTCATCGACATAATATTCCAATATGTCATGCATGATATCATGGAAGATATAGGTCATAACGTGCTGATAGGTGGCACCAATGTTTTTCAAGCCAAAGGGCATGACACGATAATAAGGTCCCCAAGGAGTGATGAAGGAGGTTTTGTGTTGATCTTCCAGTGAGTAATATTTGATTATAACTCGAGAATCCATCCATAAGAGATAACATCTCATGGCTGGCTATAAGATCAATGAGTTGGTTGATGCTAGGCAGAGGAAAGTCATCCTTAGGGTAGGAAAGGTTAAGGTCACGTAATTCCATGCAGATGCGGAGTCCCTATCGCTTTGGTGATAGAACAATATTAGAAATCCATTGTGGATAGTCAATGGGTAGAATGAAGGAAACATAAATAAGGTGTTAGATTTATTCTTTCACAAGAAGGGAAATGTGTGGATTCATTTTTCATAGCTTTTGTTTCATAGGTTTGGTGTTAGGGATAGTCACGATATTATGGACCATGATATTAGGGTCAATACTGGGCATATTGACATAAGACCAAGTAAAAAGAATTGTTATGATCTCAAAGGAAAGAGGTGAAGGCTTCTGTTCGGTAGAATCTAAAGATTGGCCTATCTTTAGAATTTGAGGGTCATCCTGAGTGTGAATGTTGATCTCTATGGTCGATTCATTCAACATGGTTTGTGTCTCGAAGGTAACGACCGATGAAATGTAAGAATTATCTGCACCTAAATAGGTGAGAATAGAATCATCATCTTGACATTGAATGACATTGATAGAAGGTGTGTCATCATCCAACATGTCAAGATAAAGAAGAGGAAGGGAAGAGGGCACCTCACCATCATGATGATAGGTCAGAGGTCCCAAAGAAATAGTGTTCATGAAAAAAAATTTAGGAGGGATGGATTTTGGATCCATGGACTCCGTGGGTGAAGGTGTGTGGTAGGTGAGTTAGGTGGGGAAGGCTTATCTTCCTCTACGAGGTCAATTCTAGCCTTCTTAGGAATAGGTGGCATGAAAAATTGAGACCACAATGGTCTTTGTGTTTTTGGGTGGTGCAAGGTATGATTGTGTGACAACCTTGCTCATAAAGACCAAAGCCAAAGCCCTTCTAGGCACATCGATGAAGAAAAGTGTGGGTGAAGTGGCGGTTGGTGAGGTATTGGAAGTCGGATGAGAAAGGTTGGGTTTGGGTAGGTGGTTCAGGAGAATAAGAAGAAGTTTGAGTCCCCCATATGTCGGTTGGTGTGAAGGTGGGGAGGACCATATGGAAAAACTTCTCCTACATGATGGTTATAATATGGGTGTTGGTGAAGGATTCATACTCTTAAGGAGTAAGGAAAGTGTCTATGTTGTATAGGTGGTACTCCCCAAGGAAAGGTGTTGAAAAAACCTACCAAGGGGTCTGAGGTCGGTACTTGGGTAGTAGGGATGGATGAGATAATCGAAATCTTTAGAAGGTGGGGCATCAATTGCGGTGAAATAGGTGGGTTGGTAGATGGGCTAGTTATGGAAGCTACAATAATAGAGGGGATAGATGGGTTGGGAAGGTATAGCAAGTGGAAGGTGTGAACAAGTGGAAGAAGTGAAGTGGATGAGAGGGTAGATGAAATAAGATGAAGCGGCAGGGTGGTATATACCTTGACTAGAACAAGGACATCATTTGTTCGAAAAACATGTTACAGGTTTTAAAAGGTGAAGGATCCACCTTAATGGTGTAGGGGTGCCCTTCATATTCAAATTTTAGGAAACGAAGGGTTGAAGGTACACACCCCATGGCATGAATCCAGGGTCAGCCAAGCAACATGTTATATTGAAATTCCCCTCAAGAACATAAAATAGTTTGAGGACTGGTGTGGGGACCCATGCGGATGTGGAGGATGATGGTGCTAAGGGTAGAAGTCATGACATCATTGAAAGAAACAATATAACAGGTTTATTATGCATGCATTTGGCGGGTATGTGCAATTATTCGTACGCATGGGAAGAAATGATATTAATGCTTAGTACCTCCATCAATCATAATATGTCAAACGTGAGTATCATTGATGTAGGTGGAGATGAAGAGGGTGGATCAGGATCATTTGATTGTAGAGGGGAAATATCTAAGTCAAAGAAACTAATGGCGGAAACCTGAGGAGAGGTAATGGGGGCAGAAGTTTGAGGCGGAGTGGTGAGGGCAGCCACATGATGAGGGGTAAAGATGGTGGCCACATGTGTAGGATCATTTGGTGGAACCTCGATAGAATGCAAGACCTCAATGAGGGCTTAATGATGAGACTCGAGGTTTGAATTAGGTTATACAAAGACATCTTCTAGAGGAGATTGATGAAGTTGTTTAATCATAGAGTGATGTGTGACTCCATCGAAAAATAAGGATAAGTTGGCCCATAGATGGTTACCTTGGGGGTAGGTGTAGGTGGAATGGTGGGTGAAGGTGCATTGATGGGCTACCATTTTCTCTTTTCCTTTATATTTTGTGATCAGTGGCTACTCAAACCATATTTATTTCAAATATCGGAGGAGGAAAAGAGGGTTGTGGAGATGCAGGTAAAGGATGTTAAATAGATATAGGTCTAGACCGTGTGGGCGGGTGAAGGTGAAGGGGAATGGAATTCTCCTCCAACAGTCATCTTTGTTGAAGAGACCATCCAAAGTACAAAGTTGAAGGAGAATTTTTTTAGGCCTTACAACCTTCAACATCATGCCCTAGTGAGCGATGATATGCACAAATTTTGGTGTCATCAAACCCTACTTGGTTTGGGTTTGAGCAGGTCATAAGGCTTAATAGGTGGCAATGAGATAGCGGAGGTTTATAACAACCTAGCGAGGATGTTAGAATAGGATCCTACCAATGGATCACAGTGAGAAGTCAAAGTTGGCTTGGATGAAGGTGCGGGTGATTTTCGTGGGAGAGGTGTTGTTGGAGGTGGTGTAGGTGTGACTACCTTTCTAGTAGGTAGTGAAGGTTTTGGTTTTAGTTTAGGTTGCACCTTCTTGGGTAAAGGTGCAGGAGGGGTGTGTGAGGTAGAAGGATATGTAGAAGGTGGGGTACCCTAGAAATCCAAGGTGAGAGTGGTGTGTTGGAAATAGTGTGGTTGTAGGTAATGGAGAAGATGTAGGAAGAAGAGGTGATGAAGGTGAAGGTGTGGGAAAAAGAGAAGGTAAAGGTGCGGGTGTGGGTTGTTGCACCTTGGATTTTCCTTAGTGAAGAGGTAACTTGACCAAGGTGGAAGGGTGTGGGCCTAAAATTGAAGGTAGAGGTGAAGGTGAAAGAGAAGGCATGGGAGAGACTAGGGTGCAGGCCTAGAGGTTGGGTCTTCCTCTTAGGTGTGGGAATTGGTTTTGTGATGGTGGTGGTTGAGTAGACAAGTCTAGTTTCACTGCGGGATGTAGTAGGCTAGGTGTTGGTAGGACCCCTAAGGAAGTGGTAGGTTTAGGTGTGGATAGGGGTTTGGGTGAAGGCGGGTGAAGAAGAAGGGACTAATATGATCGCTTAGGTGTCATGGTTTTAGTTGCCTTGAATACCTTAGGATAGATAGTTGAGGTATCTGGGAAAACATCTACATTTGGGTGGATACTGGGAGTTGAAGGTGCACCCCCAGAGTGTGGAGTAATCAACATACTCTAATCGGTCCACAAACATGAGAATGGTTTTGGTTTAGAAGATGACAAACTAGTGGTGAAACCCATCTAGAAATCCAATCTTGTGTGATACATGGAAGGTTTTCACCTCTGATTCAGTAGGCAAGAGTGATGTAAGAAGGTTGATAGGATCTTGGAAGACCTTGGGAGAAGCATCACCTATAGGAAGAGGAGATAAGAGTGGCTCCTCTATGGGTCGAGGAGAAGGAAAAACAAGCGATGTGGACTCCTCTTTAGGTAGAAAGGTGGATAGGGTTAGCTCCTCCTTGGGTAGAGGAATGGGTGAGATAGGTTCCTCCTTGGGTAGAGAAAACATGCAAGATAGGCTTTGTGGTAGGTAGAGAAATAGGAGGGGGTAGGCTCCTCCGTGGGTAGAGGAGTAGGTGTGATAGGATCCTTTGTGGATAGAGGAGTAGGTGTGATAGGATCCTCCATGGGTAGAGGATTTCATGTAAGAATTTCCTCGATAGATGCTATAGGAGGAAATTGGATAGATGGAATAGGTATTGTGTTGAAAATGACATGAACCTCATGCACATTGGTGTCACTAGTAGAGGTCTCCAAAGCCTGGTTTGATGAAGGGGTATGATTAGGAAAAGGTTTCTTAAACACACCCATATTGGCATTGGCAGGTGCATTAGGGTTGTCCAGGATGAGATCACCACTATCTAACATTCCTTGGACAATGTTCTTGAAGGTTTTACAATTGTTGTCGTTATGTCCCCTAACTCGGTGATAGTTACAGAAGTCATTTTCTTTGTACCACAATAGTGTAGGATGAGAAGGATCAAAACCAATGTTTTGGTTTGATAGGTGGAAGGGTGATGGCTCCATATTTTAAAATCTTTTCCAACACAGAAGAATATGGTTCTCTGATAGGAGTGTAAGCCCTCTGTTCATATTTGTATTGAAAGTTTTGAACAGAGAGAGGTTGATAGGTGGTTTTGGTTGATTAAACGATGAGAGGGGATGGATTTCTTAGAATCACCACATTGGTGGATCCTTTGGCCTTGGAATGGTTATTAGAATGGTTTTTCAGTGGTTTAGAAGAAGATTCGTTTGATTTGAAGTTAGCATTCTTGTTACGCAACTTAAGTTTCTCTTCTTCAAGGGCATGGATCTCCAGTTAGGGCCATGGTGAAGGCTTCATCAAATGTGCAAAATGTTTGAACCTAGAGAGTTAGGGAAATGTGTCTAGCACATGCCCTTGTGAAAAAATCTATGATCTCTACTTGTGGTAGCTGGAAGGTGATTTGATTGATGAGGCCATGCCAACGTGTGATAAAATCTATGATAGATTCATCCTCATATTAGTGAATAGAGTATAAGTCTATCATAGAGACATTCTTAGAGATATTGATTGAGAAGTGATCAAGGAAGTGTTATGGAAAAATCACAACACCCCGATTTCTATGTAAAAATGGTTGACCAATCGAACACTGTGATTTTTCAAATAACATGTTCAAACATGTTTATCCCAAAGTGTGGGACTTTGTAAATGGGGATAACCCTCCTGAGAAGGTCATCTTCCCATATTATCCTAGTGATAACTACTCCAAAGTGCAAAAAGTTACTCTTTCCTAATCTCCAACCCTAATCTAATATTTCTAAGGAGACGGAGATAGAGAAAAATACATCAAAATAAAACCTACTCCAAGGAAGGTGATGCACTAAGAAGGATGTTAAACAAAATAAACATAACACTACCAAAACCTTGTAATGAAAACATCAACAATACACAATAACCTTTAATGCAATGAAAGATCAAGTAAGAGAAAAGTTACAATATAACACATAAGAGGATTTGAAGCATCCACAAATCTAATTTATTGCTCTCAAAGTTGATACAATAAGTCACATTTAGGGCCAAAGGCACAAATTTTTCTTTACAATGTTCATTATAGGAGGTTTGAAATCTCCACAAAATATCTTACGTGAAAAGAAGAAGAAGGGAGGGGCATATAAAGTTTTAAACCTTTTGAAATGATCCTCCTTTACAATATATACGAAGAATGAGAGAAATCTAAAGAGAGAGAGAATAATTCAAAGTATTGCTTCAACTACCCTAAAATGCATTAAAATCACTTACAACAATGATGGGTGCCATTGCAAAACCCATACCTCCATGTACCTTGCCTTGTTGGGGAAGAAAGGAAGCCCATACCTTCATCATTTTGGTAGGTGATAAATCTAGAAACATCCTCTAAAATGGTTAACTATATTTCTAAATAGAGGATATTGTGAACTTTCAAAAGTTTTTTTGTGACATCTCCGAACTCCCAATCAAAATTTATGGCCATCTGAAGATGAGGGTGTCATACCCTATTTACAAAAATGCATTGGTTAATTTTTTTTCTAAGACTTCACCATTATGCATTGAACCATCTAAAATCTAAAATTTCAGACTTTTGGGATTCAGAGCTTTGGGCATTTAAACTTCAGAGGTCGATGTCACTATTCACCTTTTTGATCTCATGAAACCTCCAAAATGTTGAAACCCCAAATTATAAAATTTGGACTTATAGTTTCAGGATTTCAAGTCATGATTTACTTAGAAAATTCAACGTTATGAAATGCCGAAACCCCGAAGTTTGAAATTTGAACTTGGGGTTTCGAAAATGATTTGAGGGAGAGAGGTTTTGGGATTTCGTGTGTTTCACGGTTTCGAGTGTTGATTTCAGGATTTCAAGGGTTTGAGTTTCGGGGTTTTGGGGGTTCGGGTTTTGGGATTTTGAGAGTTTAGGTTTTGGGATTTTGAGGGTTCACTTCTCCATCTGGTCATTGCATATCTCTGAAATCCCAAAAACTCAAAGTCTGAATTTTAGACTTCTCATTTTTTACCTTATGATCCTCATCCCGATTAAAGTGGCACTATTCATTCTGATTTAAGTTAAAACCTCTTAAATGCTTTTTCTTTTTCAAACCCCAAGTCCAAAATTTGGACTTTGGGTTTCTAGATTCTTCAAATTAATTTTTCGTGATTCTTTCCACCGAGTCCCCAAATTCACCTCTCGCCTACCTTGGAATGACCCCACCCTTGTGAAGTCCGAATTACGGATCTTTAGAGCTTTTGGTAGCTAAAAGGTGAGTTGATTGATGAACCCCAAACTGGAAAAAATGCATTGATTTAATTCACTCCTCGATTGGTGAATAAAATAGTGTGATCCCATAGGCAATCGATCCTTTTATTTTCTTTGATTAAAGGTCATGTTTATCCAAGGAAGGTATCTTGGCCAATGGTTGAGATGAAAAATTGGATAACATGAAGGTTTGGGCCAATTAGTTAAAGGAGAAGACCGAGTGCCTAGGAAAAGCACTATCGAAGAAATAAGGCATCATTGTGGCCTATCAAATAGAAAGCGTGTTTGAATGATCATAAATGTTGTTGAGGGTCTTCCTTGCTATTGAAATGGTTGAACTTGGGTAACTCCCATTGTGCATGGGATAAGGGTGGATAGGTATGGATGGGTGGATGGGCTCATTATAGATTTCATCATAAGTGAGGACATTACGAGATCCGAAATGGAGGCCTCAAGTGTTTTCATCTTATCCATCATCATCTTGATAAGATCCATGGTAGGATTAGATTGAGGAGTGCCCCTATGGTATAAGGGGGTGGATGAGATGAATAGGTCATAGATAACATACTAGTGTATGGTGGTGTTGAATATGTGAAATGAGAAGTGGGTACGTAGGTAGGAATAGATGATGAGGGCATGTACCTTGAATACGAGGTGGATGCTATAGGTTGTGATTGAGGCGGGTGTAGGTGGGAGGATCTTGTGGGAAGATCCTCATGGTAATAGGTGGTAGAGTAGGAGGAATCAAGACCACCAAATTTTGGTAAGGCATATAGGATGTTGACATAGGGGTTTGCATAAGTAATAGGTACTGATGATGTGGGATCCCTATACTAGGAGTTGTGGATGAGGATATGGTAGTTGTTGAGGCATGGAGAGAGGATGAGTAATTGACACTATTAAGGTGCGAAGGTGTAATGTAGATGTCAAGGGTGCAGTAGGTGGCATTGATGTGGGAGTAGGTAATGCTAAAGTAACATTCACGGATATGGCAGGGGGCATGGAGGTAGGCATACCAAAAATGACTAGTCACGATGACTCAAAGGGTAGAAGAAGAGTGGGAGAGGTAATGTTGTAAGGATATGACATTATGATTAAGGAATTTAGCAAATTCCTCATCACCTATAGGTATAGTTACAGGAACGTTGGGGTCCATTGGTGAAGAAATAGACAATGGTGAAGGCGAAGTAGGTAACAACATATAACTAATGTGAAAGGAAAAAGATCATTCCTATGTTGGTGATAAGTCCAAACCATAAGAAAGATGAAAGATAGGTATTTTAGGCTCTGCAGAACTAACATAACTCAGAAATAGATGTTTGGTGAAGTCTGGAGGATAGAAATAGGTTTTTGTTTATGATAAAAATAAAAACATAGAGACCGATACTGCCGATAAACTCGTGCTTGGTTAGTTAGGAAAGATCGAGTGTCGATCCATGGACCGATCTTGATTCTTCTTATGAAAATGAATAAATTTTAAGATATGGGGAAGAAAAGTAGAAAATGGGTATTCTGGGCTCTATTAAGGGTGATAGAAACTCAAAAATTGGTTAATCGAAAGAATCAGAAATATAGAAATCGGTATGTAAGAATAGATTATTGTTTTGACAGAAAATCAAAAACATAGAAAGACCAATACCGGCCAGTAAACTAGTGCCGGTATGATGAAGAACCGATGCATTGTGGGACCGATGTCGTGATTCTAAAAACTAGGGAAGTGAAGAAATAAAGATTTTTGGGTTAAATTTGATGAAAATAAGCTTCGAAAGAGGCTATGTGTATAACAAATCTAAAGTAACACACTCAGAAAAACCAGAATTAACCAATTGTGATGGTTGAGTGTGGAAAAAAAAGAAAAAAAGTGGTGAATATGTCCTCACAACTCAAACTGCAAAAGACAAGAAAGAAAGGTGACAATCGAACAAGCAAAAACTAAATAAACATGTTATCCTAGGATCATATTTTTAGTGTTTAGTTGGCTTATGCCTTAAGACTGATTGTGAATGATATAGAATGTTTGGATAACAAGGTACCTAAAAAAAATCTATGGATGGTTTTAGGTTTGTTTTTGTGAAGGAGTCCTTGATATACCTTGTGGTACGTGAGGTCTGAGCTCTAATATGATAAACTGGCTAGAACACCGGGCGGGGCCCACCGTCAATGGTTTTTAAATCCTTGACGGATTCTTCCTAGAAGGGAATGTTTAAGAAGTTTATAGATTGTGTTAAGTGATTTGGATAAGGAGTGTGTGCACAAATGTGAACTACACTTTATTAATCAATCACAAATGGTCATGACCTCCATTGTATGATTTCTACTTAACTATGTGAGCTAAATATGTAGACATACAGGGATGAAATGCAAGTGTTTTAAGCCCCAAATCGAAATATGATATTCGATGTAAACAAGAGTGAATAGGAAGAAGGATGAATTTCACTAATGCAAATTGAAGAAAGAAGAAGGATTCTTTTTAAATGCACCAAAAGAAGTGTTTCATTTAGAACAATTAGAAAGAAGGAGAAAATTACCAAAGAAGAAGATTTAGTGAATAATGATTTAGAAAGGAAACACACAAGATGCAACCTATATGAATAGAATAAAACCCACAAACGAGGGTCCCACCGGTGTGCCAAAATGTTTCACCACAATATAAAACAAATAAGGTAAAGGTGAGGTGAGGAGGAATACCTGTGAAGTCGAAGAAGGTTGTGCACCATTGAGAAGACAAGCTGATCATGAAGAGCTCCTTTTTGGCTAGGAAGGACTACCTGTAGAAGCACAACAATACCACCAAATAGAGTTAAATAGCATATGACAGTGGACTGCCTAGCGTATGCTAGATCCGAGAAGTGTGATACTTCCTAGAAAGGCCATCAATCCACTATTTAAAAATAACAACTTAATGTAAAGAAATGACAGTAAAAGAAAGGTCCTATTGTAACAATACATTTAGGTATCTCATATGCTAACAATAGACTAGATTTAAGCTAAATATTGAATATACAACTAAATCTAGAGAAGGTATGGTGTTGTCAAGGATTACAGTGTGGTAGAGGTGTTTAAGAAGGTCTGGGTGAGATTGGGTGAGGTTTGGGAAGGTTTTGGGTAAGTTAGGAGCTCGTTAGTCTGAGATAAATTACTAGTCACAAAGACTAGTATTGGTTGGGTGACCAATGTCGGTACCTAGTAATAGCCGACGCTAGTTGGGTGATTGATGTCGGTAGGGGAAATTGGGTGCAAAGATTAAAATGAGGTGGTTTTGAGCTCTCTGTGATTACACAAAGAGTTGGGGAGGCTTAGGTAAGGTGGTAGGATTTTATTAAAGACTCAAAGATGAAGAAATAGGCATTTGGGATGGGTACAAAGGTTAAATGGGCAAGTGGTTGGGTGGAGGTGAGACGAAGAGATCTCGGGAAGGGTAAAAGGTGAAAGAAAGTAGATAAATGATTAACAACTGAAAATACTAAAAGAAATGACAAGGTAGAAATCACTTACTTGCAGATTGGAAGTTGGTTGTAGAAAGAATAGTTATGGTTGAAGGAGAGATAAGTCCCAATCCTGTGCGAGCAAATTAGCGAAAGGATTTGAACTTCCCCATGAGTGATCCAATGCTTTGGAACACATTGTTGATGCTTAGTGGAGGTTGTGAATGCTTGGAATGATCTCTGGTTCATCGTGAGGTTGCTTGATGCCTAGATGCGAGAGCTAAGAATGTCAGAACTCAAAAGCCAAGATGGAGGAACCTAGGAAAAGGATTGGAATTCCTTATTTAAAGGAACCAATGACAGTGGTTAGGTGACCAGCACCGAATGAGGAATAATCGGCGTCGATTAGGGAGAAAAGGTCCTATTTTGCCAAAAATATCATTTTTTCTCTCCATTTTTGGCGTTTGTCAAATTTTTTTATGGACTAGGAGTTTGGGTTGGCACTAAATGAAGCGGAAATTGGTAGGAGGGATAATAGGTAATGAATGCTAGGGTTAGAATGAGTGTTAGTTAGTTAAGGGGAGTGGTGACTTAGTCTAGGTTAATAAATAGGCTTGGAATGGGTCCATAGTGAGGGAATTACTAACTTAATATGGGTAATTAAATTAATAATAATAATACACTACTAACAAGGAAGTAAAATACTAACAATCATACCTCCCTTCGCGTTCCTAAAAACCTTAGAATGGGCTAGGAAACATGGATTGAGCCCCGATTGCATGATATGTAGGTGTTTTTCTTCAAGATGGAGTAAGGCCTTCCTGCAACAATGATCCACTTACTTTGCACCAAATGGGTAAAAGGATTATGGATTTGGGGTGCTTCAAGATGAGGCTATTTGGGCATTAGGATGAGGTGGAAGGATGTTCTTTGCTCAAAGGATGCAAGAACTTAGACAGGGCATTCAAGCTTATTCTCCGTGTCTTTAGAGGGGAGGGGTAAGGTTGTATTTATAGCCTTGGGGGAGTGATTAACTTAGAGTAATTTAAGTAATCATGGTTTGAAAATGTGGGCAAGATTAGGTGAGTGGGGACCACGAAGAATGGGTGAGGATTTGATTTTGGATTTTTAATTCATAAGTGGAGGATTTTAGGTGAGTGGGGACCACGAAGAGTGGGTGAGGATTTGATTTTGAATTTTTAATTCAATAGTAGAAAAACATGGAGAATAATGACATGTGGTGAGGATTGGGTTATTTTTTGATTTTGAAATGGATAATTAATCAAATTATATTTGATTAATTTGAAGTGTATTTTTGTGGGAAATGAGGTAGGGGAATTAATTGATTTAGGACATATGTGAAATTAGGGTGTCTACATTTTCCCCTCTTTGGAAGGGTACTATGAAAGTAGTGTCCTTTCAAAGAAAGTAGACGAGATGGGGAAGAATTCAATCTACTTTTCTTAAGAAAAAAGTAGAGCAAATGTTTGTTGGGGAGAATAGAAGGTGGTGAGTGACGGATGTCATGGTATCCTCCAAGACAAAAATTCATGAGAAGATGTGATTATGGACATATGTGATGATGCCCCCTCGAGAGGGCTGATGAGAATGGAATATACGATAGAGCTCTCGAAAAGAGGAGAGATGAATTTTGTGAGAAGAGGACGATAATGGAGTGGAAGAGACTGGAATGACCACATGACACAAATGGAGAAAGGATTCAATCGGCCTTGAATGCTAGGTGTGAGGGTGTGTGGGAAGATGAAATGGGAAAGAGAAAAGGGAATGGATAGGATTGGGGTTGATTATGAGAAGAGTAAGAAAGGTGAAGAGTAATGGAGATAGGGGAGGGAAAAAAAGGAATGAAAGAGGTAGAAAAGAATAAGAGAGAGGGATGATAGGGGAAGAAGGGAATGATGAAGGAAAAACAAGGAGAAAACAGAAAATGACAGAGTAGAGGGTGAAGGTATGAAATAGAGAGATGTGCCAAATGAAGGAAGCAACAGAGATAATAAAGAGGGATGCATGAAAGTGAAAGAAATGATAGAGCTGAGAAAAGAAAGAAATGGGGAAGGATAAATAAGAAGGAGAAGATGAGGTGGGAGTAGGGGGTAAAATCAACAAAAATTGAAAGAGGATGAAAGAAGAAGTAGAACGGAGAAAAAAAAAACTATGAGGGGCGAGGAAAGTGTGAAAAAGAGTAGAGAAAAGAAGAGAAACAGATACAAAATGAATGAAAAGGTAGGGGTGGTAGAGAAAAGGAGAAGTGGTCAAGAAACATGAAAAAAATTAGGGGAGAGGAAAGAAGATAGAGTGAATACAGGGAGAAGATTGAAGGAACCATGTCATTGCGAGGAAGACCAAGGCAAAGAATATGGAACAGACCATATGGAGATGCATGTGGAGGGTGGTATGATAAAAAAGATGGGACAACGCTGAAGAGCCAGGTTATCGATGGGGAAGTAAGGAGGAAACGTGATGTAAAAAGGGGAAGAAGATGATACAAGGGAAGGAAATAAGACGAGGGGTGGGAGAGAGAAGAGGATAACAGAGAAAATGATGTAGAAGGAAGGGAATACATAAAGGGGATAATAAGTGGAAAGTGAATAATATGAGGAATGTAAAGAGAAGAAAGAGGGGAGGAATGACATAGATTGGAAAAGATGCGAGAGATGCATGAAATGAGGATACTAGGATTACGAGAAAATAGACAAAGGATGTATGATGAAGACAATAAAGATATTGAAGAGGGCGAAGGGAAGATGGAGAGATGGGTAAGAAGTGACAAGAAAGGGTGGGATTGGGGAAAAGAATAGAGAGAAAAGAGAATGGGGATAGAAGAGGCAATGCCAATGAGGGGATGTTAGGGAAAGTCCACTAACAATGAGTGGTGAGGAAGGGTGAGAGAAAAAATGAAGAAAAGGAGAAAGGTAATAAGGATTGGAAAGGGTAACACCAACAAAGGGACGTTAGGGAAAGCCCACTAACAATGAGTGGTGGGCTTAGAGGAAGGAAGGAATGAAGGGAAACTCTAGAAGGTCCAAGGGAGTGAACGAGGTCATGTGGAATGAGGATTGATGATTTTTAGGGAAAGTCCACTAACAATTATTAGTGCGGGAATAGAAAGATGATGATGAAAGAATGATAGAGGAATGTTAACAATAATGGCGAACAAGTGTGTGGGTAGAAATGTGGGAGAATTTGAGAAGATGAAGTGGAAAGAGTAAAGAAAATGGGAGGGATGAGTTGGGACTAGGTGAAAGTGAGGAGAGGATGTGGGAGATGAGGACGAATGAGGTGAGGATGAAGAAACAAGACATGAAAAGAATGGGAAGAAATAGTATGAAGGATGATGGATCAAGAAGGGGAAAATGGGGAAAAGAACATGATTGTAGGTGGAAGATATTAGACGTATGTTGTAAGATGATAGGTGGAGAAAGGATAATGGTAGGAGGAAAATGTGGTTGGTAGGAGAGACCAGGTGGAAGAAGTGATCAACAAAGTGAATGAAGAATGAGGTGAGGGAAAATTTCACAATGACGAGTTTAGCGTAGGGAGGACCCTGACATAAGACTGTCATGTGACAAAAGTGGTTAAGTAAGATTGCCAAGTGAGTGACACTTGGAGATGACAAGTGGGAAGCGAGAAGTGGTGTTTGTGAGAATGGAAAAGGAGGTGAAAGGATGTGATAATGGGGAATGCCGAGAAAAAGTGAAGGGTGAAGGGTGTGTAGTGATGGGGAAAGGCAAGAAGATAGATCATCCTTAAGAGGGACTCTTAAGTGAGATCACCATGCCATGCGAGTGGTTAAGTAAGATTTCCAAGCAGAGGATGGTGATAGTGGTGGTAAAAATATGTGATGATGGGGAATGAAGAGAAAATATGGATGGTGAGAATGTAGAGTGATGGGCGAGTGTAAGATGACATGTCATGCTTAAGAGAATCTCTTAAGTAAGATCGTCATGTCGCTGGAGTGGTTTCATAAGATCACCTAACCGACAGGGATGATATGCAAGGAGAAAGACAAAATTGTATTGGGTACAGGGGTGGAATGGTTGGTTGAAGAAGATGATCATGATGAGAGGGCGGGAGAAATAAGATGGGGGAAATATGATGGGATGGGGAAGGCCATAGGGCAGATCAACCTTAAGAGGAAGTCTTAAGTAAGATTTCCATGTGGCCGGAATGGTTAAGTAAGATCACCAAGTGAAGAAGAAGAAGAAGAATGATGATAGAGTTGGTGGGAATAGGGTATGAAAAAATGGACTGAAGGGGAACCCTCAAGTGAATTTTCCATACTACGAGAGCATGTGTAAGTAGGATGACCAGGCATAAGATAGATTTGGGGAAGGATGAGAAAAGAGTGAGTGATGTATGCCTGAGTGGAAGAGGATACGAGATGAGGTGATAACAAGGAAGAAAGGAAACAAAGGAGTGTAACATGAATGGATGAAGGAATATATGTAGTGAAGGGTGGAGAGTGTGAGGGGAATCCTTAATTGGGATGCCCACGTGGTGAGAGTAATGATGCGAGAATGAGAAGTAGAAGAGGTGGAATGGGAAGATGTGTGTGGTGGTGATTGTTGTTTGATGAGAGGGGAGGTGGTGAAGAAGCTTCTACAAACGGGGAATCTTTAGGGAGAGGGTAAACCTCCACCGAGGATCCCATATAGAAGGGGTTATTAAGTAAGATTGTCAAGCGGAAGCAGAAGAGTGAAAGGAAAGAATACAAATGGGTGAGAGGGGACAAGAATGGTGAGAAGGGTAATATGGGGATAAGTGGCGGAGAGTAAAAATGAGGAGCGAGGATGAATGGATCAAATACATGGTGATCATGGTGGGGGAGGAGGAGTTGTTGGATAGTGAATGCTACTTGAGAAAGATCTTCAAGTAGGATTCACAAACTGCAATGATCAAGTAGGATTCCCAAACTAGGGAATGTATTAGTATGGGTGAATGGAGGGGGTGCAAAGTAAGATGTTGATCATGCAGAAGATACTCATGTGACGAAAAAACATCTTAATTTTAATATAGCACATAACAGGATGCATCGTGATATAAAAGATCAGATGACTAGACTGTAATATGTGTGATAGCATAGACATGGGCCATCAAAAAGGTTTGATGCCCCAGTATGATATGCAAGTGGAAGAGAGCATAGATAGAGGCCATCCAGAAAGTATGATGCCCCAATACGATATGCAATCAGATAACATAAGTATATTAGAGAGAACACCAGGATACATAAAATCAAGATGCCCCCTATAATATATCAAGATACAAGAAAGTAATTAATAATTTGTAACTAATAATGCAACACAAGAACCAATAAACATGTCCCTAACATGTTTCCACAGTGAGGATTGATCGGATGTGCCCCCAAGCAGGGGTACAAGGACATAGAAAAGGATTGGGTCATTTTCCTCAAACAAGGAAACAATGAGAGCCGGATTTTCCCCAAGCGAGGATTCACGCGAGGAGAAGTGGTTTGAATTTGGTAGTCATAAGGTGATTGGATCATTCATTGGGGATAATAGTTCAAAGGTTGAATTGTGTTGATTATTTTAGAGTTTTTGCGATTTTGTGGAGTTTACAATATTTTTATTTTTTTATTTTTTTTATATATTATATATATATATTTTTTATATTTTTTTGTTTTTTTTTTTTTTTATTTTTTTTTTTTTTGAGATTTTTGACAATTTTTCAATGTTTTTGGATTTTTTATTTTTACATGATTTTTTTCTAATGTTTTTGTTTTGATTTTTCTAATGTTTTTTTTTTGGATTTTTTTTTTTTTTTTTTTTTGTTTTTTTTTTTTCTATTTTTTACATTTTGTTTTTATGGAATTTATGGACTAGAGTGCAGACTTATTTTGAGAGGTGATAAACCAAGATATTATCCGCATGTACCGTGTTCCTCGTGGTAACTCATGCTCGGAATAACAAAAATTCTCATTCCATTGGCAGATATGTGGTGATGATATGATGAAAATAAGTCCAGCTCCATTCTTGACTCCACACAACTAGTAAGATGCGAGGGCTCATCACCGAGAATCAAGAAGGACGTAGAGGTAGATAATGAATATAGAGACAAATGCTAACAACAATCCCTTTGGGAAATTGTGACTCAATTCTTCTTAATGTTACTGAACCGGTTTCAAAAATGGCTTTCACTTTATGAGTCACGTGCTAGACTTAGACAGTTACATGGCCTGATTGATTGGTAAGATATGAGGTGAAGGGATAGTTCTCTCTTCACTTAGGCATCTAAATTACTTCTTTGGGGATTCTATAATTGCAAGCACTATAAGATTTTGTATTCTTGAAATGACTCCCTATGCCTTGCCCCATGCTACTAGTGAGAAGCAAGGGCTCATCACCGAAGGAAAACATAGGCGAGTGAATTCCCTTTTTGTCTTTTTTTTTTTTTTTTTTTTTTTTTTTTTTTTTTTTTTTGAATGTTTTTGCAATATTTTTATGCTTTTATGAGAATGACCCTCTACGCTTTTTCCCCATGCCACTTGTAAGAGGAAAGGGTTTATCACCAAGACAAGACATAGATGAGTAAGGGCACCTTCCTCCATTCCCAGTCTCACACTACCAATAAGAAGTGTGGGCTCAACACCAAAGACTATGAAGGATGAAAGATGTGACAATGAATTATTCATAATTTATTGAATTGATGGAATTTTACAATAGTGCTTTGTATTTGGGAAGGAACGTCTACCCCCAATCTCAACCCCACATGACTAGTAGGACACGAGGGTTCAACACCGAAGACTGAGATGGATGACAAACGAACTGGGTAAAGAAGTTTAGAGCTTTGTTATGAAAGAGAAAATGTCTTTGAAGGGAATATATTACCATCAGTAAGCTTCTAGGTATGACCATAGGTGAAAGCAACTAAAAATGGGAGATATTATAAGAAGTATGATACTCACAAGACTTAATAGGATCTATATTAGCACCTGTCTCATGATGATAAATATGAAGATGTGATTTTGATAATGAAAATATCTGCCAATGGAAATGAATAACTTTAAATTATTCGGAGATAAGTGAGACAAAAGGAACAATGTACACGTTGTTGTTTCCTGAATAGTGAATGCCTCAAGGATAAAATTTCTTTAAATGAACTACATTCATTGGTTCATCAAGATCTTGACCATCTTCAGTGGCCAACTTATAGGCTCCAGAGCCAAATTTAGTTGTAATTACATAGGGTCCTAACCAATTAGGCTCAAATTTTCCTTGTTTTTCTCACTCTTTAGTGGTATTCTTTTGATTTTCTTTTAAAACAAGGTCACCAATTTTGAATTCTCTGGGTCTTACCTTTTTATGATAATTGTGTTGCAGTTGGTTTTGATAGACTTGAAGATGATTGAGAGCATTAAGTCATTTTTCATCGAGAAGCTCAAGCTCTTGAAGCCATGACTATCGGTATTCATCCTCATTAATTACATCTTTAAGGGAGATTCTCAAGGATGGGAGTTCTATCTCAATAGGTAAAATGGCTTCACAACCATAAACAAGGGAAAATGGGGTGGCTCTGTAGGCGTGCGGTAAGATGTACGGTAAGCCCAAAGAGCGGGGTAAATTTGAGTATGCCAATTACGTCCATGGGTGTTGACAATTTTTTCCATGATGGATTTTAAAGTCTTGTTGGTTGCTTCTTGCTTGACCATTACCCTGAGGGTAGTATGGAGTGGACCACTTAAGTTTGATGTGAAAACATTTGGCTAGGTCTTTTACATCCTAGTTTTTAAATGATTTTCCATTATCTGACGACTAGAGTGGATGGAATACCAAATCGACAGATGAGATTATTAAAAATGAATTTTGATATTTGGCTACCGGTAACATAAGTGAGAGGCATAGCTTCCACCCATTTAGTGAAGTAATCAGTAGCGGTAATGATGAACTTATGTCCATCGATGATGTTGGTCTTGATTTTACCAATGAGGTCAAGTCCCCATTGAGAGAAGGGCCATGGTGTGGTTATTGATTGTAATGCTTGAGAAGGTGCATGGATAATATTTCCATGCTTTTGACATGCTTGACATCATTTGACAAAATGGCATGTGTCACTTTCCATGGTGGGCCAATAATATCCAACTCGTAGGATTTTCTTGGCTAAGGCTATACCATTCATGTGTGCTCCACAAATACCAGAATGGACTTCTGGTTAGGACACTCAGGATTCTTCCTGATTAAGACATCGGAGCAGGGTGCCATCATATCCTCATTTATAAAGAGTTTATGCTAAAATGGTGTAACGAGAGGCACATTGTGCTAAAGCACGTTTATGCATTGGTTTCATGTCGACAGAAATGTTTTATCATGAATGAAGGTATAAAGATCATGGTACCAAGGGTTATTCGGACCCACGATTTCACATACCATAGTGTTTTTAGGAAGATCATAGGCAGGCATTAAGAGATGTTCTATGAGAAAATGTGCCTGGGGTTGACTAGATGTGATTTCTAATAGGGATCCAATGGTTGCCATAGCGTCGATATATTTATTACGAATTTTGGGGATTTGATCAAAGCTAATTAATCAAAAATAGCTTCGAAGACTATCCACCATGCATTTATATGGGATAATTTTTCATCCTTGACCTGGTATTCATCAATAACTTGTTTGATGATAAGTAAAGAATCACCAAATACAACTAATTCTGTAAGATTCCAAGATATAGCTAGTTTTAATCTCTACGATTAGAGCTTCATATTCTGTGATATTGTTGGTACATGGGAATGCTAATCAAATGATTTGGGGATAACATGTCCACTAGGTGTGATAAGAAAAATACCAGCCCCTGAGCCATGGAGATTACAAGATCCATAAAAAATAGAGTCCAAGTTGGCGCGATGTCTATGTGTAGAAGATCTTCATCAGAAAAGAAAAATGAAGTGGTTCTGTGCCAGGAAGGGGTGCCTCGGCAAGTTGGTCTGACAAGGGCCTGTCCTTTAATTTCCTTTATGCGGAACAAACTCACATCAAATTCACTAAGTAGTACGACCCAACTAGACATTCTTCCCATGAGAATGGGTCGACAAGAGATACTTGAGAGGATCAATCTTGGCAATCAACTTAGTTGTGTGATTGAGCAAGTAATGACGTAACTTATGGAATGCAAAGGTGACCGCTAAGCATACTTTTTTGATTTGGGAATAACGTACTTCATGCTCAATAAGTGTTCGACTAAGGTAATATACAACCTGTTCTTTTTCTTGATCATTATGTTGTGCTAATAGAGCTCCTATGGCATGTTCAGTGGTAGATGTATAAAGCAACATGGGTTTATCGACAACTGTGACATAAGAACAGTGGGCTAGAGAGGTATTCTTTTAACTTAGCAAAAGAGTCTTGCAATCATGGTTCCAGTGAAATTGTGCATCTTTCTTGAGTAACTAGTTGAAGTGATGGCACTTATCAGCCAACTGTGATATGAAACACCGAATAGATTGTATTTTTCCTTGAAGACTACGTAATTGTTTTAGGTTTTGAGGAGGAGGCATTTCCATAATGGCTTTGACTTTTGCAGGATCCACTTCTATGCCTCTCGTGAGACAATAAACCCTAACAATTTACCAGAGGTCACTCCGAACACACATTTCTTTGGGTTAAGATGAACCTTATACTCACGTAATCTATCAAAAATGTGTCTCAACACACCTGGATGTCCTATTCATGTTTTTTATTTTGCTAATATATCATCAACATAATCTTCCATGATATCATGTAACATATCATGGAAGATGACAATCATTTCTCATTGATAGGTGGCACCACATTTTTCAAGCCGAAAGGCATGACCTTATAACAGAAGGTGCCCCATGGTGTAGTAAATGTCATTTTATGTTGATCCCCTTTAGCAATACATATTTGATTGTAACTAGAAAATCCATCCATTAAGGAGAGCATTTCATGGCCTACGTCGTAGAATCAACAATCATGTCTATATTTGGCAAGGGAAAGTCATCTTTGGGACAAGCCTTGTTAATGTCTCGGAAGTTTGTGCATATCCTGATGCTAGGGGTTTTCTTGGCTATGGGAACTATGTTAGATATCCATGCCGAATAATCAATAGGTTAGATAAAGTCAGCTTCCAAGAGTTTCTCGAGTTCGGCTTTGACAAGCAATGCAACTTGGGGATGCATTTTGCGTAGTTTTTGTTTTACAAGCTTTGCATCTTCAGATGCACCACAAGGTGGTGTACTACAAGAGATGGATCCAGCCTGACATGTCCTTATATGTCCATGCAAATATATCTTGGAATTCAATAAGGAGTGTTGTGAATTCCATGCATTCTTGGTTAGATAGACTAATGCCAAGTTGTAAAATTTTTGGTTGTTTGATGGTTCCAATGTTTATGTCTTTAGTTTCTTCTACAAGCATTTTAGATGTATCCTTTTCAGAGAATGATGCTAATGGTTGATGTAGGTCATCGGTGTTGGTGATTTAGGGAGTTGGTACAAGATTTTTGTGTGTAATGTTGAGAATTTTTATTGACATGTTTGTTTGATAGGGTGGCGATGAGATTTTGACTATGGGAAATTTTCTGTTTGCACTTCTGATCCAAATTTTCTAAGGTGAAGGATCTTGAATATTTTATTTCTTCACCAAAATAGGCTGATTCATTTAGATTGATTTCAAATCCTTTTCTATGGTCAGAAGTAGGGATTTGGTCACGAGTTCCAAGGAATTATTCGATGATGGCTTCATCATTTTGGAACATGTCCATGGCCACATGATGTGGTTGGCCATGGTCTATGAGAGTTAGATGCGTAGGCTCAAAATTGATGACATTAATAGATAAATGTTCAAAGTAAAGATGTGTTTCAACGAGGTCCTCAAAAGGCTACGTGGAGACCTGGTGTCATTATCAGAGTGGTGTCATCATTATCACTTGAAATTATTACAGGAGCAACATCAAACACCTTGAAACCCAGACCATGTTTACCGTGATGTTGTGTGCAATTGATCGGGTCTAAATGACCTTGTTCATTTGGACCGAGTCCTTTACCCTTCCATCACATGTTTTTCATTATTCGATGAGCTTTGGTAAATTGAGGGGACTCATAACATGGAGCAAAGTCATCATTATATAACCAAGATCCTGAAGAACTTGGAATATGTTCATTTTCAAGATAACCAAATTTTTTCCAAACTAACTATCCCATTTGGTAAGTGGGATGGATTCTCAGATGTGGAGCATTAGGTTTTCGTAGCTATGTGGGGATTTGTTGATATAAAAGGAGTCTTCCATCTTTTGAAATTGATATTCACCGCATCCTGTGTCAATGATTTTAAATGTGTGGGATGGGGGACCAATAGGTACCTCATGTGGTGGGGAAGTCAGTTTGGTAGTTTTAAAAGATGAAGAGAATGGGTTATAAGAAGAAGGGGGTGGATTGAAGGATGAAGTTTGGTTATTCATAGAGAAGGTATCTTAATAGAAGAGGTGTGGTTGGATGAAGAAGGTTGGCTAGGTGAGGAAGAAGATGGTGTGGTGGAAGAATAATTGTTGTTGGAAGAAGAAGCTTGATTAGTGGAAGAAGATGATTGATTAGTGGGAGGAGGACTGGTGGAAGATTGTTGACTAGCGGAAGATAATGGATTGGAAAATGTGTTTTGGTTAGAAGATGATGGTTTTGGATCATTTTAGGGAGTGTATCAGATCGATGCGTGTTTCATTAGGGATTATGCGAGGTGGAGCATACTTATCTGTTGATGGACAATAGTGATCATGTCGATACCATCCTTCGAGGAATCTACAATACTCAAAGGGTTGGGGATCCACACGTAACGTAAATTCCTTGTCCAAATGAGGAAATTTAATACATTGGTGGAATGTTGATGGGATGATTTCATGGCATGAATCCATGGTCGGCCGACAAGAATGTTATATGCAACTTCTACATCCACCACATGACATACCATGTCTAAGGTGATGGGTCCAACTTGGAGAGGCAACGTGATTGTGCCTTCAGACTTTCTCTCACTATTATCATACCCATGAATGGTTATGATATTGTTTTGTAAATCATTTTCAGTGTAACCTAGACAACGTAAAAGTTTCATGGAACAAATATTCAATGCGGATCCATTGTCGATTAATACACTGCTTGATCTTACGATGAGTTATATAACCCTCGACGTATAAAGAATGATTATTAGCGATGTTGGGATTAAGAAGGTCAATGGGACCAAAAGATAAAATAGGATTGGGGACTATAAGATGTGTAATTAAAGCCTAGAATTGTTGTGAATTGATGTCCTCGGGACACGAGCATTATTCAATGTTTGCATAAGGATGCGTTGTAGTGCGGGAGAAGAATTAAGTAATTCCATGATGGAAATTTGTGTTGCAGTCTTCTCTAATTGTTTGACAATATTGAATGATGGCATAGGTTGTGGAGTGGAATTGGTGGTGGAATTAGATGGTGGATTAGGAGGTGATGTGGGGATGAAGTGGCAGATTTTTTTTATAGGGGACCCACATTTTTTTGTCTAGTGGTGATCGCACAGTCAGTTCTGATCTTTATAGTTGCCACTAAGTCTTGGTCATAGTCTATGGTCGAGATGACTGAGTCATACTCGACATTGCTTGATGATTGACCCTTATCTTTTGAATTGTTATATGTGGTTAGGAAGGGATTTTTGAACATGTGAAGTTTTTCATTAGGTGTTTTTGTCTCAGAAGTATTTTCAACTTCTATGTCTCCACGTTCAATCAAGTCTTGGACGTAATGGCGGAGTTGCATGCATCGATCTATAGAGTGCCCTTTTATGCGATGGTAATCACAATATTCATTGTCCTTATACCAATTTGGTTTGGGTTGTCCTTCTTCAAAGGGTTTGACGATGGGATATGTAATCATATTGGCATTTTCCAAATGACGAAAGACACTAGATAGACTTTCTCCGAGAGGAGTGAACTATCTTCATCGGTCCCGAGAAGGAACTTCCTTTCTAGGGATTATGATTGGTTGTTTGGATTTTAATGTGTTGATGGGATTGTTTTGAACATTTCGGACATGGTGGGAATCAATAACACCATCATTGACTATATTTTGATTACGGTTAAAGAATTTAGGATTTGTCCTGGTTCTGAGGGGTGTCTCGATAAGGTTGGTCCCTAAAGGGTGCTTTAAGTAAGCCCTTAGAAATGAGGGATTTTTTTATTTGTGTTCCCTTTTCAATGACTTCTTCAAAACTATTCAGACAATGCATTTGCATGTGGAATGATAATTGGCATTGAGATTAGGAACAAAAATGCTAACTAGTTGTCTCTCGGGTATTGAGCAGGGAAATCGGCTTGCAATTCCTCGCCATCATTGTAAAAAGGAGGAAAAGTTTTCATTTGGGCCTTTGCCTAGTGTTACAAAGATCAAGCATGGTTATTTCGAGTCTAAGTTATAGGAAAAATGTTTGACAAATTTCTCCGATAAGTCTGTGAATGTCGTGACCAACCCTTTGGGAAGATGGAAAAACCAGTCTAAAGCCTGTCCTCCTAAACTTTGGGGGAATAATCATAAAAGTATATGTCTCGATAGGAAACTTCCTGACATTGCATGTAAAATTCCTTGACATGTTCACGGGGTCACCTTTGCTTTTGTATTTATCAAACTTTGGGATTTCGAAGGATGACGAAAATGGTAAGCGTGATATCTCTGTATCAAATGGATAAGGACACAATTCTTCAAAGTTGAATTGTTTTGATTGTTTTTGTAGTCCCTGAATGGTGTCTTTCATATGTTTCCATTCTTGTGTGAATGGAGAGGCGGGGACATGGTTTATCAAGAATGTCATGAGTATTGGGGTCTAGATTGGGGTCTTTTAATCTTTCAACTCTAGTAGTTGCTTCCTCAAGTTTCTTTGTTAAGTCTTGATTTTAGTGAATAACTCATCGACCGAAGAGCTATTTGGATTGTTTGGTATTTCATTGTGATAACTTGATTCACCGTTGTCAATAAGTTTGTTTAAATTTTTAGTCCCAAAGTCAAGGGGTAGTTTTTCCCCATGGCTAGGATGCATAATAGATATTCATTTTTGTTTTGTTCTATCACCCTATTGACTTGTTCTTGTTCTTCATTGGTGAGTTCTGGTTGTGTGAAATTCTTCATCATCATTTTCATGATTGTGACTACGTGTGAATACCATGATGAGATGTGCTTGATTAAGCTTGAAAAAGTGGGTAGGAATTTTGAGCAGGTGTGATTAAATGAGAACTTGATTACTTTGGATTTAGCTTCGAATAAGCTCATGATGACTGATAAGGAGAGAGTAACTCAAACAAGTTATCTCAATATGATTGTGATATAACTCGAGATGAGTTATTAGGGAATTTGTTTCATGTTGTGTAGATTTAGCTTGAACAAGCTCTAGATTGTTGATGGGAAAGTAACCCAAACATGTTAATCTCAATATGGTTGTGATATAACTCAAAATGAGTTATGAAAGGATTTGTGTTGGCTATGATTTGGATAAACGCGATGGTTGAAAAATAATGAGTGAACTCAAACAAGTCACCCAATATTAGTTTGATATAGCTTGAAATGAGCTATGAAGGATGTTTTGACAATTGATGATATGGGGAGTGAATGAAAGTCACTCAATATCAGTTGGATATAGCCGAAGACAAGCTATGGCAGATGTATTGTTGGCTAAAGCAAGCTAATGAAATTGGTGTGATGTTTTGGTCTGCGTTGTTGGATTGTTTGGATGTTTTAGCTTGGTATTGAATTGGTCGAGAAATGATTTTTTTGTGGAACACAACTAGGGTTTGAACTTTTACAATGAACACATTGATATCAACCAAGTTTTATGATAAAACAATGCTAAACTATTTTGTTTACAAAACAACAAATCATGTGTATCAAATTGTTTTGGCTCAGGAGGTAAATTCTTCAGAATGATCATTGTTTCATGCAATCATACAAGTATGTTGTGGAATGATGGATGCAGCTCTTATCACTCCAAAAATATGTGTCCTCCGATATACCCTAGTCCTGATATACCTAATTTTGTATGGGGACATAATTGGTACGGGGAACCCTTAGAGCACTGGAGGAGACTCACCAATTCTTACTTACCTACTTCGAGTGAATCACCACGTCCAAAACAGGTTTTGTGAAAAGGTGGAAGGTGATGGGGGATGAATGTGTATGGTGTCCTTATAACTCCCTAAAGATTTACAGGACGATGCCCAAGCTTCATTGTTATAGCTATTTAGGCATGACTCACATGCGCCGCATGACAACATTACCTATAAGTGAAGAGCAGGGCGAGGTAAATACGAACGTTGTGATGAGACTAGGTCTCAAAGTGCAATGTAGATGTGAATGTTGGTGGTGTGTGGTAGTCAAGTCCACGTCACCAGGTGTAGCTTTGGTGGTGATGAAATCCACCTTGACTACATGCAAAAATAAAATGATGAAGTGATTAAACGTAAGGTTCTTTCCAACTTGAAATAAATCACTAGGAAAAATAATTGCATACTTGAGCGTGCTAAAAAAATTGGTTTCAACAATTTTCTTTTGAATGGTGGTACTTTTGTGGGATATTTTTTTTTTTTGTGTTTTTTTATAATATTCTAGCGACGCGGTCCTACAAAAAAAAAAATTAGTAGTTATCCTATAGATAAAATGTTAGGAAGAAAAACAATCGTGGTTGTTTTTTATTTTCTAGAT
This sequence comes from Taxus wallichiana var. yunnanensis, assembly GCA_018340775.1. NCBI lineage: Eukaryota > Viridiplantae > Streptophyta > Pinopsida > Cupressales > Taxaceae > Taxus > Taxus wallichiana. The sequence continues at coordinate 744,910,659 of CM031244.1, read as the reverse complement.
CACTCAAGGCACAGGAAAAGAGCATACACAACCAATGACCGAACAGATATCAATAGTGTGACGAAATAAAATTGATTGAGATGATAATAAAAATAAGGAATGATCTTGCAATGTTAGAACAAGAAACTAAACAATCGCGACCATTTTTTAATTTTCCAGATCGCTTCAAGGGTGGGAAAAGAGCATACGTGATACAATTGGAATAGATTTTGTTAAATTTTTATTTTTTATAATTTTTGCAATTAATCATGATTGTGAAATAGTAATAACGATTATCTTCACAAAAAAAAAAAAACAATGAAAGAAGAGCATTAAAAATGTTACCAGAAGTGTCGTCATGGAAAATTGGAATGTAAGGCAAAAAAATTTTTGTTTTGCGGAGCCCGGTGGCCTCTAGTGTGATATGACAAAAACCTAATAATGAAAGGTGTCAATGCAAACCTAATAATTTTGGTGAAAGGTCTATGAAAATTTTGTAGTAAAAAGGTCCAAAATTTTCATCCACGGTGACCCACGAGTAGCTAGAGCAGGGATGAATGTTCTTTCTGCTAGACACCGAGCATTGTGAAGATCAAAGAGATGACGAGTGTCGTAATGTCATTGTTACTACAACTTGCATATGCACCACAAGACACCGCACAACAAAATCACTACCCATAACATGAAGGTTAACCAAAGAAGGCCATAAGGCAAGAAAAGGAGATAATAACAACAATAATAAACAAAGAATGATAAAACCACTAATTGGGAAATTAATGGTAATAGATCAAAAGTAATCGGGCATGCCAGAATGTAAGCTAGGAAAAATGCACTACTAACAAGGAAGTAAAATACTAACAATCATACCTCCTCCTTTACATTTCCATAGCAAACCTCAAAATGGGCTAGGAAACATGGATTGAGCCCCATTGCATGATATGTAGGTGTTTTTCTTCAAGACGAAGCAAGGCCTTCCTACAACAATGATCCACTTACTTTGCACCAAATGGGTAAAAGGATTATGGATTTGGGGTGCTTTAAGATGAGGCTATTTGGGCATTAGGATGAGGTAGAAGGATGTTCTTTGCTCAAAGGATGCAAGAACTTAGACAGGCATTCAAGCTTATTCTCCATGTGTCTTTAGAGGGGAGGGGTAAGGTTATATTTATAGCCTGGGGAGTGATTAACTTAGAGTAATTTAAGTAATCATGGTTTGAAAATGTGGGCAAGATTAGGTGAGTGGGGACCATGAAGAATGGGTGAGGATTTGATTTTGGATTTTTAATTCATAAGTGGAGGATTTTAGGTGAGTGGGGACCACGAAGAGTGGGTGAGGATTTGATTTTGAATTTTTAATTCAATAGTAGAAAAACATGGAGAATAATGACATGTGGTGAGGATTGGGTTATTTTTTGGATTTGAAATGGATAATTAATCAAATTATATTTGATTAATTCGAAGTGTATTTTTGTGGGAAATGAGGTAGCGAGAGCTGAGGGATTTATAAGGATAATCACGAGCCGTTCCTCTTGATCACACCAAATCATATTGAATAATTTTGCAACATACCCGACGTCCCGAGAATGATGATGTCACTAGGAAGTCAGCACAATATTTTTAGGATGAATAACCCCTTAGGTGGAGCAATCTGGTCAATAACAACTGGTTAGTGACCAAGAGGCCTCGTGTTGACCAACTTCCCAAATAATTGTACCGCATTGAGTTCATGGAGGAAATCGATGACATGATCACTCTCTTGAGCCGACTCTTCAGTCTACCCTTTACCAGGATTTTCCACCCATGGATGAATCAATTTATATGTATCATCCTTGCGAAGAGAGATTGTGTGGATTAGGCCACCATCATCAGTGATACTCTTTACAAACAATTGATCAAAGTGAAGATAATTGGATGTCTGTACATGACATCATACCCGACTTATACAAAGGTGGTTAGAAGGAAGCTATTTTCAGGGTTAGAAATGAAAGGAGTCATGGGTCCATCAAATAATGTCTTCCATAATTATCTACACTTAAGTTTCAAAAATAGCTCTCATCATTTTAGGAGAATTAACAATTCATTCACTTTCCACGTGATTCAAAACTTGAATAGGAATACGAAGGAAATATTCTCTAAAGATGTCATGGATGACATTTCCTAGTGGGGAAAGTGGTTTTATTCAATTTCTATCCTTTTCCTACATTCACGTGTGTAGATTTGTGGGTACTCCATGGAAGCTTCGAAAATACTTCAAAGCAAGTGGGCATTAATGGAGCTTTCACGACAACTATTCCAAGTTTATTGTCTTCTCAATGACAATTATCATTCAGAAATTCATTTCCCAATCCAAAGTGAGGAATACTAATGTCTAAATATCTTCAATGTATAACTCATGAAGAAAGAGTTTTATATCATCACTATTCATCCATACATGAAGAGATTCCAATTTGATATCAATGGATATATGCAGAAGATTCTTGGAGAAAAGTATCAACACAATCCTACCATGGAAGATTTTGGGCTTCTGTTTAGATGAACATGAAGTGAGAAGGTGAGAGTTTTCCCACCTAACCCTTTCTCAAATCAAGGCCTTTCGCATCAGAAACCCTCCAAATTCATTGGTGGATGATGATGAATATGTTATTGATCCCTTATATGATGTCATTTCCTTTACTTTGTTACCCCAAATTGATTGGACCAAAAGAGATGAATTTTATCTTGATAACAATAATCAATTGATCCTCGAAAGAAGCATATCTTGGTATGAAAGAGAACTTGCAAAGTTACCATCAATCCAAGTTCATACCTCAGGATTACAAAAATTGCCAACTTGAGGAGGTCTCCAGCCGACCAAATCTTCTTCTCAGTCAACCTCTGTGCCATCTACCCATATGCATCATGTAAGAAAAGAGTGGTTTCCCAAATCCACTTCTCCAAAGAAGGTTTCGCAAGGTGAAACATCTAAGGGTCCTAGCCCTAGTGAAGGAAGAGAGCGTGTATCGAGAATTTCCACTTCAAGTAGAGATTCTTCTACTCACATTGTTGATAGTTTGAGGAAGCTCATAACAAACACTCCTCAATCGTGTCTTGCACAAGAGTCTACTCAAGTGCAAGTAGTCCAGATATCAAACGCTTCTGAACCTATAGTTCACGAAGAGATTTCTCAAGGTCTCCCTGATGTTCAAGAGGTTGATATCGAGGTTATTTCTCTGGATATTGAAGTTGTGGAAAGGATTCTTGTAGAATCTAATGATGTTGAGAACAATGTGAATGTTTCTTCGGACTCCAGGCTCCTGTATGCAAAATTGGTGAAGGATACTCCTTTTTGGGTTGATTGTGAGATCAAGAAAAGGAAGAGGGTTGTCAAGGCAATTGACATTGACTTCGATGCCATTTTCAAGCTTTTGAATGATGTCATTCCCAAGAAGCCTAAAGTTCTCTCCTAGATAATGGTGGATGATGACGGAAATAGATTTGTGGATCTTTCCATCCCACAAGTTGACAAGGAATGTGATGTCATGACATCTAGCTAATTATGAAGTTTCCAGACTTGGACTTGGGAAGTCCACATTGGAAAGTGACATGGTAATGGCCCAAGATTTAATGGATATTGTGCTAAAGAGGCTTGAGAAATATAAATCTTAGAACTCTCAGCTCAAGGCTGAAAAGAATCAATTGGTGGATTATGTTCAACATCTGATAAATCCCATATCATCCATTTTCCCAATACTTTTCATGAAGTGGCTATCCCTGATGAAGAAAATCTCAATTTTTCAAAATAAATAAACACATTGGGCTATGTCACTAAATCTTGGATTTCAGAGATTCTCGTTTTTGGTGGAGAGATGATCAAAGCAGTCGTTAAGCTCTATGAGGATATTAATGCATATCTAGATCCAATCCTTTCTTTTAAGGAAGCTTTTATTTCTAACATATCAAATTTGGATGAGGTATTGCCTAGTCTACAGGAGATGACAAGTATGGAATCTCAAACTTTATCCATTGAAGAAATTCTTGAATTCAAATGTCAAGGGATAGGATTTCTTTGGTGTCTACATCTCAAATCAAGAAAGACACTTCTTGAGGATTCTATGATCCATTACGAGAGCGTATGTAATGAAGCCTTCACTTCACTTGCCTTGATTTAGGATTTCATAGCTGAGATCCCTTGTGATCTTGTAAATGAGAAAAATTAGAGGCATTCATCAGAACATGTTGAGGAACAATTCTCACAATTGTTCAAAGACATGTATATTCCTGCCATCAATTTCTCTTCAACTTCAATGGAACGTTGCATCAAATTAAGGAACTTGTTTGAAAATGTTCAATCAAAGATGGTCAATCTGAATGATATGTCAAGTAGGATCTTAGAATTGTAGGTGTTTTGTGAGGTTGTGCTTTGACCAAGTGAACCTCCTGAGGAAGAAAATATGTTCGAAACATTGGGAAGGTTCAGATCCTTTCAATTGGTGAAGGCGGTGGATCCTAATTTCACTGATGGGATGAGGAGATAGATTTTCTGGTATCTAATAAAGTGGGAGAGTCCATTTCTCATACGTTTGAGATAGGTGGACCCCCTTTGATGGATAAGGCATGAGATTTTATTATATGTTTAAATGGTATTTTAAGTGGGTTATTGTTAAAATAATTTTTGGTAAACTTTGGATAACTTAAGTGATTTATATTTTTAGTTGATTTTTATAAGTTGGTTGAAAAAGTTAAATTCAATTAAGATGCCCTATTTAATGTTCATGTAAATCCTAATTAATTATAACCAACTTTTTGGTTATAAAATAAAGTCAGGGGCTCATTTGTAAGGGTGACTTTGAGAGAGGAGAAGAAAATACTTTTGTATGCAAGCTTTACTTCAAGGAAAGAAACTTTGTGTTCTTTTGAGAAGACATTTTGGAGTTAATGAAATATGAACTTTGTGTCCCATTCATTGTCTCTTGTAACATTTGGTGTTCTTATGTTCATTAGATGTTAGCGTTTGAATCTTGCATGCAAATATTGTCTTGGATCTTATTGTCAACTATATTAATACATTGTTCTAGTTCACAATGAACAAGCTCTGATTATCTACTTGCTCATGTGTGTTCCCTTTTACTCATTCTTGTTTAGCTAACTCAAACTATGTTTTATTTGTGTTAGTTATTCATCGTTCTTCTTTGTGCAATATTAGGCTCTGATTTTACCTAAACTCTTCCATGTTCCTTCCATTCTTCCTTTCCTTCATTCCATTCCATCTCCCTCATTCACTTTTCTTTCCATTGATGTTCCAAAACACCCCCCACATACAATTTTGAATGTACAAATGTAAATACTATTTTGGTTTTCAATAAAGGCAACCTCACCTTCATTGAGGAGGGACTTTGTTCCCTTATTGTTGCATGTCATTTTCATGCTTGCAAATCCATATGCAAGCAATATCCTAGGACTTCCTTGTTATGTCTCATATTAAAAATACTAGAATTCCGATTATTGCACATGATTCTACATATTATTCTCAAGATACAATCTAATAACCTATTTCATATTTGCAAATAAAAATTCAACAAATAGATAAAAATTATTACAAAGTGATTTATGTGGCTGTATTCAATATGTATTACACAATCCATTTCCTCTTGAGGTATTAAATTCCCATTTTCCTATGGGGTTCATTGCACTTGACTTTGAAATATTTAATGGAAGAGTTTACCCATCACAACATACCAAGGTTTTATATGCCTTATGTATATATTTTGCGTATGATGAAAAAATGTTGACTAATATTTTCCCATAAAGTCTTAAGGACTATGCCTTGGATTATTTTTTACACTATATCAAAGGGATCCATATAATTTTTTTATTATTTAGGTAAAATATTATTATCTCATTCGGATATCAAAATTATACAAAAGATCACATTATTACAACTCACACAAATTACACAAAGAAAATTAACACTATCTAGTACTCTATGTTGAAATTCACATGTTATTTGTTGGTGCAAAGTGAATTCCTCTCCGAGGAGTATGTTTTGCAAGGAGGCCCTTTTGGGTGTTATTTTTGGTCACCTTGATGTGCAGTCCATCTTTGATGAGAAAGAAATCTACATGTAACTCATAAAGACATTCCATAAGTATTTCCTTCATCTTCATCATCGGTACAACATTTTCATTTCACTTACCTATTTTAATGATCCTTATTTTGTGGTTGATCTCATACCTTAGCTGAAATCTATCTTGAGAAAAAATTGATCACTTATAGCCTTTTGAACATCAAGGTCCTCACATTGTGGTGGTGTGAGGTGATTCATCCCTAGGGTTCCAACAATTTAATCTTTAGGATTCATATCCATCACATTCATGATAATATGACATTCATTACTCCTAAAGATCCATCATTTTTCCCTATGTGTACCATAACCTTCACACTTATGATGATGTGACGAGTGTTTCCCTTAAGGAACCACAATTATGTACATGATTATTTCAATCAAACTTCAAGTTATAATTAATCACTCCACATTATATTTTCACTACAACATCTTTTCTCTATCCTTATGTACCCCAATGGGCTACATTTTCACCCTTATTTATCTCTTTTGCAACACGAGACTTACCCCTTTAATAGTTGTTTCATCATTTGACTCGACTAGTATTGGTGCATGCCTTGTTTTCTATAGCCCATGTACCATTTTCCACATTGTTACTCTTTTCAATCCATCTTAGATTACCTTGGGATGAAGTAAATTGTTTTTGTTTCTTGTCATGTAGATATCACTACTCTTTGACCCCTCTTAAGTCTCATTTTTCTAAGATTGTGCCCCCTCTATAGGGAAATTTTGGTAGGCTGGTCCTTCAATTGTTGAATATTAATGGTTTAGCTAATATGGTTTAGTCACCCATTGTGATATTTCACTAACTCATTTCCTTTGTTTTTGTAGGATTGTTCTTTGTGGATCGTTACTACCAAAATCTAGGATTCACTTCCACCTTGGAATATGATTTTCTTGCATGATTTTTCCCTATGCCCATGTTTTATGTTACAATCATTTTCTCGGCCTATTTACTTTAGTATTATTTTTTGATGCAGAACATCCATGAAGAGACCTTCAATTGCACAATTCATGCTTCTTGGGATCATTGTAAGCTGTGAGAGAGATGTAGGGGTTCTAAATGGTCATATGAGGCATTTCAAGTTAGTAGTGGAGTTAGGAATTTTGAATTGTTCTTTTTTTTTTCCCTCCAAAAGGGATATTTGAAAATTCAAATGTATGTAATGAGGCATATGGACTTGTAAGGGTGTTTTGAGTGTGCTAGGAGTTTATTAAGGTTTTATGAGTGTCTCATTAAGTTCTAGGTTGTGTGTTGAGTGTTTGTATGTTTTTGCATCATTAGGATGCTTGGAATAATGTGTAAGGGCAGTTATAAGCCTCATAGAGGGAAGTTGAAGAGTCACTAGAGAGGCCAATCATAATGTGAATCTTAGGAGGTCAGTTACATTGGGGGTAGTTGGTGCATGCATGGAAATTTGAATTTAGGAAGGGGTTAGTCATTTTTGGAGCATTCCTCATGGAGAGGAAGAGGAGAATAATGGAGGATATTTGTTTTGTATGAAGATTTTAGTAAAACATATACATATCTCTGGTTGTGTGTATATTCTACCTTTTCAAGTGTGTTTTCTGAGTTGGTATCAAGACTAAGGTATTTTTACTTTCAATGCATGAAGAATAAAATTTTGGACTAGCTAATGATATTGGTATGAGGAATTCAACACCTTGTTTTGATAGATTGTGATTGTGTGTGTAACCTATCTTGAACCAATTAGCATAAATTTCTCATTTTAAATCAAAATCACTTGAAATTTTTACCACAATAAGATGAACACCTTTTGCATATGGGTTTTGAACCGTTTTTCTTGATTATCAGTATTTTTTGAGTTATAGCACATTTTCCTAGCTGGACTGAGGTTGCACACAATATGTTTGACAAAATGTTTGTCTGGTAAAATGAATGTATCTCACATTTTGAAGAGTTAGCCTATGAAATTTGGAAGGTAGAATTTTGGGATGATTTTACAAGTGGTTTTTAAAGGGTTTATTGATTTGAAAACCATACAAATAATTATTCATGACAAAAATTTGTGGCGATTGTTTGTTTTGAGGACACAAAAAAGAAAGGGCAAATTTGACAAGGAAGAGAAAGATTGATGTTTTGGTTGCTTGACTTCATTTTATTAATTGATATAAGGTTTTTAAGATTTGAATCAGGTTTTAAGGCTTGGGAGCATTGGTGGAGCCAAAGAACACAAAAGTTGCATTTTGAGCAAAAAGAACAAGTCAAGAAACTTGAAGGAAGGGATGAATAAGGTAAGAATGAATTTAGTGTGAGTTCCTTGTTGGATGGAATGATGTGGAATGATGTTATATAGGGCATACAAATTTGTATTGAAGAAAACATTGAGATGTTAAAGTACCTTTAAGGGACAATAACTCGCTTTTCAAGTTTTTAAGCCATTATAGGCTTGTTATTGATCCTCAAATGCCGGGCTAGGTGAGACTTGTAGATCGAAACCTTTTGAATGTTGAATTACATGAATAATATTGTATTATTATTTAGTGCTTTGGTACCTTTTGTGTTACTTTCTCACAATTCCTATAACAACAAAGATAGTAGGAGATACTACCCACCTTGACTATTTCGACTTTCTTCCTTTGTGGTTAATTAGTCCTCGTGATCCATTACAAAGGAAGAAGTCAAGGAGATATTAGGCTTGGGTTATTGATGACCCTTAGGTCATAAGAGTATTTGGTCTATATTTTCTTAGCCAATCGAAAAATAATTTTATAGAGTACTACGTGATAAATGGAGCCTTGTTAGATTCCCCAGGGTTGGTAACATCCTACGTGAAATCATATTCTTCATCACTATTGTTCATTTCTCAACTCTCTAGTTATTGGAACATATTGAGCCATTTGATTATTCTTCATTTAGAAGAGGTTTGTAGCTTTTTGGCTCGGTTAGGCATAGACTTTCAAGTCACCTAATATTGAAACATGTCATATCATGATCCTTATTTTCGTGTGTTGGAGTTTGTATTTTCCATTTATTGTCGGTGGTTCCTAATAGTATCTTTTTTTTACGGTTGCCATAGGTAAGTGCATGTATGGATGTTATATTCCTCTTCATATTTAGCTTGGTCTCTAGGTACTTTATAGCTTCGCATTCTCATGAACCTTAACTACTCATAGGCACAAATTTAATTCTCATTTTCTAGATACATCTCCTAATGATTATATTTCAACTCACATAGTATACCTACATGACCATGAATTATAAGTATCTCAAAAGACCCCTTCGAGGTTTTCCACTAGAATTGATCCTATTTTTATCCCTCTTGTGGTAAGGTCATGTCATTTTAAGTAAAGTTGCAACTTGGTAGTTTCCGGTTCAAAACATTATGGCTTGGTCAAATATGTTTATTTATAATAGTTGTGTTTCCAGCTATTTTTGAAACAATTGTAATCGTAAATATTTGACCAAAGAACCCTAAACACTAGTATGGCACGACTATGGCTTCTCGCTCTCCCATATCCCCATCACTAGGGCACATTCCTACATCACATATGAAGACCCTTAAGGGCCTTATTCACATCATTGTAAATCGACCATTTGTTTTGGAAATGCACACACACTTATAATACACTTGTATGAATTCTATTTGATATATATATATGTTGTGTGTGTGTGTGTGTGTGTGTATCCCATCTCTATAAGATATATATGAGTGACTATATATATACGAGTATATATATGCACACCCAAACACATATTTATTACATCTATAAATATGAGTGAATGTGTGTGTGTGTGTGTGTGTGTATTGGGAACATGTACACATTTAACCTCCTCAAAACCTTGATATGTGCATCATAAATAAGGCCAAATGGAAGGAAAATAAGCAATAAATCTTCGACCTCCATGACGTTTCTTTCAAACCCGCAAACAAGAAAAGAAAAATAAATATGATGAATAAAAAGAGGGAAGAAAATGTGTTTTATCCAGCCATAAGGATGGTTGTTAGTGCATCCAAGAAACCCTAGAGATCTAGGGTGGAGAAAATTTCAATCTAGAGGCGCACCTTTGTTCATACTTTTTGACCTTGAGTTGACCATTCCAGGTAAATTTAAATTAATTATTACTTCATAAATAGTGTTATAATAACTTAGTAAACTTAGGTAATGTAATGTTTATTAAGTTGAATTGGAAGTGGGACTAATGGGTAAGTATTGTGAGTCAACTATTAGGCCTCCTAATAAAATTTTATCGATTGAAAATAAAACCTATTATGAGATAAGTGGAGACTTAGTAAATGGTGACCTAACCATTTTCCCATAGTGAATCAACTCAATTTTAACATTAAAATAAATATCGAGACCCTTACCTAAATGTGATCGGTTATCTTCAATTTCATCGCCTTATTCCACGAGCATCCTTGTGTCCACCAGAGTTAAATAGGTGTTTCACTTGAACCCATAACCTTTTAAGTTGTTAAATGATTTAAATATTCAACTACCAACAAGGTTATTGGCTTTGCAATTTAACCGACAACCACACCACTCAATCCCACAATGCAAGAAGTCGCAACAATGTTATCCAATGGTGTCGCACGTTGGTGTAACGAAATAAGTTGAATAATGTAGACTTAAAATTGGTTCCCATTAATTCCTTAAAAAAAAAAATCCATAATTTTATACTATTAAATTGGATTAGTTTTGGTGTCTTATTTTGGGGCATTACAAGACCTACATGACCATGGATTATAAGTATCCCAAAAAGACCCCTTGAGAGACATCCACTAGCATTGATCCAATTTTTAGCTCATGTGTGATAAGGTCGTGACATTAAATAAAATTACACAATGATAATTTCTGATTCCAAAAAATTTGGTTTAATATATTTATTTATAATAGTTAATTTTCCGATTAGATTTTGAAACAATTGTAAACAAATATTTGACCAAAACTCCTCTATTCATATTAATATATACATCATTTTGACCTCTTTTTAACATCTATTAATGTCTTGCAAATTCGTGAAGAAAATGATTTAAGTTGCTTCATCTTCCCTATGCATCAATTGATGTGATTCTTTTTAAAAGCTTACTGGTGCTTGATAAGATGTGTTGGAAATGTGTTTGGAAATTTCTACTAAAACCACTTTGACCCCTAAAAATCAGCATCATTTTAGTTAACTTGTCTCCTACCAAAATCAGGGAAGATGGGAAAACTAGTATTTATATTAACTAAGGGTACAAGTTAAATATGAACTATTATTTATATTAATATAGGGTACATATGATGCATATGGAATTATGGGCGTTCATATTCTTATAACTTCTAGGAAATTAAAGAAAAATATCCAAGTTAAGGGCATTCTCTAGAAGGAACCCTATGAAAGTGTGTCACTAGATATATTATTGAAAGGCAATTCACATGCAAAATGTCCTCCAAATGCATGCACATGAAAATTTGAAAATTATGCTAGCTTTGTCCACGTGGAAGGAGAGGAGACGAGGATTATAATTAGACAAGATTAATTATTGAAGGTTGGCATTTCATTGTAGTGTCCAAATTAAATAGTATATTTATTAAATACAATTGCATGACTTCAAAAGTTGTTTATCACCCCAAGAAGATTCCTTATGTCTCGAGTTTTTTTGGGGTCATGAATGTAAGACTTTAGGTATGTTTAGATGATTTGCCAAACTTATCATATTCTTGACTAAATGTCATGTCAAATTATCATATTAATTGAGGTCAACATTTTCAATGACGTGTGACATAGTGCCCAAGAGATAAAATACACTACGTATAGTCTTATGTAGACAAATGAATATATCACATGGATAGGTAAGTAGGTATCGTGTCTTATTTATAATATATCACATGGATAGGTAACTACAATTTAGGTTGGAAGTATATTTTTAAAAATTTAGGAAAAAAGAGCAAAATTATGAACAATTTAGTATTTATAATTAAAAGTAGTATTCCTTATCTTATTTTTAAGAAACAAACTTGATGTTGTTATTCAAGATAAAATCTTTAAATTCATATTTTATCTATTGAAAATGAATCATTTAAATTTTATATATTATATAAATATAAATTAACAAAACTAAAATATAATAGATTTATTATCATTGCTTAACAATGTGTGTGTGTGTGAGAGAATATATCAAGATTCAATCTTAATAAATTTATGCATAAATCAACAAAAGGATTTGATATGTAAAGTTTAGAAGTATATCTTAATAGTCATTGAGATCTAATAGCAAAAATAAAATATAGATGCAATATAAAGTTATCAAGAGAACTATAGTGTGAAGTCATGCATACAAGTGAACTCAATCCTTAAACCTTAATTTTGTGGATTCATAACTTGAATGATTTTAGTTGAAATCTTATGGAGTGTTTTGGAGCTCAAAACATATCAATATTGAGCTTTACTGGACTAACTTCTAAAAAGTGAGTTATGCTTTCTAATAACATATTATAGTATTTTATCATAACATAACTAGAAAAATTATGTACACTCAAAGTTGGCTTTCACTAATCGATTGGTCACCCTAGATTGACAACATCACATTAATGTTTCCTTGTTGGAGACTTCACTTGCTAAACACACCCCAAGTTAAGGTGAAGCACTAAGTACACAATGTGCCTTTATCGTAATTCCAAACAGGATCTTGTGCTTCCACACAATTTATTTGACATTTCAACGTTGTGTACATAGACTTGCAACAACCTTGCATGCTTCATTATTTCCCGATTATATATTGTACCATGGTTTGGATTTTTATACATCAATGATTTCTCCACACTATAGGGAGAGATCCTTATATGTAGTAATGTGTGCTTTTGTAGCGCCAAATCACATCTCGCTTCATATTATCTCACATACTCTCATCTTATTGCAATATACCGTGCATCATTACAAGAACATAGTAGGATTCACAGCTTTATTATGTCACAAACTTGATTCACAACACTCACAATTCCGCATTTCTAACAAGCATAAAAATAATAGAACTCTTATAGTCTTGTGCAAACCAACTCATAACATTCAAAACTTATGATTGTTATGCACTCCTTACACATTTTTAACTTATTGCAACATTGCATGACACATTATAATTTCATAGCGTTATGTCTGGCTATCTTTTGAGTTTTGAGCATATTGAGCCTAATGGGTATTGGCTGAAAATTTGGAATAAAAATCTTATTCCAAAAATCAATTTTTTATTTTGGGAAGTGGTCTAAAAGAAAATTTTGACAGTGGAAAAACTTTATGATACTCATTAACAGATGTAGTTTGTGTAAACAACAAGAAGAAACAACCAATCACCTTTTCCTAGAGTGCATTTTTGCTTTCTAGGTCTTTTCAGCCATTCTTGATATTTTTAAGGTGCAGTTGGTTCTCCCTGGGATGTATCTCATCTCATGGATCAATGGTCTTTCAATTTCCATCATGACATCACCAAAGAAGTCTGGAAATGTGCTCTTCCCCATACCCTCTGGGTATTTGGGGGAAGAAACAATCGAATATTTCAAAACCAATGTTCCAACAATAAGAGGGTTGTTAGTAAGATTTTCCAGACTCTAAAAGAAAATTTACAGATTATCAAAAGTAAATATTCTAAGCCTTGTCTTCGCTTTAGAAATTACTATTTTGAGTAACTTGAATCTTAGCCCCACAAAGTGGTCTAATGGAAAAGATAAAGGTGTGAATAAAAAAATGTTAAATGGAAATTTCCACCAAAGGGCAGCCTCAAATTAAATTTTGATGGATCAACTAAAACTATGGAGGGATTGTTAGGGGGCGGTGGTTTAATACGTGATCATTTAGGTTTGTGCATCCAAGCCTATGTCGGTCCCTTGGGTAACTATACGATGGAAAAGTGACATGCGAGCATAAGAATCTATAAGTAACTCTTCCTTGTACCCAACCTCTCGAGGTCATGCTAAGATGGCCGATGAATGTGGAATATATATGGATACAGACAAACTAGTTGGGTAATCTTATATCCTCAATATGCAATAATGGAATCTGTGAATCTAAGGTGAAGAAGGCCCTCCTAACCTGAATTGGTGTAATGGATTGCTCAGATATAATAGTTGTTCGAGGCTCCAATCAATGTCGAGCTCTATCGAGATCCTGTTTATTGGTTGTTGGATACGTGGGAAGTGACCTGTAGGTGCTTCGTGTATATTTCCAGACAAGGTCATGAAAATGGTGATGGGAGGTGTAGTGGATTCTCCCGGGGTTTTATGGTTGATTCTCTGGTCTAGTCCAGAAATCCTTAGCTTGATTGGTTGCTACGTTTAATAAGGAGAATTGTGTAATGATGTCTGGTGGGAGTGGTGAGGACCTAAATACTAGTGTCCGTAAACCAGCATCAATGTCTGATCGATCAATAGGCCCGTTGGGTTGTGGGACCTGTGGATCACAACCGTAAGTTTGTGGTTGTGTCGGACCTCCTATGGTCATGTGAAGAGTTAATCTCTCCTTCCGATTATCCAATAATCATATGCCTTTTCAGCCTCTATGTTTAGAACTAGAAGTTGTGTAATTTTCTCATAATACCTTACAGGTGTTCTGCAACTTGAATGCGTAAGCTAGTATCTATGTCAACGAGGAGGTCTCCTACATTAGGTTGTGGAACTAAAGGATCACAACCAAATACTTGTTCTCTTTCGAATCCTTGTACAGTCATACGGATGCCCTATCAAGGCAATCTATAGTTAGGATGATTTGACCAAAATGTGTATGCCTTGTCATCTTCAATATTTAACTCTCTCAGTTGTTCACTAATTGCTCGTAGGTTTACCATTGCTCAAAAGACCTATATCCTAAGGTCTTGATCTATATCAGCTAGTGTTGTGGGGAGATTTGGTTGAGGCACTATTGGTTCAAATATGTATTCTCTGGGCTCTCTAGGTCCCGTGATTGTCATGCAAAATGATTCAACTTTTAACTAAAACTAATAAACTAATTATGAAAGATGTATCTACACTATGTATGTATTCTTTTATTTTTGTATTTTCGATGAAGTATTTTAATGAAATTAAAAGAGAAGCTATTTTAATATATTTAGCAAATGGACAACTAATCTAGTAATAGAATTAAAACAAACAAAGTAGCTCGATGTAGCTTATTTTTGCCTATGCAGTTGTGAATTTATCCTAAATATCTAAGCAACTAATTGTTTTAAATTGAAAGGATCTCGATCCTACCTCAGAAGTGAGGAATGAATCATAGTTTCTCATAAAACTATCAATCCCCATAGCTTCCCGGGTGATATCGAGAGCAAGCTTTGACTGAAATAAAATAATTTACTACTCTATTTGATACATTGTAATTAGAACTTTGATAGCTCAAACCTAGAGTTTACAGAACAGTGGTAAATCTAGTTGTGTGTGACTTCGTCCCCTCAGTGATCTCCTTGTTCCTTCGTGTTCTCTTGAATCCAGAAAAGTGTGTATATGATAGCATCAATAGAATAAGGTACTCGAACAATGGCAACTTTGGATATAGACCGAATACAATGCGAGTAAGAGAGGGATAGTGCAAGTGAACAGAGCTTGACTATGCAATTCCTAGCGGGATTTATTGCGGGAATACAACACAAATACGCCGAGAGTTCTAGAAACTATCTTTTGTGACTAAACAAAACCTGCAACTCTAAATGGATTCCAATCTAAGAATGAAACTACCTTACTCTAAACTAGTTTGCATGGAACAACAATGAAGCAAGATTGAAACAAGAAGATCAAATGACCTCTAAACAACAAAGGAAGACTAACAATGGATGCAAAACATGAAACTATTGGAATTCTAAGCAAGAAACTCAAAAGACTAAATGATTAAACAGAGAAGGAGAGGGGCCATTTGTTTGAAAACAAGCTAGCTATTTATAGCAAATGCATTCACTAGAAGGTAACTTGGAATGAAACTCTTTTACCATTAAACAAAGTGAAAACACTATTCACATGGCGGCCAAAACATAAATGCAAAGCAAAGTAGCTGAAAAATGTGGATAGAAATTGAAATTTTATGTTTGACGCGATCATTGGAACTTTCTGGAAAATGTGCACAGGACCGCCGCCTGCGCAGCAGGCGGCGGCGCCTCACGGGCCGCGACCTAGGAGGGGGCGGCGGTCTCGTCACTTAAGACCAAAATGAAAGGAAAAAGGGGGGCAGAGGACAAAACAAAGCACGCGGAGGCCAAGTAAGGCATACATGATACAAACGTATACTTGGCGAGTTTTTCTGATCCCGAACACCTTGCGAGGAGACTTTTATCATCATTGGGGTATGTGTAACATCTTTCCGGTGGTGCAGTACCCTACAATTTTGGGTACATACATATTTCCCCCTCGAAGAAGCATCTTAGCCATGAAGAGGCGTAAAACGGTGGATCCGAGTATGGCGGTCCCGAAATGGGGAGTTAGGAGTTATACCTAACACGCCCGTGTGTCGGAAAGTCGCCATCCAAAATCTTGCTATCTACAAAATGAAAAAGGGGACTCAAGTGCAGATAGATAAAATAAATTGAGAAATAAAACTAAATTGATATGAAATGAGGACTTACCATCTGTGCGGGGTTTAGAACTTACCTCCGTTGACACTCCAACCCTGCGAAAGACCTTCAAAATCACTTTTAGAAAGCTATATATATAAAAAGCGAACTCATTTTACTATTCATTTGCATGGATTGATTTGATAGTTTTTGAGCTCTGGGACCCACGGTGACGGTTTTCAATGAGAGTATAGTCAAAACATTTGTGGTGAGATAGTGATCATGCCTCCAAGAGTGGAACATCGACCCGCGAAGTCTCAGGTTAGTTCTTCTCAATTTATTGTTTTTGAACCTAAAATGTAGAAATGATAAAATCTTTGTCTTGGGGGTTATTTTTGAAAATGCTAGTTTTAAATGAGTCTCTAGGGGGGCACCCATAGGGTAGGTCTTTATTTTAGTAAAAATGGTGTTTTTGTGCATTTTTAATGCATTTTTAGGGCTTACGAGCCGTTCGCGGGTTCGGGACAGACCGCCGCCCGCACACAGCACGGTGGTAAGCGGTTACAGGACCGCCACCCTAAAGGTGGCGATTATGAACCGCCTCTCACTGCACAGGCGGTGGTTCACAACAGAATGCAAAAAAAGATGCTTTATTTACTTGTTTTTACATTTTTAGCATTTTTACATGTTCTTGTTAGCTTTTCTAGTCGATTTTGTTACTAACTTACTCTTTTTCTATGTTTTTGGGTGGATGCAGAAGAAGAGGAGTACATCAGATGGAGCTAAGAGAGGGAGTGTGATTGGCTCCCAGTAGTGTTAGAGGCACTGACCCAGACAGAGCGAGACACTCTACAGAGGGCCGGTATTTGGAGGATCGCACAGGTTCCTCACATTGCACCTGCTAGTCACATATTATGTGACTTATTTTCATACTGGGATGCGATCGGAACACTTTCTGATTTCTAGGAGTTAGGGGTGAGTGGACCATCACCCTAGAGGATGTTTATCACATATTGGGGTCCCGATTCTTGGGAGGTGGCTGTCTCTCAAGACAACAGTGTCGAGATCTCAGGTGGTTCAGTGGGCCACTTATATGGGGGATGTCATTGTTTCCATGGGGTCGAAGAAGGGGGTGAAGGTCCACTCCATTGTTGAGTCAGATATTCCTATGCTCCACAAGGCTATCATGGGCATCCTTGCTTCGAGATTGATTGGGGACAAGGGAGGGGACACTCTCTTATATTGTTGGGCTCCCATCATTGCACAGATTGAGGGCCATGGATGTGTTTACGCTTGGGAGCAGACATCCTCGGGACCACCTACCACGATTTATACAGGGTGGTCAGACTATAGGGACAGTCATTGAGCCACCCTACTCTTGTCATGAGTTGGGTGTATGAGCACATCACTCCGTATGGGAGAGGTGTATAGGCAGAGGATCCTAGGGCCGTCAGGGCAACGAGGTGGACAAGGATGACCGTTCTTAGAGCGCCTCACCAGCTAGTGGCCTCTTTGACCACTGCAGACATGGAGGCTACTCCTTATCAAGCCATGGCAGGGTTATGGGGAGAGGAGACTGTTACATTGATTACTTGCCACACTACCAGTTAACTGGTAGACAGGATGGGAAGTTGGAGATCCACCCCTTTGACAGAGTACCACAGTAGATTCGGCCTCCCATACATCAACATGTTTCCTCCAGTGGGCCAGTGTATAGATCTGTTCGTGAGGCTCGGGGAGGTCCTAGAGGCCGGGGTTGGACTATGGTTACTCCTGGTGTTCCCATCGCAGCTAGGAGGGTGGTTCATGCTCGAGGGGTAGCCAGTGCTCCTCGGGCACCTTTACTTCAGATTGGCACCGGTCCTGCCCATAGTAGAGATGAGCCTATTGACATGGACTCTGAGTCTAAGGAGTTCACTGGGGAGAGACAGAGGAGGAGACAGAGACTAGAGACTAGTAGGGACAGGTGAGGAGGATGATAGCGATTTTGAGTGGTATGACACTCAGGATATCCTGTGGGCCGAGAGGGTAGAGCAAAGCGCAGAGAAGGTGACTTTGATTTTAGAGGAGTTGCCTTCTCAGGATTTAGGGGGAGATGGTGAGTCCATGGCAGGCCGTCACATTGCTCCAGATGTGGGAGAGGGACAACAGTCAGTGGCAACGCATTGTCAGTGGCAGGCGCGGATCCTAGAGATCCTACCTGAGGCCTGGAGATCCGAGTGAGTTACTACTCCTTTCTTGAATTTTCTTTAGTTAGAATTGTTTAGTTGTTATTTCCTTTTGTTGTTTTGTTTATCTTTGGTTTTATTTTGGACAACTTTCTAACTTGTGTGTTTCTCCTTTTTATTTGCAGTGACTACTGAGGGATGGCGAGACTTGATTCGCCGGGTGTGTGCCGACACTCTATTACTCCCTTCTGATGGTACTTGGGCCGAGCTCACTGAGGATGTTGGGGAGCCCTCAGCAACTGGTCGACATACAAATGTCTTTTCCCGATTGGAAGGTGAAAAAGATCATTACCTCCCTCCACCGAGCTGGTTGGATATAGGACTGCTGAGCACTTGATGAGGAGGATTCGCTCTCATAGTGAGACCATAGCTGCTGGCCGTGATTGTGAGCCCTCCATCCATTCGAGCATTGTCGCAACAGAGTCCTAGGTGCGACCATACACCTTCTGAGGGATCTCGCAGAGATTGAGAGATCATAGTGTCTTTTTGTAGCGACTTTTGGTCGATATTTGTACGTTTGTTTTGTATTTTGCGGGCTCATTGAGCATTTTGACCATGCCTTAGTGCATGATGGCATTGTACATGAAACACCATATATATATATATATATATATATATATATATATATATATATATATATTTTTGGATCTAGACTCTTGGTGCCTAGAATTTTGTGACTCATTTCCATATGTATACTAGATGTTTTTAGAGTATTTGTTTTCATGCTTTTCAGAATGTATGCAATGGATAACAAATGATAGTAAACAGAATGTTTTACTTTGTATGCTTTTGTAATGCTGATATGCGATGATGAACACATTGTAGTATTGAAATTTCGACCTCTTTGGGCAATGTCTGTGATTTCTTCTTATGTTGGCAAAATGTGATGAATGTATAGTGATAAAGAGATGAACTTGCCCCATTCCCAACTCCACACAACCAGTAAGATGCGAGGGCTCTACACCAAGAGTTGGGAAGGGCACAAATTGTATGAGTTTGACTGAATGGAATGATGAGAGATAGACAAACCAGTGACAGAAACCAAACTTAGACCTACACACTTACCCTACTCAGAACTACCACCAAGCTCAGAAGGCCACTTACTTTCTAGTTTATCTAGACTTAGATCTATAAATGGCAACCTAGTTGACAAAATCTGGTTTTGAGGATTTGATCTCTTTGGAATTTGGACATTTGTTTTCACTTAATATAATTTTATTTGTATTTCTAGAATACCAAGATGTTTTAATTTGTGTGAATGGACCCCCCACACCCCACCTCATGCCATTAGTAAGAAGCATGGGTTTGTCACCAAAGGTAGGATATAGGAAAGTAAGGGCACTTCTTTCCTTTCCCAACATCACACCACCAGTAAGAGATGTGGGTTTATCACCGAAGGTTGGTGGGGCAAAGAAGTGTGTAAAAAAAATATTCTGATTTCTTTGGCACTTTTGATTCTATATTATTTTGACATTTCTGATCTGTGACTTTGGGATATCCTTTCTTTCAAAGAGACTTAAGAGGGATAGATGTGACACCAAGAAGCTTCTAGAATAGACCATAGGTAAGGAAAACTTTACCTAGTAGAAAGAAAGAGAAAACCAAGTATGCAGGCCTTGGTATGGTTTTCATCAATACTTGTCTCAAACTTGATGAGAAGATTTAAAATTACTTGATGATGTTTGAGGAGATGTGATTTGAATGCTTTGCCAATATTTTCATAAATTTGTAATAGATTGCTTAAGAGTAAGTTCCTTGACTACCATTTTTATGAAATGAGTGGACAAAATGAAACAACTAAATGACTAATGCAATGTAGGTAGCTATAATGTACAAGTGGTGATTCTGATGTCTCATGTGTAAAACCATTTAAGATGCAAGGAATTGATGGTTTCATTGAATTCCTCACCTTCTAGTGTGCACAAGAGATACGCACCATTTCCATAGTCTTTCATGACTCGGTATGGGCCCAACCACTTGGGCCGAAAACTTCCTTCCTTTGTCGGTTTTCTTATCAATCCGACTGTCTAGTCTTAGAACTAGATCTCCCTCATATATTTCTCGCTCATAGAATTTTTTGTTATACTTTGCCGGCACATCCGGTCAGCATAGGCTCTATGTCATTGTTCGGTGTTTATCCTGGCCTCGTCAAGGATTTCCAGTTGAGAGAGGTGTGCCTCCCTATAAGCTTCTTCATCCAAAATCCCTTGTAATGAGATGCAGAGACTGGGTATTTCAACCTCAAGTGGGAGAACTGCTTTTTCCCCGAATACCAATGAGAAAGGGGTTGCCTGTTGTTGTGTCCTTATTGAGGTTTGATGGGCCCACAAGGCCGGATATAGTTTTAGATGCCAATCTCGCTTGTTGTCCTTGACTTTTTGAGGAGAATAGCCTTTAATGTTTTATTTGTTACTTCGGCTTGCCCATTGGCTCGAGGGTAGTAAAGAGAGGCCGTGTGATGGTTTATATTGAATTTACTTGCATAACTCATGGACCTCATAATTTTTAAAGGATGTGCCATTATCTCGAGATAATGATTTGTGGGACACCATACCTATAAATGATTTGGTTCGTAATGAATTTGGTAATTACCGAACTGCATCATGGTGAGAGTCATGGCCTCCACCCATTTGGTAAAATATTCCGTGGTTGTAATTATAAAATTATGGCCATCGGTCGATGAGGAGGAGAGAATTTCCCTATCAAGTCTAGACCCCACGTGGAGAAGGGCCACGGGGTTACTATTGGTTACAGGGATTGTGCTGGCATGTGAATCTCGTGAGAGAATTCTTGGCATTTTGGCACTTACGTACAAACTCTATTGTGTCATGTTCGAGAGTGGGCCAAAAATAGCCCATCTAATGAATTTTGCGAGTAGTAGCATGACCATCGAAGTGGCCTCCACATATCCCACTGTTGGGATTCATAAATAATCTTCTTGGATTCTTCTGTGTCGACACATCTTAGAAGCATGTCGTCGAAGGCTTTACGATAGAGTACTTGTTCTAAAACAACATATTTAGCAGTGATAATGCGTAACCACCTTCTTTGTTGTGATGTGGCACTTTCCGGGTATGTGTGGTCCATGATAAAATTGATGATATTAGTGTACCAAGGACATGTAGAGATGGGGGGCCTGGTTTCGACAAAGTATATACACTCATCAGGAAAGTCTAGATTTACCAGATTACCTCCATCTAGTGGATTGTCAGCTAACCAGTCTGCAATGATTTGTCCCTTAACAAATTTTTGGTTTACAAATGTTAACTCAAATTCACCCATTAAGGTTATGAAATGCCCAGCCTTTTTAGATAAAGACCCTTGCGTGAGGAATGTTCGTAAATGATCTGTCTTTACAATGACCCTTGTTTCTTGGTTTAACATGTAATGTCTTAAATGTTTTGTTGCAAAGACTATGGAAAGGCATTCTCTCTCTACCTGTGTATAACGTGTTTCATAATCGAGAAATGTTTGGCTAATGAAATAGACCGCACATTCTTGTTTATCATTGTCTTCTTGAGCCAGCATGCATGCTAGCAAGACATGAGTGGCTCATGAGTATAGGATCAAAGGGTGGTCAGTCAGGGAGACATTAGCGTGGGTGGAGGCAACAAGAAGTGTTTAACTACTTCAAAGGCCTCATTGCATTCTTCATTCCAATCAATGCTATAATCTTTCTTTAATAGATTGTTGATTGGATGAATGGAAAAACTTAAATCTGGGATGAACCTTCGATTGCACCGAGTTTCCCAAGAAATGACCTGATTCCAGACTCATCCGATGGTGGAATCATTTTGAGAACAGCCCGGATTTTGGCTGGATTGACATCAATCCCTCGTGAAGATATAATGTAGCCCAGAAGTTTGCCTCCTGTCACACCAAACATGCACTTCTCTAGGTTTAATGTGATGCCATATTCAATTAATCGTGAGAGGATGATATGGAGTACTTCTAGATGATCACAACGCTTCTTGGCCTTGGCCAATAAGTCATCCACATAGGATTCCACAATTTTATGGATAAGATCATGGAATATGTATGTCATTGCCCACTGATACGTAGCGCCGGCATTCTTAAGACCGAATGGCATGACAACGTAACAATAAGTTCCCCAGGGAGTTATGAATGTAGTTTTGGCTTGATCCTGTTCAGATATTTTAATCTGATTATACCTTGAGAACCCATCCATGAGGGACAACAGTTCAAATCCAGCTGTTGCATCAACAATAACATCAATGGATGGTAACGGGAAGTCATCCTTGGGACAAGCTTTGTTAATATCCTGAAAATCTATGCAAATGCATATCTTCCCATTATTTTTGAGAACAGGAATGATATTAGATACCCATTGTGAATAGTCAACGGGTTTGATGAATCCCACTTGGAGAAGTTTTATTACTTCCTCTTTTACCATGAGAGCCACTTTTGGCTTCATTGGTCTTGACTTTTGTTTAATTGGTTTTGCATCTGGTTTAGTGACAAGGTTATGTACCACAATGTGTGGTGCAATTCCCATCATTTCTTTATAGCTAAATGCGAAATCCTTTTGATGTTCTTTAAGGACTTGGGTGTGTATTTCTATCTCCTCCGGAGTTAATGAGGATCCCAACTTCAAAATTTTTGGTTCTTCCTCTGTTTCGATGTTTATGTCAATGGTTTCTTCTATTAAAGAAGTGTTACCTTCTTCAAATTTAGGTGGGGCTGGAGGTAGTTCCAAGCTTTCTCCATCTTCTACCTCATAGATATTGAGATCCTTTTGTGGAGGAGACTCTACCATGGGATTTCCAAAATAGGAAGAGGAATGTGGTATTAGGGAAATATCCACTATGCGGTAAGCAAGGTGTAGCTCCACATAGGTGTTTAGATATTCGAGAGTGACTCTATCACCGTCAAAGTGATCCATGATAGGAAAATCATTCTCAACTTCTCCATGAGTCAGGAGTGGGTTTGTTGGTATTTTACGCACTAATGGTTCAGTACGAAGTGATACTGTGAAATTTGTATCTTCCAACTCACTATTTGGAGTGAAACGGGAAGCTAAGGTTGCTATTGAATTTGTGAGAAGGTTCTACTCTCATGGGATTGCTTCAATTGATATGAAGTTGAATCCCTTGCTCAGATCTAATACCGTTGTTTTGTAGAGTTGTAAATGTTCAGCCCTAGTTTGATATACTTCAGAGACTTGGTTTGCAACTAGTTGTGAGTCTCCTAACACTCTAATGTTATCGACACCCATTCTTTTGGCTAGGATGAGGCCAAGGAGGAGAGCTTCGTACTCAACCCCGTTGTTTGTACATTCAAAGTTTAATTTAAAGGTGAAAGGTAGGATCTTTCCCTCAGGTGAAGTAAAGATCACTCCTGCCCCAGCTCCAAAGTGACATCTAGCTCCATCGAAGTGGAGAGTCCAATATTTTCTTGGAAAAATGGATATTGGGATATTTTTCGTATCTATTTCTTCTGCTTCATTACTTCTACCATAAAAACTTCATCTGATGGAAGAGAAGCAATTCCCAGGGTGCATCCAATACCCATAGAATCAAATGGTAGGAGAATAGGTAAATCTTTCTCTAACAACTCGACAATTTTTGCAGTAGTCCCTAATGACACTGTTTCTATGACATTGGTCTCATTTTTGAGTGTTGGAATGCCCTCAACCAAATTTGTAATTTCCAATTCTGTGGTGGGTATCAACTTCTCTTTTGGTTTTAAATTAATTGGTTTGGTAAGTTGATTTGTTGGGAGTTCAAAATTGGAATGAATGCCTGGTCTTTTCTTTAAATCAAGTAGGTGTATATCAAAGGGTTTTGAGTCACCTTGTGCCACAAATATTTTCCCTAAGTGTAGAAATCTTATTTCTTGGAATAACGTGAAAGGATTACCTTCATGCGGTGTAGCCATGGCTAACCGAGGATCATATTATAGTTGGTTTCCCGATCTATAATATAAAATTCGCGAGGATCGTCTTGGGTCCTAAAGTGGCTAGTAAAACTATGGCATCGTCTTAGCATATTTCATGTTGTGGAGCAGCTTTGTCTCTCCGTATCCTAACTTTTGAAGAAAAGTGAAGGGGACTATGTTAACTACTGCCCCATCATCAACCATTGTGTGTTTAACATAATTATTGTAAACCCATAATTGTAAATGTAAAGTTGGGTCATCTCTTCGTGTAATTTCCACGTCTGTTGGCATTTTGCTTATATCAAATATAAACTCAGTATCCCTATTCGCTGCCCCTGGGGTAGATGTCAAAGTCTACATGGTTTACTTGCATTTTTGGAGGAGGGTAATATTAATTAAATGACCAAGGTTTAATGCTTCTAAGAGAGCAGCCCTATGGGCAGAGAGTTCTTTAACAAGTCCAAGAAGGAGATGTGAGAGAAGGTTTTCGTTAAATCATTAATTAAATCATAGGTGCCTATGGGTTTTACCAACGTTTGTTGAATGTTGTCTAGTTCCAATGGATAACTTGGAGTTGGTTGAGAAGAGTAATCCCATGTTCTTGTTATGGTTTCTATGGGTAGCTTGATTTCTAATTCTACCAGACCAACTATCTTGGTTTGCGGACGAGTTCCTAATTCGGGTGTGACCAATGGATTTAATGAAGTTGAAGCTTCATGATCATTTTTTCCTATTATAACACCCTTGTTTGTTCCACTTGGATCTAACCTGTTATTGTTAGAATGGTTTGGGAGCGGATCACTAAAGATCTTGAGGGGTGCATTTTGAGGGGAAACTGCCCTTGTGTAAGTGTTTGGAGCAGGTACTACAAAATTTGCTAAGAACATATCTATAAAGAGTTGTTTTTGATCTTCTGGCAAACACTGCATGAATTTATTATAGTCACGACAAGTCCTAGTATCGTGGCCTTGAATTTTGTGGAAACCACAATACAAATTGGGATTATAATTTTGAGGCTATTGATTTGAAACCTGTTGTGGCCCAAAATTTTGATAAGGTTGCTGGTTGTTAGAGTTAAAATTTTGAGGTTGTTGCCTTTGGTTTTGACTCTAATATCCAGTTGGGTTTCGATTTGGACCTTGTGTTTGGATTTTTCGTTGTTGTTGTTGTGGTCATGGTGGATGATTAAAATCCACCATGTTGATTGTTGGAGTAAAATTGTTATTTCACTAATTGTTAACGGGTGGAAAAATGTTCACAACATTTTCTCTTTTAGTTTGGTCAGTTACTCCATCTGTTGTAACTCTGCGGTTCTTGTTAAGGATCTTAGGTCCTTAATTAGCATTCCTGGTATTAGGATAGGCCACGGTGTTTTGATTGGGAGTGATTAATTTCCTATTTGTTTCGTATGTCTTACGACCACTACTATCTATCGCTGCTTGGTTGATTTGGAGAGCACTCTCAAGTACTTCGTGGTAAGTTCTTAGTGGGAACTTCTGGACTTCTTCCTTTATCTCTCTATCGAGAGAATGAAGGAATAAATCACATAGTTCCATTTGATCCATGTTTGGAGCACTTGCTGATGAGTAGAGAACTGTACGCCATCTTTGAATAAAATGAGCAAAGGATTCATTATGTTCTTGTTTAGTATGTAAGAATTCCCCGATTCCCCGTTCTTAACAATCTGTTCATATCAAAATCTTTGATGAACTCGACACGAGTTTTTAAATGAGTGTATCGAGGCTTCAGCTATTCTGTAATACCAATCAAAGGAAATACCCTCTAAGGTCTTAGGGAATATCTTAGCAACAACCCCATCCCAAGGGAGTAATTCCCATATGGTTGTGGTATAGGCCTTAATGTGTGCATTTGGATCTCCTTCCCCTTTGTATTTGGGTAAATCGGAAGAGGTCTTGGAAGCATAACACTTTGTATGGTGAAGTCTAGGGGCTCTTTTAAATATTCTGAATAAGTCCCTACCGCATAGGCCTCAACCATCGATGGTGCTTGCTGAGGGGGTGGGGTGGCACGGTTTGTTGATATGGCATAGCGTATGCATTTGCAGGGACATAAGGGAATCCCTGTGGTTGAACGAACATCTTGGGAGAAGAGAACATGTCTCCTTGTGGTGATTTTGAATAAATGTTTAAGTAGGGAGGAGCATTGTTCTAGTATGGGTTGTTTGGTGCCAAGCCGGGAGGTATCATGTTTTCAACTGGAGCGACATTTGAAAACGCGGTCCTAGTTGGTGTTTGTTGTGGGTGATTATATGGATGTTGAGGAGGCATGCCTAATGTGCCTGTTCCTGTAAGGAGGTCAACCTGACTGGGGTGATGCGGAGGGTTGGGGATTCCTACTTGCCCAAAATATGAATTTTGGTTTGCTTGAGCAAGTTCTAGTCCTCTAACCTTCTCAACTAAAGATGAAATGACATCTATTGGTGAAGACACAGTGTTTTTCCTTAATGGCACTTTTTGTACACCTTGAGGTTGTAAAGGGGTATGATACCCTACTATGAATTGATCATTACCCTGCCAAGCTTCGTTGAGGGCATTTCCCATATGTCGAGGAATGGGGGTGTTTTCTTGGAGTAGGGTATCAAATTGTATTTGCAGACTCCCTACAGATGGATACATGTTTTGGAAGTGTTATTCACTTCTAGCGTAGGGTGCTAAGTACTCCTCATCCAAAAATGGGAGCGGATCTCGATCGTCTACTCGATCTATGGTCTAAACAATTCCCAAGGAGATGAAGTGGATTCTCCAATAAACGTCATATTGTTAGAGCCTGATGGCTCTAGTTGTTGTGTTTGTGCAAGCTGATCCAACTCCTCAATTCGGAATGAAGAACTGGAACTAGTTCTTTGAGGGGGAGTTTGAGATGACAAGTAATTACTTGAATAGTTATAAGCCCATGCAAAAAGTGAAGGTGATGGCTGTCTATTTGTTTGACCATAATTTTATTCGAGACCTAAGAGAGGTCTGCCATATGCATTGTATCCCGACATATTCGGGGGGTATATGAATACCTGCAAAATAATGGGAAAGAGCGAAGGTGGATGAAAGAAATGAAAATAAAAGAGGAAGAATTGTTTGGTTCACGTTAGGTTCACCAATTTTGTACGATGGAAAAGTGACATGCGAGCATAAGAATCTACAAGTAACTCTTCCTCGTACCCGACCTCCCAGGTTGTGCTTGAGATGGCGGTGAATGTGGAATATATATGGATACAGAAAAACTAGTTGGGTAATCTTATATCCTTAATACGCAATAATGGAATCTATGAATCTAAGGCGAAGAAGGCCCTCCTAACCTGAATTGGTGTAATGGATTGCTCGAGATATAATAGTTGTTTGGAGGCTCCAATCAATGTCGAGCTCTGCCAAGATCCTGTTTATTGGTTGTTGGATATGTGGGAAGTGACTTGTAGGTGCTTCGTGTATATTTCCAGACAAGGTCATGAAAATGGTGATGGGAGGTGTAGTGGATTCTTCGGGGTTTTATGGTCAATTCTCTGGTCTAGTCCAGAAATCCTTAGCTTGATTGGTTGCTACATTTAATAAGGAGAATTGTGTAATGATGTCTGGTGGGAGCAGTGAGGACCTAAATACTAGTGTCCATAAACCAACATCAATGTTTGATCGATCAATAGGCCCATTGGGTTGTGGGACCTGTGGATCACAACCGTAAGTTTGTGGTTGTGTCGGACCTCCTATGGTCATGTGAAGAGTTAATCTCTCCTTCCGATTATCCAATAATCATACACCTTTTCAACCTCTATGTTTAGAACTAGAAGTTGTGTAATTTTCTCAGAATACCTTGCAGGTGTTCTGGTAACTTGAATGCGTAAGCTAGTATCTATGTCAATGAGGAGGTCTCTTGCATTAGGTTGTGGAACTAAAGGATCGCAACCAAATACTTGTTCTCTTTCGAATCCTTGTACAATCATACGGATGCCCTATCAAGGCAATCTATAGTTAGGATGATTTGACCAAAATGTGTATGCCTTGTAATATTCAATATTTAACTCTCAGTTGTTCACTAATTGCTCATAGGTTTACTGTTGCTCGAAAGACCTGTATCCTAAGGTCTTGATCTATATCAGCTAGTGTTGTGGGGAGATTTGGTTGAGGCATTATTGGTTCAAATATGTATTCTCCGGGGCTCTCTAGGTCCCGTGATTGTTATGCAAAACAATTCAACTTTTAACTAAAACTAATAAACTAATTATGAAAGATGTATCTACACTATGTATGTATTCTTTTATTCTTGTATTTTTGATGAAGTATTTAAAATGAAATTAAAAGAGCAGTTATTCTAATATATTTAGCAAATGGACAACTAATCTAGTAACAAAATTAAAACAAACAAAGTAGCCCGGTGTAGCTTATTTGCTTGTGCAGTTGTGAATTTATCCTAAATATCTAAGCAACTAATTGTTTTAAATTGAAAGGCTCTCGATCCTACCTCGAAGTGAGGAATGAATCATAGTTTCTCAGAAACTATCAATCCCCACAACTTCCCGGTGATATCGAGAGCGAGCTTTGACTGAAATAAAATAATTTACTACTCTATTTGATACGTTGTAACTAGAACTTTGATAGCTCAAACCTGGAGTTTATAGAACAATGGTAAATCTAGTTGTGTGTGACTTCATCCCCTCAGTGTGATCTCCTCGTTCCTTCATGTTCTCTTGAATCCAGAAAAGTGTGTATATGATAGCATCAATAGAATAAGGTACTCGAACAATGGCAACTTTGGATATAGACCGAATACAATGCGAGTAAGAGAGGGATAGTGCAAGTGAACAGAGCTTGACTATGCAATTCCTAGCGGGATTTATTATGAGAATACAACAAAAATACGCCGAGAGTTCTAGAAACTATCTTTTGTGACTAAACAAAACCTGCAACTCTAAATGGATTCCAATCTAAGAATGAAACTACCTTACTCTAAACTAGTTTGCATGGAACAACAATGAAGAAATATTGAAACAAGAAGATCAAATGACCTCTAAATAGCAAAGGAAGACTAACAATGGATGCAAAACATGAAACTATTGGAATTATAAGCAAGAAACTCAAAAGACTGAATGATTAAATAGAGAAGGAGAGGGGCCATTTGTTTGAAAACAAGCTGGCTATTTATAAAAATGCATTCACTAGAAGGTAACTTGGAATGAAACTCTTTTACCATCAAACAAAGTGAAAAAACTATTCACAAGGTGGCCAAAACATAAATGCAAAGAAAAGTAGCTGAAAAATGCGGATAGAAATTGAAATTTTACGTTTGATGTGATCATTGGAACTTTCTGAAAACGCGCACAGACCGCCGCCCGCCCATCTAGGCATGCAGTCACGGACCACTACCTAGGTAGGGTGGCGGTCTTGTCACTTAAGACCAAAATACAAGGAAAAAGGGGGAAAGAGGGTAGAACAAAGCATGCGAAGTCCGGGTGAGGCATACGGGATACAAACGTATACTTGGCGTGTTTTTATGGATCCCGAACACTGGCGGCGAGACTGTATCATCATTAGGGTATGTGTAACATCTTTTTGGCGATCAATACCCTAAAATTTTGGGTATGTACAATAACCAATTGAATAAATTTGTCAAGGCTATGGCCTTGTTATGGGGCATCCAATTGTGTGTGTCCATGAATGTCAAGTTTTTTATTATAGAGGGAGATTCTCAATGTGTTATCAATTCCTTAAAGCAACAGGGTGGAATTGGTTGGAAACTTACCAATATCATTACCAAAGCTAGGCTCTTGTTAGCCTCATTTGATAAGGTGGAAATCAATCACGTGTATAGGGTCGAAAATAAGCCCGCTGACGGCTTGGCTAATCACGGCAATGACATTCTGAAAAGATGATTTGGCAGGGTGGGAAAATCTCGTGGAATAATATCATAACCCTTGTTAATGATGATAAGACACTCGAGAGCTTTGGCATGATAGCTTCCTGGGTTCGTGTGAACAGATTCATGGGAAGGATAATTATGTTTTAGGATGGGGATTTAATCGTCCCAACTTTTTTAGTCTTATTATTTTGTGCTCACAGTCTTATTTTCATTTGTCTCAAGTTCATGCAAAGTTTTTGGTTAAACATGGGCGGTGACAGGGTTCGAGACCTAACTAACTACTTATCTACACATCAAGAGGGATGTGAATCATGTGTGGTTTTTGAGAAGAGGGGGTTTTATAACTACATTAAAAGGCTAAAAGGTAATGATCCCCAACTGGCTCTTGAATTTGGTAATGTGTGGGAAGGGGGTTGTGTCAATATGAGGGGAATGGAGATTATTATTACTGAAGAAACTATTTCCAAGGCCATGGGTTTGTCCTTGGAAGGCCTAAAACTTTTCAAGGATAAAACCAGGCAGAGGCATGAAATTACTACCTTCTTTGGGCTGAATGAAAGAATTCTTATGTTTGATGATGGTATAGCTAGAAGATGTCTCCCTGAGCGTTGGCATGATGTGTGTATGGTTGTTATGAAATACCTTACTCTGGAAGGTAAATTTAGAAATATTTTCTCCTATCATCTTTCCATCCTTAATTATCTATGTAGGAACTAGGCTATGAGCCTCCCCTTCTTTCTTTTAAGATCTCTTACTACTTCCATCATAGATTTTCAAAATGAGAGAGTGGACACCCCACTTCACCATGGTTTGATTTTACTACTATACCAAAATGGGAAGCTTATGGTTATGACTCAACCCCTTGCCCAAATGACTGTGGATTCAGATGATGAAACCCTAGGCGATAGGTTAGACCACATCAAAAGGGTGGGTCTCAAGATAAACATGATGGCTTGGCTGTGAACATTCTCTAACCTTAAATAGGGAGATAAGGCTTTTGGGGCGAGAACTTAAAACAAGGAGAAGGATAAGGAATATGGTGTATTTGGAAGCCACGGTTTCGAGGGTTGAGACCACTACCGACACGATTCTCCTAGTTAATAAGAACCTTGTCCAAGAGATTATGGAGTGCCAAAGAAAAATTGATGTGTAGAACAAGAGAATTGGTGGGCTCAATGCTAAAATGGTTATGTAGGAGTAGAGAATCTCCATTCTCCAGGATCAACTTGCCAAGAATGAGCCTATTGTTAAGAAAAAGATGCGTGACTTGAGATGAGCAGTTCTGAGGATGAAGAGCACATTGAAGCTGAAGGTAATGTTCCTACTGAGTTTGTTGGTAAAAAGGTTATCATATCCTAGGAAGATGATCAAGGAGGAGTTGAGGACAGAGGACCTAGCGCTAGGAATAGAAGCAAGGCCTCCTCTAATAAAGCTAACTAATTGTGATACTTTGGTTGCACTTTTTTCTGGGGGTTTTGTTGGTTATATCTTTGGGTCCATGGCTTTTTATAATGCATTTTTGTAAAAAACAATTCATTCTGTAGACCTTATGTAGGCCATTCTTTTCTCTGGGGTGTCCTCCTGGTCAAGTATGTTTGACTTGGACCCCTGTGTTTTGTTTTGGGGTTTTCCTTTTGCCTAGCTTCTCTTTTTGTTTATAGTTTTTGCTCCTTCAAAACCAAATATTTTTACCTTATCTAAAATAAATAAAAATAAAAATTTCATAGCTCTCGAGTACACTTGCATATTTATTCTCAACATCCCACTTGTTAATATCCTACTATCACATAGCACATTTGGTGGTACTCTTCATGTGTACACCATGTCGAATCACCTATCAACATGAACACATTAGAATTCTAACTTCCACACATACAAGAATTCTAATTGTCTCTCAAGAAAAAATGAACTACTTTTGTAACCACTAATTACTTTATTTGATTTCTTGTAATATTATATATTTTGATGCACCAAAATCCTAAGTAGTCATAAATTAACAATTCACCAAATGTAATCTTGAATATTTACATGCATTTAACATCATGTATAAGTTAGTCATCTTCCCCACTGTTAGTATTCCATGCATATCTAACATATGGATGGTCATTCAAGAATCTAGGCGGACAAGAAGAAACCTTTCCCTTTATGATCATAAGAGTATGTTCTTGTAACCTTACTATGCATAATAAATATATGTACTCTTCCCTATTCTTGTCATTTGAATAAAAGTGACACTATTATGCAAATCTCATGTTTTAAATATGTATTGGTTCTTTCAACATCTATTTCTTAGATTCCATTTCACGTTCTATAATCTGTAATTCTTTTGAACATATCCATCTAGTTCAAATATGGTAGCATTTTCCTCTACACAACCTTATCATTGGCTTGGTGTTTTGGATCACATAACAACTTTATCTAGAACATTTCATACTCTTCCTGAAAGGTCTAGAGAATATACAAACTTTAGATAAAAGTGTAAAGAGGTATTTTTGTATGAATGCATTCACTCAATTATGATCTTAAAAACCTCACTCAAATTTTTTTACTTTCAATTTGATCACCTACAAATTAGAAATCACTCCTTTTTATTTGATTGAGTGATATTTAAAAACATTAAGGAATACATAATGTGTTTTAGGGCCCGTAGTAAACCCATGTGAATAACATATATTTCTTAATATTTTTAGGCCTCTTGAAAAATAACATTGTTTAAAATAATTTACCAACAATCATAATCTTTTATCAACCGAGAAAATAAATGAACATATGCAATGCATGAAATTTCTTCTTCAAAACTATAACACAAATTGGTAATCACGTCGTATTTTGGGTCCATTTTTGTTGCAAATTATGTTTTTGGCGGTTTAGGAGATAAAAATGTAGGAATCTACATTTATTTTATGATGCATATTTAGTTCAAGTGTTATGCAATTAAGATATTACACTTGCCTCACATATGCAATGAATGTACATCACTAAAATAAATGTTTTTAAAAATTAAAAAAACAAACAAGATGTAAATAAATTACAAAAATTAAAAATAAATACAATATAATTATTTATAACTCTAAATTATCATATTATGTTGCTTCTATGATTTTATGTAACCAATGCTTTCTCTTTTATGATAACGTATCCTTTACAACATCCTTTATCTTAAAAACAAGGGCATAATATGGGATTTTCTAACAAATTCATGCATAGTTAAAATACAATACTTCATATGATACCATATTATGATATGCAAACCCTTATTACATCATGCCATTTACAAAAAAATTACATCACCATGTTTACATGACATGATTCATATATCGG
Organism: Taxus wallichiana var. yunnanensis; assembly: GCA_018340775.1. Taxonomy (NCBI): domain Eukaryota; kingdom Viridiplantae; phylum Streptophyta; class Pinopsida; order Cupressales; family Taxaceae; genus Taxus; species Taxus wallichiana. The sequence continues at coordinate 744,876,802 of CM031244.1, read as the reverse complement.
GACCAACTTCTAATTTTCTATCTATGTCCTGGATTACTCTTCCCTCACATATAAGACTAGGGAAAAATAGATAAACACGTTTTTACACCCTAATTAAAATTTAAAATTGTTATAGGTATTCACAACACATGGATGTAAGGTTTGTTCTGAATGGAGTTATTATGATTAATTAACTTTCAATATTAATCATACAATATCATAATAATGCATTAGTACTTACAACTATTTATAATGATATGTTATAAAATCATAAACACAAGAGGAGAGATGCACTTACTTATACATAGTGGTACATGAGACATTTGGGTGCACAGACTAGAGAACTAGGAATACTAAACCTAGAGATAATTCACTCTTGAGAGAGAAACTATAAAATTCCCTAGTATGGAACCATATAGATTTAATAATATTGGTTGTATGGCCTTAGAAATATAGTACGGTCTTGGACCTTCTTAGAGAGGGTTATATAACTTTATATTTCATTTGATGGATTGGAAATGTGTATCACTATCAAATCATGAGCGTCGTACATTTCGAAACCATATGAATTAGTTGAATCAAACTAAAACCCTAGCCATGAGTAGAAGACCCTACAAATCGGTTAGTGTTTAGGATGAAGTGCAATCCATGTACTACCTATGTTGGCACTACTCTAAAGAGGCCTCAAACCAAACATAGTTCTCCACCTAGTATGTAATATCTATATGAATATAGCTAGTTGGTAACATGCGTCGATTTGACCATGCTTGAGATGATTGCTCTCTTGTTAAGATAGTGATTTGGGATCTTTAGATGCTTGGAAATTAGATAATTTTAACTCTCTGACTATTCGAGTGCTTTAGAAATATAGTATTGGATTCCCTATTAGATGTACATAATCTTTATGAAGATTTAGGGAGCCTTGGGTGCTTTTCATATTAGTATTTATAATGAGAGATCATGAGAGTGCCAAGTGATTGCTATGTGATTAAATGAAGTGGTATGAACTTCTTTATATATGGTTCTAAAGGTAGTTTGTTATGGAAAGCCTGACCCAATAGGATAAAAAGACCCAACAAAAATAATAGAATTAAAAGAAGAGTTGAGACTGTGTCATTCCAAGATTGTATAAGTTAGATAGGACTAGAAATTATGTCTTGACCCTATTGTATGGTTTTGGAAAGGGTGACAATGAGTGCAATATAAAATTTATATCATGATAAGAAGAGGTTAAGTATTTGTATTTAGAATGTTATGATGCATCAATGTGTAGGAATAAGAAAGTTAGGAGAGACAGAGTAAGATGTATTGAGTGGGGATAAAATATAGATATTTTTCTTAAAAATAAGTATTATCATAACCATCACTATCAAATGGGTAATTTTTCAAATTTTAGTTTCTATATTTTCCCCCTTTAAGTATGAAATGAAAATTACATGCTTAAAGGAAAATATACCTAAGTGTGTACACACACTTTTCTTTGCTCAGGGTTTTTTTCATCTAGATGTGTTGGTGTTTGCATGATCCATGGTGAAATCTGCAACATATAGTTTATTCAATTTCCATAGTAGAAATTGAATCAGTAACTTAAATTTAAATGTATAATTTGATCTTGCAAACAGTGAAATAAATAGATGTAAAACATGGAGGGAATACACTTATTTTTTATATGAAGGGAAGAGTTTCAATTATGTACTTGTACTTGGAGATTTTGATTGTATTTTTGAAATTTCCAAAGTATTAAGGGTGATCAGTCCCTAATTTTTGATGCAAGAGAATCGAAGGTCTAGGGAAATACTACACAAATTTTGGTGAAGGATGCTTTTTTTGTAAGGTGGGAGAGCGTAAGCAAGGAGGAATCAAGTGGAAATTACGTAGATGCATAGAAGTGATTTCCGTAGTAGTTATCAAGAAGAAGCGTAGTGCATGGAGTGTACAAAGTAATTTAAAGAACAAGTAGTGCATATAATTATTACAAAAGGAGAGAAAGTGTGAAAGAATAATGCATGACAATGCACATAGGATATTGGTATGACAACAAGGTGGTTTGTCTCATCTTGATAGGGTGGAAGCATGTGGAGATTGCAAGGTAGAAGGCCAAGAGGCATGAAAAGAATAAATGTGCAATAACACGAATATTGATGATGAACATAAAAGGATTGGCGAAGGTCTAGAATGCCCTAATGGAGTTCGCGGTAACATGGAAGATGAAACTCAAGTGTGGATGAGTGTGTGATAGAAAAATACAAAGTCATGTGATAGAAGAATGTGAACTAAGAGTGCACGGTAGAAATGGTAGTTGTTATAAATGATGGAAAAGTCAAGACTAAGTATTTGAGATAAGTGAGAAATATATAATGGTCATAATATCTTAAGTGTGTGTTGAACTACAAGACAACTAGGTAGCAATAACATGGCTTGGAGCATTAATTAACTCAAGTTCAAAATTTGAATCGAGGGAAAGAAAGAGATAGCATGGAGAGAGAAGTAGAGAGGCACCACCACTATATTGTAAGGATAAGTCTTTCAAAGTATAGAGAGGAAGGTGGTGGCAGAGAAAAGAGTTGTGAGTTAAGAAACAACCAATCAAATTTGTAACCAAGGTTTTTGAATTTTCTTATGAGTACACATTCCAATATAGGATAGATCTATAAGGAGACACCATAAAAGCCTATAATACTATATCGGTCAATTGTAAGATCTTAGAGAGTAGCTTCATCTAGATTCCACTAAGGACATTGAAGAAATAGATGAAACATTAAAATTTTCATCTCATTACGTGAATCAGTAGGGGTAGGGGAGAACACACCCTCATCCTCAATTCATATCGAGAGGGATACTTTCTGTAAATAAGGTAGCAAAATATATGGAAAATCACCAAATCTGAGGTAGATATCAAGAACATTTGTGTTTTCCACTATGAAAAAGGTGGATAGAGAACGTAAGAAGAAATCACATATTATAGTAGCTAGAGGAGATTCGGATCTTGCACATGAGGGGAAGATGCTACCAAGAGGAAGGGACTATTTAGATACAAAAATTATAGAGATGTTGGAGAAAGTATTGGAGGATCTTAATGGTGTGATGACCATATCAAGGATTTGGAGGAAGACCACTAGAGGACGAAAAGACTTAGTCAATAGTCATTCACAAAGATGATTGTGAAAATAAAGTGCGAGTAGAATGTTGAAGGAAATAAAATGTGTGCATCAAGGTAAAACCATATATTTCACACAAAAGTGTAAGAGTGAAGATAATTTAAGTGCAAGAGTACCACCAAGGAACTCATAGAAGATAACACATGGAGAAGGATCATAAGTTGAGAAAAAGGTGAAAAGAGAAATCATCTAGAGAGACAGGTGGTGTGTAAGATTATTACACTACAAAAATGGACTGCCAAATAAAAGAAGATGGTATTTAAAACTCATGAGCACATATAATATTACATGGAGCCACAAGATGAAGTGGTGGAAAGGAGAAAGGAGATAGTGAAACCTCAAGAAGAAAAATGCATGGTGATGAATTTACCATCCAAGGGATATAAAGTGGAATAAATGGTCACCGGATTCCATTCTCACATCGTAGGTGACCTAATGTCATAGTTGGAGGCCATCAAGAAGATGGAAGTGTGCGGAGTCATAATAGAAGGACCAAAGTGCACAAATGATTTTTTGAGAGGAGAAACTCCCAATATAAAATTTGAGGAGTGTTAAGGATAGGTATCATGTAGCAATGGGAGTTCCATTGTGGAATATCTAGAGAAGAAATGGAAAGTTTCACTTTGAAGGAAACTAAAATAGAGTATCCCTCGAGAGGATAATTTTAGAGTGTACATGGAAAAGAGCACATTAAGGAAGAGGGATATTAGTAGAGATATCGGAGATGAGAATGCGAGAGAGGCATGTAGAATAGGAAGAGTGTAAGGGATAATTATATGAATAAGGAGAAATTTCCTAAAGGTAATTTAGAAGGAGTAATTCAATAAGTATATTGTATTCATACACAATGTGAGAGGCATACAAAAGAAAGAATATGCAAATAAGGAAAGGTACAATAATAGTGCAAAGACAATATGCAATAATGTGGAATATGCCTTGTAGGTAACAAAGAAAGGGGATAATCGTGAAGAGGCTTTATAAGTTTCATGTAATGAAAAATGTGCAAGAGAAGAGAAGACGGAGAATGAAAGAAGCTTGGAGAAATTTCAAAAACAAGATGGAGAAGGGATGTGTCCCGAAGTCATCAAAAAAATAGTAGGGCAAAAGCATGAGTGTCACCTACAAAGAGGATAAAAAGGTGAGTACAAAACAATAAGAATACACCTTAGAAGATGATAATATGGTGGAGTAATGAGGAAGAGAAAGAGAAGTGATTGTGAGTAAGAAAATCATGCAATGATAGATAGAGTGTGGTCTAATAGAGGCCAAGAAGAGAAGGAGAGGAGGTTCTGTAATGAGACATCAAGAAAGGAGAATTAGGTTATGTAGAGTAATCGTATAAGGTAGAACATGCAAGGAAGAATATTCACAATGGAGAGAAGCCCCAAGAAAAAAAAAGGGGTGAAGGTGGAGGAAAGGACCAAGAGATGGATGGTATGTAGTGGGAAAAATCCCACAAGTGCATAAAGAGATAGATGCACAATGGAAAAGAGAGTGTAGGGAGGAAGTTTTAGAGAATGTGTGAAGGAGAGGTGGTGTGCAAGTTTTGATAATAAAATTTAGTAGTTATATTATTTGACACTACTAGTCTTGACATTTATCTCTTGCTCAAACAAGTGCACTTTACCCACTCTCATCTGGTACATCTCTAGGTCTCTTGTCTATATTTCTTAATCATACATACCCATTTGTTGATATTTTATAAGAATTGAATGCATGAAAAAAATTAAGAAATTTTTTTGGTCAACTTCCAAACTTCACACTTCATATTGTCTCTCTAGGGTCAAAAACATATAATAGGGGCAAGAACATCCACACGTTCCTGACCCTAGTGTATAGTTTTGACCTTGCTCACTTTGGTCCCAAACTTTCAATTACACATTATTCTTTGGGTCATTTACTCATTCTCAGTTGGAATTTTTAACTTAAATAACCTTCGAAGCATATATAAGCAAGTGAAACTCACCTCATTTAAGACCTAGCACTCTTATGAACTCTTATTGTAAAATATAGCACAAAAGGCACCCAAAGATCCCTATACACCACAAATAACTTTGTACATTCATTAGGTTAACACCATATACAAGTATAAATATTCCCACTAGGTCTAGGGGAATTCTTCCCACATTTTCAAGAACTCAAAGTCACCCACTTAAGTAGATTTGTAAGAGAGAAACTCAAGTCAATATTTTTCAAATGAAGGATGTCAAATTTGATTGCACTACAACTAGATATCACATGTTAGGTGGATAATGACATGCATTTTACGGCCTCTTCGTAGTAGTGTCAATGTCGGTAATGCTTAGGGGTACTTATAACCCAAGTAATGTTTATTTTCATGATTTTTTATCCATGGTTAGGGTTTGAAAGATTGAGAAAAGCATTCAGAGACCCCCATAGTGTGAATGATAGTGACCAATAGAGAGTGACGAAGATATTCGAGATAATTGATAAACCTAGAAAGTTACAGATCATAGTTCTGAGTAGGTTCAAGACTACAAAAATAGGTTAAGATTGTATAGATGTTCCTACCCCTACCATACAATTATTCCCAAGAGAATCTTCAAGTCATGGTTTTAGTATCGAGGAACAAGCATATATATCACTATTCCATCATTTAGATCACCTATATCATTCTAGAACTATTTATAAGCAAATGATTACACTCAATCCCTTGTGTTTGTGAACTTGTATTGTATCATGTACATTTTTTACAAGTATTAATGTGTTATTATGATATTGAATGATTAATTTTGGAATTTAATTAATTAGAATAACCCCTATAGCTTATATTTCATTCCTTTTTGGTTATAGGTGTAAATCTTAATCAAATCTAAAAAGGGTGAAAACATTTGGTGAACTGACTCTTGAATCAAACATCATGTCTCAAACCCCTAGTGGCCCTAGGGTTTCTATTCTATTTTATTGTGTTTAGATATTGTGCTTTATCATGTTGAATCTTAGGGATCATTATCAATATCTATATATCTTTCCCACATATTTTGATTCCCATACCACCCCTACTCACTCTTGTGCCCAAGTCCATGATGATATATTTGTTAATACTATTTTGAATATCAATTTTGATCATGCATAAGGTGATGGTTCTAATACTCACTCAAGATCATAAACAAGACCTTACTAATGATGATGCCCATTTTTTCATAATTTCATTTATATCCTACTATATGCTACACGAGATCAACTTAAGCATGCTCCATCATATAACTTAGAGACATATATTATTCCTACATCTATGGTGTCCACATTCTCAAGGGAACTTAACATTCGATGCATAATGTCTTTATGCATATTCATGTAGCCACTAATTATACTACACCTCCCATCTCTAATGGTTCACATGATTATTCATCTAGCACACAAGATCTTGAAACCCTTGTTCACATGTTACAAGATCAAATATTACAATTAAAACAAGGTGTATCTAAGTATCTTCATGTTATAGATTCCACTAGATTACTACATAAGCCACCGGCTCTCGAGGTGGCCTCTTATGTTGGTGTGAGGTATTTTTACTCTTATTAATTTATTATGTGTTTTTCCACCTCACACATGGTGATTCATCTCACTTATTGGTCTATTTCTAATTACTTATGGTTTCAAAATTTGTGCTTCTTGTGAAAGTTTCATTAATCCATTATTGGTTTCGTAATATGTGTTAATCTCATTTTTGGAGTTTGTTGTTTGTGTGTTTTCTTTGGTGCTTGTGCAGTTAGGATTTCTCCATTAAATAAATCGGCTAGTCACAACTATCTTTGGTGGGAAAATTAATGTGGAGGTATTTATGCTTTTATATTTGGTTTGTGATTTTTCGAATTAAATCTATTTTTTGAGTTTTATGGTCTCAACCCAAGTAAAATATTTCCTCCTCATTATCGTTCTTCCCTTCTCCTTAAACCCCACCCTTCTCTCCTATAGAGACTCTCTAGCTCTTCTAACGGCTTGACAAACTCGTCCCCGAGATCCTTTTCCAACTAGATATTCATTAAGCTCCCTCCAAGTTAAAATTCTTCTTCCTTCCGATCTTGTTTCCCCGCCTTCCGATCTTGGTTTGTTTATGACATCCCTATTCGAGATCACCACAGGTTCTTGGCTTGACCATTTCACCGGCGGCTCATCCCCCGGTTCCCTCCATGCCAAGTTGTCTCTAACCAAAGCTTTGGCCTATCTTCCTATGTTATAAACTTAAAACCATGTCTAACTTTCTAAGCTCCTATGTTCTCGTAGTCGATATCAAAATCTTGAATTTGTCTTGGATCCCTCCTAGATCTATCACTCATCTCCTCTATGTGCATCTGTGTTGGCTCACTTGGCCCCTATCTACCTGAGTTAGACTCAAACTTAGATCTTCTTGCTTTAGGTCCTCTCCCGAGACCCAACCCCGTACATAGACCTCCCTTGCTACCATACTTCTATCGTGCGACTAACTTTGTGTGTGTTATGGTTTTGAAACACCCTATTTGAGACCATCGAGCCCAAGGCTCCAACCTCAAGCCACACACCCTTTTCACTTGGAATTCATGCAGACCCTTGACCACTTTTCAAACCATTTTCCCTATAATTTAATTCTATCCCACCTTTTAATTTGGTAGGCTTTGTTATAAGTTTTTAAAACTTAGGTTATATTTTTATAAAATACATTTTTAAAATTCATCTAAGGTTAAGATAGATTTATTAAAAGGGAGTAAATAATGTTAAATGGGTCATTAATCATTATTAAGGGGCCGATTAATTTTTAATCCCTTTTTAATTTTTTATCATTATTGATGAATTAAACTAATCGGAAAATATTTAAAAATTAACGTTTTTGTGATTTTTTTAATGTATTCTTGTGAAGGTTTTTTCATTTTTGGAGGCCATTTTACATTTTGGGAGGTATTTTGGCTCCTATGGGAGTCATTTTTACTATATTCAAGCTCTTATTATTGCTTGTGGGCTAGTGAGAATGCTCGCCACATCCTTACTGGTAAGGGAGTTCCAAAATAGAACCTTTTTTTCTCTTCTTCTTATTTTTGCATCGTTTTTGTTTGTTATTACGGTGTCGATTCGTTGTGATTACTCAAAACTTATTTTGGTCTCCACACTTGGTTATTTTTATGTCAACCGAAAGGTGAGTCGACAACTATTTCATGATGCACTATCACATATAATTGTAATCAACACACTAAATTGTAAAGTTCCAAAAACGGGGGTTGAAAATATTATTCTGGGGTATGTGTGTTTCCTTTCTTTCTACATTATTGCTTTTTCTCTCCTCACAATGGATGTTTCTTTTGTTCCTTTTCTCACATAATTTAACTCATTTGAATGGATATCTAATATTATTATAACATTATGTGGTATAGGGTATATCGTATCACTATGGGAGTGGAGGAAGAATCGAATATTGAACCTAAGAAATATAGGTAGTTCAACCGATGTGATGAATCCTTTGGTCTTCTTTGTATGTCTATCCCTCCCGTTGCTATTCCACATTGAGTCTTCTATAACACCTGATGGAGCCTAGAAAACTCTTGACGATATGTTTGGAAAATAAGATGACATGAAAGCCCATGATTTCAAGAGTGAACTGATATGGTTAAATCCTAGGTAATTTTTATACTCTACAAGAATTCTTCTCAAAGTTTTGCAACATTTGAAGATGCTCTCATTTAAGAACTTTTCATCCCAACTCATTCAAGAACAGAAACGTTGATTCAAATCGGATAAATCAAGTCCAAGTCACATACTCTAGTTAGAAGTACTTGGTAAAGGAAAGGAAAATAAATAGAAAAAGAAGAAAGAGAAAAAGGACCAACCCAAGAAATAATCCAAGACCACCCAAACCAAACCCAACATGAACACTTCTACTTCTAAGGTATTAATAAAGAAGAATTTTTTTAAGTGTTCCTACAACAAGAAGTCGAGGACATGAAGAACATCAATCCATGAGAAAATAAATCGACCACCTAACTCATTTACTTGAGAATATTAATATAGGTGTTCTTGAGTCTATCAAAAAAATGATCTCAAACTCAAGTCTTCTACGAGAAAAGGAATCCAAGTATGAGAATAAGAAAAGAAAGGAACTTGTAGTAAGAGATTTTCCTTCATCGACATGGGTTATAGATTGAAGTGCCTCACATCACATGGATTATTTACATGTTGAGTTTTCAGACATTGAACCATATGGTATGTCCCAAATTACTTTGGTTGATGACACTTTTGTGTCAATTCACGTAGTGGATCGGTAGAAGTAGATGATGGAACCTTTAACAATGTTTTAAGTGTTCCTAATCACTTTAACAATCTCCTATCATTTTACCAAATCACTCATATAGGTGAAGGAATGAGAGTGGAAATTAATCCCAACTCAATGATCATTCATGAGATTCATAGTGAGACTATAATGGATGAGGGAAAGGTGGATCACCGTTATCAGTTTTACACCTTCTCCCACTTTACTTCTGATTCTTGACCAACTTCCTTGCTCACTCATGTGGATGAGGTTAATAAGTTATGGCATGAGCTTTTTGGTCATCTAAAATATCATTACCTTGAATAATTGAGCCAACATGAGATGGTAAATGGGCTACCTTGAGTCAAATTTTATAAGATTATTTTTGAGGGTTGTGCCCTTGGGAAACACTCCCGAAAAATGTTTGGCAAGGGAAAATCTTGGAGAGAGTCTCACCTCTTGAATCTTGTTCATAGTGACATGTCTGGCCATTTTCCATCTCATTCATTCACTAGAGCTCTTTATATACTTACCTTCATTGATTAATTTTCACATTATACGTGGGTTTACTTTATCAAATAGAAATATGAAGTTTTCAATCACTTTCGAGACTTCAAGGATCTTGTTGAGAAACAAGCCGAAGTTCTATCAAGGTTCTTCAAACTAATAATAAAGGAAAGTATGTGAGAAATAGGTTTGATGATTTTTTCACATCCAAATGGATTAATTTGCAGCATACAGATTTCTTACATTCCTTCACAAAATGGAGTTTCTAAAAGAAATAACCAAACACTTAAGGATATGCCCACTTGTATGGTTCATTCTAAATCCCTTCCTCTATAGTATTGGGCCAAAGCCATGAAATTTACTTGTTACATTTAGAACTACATTCCATGCAAAGTAGTAAAAGTGATGACACCCTTTGAGGCTTGGTATGGATGTAAACCTAATGTCAAGAAATTTTTCATCTTCAGATCAACTGTTATGGCTCAGATTCTCAAAAAGATATGTAAGGCCGTGGAACCAATTTATAGACCTTATATCTTTGTAGGGTATCTCAATGGTGTGAAGGGCTATAGATTATTGAACCCTATTACTCATTGGCTTTATATTGAGATAAGTGTGAAGTTTGAAGAGTCATCTTCTACTTCCACTTCTCCATCGAGATGAGGTCCTTGTTCCCCTCTCTAACTCGATTATGATTCTTCCGATGATGATCGTATTTGAGCCTCCCCATCTTGATCCTCCTACTCCTCCCGCTCTTCCTAATTTAGAATATTCTCGATTCTAATCGTAGTGATGATGAGGACTATGTCTCCTCTCACTCGAGTGAAGAATATACATATTCTAAGCTTGAATCTCCTCCTGGTCCTCATTGGGCTAGGTGAACCCCTGCAAAGTGCTAGAGATTAGATACGGGATCCTTCGATGATAGGTATCCTCTTTCACATTTTTGGACCCCACGACTTCTTCTCCTTCTCTTCTAACTCTCAAGATTTCAAGGAAGATACTAATATTCCCGAGTTGGATTCTTCCACGGATGAGGAGTATTCCTCACTCATGAATAACGATACTTGGGATCTCACCCCTCTTTTGAAAGGAAGAAAAATGGTTTGGTGTAAGTGGGTGTATTGAACAAAGTATGGTTCCGATGGGAACGTCGAAAAGTATAAAGTGTGACTTGTAGCTAAGGGTTTATCACGGTGTTTTGGGGTTTATTATTCAAATACCTTTGCTCCTATTATGAAGATGAATTCCATTCAATTGAACCTCTCCATTTTTGCTTTGCTAACAGATGGGAAGTCCATTAAATGGATGTTAAGAGTTCCTTCCTTCATGGGTACCTAGAGGAAGAAATATATATGGAACAACCTACAAGTTATGTCCATGATTCCTCCCTCATTTGTAGACTAAATAAGTCTCTCTATGGCCTTAAATAAGCCCCTCGGGATTGGTATGCCAAGATAGACTCCTTTCTTCTTGCAGCAGGATTCACTAGGTGTCACTCTAACCCAAATGTTTACATTATGTGGTAAGATGATTCCATGCTTATCCTCATTATGTATGTTGATGACTTGTTGATTACGAGTAACTCTTCCTCGATCACCGATTACGTGAAGAATACCTTGTCTAACAAGTTCTCCATGACCTACTTAGGTTTTCTTCAATACTCCATTGGGATATAGATTACACAATCGACTCGGGAATGGTGATTGATCAACCTAATTACACCCTTTATTTGATAGCCAGGTTTCACATGTATGATTATAAGCCATCTCCCACTCCCTTGCTTTCCGGGGTTAAATTAGTTGTCTGTTTCTCCACTCCCTTAGTCAACGGTACCCTTTATCGCTATTTGGTGGGGAGATAGATCTACTTAACTCACACTTGATAGGATCTTTCATTCACTTTCGAGTATCATGCTGAAATTTATGTAGGAACCTCATGGGTTGTATTAATAAGTAACAAAGTGGATCCTTCACTATGTTCATGGCACTTATATTGACGACATACACTATTTAGGAGGGATAGAGATTGATTTAGTTGTATTCATAGATTTTGATTGGTCCAGTGATCTTGATCATCAAAAGTCTACCTCTGGCTACAACTTTTCTCTTGGTTTGGGTCCTATTAGTGGTTGAGAAAGTACAAAAATTTACTTGTGATATATTTTATAGTTCTAGAATACGGGGGATCAATCAACGTTACCACGAAAAGTTTTTTTGTTATAGGGGATTTTGATAGAGTTTGGCATACACTTTTGGTGACCTTTCGTTATCTATTGTGATATTATGAGCACTATCTTGATTTTTCAAAATCTGTTTCAATATCAACGAAAGAAGCACATTAAGATACACATGCACTTCATTTGGGAGTTGATCTATGGTGATATCATTTATTTTCATTATTGTTAGACTTCAGATCAAGTTGCAGACATCTTTACCAAACCCTTCATTGAAGTCAAGTTTCTTCACTTGTGCTCTCTTCTTAGGGTGATATCCTTGTAGCTACTCATCTTCTTTGAGATTTCTATTCCTCTTCTCCTCCTATTCTTCTTCTATAAATATTACATCTTGTACATGGGTACCTCATCAGGCCTTTAGTTTCCAAGACCCATATGACACATCTTTCTTAGTTGTCTAGGGGAGTCCTCTTTCTCTTTCTAGCTTGTCATGCCTCTACCTAAGCTTTGATGAAGGGGGTGTTGGTGTGAGGTAATTTTTCACCTTATATTTAGTGGTTAGGTGTTTTTCCACCTCACACATGGTGAGTCATAGGTATTTTAGGGAGTTATATGAGATATGACATATTACTTCATAGAATCTATCATATTGCCATATGCATCATTGTCATATGGGAGTTACATGTTATTTCTAGTATTGTAACTCCTCACTCCATCATGGGAGTATGACATGTCCAGGCATGGGAGTTACACAACACTCCCTTATGTAATTATATTTTTATCTATGAGCATGAGTAGACCTATTATTTTTGCATGGACAATTTTTCTTATGATTAATCTTCTTGTTGATTACTTGAAGCATTTTCTTATTTCTGTTGGAGTACAACAACCTTGATGTTCATGGGCTCCATTTGATCCTCACGATTCACTCTCACATCTTCTCATTTTTTCTTGGTTTTTTTGCACCTAAAATTCCTATATATGATGGTAAAGGTGATCCTACGAAAATCTTAAGTCATTTCATGTGGCTTGCATCGATTATGCCTCTTATGACATCTTGCTTACCAATTTGTTCCATAAGATTCTTAAGGAATTTGTATTGCAATGGTTTTATGATATCCCCACACATTTTGTGTGTTCTTTCACTACATTGGAAAATCAATTTTTGGTACAATTTTCTATCAACATTGGGGATAATGTTTCTTATGCACAAATGTCTAAGCTACACCAAGCCTCTAATGAACATATCAATGATTATGTCTTGCGTTATCATACCATGCTTACTAAGATGAATAATATCTTGGATGATAGTGACTTGCAAGACCTTTTTACACAAATCTTACTTCCTCCTTTTCAAGTGTAAGTCATGTTGAAAAATTCATATCATTTGACCATATATGCCATACACTAAAAGAGTGTGAAGTTAAGTTGTTATATATGAATAAGCTCAAGTATGTTGTTAGCACTCCTAATACATCTAATGCCAAATTTCAAATTAAATATACATTTAAGGGAATTATTTGTTAGAATTTAGAGGATTCTAATTATTATGAATTTAATCAACCAATGCATTTAAATATTAACATAAACCATAAAACATTAAATGTTAAACATTATGCAATGTAATAAATAAAATTACATAACATATTAATTAAGTAATATATACCAAAAGTAAGAACACAGTGACACGATGTTTATAGTGGAAAACCCCAAATAAGGTAAAAACCACTGTGAAATAACCTTTTACTTTCCAAGAACCAAATTTACATCTAGTAACTTTCACCTCCTCCTTTTATCCCTAATCATAAGGGTAAAATAATATTCACCTTTGATATTCCATTCGAACATATCAAATGAGGACCTAAAGTCCTTTTTATATTAGGTGACCGGGTATGTCTCCAAACCCACCTTTTCAACCTTATCGGTTGACACATATACCTAGGTTTATAATAGTTTATATTAGAAATAGATTCATTTCATGATATTAAATATTTAACCAACAATATATACCTATGTTAGCATATTTAATAATAGAAATATAAATATTTCATATTATTAAATATTAACCTATATATTAGTGATGGATCCATATACATTAAGGGTTGTCCAGACCACTTAATCATTATTTTCCAACACTCCCCTTAATGTTAAGTGGGATAAAATAACATTGCCAATATGTTTCTTGCCCGTGGTACACTACAAGATTTACTATCCTTAAACCATAAAGGTTTTAGGCTAGCATATCGGTTGAAGGAATTATAACACCTTCATCATACTCAAGTTACCTTTTGGTACAAAAAGATTTGAAATCCTAAAGATCATCCCATGATTAGTGGCTAAGTATGATTTGTGAGTTTTACATGTCCTCATAAAGGTTATTGAACCCAAGCATATATGAGCCTTTTTAACTAAGGACCTCCTTAACAATACACTTGTACTAGATGTTTACTAATAAACTCAATAGTACTAAAGAGTTTATCAAGACCACTTTTAAGATCTTTCTAAAAAGATGCTTTGATGAGGTATAGATGCTCAAAGGTATTTTAACACTTTACCGAAGGTCTTTTTACAATTGCCAAAAGGTCTTTTACAAATTCCCGAAGGTCTTTTTACAAAAGTTCTTTTTAAAAAAACCAAGTTCCATTAGGAGGTGACATTGTCATGCACACTCCCCCTCAATGGAAACTCCGAAAATCCAAGTTTTTCATGAAAGTGACAAAACTTTGCAGCACTCAGGGGCTTTGTGAAGATGTCAACAACCTGCTCTTCAGTCGACACAAACTTGAGATCTATCTCACCACTTAACACCTTCTCATGAATGAAGTGTATATGTATCTCAATGTGCTTTGTCCTTTGATGTTGTACTAGATTATGTGCAAGAGATATGGTGCTTTGGTTATTGTATAACAAAATAACACTTCCTAGATCCTTCATCTTTATCTTATCAAACAACGTCTTTAGCTATAGAGCCTCTTTTACTGATTCCATTGTAATTCTATACTCAACTTCTATTGAAGAGATACAAACAGGATTGGCTTCTTTTTGCTACACCAAGTAATAAAACCCGCACCAAATTTAAACATATAACCAGAAATAGATTTTCTATCCAATACATCACCAACATGCCTGATCATAATCAAAAAATCAATATAAGTTATCATTTTCATTCTTAGTAAAATGCAACCCATAATTGATTGTTCCTTTAATATATCTAAGAATCATTTTTTCAAGATTCTAATTATCTCTATAAGGTTCTTGCATAAACCTCGAAGTAATTCCTACTGCATATGAAATATCTGGTCTAGTTATAGTTAGATAAATCAAAATACCAACTAAACTGCCTAAAAGTAGGATCATCTTTTTCACATGCAGGCTTATGATCAATATTTAGTCCAATTTCCATTGAAGTATAAAATGGTTTACAATCAATCATAATAATTTTTTTCAATACATTGGTTGCATATTGTGTTTTGAAAAATAACAATAGAATGAAATACGATCATACAAAGAACATGATGTGAGAGATCTAACTCATTCATTTTGAAGTATTGTTTCAATTTTTGTTTAATCCTATGAATTAAAGCAAAATTGTCACCATTCATAAGCAAAACATATATACATATAATGATAATATAAGAGCCTTCTTGCTTATTGAATATATTATTGTCATCGTACTCAAGGTCTTGGTCTATTGGTGAGTTACAAGTATTTTGTAATCATCAACCCAAGTTCCATTCCCATTGAGGCCATTGGACACTTTCAATAAGTAGCCATGGAGACACCTTGAGGTAGGGGTCGAACTTCTCCATGTGAACCAAGAGGAACACAAAGTGGGGCACTCGAATGTGGATCGCTCGGCAGACATTAAGGACCCAAGCCCACCTCCATGTCCCACTTAGAGAAAGTGATCCTCCAAAAACACCACTCCAGTTCATAGCTCAGTATAATAAAAATGTTTACCATCCAAATTTTGGAAGTAATAGTTGAGCAGGGAAGGATGAGTAGGAGAGCAGGAAAGAGGAGCGGGAAGGATAAGTAGGAGAGCTGGAAAGATGAGAAGGAAGGTAGGATTGATGGGAAGACAAGAAAGATGAGGAGGAAGAAGGGCTAGATGGCAACGGTAGGGAAACTAACAATAGACAGATCCTACTTGGAGTTTCAGATACAATGGACCAATCCTCGAGGGAAAAAGGTATGTGCAAAACCCTTTCTTTGGGTGGGAATCACGTGGTGTCTGGGTCCCCCAAAACTTATGCGAATATTTTGAACTTGGAGAAAGAGAAGAGTCTTGGAATCATCCCTCAGCTCAAGCAGGATGCTTTAGGTAAATTCTTAGAAATACCAGATATCATTATTGACCGAAATCTGAGAAAAATGGAGAATGCCTTGATAGGAAAACTGGTGGGGGCGACCTAATATTGACTCCATTAGATCTTGGGCTGGAGCTAAATGGAAACCTAAGGGGCATATGGATGTCACTACCCTTCCTAATGGCTTTTTCCTATTTAGTTTCAACAACTCTAAAGATCCTCAGAGGATACTCATTGAAGGCCCTTGGTTTCTTGGGAAACTTGGCCTCTTTCTTAGGAAATGGACTCCAAATTTCAACCCTAAAAAAGAGAATATTAATCAGTTCCCCATGTGGGTGAGACTCCCAGGTCTTCCTCTGGAACTATGGGATGTGGATATTATAAAAGGAGTTGCTAATACCCTTGGAACCTTTGTTGCTGTGGATAATGTGATGCTTACTAAATCTAGAGTGGTTTGTGCGAGATTTTGTATTTATTCTCTGATGGGATCTATCCTTTTAAATCCATATCTCTGCGTTCGAAATTGGGAAGCTGGGAATAGAAAATAGATTTTGAAAACTACCCTCAAAGATGTGAGAAATGTCAGGGGTGGGGGCATGCAAAGCACCAATGTAAACTGACTATCTCCAAGGTTTTTAGAGAAAAGCATCCAAAGGATATGGACAAAGGTAAAGGAAGTGCCCCTATTTCACCTTATTTCTTATTTTTCAGATAAGTACTTGGCCAAACAGAGATAAGGTAAGGGTGGTTAGAGGAATACCTTTTTGGGATGGTGAAGGTTATATGTGCATGTATCTAAATTTTGAATCAAAGTGATTGTAGAGACCTTCCTTTTGGCTAGGAGGAACTACACGTATAAGAACTAAAAAAAGACCACCAAAGAGAGTTAAATAATATATGCAAAGTGGACTGCCTAACATATGTTAGATCCCGGAAGTGCGATACTTCCTAGATGGCTATCAATCCACCGTTTAAAATAATTCAATGCTGAAATGAAGTAAACGTTGTCCTACTATAGTTTAATATGATATAGGCATCTCATACAAAATGTAATAGGCTAGATCTAATCTAACATGCTAGGTTAGAAGGAGATCTAGAGGTCAAGTAGATTGGTTACAGGTGAATCGAGCTAACATGCTAGGTTAGATACAGATCTGAAGGTCAAATAGGTGTTCAAGTAGGTATATGTCGAAAAAATAAATGAGGTTAAGTTAGATGTGGGTCACAAACAAGTTGTTATTCGGCAGAGAGATCAAGCGACACGAGAGGCGACCATGGTTTTATAAAATTGATGATGTTTTTCTACATGTAATCGGTGATAGTTAGAGAGAACCAACGACGGTTAAGTCGGGGTTGGTGGAATCACACAGTCCTAGGTTTTTGAGTTTTGGGGAAAAAGTGGAGTGGATAGAAGACCGGAATTGACCATAGAGGGGGTGTAGATATTTTGTGAAGGTCTAATACTACGGAGGAGGTCAAATAGGAAATTGGGCCAAGTATTAAGATGATTAGGTATGGAAGGTGGCTGCAACTAGAGAGAGGGAATGGACATAGGGTAAAAGACTAGGTTCCTTTACCACAAATACTACAGATGATGATAAGAAAATGAAATATATGGAAGGATGATACTTACTATTATATGAGGTACAAGTCTGAAGAATAATGAAGATTTTGCTGCATTGGAGGATGTCGAGAAGAAATTTTCACTGTTGTGCCAGTGTATTTGGTTACCTTTGTTGATCAAAAATCAATCTTTATTCTATTGTCGCATCTAAAGAGATCGAACTCGAGATCAAAAGTTTTTCAACCTGTATTAAAAAGCTATAGATGGGTCTAAATAGGCCATTTGGTCCATTCTAGTATAACCGGCGTCGGTTTAGGATGAATCGACGTCGGTTTAGGGTGAACCGACATCGGTTTAGGTGAGATATCTTGAGTTATTCAAAAATTGCCTGGGAAGTTACTCCACTATTTTATAAGGGTCTCCTTTGTTCGGGGTGAAAACTAACCTTAGGAGGATTTTAAATGTGAGGTGAGGGGATGGGTCTAATGTTAGGTTTTATTTAGGACATTGGTTTAGGGTTTAGGTTAATGGGTCAAATGATGGGGTGGTTAGTTCGGTGCATTTAATAAAGGAAATTATATTAAATAGGTGTGTGAGGGTAGTGAATTAATTTAATGTAAATAATTAAATTAATGTGTGTGTGGGTAAAAGGTCATTAACTTAATTAAAATAATTAAATTAATATGTATGGAGGTAAATGGCATTAATTTAATTAAAGTAATTAAATTAAAATGTGTGGGGCAGGAGGTAGGTGATAAGGTGTTGAGGATGAGGAAGTGATTATAGGGTTGTGCTAGGGGACCAAGGTGATTACGACACAATTTCGGTGTCTACATTTTTCCCTTTTTGTTGTGTAGCTTGTATTGGTAAGTGACATGAACAAGAATAGAGTGTGGTTTCCCAAGTGGGAATGAGGGTGATCCCCTCAAACCAGAACTAGATGAGGTGGCAGAGAGCACATCGGTGAGTGGTTTGATAAAAGTGGATGCAAAGCAGAATGATGAGAAATGAGGAATGGGGTAAAGGGAAAATTGGGCATATAGGTAAACGGGCCAAGGTCAAAGGTAGGCGTTGTTCAATGCACACACACGTATAAACTGTGACATGGTACCATGTTGAAGAGCTTGCAAACTCTACATCGTCTAAGGTCAATAGGTTTATCCAAACAAGGTTGAAGTGATTCCGTATCCAAGGTATAGGATAAGGTCATGAAACACAACATGGGTTAGGTGCAGGAACATTTAGGTATGTTTCCAAAGACACACCAAGGTTTGGTCAGGATAGACATCACGACAATAGGCAAGGTAAGGGCACAAGGTCAAACAACACGGGTAACAGTGTCACAAGGTATAGCGAGCACATTGGTTCAAAGGTCACAAATAGTTTTAGGTCTAGGTAGATAGGTCACAACACGGGTAAGGCTGAGGTAGGGGTAAAATAATGAGGCTTCAACAACTAACGAGGTGAGGTTGAAGAAGGTGGAGGGCCAGAGGGGAAGGTAAAGTGGTCCAGGTAGGTGTAGGGGAGGCAAAAGAAAGAGGAGGTAAGGAAAATGAGGTCAATGTGAGGGCAATGAGTATGCAGGGTAACCGATAATGGTCAGTATGAACCAATGATAGTGGAGAGGAACCGACGGTGGTTGGCTAGGGCATCAGACCGACATCATGGTCAAGGGTTAACCGATGTCGGTTGAGTCGGGTAGGCTATAAAAGGTGAAAAAACCCGCGTTTTAAAAATTCATTTGGTATTTGTGAAAAGGAGAAAAGGACAAGAAGAGAGAAAAGAGGAAAAGGAAAAACAAGGACATCTGAGAGTTTGGTTGGTAAGCCACGTAGGTGGGGTTGGTTGAGTGAGAGGTGGGGTCACAGGATCGAATCGAGCGAGGTGATTGGTGTGGAGATTTGGTGGACATTCTTGGATGGCGGAGGCTTAGAGAGGGATCGGGAGGAGTGGCAAGAGAAGGCGGTGGTTCCACCACGATGGCGGCAATGGGATCAAGTAGGTTTGGAACCTTTGTTATGGATTTTTTAGTTAATTTGATTAAACATATAGAAAAATATGAAAAATGGGGGTTTGGGGGAAGAAATTTGAAAATAAGGAAAAAAGGGGAAAAATGGGAATGGGGGTAGGTGAAGAGGAGGATTATAGGAATAATTAGGGGTGCAAGGGGGAATTTGGGTGGGTAGGAGGATTAGGGGGGAAAAGGGGGTTGGGAAATCATGGCAGTGGCAATAACAGGACCGAAGCTCATGACCAACATCGGTGGGTAGTGACCGGTATCGGTCACAAGAATAGTGACCGATGCCAAAGGGAGAGACCGTGGTCAGTCAAGGGATAATCGGGGTGGTCAACCTAAGGTTAAGTTGGGACAAAAAAGGGAATAGAGTAAGGGTAGGGTGGGAAAGTAGGGTAGGTGGGAAAGGATTAGGTGAGAGGGAAAAGGGTTAAGGGAGACGGGAAGGGTTTAGGGTGGCTTGGGTGAGGGGTAGGGTAGATAGTTTCGAGTGAATGGGTTTAGGTAGGTTTGGGTGAGGGTTAGGGTAGATAGTTTGGGTGAATGGGTTTGGGTAGGTTTGGGTGAGGGTTAGGGTAGACAGGTAAGGTAGGGGTGGGTGGGTAGGTTAGATTAGTGACAAGGCCAATGGGATGGGGTGGGGGGAAAGAGATTAGGTCGGGATGTGGGGTAAAATAGGTAAGTTGGGAAGGTGTACTAATACATTGTTCTTGTGGGATGCAGGCCTGAGATGAGCTGCAGATGAGGGCCCGGGTGCCACCCTTATTATTGATAGTATGAGGTGAGCATGATGCAGAGGAGTGGTAACATGTTGTAGAGGTGGGGTTGATAGGGGTGAGGTGCTACTAGCATGTAGTCCGGGAGGTGAGTCTTGATGGTTTCCCTCATCGATAGATGGGACTCGACAACCAACACCTTCCATATGCCGATGGGTGAGATGACGATCACCCTGAGGATGTCTACAGATCCTACGGTTGCCCATATTGGGGGCCCAGGTTTATTCTATCTCTTTAGAGGCATCTGAGGAGCTACTAACACCCATTTTTGGTGAGGGTGTAGCAGACCTGATGTTCCATAGTGCTAGCATGAGCTATGGAGTGATGTATAGAGCTCATCCAGAGGAGATGAGGTTAGTGGTACTTTTGATGGAGGTAGTGTGTTGCTTTGCACTGCCGGATGCAGAGGGTGGGAGATTCCCGAGGTCACTGATGGGAGTCCTTCATGACATGGTGATATATGGACACAGGTTCACATGGGCACTTGCATTGCACGACGTAGGTATATAGAGAGCTATGGGCCTACGGGTGACTGCAGAGGTTCAACATCTGCTGCACCGTACTACTGCATTGCTGGGCTTACAAGCACATTGTTTGTGTTCAACCAGTGGGGATGCCCTGGCAGATGCATTCCCACGAGAGTTTTGAGAGTTGGGTACAGGCGGTGGGTACCGGCCATTGGAGAGGCCCGAGGTGCCAGAGCTACTCATGATGTAGCTTACTACAGAGGTTGTTGGAGGGGTTGTCCGGGTGGACATCATTTGGAGGTCATATGTGGGCTTCCCCATACAAACAGATGGCCACGAGCTAGATGGGCTACAACTATATCTGTGGATAGAGGGGAGGAGAGTGGGAGAGCATGAGTGGATACCCATAGAGTGGGTTAGGTGCCAGTTTGGGTTAGTCCAGGATGTACCACCTCCATTCCCGTAGTACAGAGAGATGATGTGGAGAGACCTATGTCTCCACCATGACCCACCGTGCCGACTGGATAGGAGGAGTAGCTAGTGGATTCATAGATTGATGATGCCGAGTGGCAGATGGATACAAGTAGTGGTGGGTAGCACAGCTGAGAGCCATACCACCAGGCCAGGGGCAGCCAGACTTAGCCACCATCACAGTGCAGAGGGATGCCCTACAGGGGCAGGTGGCTACCTTGGTGATGTAGCTCAAGATTATGTAGGGGCAAATGAGGTACAGAGGCACAGTTGCCACATTATAGGCCCAGATAGTGATACTCAGTAGGCTCAGGGAAGGGCAAGGATAGGTACCTACACAGTGGAGGCAGGGGGAGATGGAGATGGAGAGGAGGTAGGTGGAGGGGGAGAGCAGATAATAGCCACCATACGGTGCGTAGGTACAGACTTACAGGGTTAGTTGGCCATAAGCAGCAGGGAGGTTATAAGGTCTCAGAGCCAGAGCCAGTGCCAAAGAGCGCATGCATGCACAAATTACTACTTTGTAGGCCCAAATTCAGGCACAGCACAACTCCTGGGGCCAAGTCGTGACATGGTACCGATACACAGGCATAGGGTAGATTTCAGGACAGGGTCTCATGGTACAAGCATCCACACAGTAGGAGACCCATGGCACCCCCACAAATAGTGACCATGGTCAGATTCAGGGATGCCCTAGTAGAGGCATGATATTATCATGATCATTTGTTAGCTTCTCGGGCTAGATGTGCCCTCCTATGCCGAGTACAGAGCACAAGCCTCTAGTGAGAGGACTAGATCCCGCACTCATAGTGTGGAGAGTACAGGGGGCCAAGTGAGCCCAGAGACAAGGTCGTGGTGAGGCCACTAGTGTGCAGAGGCTAGCCCCAGTGAGGGGCCATCAGAGGTGAGGTGAGGCAGTGTCGGGCACCGATGCAAGTGCAGCAGAGAGGGGTCAAGAGAGACACAGTCACAGGAGCATTCCCGACATCAAATGGGGAGATGATTGACTTGCTATGGACTGGCCTACGTGCCGAGTCATTTTTGTATGGATTATATATGAGACCAGCCTACATGCCAAAGAGATTTTGTATTTATTATTATTGTTTTTTTACATGATACCTACTGCGAGCCAAAGATATTTTTGTATTGGATAGCGGCCTCATGAGCCGATGATGTGAGAGACACATGTATTTTTGAGATGAGTGTACATTATTGTGATACACATGTATTTATATGATGAGATGTATGAGGTTCAGATGATTATGTGTTGTGATGTGTATTTTATTTTACTTTCATTATGATATGAATGGATTAGGTGAGTTAGGCATGATGGAGTTAGGTCGGTTTAGGCATGGATCGAGTCAAGTCGGTTTAGGCATGGATCGAGTCAGGTTAATTTTAGGCATGGATCGAGTTAGGTTAGTTTAGGTATGGATCGAGTCAGGTTAATTTTAGGCATGGATCAAGTTAGGTCGGCATTTAGCCATGGATCGAGTCAAGTTAATTTTAGGCATGGATCGAGTCAGGTCAGGTTTAGGTATGGATCGAGTCAGGTTGGTTTAGGGCATGGATCGAGTCAAGTCGGTTTAGGCATGGATGTGTATTTCGGTATTTTGGTAATACATGTTAATGCAAATGAATGTAATGGTGTACAATGTTTAAATATGGGTTATAGATGAATATGGGAAATAATGGTAGTGGTAAAAGAGTATGTGAAACATGAGGAGTGTATGTAGGTCGAATGATGTGGATATGGGATAGATTTCTGGGTTTTTGATATGAACAGGAAATCAGGTAAAGGTGGGGAAAATGGTTAGGGTAAAGAGTGGCCGAGCTAACCTTCCAGGCCCCATGCCCTGGAAGTGTTGCCTACATAGTCCGATGAAAAGGGACCTCAAACCGATGTAGTTCTCCCATAGGCTAGGGAAGAATATGAGAAGATAGAAGAAGAGGTAGGTAGGTTGATAGGTAGGGTTGAGTCCAGGTCATAGGGATGATTAGGTCAAGGTCAATTAAGTTTGGGTAGAGTATAGGTAGATAGGTAAAGGTGATTTTAGGTCGATTGAGGTGGGAGAAGAAAATCCCAAAAGACAAGCATCGAGGGTCTAGTCCTATATAGGAGGATCAAAAGGTAATGAAGAAGAGAAAAGATAAGAGGGGGCAAGAAAGCCACCCGATTGGCAAGGATCAAAACATATGAAACACATCTACAGATAGGCTAGTGAATGTAAGACCCTAAAGACATTGCATGATTGATAATTCTAAGAGTGACGAATAGTCACATGATCACCAAATGTCATTGGTTCAGCAGGTCCCTTGAGGTATGAAGTGAAAAGACAATGGGTAAGGAGGTGAAGGTAATCAGGTCATATGTTATGAAGAAAAATGCCTTGGGAAAGGAATCCAAGATCACAATAGACAAGTCCATGACGAAAAATTTTACTTTTCTTTTCTTTTTGACTTTGTTAGATAGACTGATCGATGCGGGAAGTCTATACGGGATGAATATATGTCTCCTTGAGGTCTTCATGAAGCTGATCGATGCGGGAAGCTTCGAATTTTGATTTTTTATAAAATAGTCCTCTTTTGGAAAGACTATGTAGAGAGTTGTGAGCTTTTTATAGCTATCCTTCGAGGGAGCAGTCTACTTATAGTGACAATTGAAGGCGAGAAGATGTCCTTTTGAGGGATTCATCTTTTATATTGGAAGTTTGACTCAAGGAGTTAATCCCTTATTTTTGGAAATAATTTTTTTGGCTTTTAAGTTTTGGACTGGAGACTATAACGAAGCATTTGGTTCTTGTTGAGAAGGCAAAGGGTGAACGACCATGGGATCTCATCTAAAAGAAGACAAAAAGTATCCATGAGAATCATGCCATGTGTAGAGCCATGGTGCACATATTTAAGAGAAGGAAAAAGGGTGATGGGTAATCACATGATTCTTGTTTAGTCATTGAAGTGGAGGGGTGGAAAAGAGAAAGGTAAATGGTGCTCAAGGGATGAGCATGAAATAGAAAAGTAGTGATGTAGGACTAGAAGTCAATAGTAGAATGGTCAAGATGCAAGGCATTGAGGGGCTCATGTTCGGCTTACCATCAAGTGAAGACAAGCGATAAGCACTGCCGATCCATAGTCATGGGTCACGATGTATGGTCCAAGCCAATTAGGAGCAAACTTGCCCCGTTTGATTTTTTATACTTTGGTTACATGTTGATTTTCCTTGAGGATGAGATCACCAACCTTAAAGGTGTTCATGGACACGTTTTTCATAGGCACGCTTGATGCATTTTTGGTAGACTTGGAGATGGTCGAGAGCATGAAGATGACATTCATCTAATAACTCAAGTTGTGCTAAACGGTCTTGGTGAAAGTCATCATCAAGAATATCTTGAAGAGAGATATGGAGAGACGGGATCTGGACTTCGAGAGGAAAAAATAGCCTCGGTACCGTAGACCAGAGAAAATGGAGTAGCAGCAGTGGAAGTGTGAATACTAGTACGGTATGCCCAAAGAGTGAAAGGAATGTGCATATGCCAATCCTTCCCAGTATCATTAACCACTTTCATGAGAATTTTGTTTAGGTTTTGTTGGTGGATTCAGCTTGCCATTGGTTTGTGGGTAATATGGTGAGGAGAAGCTTAGTTGGATGCCGAAGGCATCACAAAGTTTCTATAGAGTTTTGTTTTTGAATTGTTTTCCATTATCAGTGATAAGGCGATGTGGAACACCAAAGCGAAAAATAATGTGATGATTGATGAACTCACATATTTTCTCAGCTTTAGTGGAGATGAGGGGTATGGCTTCAACCCATTTGGTGTAATATTTGGTAACGGTGATGATCCATTGATGTCATAGGGAAGAGTGAGGATTGATCTCTCCGACAAGATCCAAACCCCATTGAGAGAAGGGCCAAAGGTCACGAGCAACCTGTAAGGCATGACTAGGTGTATGATGAAGATTGGCATGTTGTTGGCATTTTACACAACTTAACGTAGTCACAACAATCATGATTGAGGGTCAGCCAATAATAGCCTAGGTGAAGAATGTGTTTAGAATAAAGAAGGCCACCAAGTGACCTCCACATATGCCATCGTGAACTTCTTTAATGGTATAGGGGATTTCAGAGCTGGTAAGGCATCATAAGAGGATACCATCAAAGCCACATTTATAGAGAAGGCCACCCATGATGACATAATGAGAGGCCTTCTTGAGAAAGGTGCATTGTCCATTACGTGTGAGATCAGGAGGCAATATAGAAAGGGAAAGGTAGTCCGCAAGCTACTTATACCAAAGGTCTTGTGTGTTTAGTGAGGCAGTTTGATGAGGTTAACACAACAAGATTTATAAGAAGGTCTCGTATGCATTTTATGGTAACAAAGATGTCTGAATCGGTAGGTGAAGCGGGTATTTGGGAAGTGAGGCAGGCCATGGTATCCACAAATTTATTGGTGGATCGTGGAATGGTTTGAATTTTATAGTGGTCAAAAGGTAGTCAACATGATGCCGACGTAACATTTGTACTCTTGAAGTATTTCATTATGACACTGATAAACACCATTGACTTGGTTTACTACCAGTTGAGAATCACCAAAGATATTAATGGACTTAACCTCTAAGGCATAGGTAGTCATGAGACCCAATACGAGTGCTTCATATTCGGTGATATTGTTGGTGCATTCAAAGTCGAGTTTGAATGATAAGGGCATGGGTTCACCATCAAGAGGAATGAGGATAATGCCTACACCACCCCCACACTAACATTTGGAACCATCAAGAATAAGGTCATTTGGTAAGGGTCATCATCCAAAGAGAGGTTAGCAATGGATTCATCAGGGAAATCAAAGTTCAAAGATTGATTCCCAGAAAGAGGCGCATCAATGAGCTGGTCAGCAATGGCCTAGCCCTTGATAGATTTTTGGTGGATGAATTCGAGGTCTAGGTCAGCAAGAAGCATGAGCCAACATGTGGCACATTGATTTTGGTAAGGTTTAGCATACATGAAGTGTAAGGGGTCAGTGTTGGTCACAACATAGGTTTTGTGGTTGAGTAGGTAATGGCGAAAGTTTGGTGGCAACAAAAAATAAGGCTAAGAAAAGTTTTTCAGATGAGTGTATCGGGTTTCGTAGTCTAAAGGGTATGGCTTATGTAATAAACCACCTGCTCCCTATGTTGTTCATCATGATGAGCAAGCATAGCCCCTAAAGAGTGATCGTAGTAGAGATGTATAGTATAGAAAGGGTTGGTCATCTTTAGGTGGAATGAAGCATGGTGGTTGGAGAAGGTATTGTTTTAAGGCCTCAAAAGCTTTGTGGGCAATTCATCATCCCATTTGAAAGAGACATCCTTTTTGAGAAGGTGATGAAATGGTTGACAATGGTCAGAGAGTTGGGAAATAAATCGATGAATAGATTGCAAACTTGCCTAAAAACTACAAGTTGGAAAGGTTAGTGGGTGGAGGCATATCGAGAATGGCCTTGACTTTAGCAGGGTCAACCTCTATACCACGTAAGGAAATGATAAATCCCAGGAGCTTTCCTGAGAGAACCGCGAAGACACATTTCTTGGGTTGAAGGCAAACACAATACTTGATAAGGTGATCAAAGATGGTTTTCAAGACAAGAAGATGTTCACCCGATGTTTAGATTTGGTGAGAAGATCATCTACATAATCTTCTAATATACGGTGCATAATGTCATGGAAAATGTAGGTCATAGCCCGCTGATAGGTGGCACCAATGTTTTTTAAGGCCGAAAGGCATGACTCGATAGCAGAAGGTCCCCCAAGGGGTAATGAATGTGGTTTTGTGTTGATCCTCTGGAGCGAGAAGATTTGGTTATAACCCGAGAAACCATCCATAAGTGATAAAGCATCTCATGGCCAATGGTAAGGTCAACCAACTGGTCAATACCAGTAGAGGAAAATCATCTTTTGGGCAAGCAAGGTTGAGATCACGGAAATCGGTGCAAATGCAAAGTCCCCTATCACCTTAGTGATAGGGATGATGTTAGAAATCCATTGGGGGTAATCGATGGGTAAGATGAAGGAAACTGAGAGAAGGCGTTGAAGTTCTTCTTTGACAAGAAGAGCAATGCGAGGGTGCATTTTCCTCAACTTTTGTTTTACGGGTTTGGCATCGGGAATGGTTACAATATTGTGGACCACGATAGTGGGATCAATGCCAGGCATGTCAGCATAGGACCAAGTGAAAGCATGGCTATGATTTTTAAGAAAAGAAGTGAGGGCTTCTTGTTCAGCAGCATCCAGAGATTGGCCAATCTTGAGAATGTGGGGGTCATCCTGAGTGTGGATGTTGACTTCGATAGTCGATTCATTCAACATTGTTTGCATCTCAGAAGGTAACAACCGGTGAATATAAGAGTCTTCAACACCAAGGTAGGTGAGTATGGACTCATCATCCTGACATCGAATGACATTAATAAAGGAGTATCATCCCCTATCATGTCAGGATACAAGAAAGGAAGAGAGGAAGGAGCCTCGCCATCACGGTGATAGGTCAAAGGCCCCAAGGAAATGGTATTTATGAAAAAAAAAAGGTAGGAGGGATAGATTCAAGATCCATTGACTCCATTGGTGAAGGTGGGGTAGGTGAAGAAGGTGGAGAGGGGTCAATGTCTTCAATGAGTTCAATACGGGGATTTTTGGCAGGTAGTTTGGTAAAACCGATTCCACTACGATCATTGTGTTTACACGCGTGGTACATGAAATAATGGTGTGATGACCTTGCTCATAAAGGCCAAAGCCAAACCCTTCCAGGCACAACGGTGTAGGAAAGAGCGAAGCGAAGTGTGGTTGGTAAGTGAATCAAGGTCAACCAAAAAGGTCGGGTTTGTGATGGTGGTTCGGTGTGTAAGTGGAAATATCAAGTCCCCCATAGGTAAGATGGGTACGGAGGTGGGGAGGACCATAAAGGAGATGCTCACCTATGTGGTGATCATAGTGAGGATGTTGGTGAAGGTTTCCATACTCTTGTGGAGTAAGGAATGTATTGACATTGTACAGTGATACTCCCCCATAGTGAGGCATTGAAAACACCTTCCAAGGGATCAATGGTTGATATATTGGTGGCTGGAATGGAGGAAGTTAGAAGTTAGATCGAGAGGTGTCGGTTAGTTGGGAAGCTGATGTGTGACTGGTAGAAGTGGGTCATGGTGGGGAATAGAAGATTTGGGTGAAGGTGAGGTTAGCAATGGCACACTGTGGATGGGGTCATGTGTGAAGAAGATGTAGGTAGGAGGTAGATGCACTTAATAGTACAAGGACATCATTGGGCCGGTAAAGCATGTTGTAGGTTTTGAAAGGTGATGGGTCACCTGGAATGGTATAGGAACGTCCTTCATGTTCAAACTTTACACATCGGTGCAAAGTAGAAGGAACACAACCCATGGCACGAATCCAGGGTCTTCCAAGCAAAAAATTGTATTGAAACTCCCCTTCCAAAATGTAGAACAACTCAAGAATAGTATGGGGACCCACACGAATGTGGAGGATGATAGTGCCAGTGTAGAGGTGATAGCATCATTGAATGAACACAACATGACTGGATGTTTATGCATGCAGTTGTTGGGTATGCACATTTGTTTGAATGCATGAGAGGAGATGATGTTAATGCTAGTGCCCCCATCGATCATAACACGTCGATGTGTATATTATCGATATGGATGGAGATGAAAAGTGCAGATCTAGGTCATCGGTTTGGTGGGGGACAATTTCTTCATCCGAGAAACTAAGGATAACAACTTGGTGAATAAGGTGGAGGTGATGAGGTAGATGGAAATTTGGTGAGTGAGGCGACATGATGAGGTGTGATAATAGATGCTACAGGTGTGGGGTCATTAGGTAAAACCTCAATAGATTGAAGGACCTCCATGAGGGCTTGATGATGTGACTCTGAGGTTTGGATGAGATCATATAAGGACATTTTGAGAGGAGATTGGTGTAATTGTTTGAGCATCGCGTGGTGCGTAACCCCATCAGAAATAGGATATGTTGGACCACGATAGTGACTTTAGGTGCAGGTGCAATTGGTATGTTGGGTACGTGGTTGGGTGATGGATCAGCTATTTTGTCTTTCCCTTTGTCTCACTGACCTCGGGTAATGACGTGAACCATATTAATTTGAGGCAGAGAGGTGGATGGGGTGGGGTTATCATGAAAGGTATACCGGCAGGAGGGACATTTACCAAGAGGTGGATAAGAGCCTTCTGCGATGAGTGTCCAACACCGACATTTAGGAGAAGGTTGAACAATCTCTCGGATGTGGACCATGTTGATTTCAAATTTTGGAGATGGAAAGAAAGGTCGTGGCGGTGAAGATGGAGGTTGTGGTATAGGTGTAGGAGGAAGATGTGAAGAAGGTGGTGAGGGTGAAATAGGTTCATCATCCAGAGGTCATCATCATCAAAATTGGGGTCAGAAGGACATAATTGAATGAGGGAAACCTTTAGACCCTTATAGTTCTCAACATCATGTCCTGCACACGATGGTAAGCACAAATTTTAGTATCATCAAACCCTTCCGGTTTAGGTTTAAGAGGGTCATAAGGTCTAAGAGGAGGGAGGGTGATAGCAGAGCTTTCCAGAGGTTAGCCAAGATGGTGGCATATGATCCCACCAGTGGATCACAATGTGAAGTGAAAGTAGGTTTGGTTGGAAGATTGGGTAGTTGTGGTGGTAGTTGAGGTGATGCAATCTTGGATTTGGGTTGTACTTTCTTTGGTGTAGGTGCAACAGAAAAGAGGGGTAAGTTTAACCACCTCTTTGGAAATTAACAGTTTTTTTTCATTTTTGGTGCTTTTTCTTAGGTAGAGGTGTAGGGGAGCACGTGATGTAGATGGCAAGGTAGATGGTGGGAGAGGACGAGTGACCCAAGGGGACAACTGAGGTGCAGTGGTAGGTGTTGGTCGAGGTCGAGGGAGGTAGGTACAGTGAGGTGGAAGAAAATGTCATAGGTAGTGAAGGAGGTATAGAAGGTAATGGTGGTATAGGAGG
Source organism: Taxus wallichiana var. yunnanensis (assembly GCA_018340775.1). NCBI lineage: Eukaryota > Viridiplantae > Streptophyta > Pinopsida > Cupressales > Taxaceae > Taxus > Taxus wallichiana. The sequence goes on along the minus strand of CM031244.1, from coordinate 744,846,134 downwards.
CAAAGAAGTTATAGATGGTGATGAAGGATGCAAGGTTCACCTAGGTAGAGCTACAGGCTGTGGTGAAGGGGTCAAGGGAATTTTAGGTTTACCCTTGGAGAGAGTAGATTTTGTTAAGGTAGAGGGGTGAGGTCCCAAGATGGATGGTAGGGGTGAAGGTGATAAAGGTGTAGTTGGTGAGGTCGGCATGCGGATTAGAAGGTTGGGTTTTTCATTTAGGTTGAGGGATTGGTTCAATAGGTATATGGGAAGATGTGGTCAAGTGTATCCTGACAAGAGGATGTGCAAGGTTTGATGTGGGTGTGACCCCTAGAACACTAGTGGGTTTAGATACAAGAGATGGTGTTGGAACACGTCGGCTAGCAAGTAGAGGGGCGGGTATAGATGAGGATGATGCAATAGAAGATGTATCGAGAGTTATGTTCATGTGTGGTTTGGGTTGTTGAAACATCTTTGATAAATGGTAGAAGTGTTCAGTGGAAGATGATTGCATTTGGGTCGAGACCGGAGTAAGAGATGCCCCCAAAGTGAAGACCTATCAACATAGTCCAGTGGTCAGCCAAACATGAGAACGGCACTGTGGTAGATGAGGTAGATGTGGAGCGAGTGGTGATTCCCATAAAATGTGTCTGAGAAATAGGAATTCACTGGCTTTGGCCTCTCGTAGGTAAGAGAGCCGAAAGTAGGTCCGCAGGATCTTGGGTAGCTGATGGAGAATGGTCACCGAGCAGTAACGAAAATCTATTGATCCTGAATAGGTGGAGAAGATGATGGGTACTCCTCTAGTGGGTGGAGGAGGTACAATTGGTAGCGGCTCACTAGGTAGGGAAGCTGAAGGGGAAATGATATCGGTGCTAATGAGAGACTCCTCCATGCACGTGTATGGGAGGTGAAGGGCTTTCCTCTATGGGTAGAGGAATGGATAAAGTAGGTTCCTGTGCGGGTAGAGGATTTCGGCTAGGATTTCCTCGATGGAGGGGATAGGAGATATTTGGGAAACAAGTGGTAAGTCGGTAAAGATAACATGTACCTCACGTGTATTACTTTCATTGTGTGAGGCATCACCAGTTTGATCATTAGATGGGGAATGGTTAGGGAATGGTTTCTTGAATATATGAAGGTCTTGATTGGCAGGTGCATTAGGGTTATCCAGGACTAACTCACCGCTCTCGAGCATTCCCTAAACAATGTTTTTAAAGGTGATACAATTGTTGTCACTATGACCATTTACATGGTGATAGTTACAATAGTCATTTTCCTTATACCAACCTGGTATGGGGTGAGAGGGGTCAAAACCAATATGTGGTTTGATAGGAGGAAGGGTGATGGCATTAGCTTTAATAAGCTTTTCTAAAACAGATGAATATGGTTCCCCAATTGAGGTGTATTTCTTTTGTTCACATATGAATTGGAAGGTTTGACCGGTGATGATTGATGAAGGTTTAGCATGATTGATGGATGGGGGCAGGGCCAGCCTTAAGTACCACTGCATGTTGGTAGTTCCTTGGCTTTGGAATAACTCATCTGAGGTTTTGAGGAAGAGGAAGTATCGTGTGATTTAAATGAGGAGTTCTTGTTTCATAATTGTATCTTCTTCTCTTCGATGGCACAATTTCAAGCTTACGTGCCATGGTGAAAGCCTCATCGAATGTTCGGAAGGTTTGCACCTATAAGGTAGGTGAGATATGTCTAGCACAGGCTCATGTGAAGAGCTCTATGAGTTCAGTTTGTGGTAATTGGAAAGTGAGTTGGTTGATTAGGCTACGCCAACGAGTGACAAAATCTGTGATAGATTCATCGTCATATTGACACGTAGAATAAAGATCGGTCATGGTAACCTTCTTGATGACGTTAATCAAAAAATGATCCAAGAAGGCTTGGGCTATTTGGTTGAATGAGAAGATGGAATGTCTAGGTAATCCACTATACCAGTCCAATGTTGGACCAGTTAGGGACATGGGAAAGGTTCACAAAAGCAAAGCATCATCATGGGCAATTAAGTAACACCCATGTTTGAAAGATCACAAATGCTTGTCGGGGTCTTCCTTATCTATAAAGTGGTTAAACTTAGGCATCTCCCAAAGGTACGGGATATGGGAAAATGGGAATGGATGGGTGAATAGGCTCATTACAAATCTCATCATAGGTGAGAGAATTATGGGAGCCGGAAATGATGCTTCTAATGTCTCGTATCTTGTCCATCATTAACTTGATAAAGTCATTGTTAGGTTGTGAAGATTGGGTACCCCCTGAGCAAAAGGAGGTTGTTGTTGGACATATGAAGAATATGACATTCCAGAGTATGGTGGTGTCGAATAAGGAGGTGGGAATTGAGAGACAGACATAGAGGGTATATACCCATGACTGAATGACCGATGAAACAAGAGGTGGCTGGTAGTAGGTATGTGAGGGTGGGACACTCGTAGTGACCCTGGTAGAGATGGGAGGTAGAGATTGGGGAATAGAAAGGACAATGTTTTGAAATGGGGTAGAGGTTACCGACACCAAGGGTGGTAGCAGTTGCGACTGGTATATATGAGACAACAGTGTGGATGATGCTATGTTTTGGGTGGTGGATGAAGGTATGGTGGAGACTATGCGGGTGCAATAGAGGTGGTGGATGCAGCGGTCAAAGTTGGCATGGGACCTAGCTACGACACAACTAGGGATAAAATGGGTGAGGTCACCATGGTAGGAGGTGGAGCCGAGGTGGAAGTGATCATTAGGGATGGAGATAAGGATACGGGCATGCCATAGATCAATTGACCCGAGGCATCTCGAGTGGAGGCATGGGTGAGGTAGTGGCTTCAAAGCAAGGGATTCTAATCCAGAGTCATGTAAACTCCGTGTCACCTGTAGGAATGGTGATAGGTTGATTGGGATCCATGGATGATGAGATGGAAGGTGGTGAAGGACTAGGTGATGAAGGGCTAGGTGGGAGTGGTAGTTGACTAGCGTGAAATACGAGGGCACTTTCCTAACTACGGGTCAACACCATGTGGGTAGGAACTGATTTGGCGAGACTGTATTATGTCTGAATGGCACAAAACACAACAAACTAGGAAAATAGTCAACGGTGAGTGAATTAGGTCGGTTGGTGAGCTATAAAATAACACAGGGTGACCGACGCCGGTTTGGGTAAACCGATGCCGGTTAGGCTTAACCGGTGCCGGTTAATGAAAAAACCAATAGTATGTTAAATGATGGTCCCAAATTGACAATTTTCACACATAATGAGACGTAAGGTGACTGTGATTGAAGTAATGACAATATGAAAGGTGATAGGAGCCTTTTACAGCTCAGAAAGTGAAATAGGTGTCTTTTGGATAGGTATCCAAAAAGACTTCAGACCGACGCCAGTTGGGTTAAACCGATGCTGGTTGGAATGTAACCGGTGATGGTTAAAGATAACCGTAGCCGGTTACTATGAAATTGAAACAAGAATAAGAAAATGGTTGTGATTTAAAAATCTGGTGTTGAATCAAACCCAAAAGTCTGAGAATGATGTAGATGTGGTCCAGCACACTCAGATGAAGTCAGAATACACCGACTATGATTGGGAGTGTGCAAGGAAAGACAAAAATAATGATCGAAAGCTCTCACCTCAAAATGCAAATCAAGCAGAACACTAAGAAAGAACGTTCCTAGAGTGCCTATTCTATTACGTTTGTTCAACTTATGCTATTTGTGTGGACTAATCATTTATGAACAAAACAATAGAATTTCTTGGTGAGGAAGGCTTCCTACGAAGAAATAATTCTAAAGGGTGAGGTTTCAGAATGTTATGGTGGGGGTGGGCTTTGCTCTGAAGTATGACTCGACAGAGCAACTGAGCTGGGTGCCCACTGTACCATGATCGTGTGATCACCTACAACTTCTTCCAGGTAGGATGTTGTTTAAGAATGTATGTATTTTGAATTTTTGTGTGATTTGGTAAGACTCAGAGAAAGAGAAAAGGATAGAAGTGCTTTTCTATGATTCGTTTGTCAACCATCAGCTGGTCATGACTTCCAACATATAGGTTGCCCTCAATTAATGTGAGCTAATGAGCTAAATCAAAATGCAATGCACTTGTTTTAAACCCAAATCAAAGTATGATATTCGATGACAAAAATAGATGAACAGGAAGAGGGATGCTCTTTCACTAAAATGCAGAAAACAAGAATAAGAAGGTTCTTTTTAAATACACCAAAAGAAATGTGTCTTTCGGAGCAAGTAGAAAGAAGAGAATGTTACCAAGGAGAAAGTTTTAATGTGAATGCTACTAGAAGGGAAACAAACACACACAATTTTTCACCTAGGAATGAAGAAAGATGCAAGGAACCCCGAATGGGTCCCACTAGGTGTGCCAAAATGTTTCACCTATTTCTTAGTTTTCTAAGAAGTACTTGACAAAATAGATAAGGTAAAGGTGGTAAGAGGAATACCTATTTTGGGATGGTTGAAGGTTATATGCATGCGCATATCTAAATTCTAAATCAAAGTGATTATGAGACCTTCCTTTTGGCTAGGAGGAACTACCTATATAAGAACCAAAACAAGACCACCAAAGAGAGTTAAACAATATATGCAAAGTGGACTCGCCTAGATATGCTAGATCCTAGAAGTGCGATACTTCCTAGATGGTCACAATCCACTGTTTAAAACAATTCAATGCTGAAATAAAGTAAATATTGTCCTACTATAGTTTAATATGATTTAGGCATCTCATACAAAATGCAATAGGCTAGATCTAATCTAACAAGCTAGGCTAGAAGGAGATCCAGAGGTCAAGTAGGTTGGTTATAGGTGAATCTGAGCTAACAGGCTAGGTTAGATACAGATCTAAAGGTCAAATAGGTGTTCAAGTAGGTATATGTCAGAAAAAAATAAGGTTAAGTTAGATGTGGGTCACAAACAAGTTGTTATTCTGGCAGAGATCAGGTGACACAGAGACCGACCATGGTTTTATAAAACTGATGATGGTTTTACTGTAACTGGCGATGGTTAGAGAGAACCGATGATGGTTAAGTCAGGGGCTGGTGGAATCACACAGTCTGGGTTTTTGGAGTTTTGGGGCAAAAGTGGAGTGGATAGAAGATGGGGATTGATCACAGAGGGGGTGTAGATATGTTGTGAAAGGTCTGAGACTACTGAGGAGGTCAAATAGGAAATTGGGCCAAGTATTAAGATGATTAGGTATGGAAGGTGGCTGCAACTGGAGAGAGGGAATGGACAGAGGGTAAAAGACTAGGTTCCTTTACCACAAATACTACAAATGATGATAAGAAAATGAAATAGATGGAAGGAGGATACTTACTCTTCTGTGAGGTACAGGTCTGAAGAATAATGAAGAAGTTTTTGTGTTGAGGATGTCAAAGAAAGTTTCACTATTGTGCCAGTGTATTTGGTTGCCTTTGTTGATCACAAATCAATCTTCATTCTACTTTTGTGTCTAAAGAGATCGAACTCGAGATCAGAAGTTTTTCAACCCATATTACAAAGTCTGTAGATGGGTCTAAATAGGCCATTTGGTCCATTCCAGTATAACCGGCATCGGTTTAGGTGAACCGACATCGGTTTAGGGTGAACCGATCTGGTTTAGGTGAGATATCTCAGGTTGTTCAAAAATTACTTGGGAAGTTGCTCCACTATTTGATAAGGGTCTCCTTTTTTTCTCGGGGGTGAAAACCGACCTTAGGAGGCTTTTAAATGTGAGGTGAGGGGATGGGTCTAATGTTAGGTTTTATTTAGGACATTGGTTTAGGGTTTAGGTTAATGGGTCAAATGATGGGGTGGTTAGGTGAGGTGCATTTAATAAAGGCAATTATATTAAATAGGTGTGTGAGGGTAGTGAATTAATTTAATGTAAATAATTAAATTAATGTGTGTGTGGGTAAAAGGTCATTAACTTAATTAAAATAATTAAATTAATATGTATGGAGGTAAATGGCATTAATTTAATTAAAGTAATTAAATTAAAATGTGTGGGGTACAGGAGGTAGGTGATAAGGTGTTGAGGATGAGGAAGTGATTATAGGGCTCGCTAGGGGACCAAGGTGATTACGTCACTTGACGAGGTCTCGAGAGCTGCTCAAGCCTAGTAAGGAGGACTTTAACCTATCTATTTTTTATTCTTCTTCTACTCCTCTCAAAGGGAAAACTCAAGGGACCCCAAAAAAATTGGATCTGGGAGACCCTCCAAACAAGTGGTGAGAAAGAAACAGAGTCAAAAGGAAATAGATGATGGTACCCAATCAAAACTGGATCTAAGGAGTTTTAGAAGAACTAAGAATCAAGTGACTAAATGAATATAATATCTTGGAATATTAGGGGTTTGAACAACCCAGGTCAAGTGGAGATTGATAAAATATCTAGAGATGAATCACAATTTTGATATCCTGGCCCTGCAAGAAACTAAGATGATGGAGGGCCCTTTTCTTGAGACTTGTGGTAGGTCTTACAAAAATTTTAGGGGTTTTGTTGTTAGTTCGATAGGCACAAACTGGGAATGGTTATTATTTGGAACAAAGAAAAACTCAAAGGTATGAAGCTCCTTAACAGAAATAACCATATGGCGGTGCTTTTTCAGGATAAAATATCTAAAGAGTTCTGGATCTTATCTAATATCTATGCTCCTAATAGTAAAAGTGAAAGGAAAAAACTTTGGGCCGATCTCTCCAAATTTTAGAATGTAATTAAAGGCATGGAATGGGTGATTTTGGGGGATTTCAACACTCCTCTGTGTCTGGGGAAAAAGGGGGACATATAGATCTCACTGAAAGCATGGAAGACCTTCAAGATTTTATTTCCCTCAATAATCTTATGGATGTTGAGCTTAGAGGAAGTAGATTTACTTGGACTAACAGAAGGAAGGGTGACCAGCTGATTCAGGTTAAACTTGATAGAGCATTGATCTCTTGGGGTTGGTTGAACAAAGAAGCCAGGCTATTTTCCCTTCCTCGCATAGGATCTGATCACAATCCTATCCTATTCTAGATCAAGGCTAAGGATAGGAGGAGAGTCCCTTTCAGATTTGAAAAGATGTGGCTGCTTGATGAGGATATTACTGAGCTGGTGAAGGGGTGGTGGAATATAAAAATCAAAGGTATGACTTTATTCAGAATTGTTAAAAAGCTTTCTCATGTTAAAAAAATCTAAAGAATGGAATAAAAAAGTTTTGGCAACATTTTCAAAAAAAAGCAATCCCTGGCTAAGGATATTTCTTCACTCCAGAAAGATTTGGAGTCACTGAGGTTTACAATTCTATATTTACCCAAAATAATGAGAAGGATTTACTTGCTTGAGTATCATAACATCCTCCGAAGGAGGAAATTTTTTGGAAACAGAAATCTAGAGCCCTTTGGCTTAAAGAGGGTGACAAGAACACAAAGTTCTTTCATATCTCTACTCTCAAAAGGAGGAGCTCTAATAGAATTCTAAGCATAAAAAATGGAGAGGGAGTTATGCTCAATGACTCTAAGAAAATTCAACAAGAGGCATGTTCTTTCTTCAATAGGCTTTTGACCTCTTCTTGGGTTCCTAACAGCACTAAGGAAGAGAATTTTCTTGACGTGATCCCCGTCTGATAAATGATGATGAAAACCTCATGCTCACTAAAATCCTTTGATGGAAGAAATTGAATTCATGGTCAAATATCTAAACCCTGATAAAGCCCAGGACTTGATGGTTTCCTAGCTTTCTTCTTTCAAAATTTTTGGGACATTGTGAGAGATGATATATGCAGTGCTATCCAGGAATTTTTCAAGAACAAAAATATGCTACATGAGCTAAATAGCACTTTTCTAGCTTTGGTTCCTAAGAATCATGATCCTACGGAGTTTAAAAATTTCAGGCCCATAAGTCTTTGCAACTGTGTTTATAAAATGTGCTAAAAATTTTGGCCTTAAGAATCCAGGTTGTGCTACCTTCAATTATCTCTGATCAGCAGGGAGGTTTTGTTATGGGTAGACAGATTCAAGATGGCATTATCACCATACAGGAGACCCTCCACTCTGTGAAATAGAACAAGAAAGAAGCTATGTTCATTAAGCTGGATATGGAAAAATCCTATGACAAAGAGTCTCTTGGTCTTTCCTTCTGAAGATTCTCTCAAGATTTGGCTTTGGTGAGGATTTTAAGGAGATGATTCTATCTTGTATTTCCACTACCAAGTTCTCGGTCCTGGTTAATGGGACTCCTTGTGGTTATTTTAACAACACACGTGGTTTAAGACAAGGTGATCCTATCTCACCCTTTCTCTTCATTATTTTGGCCGAAACCCTAAGTAGAACTCTTAATAAGGCTACCATGGAGGGCAGAATCAGAGGTATCTCCCCTACTATAAACTGTCAGAGGGTTTCTCATCAACATTTTGTTGATGATACCATGTTGATAGGAGTTTCTTCTATCCCTGAGGCCAGATAATTCAAGTAGTTAATGATGGATTATGAGGAAGCTTCAGATCAATTGATAAACTATGGGAAAAGCTCTATCTTCTTTATCAATACCCCTAAAAGAAGAAGCATCAAAATTGCTGGTATTCTTGGTTTCCCCTCTAAAACCCTCCCAACCAGATACCTTGGTATGCTTATAGGGATGGAAAAACCAAAGAATGCTTGAATGGAATTTCTTAATTGATAGATTTCTGAAGAAACTTGAAGGGTGGAAAGGATCGCTTCTATCTCAAGTGGGAAAAGTTGTCCTTCTTAAATGCTCTATACAAAATTTACCGGTTTATACAATGTCTATCTATAGATTACCCTCTGAGATTGCATGCAAGCTGGAGAGCATACAAAAAGATTTCTATGGAGTGGAACTGAATCAAAAGACATAATTCCTCTAATTGCCTGGGATAAGGTTTGTTTCCCCAAAAATTTGGTGGCCTTGGTATCAGAGATTGGACTAAAATGAATAAAGCTATGCTAGCCAAAATGAGTTGGAGACTATTAAAGGAAGATAGTGTCTAGACTAGTATCATAAGATGTAAATACTAGCCTAACATGTCTACTAATGAATGGTGCTTTTGTACCCAGAACTCTAATGCTTCTTCATGCTTCTGGAAGTCCTTAAATTGGGCTAAACATGTGTTATCTAAAGGATGCAAATGGCTTGTTGGAAATGGACGCACCATTAACTTCTGGGAGGACAACTGGCTGGAGAATTTTCCTCTCAAGACTATTTTCCCTACTATCTACAGAGACTCTGTGTCCAAATATGGGACTAAGGTTAGAGATTATTTCAATTTGGATGATCCTTTGGGATAGTGGAAAACCATATCTTTGGATCATTCTAACAGCTTAGAGATCTCTTCTATTAACAACAAATTAAGAGGAGTTATTATTAATAGAGAGAATCCTGTTGAAGATAGCTTATACTGGTCTAAGGAAGAAAATGGTATTTTCTTGGTCAAAAGTGCCTACCGCTCTTTCTTTCATGAGGAGGAGATAGGTGATAATTTTAATTGGGAAGCATATGGATCAAAGAATTAATCCCCAAGATTAATATGTTTTGGTGGTTGGTTATCCATGATAAGATTCTAACTGTTGGCAATCTGAACAAGAGAAATTTCCACATGGTTAATAGATGTGTTTTGTGTGAATCTGATTGTGAAGATGCCTCACACATGTTCCTTAACTATCCCTTTCTTGTTTCAGTTAGGGAAACCATCCTTAACATCTTTGATGTCAACTGGGTCTTCCTGGACTCCATAAAATTGTTGTGGATCCAATGGACTAGTCCTTTTAAGAGCCAAGGTCTGAAGTTCTTATGGATTTTCTCTATAATACATTTGGCTTGGGAAATATGGAAGGAAAGAAATAGAAGAATCTTTAAAGGAAAAAATAATCCCATGTCAAAATTGGAGCCCACTGTGTGAGATCCATCCTTGCTAACTTCTCTATCTTGAACTCCCAAAAGAAGTCTTTCTCTCAGCATGAATCTTGTTTCTCCTTGAAGTGGGGTCTGGGACCTTCTACCCTTAGGCCCCTGGTCTAAACCCTAGACTAAATGGATGGGTCAAACCTAGCAAGGACTATTTAAAATTAAACTTTGATGGCACTTCCAAGGGAAATCCTGGTTGAGTGTTGATGGTGGGGTCTTTCGTGATTTTGAAGGAAGTTTTATTCTTGGATACTTCTACAATTTGGGCACTCAAACTAATAATGTTGTTGAAGTTGTTGGGGTCTTTTGGGGTCTATCTATAGCTCTTCAACACAAATTTGTTAATCTGGAAGTGGAAGGTGACTCCCTGAACATAATTAACAACATAAATAAGAAAGGTCCCATCTCTATTGCCAATTTTAACTCTATTAAGAGTATTAAGCAAATGGCCCATTCTTTTAATTTTATCTCCTTCAAACATGTGTATAGGGAAGAAAATTCGTGGTGGATTTCTTTGCTAATATGGGGGTTAATGGGCATGATTTGACACTTTTGAGGAAGGTGGAAATTCTCGATCCCAAGGTGCGGGCACACTTATTAAAAGACACTAATGCTCATGTATAAGGTCTTTTCATGGGGTGTCTATCCTGTCATGATTTTTTTGTATGATGAATTTGCATTTATTTCTTAATTATGAGAAGATCGGGTTTGTGATTTACACGTATTTTTGGAGAACTCTATCTGGAAACCACTACTGTAGAATCATTTTGTGGTGTGTGAGTAAGCTCTCGGCTCTCTGGTTTCTGAGTCATTTTGTGAAGAGGCCTTTGTTGTTTAGCGGAATGGGTGGGGATCTCGTCAGGACTGAACCTGCTGACCTCACTGGGGTCACTCCCAAGCTATGTCCCTATTTGATAGCAAGGGTTTTACCCCTTTCTAAAAATATTTGAAGGGCACTACGAGAATCTCAACAAAGACTTTGCTAGTGCATGGAAAGTGACCAAAAAAGGTGTTGTTGTTGAGATGAAGGGGATCAGTTTGGAGATCACTGTGGATTCAGTGGCTAAAGTTATGGGCATTCTGGTGGTGGGGAGGGAGGTCTACAAACCAAAGAAGGAAGCCTCTGAAGAACTGAATCTATTTCTTAAAGGTAATGAGAATCTCACCTCCCATTTTTTGGCTACCTTAGAATGTCTTTACCTAATCCATATGATGAGGTGGCTCTCACCTTAATTCAATTCTTAACCCTAGAAGGCCACCAAAAATGTATTTACGCTTACCACCTCCCAATGCTAAACCATTTTAGATGGGGAAGGATTTTAGTTTTCCCTATTTCTTGTATCGTTCTTTGTGTGCCTCTGTTTCATAGTTTAAAATGTGTAGGATCTTTGTCCCTCTCCACTAGGCTTTATCCTTGCCCTTGTCAAAAGGGCGGCCCTGGACATTGACAAAATTGGTGCCCTCAAGTCTGGCTTTGGAAGCTTATGCGGATGGTTCAGGGTCTGAATCGGAGGAGGAGGATTCGAGCGATGATGAAGATTCTCTGATGGTGACATGGAAGAGGATGAGGTGGAGGTGGTCATGGCCCAAAACCTAAAGGATCTTAAATCTAAGCAGATCCCGAGCACTGAGCCAAACACTAAGGGTGAGTCTAGCAAACAGGGTGCCCCAACTCCTATAAACACTCAATTGGAACAACACTATGAGGCTATGGGTCATGTCAGCCCGATCAAAGGGGAAAATCACTTGGCCAGGATGGTGGCTGATATTGATGAGCTCAAGGGGGACATGCAGCTCACTAAGAGCTTGGTCCAGTTTCTTTTTAATGATTGGCACAAGATGAAGGAGTAGGTGTAGGAAGCAGTTAGCAATGGGTAGGGTGGTGAGATTGAGATCCTAAAGGCCAACTTTGGGGCCATAACTAGGAAATGGATCAAGTAAAAGCTATCCTCCATAGCTATATGGAATGGAGCATCGTGATTGTTAAGTCGACCCTACTACACCTTCAAACTCGGGGCAACTTGCCAATTCTTATTGTGTTGTGGATAGTCAAGGAAGGAAATGGAAGGTGACCCCGAGATGGTTTAGACCTGGGATCTTTGGCTGTTAATATTGATGCTCTTGCAAAAGAATGGGCTAAGGTGCTTGGAGGGGCTTGAAAAAGCCTACAAATGACTTTGGTGCGGGGTGATCTATTTTTTCACTATCTCTGTCTATGGTTGTTAGTTCCTTTGATGTTGTTAGTTTCACTATGGTTTTTTGTTGCTGTTAGTATCACTATATGGGCTCCTAAGTGCTCTTATTACTATGAAATTTTATACTATGGTTTTTGATGTTATTATAATTGGCTTTATCTACTCTCATGGAGCTTTCTTGATGTACGGGGTAGGGTCCCCTTAACCCTCTTTTTACCACTAATAAAAAATATAAAATGTTTAAATATAATCAATACCAGGGTTTATGATTGAAACCTCTAACAACAAGTTTAGCTTTATGTTTGTCAATACTACCATCAACATTATATTTTACTTTGTATAACCACCTAGACCCTATAATACTTTGCAGCTCGGGTTCATACAAGGTAATTAATGCATGGTACATATGATGGCTTCTAGTTATTTTCCAAAGGTTAATAGGATTTGAACTTTCTAACATAGATTGAGCTCAATTTAATTTCTTAGCTAGGAATATAGGAATTTCAAACATTTATAGCATCAAAACATCATCATAACCGTTTACTAAATTGTAATCAAAACCATCATTTATAAGCATTTAATGAAGTAACTTCAAGAGAATAAGATAACACATGTAAACCTTTCACTAGATTATATCTAGACATTTCATATAAGTTTCGATAATTAACATGTCCTAACCTTTCATGCCATAGTTTTGAATTATTCAAACTTTGAGATATAAAACAAGATGCAAAAAAATCATCAAAAATATATAGACCATTTATTCGAATTCCTTCATCTATTATACTCTCATTACCATCCTTGATATACCAAGTATCATTCATGCATGGATTATAGTTATGTCCATACCTCTTTCATATGTTCGATATTACCAATGTGTAGAAGGTATTCATCATTCACATTACGCGAATCATAGAAATAGCCTCCTGCATTCATTGCAAGAATGCATTCATGTTATCTACGATTGTTTGATGACCAGTGGGTGCAACCTCAAATCCAAACAAAATTGTCCAGATTTTCCTTACCATAAATTTTGTTTTGACCCAAATGTTGTAGTTATTTCTATTCAAGATCCGGGTTTTGTCAAGACAAAAATAGTTGGACGTCATTATTTTCCCGAACATGTTAAACACACCCCATTATAATATACAATGTACCACGAGTTAGATACATATTTATAAAAAAAAAAACAACACTTTTAATAGAATCATATCTAAATTATATATATATATATATATATATATATAAAGAAATTATTTGATCATAACTAATTATGTCATTACAATACATACTAATTAACCTCTCATGATCAAAATAATAACCCGCAATATAAAAAGCTTTGCATTATACCCCAGATTTATATAAAAAATATTTCCGACCATATAGAAGAGAAGAAGAAACCGCTAAGAATGCATAACTTCAAATTTCTAAAAAAATAATTATGTAGGAAAAGATCCAGCCAGCTTAAATTTGACTTCTAAATGACCATCATTAGGCTATCGTGTGACAATCATTTGACTGTCAATTTTAACATAGTGAAAGTTTCCTAGAATATACGAGCTTAAATTTGATGTCTAAATGACCGTCATACTGCCTTATGTTTGGTCTACCATAGCAATCATTTGATCATCAAATATAATTGAGCCAAAACTTGTTGTGTATTTCCGAATGTAAAATTCTAGAATTTCTTCTTTTGTATAATATTAGAGAGGTTATATTTTAATACATTACATTATAATAACCTATTATAATTTATAATGTACAAATATATACAATTTTTTTAAAAGAGGTAAATAGTTTAGATAATGTAAATAAAAAACAACATATAATTCATAAAAATTATAAACGATAGTATTTTTTAAAAACACATAACCCTTATTAAAGAGGTTTAAAGGACATAGACTAGGTTACAAGAATTTTACCTAGTGCAGTAGATTTATGAGAGTACAGATTAACTGTATATTTTACGGAGGGACAAGTAATTTCACCCTACCAATGAAATAATTTTACCCTGCACACATTTGAAACTATGGAAAGATTGAAAAATATTTGATATAATTCCTGCAAGCTAAAAACTTTATAACTTTTATGTGGCTATAACTACCAATATTTTAATAAATATTTACCACACTTCACGTGGGCCACTTTTTTATTTTTAATTATCCATTTATACCGCAGCGATTCGACATTTATACTTGAGATATTATCTGATTTTATTCTCGCACTCTCACACTTATATAAAAGAAAACCTTGAAATAGGTTTATTTATATAGTTTTTATAAACTATAAGATATAAATGAATGGGGCCGCCCCCTTACATGGATAATATAAATGGTTAGGGACACATGTTAGGTTTAGGTTTGAATACTTTATTTTTAAAAGATATAAAATTATAGTTATTTTGTTATACAAATATATTTTTTTATTTTTTTATAAATTATAAAAGATTACTATAGTTTTAAGACTATAGTATTTACATGAATTTATTAAAGAAATAGAAAAGACCCTATTTAAAGGGAGCCTGACAACTATAGATGACTCCTTAATAAAAATATGTAAAAAAATCAAACCAGTTATTAGAGCAACTGCATTATTTTGTCCCATTCCATGGGTATTTAACCCCAAGTGAATAGAAAAATTTTAATTTTTCTATTCTCGAGGAAAATTGTCTCCATATGAGAGACCTTGTGATTTGAATTTTTACATGTTTACCCTAGAATTTAACCTAGGCTTGCACATACATTAGAAACTATACAAGAATTAATAAAATATTTCTTAAACATTTTAAACTTTACATATGATATTCATGCCCAGGTAAAAAACTTATTCCAGAGCCCCTTTCACCAAGGGTTTCGAGGACAAGGGTCCACCACAATTTTCCTACAAATACCAATTCTTCACAAAACACACAATTTTAGTTTGCACAAAAAATGGAAAGAAGGGGGCTTGATCATTTTAAATACCCTTTCGGGTTGGTTGAAAAAACCCGTAAAATTAAATAGATTAAATACAATAACTTAGACCTAACATATTTAATTTAAACCATGCTCTGGTACCATGTTAGAATTTAGAGGATTCTAATTATTACGAATTTAATCAACCAATGCATTTAAATATTAACATAAACCATAAACATTAAATGTTAAACATTATGTAATGTAATAAATAAAATTACATAACATATTAATTAAGTAATACATACCAAAAGTAAGAACACAATGACACAATGTTTATAGTGGAAAACCCCAAATAGGGTAAAAACTATTGTGAAATAACCTTTTACTTTCAAGAACCAAATTTACATCCAGTAAATTTCACCTCCTCCTTTCAACCCTAATCACAAGGGTAAAATAATATTCACCTTTGATATTTCATTCAAACATATCAAATGAGGACCTAAAGTCCTTTTTATATTAGGTGATCGGGTATGTCTCTCGACCCACCTTTTCAACCTTATCGGTTGACACATATACCTAGGTTTATAATATTTAATATTAGAAATATAATAATTTCATGATATTAAATATTTAATCGATAGTATATACCTAGGTTAGCATATTTAATAATAGAAATAGAAATATTTCATATTATTAAATATTAACCTATATATTAGTGATGGACACATATACATTAAGGGTTGGTCGAACACTTAATCATTATGTTCCAACAGGATTGATGATGATAAGGATTCTTCTAAACACATTTTAATGCTATTAATCAACCTACTAAGCTATATTTACAACCCACATGACAATAATTTACATGTTTACTATGTTTTCCTCATATTTTCCTAAAATAATTACTTGAGTGTACTCTTGGGTCTCTCCCTCCAATGTTTGAGGTTGATGCAAGAAAACCTTACAGTAAGAGTTTTGATGCCAAATTCTATTGTGATTATCAATAATGTATTGTTCATTCTATGGACGAGATACATAAATCTTTTCATGTTATTCAGGATCTTAGTAACTATAATGTCATTAAATGGGATGAGCCCATTGAATATTCTAAGACAAAAAATAACAATTCTAAAGTGAAAATATTCAATGATCAACTCTCTAAGCATAAAAATGATACACTTACTTATGAATTTCATAATTATCATCGTCCAAGATCTTGCCACCACCCTCTTATGATCATCCCTTAGATGTTATGATTAGTACTACATCATGCATTACTTTCGATGAATCTAATATAGATCACACATTTATTTTTGATACATTGTCTATTCATACATCTATTCATAAAATACCTAGACATGATGTATTGGTTGATCTGCATAACAAAGATAATATTTTTCCTAGTCATTGCTTCAATCTCTTGGTATATTTGCTTAGAAAAATACATATGATATTGATCCTCGCTATCATCATATCACGTTAACCTATCACTAATGGTCATATTATCACACTAGTTTCATTCTTGGTTGCTAGTTATTTTAGCTATGGTACTTTTTACGTCTCGATTTCCATTGGTTACATGACTTTAGCCCTACCCCGTTAGTTATTCACCGGTGTATCAAGTTCATTCATAATTAACAAGTTATTACTATTCAAGGTATCTCTTTTTAAGCTCCTTCCCATAATATACCTAGTCATTATCCAACAATATCTATCCATACTCCTAGTAAACCTATGGATAGGTCATGGGATTCACACACTGATTCACATAGCTCTACTCCTTCTACTGGGACTGTGGTTGGACATGTTGATTCACATAGCTATAGTTAACTTCTACGAATTTGGTTGCACATACATCGATTCACATATCTCTACTTCTTGTGTTGTTCCTTTGGTTGCACGTGTTAGATCTAGTCCTACTTCTAATCCCTTGGTTGCATATATTTATTTACATAGCTCTAGTCTTCCTCGACCTCCAGACATCCCTCCTCCACACATATTACCTCTAGTGGCTTACATTCTCATAGGATGCCTCATCGATCCTTTCATGTGTAACATTAATCTACATCTCCTCCTCGATCTTTGAGGAGTTCTTGTTCTTATGCTATAACATACAAATCTCATACATCACATACTAGTCATTGTGTTGTTATACATTTCTCTTCTCTTAGGCCCTCTTTGGCACATATTACTACCACTGTTCCATTAGCAGTTGAGTCATATTATTTGGCACATATAAGGCCTAGGCCTCCATCATCTACAATAGTTGATTCACCTCCTCAGGAGGTTATCATTGGATATATTTCATGTTATCCCCTTTCTTGTACATAATTATGCACTAGAAAATATAAAAAAACATTGATATAATCACAAAAAGAAAAAACATTCAAATATTTTTTAAAATGTAAAAATCAAGACATGTTTCTCTAGTATACATTGTTATCACTTTACATTATACATGTTGTTTATCCTTCTGGTTTGATAGATAGAATTTTTCTTTTTTACGTAGACGTGTGTTCATGGGGTATATTGAGTATGATGCAAAACATACATTGCTACATGATTATGGGAGCTATTGTGGTTACTTACATACTTTCTCTAGGGCCTCCCTTACATAAACTAGGGTGTTATTATTTCATTATAATACTTTTTTACTTCCTCATTACGCTTGATTACATACATAGTTTATTTTTTATCTTTTGAACTAACATTAATAACACATATGTCTTGTACAATTTTGACATCTATCGTTGCACATGATTTTATATATAATGTTTTATGTTGCTTCATGACATTATGATACTCTTTTCTTTTATACATGTTTGCTAGTTGTGTGTGTAGTTACTTGTTTTCTACTCTGATTGTCACTTAAGGGCATTATTTTTCTTATGGCACTATGGGTGTCCCATATTTATGGAATCATGCATTCTTGTATTACATTGCTTGATTGCGGATCAAGGAACTTTATTTTCTTGTGAAACCTTGGTGTCCCATTTTTTCAAGAGTTAAGCCTTTTGTCTAAC
This sequence comes from Taxus wallichiana var. yunnanensis, assembly GCA_018340775.1. Lineage (NCBI taxonomy): Eukaryota > Viridiplantae > Streptophyta > Pinopsida > Cupressales > Taxaceae > Taxus > Taxus wallichiana. The sequence goes on along the minus strand of CM031244.1, from coordinate 744,828,158 downwards.
ACTATTTTAACTATTATCATTGCCCTTATTTATATGTACATATACACTACTATTGTTGTTGCTACTAGTTCTCTTATTGACATTATTGTTGTTATCAAATTTCACTACCCCGGTGAAATTGAGCAATAGAGTCGACTTGCAATGGCCAGTACCACCTTGTAATTGAAGAATGGAAAATTTGATGATATTCTGAAGCCACCTTGTCCCTAAACACAACTCTCTAAAATTTTGCAATAAATTAGAGTTAGGGACTGAAAGGGTTTAAAATTGGTCAATTGACTTCAATGGTGTGTGATGTTATGTAACCAGGCTAATCATACTAGACCGGGCTATTCCTTGACTCATCGAGTTGATTTGACAAGGCACCGAGTTGATATGGTAGTATAAAGACCTCAAGTGATCTATCTCCTAAGCAACCGAGTTTCTTAACAAGGAAAAAGGCTAGATACATTGGAGATTCGGGATCTTCAAGTCACCGATCCGAGCTATTCGCATGAGCACCAATCCTTACATATAGGTTCATTTTATAGGCCACCAAAATATTGCAGAGGTAAGTTACTTTAGAGGTTTATCAGACTATACATGGGCATCTGTGGAGCCTTTTCATATTGGTATGTATAAAGCTCATTGAGTTGTGTGCTATTGAGTATGCCTAGCCTTTCCATGGAAGGCAGGACTATGGAGTTCCATGAGAAGGTGAATTATATGAGGCCGAGCCCTTTGAGCCAACACTAAAATTGGATCAAGCTCATGCCGAGATATCTCGGTGCTAGAAGAAAGAATGTGAGGATGAGTCATTTTTCACCCACACATAATGAATCGAGCCCAACATGTCTTAGGGCGAGCCAATTGAAGAAACATTACGAAGATTACATAATCACGATGACTGACAAGTTAACAGATGACTCGAATCATCTTGAACAAATGTGAAGCAAAATTATAGCAATCATGGTGGTTGAGATAATTTCCTAAAGTAGGGGAGCCGAGTTGGTCTATGTCCTAATAATGAAAATGATCCGGAACCGATTAATACCGTGTTTCAAGGCCAAACTACTTCATTTGGATTAACAAGCTCGTTACGGTCACCGAGTTATTTCCACAAACTTGGGTGATGAACATCAAACTCCATAGATCCAAGGGAAAATGGGAAGCATGACCAGGGGAATCGAACTTGAACCACTATAAATGTGGCGGAGTAGGTCTCCCGAACGCGACATCATCCAAGAAGATCCCGAGGCTCACCAAGTAGAAGGTAACGGGTTAGTCACCAAGCCAAGTTGTGAGAAAAAATTCCAACGCGGGCCCACAGGTGGAGGTAGGGTCCCCACTCATCATTACGACAAAAATAGAAGGAGTAAAGGGAAATTAGGAACCCCAGTGGCACGTGGTACCTCCATGTGGAGCATTCCGCTATGAACGGGTCTCGGGTCAAAGTCCCAGCAGCTTAAAGGATGGGCCCGATGTGAAAGTGAGTCCAACATATAGAGCTCAATGAAAAAGTTGAGTGAAGACGTGATGGATGAATCAAAGTTCAAGAGGTAGGTGACGCCAAGCGGGGTAAAGGGATGAGCCCACGGTCTGATATAAATGAGCATTAACTTGGTTATCACGTGGCACAAAACAAAGGGGCCTCGTCGATCAATTGGTAGTGCAAACAAAAAGAAATAAATCACTATACAAGGGGCCCAATAATGCAAAATAGAAAGGAAGCTCAATATCTAATATGGACTCGACAGGTGATAAGGAGTGATGAGCTAGCTCGGGCCGAGCTAAGCAATGAATGCTTTAAATCAAACACCCCTTCTATGAAAAAAGGTAATAAAATCTAAAAAGGGCTGACATACCTTAAATGAAAATAATTCTAAATCATTGTAAGGATACGTAGAAATGTTGAGGAAAGGGGAAAATATTTTTAATGATGCATTTCAACAAGCAGATTAATTACACAATCCCGTGAAGAGGAAGAAATGCTCAACCAAACCCTAAAGAGTTGCGATCCTACAAAAAGCCTATGACTTGAGAATTTATTAACGAGATTACAAAAAATTGGTCTTGTTGGAATTGTGGTTCCAAGCCCGATGTACAAAAATAAAAATATCCGAGATTGATGGAGTTTCGAAGTGTATTTTGTAGAAAACTAACATGTTTCAAAAGGGTAGCTAGAAGTGAAATTAAATGGACATGGATGGACATTTTTCTACTACCGCAAGAAGTTATGGGTAGTATGGGAGGACTTTTCAAGTTACAATCATGATTTTCACCCACTTTGGGTACTCTATAATTGATGCAAAGGCCAAATCCGAGATTGCTTTCCCCATTTCCCTTCTTTCAATTTTCTATAAATTGGGGATTTTCAATCATTTTAAAAAGAGGATGATTTGAGTAGCAAACCTCGAGACCATTTTGTTTTGTAAATCCAATGTGCTACATACCTTTATAGTGGACTCATTACATGGTGATCTATGCCTTTCATTTGTAAGGCTTTGAACTGTGCATACCCATTGAATCAATAGATGCAAGTTTGTGGATGTATCTTCCCTTGATGTGTTTATTTGCATTCTTTTTGCCTCTTCAATATTATTGCAGGTGTATCGTGTCTACTTTATGCTCTTGCAAGATTTAATTATTATTGTGTATGCATGGGAATGTTATTGTAAGTGTTTTTGTTAGACTGTGGGGAACTGTTATCACCCTCTCTAATTTGTAATTTTATTCCATTTTCACACATTGGGGATTGTTCTCATACCCTTATTTTGGTGCATCACCTCTATAGTGTAGTTTATTTCATTTTCATGTTATTTCTCTCTCCATGGTCCCTTAGAAGTGATAGATTAGGAGTGATCAGTAATTTTCTTTCAAAGAGAGTTAGTTTGGACTAGAATTAGGAGGATGAACTAGCTTTCTCTAGAGGTCTATCTCAAGTAGCAAATCTCACATTTAGAGATAGTACCCATGTTACCCAAATCACCGTGAGCTCAAGCACACACACTTGTGCAAATAAAAGGGTGATGTGATTTGATGATAACAATTTTGGCATGCCGGGGGACAAGAAGAAGTCTTCATTCCATTATAACAATTATCCGATTTTGCCCTCAAGCGAAATTGGACAAACATGGCCTCGCAGAGAGAAAATGGAATGATCAATTTATCCATGGGAGTTCGCATTGGTAAGTCAAGGCTCAAATATGTAGGAAAATGATATGAAATGATCACAGGGGGTCGGGCTTAGGTCAGTAATGACTCATTGAGCCAAAGGCATGAAGATTCAATAGCGTAAAAATGGTCGAGCTATGGAGGAGAGCTTGAAAAGGGACTCACCAAAGTTGGGGCATCATGTCGGCCAAGTAGGAATGAAGGCTCAGGCTCGAGATGAGAAAGAAATTCAGAAGCACGAAGGCACCGAAGTCCAAAATTTACGATATCAGGGATTGAGTGATTCATATTTTTCACCACACAAAATGAAAAAATAAGCCGAAACCTTGAATGTCTAAAGTCCAAAAGGGCTCTGGAGGTTTTCGGGGTCAACCCCTTTCAGGTCAACTCGAGTTAATGATGCAAGAACTTTAAGGACTCAGCAGAAGGAAGTCCAAAAAAGGGGGGAGAACAAAGGTCCAGAAACCCGAAGTTTACATTTCGGACTACGGGGTTTGGGATTTTGGAGGTTTCATGAGCTCATTCGGATGAACAAGACTTCATGAGCCCAAAAACACAAAGGTCCAAAACCTGAAGTCTAAATTTTAGACTTCAGAATTTTACCATTTTGGGACCTTTTGGCTTTTTACCAAGTGAACAGTACCACACAATATGAGCTCAGATTCCGAACTCTAAAGTTCAAAATTCAAAATTGAGAGGTTTGGAATTTCAGAACTCTTGAGCCACTTTCAAGATGAACATTGACAACGATATCTCAAGTGGAAATACCTAAAGTTTTGAATCCTGAATGTCTAAAATTTTGGATTTTGGAGGGTGTGATACATGGCCGAGCCCAAAAAGGTAGATCAACCACTTGCATTTACCGCAGTATGACACCCTCATCTTCATATGGCCATAAATTTTGACTGGGAGATCAGATTTGCACAAAATCAGAATTTTTAGAAAGTTCTTAGTATAGTCCGACATTTTAGTAGAATGGATCTAGATTTATCACCTAGCCAAAATGATGAATTATGTCCCTTTTCTTTCCCCAACAAAGCAAGGTACAATGGAGTATGGGCTTTGTAGACTTTCCCATCACTCCTATAAGGACAATGATGGATTTTGCAGGAGATTGGAGTGCATTTTCATATTTTCTTCCCTCTCTCTCCTCATTTCTTCCTCTATAAAATGTAAGGGGTTTACATGTGCAAAGGGTTGGTAATTTTCTCCTCCCATGTAACCCCTATTCTGTTGGGGCTTTAGGCCTTCCTCTACATGCAATGTACTTGTGTAAATCTTAAGGAGTAATAAAATTGTGTTATGTGTTGATTGTTCTAACCTCTACATGATTTTATTGTTTTTGTCTTGCCTCTCATTGCAAATATATGGTTGTGTATATCCTTGTTCATTACAGATTTGGGTGTGTTGTGCTCATTTCAAGAATGATGTATTGGGTGTGATCTATTTTGTGGTGTAAGACCACCCTTTCTAGATTCATTTATTCGTCATTGTTGCAAGGTTGGGAAGTGATCAACACTCCTTTCTTGGTGTATCACCGCTCTTAGTGTAGGTTTTCATTCCATGTATTTTTCTCCATATCCTCTTGGAAGCATTAGATTAGGATTAGTTAGTAGTTTTGCCTACATTAGGAGTAATTAGTGACAGGTAGGTTAGGAGCAGGAACTGGCCTTTTTATCCAAACAAGGTCTAGAAAAAGAGAGGAAGGGATCTTTAAATACTTGCAGCTATCTCTAGGAAGGGGAAGAAGGTGAAGACAATCCTAGAGGTCTCCATCTCTACCGAATAGAACACTATCAACACCTCCACTTGGAATACCTTTCATTCAATCAACCAGATCTCTCAAACTAGTCAGAATGGAACATTTGCAACAACTGCAAGGACCCTAAAATACCTATGTCAATTTCATGGGTAGAAGTCCACTTTCTCTTAATGCACAAAATCCAATCCCGTTTGTGGAGTGGTTGTGGAATTAAAGAACATTCCTTATTTCACTGGGGAGAACCATATAACCCCAATTTACCATATCTAAGACATTGTAAATGTTTATGCAATTCATGAGATTTCTGAGATGGACGTTACAATTAAATTGTTAGCATCCTCCTTCAAGGGTAAAACTTTTACAATGGTTAAAGAGTCTAACAACAGGGTCTATCCAGAATTGGGACCATTTGTGCATGGATCTCTACAATCAATTTGGGAAAAGGGAGATAATTTCTTTATTGGAGCAATTGATAATAATTAAGAGGGCTCCTAATGAGCAGATGACCAATTTTAACTTCATATTTCAAAGAACGTGGATAGATTTCCATTGGTCATGAGACAACAAATGAAGGTGTTTTCCTATTACTTTCTTAAATCTCTTAAATTCTAATATTTCCATGATGATTCAATCCATGGGAGGTACAACTTTACCCACAACTTATAATATTTCTATTAGAGCTGAAAATTGTTCATTCAAGCTGGTAAACTTGCACCTAGACCACCCATGCCTCTTTATCCAGAATTAGGAAGTCCAAGCACTAGTCAAGCACCTACATTAGCTCCCATTCCTACCCCAAAAATCAGAGTTCTACTAAAGCTTCTACCTCATCTTCTAGTACCTCAAATGAGCTCCAAGAAGTCATGAAACAATTACAAAACTTAGGCAATGAGTTGGTGACAATTAAGAGGAAACAAGCTCAAAATTTTAGATCATATCAGCCTCAAGCCCAACCCAATAGACCTCTGTATCAGCCTAATAAGCCACCTTCTCAAGCTACAAATCAGAACCAAGTAAAACCTCCTGCTAATAGGCCATTTCAGCCTTATAATCCTAATGTTGTATCCACATCTAGAGCCATGGTACCAGTACAAAATAACATAGCTCAAGAGTATGACTAGTGCTTCCCATGCAATCAACCTCATAACCAGTCAATGTGTTTCAATGGTGCCTTGAATCAAGCTCTTATGGTGACAACAATGGGTGTGGAACAAGAGAAAACCAAGAAGAAAATCAACAACAGGAAGCTACTCAAGAAGCACCTCTAAATGAGACCTCACTTGTTAATTGGCAAGTTGAATATTTTTGTGGTATGAATCAGTTCCAACTCAAGGTGTAATAGACAATACATGGTCCAAGAAGAGGAATATTGAAGAAGGGAAATCATCCAATTCAAGCACTTCACATCCATCTATCATTCCGTAAGGAATTGGTAATCAAAGTGTAGCTCCAAATGTGCAAAATCAGTCTAAACCATCTTCTAGACTAGCTCATATACCAGTTGTAAGTAACTCCCACACAAGAGAAGATTGTGAAAGGTAAAGGGAAGTAGAAAGGATAGCTCATCCTCGTTCAATATCATTGAGAAAATGAAGAAAACAAATGTGAACATTTCAATGTGGGAGTCATTAGCTATCCCAGGCCAAAGAGATCTTTTGCAAGATGCTTATGGAAAATTGGTCCACATCAAATCAATCATCCAAAGATCAAGATAAAGTGCTCACTAATGCAGCCCACAAAGAGCTCCAAGGAGGTCAACAAGGTAAAAATTTGAATCCCCCACCATTCTATATCTCATTGATCATTAGGGATAAGTTGGTACACAATTGCATGATTGATTCAGGAGAAAGTAGCTTCCTAATGCCAAAGAAATAGTTGATCAGTTGGGTCTTCAATATGAAGTCATTTCTAGAGGTGTGGTGTAATTAGATGGGAAAAAATAACCAAATTCGAGTAATCAAAGGATTGAACCTCACATTGCATGCATGTCCCAATGTTATAGTGTTGCAAGATGTTTCAGTTATTGACTTGCCACCACTCTTCACTCTATGCTTGTCAAGGGACTTCACTACTAAAATTGGAGGCTACTTGTCTACTAATTGGTCACATATGTTATTCAGAACAAGGTATGGAGCTAAGGCTATACAATCATATCTGAGACAATTACTAATTTTCATATTGAACCACATGTACCAAGTCCAATCAATGCAAATTGCTCAACATTTGATCAAGAAGATTGTCCAAGTATTTATGAAGTAGATACTAAGGTTGGAGGCATTCCAGACTTGACTCTTGATGATTGGGCCAACAAAAGACATGCTTTTGATCCTTATAAAGAAATGGAAGAAGTTGAGATAGGATTCTATTGCATTGCATGAAGAGAATACACCTCTCCCTAGCATTACCAAATCAGATCACAAAGATGATAATGAAGTGTGGAAACTATTCTTTGATGGCTCAAGAGTAGGAAAGGTGTTAGAGGAGGAGAATGCTTGTGTCACCTCAAGGTATCAAATATTACTCAACTTTTTGTTTCTAATTTTCTTTCTCAAATAACACAACTGAGTATGAAGCTTTGATTCATGGATTGCATTGGGCAAGGAAAAGAGGTATTAAAAACTTGTAAGTTTTTGGGATAGTGAGATGATTGTGAACCAAGTTAGAGGACAAAATGCTGCTAAGAATGATCTTTTAAAAAATTACAAGAACTGGGTATGGGATCTCATTGAGATTTTGAAGCTTTTAACATCAATTCCATCCCAAGGAAGAATAATGATGCAGTGGACAAGCTTGCAACTATTGGGGCAGCATTTGATGTTGTTGAAAGCATCAAGAGAGATCAAGTTCAACCTCATATAAAGGTGATTGTCAAACTAGTTGTCCTAGACAAAATTCAAGTTGGAAAGTTTTTGAAAATGATGAGAAAATCATCAAATTCTTGCAAGAAGAAGTTGAGTTCTCTGCTAGAAACCAAGATAAATTGGAGCAATAGTATGGTGACCAAGTGGTGCAACTGAGAACTAACAAACTACCAAAGGGCCTTGTAACTTTGGAGTCAATCTTCAACCCAAATGACCAGTTCTAGAAAGAAAAGGAAAACATTCAGGTAAAGGGAGAAGATTCAGAGCCCATTTCAGTAGATGAAGGAAAGATATTGCAAATTGGAAAAGTAAGTACTCAAAGAAGAGAAATCTGATTTTGTTCAACTTTGTCAAGAATTTCCTGATGTCTTTTCCTGAATTATAAAGATTTGAGAGGTTTCAATCCAAAGTTAGCTCAACATACTATTGAGTTGGATCTAGAATCCAAGCCCATCAGAAGAAGCAAAGGCCGTGAATCCTCACATTGAACCTCTCATGAGGAAAGAATTGAACAAGCTGATTGAGGCCAACATCATATTTCCAATTAAGCATTCAAGTAGGTTGTAAACTTGGTGTCGGTGAGAAAGAGAAATGAGAGATATCAGATTATGTGTAGACTTTCATGATTTGAATAGAGCTTCACTCAAAGATCATTATCCACTTCCATCAATGGAGAAAATCTTATAGGTTGTAGCTAGTTGGAAAGGTTCTCATTATTGGATGGTTATTCGGCTATAATCAAATTATGGTGAAAGAAGAAGATCAGTTCAAGAAAACCTTCACTACAAAAATGGGGCACATATGCTTATAGGAAGATGTCATTTGGGATGTCAAATGTCGAGCAACATTTCAACAAGCTATGGATATGGCATTCAAAGGATAATCAACAAGATAGTGCTTGTTTATCTTGATGATATCACCGTGTTCTCAAAAATGCAACATACCATCTCTTTCATCTCAGAAAGTGTTTCAAAGATGTAGAAGATTTAGAGTGTCTTTGAATCCAAAAAATGTGTATTTCTTGGCACACGAAGGAAAATTGTTGGGCCATATTATTTCAAAGAAGGATTAACCATTGATCCCAAAAGAGTTGAATCATCCATGCTCTTCCATTACCAAACCACAAGAAGGCCCTCCAAAGCTTCTTGGGAGAATTAATTTTGTTTGCAGATTTGTGCCTGATTTTTCCACTCTTGTGAAGCCATTGACCATGATGTTGAAGAAGATCCTTGCATTCAAGTGGACAACAAAAGGTAAGGAGAGTTTTGAGGCCATCAAGGATGTAATATCTCAAGCCCCAACTCTTATTAACCCAAATTTTCAAAGGACTTCATGTTGTATGATTTTGGAGGATCAAACACAATCTCAACTATCTTGGTATAACTGAATAAAGAAGGTTCAGAGCAACCCATAACATTCTTCACAGAGCTTGGAAGATTATGAAGTAAGATATTCTTTTATTGAAAAACATGTTCTTTGTTGTGATTAGAAGCTTGAAAAGTTCAAACACTTGGTCTCAACAACAAGATCTAATTGTTGGTATCTCATGTTAGGGGTCAAAGAATTTCTTCTAAACAAATATTTGAATGAGAAAAGAGTAGGTTGGATCACTCATGTGATGGAATATGACATTGAGATCAAAGTGACAAAGCTGATTTGTTGGTAAAGGGATTGTGTGAGTAGCTTGCTTCCAAACAATGTGTTGATTCAATGAGTATAGAAGAAGTTTTCCTAGTACTACAAAATGATCAAGAACAATCAACAAATGATGCACCTATTCCATGTTGGACTCAAGACATGGTGCATTATCTCCAAACAGTTTGTGCCCTCTAGAATGGAAAAAAGCTAAAAGAAGATAGATATTTCATATTACAATCCATTCCGTATGTGCTCATTGATGACATCTTGTTCAAGAAATATGTGATGGGGTATTATTGAGGTGTGTCCCAAAAAATCAAATTGAGAAAGTATTGCATGAGTTCCATGATGGATAAACTAGAGGCCACTTTTCTCCATGAGTAACAACTCTCAAAATCATGAAAGTTGGTTACTATTGGCCCACATGTTTAGATGATTACTATTCATGGATCAAGAAGTGTAAAAAGTGTGCATTCTTCATAGGGAAGGAAAGGCTAGCAGCGCTGCCCTTCATCCCATTTTGGTGGATCAGCCATTCATGTGCAATGGGGATTGGACTTCATTGGAGTTATCAATCCAAACTCGAGCCAAGGTCACAAGTGGATTCTAATGGAAACAAATTACTTCACTAAGTGGACTAAAGTGGTGGCACTCAAAGAAGCAAATGAATCCAACATCTTGGATTTCTATGAGGGGATAATCACCAGGTTTGGAGTCCCTACCACTATCATATTAGATAATGCATTGGCATTTCTTGGCACAAAAATCACTAAATGGGTTATTAGAATGGTATTTATCTCAACACTTCTTCTAACTATTATCCCCAAGGTAATGGCCAAGTAGAGTCTACAAATAAGAACTTGTTGAGAATCATAAGAAGGAATCTTGATGAGAACCAGAGACCTGGCATACAAATCTTAAATCAGCCTTATGGGCTGATAGAATTACACCCAAAAGGTCTACAAGTAGCTCTCCATATAAACTTGTTTACGGAAAAGAAGCAGTGTTGCCCATATCACTTGAGTTTCGACATTAGAACTCATGAAGCAACTGGAATTAGATGAGTTTGAACCTATGGAAGCTAGGTATGCAGAGCTGATGGAATTGGAAGAAACAAGAGAGCATGTAATGCAAATGATGGAAAAGGATCAAGGCATTGATTAAGAGAAGATTTGACAAGAAATAAAAGGCAAGAGTCTTCCAAGAAGGAAATTTGGTACTAAAGTGGGATGTTGATCGAGAAAAACTAGGGAAAGCATTCCAATTTTGATGCACCATGGGAGTGGTCCCTATATGATCACTTGAATGCAAAGTAGAAATGCCTTCCAACTAGCTAAGTTGGATGGTGAAGAATTACATATTCCAGTCAATGGAATCTACCTTAAACATTACTACTAGAAGGAATAATTTCTCACCCTTGTACATATTAGTTTAGAAATTTTCAATTCCTCTAAGTGCTTATGCACATTGTTTTGTTGTTAGAGTAGTTTTAGTTTCCTAAGTGTTGGTGCACATGTTCTATTGCTTCTAGTGTGTGCCTTGTATACATTTCATCATGCTTCTAAAGGATAAATTGCATCAAAGAAAAATTAAGAGTTTTCAAATGTTCATTGCTTGCCAAAGAGCTTACAAAGAAACTAAAATGCAAAGAAAAATTTTGAAATCACATTCATTATTTGAACTCAATGGACCGAACGTTTGAGAAAGGTGAAAAAATCAAGATTGGAAACAATCTTCCACTCTCACAAAATAAATTTCAAATTTTCTTATGAGAATTAAAAGTACAGAGTTGGAGATGACAACTCCAAATTTAGGTTTAAAGTAATTTTCCAGTGAAATGTTTCAAGCATTCCATAGTAAAAGATCCAATTTTTATCATTTCATAATAATTACACAAATTCCATGCCCAATTTATAATTGTAAAATAACTAGTAAGAACATTTAGCATAGGTAAAAAATGGCCTCATGAGTCACCAAATTTTTATCCAATTTCACTACCCTAGTGAAATTGAGCAATAGTCAACTTATTTATAGAAGGAACCACCTTATAATCAAAGAATGGAAAATTTGACGATATTCTAAAAGTCACATTGTCCCTCAACACAAATATTTGACATGTTGCAATAAATTAGATTTAGGGGGGCCCACCGAAAGGGTTTAAAATTGGTCTATTGACTTTAATGGTGTGTGATGTTATGTAACCAAGCTAATCATACTAGACCGAGATATTCCTTGACTCATCGAGTTGATTTTGAAAAGTAAAGTTGCATTGAGTTGATATGGTAGTTTAAAAACCTTAGGTAAGCTATCTCCTAAGAAACTGAATTTTCTTAACAAGGAAAAGGTGAAGGCTACATTGAGATTCAGCTCTTCTGATCACCAAAGAGCTATTCCCATGAACACCAAGCCTTGCATATAGGTTCATTTTTTAGGCCACTAAAATGTTATAGAGGTGAGTTTCTTTATAGGTTTATCGATGTAGGGCACCCATGGAGCCTTTTCATATTGATGGTGTATGCATAGAGCTCATTGAAAGTGCACTTTGCTAGACAGTATGCCTAGCCTTGCTATGGAAGATGGGATATCGAGTTACATAAAGCCAAATTTTGAGGTCGAGCCCTTCAAGCCAACACAAAATTGGATCAATCTCATGCCAAGAGATCACAAGATCATGGCTATAAGGAAGAATGCAAGAGTTGAGTCATTGAACTTCCCCACACATAATGAATCGAGCCCTACATGTCTTAGGTTGAGCTATTTGAATTTAGAGTGAAAGAGTGGAAAGATTTCATGATCATGATGACTTAGTGAGTTAACAAATGACATGATTCATGATCAACTTGAAAAATGATGAGAAAAACTTATAAAAAGCATGGTGGCTGAGATAATTTCCTAGATTTGGGGAGAGAGTTGATTGTCTATGTTTAAATAATGTAAATGATTAGGAACCGAGTCACACCAGTTAGTCAAGGCCGAGCTAATTTGTTTGGATTGACAAGCTCATCGGGTCATCGAGAAGGGATTCCAGAGACTCGGGTGATGAACGTCAAACTCCATCGAGAGCTAGGTAAAATGGGAAGCATGACTAGGGACTCAAACTTGAAAAATGAAAATGTGGTGAGTAGGTCTCGCAAGCTCAATCATCCAAAAAGAGCTCGGAGCTTCTTAAGTAGAAAGGTAAAATACCTATCATTGAGAGCGGGTGAGCCAAGATGTGAGAAAAATTCCAACACGGGGCACCTGGGAGGAGGTAAGAGTCACCACGTGTCATTACGACACGGATCTAAGGAGAAAGGTAAAGTGGGAAAGCCCTGGTGGCACGCAGTGACTCTCACATGGAGTGTGCCGCACGCAAACAGGTCTCGGTCAAATTCCCGAGTGGTCAAAGGATGGGCATGATGTGAAAGGAAGTCCAACATACAGATCTCAATGAAAAGATGAGTGAAGATGAATGGATATCTTGCATTCAATAGGTAGGTGGTGCCAAGTAGGGTAGAGGGATGAGCCCTCGTAGTGTAATACAAATGAGTGCGCCAACTTGGTGATCACATGGTAGAAAACAAATGGACCTCATTGATCAATTGGTGTGAAGAAAAAAATAAAGAGCTCACCATACAAGGGGCCCGCTAATGAAAAAAATTAAGGAGGCTCGGTGTCCAATATGGACTCGGTGGCATTAAGAGCCAGCCGAGCCATCTCGAGCCGAGCTAGCTGATTTCCGGTAAAATGCTTTAAATCAAGCACCCCCTTCTATGAAAAAAGACAATAAAATCTACAAAATGGATACATTAAATAAAAATCATTCCAAATCATTCTAGGGATAGAAAAATTTGAGGAAGAGGGGGAAAATATTTTTAATGATGCATTTCAACAAAAAATTAATTACACAATCCCGTGAAGAGGAAGAAATGCTCAACAAAACCCTAAGGAGCTGCAATCACTCAAAAGCCCATAACTTGAGCATTTCTTAACAAAATTGCACAAAATTTGTCTCATTGGAATCATGGTTCCAAGCCCAATGCATAATAGTAAAAAATATAGAGATTGATGAAGAGTTTTGAAGGTGTATTTTATAGAAAATGAACCTGTTTCAAAAGGGTAGCTGGATGGTGGGTGGAAGTGCAATTAATGGGCATGGATGGACATTTTTCTACTGCTGCAAGTTATGGGTAGTATGGGGAGGATTTTTCAAGTTATAATCATGATTTTCACCCACTTTGGGTACTTTTAATTGATGCAAAATCTAAATCCGATATTTCTTTCCCCCTTTTCCTTCTTTCCATTTTCTATAAATTGGGGTTTTCCCTCATTTTAAAAAGAGGATGATTTGAGTAGAAAAACTTTGCCCATTTTGTTTTGTGAAGCCAATGTGTTGCAAGAATTTATAGTGACTCCTTGCATGGTGATCCAGGCCTTTCATTTGTAAGAGTTTGAATTATGCATACCCATGAAGCAATAGATGCAAGTTTGTGGATGTATCTTCCCTTGTTGTGTTTATTTGCATTCTTCTTGCCTCTTCAATATTATTGCAAGTGTATTGTGTCTACTTTATGCTCTTGTAGGGTTTCATTATTATTGTGTATGCATGGGAATGTTATTGTAAGTTTTTTTGTTAGAATATGGGAACTATTATCACCCTCTCTAATCTACATTTTGCTTCCATTTTCACACATTGGGGATCTTAGGTACATTACCCATGTTACCCACCACATTGTGAGCTCAATCACACAAACTTGTGTAAATCGAGGGTTTTTGATTCGGTGATAACAATTGCTGCTATTATTTCTTATTGTGAGTGTTTCTCTTTTTGTGAGCTATGGTCTCTATCATGTACATCCTCTTTACAGTACATGTTCTTCTTGGTAGCCACCACATCAAACCCTCATGTGCTTTCTATGCAGATTATCAAAATTCTCACATATGGTTACATATCTATTATTTTGAGTAGTGCATTCAAACTCTTTAATCAAACGCACCTCAAAAATGGGGAATTCACTAGGGTTTATTCTAAACCTACATTAGACACATTTATAATTATAGACTCGGACATAGGTAAGCACATGACAAAAGTTATCAAAAATAAAACCAAACACTTAAATAAAAAAACGTAAGGTCAAAAATGTATAGTACGGTTAAGACCGTATGGAAGTTCCTAACCCATTTCTATGGTTTTTCCTCAAGGGAAGTTACAACAAATTTCTCAATAGTTTCATATTTTTTACCTAGATGTATAGTTTTTTGGTATATTTTAAACTTAGATGACTCAATTCATATCAGTTTCAGGGGGGCATGAACTGTTTCATTTCTTATTCTCCACAAATATCAATTTGAGTTTTAGTTTCAAGGATATTGGGGGAATGGGTCTCCTTTTCTCTAGATACATTTCAGATTCATTCAGCTTTCTACTACTTTGTGTGGTGTGTTGGGAGAATATAGGGGCAATTTAGTCTCTTGTATACAATGTGTCTTAATTTATAAAATTTGTCCTAGATATGTCTACATTAGTATCGCCTATGGGGTCATGTAAGGTATAAAATTATCTAAGTTATTCATAGGTATTCCTTCCTCTCCTCTTACACTTAAATAGAAAGATATCAAAGTTTTTGAATGACATTGAAACATGGTCTTCTTCCTTCACAAGTTACTTCATCTCCTCATTATTATTCTCTCTCTTCAACATTCATGTGTTGGATTCTATACACCCGATACTCCAATATCTCCTTGACACAAGTGGGGACTAAAAATCCCTCAGCTTTAGAAAATTTAAACAATCCAAAACTCTAAGTACAAGAAAATAATGGGAAACTCTTCCCTCTCAAAAAAAAAATAGGTGTATTCATTCCACATTTTACATCTCTTTATTAGAATCTTTCTAAATTTCATATTTCATTTACATTACATCTTTACATTTGAGTTAAATTTTAGCTCTTTATCATAGACATTGGTTACACACTGTGTTAGATGTTTCATCATGGAATGTGCCAACAACAATACAACAGGATCTTGTAAAAACATCAAATGAAGAAAAAGTGTGTCTACAAAATCAGGTATCTTTTCCTTTAAGCATGTAATTTCATTTCATACTTAAAGGGGGGAAATGTAGACACTCAAATTTGGTAATTCTACTCTTTGAAATTGTTAGTCTTGACATTGATCTCTTTCTCAAACAAGTGCACTTTACCCACTCTCATCTAATACATCTTTATATATCTTATATAGATTTATTAATCATAAAAACTCATATGTCAAATGTTTTTGAGAATTGAATGCATAAAACCCATTAAGAATTTTTTTGATCAGCTTCCAAACTTCACACTTTATATTTTTTCTAGAGTCAAAAATTTACAATGTGGGAAAGAACATGTGTAGGATTCTGACCCTAGTGTAAAATTTTTCCCTTTCTCACTTTGGTTCTGAAAATTCAGTCACACATTATTATTTTGATCATTTACTCCTTCTCATTCATCCTTTGTAACTTAAATCACCTTCGGAAGCATATATAAGCAAGTGAAACTCACCTCATTTAGAACCTAGCACTCTTATGGACTTCTATTACAAAATTTAGCACAAAAGGCACCCAAATATCCCTACACTCCATAAATACCTCTGCACATTCATTAGGGAAACACTATCTACAAGTATGAAGCTTCCCATTAGGTCTAGGGGACTACTTCCCAAATTTTTAAGAACCCTAAGTTTCTCAAGTAGATTTACAAGAGAGAAATTTGAGTCAAGATTTATCAAAGAAAGGATGTTGAATTGTGTGCACTATAGCTAGATATCACATGCTAGGTGGAGAATGATGTATGTTTTGAGGCCTCTTTAGAGTATTTCCAATGTCAAGAAGTGCAAAAGGGGTTCCCACAACCCAAATAATGTCTTTTCTGTAGGAATTATTATCCATGGTTATGGTTTGAAAGATTGAGCAGATAATTCCAATACCCCCATAGTGTGACCAATAGTGACCAACGAAGAGTGAAAAATATATTCAGACAAGTGAAAAACCCAAAAATTTACAAATCATAGTTCGAGTAGGGTCAATACCATACAAATATGCCAAGACCATACATACGTTCTTACCCCTACTGTGTAAGGTCTTGCCCATGAGAATCTTCAAGTCACAATTTTAGTATTGAGATGCTCTCAAGTCTAGATCTCCTTTTCCATCATTCAAATGACCCAGATTAGTCCAAAACCATCTATAATCAGTGTGCACTCAATCCGTTATTTTTGTGAACTTGTATTATATTATTATGAGATTGAATGATTAATTTTGGAATTTAATTAATCATAATAACCCCATAGCTTCTATTTCATTCCTTTTATTATTATAAGTATAAATATTAATCAAATTTAAAAATGGTGAAAATAGTAAGAGTCACACAACCTATACGTGTGCAAAGTAGGTATGCACAAAAAGAAGAGGTTGTGACAAAAAGATGAGAAGAGGTGAGAATAAAATAAAGTGCATGGAGATAAAGTGTGTAGTGAAGCCCATGGAAATATAAGGGGCATGAAGGAGAAAACAAAAGAGGAAAGGTGTGCTAAGAAAGGATGCACAAACAGAGAAATTCGTAATGTGAAAGAAGGTGAAAAAAAGGGAAAAGAGGAAAAATGAGAAGGTGTTGGAATAATAATATCAAGTGGGGACACCATTTAGGTGGGCCACCACTTCACACCCCTTATTTAAAGTTTAATTATAAACTTTATTAATATCGTTGCTCCCATTTTTATTAAATCTTTTGATTTAATTAAAGAGTGAAAGGATGCACTGTGTGCAATCAATTCCCGCCCTATTTAATAGGGTGATCCCTCAAAAAAGTACAGATTGTGAAATTGTGAGATTCATATGTGTGTGTGAAATATTCATATCTCTACATTGTAAAATTGTTGTGCAAGCATTGTGTGGGATCGAGGAGGAAGTGGAGGTGTCGCGTAAAATATTTATGGTAAATTATAATAAAAGGAAAGTGCTTATTATGAGTGGGGTTTTTTACCTTTGGTTTTTCCCCACTATAAATCCCGTGTTGTGTTATTTACTTACATTGTGTGTATATTTTACTCAAAAATTTACTTTTTATTTCTCGTATTTGATTTATTAACTCTAAATATATTTGCACATTACTAAAACCTATAATCCTTGGCATTTGATTTATGGCTATTCAATTATTTAATTAATTAGTTTTTAATCCTCGTTAATTTCTAACATGTTATCAAAGCTCGTTGAAGGTTTTTGAGTGTGTAGGATCTTTTGGAAAAGTTATAGGTTGGAGGAAATTGTTGGAAAAATTATAAAGAAGTGTAGTAAGAAACTATATCAGGTGCACAAATTCAATTTGATTCTATTAAATTATATACTTTACAACAAAATTGAATATATATATATGTGTGTGTGTGTGTGTGTGTGTGTGTGTGTGTGTGTGTATGTATATACACAAATCCCAAATTTGGGCTTCATAATAGTCAAAACAAGTTTATAAAATTTATACTCAAATAATAACATATAATTTGACTATACAAGTCCCAAATACCCCAAGAAACCTTGAAAATTAGTTATATGGAGGAAAAAATGTCTCCATATGCTCTTTTCAACTTGGTCACCTATTTTTTGGTGTTTTGATCCTCTCCATTTACCTCAAACACATCTACACTTGGAAAATCAATTTAAATTAGTTAAAAAATTGTTAAAACAAAAAAATACCTTCTATAAATAAAAAATCAAAAGTATATTGTTGGTTCTTCCCGGTTATAATCATAGGCACTTGTTTCTAAATAATAAACAACAATTCTTATTCGTGGGCACCCGATAATATCAACTCAAATTTAAAACTTCTCCAAATAAACCCTAGGTGCCTCAAATAGCTGAAAAAATATGCATATATCTTTCAACTAAAACCCTATGTGCCTTGTTTTGTATTGATAAACCTTCATACCTGCAATAAAATGCAAGATATATCAAAATAGTCTTATAAACACCCTAGCACCCGCATATGGTCCGATAAATTTGTTAAAACTACAAATGATATAAATAAATGTGCCTCCTATATCAATTTTACCTCGTAAAAAGTACAGGGTGCTTGTATTAAATAAAAACAACATTATATTTGCAAAAATGCCCCGGTAAAGTCCGGATGGCCTACTAGAGTGGTCTTTGTGGCTCAAATCTCTTATCTTCTCTCTTGTGCACCCCTTTTTCCATGCTAAAACAATAATCAACTAAACCAAATAACAATAGTTAAAAGTTATTAACATAAATCTCTTGAAACCCTAAAATCTAAAATTAAATTAGGGATTCTATTATTTATTATTTTAATTTATATAGGATAAAATAGGTAAAGAATCGCTTACGGCGAGTAAAAAGGTTTAATTTTTTTATTTATTAATTTTAAAACTAGTCATTAAAAATAAACTTTTTTAACTCACTTATAAGAGCTAAATAGCTCTTGTGGCTAGGTGAAGGGAATGTAAAAACATTATAGGAACTAAAGGTGAGGAATTTGAATCCTTAATTTTTTAAAGTAAGGTATTTAATTTTTTATCTTTTATAAATTTAGCAAAAAATTCAAAATAAAATTATTTAATTTTTTGGAAGCTTTTATAAAAACGGAGAGAAGGTACATTTAGATTTCCTATTTATCTAGGTGTATTTCAAAAATCAAAGTTTTATTTTAAATTTAATTTAGTTTATTTTTTATTCGAAAAATTTACTAAATTTTGTTATTTAGTGAAAAAATTGTTTTTAGTTAAATTTGTTTCTCAAACTATGTTCATTTGAGTTTATCATTGAAAAATGTCCGAATGGCTCATTTTTTAATGGATAGATCCCAATTGTTAAATGGAACGAACTATAGTATCTTGAGAATAGATTAAAATCATATTTTATGGTGAGAAAACGGGGATCTTGTCACCACCGTGGAGAAACAACCCAATGGAAGGCAAGCTAACCCCGAACACCTAATCTCCTTTTCCCAAATATCTTAGGAAGAGTACAAGAAACAATTTTTACTACATATAGGACACATGGACTCTCCTACTAATGCTTGGAAACAACTAGAAATAATGCATGAGGGCAGTCACCTCTCGAAGATAATTAAACTCATAATGGAACTATTTATGAATCCCATGAAGGGGGATGAAAAATAGTTAATTATTTGGCAAAAATTAAAAACATTAAAGCATAGTTAGATGGATGTAATTGTAGTTTTATTTCAAGATAAATTACTATATTTTATCATTCAAATAAACATCCATGAATTTTTTTGAAACTACATCTCAATATTAAACTCTAAATACCAAAATGAAACTAATTTACCTAATATGAATACCCTATCATCTCCCTAATTCAGAACAATGGGTTATGGAAATTTTCAATTCAAAGGAGAATACCTCTTAGGAATTGTTCTTGCATAATCGCAAACCATCTCAAAACAGATTAACAACAACCCTAATGAGAAATCAAGATTTCAAATCAAAGTTTAAATCTAATACTAACACTTATTCTATTAGGAACAATCAAGTTTTCAAAATGAAATTCAATTACAAATGTGGAAAAATTGGACATAAGGAATCGATTGTCATGTGAAAACAAATAAATTTGTTAAAATTATAAAAACAAAAAAATTAGAAGAAGGATCGGAACTAGAACTAGAATCAAACCCATACAAACAATGGCGAGAAATATTTTCCTTGTCACCGCACTCTCACTTTAAATGACAACTAATGGATCCTAGATAGTGGTGCCTCTAGGCACATGACTTGCATTCATGAAATCCTCATAGATGTTATAGAATGTGAGGAAAATATATATCTAGGGACAATTCTATCATTCGATCTAAAGTTGTGGGAATGTTAAATTGAAAAATGGAACAATTAAGAATGTGTTATTTGTTCCTCAGTTAAAAATAAAATTTTATCTTGCTCACAATTAACTAAAGAAAATTATAAAGTTGTGTTATTACAAAATAAATGGTATGTGAAAAATGAACTTAGTAATGTTATTGCATCTGGTATATAGAAAAATGGTTTATATATTTTTGATGGATTTTTTTCTAAACTTTTTTCCTTCTACCTCTAGAAATGATCTTCAACTTTGGCATGAAAGACTAGGACATGTGAATTTTAGGAGTATGTATGAAATGTCTCACCTAAACCTTGTAATAGGTCTCCTAAAATGAAATTTGATCATGAAACATGTGAAATTTTCTTGCGTGGTAAGCAACATGTTGAACCATTTCACAAACATCACGATTCGAATTCATATCACCTATTAGAATTGATTCACAGTGATGTGAGAGGTCCACTTGAAGTTCCCTCTCTCGGTGGAGCCTTGTATGTTGTATGCTTTATTGATGATTTCTCTAGGATGACCTGATCATACTTCATTAAGAAAAATTTAATGTCTTGTCCAAATTCCATGAATTTAAAGCCTTAGTTGAAAATACTTCTAATATGAAAAATCCAAAGAATTATAACTGATAACGAAGGTGATTATGTTAGTAAGAATTTTAATGTTTTTTTGTGTCGTGAAAGATTCAACGTGATTTGAAAGCTCCCTATTCCCCACAACAAAATGACATCAAAAAAAGGAAAAATATGACCATACCGTGGGTTTTACCCCATACTTAAGAAAGATCATATGCTCAATATAATTCAAATCAATGTATATATAATAATATGAGTTACATATTTAAAATACTTTTTCTATAATCACTTTCTTAATTTTAGATATGTTTTTCTAACAATATGTATTCTCTCTTAACCCCCAAAATATCTCACACCCTTTATTTTCTCAACTAAATTCCTACGTGAGTTGTTTTCACAAATCACTTACATTTTTATACACACTTATAATAACACACTCATAATATGCTGATTGTTAGGAAATAAGAGATAAAATATGTGAAATAATCCTTACGTAATCGCAATGAGAAACTAATATGCGTAAAATATTATAGATCTCAAATAAAAGTGTAGAATAAATAACACAACATAGAAAGATAGTATTTAACATGGTTCACCCAATTTGGGCTACGCCCACCAAGAATCACTTGCTCGATTTTATTACAAGCCTCCACTCTCTCAATACAATACCTGTGATCCATTTGGAGCTATGCTCAACAAACTCTATAGAATTCACACCCGAATTCAAAGCACATCTCGCAATGCATTTGCTTGTCAATGTATCATATGCATAAGACCATATAAATAGACAATTGCTTAAGCAAGCTTGATACAAAACCGTGGGTATCAAAACCATGGGCCCAAAATAGCCCATAACGGTTACCCATTACCCATGGGTTAATAAACCACCCATGAAAATTTGCTTCGGCTTCGCCCCAAATCCTCGACTCCGCTCACCAAAGAAGCGGGATCACCGTAAAATACCCAAGTGTAACACATGTAAGGTGTACCACAATCTAACATGAAAATAAGCTCCACAAACATAACACTAACCTAAAAGCACCCATACTATAACTAATTTCTAACATTCTCCCCTTAGTTCTAACATGAGGAGATGACACAATTGTTTGAGTCACGACATTCATCGACCAAATTTCATAACCCCCATTCGATGTAAATATCTCCCTTGATGTCGCATAACCGATAATACGTCCAAAATAATATTCAATATAAAATTATCAAAAATATATCAACTTCCCCCTTTTCAAAAAATAACTTTGTCGCTTTACAAATATGGACTTGTAAAGATGAGAAAGGATTCTCCAGAGAAGGCTGGTTCCTATTCCTCTGTTCAGATGCACACAAAAATGCAGAGGGTTTACTAAAACCTAATCTAACTTGTCAAGGAGACAGGGTGAGAAAATGCATAGAATAAAACCTAAACTACAGAGGTGATGCACCAAGGAATGTTAGACACTCATTTTGCAAATCTAACACAGACCACATAGATGCAATACAAACACTATGCACAGGTAACCAAACTGCAATAAGAGATCAAAATAACAAAATGAATGAATACATGAGAGGGTTGAGAATCAATCACAAACATATATATATTGCTCAAGAGTCGATACAGTACATTACAGTGGCCAAGAGGCAAAAACTAGCATTACAATCCATATGGGAGGTTTGAAAAGCTCCACAAATTCTCTTCTGCAAGCAGGGAAGAAGGGAGGATGCAAAACAAGAATGTCCGACCTCTTAAAAGGGCTCCTCTTTACAATATATATGAAGAAATGGGGGAAAGAGAGGAAATCCAGAATCTACCCCAACCACTTCTTGGTAGCATTTAAAATCATCTCATTATGATCCAAGCGGCGGATCCTGGCAAAACGGCGGGCTGTCTAACAGGAGCGGCGAGCTGTCTGCTGCATTGAAGTTAGTAGTTGAAGCATTACACGCGTCAGAGACGTTTTCTTAATTTTCTCCCCCAAACTACATCAAAATGCAAGATTGACCCTAGAATCATGTAGATAATTTCAACAGCTTTCCGTTGATATAAAGAACGTGCAAATCCGAGCTCTGGATCGAAAGATATGATGATCTGAAGATTTAGGGCACAAAACAGGTGAAAACGGATTTTTAAATTTCTTTTCCCGTGCTCTGCCATCTGGACGACACGTGGCAGGCTCTGGTTCACTGAGAAATTCCCTCTCTCCACCTTTTCAGGGATTTTCTTGTGGGCCCCTTAAACTTGGACACGTGGCGCTATCTTATTGGTTTGGATCAGTGCTCGAAAACTCACCCCTTTGACTTTTTGGACCTTTTTCCTTGGCGACACGTGTCATGCTGTGATTTGTCCATGGGCCTGCCAGATTTTCGCGTCCACCATGTCCTTTTGTCCCAAATGTCCCAGTGCTTGGGACAAAATCTTCCGATCCACCCGAAATGGGCTTCCTCGTCCCTTTTCTGCCGGTGACACGTGGCGTGATCTGATTGGCTTTCGGCTCCTTCGGCTATCCACGTCCCACGCGTCCCTTTGTCCCACTTGTCCTTGTGCTGCAGTTTCCTGTTTCGGCCGAACCGGCCGGTTCACGTCCTTCACGTCCATTTGTCCCAAATGTTTAGTATGAAAGTTCTCCATTCGCTGATCCGGCGGTTCGCGTCAAAGCCCAAATGTCCCGAGCAGTTAGCCATTTTTCTTCTCCTTCGGCCGAACCGGCTTTCCGCGTCCCTCGCGTCCCGATGGCCCGATTGTCCCTGTGCTAAAATTTCCCTTTTCGGCCAAACCGGCCGTTCGCCCTTCACATACACTTGTTCCACTTGTCCCAGTGCTTCGCGGGCCGCCTGGAGGCATTTCGGCCGAACCGCGCCTTGGTGTCCCGAATGTCCCAAATATTTCTAGGACAAGGACTTAGCCGATTTTCACAATTTTTTTCTCGTCCAGGCTTATTTTCTGCAACTTCTCGCATTCTCTCAGAGCTCGTTCTTTTTCAGCCTGGGACTTGAGAATCCTGATGTATGTTATCAATTCAACCCGGGGTGAAATTGGATAACAATTTGGCGACTCAGCGGGGTCATCTGCCTGCTAGATGAAAAGACCAGTTGCCTTTTTGCGATCCATTGGGCATGGAGTCATAAGCAATGACCTGAAATGAGCCTGATACTGCAACTCCCTCCACGAGAGCCCGCTGAACAGTAAAACTCAATCTAGGAGCAACAAAACCTGCGCCAAAGCACTTAGGGAAACTGAAACCTAACTACAACAAGACAATGTGCATACGCACTTAGAGGAATTGAAATCTAGGCTAATATTTACAAGGGTGAACCTTTTACTTTCAGTAGCAATGTTTGAGATAGATTCCATTTACTGGAATCTGTAGTTCTTCACCGTCCAATGAGGCCAATTGGAAAGCATTGCTGCTCTTGCACTTTGTGACCATGTATGGGCCACTCCAAATGGCATCAAATTTTGAATGCCTTCCCGGTTTTTCTCTGTCCGCATCCCATTTCAACACTAGATCTCCAACTTGAAAAGATCTATCTTTGGCCTTCTTATCAAAGGTCTTCTTGATCAAAGCTTGATCCTTTTCCATTGCTTGGGATGTCTGATTTCTGATCTCTTGCAGCTCCATCAACTCTGCATACCTCACCTCCATGGGTTCAAATTCAAGTAACTCCAGCTGCTTCATGAGTTCCAATGTTGGCAACTCAAGTGACATGGGCAAGATTGCCTCTCTTCCATAGACAAGCCTGAATGGAGAGTTACCTGTGGATCTTTTGGGAGTGATCCTATCAGCCCATAAGGCTGATTTCAGCTTGGTGTGCCAAGACCTCTGATTCTCATCAAGAGTTCTCCTAATGATCCTCAACAAGTTTTTGTTTGTAGACTCGGCCTGGCCATTACCCTGAGGGTAATAGTTCGATGAAGTGCTCAGGTAAATACCATTCTTGATGGCCCACTCAGTCACCTTAGATCCAATGAATGCCAATGCATTATCAGAGATTATTGTGGCAGGTACACCAAATCTGGTTGTTATTCCCTCATAAAAGTCTAGGATGCTAGACTCATTTGCCTCTTTGAGTGCTACTGCTTCTGTCCATTTGGTGAAGTAGTCGGTGGCTGTCAAAATCCATTTATGCCCTTGGCTTGAATTGGGGTTAATGACTCCAATGAAGTCCAAACCCCATTGCATGAATGGCTGGTCAACTGAGATTGGATGCAATGGAAGGGCAGCAAACTTCTCTTTTCCTGTGAAGAATGCACAATTCTTACACCTCTTGATCCATGCATAGCAATCACTGAAGATTTTAGGCCAATAATAACCAGCCTTCATGATTTTTAGAGCTGTCACTCTTGGTGCAAAATGGCCACCAGCTGGTCCACCATGAAACTCTTCCAACACCCTTTGAATCTGATCTGTGCTAATGCATCTCAGCAGCACTCCATTCACATCTTTCTTGAACAAAACTCCATCAACAATGGCGTACGGAACAGCCTGCAACCTGAAGTGTCTCCTTTGGGTCTTGTTCATCTCCGGAGGGCATAGGCCTGTGCTTAGGAAGTGCATAATACCTTGGGTCCAGCAGGGAGTCGGGGCAGCATTGTCTTCTTCTTGATTGCCACTTGGCTCATAGCTGTCTTGGACTGTCAAAACAGCCTCTTCTTCGTTGCATACTTCCTTTTGCTTCCCCAAAACCAGCTGCTCACACAGTCCTTTCCCTCTTACCAGCTTGGTGATCTTGATATCAATGTCATACTCCATGACATGGGTGATCCAACCTGCCCTTTTCTCATTCAAATCCTTGTTGAGGAGGAAGTCCTTAACTCCAGCATGTGAGACCAGCAACTGGACCTTGTTGTTTGAGACTAAATGCTTGAATTTCTTCAAGCTTCTGATTACTGCAAAAGTACATGCTTTTCAATAAAAGAGTACCTCACCTCGCAGTCATCTAGGCTCTGGCTGAAGAAGGCAATCAGCTGCTCATCATTATCTTTGTTCTGCTGTACTAGAATGGCAGAAATAGTGTCATCACCTCCAAATGCGTAGAGGATGAAATCCTTGGAGAAGTCTGGGTTGATGAGAGTTGGTGCCTGAGATATAGCTTCTTTGATTGCCTCAAAATTCTCCTTGCCTTCTGCTGTCCACTTAAAAGCCATGCTCTTTTTTAACATTTTGGTGATGGGCTTGACAAGGGCTGCAAAATCTGGGATAAACCTGCGGACAAAATTGATCCTTCCCAAGAAACTTTGAAGAGCCTTCTTGTGACTTGGCAATGGCAGTGCTCTTATGGCTTCAACTCTCTCTGGATCAATTGCCAGTCCCTCTTTCGAGACAATATGGCCTAGAAGTTTACCCTCGTGAGCCAGGAATATGCATTTTTTGGGATTCAATGATACTCCGAACTTTCTACACCTCTGAAACACTTGCCTGAGGTGAAAGAGATGGTCTGCTGCATTCTTTGAGAAGACAGTGATATCATCTAGATATATCAGCACTATCTTGTTGATCAAGCCTTTGAATGCCATGTCCATTGCCCTTTGGAAGGTAGCACCAGCATTGGACAGCCCGAATGGCATCTTCTTGTAAGCATATGTGCCCCATTTAGTTGTGAAGGCTGTCTTGAATTGGTCTTCTTCTTTCACCATCACCTGATTATACCCTGAGTAGCCATCTAGGAGAGAGAATCTCTCTGAACCGGATACTACTTGCAATATTTGTTCCATGGAAGGGAGTGGATAATGATCCTTGAGAGAGGCCCTATTGAGGTCTCGGAAGTCCACACACAACCTGATTTCTCCACTCTTCTTCCTGACCGGAACCAAGTTAGCAACCCAGCTTGAGTGCTTGATCGGGAATATAATGCTTGCCTCTATTAGCTTATTTAGCTCTTTCTTCATCAGAGGCTCAATGTGAGGGTTGACTGGTCTCTGCTTCTACCTGATGGGCTTAGCATCTGGATCCAATTCTATGGTATGTTGTGCCAAATTTGGATTGAATCCTCTCAAGTCTTCATAGCTCCAAGTGAAGACATCTGGAAATTCTTGGCAAAGCTGAACAAAATCAGATTTCTCTTGTGAGGTACTTACTTTGCCAATCTGCAATGTTTTGCCTTCTTCCACTAAAATAGGCTCTGAATCCTCACCCTTTACTTGAATGTTTGCCTTCTCCTTCCGGAACTGATCATTCGGGTTGAAGATTGACTCCAAGGTTATGAGGCCTTTTGGTAATTTGTTAGTTCTCAACTGCACCACTTGGTCACCATACTGCTGATGCAACTTGTCTTGATTCCTGGCAGAGAACTCAGCTTCTTCTTGTAGGAAATTGACGATTTGCTGGTCATTCTCAAACACTTGCCAACTGACATTGTTATCCGGCACTGAAGGCCTCACAATCACGTGGATGTTTGGCTGTACCTTGTCTTGTTGAATGCTTTTCGTAATGTCAAAGGCTGCCCCTACTGCTGCAAGCCTGTCAGCAGCTTGATTCTCTTTCCTGGGAATGGATTCGATGCCAAAACCTTCAAAATCTTCCATGAGGTCCCACACCCTGTTCTTGTAGCACCTGAGTAGATCATTCTTGGCAGCATGCCGTCCCTTGACCTGATTTACAATCAATTCACTGTCCCCAAAGACTTGCAGATTCTTTATTTTTCTCTTGATTGCCCAATGCATCCCTTGCACCAAGGCTTCATATTCAGCAGTGTTATTGGAGCATGCAAATTGAAATCTAAAAGCTGAATAGTACTTTATTCCTTGAGGTGAAACAAGCATGGCTCCACCTCCTGCACCTTGCCTACTCCTTGATCCGTCAAAAATAGCTGCCATACCTCGTTGTCATCATTATGGCTTGGCTTGGTGATGCTAGGAACAGGTTGATTTTCTTCGTGTATACAATAGACTCCCAGCTCAGATTCTTCTACTTCTTGATAGGGATCAAAAGCATGTATCTTGTTTGCCCATTCATCAAGAGTTAGGTCCGGGATACTTCCAACCTTGGTGTCAGCCTCATCAGTACTAGGGTGATCTTCTTGATCAAATGCTGAGCAATTGGCATTAATCTGACTTGGGGTGTAAGGCTCAATATGGAAGTTTGCAATGGGTTCGGACCTAATTGTAGCCTTAGTTCCATACCTTGTTCTAAACAGCATGTGAGACCAATCAGCAGACAAATACCCTCCAATCTTGGCTGTGAAGTCCCTTGACAAGCAAAGGGCAAAGAGTGGTGGAAGGTCTATGATTGATACATCTTGTAAGACAACAACATTTGGACATGCATGCAAGGTAAGACTCAAGTTTTTAATCACTCCAACTGTTGCTATTGTTGTCCCATCCAATTGCACTACTCCTTTAGATATCACTTCATATTCGAGACCCAGCTGATCAGCTATTTGCTTGGGCATCACGGAGCTACTTGCCCTGGAATCAATCATGCAATTGTGTACTAGTTTATCCCCAATGATTAATGAAACATAGAAAGGAGGGGGCTTCAACATTTTACCTTGTTGTCCTCCATGACTTCCTTCAGGCTGGGCAGCATTTGTAAGCACTTTGTCTTGCATCTGAACCCGCTGATTCGAAATTGTCCAATCCTTCATGGCAGCTTGCAGTAGATCTCTTTGGCCTGGGATAGATAGGGATTCCCACATTG
Source organism: Taxus wallichiana var. yunnanensis (assembly GCA_018340775.1). Lineage (NCBI taxonomy): Eukaryota > Viridiplantae > Streptophyta > Pinopsida > Cupressales > Taxaceae > Taxus > Taxus wallichiana. The sequence goes on along the minus strand of CM031244.1, from coordinate 744,799,692 downwards.
ATATGTTAACGTTTGTCTTCTTCATCTGATCAATGATACTGAATGGTGATGAAGAATCTCTCTGCTTGTCCTTTGGTTTGCACGTTTACTCCCTGCACGTGGGCAGCAACAGCTGGCATTTGAGTTGGCCTAGGGGCTGTTCTTGGCTGCCCTTGTGTATTTGAAACTGGACTCTGCTTGCCAATCATTTGTGGAGCCGTGGAAGGTTGTGGATTGGCTGGGGCTAATGGCTGTTCTTCACCCAGATTCCTCCTTTTTGACCTTGTGTTGGCTGCAACACCTTGAGAAACTACCTGATTCATGCCACAAAAATCTTCTGCTTGCCAGTTCACCAATGTAGTGTCATTTGGGGCTGATTGCTGTTGGAATGTTTCTAGTTGTTGGTTGTTTCCTTGACTTCCCTCACCCTCCACACCGGTAGTTGTCACCATTAGTGCTTGATTGAGAGCACCATTGAAGCACATGGATTGGTTGTGAGGCTCGTTGCATGGAAAGCACCAATCATATTCCTGGCAATGTTATTCTGTGTTGGCACTAATGCCTTAGAGGCAGATATGGCATTTGGATTATAGGGCTGGAATGGTCTATTGGCAGGAGGCCTTACTTGGCTTTGATTTTGATTCATATTTGCAGCTGGATTAGGTGGTCTTTGTGGTTGGTATGGCTGCCTATTAGGCTGAGCTTGGGGTTGATAGGAAGGTCTGAAACCTTGGGCTTGCTGCCTCTTGAGAGTAACCAGCTCATTGCCTAGGTTTTGCAACTGTTTCATGACCTCTTGAAGCTCATTTGGGGCACTTGGAGATGAAGTGGAAGCTTCATTTGAACTCTGGTTTCTAGGGGTGGGAACAGGAGCCAAAGTGGGTGCTTGACTAGTGCTTGGATTTTCTAAGTTTGGATACAAGGGCATGGGAGGCCTAGGAGCCAGTTTACCAGCTTGAATAAGACAGTTTTCGGCTCTAATGGCAATGCTATAAGCCATAGGGATTGTTGTGCCTCCCATGGATTGAATTAACATAGAAATATCAGAATTCAAAGCTTTAAGGTAATATAGAAAAGCACCTCCTGCTGTTGGCCTGACTGCCACTGGAATCCTATCCCAAGACCTTTGAAATCTGAAGTTGAAATCAGTCAGCTGCTCGTTGGGGGCTCTCTTGATAGTTGTCAACTGCTCCAAAAGAGACAAGTTGTCTCCCTTCTCTCCAAATTGCTCATGAAGTGCAATGCACAGCTGATTCCAGTTTGTGATAGAACCAGCCCCAAGGCTCCTAAACCATTGTAATGCTTTACCCTTGAATGAAGATGCCAGTAATTTGACAGCCTACTTGCATTTCATCGATTTCATGGATTGCACAAAGGTTAGCAATATCTTTAACATGATCACCTGGAGTAGTCTGATTTTCTCTAGTGAAGTAGGGAATGTTCTTCAAGGCTGCAATAGGAACTGGATGTTGTGCATTGAGAGCAAGTGGGCTGCTGCCTGTGAAGTTGACGTAGGGGTTGTTCTGAGCCATTCTGATTGGTCTTAAAACCCTTGTATATTGAAAGAAAGGCCTGTCAGGTGGAGGAGTTGAGAGAGTTCTGTTTGGTGGAGATGGAGACCTTTGAATCCTTCTTCCTCTTTGCCTTCTTCTTGGAGATAGCTGCAGGTATTCAAACAACACTTCTTCTTCTCCGACTCTTGACCTTGTGGTGATTCTTCTCATGAGTTTTCAGGCCTGCACTGTTGAAACCAATTGATTCTTCCCCTTGGAGTCTAGATATGCAAATAATAGCTCTTATAAGCAAGAAAACTGCAGCAGATGCATATCAACTTTGCTGCAATAAAAATGAGACCTCTAGTGTCCCACCGGGCGTGCCAAAACTGTTGTTGCAGACTCACAACACCCCTGGATGCAGATCAGGCTTCTAGGTTGATGTTCAGGCATCCAGTGTGATTGCACAACATGGAATCCTTTCTCCAAGTGTGGGACTTGTAAAGATGAGAAAGGATTCTCCAGAGAAGGCTGGTTCCTATTCCTCTGTTCAGATGCACACAAAAATGCAGAGGGTTTACTAAAACCTAATCTAACTTGTCAAGGAGACAGGGTGAGAAAATGCATAGAATAAAACCTAAACTACAGAGGTGATGCACCAAGGAATGTTAGACACTCGTTTTGCAAATCTAACACAGACCACATAGATGCAATACAAACACTATGCACAGGTAACCAAACTGCAATAAGAGATCAAAATAACAACAATGAATACATGAGAGGGTTGAGAATCAATCACAAACATATATATATTGCTCAAGAGTCGATACAGTACATTGCAGTGGCCAAGAGGCAAAAACTGGCATTACAATCCATATGGGAGGTTTGAAAAGCTCCACAAATTCTCTTGCAAGCAGGGAAGAAGGGAGGATGCAAAACAAGAATGTCCGACCTCTTAAAAGGGCTCCTCTTTACAATATATATGAAGAAATGAGGGGAAAGAGAGAGGAAATCTAGAATCTGCCCCAACCACTTCTTGGTAGCATTTAAAATCATCTCATTATGATCCAAGCGGCGGATCCTGGAAAAACGGCGGGCTGTCTAACAGGAGCGGCGAGCTGTCTGCTGCATTGAAGTTAGTAGTTGAAGCATTACACGCGTCAGAGACATTTTCTTAATTTTCTCCCCCAAACTGCATCAAAATGCAAGATTGACCCTAGAATCATGTAGATAATTTCAACAGCTTTCCGTTGATATAAAGAACGTGCAAATCCGAGCTCTGGATCGAAAGATATGACGATCTGAAGATTTAGGGCACAAAACAGGCGAAAACGGATTTTTAAATTTCTTTTCCCACGCTCTGCCATCTGGACGACACGTGGCAGGCTCTGGTTCGCTGAGAAATTCCCTCTCTCCACCTTTTCATGGGCTTTTCTTGTGGGCCCCTTAAACTTGGACACGTGGCGCTATCTTATTGGTTTGGATCAGTGCTCGAAAACTCGCCCCTTTGACTTTTTGGACCTTTTTCCTTGGCGACACGTGTCATGCTGTGATTTGTCCATGGGCCTGCCGGATTTTCACGTCCACCACGTCCTTTTGTCCCAAATGTCCCAGTGCTTCATGGGACAAAATCTTCCGATCCACCCAAAATGGGCTTCCTCGTCCCTTTTCTACCGGTGACACGTGGCGTGATCTGATTGGCTTTCGGCTCCTTCGGCTATCCGCGTCCCGCGCGTCCCTTTGTCCCACTTGTCCTTGTGCTTTTCCTGTTTCAGCCGAACCGGCCGGTTCACGTCCTTCGCGTCCATTTGTCCCAAATGTTTAGTACGAAAGTTCTCCATTTCGGCCGATCCGGCGGTTCGCGTCCTCAAAGCCCAAATGTCCCGAGCAGTTAGCCGTTTTTCTTCTCCTTCGGCCGAACCGGCTTTCCACGTCCCTCACGTCCCGACGGCCCGATTGTCCCTGTGCTAAAATTTCCTTTTCGGCCGAACCGGCCGGTTCGCGCCCTCCAGCGTACACTTGTTCCACTTGTCCCAGTGCTTCGCGGGCTACCTGGAGGCGTTTTGGCCGAACCGCACCTTGGTGTCCCGAATGTCCCAAATATTTCTAGGACAAGGACTTAGCCGATTTTCACAATTTTTTTCTCGTCCAGGCTTATTTTCTGCAACTTCTCGCATTCTCTCAGAGCTCGTTCTTTTTCAGCCTGGGACTTGAGAATCCTGATGTATGTTATCAATTCGAGGGATGCACCAAGAAGAGTTTGCAGAACAGGTTGGAGCTTTCCAATCTCAAGTGCAAAAATTTACGATTATAAAATGAGCCAAACGATGCTCGGGAGGAGCTCCGGATAATGGGGTATCAAAGCAATTACAATATTTTCTGCCATGAATAGGAAGTACATGCCCATCTTGGGTATAAAGGATCTGATTTACATGGCATGTATCCTATTCCGCAGAGAAGATCTAAGATAGAGATGAATTTGTTACCCCATCCGTATATGTCACATTGATTTGGGAGTTACATGTAATAAATACTTAGTAGGATCTGAATTTAGCACTATTTTCATCATTTTTCTATGCATATTCGAGCAACCAAAGTTATGCAAAACCTAATTCAGGAATAGAAAAGATCCCAAAATAAAATGCTTTTGAAAGATATCCTTCAAATAAACTCTTCACAATATATACAGAGATTGAAATGATCTAGAATTATATTGATCAAAGGTCACAAGGGATCTCATCAATATAGGATCTGAATTGAGGTGATTGAGGAAATCCATAAAAAAAAGGTTGTGATGAGACATCTGAAACATGGGCTTGCCTACCATAAAAGTAGCTTTTCTAGAATCCAAAATAAATATGCCTCAACATGTTGTGTAAAACACATCTTGAGCTAGGGTTTTCATGTAATGCAACGATCTTCAACATAAAACTAGATATGTAATATTTGTACAACTAGAAATTAGAATCTCTAAACAATTACACCTACAAAACCACATACAAAAATATATATCTAATTTTTTTTTTTTATTTTTTTAAACATTTTTCTAATTTTTGATGATATTTATGAATAGGATGGCCAAAATACTACGGAAGGAGAGAACAAATTGGAAGAGATAAGATGATGCACATGAATGATGGATGTCATCAATTTTTCTCGCAAGGTCCGTGGTACTGCTAGTCCTTTGTTTGCACCGCTTGACTTTAAAACAAATGGATGAAACATAGAGAATGGAAAACGGGTTTGCATGAGGTCCGCTCTGCTCACTCATTTCCATTATCTAACTTGACAAACAAAGAATGAGTGAGGTGAAAAATAGAGAGGCCTCATACGAAACCTACTCGTACCAAATGTGGGTTTTACCCCATATTTAGAAAAGATCATAAGCTCAATATACTTCAAATAAACGTATATGCAATAATATGAGTTACATATTTAAAATACTTTTTCTATAATCACTTTCTTAATTTTAGATAGGTTGTTCTAACAACCTATATTCTCTCTTAACCCCCAAAATATCTCACACCCTTTATTCTCTCAACTAAATTCCTACGTGAGTTGTTTTCACAACTCACTTACATTTTTATACACACTTATAATAACACACTCATAATATGCTAACCTAAAAGCACCCATGTTAGGACTAATTCCTAACATTTAGAAACGGCTAGAAATTTGATTCATGTGTCAAATATGCCCAATAATCTATGGGAGGAAGGGATGAATACTGCAGTCTATATTCTAAATAGAGTTCCTACTAAAGCATTACATCAAACTACACCTCATGAAGTATGGATAAAACAAAAACCAAATATCTCACACTTAAGAATATTTGGTAGTCTTGCTTCCCTCTTTATTCTGAAAGTTAAATAGAAGAAACTTGATCCGACCTCCTACTATTGTATCTTTTTGGATATGGTTATCTCCAAAAGGATTAAGAGTATATGATCCTTTCAAACATGACATAGTAGAAAATAGGAATGTTCATGTTCTATAGAAAACATTTTCTAAAATTCATGTGAACCCTCCTTTGTTTCTCCTAAGTAGAGCTTGATAATCCTTCTTCGGATAATATGGAAACATAAGTTCAAGAGGATGAATATCCTACTCTATATATGATGGAGATTGAGGGGGAATCATCTCAAAATGTGTCGCATTCTAGAATTCCTAAATGGGATCAAAATCTAGTTAAGGAATCTCATCCTGATAGCCTTAGAAATGACACGTAGTCAACATACTTATCATGCCTTAATGACCCTATATGAGGTTGAACCACAATATTTCAAAGAATCTAGTCAAGATGAAAGATGGATCGAAGCTATGAAATATGAATACAATGCCCTAATTAAAAATAACACTTGGGAACTAGTCCCCTCCTTCAAAAAAAGAAGCATTTTAGGATCTAGGTGGTTGTATAAAATTAAGTATAACTTTGTAGGAGAAATTGATAAATTTAAGGCATGATTAGTATCTCTTTGGCTCACTCAGAAACCCAAGATCAAATACGTTGAAACCTTTTCTCATGTAGCAAAAATGAGAATTGTTATAACTGCTCAATATGGTTGTGAGATTCACCAAATGGATGTTAAAAATGATTTTCTAAATGGTGACCTGAAAGAATAAATCTACATGTGTCAACCTAAAGGTTTTGAATAACCTGGTAAGGAATTATATGTGTGTAAACTGAAAAATCCTTGTATGGTCTTAAACAAGCTCCTAAAGCTTGGTATGCTAAAATAAATAGCTTCTTTCAGGATATTGGTTTCAAAAATTATTTTTCTGATAATGATTTGTTTGTAAAGTATGAAAATAATCATATTATCATTATTGTCTTATATGTTGATGATCTATTGATTACTAGTAGTGATAATAATTTAATTCTTAGAATCAAAGAAAGATTAAGACAACATTTTGAAATGACTGACTTAGGTCTGCTAAATATTTTTTAGGCATGGTTATATTTCAAGATCATAAATCTATTGTTGCATCTCAATCACAATATGCTACTAATTTACTTAAAATATTTAACATGATTAATTGTAAACTTGTTTTCATTCCCATTGAAGTTGGTGTTAAATTAGATCCAAAACCTGCATGTGATAAATTTAATCCTACTCTGTATAGACAACTAATTGGTAGTTTAATTTATTTGACTATTACTAGGCTAGATATTTCATATGCAATAGGATTTATTTTTATATTCATGCAAGATCCTTATGAGGATCATTGAAAAATTGAAAAAAATTTTAAAATATGTTAAAGGAACAATTAATTATGGTTTGTATTATTCTTCTTGTAATGATGCAAAATTATTTGGTTATTGTGATTTTGACCATGTTGGTGATATTATAGATAGAAAATCTACTTCTGGATATGTTTTCAAGTTTGGTGTAGGTTTCATCACTTGGAGTAAGCAAGAAGCAACTAAAAATTTCTATCTCTTCTACTAAAGCATAATATAGAAGTGTTATAGAAGCAACAAAAGGAAGCCATGAGGATGAAAAGATTGTTAGATGAACTTCATATGGGCATTAAAGGGAGAAATATTCTTCTATGTGACAACCAAAGTTGTATTTATCTTACAAACAATCATGTTAAACATTAGAGAACAAAGCATATAGAGATTCATATGCACTTCATTCAAGAGAAAGTCCTAAATGGCGATATTGATCTCAAGTTCTATTCGACCAAAGATCAAGTTGCAAATATTTTCATGAAGCCACTGAGTGTTGTGAATTTTTACAAGTTTTATGTCTTGTTAGGTCTGATTTGCCATTGAGGGGAGTGTGCATGACAATTCCACCTCTTAACAACCTTTTGTAAACTTCCTATACTTCCTCCATTTTGTAAAAGATCACTATATGTGAGTCTTAAGTAAATGATCACAAAGTTTACTTGTAAATCCCAATGAAGCATTAGTTATGGGAGTTCCTTGTTTTATAAAAGGCTCCATAATCTTATGTAAATATTCATATGTAAATCACTTTTCCTTATATTTTTTGTGGGAATATCTATATGATTTTCCTTTTTTACATGCTAGCCTAAATCATCGTTAATGATTTATGGATTGTAAATCCTTTTGTAGAAAAAGGTAATTTGGAATTTTTCCCACTTAACATTAAGGGGGAGTGTTGGGGTAATAATGTCAAGTGGGGACACCATTTAGGTGGGCCACAACTTCACAACCCTTATTTAAATTTAATTACAAACTTTATTAATATTGTCGGCTCCCAATTTAATTAAATATTTTGATTTAATTAAATAAGGAAACAATTCACTCGTGTGCAACCGAATCACCCATGCTATTTAATAATGTGGTCTCTCACAAAATTAGGGATTGTGAAATCGTGAGATTCAAATGTGTGTGTGAAATATTCTTATTTGCATTGTAAAAATTTTGTTCAAGAATTGTGTTGGGTGAGGAGGAAGTGGAGGTGTTGGGTAAAATTTGTATGGTAAATTATAATAAAAGGAGAGTTCTTATTTTGAGTGGGTTTTTTTACCTTTGGTTTTTCCCACTATAAATCATGTGTTGTGTTATTTACTTCTATCACGTGTATATTTTAATCAGAAATTTACTTTTTATTTCGACATTTAACTTATTAACTCTAGATATCTCTACACATTACTAAAGCCTATAATTCTTGGAATTTGATTTATGGATATTCAATTAATTAATTATCCCTGTTAATTTTTATAAAAAATAAGTGCACACAAAACGAATGTGTGGGAGATGGAAGCCTAGAGATGAAGTGGGCCACAGAGAAATAAATCTCTAACATCTTTAGGTGGATATGTATGTATAGACAGGAGAGAGTGTGGAATCTCATAGAAGAGAGTTGAAGATGAGTGTAGGATTGTAAATTATAAGGCTCAAAGAGAGGCCTTAGGAGGAGGAGGAAAGTTAAGGGCAAGAAAATACTTAAACAAGAGAAGAGAGGGAAGAGACTTAGAAATGACCTAAAAGAGAGATCTATTTGGAGGAGGAGGTCGTGTGGGTGGTGATTTGAAGCTCACCGAAGAGAAAACATAGTGTAGCTTAAGTCACATGAAGGTGATAAAGGATTGAGGGGACGCAAAAAATCACCGAGGCTAGGAACATGTTTAGAGGATGAAGGAACCATAACTATTTTCCTCAATAGTTAAAAGGTTGGTTTTACCACTCACTCAATCTAATTGAGGAGTTGATGTTTAAGTAACTTGAGTGTTTGGTGCAAAACACCCAATGTCCATGGAAATCCTAAAAAACAATTGGTGAAGGATGGTTGAACAAAAGGGGGAGAGAGTAAGGAAAGGAAGCACAAAGGAATCAAGTAACAATAACGTGGAAGTGCAGAAGTATTTTTGTAGTATGTATTAGGAAGGATTACATTACATGGAGTGCAAAGAGGAAGTGAAAGTGAAAGTAGTGAGTGGAAGGCATGTAAAGGATAGAAAGCACAAAGAAATAATATGTGGTAGTGTGCATAGGATTTTGGTAGGACAAAAGGTGTTTTGGATCATCTTGATAGACTAGAAGTGTGGGGAGATTATGAGGTAATAGGCCAAGAGGCATGAAAAGAAGAAATACACAATAATAATACTACCAAGGAGGCATGCGAAAGCACTTGAAAAGGCTTAGAATTCCCTAAGGAGTCCACAATAACATAAAATAAGAAACTTAAGCATGGTTGAGTGCATGACGTAAAAATGCAAACTATGAGTGCGTGGTAGACATGTTAGTTGGAAGAAATGATGGACACATTAGAAAACATTATTATAAATAAGTGACAGACCTAACAGCTTAGAAAAATTCCTATAGCTAAGGCCTAAAAACTAAGTGGTTATGGCACCGAGACAACCAGTGGCATTTACATGACTTAGATAATTAATTAAATCAGGTTCAAAATTTACATCTAAACAGGAAGAAAGAGCAAGCATGGATACGTAAGTAGGGATGTGACACTATATTATAAGGATAAGTTCATCAGAGTGTAGAGAGGAATAGGGAATAGAAAAGAGTGAGGAGTCAAGAAATGGACAAGCAGAGACTTAATCAAGTTTTTGAATGTGCTTATGATCACATAAAGTCTGACGCCTAGGATAGATCTATAGGGGAGAGACCATAGAAGTCTATAATACACCATCAATGATTTGTAAACTCTTAGAGAGTAACTACATGTATATTTCATTAATTCCATTGAATAAATAGATTAAAAAATTAATATTTTTCATCCGGTTGCATGAAGTTTTAGATATAGGGAGCACACAAACACCATCTTTGTCAATTTTACTGAAGGAGAAACCTGAGTATTGGGTGCATGCAACCTAACCCTGAATAAAATGTAGAGAGAGGAGAAGAAAGAGGTACTAAAATCACCCTTTAAAGAAATAATACCATGTAAAAAAATCAACCTTGATCTTCCCTTTGAAAGAGGATAGGAAGGACTACCTATGAAGAATTTATCTTCTTTGATACCTTCCATAAACCCACACACCACACCACCGCAGATGGATATAAGCCCAAGTTTTAATATATAGAAAGTATAAAAGAGAATGGATGCCCCCATGCTCTCCCCATATGCCACACAATTAAGTAGGAGTGTGTAATATGTTGAAATTATGATGGATAAGGAGACACTTTCCCCAAAACCCTTTGATTTTATAATCGGGACTTAGTAATGAAGAGGAGAAGGAGTGAAATTTTCATGCCCCTATAAATTGCTCTAAAGTGTGTCTGATGAATCTAAAATTATTCCAAAACCTATATCTATAAGTAGAAATTTAAACCTATAGAATAATGTAGTGTAACCGCCCTACTAGAAACATATGTCGTGGTCATAAATGTTCACACCCAAAATTTTATGTATGGTTTTGAACCTATGAAATGTTTACCCAATATCAGTATTTGGTGATGTTTAAGAGGACGTTTTCTCATAAAAACATGTGTATAAACCTATAAATATTCATGTATGAGTAGAATATAATATGATGAGTGATTTTTCTTTGAGGCATATGTGATAAAGTATTTGAGTGTGTAGATCAAAATAAAATATTTGTACCCATGTAGTGTATGTTTGATAATCTTTAGGAGAGTTTGGAATGTTGAAGTAGTGGACACATTTGAGATCTTGTACCTGTAAAAGGGTTTACACATGGTGGTGACTATGGTTTTCAAAGAAAAAATAACATATGCATAATATAACATGTATACAGACATCACATTAGTTAAGTGAGAAAACAAAATCAATATTTAAAGAGAGAAGTCATATCAAGGTATAGAGTTATAAACATGGGACAGCCATGGTGTCACAAGACAATTAAGGCACATAAGGTGCATATAAGAGAAGAAATTTCATGTAATAGAGGCATAAGGCTAGAAACATGGGACACCCGCGATGTCACAAGATAATCAATGAACTTATTCTACATACAATGAAGAAGCTAACATGTAGAAAACATGTATAAAAAACAATTATGTCAAAAAGTGATAAAAGCATCATAGAAAGTAGTAAAGAAGAACATAAAGAAATATATTTCAGTGTTACATAGTACACATATGTTAGTCCTATTATCTCAAAATATAACATGTACACGATATATGTAATCAAGAATAATGAGTAAGTAGAAAGGAACTATAATGAAACAATAACACCTTTATAGTGTAGAGGGATACCCCAAAGAGAGTAATGCTAGAAATTAAGATAGTTCATATCATCATATAATAATCTATGTTTCCTAAATAAATATCAATATACATCATGAACACATGTATAAGGATTATATAGAAAATATTGTTTATCGATCAAACCATAGTGAAAATTAACATATGTAATGTAAAATGCAAACAATTCTAGTTGTGAATAGTTCCTATTTTTGTATTTCTATAAATTTGTGAATTTTTTTCTATTTTGAACTTAGTTATGTATAGGAGAGGCGTAGAATAAGAGAAACCTAGTGAGAGCCTCATCGGGAGGAAAATCATATACATAAGTAATGAGAGGACCAAGATTCAACTATGTCAAATAATGATGCTTATTTGTGATTGGTATAAAGGTGATAATATATTCCATAGAAGTGTTGAGAGAGCTAGGTGGAATAGATCCATGAGATATAATGTGTGATGGAGTAGACCTACGAGGAGGACTATAAAATTGAGATACATTAGGCATAACATGCACTATAATACCTATAAGGAATCCTAGGAGGGCGAGAGTCCCTAGACATAGCATGGGAAGTAGAAGGTCTATATGGAGATCTAGGAGGGTGAGAACCACTAGAGATAACATGTTACTAGAATACCTAAGAGGAATTATAGGAAGGAAAGAGACACTATATATAGAATAGGAAGTGACATTCCTATCTAGATACATATGAAGGAAAGAGACACTAGAGATAACCGGTGAAGTAAATGGCCTATTCGTAGACCTAAGAGTAGAAACTATATGAGGGCAATGAGGAAACATAGGAAGAGCATCCTCAAAAATAATACTCTAAATTGTGAAAATTTGTTTCTAGTGAATAAAATTTACTCATGGGTGTAAGATAGATGGAACATACCTAAGAGAACATAACTAAGGAATACCTAAATGCATGTCACCTAAGCTAAGAGTAGAAGCTATTAGGAATGGGAATTATGCAGTAACATAGTTGAAATTATTAGGTAGAATAATATGCCCGTATTCGTGATTAGAATCATGCATGATTTTATTTATAGAATAGGATAGAGAATGAAGTAACTTGAGAGTACATAGATTATGTTTTTTATGTGGATCAACCAAAACACTATGTATATGCGATTGATTAATAAATGCATGAAAATACATAGTATCTAATACATGAGTGTCATCAATATTAGATTCAACAAACATAATAACCAAGTGGATAAGATGCCATAGAACAACAATTCTAGTCATTCCATCCAATATTTGATCATAAGAAGGTGGAGATGGTACCGCATAATGAGCATTGTGCACTTCCAAATTAGATTTGTAAATATTATGATTAGGAAGTGGATCATTGAATATATTCAAATTTATATTATCATTAGTATGTGTAGAGGATTTAGTGAGCTTATCACATCCAATTTCATTTTTATCAATAAGATCTTGTATAATATGTCAAAGATTCGTACATCGATTAGTAAGGGAAACCAATGCATCTATGATAGTTTCAATGAGTATTAGCATTGAAAGTATTACCATTCAACTTGCTTGCATCAATCTCAATTGGTTAAGGGAGAGACAAGAGATCGCACTCAATTAATTGTTTACACATAATGTTTGGACATGGTACATGCATAAATTTCCTTTATGGAGGTTGTAATTGCATCTTAGAAGGTTGAGTTATGGTATTAACAATGACTTTATTAATAACCTTATTGTTAGTAGTCTTATCTTTGAATTTAGATTTTGTTGGAAATTTGTCATTAGATGTAGCAAAAGAGATGTAAAAATAATTAATATTATTCATATGCAATAACTTGGCCTCATATTCTTTCATTGTGTGAAAATATTATTAAATTAGGGAACTCATAAAATATAACTTATTCTTGCAAAGAAGAAAATAATATTTGTGTGAAGAGATGTTTAAGTTTGTTATCAGCTAGAATCTTATTCATTTTAGTAAGCATATTCTTGTATCATAAAACATTATCATTGATGTGATCATTAAACTCATGTCATTTTGTATACATTTGAGCATTATAATATTTGTTCCCAATATTGATAGAAAATTGTGCAAGAAACTAATTTTCCAAGTTGTAAAAGATCACATAGAGTGTCTATGGAGATCACAGAACCACTATAAATCAAATTCCTTCAAATGTCTAGGGAAAATATTAGTAAGTAATATATCATTAGATGCATTACAAAAGCAAGCAACATGAAATGATCAAAGGTGGTATGCAGGGTCACTCTTGTCATCATAAATAGAAATATTATGAGAAAAAAACCAAGCGGTAAAAGATGATAAGAAACTTCGAGTGCAAGTGGATTATGAATTATTTGAGTATAACTCATAGCATGATAATACGTAAATACAACTTGTTGTAATTGTGATATTTGAGATAGTAAAGTATGAACAAGATTTGAAGAGCTCTGCTTGCAAAGAAAAATCATGTGAACCACTATGATTACATGTAGTAATATTGGTAGTCATATGAATGGACATAGATACTATAGGTATTGGAGTATGACCTATCTAATTAAATGTAGGCATTTTAGTCTCTAATCACTTCTTGCCTCAACAACCATTCCCAAATGCATCGGCATATCATCTAGTTTATCCTGGAAGCTCACCCGAGGTACGTGTAGGTACCAATCCCTCCTTTATGCGAGCTTCATGAGAACGTTATTTCTTAACATGAGGATGTAATACAACCAGAAAATAAGTGCATCCATTCATGGAATTTAAGATGTAAGCATTAACTCCTAGCCTAATGCACCCAAGCATAAAACAACATGATCAACTCAATGAAAGTAGAATCAACCATGAAATAACATCAAGAAAACCCATAACATGCATATGAACATAAGGAAAATGCACAGATCAAGATCCATCACATGAGTGTTTCAGAATCACTTCATTATATTTATTAGCCAAAATATGGTAGCCAAGATTACATCAAAAGAGTCCCATTCATGGAAATGTTCACACTAGCAAAGATTTCTTTACATCATAGAGCTCACCATTACACATTACACAATATCACTATATCTCTCACTCCCTATCCTTTCTTACTTCTACATCCATCCTTACTTATCTCTCTTTCTCCTCTATGAAAACCATCCATTATTTTAGAATAATCATCAACCTTCCCTCTTAACCACTCATCATTATTACCTGTGAAATCTTGAAGGAATCAGTTTATGATTGCTCTACCACTACCCAAGAATATGCCATGTGTCGCCATGTGTTTCCCTCAATTGAGTTCCTTTAGCATGCATGTGTTAGCTAATCCTTAACAACCTCGACTCCTTATCCATTCATGATAACCGTATTGATGCCCTGGAATATCCTTTCCTTGAGCCATAAGTCTCCATGGCTTATCCACATCTGTATCTGGTCACTTTTCCATTTGCTCCCTACGCATGTCTTTTCCTGTTGTCAAAAACTCACTAAGTCCTGAATCCATCCTACCCGAGCATGAGCCTCGATGCCTCTCCAAGTATTACTTCTATGTGTGCCTTCACGCCCTGCTTCTGCATGCCACAAGGCTTTACACCTTAGGTACTTAGTTACTTTAGGGGCCCACCAGCACCATAGGAAGGTGGGAGTAGTAGATGTTTGTATAAGATAAAAATATGGAGACTTCTCATAAAGATATTTTTCATTGTAATTATAATCACAAACTAGTTTGGAAATTAAAATAATCTTAACAATAGGATCTATTTGATGAATATTATCATGAATTTGTCCACAAAAGTGAGATATTTTTTTAAGTTATTCTTGGTCCACAATCTTGTTCTTTTCATGGTCTTGATAATAAGAATGTTCAATTTTTGTTTCCATGTCATGAAATGGTACCTAATTAGCAAGATCAAGTATAGATGGAATGTTGTAGATAGGATTTAAATAATATTCGATGGGGATATGAATTTTTTTAGTAGGATGATAAATCTCAATATGCTCATTGGATTGATTAATAAGCCAATTTTTATGCCTAAAGGGAATATGAAGGAAGCATGTGCAAGATGAGATATGAAAATAATCATACAACAAGAGAATAGAAAAAACATTAGGACAACCAAGATTTGAGCCAAAAATTTTGATTCAAGAGTTAGGTTCACCAAATTTTTACACCCTACTTGATTTTTATAATGTTATGGGTTACAAGGTTTTATTATGACTAATTAACTTCAAACATTAATTATGTAATATAGGAACAATGTATTAATACTTGTAACTATTGATAATGATATGTGATAATCTCAAAAACATAAGAGAAGAGATGAACGTACATATAGAGAGTGAAACAAGAGATATATGAGTGCATAGAATGAAAAAACTAGGATTACTAAAGCTACTTATGCTTCATTACTTAGACCATAATTAGAAAATTCCATGGTACAAAACCATACAATTTTCTAGGATCATTTGTATGGCCTTGAACCTACTATATGATCTTGGACCTTATTTGAGTTGGCATTCTATAACTTGTTATGTAATTCAGTGATCTAGAAATGTGTGCCATTTTCGGACCATAAAGTGTCACAATTTCCTGAAACCATATGAATCGGTTGAATACAACTCAAATCCTAACCATGGGTGGAGGAACCTACAATAATTTTAGTGATTGGGTTGAGGTGAAATCATTGTGCTACCTATGTCAACACTATTCTAAACATGCCTCAATCCACACATTGTTCTCCACCTAACATGTAATATCTATATGAATGCGGCTAGTTGGAAACTTTAACGTCTTTGACTATGTTTGACATGATTGTGTTTTTGTTAAGACATTGAGTTGGGATCTTTGGAAGTTTGGAAATGAGATAAGATAAAATCCTTGAGTTGGTTTAGTGCTTCAAAATTGTAGTAATGGCTTCCCTAATTGATGTGCATCAACTTTGGCAAAATTTGGGGAGCCTTAGGTTCCTTTTGTATTAGTATTTTTAATGAGAGCTCATGAGAGTTCCAAGTTATTTCCAAGTTAGTAAATTAAGTGGTATGAAATTACTTATACAGGTTTTTAAAGTTAAATTATTATGGAAAGGCCAACCCAAGAGGATAAAAAGACACAAAAATTGAATTTAAATAATATTTTGCGGATGCGTTGTTCCAAGACCGTATAGGTCGCCAAGACCAGAAATTACATCTTAACCTTAATGTGTAGTTTTAGACAGGGTGAAAATGAGTGCAATTTGAAAGTTTTATCATGATAAGAAAAGGTTAAGCACTAGTTTTATTCATTTATATTTAGAATGTGACAACACATCAATGTGTAGGAACAAGAAATTCAAGAAAGAGATAGTAAGATGTATTAAGCACGGATATAATATGGATATTTGTCTTAACAAAGGATCATAGTCATAACATACAAAGATGTAATACGCCCTTGCATACAAAATTTGGGGAAACAAGTGTACACATTTCATGATTTTTTTCTTTTTTATATTATTTTATTATTGAATTTTTATAAGAATCTTGGTTGGAATTGAATATAAATTTATTGCATGTGGAAAATAGGTTCGATGTAGGAATATACACATAATCGAAAATGGATCACATAAATTTGAAACTCATGAATTCCTCTTCCTTATGGGCAGTTCATGTGCATCTATACACATGAAGAAGAAAGTGGCAAAACAAATCTAGTCTTGGAACACATGAATTTTCCTAGTGGGAGATTTGTATATCACATCATTTTATTTTAATTAAGAAGTTTTCAATTACTAGATCATAATGGGAGAAATATAGATACCTAAATATGGACCTATGGCATTAGGTAATTAATATTTTGCAATTATCTAATCCCATAACTCATTGTGCACTTAAATGATTATTTCCTTCACATTCCTTAATCAACACTATAAAACACTAGATCACACTTATTATCCATCATTGACAAGTTAAAATATCACTTTCATATTACATAACCCATATTTTAACATTTGGCCACATTTATCAATAAATAGATTGCATTGTGCACATTACCTAGACCAATTCATCCATGATAGAAAAATATTCTTCGAGACTCTATCTTGATCCAATGAACTCATTCTCAAAATCTCTAATGGTCACATTTTCAATTTCACAAGCTAGGTTAGCTAACCTAGTGATAGCTGAGAAAGAAATCTTATCACTATGATCACCTATAAAATCACATTCAAATAACCCATTATAAATACCTCACCTCTCACATATTTGGAACTACTTAATATATTACAATAAAGAACCCAATAACTAAACCACTCTCTCAAGTATAAAAGGTATATCTAAGTCTACATTCATCCCACATGACTACCTAGGCCAATTAACAAAGTTATATCTCACACACTAATGATCATTTTTAAGGGTCGAGGTCGTGTTAGGGTCTTCATTTCCTAATAAATTTCAATATATATCTTGCATAATACATCAGGTGGGAACTTGAAGCGTTTGATGCCTCTTCAAAGTATTTATATGTGGGTGTGGCGAGGTCCACCCAACCCAATTGGAGTAACCGATTTTTCAATCCTCAAGAAATGAAGAAATAAAAGAATCCCTAATCATGTACACAATTATGGTCATAGAATTTTATCATATAAATCAAATTTAAAAACACATAAGAACATAATGGTAGGCAGGAGATCTATGCAAAATCAACAAAGGAAAAAAATCATCTTAAAAATGTCACCCGAGAAATTTTTCTACAACAAATGACTTTTTCCTACACTCATATTCATACTTTTAGATTTTTCAGGACAACTTTAGGTCATCTTTCACATCTTTCCTACAAAGTATCATATCACTTAAATTCCATCTTAGTTCAAAATTAGTGCAATCCTCTTTAACCCTAACTTATACTTTCCTTATTTATCTCATCTATGCATAAATAATTTGTCATTATCATTTGAACATGAATGTGGATATGTATGTTTAATGTTATTTACTATATTATGATCTTATTTCATCTTTACACAATTATTAAATTTTGTAATTAGATAAACCAAAATTTAAGTATTACAACAACACTATACAAACTTTTCATTATTTATAATTGGGATAGTATGGGATACCACTTATTTTCACATTTTTCCTTTTGTAAGAAATATTGTAAAAAAATAATTGAAAAGGTATAAAATTTAATAAAATTTACAAAAAAAAAAAATTAAAACTAAGGAACTTTCTCTTTTATCCCATAAAAGTGATCAGAGAATTATAGTAAATTGAGTCAATTGATATCACCACATATAAAAATATCTTTTGAAAATTATTATAACTTGACTATTAGAATATATTAATTACACTAAAAGGTGTAACCTACAATGGAAGAATGAAGTGAAATGCTCTAATGTCATTCATGTAAATGAAAAACTAATGACAACCTTATTTTAACATATCAATTATGTATATGACAGGAGGTTTTAATAAAGAGTTAAGTTTAGCTATACAAGGGTTACTTTATTTCTACTCTTATTAATGGGAAATAAATGATTAAAACTTGTTATGTGAATGATGTAGAGGAAATTATGAGGGTTTAATTATTTTTATGTGGAATGACATGAAGGTATACTTTTTATATGGTAAGGGGTAGTTCACTCATGAAGTATGTTTGTGGAACTTTTCATCTTGAAGAAATGAATTCTTTGAACCTTCTAAGCTATGGGAGGTTTTTTTATTCACATGGAACTAGAACATAATTTAGATTTAGAGAATGATTTGATTTGTATGGATATTTTTATGAGGTTGCTTGGCTAAAAATTTAAGAGGTTTCAGGGGAAGATGAATCAATATCTATGGAATTTGTAACATACTAGAATAACATGGGGCTCTTATTCGAGGATTACAAAATTAAGTTTCGAAAAAGGGATAGGAATAATTTTGAGCCTCTCTTGTGCTCAAGAAAATTTGTTTGTGGTCAAAAAAATAGGGAAACACTATAAGGAACCATTTATTCTCTCTAGGGAAAATGTTCAATATTGGGAAGAGGTTTCTTCATACTTCACAACCATATCAATGGCTAGTAGTGGAATTATTCATTCTAAAATACATTACATGTGAATGGTTTGACTACAACATGGAATTTTTTGTATAAAAGATGTTATGGAAGCGGTTGGTGTAGAAATATTCTATTATGGGGTTTTTATTTCTTTCCCTTTATAGGAAAGAATTTTTGTAAAAAAATGTTATTATTTTATTAATGCATAAGGGACCCATCAACCCTTTTTTACTGATAAAAAACATATCCATTTTTACAAATACACCTTTTATAAACAAATACTTAAAATTTAATTATACGATCAAAGAATATAATTTCACATAAAATGTCGAATAGAATTTTCACTTTTTTAATTAACGGGACACTATGTGAGTATATATGCATGAAATTTATTATTGAATTTTTCCTTTGTTATTATTAGTGAAATATCATAGTTTTTTATGAGGGTTAAAAATCAACCAAATACACTTGAACCATTTTATACTCTATTAGCCCATCAAGAAATGATTGGAGGATTAGAATAAATTAAGTCTATACACACACGCGCACACGCACGCGCCCACACACACACACACATTTCTAAAACTCTCTTTAGAAAATTATTATAAAATAATTATTACAAGACATTAATTATATTATTAGCATAACTATATTAAATGAATCTATGTAAATTTTGTCGAGATATATCTTTCTTGATGTACATTTATTCCATTTTTGACAAAGTGAAATAGGTACCTCGAGAGAAATATTTGTCAACGTATTTTTACGTATATTTATTTAATATAGGTATGTTATTATATATGGGATGAATGGTCAATGTAATCCATGGTTTTGGATTTTTCACATTCTAACTTCTAACTTTTTTCCACATTAGTTTAGTTATTATAACATTTAACATTTATAAATTATGTATGATTAACTCAATTAAAACCAAACCATGTGTAAATTACTTTAAGAAATTAAAAATCTTCTATGAAAATTTTAATTATTTTTAAGAAAAATGATTCATATGTCATCTCAAGATGACCTCCCTAAGTTGTCATTTCCCTAATATATGTGATTTTATTTTTAGATAAGACGCGTGTTTGTTGTTTTATTTGTTCAAACTCTAACATTTGACATTATCATTGACATATTGACATGGACATTAATGTGTGCCAAGGAAATGTGGCTTATACAGATATACTAACACTCACTTATGCTCATGCCTTGAATTACATGTTACATATGTTCTCACAATGATCTAGTACTTTCAATGTTGACATATCCTACCATGTTTGTATACATGTTTTACATGGTTATCTCAGTCATTGTTTTATCTTTGTATACATTTTACACAATGTGTGCTATATATTACTTTCGAGATGAGTGATACATGAGAACATTACCTCGTCTCAAAAGGCGGGAATAAAATGGTATTATTATAAATATATATAAGTTTCAATTAGATCGCACCATTCTTAGATATATTTAAAGATATTATACATCATTCAAAAGGTCCAAGTTCAGTTTTGTATCATTCATGTGTGGGTTTAAGGAAAGGTGCATATGATTATAATGGTCTCTATGTAGTATCGTATAGTTCTTTATGCCCTTGAGATGCCCCAATCATGAATTTTATAGAATACCTTCAAATTTTAGAGTACTTTTACAAGTTTTTAAAACACCACATTCATACTTTTGAGAGATCACATACAATGCATATATATATATACTTCATGCTTTTAAAATTTTATCACATTATTTGTGATATTTATTTATCAAATTACTTGAATATAGTCCACTTTGAGGGGAAACCTCCAAAAATAAGAATAAATGATTAAATAGACTAAATGATATGATATTTGATGCCTTTACAAGAATCATGTGAGATTATTCTACGAGGATCAACCAAAAACCCGTGCACATCAACAAATTTTAACTCCAATGGAAACAAGAAAAATCCAAGTAATCAAAAAGTGTATAATCAAATAACAAAAATCATGCATGGAAAAAACATGTCTACTCATACTCATATATCAAAATAAGAGGGTACATATGGGAGTGTTGTGTAACTCCCATGCCTAGAAAATCATTCCCTCCATGAGGGAGAAAGGAGTTACAATTCCCAAGATGGAATGTAACTCTTATGATGCCTATGATGCATATGAAAATGATAGATTTCATGACGAAATCTATCATATTTCATTTACTCATAAATACCTATAACCTCACCTAAGTGAGATGACTCACCATGTGAGGTGGAAAATTCCCCGAGTGACAAGGAAAATACCTCACACCAACACCCCCTTCATCGAAGCTCAATCGGAGGGATGGAAAACCATAAAAGAAAGAGAAATACCCTAGACAACTAAGATAGATGCGTCATATGGGTCCCAAAAACTAAATACCTAATGAGGTACCCATGTACAAAAATGAAATACATATAGAAAAGAAGAAGAGGAATAGAAATCCTGAAGAAGATTAGTGGATACAAAATACCTTACCCCAAGAAGAGAGTGCAAGTAAAGGAACTTGGCTTCAATGAAGGGCTTGGTAAAGATGTCTACAACCTGATAAAAATTCTTAAAATACTATAAGGTGATGATGTCTCCATGAATCAGCTCCCATATGAAGTGCATGTGGATCTCAATATGCTTTATCCATTGATGTTGAAAAAATTTCAAAAATTGAGATGGTTCTCATGTTGTCACAGTAGAATGATAGTAGGCCACCGAAAGTGAATACCAAACTCTGTCAAAATCCCCTACAACCAAACAAATTTTGTGGTAGTGTTGAATGCTCCTTTTATTTTGCCTCTATAGAATATATAGCAATCACATTTTGCTTCTTTCTTGACCAATTGACAAGACCCAAAACAAGAGGAAAACGATATCCCGAGGTAGAATTCTAATTATTAAGATCACTAGCCCAAACATCATATGAAAATCCAACTAGATCAATCTTTATCCCTCCTAAATAGTGAATCCCATTGGTGTGAGTGCCATGAATATAGTGAAGAATCTAATTTTTTTCTCTCCAATGCAGCTCATGAGGCTCCTGCATAAATCTGGACATGATCCCAACAACATACATAATATTTGGTTGAGTGTGAGTAAAATAAATTGAGCTCCCCACCAACTGGAGATTAAGAGTACCATCGATTATGGGAGTAGATAAATCAACAACTAACTTAACCATGAAAAGGAAAGGAGTAGGAGATGGCATATAATTAGACATGTGAAACTCCGGCTAGAAAATCAAGGGCATACCTAAGTAGTGCAATCAAAATTCCCGAGTTATATTGAGAAATTTGTATCCTAAGAAAGTAGTGAAGCAAACTCCGAGTCCTTCATGAGAACTTGTTATCTAAGGTAGTTATCACATTATCAATGATTGAGGAAGATTTACTCGTAATCAAGAAGTCATAAAAATACAAAATAGGGATGATAATGGATTCATCCTGTTGTAGAATGTAAACATTAGGGTTGTTAGGAAATAAGTGATAAAATATGCAGAATAATCCTTATGCACTGCAACAAGAGAAACTAATATGTAGAAAATATTATAGATCTCAAATAAAAGTGTAGAATAAATAACACAACATAGAGAGACATTATTTAATGTGGTTCACCCAATTTGGACTACATCCACCAAGAATCACTTACTCAAATTTTATTACAAGCCTCCACTCTCTCAATACAATACCCAGATCCGTTTGGAGCTATGCTCAACAAACTCTACAAAATTCACACCCGAATTCAAAGCACATTTGCAATGCATTTGCTTGTATATGTATCATATGCATAAGACCATATAAATAGACAATTGCTTAAGTAGTTTGATACAAAACCGTGGGTATCAAAACCATGGGCAAAAACTGTGGGTATCAAAACCATGGGCAAAAACCATGGGTATCAAAACAATGGGTACCGAAAAACCATGGGCCCAAAAACAGCCCATAACGGTTACCCATTACCCATGGGTTAATAAACCACCCATGAAAATTTGCTTCGGGGCTTCACCCCCAAACCCCTTGACCCGCTCACCGGCGAGTGGGACCACCGTAAAAATACCCGAGTGTAACACATAGAAGGTGTACCACACTCTAACATGAAAATAGGCTCCACAAACATAACAATCTCCCACTTGGAGACTGATTTCCACTAAGCAAGCTTCTCAACCCTTCACTGTCATCCGTGAAGGCCAACCAAAGCTGAACATAGCTTTAGTTTATCCCTTGTGACCACCTTGGTCATCATGTCTGTAGGATTTTGACTGGTATGAATCTTCTCCAACTTCAACTTATCTTCCTCCAAAGTTTTCCTAATGAAGTGATATCTCAACTGTATATGCTTCGTCCTAGAGTAGAAAGCAGAGTTCTTAGCTAGGTGTATAGCACTCTGACTATCACTATGCAGCTTACATTCCTCTTGCTTATGCCCCAACTCCTAAATCAATTGTTGTAACCAAATCATCTCTTTGCTTACTCTGTGGCAAAGAACATACTCACCTCCATGGATGACAAAGCCACCAACTTCTGTAGTCATGAAATCCACCACTTGTTGTCCCACCTACATTGTAAATATAATCTGTCGTGCTCCTCCTACTGCTACATCCCCAACCATGTCTAAATCTACATAACCACGTAAAGTGGTGTCTCGATCCACTCAGCATAAAACTGTCCCCATGGTCCTCTCAAATATCAAAGGATCCACTTTACTACTTGCCAATGCTCTTTACCTGGATCACTCATAAATCTACTCATAGCTCCTACTACATGGGAAATATCAGGCCTAATGCATACCATAGCATACATCAAACTACCAACCGCTGATGAGTAAGGTACCTTGGACATATGGTTTCTTTCCTGCTCTATCTTGGGACACTACTCCTTTGATAATTTAAAATGGTCTGCCAAAGGAGTCCCAACCGATTTAGCATCCCGCATGTTAAACCTATCCAATACCTTCTTAATATACTCTTCCGAGATAAAGTTAGCTTCCGTTCCTTCATATCCTAAGTTATCCTCATACCAAGGATTTTTCTGCAGCCCCTACATCCTTCATATCAAAGGATTCACTTAGTTGTTTCTTGAGTACTTTTATTTCTTGCATGTTTTTACTCAGAACCAACATGTCATCAACATACAAACATAGGATAATATAACTTCCATCCTCAAATTTCTTTGTATACACGCAATGGTCGAATGACATTTGATATAACCTTGCTCCATCATAAAGTTATCAAACTTCTTATACCATTGACGTGGAGCTTGTTTCAGCCATACAAGCTCTTCTTCGTTTTCACACCATCTCCTCTTTACCTTTGACTTCATATCCTTCTCGGATGCCGCATATAGCTCCTCCTCCAAATCACCATGGAGAAATGCAATCTTTACATCTAACTATTCTAAGTGCAAGTCTTCTACTGCCACTATTCCAAGAACAGTTCTAATATAAGTCATTTTAAGTACAGGAGAAAAGATCTCATCAAAATCTATACCTTGTTTCTATACAAACCCCTTGACCACCAACCGGGCCTTATATCTTTTCTTTCCTCCTTCATCTTTAACTCTGTACACCCACTTGTTTTGCAATGCTCTTTTGCCTTCCGGTAGCTTCACCAAATCCCAAGTCTAGTTCTCCATGAGAGACTTATGCTCCTCATCCATGGCTTGCTCTCACTTCTTATTGGCATCTACCTGCATTGCTTCATCAAAGATCTCTGGCTCTCCACTATCAGTGAGTAATAAATAATAAAGAGAAGGAGAAAAATGTTCAGGTTCTTTTCTTACCCTAGAAGACCTCCTCACTATAGGAGTTTGGGGTTCTGTGAGTAGGTTCTGAAGGCGATTCATGGGTCACTTTCCCATCCGAAAGATCCTCTACCACTGAATATTCTTTCTTGGATTCTTCCTATTTTCCTACAACTATTGCTTATACATGACTTTCTCATTAAAGACCACATCCCTAGACCGAATGATTTTCTTTTCCTTAATACTCCAACATTTAAATCCAAAGTCATCACCACCATAACCAATAAAAGTGCATTTTTCTGATTTAGCCTCTAGCTTGGTCCTATCATCCTTGTCAATATGAAAAAACACCTCACATGTAAAGACTCTAAGAAATGAGTAATCAACTTTCTTACCGTACCAAGCCTCCCCTGTATGCCTCCATTCAAGGCACTTGAGGGTCCTCTATTTTTTAAGTACACAACTATGCTCACCGCTTCTGTCAAAAATAAAGAGGCAGTCCTGCATGTATCCTCATGCTCCTAGCATGTTCCATTATTGTTTTGTTCATCCTTTCTGACACCCCATTCTACTGTGGGGTTCTTGGAACCATATTTTGCCTACAGATTCCATTCTTAGAACAATAATCATTAAATTCATTGCTGCAATACTCCCCTCCATTATCTGACCTGAGACATTTTAACTTAAGACTTGTTTCATTCTCTACCAAGGCTTTCCGTTTAAAAAAAGTATCAAATACATCAGATTTGTTTCTATACAATAAACCCAAAATTTTCTTGTTACATCATCAATAAAAGTAACATAATAACTTTAACCCCAAGAGATGATACTTGAGTGGCCCCACACATCGAATGTACCACTCTAACTTACTCTCTTCTTTGTAGGGTCTAACCTTGAGAAACCTTACTCGCTTATGTTTCCCATATATGGAGTTCTCACAAAAATCCAAACCTATTTCTCGTATATCCAGAAAATTCTTCTTTATGATGTCCATGCCCTTATGGCTCATATGACCGAGCCTATAGTGCCATAATGATCCTCATCAAGCCACAAGATTACAATCATTAGTACTATTAGTGGATAAATACAAGGTTCTAACCTTCTTACCTCTTTCCACCACAAGAGCACCCTTGGTAACCTTCCAAGAGTTAGCTGTAAATATCATAGTACAACCATCGCTTCCCAATTGCCCTCGCCAATATCAAATTTCTCCTTAATGTAGGCACATGTCTGACATCCTTCAATAGCCATGTATTCCCATTCTACATCTTAACCTGAATAGAACCTTTTCCAACTATACTACAAGGCTCATCATCACCAAGAAAAACATGCCCAAAATCCCCTTAAACATAATCAACAAAATAATGTCTATGTGGAGTAGCATGAAAAGAAGCCCCTGAATCTAAAACCCAAGATTCGGAATAATATGCAAACAAAGAATCAAAGCATCCTGACATGCATTACCCGATGCCACATTTTCCTCCTTATTTTCTTCCTGTTGTTTCTTCTTGTCCTGAAGCTCCCAACAATCCTTCTTTGCATGCCTAGACTTTCCACAGTTCCAACATACAATCTTTCTCTTGGATTTTGACCTTGCCCGATCTTTCGATTTTCCACGGTTTCCTTTATTCTTCTGTCTCCTCTAGTTTCCACTATCAAAGCATTCCCTAAAGTAGAATATTCCCCGAGATTTTTCTTCACATTTCCTCACTTAGAATCACCCCTACAACATCCTCAAACTTCAACTTCGAGTTAGCTAGAACCGAGTTGCTTACCGCCATTACCAAGCTATTCCAACTTTCAGGTAAAGAGCACAGAATTAATAAAGCCCTAACTTCTTCATCAAATTCTATTATAACTAAAGCTAGCATATTCACAACCATATTAAAATCATTTAAATGATCTTCTACTGAACTATTCTCAGACATCTTCATATTAAACAAATTTTTCATTAAAAATATCTTGTTAGAGGTAGAGGGTTTTTCATATAACTTCCCTAATGCATCCATTAGATCTTTTGTAGTCTTTTCCTTTGAAACATTAAATAATACCGAAGATGCAAGACACAACTGGATCATTCCAAGTGCCTTCCGATCCAACAAATCCCATTCTCGCATCTGTCATACTCGAGGGTTTGTTCACCTTCTCAGAAAACAGAGTATAAAGATCCTTCTAATAAAGGTAATCTTCCATCTGCATCTTCCAAAGACTGAAATTCTACCCGTTGAATTTATCAACCCTAGATCTTCCATCATCTTCCATAGCTCCCACTCAAGATAAAACTTTCCCGTGATTCAACACTTCAGCAAACCAAAACCAGTGGTCTCGATACCAATTGTTAGGAAATAAGTGATAAAATATGCGAAAAATCCCTTACAATCGCAACAAAGAGAAACTAATATGCGTAAAATATTACATATCTCAAATAAAAGTGTAGAATAAATAACACAACATAGAGAGACAATATTTAACGTGGTTCACCCAATTTGGGCTCCGTCCACCAAGAATCACTTGTTTAGATTTTATTACAAGCCTCCACTCTCTTAATACTATACCTGATCTGCTTGGAGCTATGCTCAACAAACTCTGCTGAGAATTCACTCCGAATTCAAAGCACATCTGCAATGCATTTGCTTGTATATGTATCATATGCATAAGACCATATAAATAGATAATTGCTTAAGTAGTTTGATACAAAACCATGGGTATCAAAACCATGGGCAAAAACCATGGGTATCAAAACCATGGGCAAAAAAATGTGGGTATCAAAACAATGGGTACCGAAAAACCATGGGCCCAAAAACAGCCCATAACGGTTACCCATTACCCATGGGTTAATAAACCACCCACGAAAAATTTTCTTGAGGGCTTTGCCTCAACCCCCTTGACCCGCTCACCGGCGAGCGGGACCGCCGTAAAAATACCCGAGTGTAACACATAGAAGGTGTACCACACTCTAACATGAAAATAGGCTCCACAAACATAACAAGGGTTAGAGTGACACCTTGTGAACCATGATGAAAGTAGAAAGGATTTGATCTTGGCATACCAAGTCCAAGGGGATTAATTAAGGCCATAGAGAGACTTCTTTAACTTGCAAATGAGAGAGAAATAATGGAAATAACCTCGGGTTTATTCCATATATATCTCTTTCTCTAGTTCCCCATTAAGGAAGACACTTTTAACTTTTATTTGATGGACTTCCCATTTGTTTGTAGTAGTGATGGCAAGGGTTATTTGAATGGAAGTCATATTGTTAACGTGATCAAAGGTATCCGAATAATAAACCCCAACTACTTGGGAGAAACCCTTAACTACACGTCGTATTTTATACTTCTTGACATCTCCATCAGCACCATAATTTTTCAAGACACCCACTTACATCGAATGATTTTTATTCCTTTCGAAGAGGGGTGAGATCCCAATTATCATTCTTCATGAGTGAGTAACCCTCCTCATCCATTGTAGAATCCCACTCGGGGATCCTAGAAGCCTCTCGGAAAGATTAATGGTTGGAAGCAGAGGCAAAGAAGGTGCGGGGTCTATTAAAATATGAACGATTAGACCTCTTATTAGAAGGATCCCTTATTCAATCTCCAAAAATTTGTAAAGTCTTCCTAGCTCAATGAGGACCATGAGGAGATTCACACTTAGAATGTGTATATTATTCACTCAAGAGAGAAGGGATAAAGTCCACATCATCACTATTATCATAATCGAATATTCCATAGAATGAGGAGTGGGAGGAGTAGTAGGATTAGGAGGATCATAATGAGGAGGAGCAAAAAGGTCATCATCACAAGAATCGAAATCAGAATAAGATAATGGTATAAGGACTTCATCGGGTGGAGAAGTAGAAGTCGAAGATTGACTCATCAAACTTCACAATTCTCTCAATATAAAGGTGATGAGTATTACGGTTCAATAATATATAAACATTCATGCCATCATGATATCCTACAAAGATACAAAGTATAGACTTTGGTTTTAAGTACTTACATCTCTTTTTGGGAATATGAGCCATACCATTGGATCCAAATATGTGAAAGCTCTCGACATTAGGTTTATGTCCAAACTAGGATTAAAATGGGGGCATCCCTCTTATTTCCTTGTGTGGAACATGATTTTGAATGTAACATGTGTAGTTCATGGCTTCAGCCTAATAATGCGGAGGAATGGATTTAGAGTGAACCATAAAATTGGCCATCTCCTTAAGCATTTGGTTCTTTCTTTCCACAACTCCATTTTGTAAAGGGATGTAAGTAACTATACGCTACAAAGCAATCCCTTTAGAGGTACAAACATATTTCAACATGTTTCTTACATACTCACCTCCATTATCAGTTTGAAAAACCTTGATAGACCTTTCATCTCATTCTCAACAAGAGCCTTGAAGTCTTAAAAGTGATTGAAAACTTCAGATTTTGTTTGAGAAAATATACCAAAGTGTGATGCAAAGAGTCATCAATGAAGGTGAGTATGTAAAGAGCTCTAATAAATGAAGGATATGAGTAGGGCCAAAAATGTCACTATTGTAGTCTTTTGGTTAACCAATACCTAGCTAGGTTTGTTGGCACTTCATCCAGAAAAATTATACACACTCACCTGAAGTGGGTGTAGCCACCAAATCCCTCATTTGTTCACTTAACAAGATGTTAGACACACATATTCATCATAACCATACATGAAAGAGGATATAACATAACATAACAAATTTTCAACACATATAATAAGGAAATCTTGACTATAAGAAACTATCAAAAGTACCTGAATTCCCATGATACCATACTCTGATCTAGTTACCCTTGCAATCCACACACATAGTTATCCATCATAAACACTTTCTATTACATACCAACCATGTTGATTACATAGAAAATTTCTTAAAATCATGTGTTGGACTATGCACACATACAAAATAGCTCTTTTACCCTCACATACTCCTTTATCTCCTTAAAACTACTAATTACATGGAGTGTTATACCTATTTATACACGGTGGGGACTTTCCCTTCACCGCTTATATGCGTTAATTTTAATAATAAGTAGGCTAACAATAGACTACATGCTTTTTCCAAAATTTTCCTTAACTATACATTGAACTATAATAGCTCGATTTATATCTCTTTAAATTCTATAAATAGATCACCTCTTACATGTGATTTTTCCTTTGATCACATATTTATGGACCTTGTGTGCACCTCACGTCAACCTATTTTTCTTATATTTTTAACCTCTATCCAAAATTATCTAAGTCCTCAACTCTACATACATAAGCATGAGGCCTTACACGCCGACTTGTTTCACCTGTGTTGCACGTATCTTCTCGCATCGACCTATCTTTACTTCTTGTTCCTTTGTGCATGTTTTCACGGGTTACACTGTAGTGGATTTATGTTCATGTAAATTCCTACGTGCATCCCTTCTATTCTTCACATAACTCCTTGCCACATGTGTGGTCCCCGTGCTTGGCTAACACTTAGCCATTTCTTCTTATCAACATTACCCCACACTAGGAGTATTTTCCATCCTCGGCAATATTATGAGCAAAGAATGCTTCTCCAAGAATGAAGGAATCTAGAAAAAATGAAAAATATGGGCTTTTACCCAATGAATCAAAGAATAAAGTAATTAGTTTCATGCGTCCAAATCTCGGGCCTTCAAAGGTGGAAGAAATTATGGAAATTTCTTCTTTAGGATAGCTTCTAACTCCTTTCATCCCTTTATCTCCTTGACTACTTATTTTGGTGTCACACCAATAATTCAAACTTATCTACTCATGAGTTAACTCGTCCACCTTTTCCTTTAATTATTTTATCACTATATCTAGGTTCTGAGGTCACCCCTTTCTAATGTATCCATTTTGTGTGTAACCGAAAGATATATTTCCTTTATCCTTTCCTCAAAGTGTTTCATTTATGGCCTTTATGATTTCTAACTTTTCTCGACCTCTTATTTAAATTTCTCACACTCGCCCTTATTATTATTCATGTTAGCCTATATTTTATTTAACTCACCCTCCTCTCTAATAGTGTACTCACTAAGAATGGGAGCAAAGTCTTGGAAGTTATCAAAAATTATTTTCCTTCATGCGACCTCTTTCACCTCTCACATGGCCAATGCCTCATATCCTACTAATATTTTCTCTACCTCTTCCCTATTCTTTCTCTTCTTTTACACCAATTCTTCCACCATCATTCGTATCCCATCCTTTCTTTCCAAAGCAACATCATTCACAACAAGTCTTCTAAATAATGTAGCTCCATTGGATACTCATATTTTGCATGTTAAACTAACTCTGGGCACATGCTTGTGATGCTTTTAATTATATCTCTCACTTTGTCATATGCATCCATTGTGCACTTCTTCACATCCTCAATCCTCTGTGAGATTTTGTATCTCCTTATCTTTAAGCCCAATTTCCTATCGTGTCATTTTTATGGAAGAATCCTTGTCAAAATTTATTTTCCTACCTTTTGATTCCATATTGTTAAGAAAATTACATGTTTGTTCATATGTTAGTTACGTGGAGTCAATAGGGATGAATTATCTTGGTCTTCTTTCACCTGCATCTCTAATAATTACTCCGTTCTCACCTCAAATTTTGTCTCATCCATGTGCGCATGGTAGTTCCATGAGATAATAATTCCTTGTGTGCGTTAAAGACTCATTCTTATCAAACATCTCCCAACAGAATAGGTCCTATATGGGTATTGAATTATGGTATATCTCCCTAAGCACCTTCGTGGGGTCATCAATACATGTCATATAGGGACCTTGTGGGGGTTTCCTTTTCTTCCTTCCCTTTTTGCATTGATTCTTTAGTACTTCCCATGCAATATTATCCTATGTGCCACTTATTCCTCCTCATGCACCTGCTTATTCCGGTGGCTTTATCTTTATCTTCCTCTTCTCCCCATTGTTTTCTACCTCATTATCTTCTTCATGCTCTAGTCACCACAGTGCTCTTCCTTGTGTTCTTCATCTCCATCATGTCCCTTTTTCCACACATAGATCCTCTTACACAATATTCTTTACATATTCATGTGTGGGCTCCTCTTTTACACTAACGCATCTTCCCAAATGTTTCCTCCTTTTGCAGGCCATATCTTTTATCACCTCTTCTTCCAAGTCCTCTTCTTCATCCTCCACATTAATAACTCATGGTTTCTTCTTTGGTGGGATTTTCCTTTTCTCATCGGACTTCGTTTCTTTTTCATTGGACTCCACTTGGTCACTATGACTGATGCTAACCCATTAGGTGCCTTTGAGGTATTTCCACCCTTGCATTCCTCCATGCACTTCCCCTGCACTTTATTTATTTATTTTTATCCAAGGAAATCTCTTATTCCTCTTCATCTTCCTCATTCTCTTCATCTTCTACCTCTTTTTTTCTTCTACTTCTTTGGGGATTCTTCATACGTCAATACTTGGGAATCCTCACCATGTGCTTCCTTGGTGGTTGTGGCATTGTGGCATCCTAGACTTCTATTTCCTTTCCATCCTTTATCTTTGGCCGAAGGATGATGTATACCATGCATGCCTCCTTACCAACCACTATGGTCATGATCGGATTAATATCCATCATTTCAGACTCCATAGTCTCAAGGTACACCATCTTATAGGTATCCATATGTCTTCCTCATGGTATGGTAGTCTGCATCCAACCTATCCACATTGAACTTCTAGTGTTGTGAATCCTTAATCCTATTTACCATCCATTAGAAGTACTTGGTGATGAATGCAAATAGAAGTTTGCACCATGACCCAAATTCTCCATTCTTCAACAAGAAGTGTGCAAGGCTGAAGTGTTTCATTACTAAAAACTCTGCATGTTCATCAAATAGCATTGATAATTCCCTTAGTATGTGTCATTCATTTTTTAATGCTTCACACATCTTCCTTTACCATTTCTCAATGTGTGGCTTGTGGGGGTTATTAATCCTACCATCACAAGTGAATTTGGAAAACCTCTTTGCCACATACTTGTCCTCAAGATTATGAATTCATATCTTATCCTCTATCCATCTGGGAATCCAATCTCCCAAAACACTATCAAGAGGAGGATTAAACCCCAAGTGATCTTCTCCCCTCATTTAGTTTCCACCATAGCCTCTTCCATAATTCCTTAGGCTATGTACAAGGTGATATTATAATTCTTCTTGTTTTCCATCTTATTGTACAATGTGAAGGAACTTCTTGTTTATCTCATTCCAATGTTCTAGACTCCCATTTCAACTCACCTACAACATGACGTGACCACTCTAGTAGCAAGATCAACAATCTTTCTAATGTCGAATGCACACTTCCCCTCTCGTATTGTAATAAAGGTGGTTTTCTTCAATATTGGGGTCATCATGCAAATCCATCTCCAACTCTTCCCCATGTCACAAAGACTAGTGACTCTTTCGATCAACCTATAATTTAACCTCATCCTCCTCCTGTAAAAAAAATTAATCTTCATGTACCCGTGACATGAGCCATTGGAACAATTGCATGGGCTTTCTAAAGTAAAGAAACTCAAAAATATAGAGCACTCCTACTTCTTCTAGGTCTTTCTTCACATGAATCATCCAATATCACCTACCCTTCTTCCATCTTCTAATTCCTTATATCTAGCTCACGCAAATATTCCTTTTTTATGGCCACATAATATCCCTACATGTGATGGTTGTACTTGTTAATCTTACAAATGTGAATATTTGATGCCCATGGCTTCCCAACAATCACTTTAGTTGGATATTACATCTCCAATAACCAATCCTCTGCTTCTTCATCAACCACCTTCTTCTTGTTCTTTAGTGCTCTTCTAGGATCCCTCTTTGGTGCCATTGTTTCTTTCTCAACTAGTTCGGATTTCAATTTGATGCGTGTGTGCCCTAGGTGCTATAACCTCGAACCCCTAATTCTCAAAATGTGTAATTCCTTTTCTAGTGACAATTTTTCCTTCATCTTTCTTCACTTGTATACCTACTTTTCCAACTTGTGTCCCTAATATTAACTTTCAAATTCTCTATTCCCTAGCTCTTCAAACCCATGCCCTAGATTTGCAAACCCTAGTTATTCCCTATCTTCACTTGGAATCTTCCTTCCATAACCTTCAACTAGCTACTACTTCTCATAAGGATCTCCTCAAATGTCAAGGTTTTGCTTGTCACTCAACTCTAGTTTACTCTTCATTCTTAGTTTGTTCTTCACACTTAGCTATATTCGCATTTTTCACTTTGTTGCTCAAATCTCTTAATTGCATAAGTTCTCAAAGGTAAGGTAAGAAATACTTCACTCATGCCCCTTTTATATATTTTGAAATTTTTTGTATTAATTGCACTCCACCTACCACCATTTTTATCTTTAAAAGAACTTTTTTTTTTTCCCACGCTTTTTCCTTCTACTTCCACAAATTCATAACCTTTAGGTGCAAAACTACTCCTTCGGCTGTAGGAACTCTTACACCACCTTCCTACATCACATACACTTCTTCCTTTACCACTTTCCAAGTAGTCCAACTTATTCTTCCTCCTCCTCATTACATTACATGTGGCCACCATTTTTGTGGTTTCCAATCTGAGCAATTTTTTTCAAGTACCAACAACCTTAAGTGCCTTCATGCACCATATCTATCATTAATCATTACCAGCACCATATTTCACACGCACCATATATCTTTTCACATCACGCATCATTATTTCACACCTTTATGCATGCACATCTTACCACCTTCCCAAGAAGTACCAACATCACATTTTCTCTTACACACACTTACATCTACTTTACCCCACACTAAAAGTATGTGTGTTCCTTTGCATCAATCTAACATAGAGTAATCATATCTGCACGTGCAAAACACTTATTACAACAAAAAAAAAAAAAAATAGAAAGGGAAATCTAATCTAAATGGAAATATTGCCTTATTACAAACACAAAAAAGCTTATTTATAGTAGGAACTAGGAAACATGGTGTCATCCAACACCTATAATTGACATGCACTTGATTCCAATATCTTAGTTACTATAAATGGTCCCAACCAATGCACTTTCAATTTTCAGATGGATGGTGCACAAACTTGGAGTCATACAAGAGCACCATCTTCCCTATTGTAAAGGACTTGTTCTTAATATGTCCTATCATGCCAAGCCTTTTTCTAGCTTTCTCTATCTTCTAACTCCATCTTGCAATGGCATGTGCTCATCATCTAACTACACATCATTTATCAATGCACTCCTTTATTACTTTCTCATCATCCAATCCTCCTGCATGCACAATACATAGGAGGGTAACATAAATCTCAATGGGAAAAATTACCTTTGTGCCAAACACCAACTAAAAAGGGTGTGGCCTTATTCAACCTCTTTATAAGTTGTTTTATATGCCCATAACAAATTTGATACCTTATCATCCCAATATTTCCTTCCAACATCCATATATTTTGTCAAAGTTTTTCCCAAAATCTTATTGAAATCCTCAATAGTTCCATTAGCTTTGTGGGTGATAGGGGTAGTCTTATGGTGTGCCACCATAAACTCTTCTAGTAGATTCTAATAGTCTCATTCAAAAAATGAGTCCCTCTATCACTTGTAAGACTCAATGGACATCCATACCTACTTATGATGTTTTCCCATAGAAATCCTTATTTTGTTGTATGTGTAATCCTTTGTAGGTGTATCCTCTTTCCCACCTTGTTCAAGTAATTTGTGTATGTGATGATATAGCACATGCTATCCTGCATGTGTGGTGGTGGTGCAATGGGCCTAAAAATCAATTTCCCACTTCTCAAATGGTTTGCACTTGCTATATAGGTAATAGTGGCATCTCATCTCAATTTCCAGGCTTACCTATCCTCTAAAATGGTCACAAGCCTTGAAAAATTCCTTAGTATCCTTATACAATGTTTCCCACCATAAACCTACCAAGTAAAGATTTGCATGTTTTTTT
Source organism: Taxus wallichiana var. yunnanensis (assembly GCA_018340775.1). Classification (NCBI taxonomy): domain Eukaryota; kingdom Viridiplantae; phylum Streptophyta; class Pinopsida; order Cupressales; family Taxaceae; genus Taxus; species Taxus wallichiana. Next base: position 744,763,928 of record CM031244.1, on the reverse strand, counting down.
CTCTACATAGTGTCCTCCAACTATTCCTCCATGTGCTTCCTCCATGATAGCTTCACACTCATGCTCTAACACACATCTATGCAAGACTTCATCTCTACCCATTTTATATAGGTCTCCTCTAATGAGCTATATGGTGTGTGCATGTGAATAACAAGTTGCTTTTTTTCCAAAGTCTTCATTCCTTCAGGCACAAGTCCAAAGTGTGTAAAACACTGCAATATCTTCTAAATCAATAGTGCATGGTTTAATCTAAACAAATGTAGCATCTAGCATAGTATCTTCTATGCTTTGTGCATCCTCTCCAGAGTTAATCCTTGATAGATGATCAGGTCCCAAATTTCTCTTTTCCAGGATTCACTATAACTAAAAATCAAATCTCTAAAAGAAGGATCCAATGATGAATGTGCACCCCCTAAAAACTAGCTTATTGACCAAGTACTTCAATGCCATATGATCTATATATAAATATAAATGGTGTGGCCAACAAGTACTTCCTAAACTTATGAAGTGCATATATCATTGACAAGGCTTCATGCTCCATAGTTGTATAGTTTTTCTTCATCCAATCAGTCAACTTTCTTACTTCAAAAACATATGGGATGATCAACATTTCCTTCACCTGGTTATGCTAACACTACTCCAATAGTTGTACCAAAAGCATCTACATGCACATGAAAAGGCTTGTTCCAAGAAGGAAGCATAAGATAGGCATGGTGGTTAGCTTCTCCTTTAAGGTCTCAAAATCTTGTTGTTGTGCATCACCCCAATAAAAATTTCCTTTGGCTTTTAACAACTCTTCAAGGGGTGCAAAATCTTGGCATATCCCTTAATAAACTTCTTATAATAACCATGTGCCCAAGAAACCATGCACTTCACTCTGATTTTTGGTTCTTCCAACCCCAAAATAACTACAATCTTAGTTGGGTCCACCAACAATCCTTCTTTACAAATGATATGTCCAAGTAAAGTACCAAAAGGAGTTGTAAAAATGCACTTCTTGATGTTCAAAGAGATGTTAAGTTTCCTACATCTTTCAAACATCAATCTCAAATTATCACAATGATCTTTCACCAAGCCCATACATAGTCCAATCATCCAAGTATACCTAAAAAACTTGTGAATAAAATCTTGAAATGCTTGAACAACTATGCACGAGAACACTGTTGGTGCATTCTTTAATCCAAAGGGCATGATGTGTATGTGAAAAATCTTCCCATTTAGTTGCAAAGGTGGTCTTCTCTTGATCTTCTTCACATGTAATCCTCACTTGATGGTAACCTAAAATCCATCTATAAATGAGTAGATTTCATGCCCTGTACACACCTTCCAAGATCTCTTCAATGAATGGCATGGAAAAGGATCTATGACACATGAAGCATTGAGAACCTATGTAGTCAACACAAATCCTTATCCATCCATCCTTCTTAATGTTAATCACCATGGGGCTTATCCATTCAGATTCCTCAATAGGCTCAATAATCCTAACTTGAGCATTTTATCAATTTCCTCTTTCACTTTGACATGCACAAGTTGGGATTCATCCGTAAGGCCTCTTCCTAACTAGTCACATGCACCCTCCTTAAGCTTGATTTTCATTTCCCCAATGATGGATGTATGCACCTTTTAATTCATGATATCCCTAGGAAATAGATCTTGAAATTCACATAATAACTCAATTATCTTTTTCAACTTTAGGTTCAGACCAATAATCACCAATAATACCTCCTTAGGCATCCTTCAGTCCCAATGTTCACTTTCTTAGTCTTTAAAGGCACATGGTATGCATGTGCACTACTCATCTATAGAATCCAACACCTCATGCACACCCTCTATGTGTTTATATCTAAATCCTCAACCTCCTCATCATCTATGAGGTAAACAAGTTTCCTTTCTCTTTTTCCTTCCAAGTGTGCCCCAATTGTGTCTCTTTTGTTTCTACTAGGTCCTCACGCACCTCAATATCATATCACCAAAAAATAGATCATAAGCTCCTCATCCTTCATGTTATCCCCCAATGTGATGTGCCTCATAATCTACAAGGCTTCATGAACTAGTGGCTTAGTAGAAAAATAATCAAAAGTATGAACAATACCTTCAATCAGTCATGCCAACTCAACTTGTTGTCTCTTGCTTTAACTCAACATGTACATACCAAGCATGCACATGCATCATGCAAAGTAGAGTAAAAAATGTGTACCCATAGAGATGGTGGAAAATGCATCTTTCCCTTGTCTAATTTCCTTTCACAACTTTGAACATGTACCAAGGAGGGTCTTTCCATCATAATCTTGTACTAATGAAGGAAGATTATTCCTTGAAAAACCTTGTCAAAATGCTACTCTTGATCTCATGCCAACCCAATAAATATCTCTCTGTGTGTGTTCCCACCCAATGTGCACATTTGTCCCATGTAATGTATATACCATCATGTTTCTCCTATCCTTCATTATGCCATTGTTCTTCCATCATGTGCAAGAATGACTCAGGATTCTCCTCTCCAGTATACTTTGGCAAGTTGGTTTTACCCAACCACCTATGTGTGTGCCTTATCATCCTTGTACTCATCCTCACACCTCATGACCCACCATTTCATATGTGTCATGGGCCCAATTGTCACAAGCCACACTAGTAGTATCACTGATGGACTATGTCTTCCCAATGAAGCACACCCTCCTTTGATGGCTCCATGTTCTCAGGGTCACACATCATATGTGCATAGATTATGATTGAGATCCTCTTCATTGATAGGGCTCTATATAAGGTGTAAAATTTTATCATCCATCCAGGGTATTACAACATGCACTCATCCTTGTTCTCAAAACTGATATACCTCTTGTTGAAGTAAAATTTTACATTATTATCATAACACCAAGGATGTCCAAGTAGTGTGGGGGAAATTATCTACTTTCTTCAATAAGCTCCAATACCTCAAAAAATCACCCATGAATTTAGCTCCTTGAATAGTGATAGAAGCATCCTTTAATACCCCAATGGGCATGGCCCTTGTCTTGTTAGCCATATACAACACATTTGAAGATGGCTTGCAATGGTGGCCTTCCCATTTGGTTCCAAGCATCAAGGGTGAGAACATTGACTTTTTCACACTGTATCAATAAGAATATTACTTACCAACCATCCATTAATCACTACATCCAATGTGATCTCCTTTCATATTCATGGTCTTGTGGGTAAATTAAATGAAGGATCTGGCTGCTCTTTTTACACCTACATGTGACATCTTTATCTCAAACCATTCTCCCAAAATGGTATGATGTTCTCTCTGCCTCAATAATTTTACATACCTCTCTAAGATCATCAACATCCTTTTGTGGTAGAGTTAATACTCTCTCATGCATTCCCTCTCACACTTTTCTTTTAAACATTATATCTCTCCTTGTAGCTCCCTGATATGACACCCATGGTCTCTTGATAAACTTCCTTTTATTGGGATACATCTGGATACTTTGCATGTACCACCTCTCCTCTTGATGAGAGGTCTCCCTTCCTTTCTTTCATCATGTGCACTGTTTTACTTCTATGTGTGTGTGACTAATAATAAAGTTGAAGTTCAAGCTCAACCATCTTCTTAGGTGCCCATTTCTCATGCTTAGTGTGTTCCACCTTAATCATAGTCATGCCTTTTCCTTTTTTTTCTTACACATATGGGCATACAGATCTGGACAATCCTCAACCTTGTGTGCCTTTCCATATATGTGCATAACTTGATTCTTTGACACTCACATGATAATGATCATGGTGATCCACATGTATATAACATGTCCCTCATGTGAAAACTTCCATGACCCCATGGCCTCTTTCAATCCACCTCTAAAACCTCCATTTCCATTATTGTGCACTTCATTATTTTTTCCTTCTTGCGCACCTACTGAGCTACTTTCCACACTGGTCTATGGCACAACCCTATTTCACATGCCTCATGAATATGATCAATCAAATGAAATTGGTTGTGTCATGGGTATGCACATCAAATATTTTACAATACATGGAGACATTCTTCTTTTGTGTCACATGCACATTGTAAAAGTGGACAATTATAGGACATCATGATTCTTATGAAAATATCTCACAAGATGTCAACAATGTGCACACATTCCTACATGGGAAGCTATCCTTTTATATGTCCTTCCACCTCACAATCATGCACCATAAATCCACTATGTGTCATCTCATGTGTTGAATTAGAAAAAAAATTTCTCCAACTAAGTAGTATTGCTTGCAAATTGGCTTCAAGGAATGGACTTACCCCTGTGTCAACACTTCTAACTCTTCATACATGTGTTACTTTCCAAGGCTTCACATGGATCAATGTGATGAATGTCTTATGTGAAAGCATCTCTAAAAAGGGTGTCAACAAGCCTCCTAAAACCACTACACATGTTGGCTCTGATGAATATCATAGGAAAGTTTAGACAATAAGGTCTTAAAATGCATCATCATATTCTCTAACACTTTCAACAAACCCTTGCTTAATATCTTCAACATGCACTAATAATCTCTTGCTCAAACTCGGGTATATGAAACTTAACTAAAAAGGTGTGTGTAATGCATCATAATCCATTATTCTAATGTGGATCATATTTCTATACCAACTATGTGCATGTGCCCTTGAAGTGTGGTGGAAAATTGACTTGCCTTCCTATCAGGAGTTTTATTCCCTTAGCTCTCCATAATAACTCACACTTATGCACATGTTTAGCTACATCTTCCACACCTCTATACTCTAAAAAATGAAGATACATCTCAAAGAATATTAAGGGGTCTATTGTTGTGGTTGTTGAGGTTGTTGTAATGGTTGTTGTGGCCCTTGTCTTGGAGTGGGGCCAAATCCTAAACCTTGATCCTCCACTAGGATTTCCTCCACATGGTGGTTGACCTAAACCTCCCGAGCCTCCCACCATGACTAGGGACCTGTTGAAGAACTACCTTGTCCCCATGGTAGTGCTAAACTACACACCAATTATTTTCCTATATACTCCACCAATAGTACTACTTCTAATGGGTAGTGCATGCACCACTTTTTTTTCTTGATGTGCATGCTACCAAAAATTGGTTCCAAACAAACTTTTTCCAAACATGGGCACCTGTTGCTATCATATGTGCATCCTTAATCTATTTGCACTTCTTGAGATGATACCAATATATGCCTACCTATATCTCCTACCCAACATGGTGATACTTGATTACCTTCCTTCTCACCTTCACTATGATGATCTTCTATAACAACTTCCAGATTCCAAGCACCTTGTGCAAGGGCTAGGTGGCTAGGTTGGGTCAGATGCATGCCCATGGTTCTCATTCTCTCCTCATACTCACTCTCATCATGTCCAAAGGGGTCCTCTCTATATGCACTTCCCAATACTAGAAAGACATGATCTGTGTCCCTCACCTTCTACAGGGTTCTCATCACTACCACCAATCATCATTCCCCTCAATCTCAATGCCTCTCAACTTCCCTCTCTCTCTGCATCATCATTATATTATATCCATCATTTTCTCTCTCTTTTCTTCCATTTGAGCCAACACCATCCTTCCCAAACCTATTCTTCCTTCCCTTACACATGGTGGGGGTTTTATCCTACCATCGTAAATTTCTCCATCCCAACTCAATCATCAAGATCTTGATAGCTAAAGGTGTTCACGTGTGTAAATATGATCCTCTTGGCTCACGTAAAAACTAGAACTCTGCTTCTTCATCGGGCATGAGTATGTCAAAATCACATACTCCAAGGTATAATTGTGCAACACACCTTCCCACCAATGATCTACAACTCTAGTCCATGGTGCATCCAAATCAAAGAGTGTTTGATAGTCTTCTTGGCTCCACTTTTTTTTCTATCCAGACACCCCTCTTTCCATGTAAGTTGCTAACCACTAGTATAAATTCTACTGAAAGAAGATGAAGAACATCTCATACAAGAAATCATAGAGGTTTTCCACCCACTTACGCACATTAAAGTCAGGTCCAATGTTGTATATCTAAGAGAAAACACATCGTGGACCATCATGTACCCAAAGCTCAATATTCTCAGACAATCAAAAATGCCATGTGCATATGCACATCCTGATGAGTAGAATTGAAAAGAGGTCCCGAAAATGGAACCAAAATGTAGTCTTTTATTTAACCAATACTTAGCTAGGCATGCATCACTTCATCCATAGAAAGTTTGAACGCTCACCCAAAGCACACGCAACCACTAGGTCCCTCCTTTGTTCACTTATCAAGATGTTAGACATGCATATTCATCATAACCATACATGTAAGAAGATACATCATAACATAACAAATTGGAAACACATATAATAAATAAATCAATCAATATAAGAAATTATCAAAATTATTTGATTACATGGAGTAATATACCTATTTATACACAATGGGGAATTTCCCTTCACCGCTTACATGCATTAATTCTAATAATAGGTGTGCTAACAATAGACCCGCCTACTTTTTCAAACTTTCTTAACTATAGATTGAGCTATAAATAGCTGATGGAATACATAGAAGACCTAAGGCTTCATCACATCAGTTAAACCACCTATATTTTTTAGGTTCAGATGTTGGTTCTTTTTCTACTCCCATAGTGATGTGGAAACGAACCTTTACCCTATAATGACATAACCATTTTAGATCTCCATTCAAATAAATTAAACACCATGAGTAAAGGAATAGAAATAACATCCATCATGAGGAGAGAAAGAGAATATAGAAAGAAAAGAAGCACACACACACCCTAAAACAATATTTTCACCCCATATTTTACATAACACTTTATAGATTAGTTCATTGATTACAATCGAGATGCGAATGTGCATTGTGAAACAATTAGCCACTCACCTTTCAATCGACATAAAAACATGCAAGTGTGGAGGCCACAATCAAATTTCAAGTGATCGTAACAATTCAATACTACAAGAAAGAACAAAACAAAGCAGTAAATAAAAATATAGGAGATAAAACCAATTATGTGTGAGAAACATGTCTCACATCACAATAAAATCCCTTTTCACAAGGTTATGGATGACATGCTCACTATCCCGCAAGCAATAACCAAAGTGATTATAAGCATAAAATGACTCAAAACGACTTAAAAGTGCCTCCAAAAGCGCAAGAAAATCTCCATAAGGTAAAAACATGCTCCTACACACCCACACAATTAAAAACATACAATAACGCAAAATTTACAATTAATTTTCCGAATTAATTTAATTATTAAAAATAATTTTAAAATTAATGTGATTTAATTTAACAAAAATAGCTACCTTAACCTTAATGACCTACTTTAATATTTTCCCTCCTTTGAAACAATTAAAAAGTCCTAAGTATTTAGGTTGTTTAAGCAAGTTTAGACCAAATCAAGTTTAAAATTTAATCTAAGCTTAAAATAATTATAACCTAAAGTTATTAATTTAATACAAGCTATATAACAAAGCCTAAGCTATAATAAATAACTTGTATTAAAAAAATGTAGGATCTTTTGAAAATACCAAGGGAGAGAAAGCTTGGGTCAATGGGAGATGTGGAAGAGCCACATGGAGCTTGGCAGTGAGCTTGAGGAAGGGCACAGGTATTAACCCAGCAAGCTAAGTAGGGGGGACGTAGGGTGATGGGTAAGTGGTTGCACGTAGGGCAAAGTGAAAGCTCTCAGGCTCAAGGGTTCCAATGACCGAGACAGCAGGAAACAACCAAGGCAAGGCCCAAGCGATGGAGAGGAAAATGAAACACAACAAACACTGGAAAGGCCAAGGTGATGGTGAGGTGGGCTTAGCACAGACACATGAACCACATGAAACCTCTAGGGTAAGGGAAACATAATTGAGTTGGTTTCAATGCAGGGCATATCCATAATAACAAGGTCAAGAAGTGAGCATGCAGAGTTCTCGTGAGGTCAAGATATGGCCGAAATACTTGGTCAACACACCAAAGAAATGCAAGGCATAGTTCAAAGAGAATAATGCAAACTCAATGAAGTCACATGTGGTAGGAAAATCTAGACCAAAAGGATAGAAAATAACATGGCCACATCAAAAACTAGGGTCGAAAGGTGAGCCAAGAACACACAACAGTTGGAAGAGAGCTCAAGGAACTTGGTGAAAATCTCAACTCGCTCAGCAAGTCATGGGGAAAGAAGCATGGTTAGATTTGCAAGAAGATTTTGAGTTGAGACAAATCTCAATAAGAGAAGAGAAGGAGCAATAGGGTTGGGAAGGAGTAAGGATGAGGAGCTAGAGGAAAAAAATAAATTCCAAGAAACCGAACTAAAATTTAATTGAAAAACAAGTAATACCAAGCAAACCATAAATACCTCCAACCAGAGATTTTCTACCAAAGATAGCTGCAGAAAGCCAAGTTTAGCTGGAAAAATCCTAAAACTACACATGCACAAAAACAAAAAACAACACAAACACTCCAAAACAATATATGTTAATCCAAATTAGCATGATTTGAATATGATTTAAACTTGCACGAGAAGCAATAAAAATGAAACCGGAAGTATTAAAAAACTGATGAATGTGAGAACACATTTACCAAATCATAGCTCTGATACCATGTGATATTGTTATGTGAGGATCAATTGGAAACTCACTCACATCAACAAATTTTCAATCCAATGAAAATGAGCAAGCTCCAAGTAATCAACAAGTGTATAATCGAACAACAAAAATCATGCATGGAAAAAATAGGTCTACTCATACTCATAGATCAAAATTAGAGGGTACATATGAGAATGTTGTGTAACTCTCGTGCCTAGATAATTATTCCCTCTATGAGGGAGAAAGGATTTACAATTCCCAATATTAAATGTATCTCTTATGAAGCCTATGACACATATGAGAATGAAAATTCCATTATGGAATCTATCATATGTAATATAACTCCTAACGACGTATGACCTTACCTAAGTGAGATGACTCACCATGTGAGGTGGACAATTCCTCAAGTGACAAGGTAAATACCTCACACCAACAAATCACACTTATCCATATTTATATACATGAATATTAAGGGTCACACCCTATCATCCTAATTAGGCTAGCCTAACTTATTTATTTAGAACTAATAAATGAAAAGTTCTCGTGTTGCACTCCATCACATAGCCTTAGTAATCATGTGAATATATAATGATAATGATATAATATTCCCTTCCCCTTTACATAAGTGTTTCCCTCAATGCTTAGTAACTCAAGATATTGTAGGATGAATTTTTCATTTTCCCATGTCACATATTCAACTAGTATATTCTTCTATTTAATGAGAAATTACGTAATTTCTTGAAGAATGGGTGGAAATTTGAATTTATGAGGCTCTAAAATTATAAGGAGCATTAGTGAGACCAAATTCCATCACTACGAACTCATAGTGACCTTCATGTGTTTGAAATTTTGTTTTATGTACATCCTCCTCCTTTACTTGAATTTGATGGTACCCTAATGAAAATCTAACTTAGTAAAGAAAACAAAACTATTCAATTCATCTAATAATTCATCAATGACAGGGATGGGAAACTTATCTTTAAGAGTTATTTTATTGAGTTCCCTATAGTTTGAGCACATTCTCCATGACTCATCCTTTTTAAAACCATAATCAAGTGAAGATGAAAATACACTATTACTAGGATGAAAATTCCTAAGTCAAGCATTTCCTTGACCCACTTTTCAATTTCTATAATGAAATTACTTAGGTATGAATATTAGTAGTAATATAACACCAAAGAACACCAAAATATAGAGAAATAATCACAATATGTGAGTACATTACCTTATCCACTTTGAGGGTGAAACCTCTTAACCATACAATAAAAGTGCTCAATATTATGATTAGATACCATATATATATATATATATATATATATATATATATATATGTACTATAGCACTAAATCCGACCTACTAAAAATATGTAAGCATAAATAAATATGATATGAGATGTTAGGAGATAATGTTAGCCACATTTTAACTATGCATATCCCAATATATGACGTGAGGACTAAAGGTGTATCATTTCATCCCCTTCAAATAAATAGTGTCCCCAATGTTGACCATTTTAAGAGGTTTCTTCAAATAATTATATTCTTCAATGTTTATTATCTTTGGATGCTAGTACAAGAAATATTCCTCCCATTTTATAGCTTCATTGTATTGATTCTTCCAATTGATTATATATTCAATAACTACTCTCTTATTTACCATATTAATGCACATATAAATAATTTCCACAAGTTTTAAACTAGTTTGGTCTTTGATAAATTTTGTGCAATGAGATTCCCAAATCCAAAATTTCTCCAGGCATGTAGAAGTGGAAAATCTCTTTGAGACTAGAGAGCTTTAATTCTTATTTCCATCCATTTTAAATTCATTTATATTATTTTTCCTATGGATGCACTCTTCAAACTAAAATATTGAAGCTTCCATCTTTGGAGCTACACTATATGAACTCTTATCCTCTATTTTTTCTTCAACTTGATCCTCCTCCTCCTCCTCTTCTTCCTCCTCCTCCTCCTCCACCTCCTCTTGTTCCTCCTCCTCATCCTTTTGTTCCTCCTCTTCCTCCTCCTCCTTGAAATTCCTTAATATTATTTTTCCAATGGATATACTCTTCAAACTAAAATATTGAAGATCCCTTCTATGGAGCTACATTATAAGAAATTTCCTCCTCTATTTTTTAATCAAATTGATCCTCATCCTCCTCCTCCTCCTCATTCTTATTTTTATCCTTATTATCCTTCTTCTCATTATCCTCCTTCTCCTCCTTATTCTCATTCTCCTCCTCTTCTTCCTTCTTCTCCTTAATCTCCTCCTCCTTCTTATCCTTCTTCTGCTTCTCCTTCTCCTTCTCCTTCATTATCTTATCCTTCTCCTTTTTCTCTTCCTTCTTATCCGTATCCTTCTTATTCTCTTCCATATTCTCTTTCTCCTTCTTCTCCTTTTACTCCTCCTAATACTCCTTATGCTTCTCCTTGTAATTCTCCATATTCTTCTTCTTTATTTCACCTAGCCAAGAAATTTTTTTGCATTTCCTCCAAAAACTAATCTAAATGTTCTTGATTCAATTGAGATACCCACCTCTTTGATAGATCATCAAGCCAAAAATGAAACCAAAACCATGTCCATATAGATGAAAAATAATTCTTATTAAATTCAACCCACCACTCCTTAGCATTAATCACTCCATTTCCATAGAAATATCACATCCCCATGATGCACAAAGATTAGGGTTTCAAGACCTAACTCCTTTAACCAAGATATATATGTCCAATTTTATAATTATTTCAGTCTTACTTCAAAAATACAAAGAAGAAGCCCCCTTTTATTTTTTATATCTTTCGTAAATGTAAAAATATTGAAAAATAAAAACACTTTGACCTATGGAGTAAATTTATGAAAAATCATAAAATTGATATAACTTGTGTAAAACAAGTCAAACAATCTTGAAATTTTTAGATAACCTTAACTCGATTTCTTTACTTTAAATTTAAAATGTAGAAAAACTTTCCACCTATTTATAGATATAGTTGAATCTTCAAAATTAGGGTTTTGACCCAATTTTGGCCAGATCAAATCTCTAATACCACTTGTAATGGAATTACTTATATAAACTACAATATAACACCAAAGAACACCAAAACTGATATGTAAACTTCTACTTTGGAAACTTACAAAACCACACACTATTGTTCCTACTTCCAAATTACTTGAAAATAACAGTTTCTGAAAGTTAGTAAATGAATACTAGCACTTAGAACTAATTTAAATCATTAAGAATTAAAAATTCAAACACATAACACAATATTTTTATCCTAAAAACCCCCAATTTGAGGGAAAACCAATCGGGAAGGGAAATTACTCTTTCTTCCCAGTTATATATTGGCCAATTGAAATGAATACAAATTACAAGAAGTTGAAGGAAGACAACAATGTTACTTCCACCCTCTCTACTTGTTTTCTCTATTCATACACCTTACTTCTACAAATCAATTCCAACACCAAATTCTTCTTGCTCACTTCTCCCATGAATTGATGATCAATTCCACATGATTTTCTTACTTTTATAGTTGATCCCTATGTCCTCCCGTATAATCGGAGAATAGGAAGGTTTGAATAAGGAAGATACACAGTCCAAGATGCTTTAAATATGTGACTGTTCATGGATGTTTTTTTTTATTATTATTAGTAACAGGACTGTCGGTGAATACAGGACTAATGATTATGTAATTGCTATTCTATGCAAAGGGGTGGTTACGCAACCTCGAGGAAGTTACGTAACTACCACTCTATACAGGTGTGTTGTAACTTAACAATGCATGCTCTCTTTTCTGATTAATTTTTCTTCTAGTTCTGCCGCTATAATGAAGTGGTATCTTTCTATATCCCTATGGACCACACCTCCCCTAATAAGGAGGATTTTGGTCCCACAAAAGCTTAAAGGAGGAGTAGATGAGGAAATAATTCCCTCATTTTCTCCTTTGAGTACTATTGGGCCTACCTTGGTGTCTTTCCCTTAAGTCTAACCTATCAAGATTCATGTGGACCTCTCCTTATTTCTCTAACCTTATGTTATAGCACTACATCCTCCTCCAACTCGCCTTGTGAATCTAAGAGACAATCTTATTTGGAAGGTATCAACTAATATTATTCTTCTTCGTCAAGCATGGATGGCTCATATAGGTGAAAGTTCTCAAAATTTACTACTGCTTACATCCACATGAAGGATGGTAAGTCAAGTCTGAAATCATTTTCTCCAACCTACTCCAGTATAGTGAAGGGTCCATACCGTAGTGGCTTGAGTTTCCTTGCTTGACCTTGTAGTCTTTCCTTGCTCAAGTATAACCAAACCTTGTCTCCAACATGAAGTTTGTGCTTTCTATGATGTTGATTGTGTCTAGCCTTGTACTTTGATTGAGACTTCTCTAATTTTTCTTTCACCTTGAGATGGACTTTTGGATCCTCTCAACGAATTTTGCTACTCTAGTCACTTCTGAATCATGTATCTCTCCTTCTTCATGTTTTCCAACCACAATGTCCAGTGGATTGGTAAGTAGAAACCCTAAGAACACTTTAAAAGGTGACTGCATAGTGGATGTGTGTACCGCTATATTATAGGAATGTTGAATGTAGGCTAAGGACTTATCCCAAGTCCATGGATATTTTTATTGTATCCTCTAATCAATCGTACCAAAGTCCTATTTACCATCTCTTTTTTTCAATCTATTTGAGGATGGCAGGTGTGCTTCTCTATAACCCGGTGTTCATCTTGTCTTAAAATTAGTCCAAAACTTTCCCAATAACCTTGAATCTTTGTAAACAATATACTTTGGAAAACTAAAATGCACTCATACATTAGCAAAGAAAATTCCAGCTTCCTCGTGTCCTTTTATTATCTTTTTTGCATGCCATAAAAACACACATTTTGTTAAATCTATTAATAAAAACATATAGATAATCATGGCCATGTTTATACATAGGTAGTCCTCCTACAAAATCCATAGAGATGTCCTCAAAGGTTGAGTAGGGACTGTAACAACATATACAAACCTTCCTTCCCGATTTTAGGATTGCTTGTACAAACAAAGTTTACATCCTATTATAAATTTAGATACTTCACCTTGTATATTGGGCCAATATACATACCTTTGCAAGTGGTCCATGGTCTTTCCAACACCAAAATTTCCTACTAATTTCAAGGTATCTTCTTCCCTCATCAATATAATTCTTTCTTCTTTAGGCACACAAAGCTTCCCCTATCATTAGAGTATCCCATCTTTGAGATAACAATCATCAATGCCCGTATTTTCAGCCCCTTGGATCAGTAACTACTGATATGTCACCCCAAAATCTTTGTCTTTACCATATTACTCTTTGTAAGCTTCCTTCGTGAAGGGATCAAAATGAGAGATGGTGGCCAAACTAGATATTTTCTCCTATGTGGGCGATCGAGACAACATGTTTGCCACCAAATTCGTGCTACCTTTCTTTTACTTGATCACCAAATGGAATTGTTGAAGGAACCCCATCCATTTGTAGTGCCTTGCCTACTATAATTTATACTATGTTTTTAAATACTAGAGATGTTTGTGGTCAATGTGCATAATAGTTTATTTACGCAACAAATAATGTTTCCATTTCTTTATTTCCGAACTAGTGCATACATCTCTTTATCATATATTAAATATCCCTTAACTCCATGACTAATTTTGTTTTTGAATAACTCAAAATATTTCTCTTTTCCTTACCCCACTCAAAACCCTTACTCTTTGTAGCCATTGTGTGTAGAGGTGTTGCAATAGCAGAGAAGCCCGGATGAAATTCCTCGTGTATTGTACTACTCCCACAAAAATCCTAGTATTTTTACTCCCATTGGTGTTTTCCAATTGGTGATGGCTTCCACCTTCTTCAGATCCACGCGTATCTCTTCTCCTCTAACCATGTGCCCAAGATAGACAAGTGACTATTTGGAAAATCCACACTTCTTCATGTTGCATAGCAGTTGTTTCTCTTTGAGAACTTGCAAGACTTGTTGTAAATGTGTTATATGTTCCTCCTATGTGGCACTAAAAATCAGAATATAATCCAAATATACAATGACACATGAATCTATGAATTCCCACAATACATCATTCATCAATCTCATAAATGTAGTGGGTGAGTTACATAAACCAAATGGAAGTACTAACCACTCATACAAACCTTGTTTTTTTTGAAGGTAGTCTTCCATATATCCTCATCCTTCATCCCGACTAGAAGATAACCAAACTTGAGATCTAACATTGTGAATAAATTTATATGTTGATGTTGTTCCAAGAGATCATCTATGTGTGGGAGTGGATATATGTTCATGATGGTAATCTTGTTCAAAACATGGTATTCGATGCACGTTCTCTAAGAATCATCATTCTTTGGTACCATCACAATAGGTGAACCACATGGTGATGTGCTTGGATGTATTACCCTTGGTCTAATAACTTCCCGAGTTGTTTATTTACCTTTGTAATCTCCAACAAGGATTTCCTATACAACCCGATATTTAGTAGAGGGGACTCTGGAAATAGCTTAATCTCATACTCTACTTCTTTTTTGGTGGTACCCATTTGGGAGTTTGGAATACTTCCTGAAAATACTGAATTATGCCATCCAAATCCTTCATCCCCTTTTTAGAAATATCTGAAATTTATACCCCATCTTTCTTATCTTTCAATAAAAGTAAAAAAACCGATTATGATTTTCTTGAATTAGTCTCTTTGTTTAGTTAACACTTACCATAACAATTTTTTCCTTACATCGGTATACCCAGATGTTGTAACTAACTCCATCCTTAACCCATCTGTATCGGTTATCCCTTCTCATGAATATAACATCCCTGGTATACAAGTAATGGTTCCTAAAAACAAAATTAAATTCATTAAGTGGAATTACATCAGCTTCCAATAATCTATATATTGAGAATTTATCCCAAACTTGAACCTACATCTTCTTATTACCTAAATTTCTACACCCTTCTTCACCCATCCAAAAGGATAAGGATTTGGATGCTCATAAGTTTCAAGAGCAAGATTCTTTACAACAACATCATAAATCAAATTAGATTAAGAACCAAGATATCAACCAAAGAATTTACCTTAGTGCTCTTGATATGGATTTTAATTTGAAATACATTACTTATTTCTTCTTCTTGTTCATGGTTGTCCATGTTAGTGGTCGTGCATCCTAGTCTTTCATCTACATTATAACCATCCTCTATCTATACATCTCCATCTCGTCCTTCCAAATTGTCATAGACTTCTTGTAGTCCTTGCTTTGGTTCTTTGGATGTAATTTTGGATGTAACTTCCAACATGTAGCATCGGTATGACCATTTATATCACCATTCTTGAAAAATTCTTAGGATCTTTACAAGTATTCAAAGTGGTAGCAGTATTTTTACCTTTCCATTTACCTTTGTTACTTGTTTTTCCATGCTCTTTCTATGGCTGATTTGTTAACTTGCTTTGTCCTTGACTCTGCTTCTCCTTGCTTCTTCTCATCATCAATGTAATTTACTTGTACACATGCTTCATTGATATCTTTTGGCTTCGTGGAGATGACCTTCCTTCAAAGGTGAGTGTAAAGTCATCCCAAATACTTGGTCGAACATCCTCATCCTCCAAGTTCATATTAAGAAACATGGCTTGTCTCTAAAACTCCATAATGTAATCCTACACACTTTTACCACTGCTTTGTCTAAAATACTAGCATTTAATCATTTGGTCAATCTTATGGCCAATAGGATAAAAAATTTCCCTTAACAATTCTTCAAAACCCTCCCAAGAACTTACAATAGGACACTTCTTCTTTTCACAAGTGGCTAGATGGTTTTCCCACAAAACTAGAGGATTTCCTTACATCTTGAGAGGTGCAAAGGTAATCCTTTGTACCTTAGTGACATTATGCACACTAAAATAAAACTCCAATTGTTTTAACCATTTATCTAGAAACTTTGTATTTACTTGTCCTTCAAATATTGTAATCTCGACCTTGGTTTCAACTTTAAAAGGAGCATGATCATATTTTACCTTCTCTCTTTCAACTAGAGTTTCCTCTTCATGATCTTCCACATCTTCTTCCTCATCGTGGCTCTTTCCTATGCCAAAATTCTCAGCCAAATCTTAAACCACTAAGTCCATGGAATCTTGCTTAATTTTTTCATCCTTTGTTGATATGAAAATTCTGTTGGTGTTGAAACACCCTTTCCATAGTGCTTTCCAGTATCTCAATTCTACGGACCAAGTTCTCTTCTTCCATTTGATCTCTAATCCTTTGTTTCCACTTCTTCATAGATATCTCTCGGATCGCAAGGTATTACTTCTTCGCCTTTAGACATTTTCACTGTCATATAAATCACATAAGAAATAATTCTACGGCCTTGGATAATATTGTCAACTCGATGCCAAAATTGATTTATAAACTTATACTTTTGAAACTTACAAAACCACATATTGTTGTTCCTACTTCCAAATTACTTGAAAATGACAGTTCTATTAGTTAGTGAATGAATTCTAGCACTTAGAACTAATTTTCAAAAATAAGAATGAATAATTCAAACACATAACACGATAAGTTTATCCTAAAACCCCAGGTTTGAGGAAAACCATTCGAGAAGGGAAATTGATCTTTTTCCCAGTTATATATTGGCCAATTGAAATGAATACAGATTATAAGAAGTTGAAGGAAGAAAATATGTCACTTCCAACCTCTCATATTGATTTCTCTTCTCATACACCTTTCTTCTACAAATAAATTCCAACACCAAAGTCTTCTTTTTCACTTCTCCCATGAATTGATGATCAATTCCACATGCTCTTCTTTCTTTTATAGATGCTCCATATGTCCTCCCATGTATTAGATAATAGGAAGAGACACAGTCCAGATGCTTCAAATCCGTGACTATTTGTGGATGTATTTTTTATTAGTGACAGGACCGTCAATGAATGTATACCAAAGGTTACATAACTATCAGTTTTCGCAGAGGGCTAGTTATGTAATCTTCGGGGTGGTTATTCAACCATCACTCTACACGGGCGGTGGTTCACGTAAATTAACATTCTACTCTCCTTTCTCGGTTAATTTTTCTTCAAGTTTTGGTTTCTTTGATGAAGTGGTGTCTTTCTAGATCCTTATGGATCAAAATATAGAGAAAATGATCACAAGATGCAAGTAGAATGAGTTATCCTCTTTGAGGGAGAAACCTTAAAACTATACAATAAAATTCAAGTGCTTAATATGATGATTAGATACCACTTACTAACGCCTATATACTCTACTATACTATGTAAAGCACTAAGGTCAAACTACTAAGCATATGAAAGCATAATTAAATATGATATGACATGTTATGAGATAATGTTAACCATATGTTAGCTATACATATCCCGATATATGATGTAGGACTAAAGGAGTAGAAATTTCTAACTTTTATCAATAGGGATAATGGTAAAGGTATACTTCCTAAAATAACTCAATTGTGTGATCATAATCTTGGATTGGAGGTAGGTTATTTGGTTTTTGAAATACATGTTGATTTTTTTAAATAACCTATTAAATAGTTGATGGAGCTTGATTTTCTACATCATGTACTTCTAAGAAATTAAGTTGTGTCACTCCACCATAAGATCCATTTTTAAGTAGTTTCTCCATCTTATGAGAGCTAATAATTTGGCTTGGTGGTGGCTGCATCCCACAAAGTTTTTAATTATTTCCATTCATACTAAAATTCAATAATAAGTTTTGAAAATTGAAAGACATTGTTCCCAACTATTTAAGCCATTTCACTCTCAAAACTACATCATCTCCCCCATTTGGGATGTAAAACATTTCAAAATTGAGAATATAGTGCCTCATTTATATTTTGATATGATGACATTTACCACCACAAGAGGGTTGCTTCCCATTAGTAATCATGACTTGAAAATTGAAGACATGAAACATAAAGTAGTTGATTACATTTGCCAATTTTCTATCGATGAAGCTATGTATACTCCTATATCGATCAAAATTGTCACCTTTTTCATTTTAAAATAACCAACAACTTTGAGTTTTTGTGGTATGCTTATCCCATTTAATGCATGTGGTGAGATAGTAGGATTCACTTCCTCCTTCAATCTAGCATTCTCATGTGCTATTATTGGTTGTACATTATCAATTTATTCCTCATCTAATGCCTCATTTTAAATAACCATGAGTCTTTTCTCTCCGCCAACATACTTATGACCTCTAGACCATTTACTATCACAATGCCAACATAGGCCTTTTTCTCCTTTTTTCTACCTCATGTTGAAGAGAGATATTGGAAATTTGAATTTGGTTAAAATATTTTACCACATTTCTATTACTATTATTAGTCACATTTTTATCTCTTCATTCTATAGTTTGACCTTGTGTGAATCTCTTAGTACTAATTTTTGTTGCTCAATATGTATGTAATGAACCATTACACCAAAACCTCAAGCCATTAGTGAAATCCACACATGAGGATCATAACATCACACCACGCTTTCGTAGCTGGACCCCGAGATAGATTTACGCCCATATAGCGGGACCCTACCCTGCCCTATACGAGCCCCGAGTGAACACTGCAATGCCGACGTAGCTACTTGTGCCGGGACTTGAACCTAGGTGGTCGCTCTGATACCAAATTTAATGAACCATTACACCAAAACCTCGAGGCATTAGTGAAATCCACACATGAGGATCATAACAGTGTAGTGGTTGCTACATAGTTTTCCTAACTAGACATGGTTCCAACAAATGAAAAACATGCTTAGCTTGATAGTTTATTCCATTGATGTAAAATTTTAGTCTATGGTAAGGTGTTGCTTATGGACTCTGGATTGCCAATCTCATATGCTTCACATTATATGTGGATGTGGATCATGTTTTTTTAAGATTTGTTAATTGGGTGAAATAACTTCCTTCCAAGAATGCTCATAGTCGGATGATAATTCATTAATAAATTCCTCCCAACTAATAATATTCATTTTTTCACTTATCATCCACTATTACCACTGATAGGGATCATATTCTAAATGTAGTGAAGTTAAAGGAGTAGAAATTTCTAACTTTTATCAATAGGGATAATGGTAAAGGTATACTTCTGAAAATAACTCAATTGTGTGATCATAATCTTGGATCGAGGTAGGTTATTTGGTTTTGAAATACATGTTGATTTTTTTAAATAACCTATTAAATAGTTGATGGAGCTTGATTTTCTACATCATGTGCTTCTAAGAAATTAAGTTGTGTCACTCCACCATAAGATCCATTCTTAAGTAGTTTCTCCATCTTATGAGAGCTAATAATTTGGCTTGGTGGTGACTGCATCCCACAAAGTTTTTAATTATTTCCATTCATACTAAAATTCAATAATAAGTTTTGAAAATTGAAAGACATTGTTCCCAACTATTTAAGCCATTGCACTCTCAAAACTACATCATCTCCCCATTTGGGATGTAAAACATTTCAAAATTGAGAATATAGTGCCTCATTTATATTTTGATATGATGACATTTACCACCACAAGAGGGTTGCTTCCATTAGTAATCATGACTTGAAAATTGAAGACATGAAACATAAAGTAGTTGATTACATTTGCCAATTTTCTATCGATGAAGCTATGTATACTCCTATATCGATCAAAATTGTCACCTTTTTCATTTTAAAATAACCAACAACTTTGAGTTTTTGTGGTATGCTTATCCCATTTAATGCATGTGGTGAGATAGTAGATTCACTTCCTCCTTCAATCTAGCATTCTCATGTGCTATTATTGGTTGTACATTATCAATTTATTCCTCATCTAATGCCTCATTTTAAATAACCATGAGTCTTTTCTCCGCCAACATACTTATGACCTCTAGACCATTTACTATCACAATGCCAACATAGGCCTTTTTCTCCTTTTTTTCTTCATGTCAAGAGAGATATTGGAAATTTGAATTTGGTTAAAATATTTTACCACATTTCTATTACTATTATTAGTCACATTTTTATCTCTTCATTCTATAGTTCGACTTTGTGTGAATCTCTTAGTACTAATTTTTTTGTTGCTCAATATGTATGTAATGAACCATTACACCAAAACCTCAAGGCATTAGTGAAATCCACACATGAGGATCATAACATCCCACCACGCTTTCAGTAGCTCGGACCTGAGATAGATTTACGCCTACATATAGCGACCCTACCCTCGCTTCTATACGAGCCCCGAGTGAACACTGCAATGCCGATTTAGCTACTTGTGCTTAGGGACTTGAACCAGTGGTCGCTTCTCTGATACCAAATTTAATGAACCATTACACCAAAACCTCGAGGCATTAGTGAAATCCACACATGAGGATCATAACAAAGGTAGTGGTTGCTACATAGTTTTCCTAACTCAGACATGGTTCCAACAAATGAAAAACATGCTTACTTGATAGTTTATTCCATTGATGTAAAATTTTAGTCTATGGTAAGGTGTTGCTTATGGACTCTGGATTGCCAATCTCATATGCTTCACATTATATGTGGATGTGGATCATGTTTTTTAAGATTTGTTAATTGGGTGAAATAACTTCCTTCCAAGAATGCTCATAATGGATGATAATTCATTAATAAATTCCTCCCAACTAATAATATTCATTTTTTCACTTATCATCCACTATTACCACTGATAGGGATCATATTCTAAATGTAGTGAAGTTAAAGGAGTAGAAATTTCTAACTTTTATCAATAGGGATAATGGTAAAGGTATACTTCCTAAAATAACTCAATTGTGTGATCATAATCTTGGATCGAGGTAGGTTATTTGGTTTTTGAAATACATGTTGATTTTTTTAAATAACCTATTAAATAGTTGATGGAGCTTGATTTTCTACACCATGTGCTTCTAAGAAATTTAGTTGTGTCACTATACCATAAGATCCCTTCTTAAGTAATTTCTCCATCTTATGAGAGCTAATAATTTGGCTTGGTGGTGATTGCATCCCATTAAGTTTGTACTTTTTTCCATTCATACTAAAAACCAAGAATAAGTCTTGAAAATTGAAAGACATTGTTCCCAACTATTTAAGCCATTGCACTCTCAAAACTACATCTGCTCCCCCATTTGGGATGTAAAACATTTCAAAATTGAGAATATAGTGCCTCATTTATATTTTGATATGATGACATTTACCACCACAAGAGAGTTGCTTCCCATTAGCAATCATGACTTGAAAATTGAAGACATGAAACATAAAGTAGTTGATTACATTTTGCCAATTTTCTATCGATGAAGCTATGTATACTCCTATATCGATCAAAATTGTCACCTTTTTCATTTTAAAATAACCAACAACTTTGAGTGTTTGTGGTGTGCTTATCCCATTTAATGCATGTGGTGAGATAGTAGGATTCACTTCCTCCTTCAATCTAGCATTCTCATGTGCTATTATTGTTGTACATTATCATTTTATTCCTCATCCAATGCCTCATTTTCAATAACCATGAGTCTTTTCTCTCCACCAACACACTTATGACCTCTAGACCATTTACTATCACAATGCCAACATAGGCCTTTTTCTCTTTTTTTCTTCATGTTTGAAGAGAGATATTGGAAATTTGAATTTGGTTAAAATATTTTACCACATTTCTATTAATATTATTAGTCACATTTTTATCTCTCCATTCCATAGTTTGACCTTGTGTGAATCTCTTAGTACTAATTTTTGTTGCTCAATATGTATGTAATGAACCATTACACCAAACCTCAAGGCATTAGTGAAATCCACACATGAGGATCATAACATCCCACCACGCTTCCGTAGCCCTGGACCCCGAGATAGATTTACGCCCATATAGTGGGACCCTACCCTGCCCTATACGAGCCCCGGGTGAACACTGCAATGCCGACGTAGCTACCTGTGCCGGGACTTGAACCTGGGTGGTCGCTCTGATACCAAATGTAATGAACCATTACACCAAAACCTCGAGGCATTAGTGAAATCCACACATGAGGATCATAACAAGTGTAGTGGTTGCTACATAGTTTTCCTAATTCAGACATGGTTCCAACAAATGAAAAACATGCTTAGCTTGATAGTTTATTCCATTGATGTAAAATTTTAGTCTATGGTAAGGTGTTGCTTATGGACTCGATTTGCCAATCTCATATGCTTCACATTATATGTGGATGTGGATCATGTTTTTTAAGATTTGTTAATCGGGTGAAATAACTTCCTTCCAAGAATGCTCATAATCGGATGATAATTCATTAATAAATTCCTCCCAACTAATAATATTCATTTTTTTCACTTATCATCCACTATTACCACTGATAGGGATCATATTCTAAATGTAGTGAAGTTAAAGGAGTAGAAATTTCTAACTTTTATCAATAGGGATAATGGTAAAGGTATACTTCTAAAATAACTCAATTGTGTGATCATAATCTTGGATTGGAGGTAGGTTATTTGGTTTTTTTGAAATACATGTTGATTTTTTAAATAACCTATTAAATAGTTGATGGAGCTTGATTTTCTACATCATGTACTTCTAAGAAATTAAGTTGTGTCACTCCACCATAAGATCCATTTTTAAGTAGTTTCTCCATCTTATGAGAGCTAATAATTCGGCTTAGTGGCTGATTGCATCCTTAAATTTTTAATTATTTCCATTCATACTAAAAACCATAATAAGTTTTGAAAATTGAAGACATTGACGCAACTATTTAAGCCATTTCATGGCACATCATTCCCCATTTGAATCAAAATTGAAGATAATCCCTCATTTATATTTTGATATGATGACATTTACCACCACAAGAGAGTATTTTTCCATCAGCAATCATGACTTGAAAATTGGTGACTAGATACATAAACAATTGATCTCATTAGCTAATTTTTGTTAATGAAGTTATGGGTACTCCCTATATCGATCAAAATTGTCACCTTTTTCTTCTTAATATAACCAACCACTTTGAGTGTTTGTGGTGTGTTTATCCCATTTAATGCATGTAGTGAAATTGTAGGATTTACTTCCTCCGAATTCGCATGCTTGTGTTCTATTGTTGTTTCCTTAGTAGCTAATTTTTCATCATTCAAATACCTCATTCTCAATAACCATTAGGCTTTTCTCTCCACTAGAACACTTATGTCCTCTAGACCATTTACTATTACAATGCCAACATAGGCCTTCTTTCTCTTTTTTTACCTTGGTAATTTGCCTTGGTTTAATTTGGTTAAAATATTTTACACATTTTGATCTCTACTATTTTGTATTTTGATCTCTTCATTTCTATAGCTACATCATTCCATCTCTTAAATGTAATGCTTGTTGCATAGATTTGTATTATGAACCATTACACCATAAACAAACATCATTAGTTAATTTCATCATTTAGCCCATTAATGTAAAATTTTAGTCTTTGCTAAGGTGTCTGACCCCGAGATAGATTTACGCCAATATAGATACTTCAAGACTGGGACCATTATATTCGAGCCCGGTGATCTTGTTTGTTTAAGATTCGTTAATTGGGTGAAGTAAATTCACTTCCATGGCTGCTCATACCAAACTATGTTGGCCAAATTTGATCCAAAACTCGAAGTTGATGAAGAGAAAATGAAGAATGAGGATCATAACAATTGTAGTAAAAGTGGTTCTCTTCAACAAGTTGAGGATGTATTCCAAGACCAACAAAACATGAGAAGGGGGCCACTTTCTATTCTTATGGATTTGCGAGGCCTAGAGGATAAACCCTAACAATTCTTATCACAAGATGAGCCTAAACCCACACTGACCTGTCCACAATATGCAACCTCCATGACTAAGGACCATGTTTTTTAAGTGTCACTTGGTGAAATAACCATCCATTCCAAGAATGCTCAAATATAGATTCTAATTGCTCTATTTCAAAATAAGGATATCCATTTTTTGGTTTTATCATCCACTATTACCACTGATAGGGATCATATTCTAAATGTAGGTTTTTTATAACGAAGTTAAAGGAGTAGAAATTTCTAACTTTTATCAATAACAAAGGATAGGGTAAAGGTATACTTTTGATAATAACTCAATTGGTGATCATAATCTTCATCAGTGTAGGTTATTTGGTTTTTGAAATACATGTTGATTTTTTTAAATAACCTATTAAATAGTTGATGGAGCTTGATTTTCTACATCATGTACTTCTAGAAATTAAGTTGTGTCACTCCACCATTAAGATCCATTTTTAAGTAGTTTCTCCATCTTATGAGAGCTAATAATTCTTGGTGGTGGCATGCATCCCACAAAGTTTTTAATTATTTCCATTCATACTAAATTCAATAATAAGTTTTAAAATTAAATGACATTGTTCCCAACTATTTAAGCCATTTCACTCTACAAAATGGACATCATCTCCCCATTTGGGATGTAAAACATTTCAAAATTGAGAATATAGTGCCTCATTTATATTTTGATATGATGACATTTACCACCACAAGAGGGTTGCTTCCCATTAGTAATCATGACTTGAAAATTGAAGACATGAAACATAAAGTAGTTGATTACATTTGCCAATTTTCTATCGATGAAGCTATGTATACTCCTATATCGATCAAAATTGCACCTTTTCATTTTAAAATAACCAACAACTTTGAGTTTTTGTGGTATGCTTATCCCATTTAATCAATGTGGTGAGATAGTAGATTCACTTCCTCCTTCAATCTAGCATTCTCATGAGCTATTATTCAGTTGAGGGAAATACATTATCAATTTATTCCTCATCTAATGCCTCATTTTAAATAACCATGAGTCTTTTCTCTCCGCCTCATACTTATGACCTCTAGAACCATTTACTATCACAATGCCAACATAGGCCTTTTTCTCCTTTTTTTTTTTCTTCATGTGTGAAGAGAGATATTGGAAATTTGAATTTGGCAATTAAAATATTTTACACATTTCTATTACTTTATTATCACATTTTTATCTCTTCATTCTATAGTTTGACCTTAGCTCTTAGTACTAATTTTTTTCTTGCTCAATATGTATGTTAATGAACCATTACACCATAAACCTCAAGCCATTAGTGAAATCCACAATGAGGATCATAACGTCACACCACGCTGTCATTTAAACCCACATAGATTTCACCATATTCGGGAAACTACCACCAATGTATAGAGCCCTAAAGTGAACACTTTCTAACAATGCCGACCACTGGAGGACTTAAACCTGGAGTGGTCGCTTCTGATGAAAATTTAATGAACCATTACACCAAGTCCTAATCATTAGTGAAATCCACACATGAGGATCATAACCGAGATTGGTTTGAGCTAAATGAAACCGTTTTCCTAACTAGAATGGTTCCAACATTGTATGAAAAAAGAGTGCTTAGCTTTTAGTTTATTCCATTATGTAAAAAAGTCTATGGCAAGTGTTGCTTTATGGACTCAAAACATAAGGTTGCCCAAAATCATATTAATCACATTATATGTGGATGTGGATCATGTTTTTTAAGATTTGTTAAATGGGTGAAATAACTTCCTTCCAAGAATGCTCATACAGGATGATAATTCATTAATAAATTCATCCCAACTAAGAACCTTCCTTTTTTCACTTATCATCCACTAGTACCACTAATATGGTTCATATTCTAAATGTAGTGAAGTTATGTCAATCATTACATCATCTAGTATATTGTGTAACTTAAAGTATTGTTCCATGATACTTATCCATGAGGTTACATATGTACCATCAAATTTACGGATGTTTATCTTTGGTAGGTTCAATTTTTATCCTTGGAATGGTTTCCCCTTATACCTTGTCTATTTTTCCTCCTATATGGTTTGGTTGTGTGTGAGTGGTTGTATGAGGTGGATTAATTAAGGTTTTCAACTCAAAAACCATATCCTTTTAAACCTATTTAAACCCTCATTCAAAGATGTTACAAATGGCGTTAAACAATTTCTCCTATATATAATAAGCCACCATTTCACATCTTGCATGAATTTCACCTCAATTTTAGGTGGTGTGACATTAAATAGTGTCATTAGGATCAATGGTTGATGAAAACTTATCTGTTTCAAAATGCATGGCTACTAATGTGACTTTTTTCTAGTTCTTGATTTATTATAAATCCGAGGAGGGATTAGCATTTGAGTGAGTAGTAACCATAAATAATAAAAATGTGTTATATTTGAATCAGATGTTCCTCCATTGACTAATACTAAACAACTTTGACTAGAGAATTTCTAATATACAAGATGCCTTAAACGTGAAAATACAAATAATGGACCCAACCAAAAAATTATGAGGTTTCCAAAAATGTAAATAACTCGGGAAAAAATCCAAATGGTTTGGCCTATATAGTGGATTTGTAAAAATTAAAATGAAATCATAATAACTCAAGAAAATCAGATCAAAAGAGGCTGAAATTTGGAGTGAATATTTTTCTCATGTATAAAAACAACCTTTAAAATATCTAAAATCCATAAATTTGAGTAATATATGGTGGGAAAAAAAATGTTGCCAAACATTAATACTCTAATACCACTTGTTATGATATTTCTTTATCGAAGTACTTGAATATAGACCACTTAGAGAGGGAAACATCTAGAAATAAGAATAAATTGTTAAATAAATTGAATAATATGATATGTGATGACTTTGGGAGAATCACACCTATCCATATTTATATAAATAAATATGAAGGGTTACACCCTTTCATCCTAATTAGTTTGTCCTAACTTCTTTATAAAGAACGCGTAAATGAAAAGTTAAGGTTATGCACTCCACCACATAGACTTAGTAATTCTTATGAATATATAATGTTAAGGATATAAAACTATTTATTTTATACAAAAGATACATTATCCATTCACACTTTTAGATTTCCATCTAAAGTGTAATACTCTTTCTTTCTCATCGACATGTCATTATTAGAACCAATTTTCTATGTCCTATTAGTTCCATGATTGTCTTATTCGGTTTAAATGTGTTCACAACTCTAGATATGAAGTGATATTTTACCATTATCATTTTGGCTATCATACCCCATTTTATGTTGTATTATAGATCACATATCCATTACACATAGTTTATTTGGACATGTATGACATTCATTGATTTTTGCACCTTACAAGTATGGGAATCACTCTCTAGTTTTAGAAATTAATCCATATGGGTCATATTTTCACCTCTAACACCTCCCTCCATCATTTAATAGTATTAATTGTGGAAGTATTTTTATAGAAGGAATATTCGGTTTAATAGATACATTTTAAGCACCTATACCCTATTACATCTCTAGTTTAGCACTTATGGTTGATCACATACACCCCGTGACACTCTCCAAAAAATCCAATTGTGACAACATGGTTCATAGACCAATTGGCATATCCATTCCTTTTCTCATTCAAGTTCAAATTTCAAATTTTAAAGTTTCAAATTGCTATATTTATCAAGACATTGATATTTTATTACATTCATGATTTATTTTTTTCAGTGCATACGGGATGACATGACATATTACTTATAAAATATATTATATTTAAGTGAGTGAACCAAGATAATATAACAGATCACGTGCACATCAAGATCGTTACACTCCAATGTGTTGAGTTGTGAGCTCAATTACTTCATATTAGCATGCAATGTAAAACTTGTTGGAAAACACAAGAATCGTCTTGATTAAAGGGGAACTAGTATCGATCACCTAGGACTCGACATTGGTCGGAAAGGAGGAACCAACTTCGGTTAGGGAGAATTGACATCGATTACTGTGCAAGGGAATGTTTTAATTAACTCTCGAATTAGATCTATTTTTAGCATTAAAGTATATTTATTTATTGTAATTGCATGGCTAAATTCCCTAAGTCTATAAATAACTATATAAGCATGAAAGCTAGGTTTAGAAGGAAGTATTAACAAGAATTAAGAAGAACTTGAAAAGGTTGATGAGAGAGTGAATTCTTAATGATGAAGCAAAAGCTTGAGAGAAAGAAAGTATTGTACATCCGAGAGGTGTGGAAGATTGTATATCTTGTCAAAGCTTTGGATAATATATTGGCTTGTTTCTTGGTGGACGTAGCCCACATTAGGTGAACCACATTAAATTTGGTGTTGATTTATGTCTCTTTTTTTGTATATTTCTTCTAGTATAATATCCACTTTTATTTGCATGTATGCTTAGATCTAATATATTGTCTCATACAACCGGTGTGCTAAACCCAACACAATGGAAATGAACATGTGCTCCAAGTAATCAGCAAGAATTAACCATACAACAAGATTCATGCATAAGGGAAAATTAGTCTAGCATTCTCATAGATCAGAAAAAGAGAGTATAAGTAGGAGTGTTGTGTAACTCCCAATGCAAGATCATCATACCTCCACAAGGGAGAAAGGAGTTACAATTTAGAAATGAAATGTAACTTTTGTATGACACACGGTGACACATATGACAGATTCTATGATAAAATATGTCATATAACTCCTAATGACACCTAAGACCTATGACTCAACTAAGAGAGATGACTCACCATGTGTGAGGTGGAAATGCCCCGTAAGTAATGAAGGAAAAATAATACTTCACACCAACATTCCCCTTCATCAAATCTTAGGTAAATGCATGGAAATCCAAAAATAAATAAGACTCCCCTAAACAACTAAGAAAGATGTGTCATATGGTTCCTGAAAACTAAAGGATTGATGAGGTACCCATATACAAACTGCAATATTTCTAGAAAAATAAGAATAGGATAAGAATACTAGAAATCCTGAAGAAGATGAACATCTATGTAATACCTTGCCCCAAGAAGAAAGCACAAGTGAAGGAATTTGGATTCAATGAAGGGCTTGGAAAAGATGTCTACAACCTGATTAAATGTTGAAGAATATTTCAAGTTGATGATGTATCCATGGATTAACTCCCATATGAAGTTTATGTGCATCTCAATATGCTTCATCCATTGATGTTGAACCAGATTTTGGCAAATCGACATGGTGCTCATGTTTTCACAATAGATGATAGTA
Organism: Taxus wallichiana var. yunnanensis; assembly: GCA_018340775.1. NCBI lineage: Eukaryota > Viridiplantae > Streptophyta > Pinopsida > Cupressales > Taxaceae > Taxus > Taxus wallichiana. The sequence continues at coordinate 744,734,407 of CM031244.1, read as the reverse complement.
GGTCACCAAAAGTGAATACCAAACTATGTCAAAAACCCTTGTAATCAAACAGCTTCCATGGAAGTGTTGACTTTTCCCCTATATTCTACCTCTATAGAAGATATTGTAATCAAATTCTACTTGTTTCTTGACTAATTAAAAGACCCAAACCAAGAGAAAAAAATTCTCCTTAGGTAGGCTTTCAATGATTGAGATCACCAACCCAATCATAATTTGTAAATCTAACTAGATCAATCTATGTCCTTCCTAAGTAGTGAATTCCATCAGGATGATTCCCACAAACAAAAGGTGAAGGATCCACTTTACTACTCTCTAATGCAGCTCATGAGGCTTCTACATAAATTTAGACACGATCCCAACAACGTATGAAATATCCATCTAAGTGTGAATCGATAGATCATGCTCCCCACCAACTAGCGAAAAAGGGTACCATTGACTAAGGGAGTGGATTAATTAGCAACCAAATTAACCCTGAAAAGGAAGGGAGTGGGAGATGGCTTACAATCATACATTTGAAACCCGGCAATAAAATCAAGGTCATACTTAGGTTGAGCAATCATAATTCTCAATTGAGATTGGGTAGTGGTATCCTAAGGAAGAAATGAAGAAAACACAAGTTGTTCATGGATAAATTATTGGCTAAGGTAGTCTTCACATATTCAATGATCGAGGAAGAGCTACCCATAATCAAAAAATCATAAACATATAGAACAAGGATGAGCATAGATTCATATTGTCATAGAATGTAAACATTAGGGTCGAGTGACACCTAGTGAACATTTATGTAAGAAGAAATGATTCTATCTTAGAATAGAAAACCTAAGGGGCTTGTTTAAGGTCATAGAGAGACTTCTTGAACTTGCAAACGAGGAGGAATCATGGACATAACCTGACATTTGTTCCATATATATTTATTCCTCTGAGGTCCCCATTAAGGAAGGAAACCTTAACCTCCATTGGATGGACTTCCCATCTATTCGTGGAAACGATGGTGAGGGTCATTCAAATGGAAGCCATCTTTATAATGGGAGAAATTGTCTTTGAATCATTAACTCCAGCTACTTAGGAGAAACCCTTGTCTAAAAGTCACACTTTATACTTCTCAAATTTCCCATCGACACCATACTTTGTTCAATACACCCACCTACACCAACCCATTTTTTCTTCCTTTTGAAAGAGTGGTGAGATCCCAAGTATCATTCTTCATGAGTGAGGAATACTCCTCATCCATGGAAGAATCTCACTCAAGAATCCCAAAAGCCTCCTAGAAAGATTGAGGGTTAGAAATTGAGGTGAAGAAAGCATGGGGTCTAACAAACTCGAACAAGTCCCAATATCATCTCAAGGATCCCTTATCCAACCTCCAAAAATCTGTAATGTCTTCCTATCCCAACAAGGACCAAGATGATAGTTAGGCTCAGAATATGTAGATTCTCCGCACTTTCGAGTGAGTACGGAAAAATTCCTCATCATCACTACTTGTCTGAATCAAAAGATTCCAAAGAATGAGTAGAAGGAGGATTAGGAGGAGGAAGATCAAAATAAATCATTAGAGGAATCATAATCATAATCGAGAGAGGGCACACAGATGTCAATGGGTGGCGAAGTGGAAGAGGAATATAATCGATTAAACTTCACACTTCTCTCAATATAAATATGATGAGTAGTAGGGTTCAACAATCTATATCCCTTCACATGATCAGGATACCCTATAGATATATAAGTTCTGACTATGGTTCCAAGGCCTTGCATCTCATTTTGGGAATCTAATCCATAGCATTTGATCTAAAGATAGGAAATTTCTCGACGTCAGGTTTTCATCCATACCATGCCTTAAAGGGTGTCATCCCTTTTACTACCAGTGTGTAATTTGGTTCTAAATGTAAGAAGCATTCATAGATTTTGTATAATATCATGTGAGGAAGGAATTTGGAGTTAACCATACAAGTGGCCATCTCCTTAAGTGGTCGGTTCTTTCTTTCCACAACTCTATTTTGTGAAGGTTTTTAAGAAACTTTACACTACAAATAAATCCCTTCAAAGGTACAAAAATCATTGAACCTATTACTTACATACTCTCCTCCATTTTTGGTTTGAAGAACCCTTATAGACCTTTCAAATTTTTTTCTCGAAAGAGCCTTGAAGTCTCAAAAGTGATCAAAAACTTTATATTTCTGTTTGAGAAAATACACCCAAGTGTAATGCGAAAATCATCAATGAAGGTAAGTATATAGAGAGATATAGTAAATGAAGGAGATGGAAAGGGGCCAGAAATTTCACTATGAACAAGATCCAAATGATGAGAAGCTCTCCAAGATTTTCCCTTTCCAAAAATTTCTTTGGGGTGCTTCTCAAGGGCACAACCCTCACAAAGACCCTTAGAAAATTTGACTTGAGGTAACCCATTGACCATCTCATGTTGGCTCAACTGTTCAAGTTAACGATAGTTAAGATGAGAAAACACTTATTACATATCTTACTAACCTCATATACATGAGTGAGTAAGGTAGTGGGTGAAGAATCAGAAGTAAAATGGGATGAGTACAATTGTGACTAATGATCCACCTTTCCTTCAACCACCCTAGACTCATTGTGAAGCTCACAAATAATCACTGAGTTCATATTAAATTCCACTTGCATTCCTTTACCAATATGAGTGATTTGGTAAAATAATAAGATATTGGTAGAGAGATCAGGAACACTTTAAAAATTATTAAATATTCCACCATCTACTTCTATCGATCCACTATCGGAACACTTATATTATTCTTCTCAAGTAAATGAGTTAGGTGATCTATTTTTTTCTCATGCATTGATGCTCTTCATGTCATGACGTCTTACAATAGGATTACTTACACTTTTCCTTGTTCACATTTAGCTCAAAAGTAGAAGCGTTCATGTTGGGTTTGGTTGGTCTTGGTTTCCTTCTTAGTTTGGTCCTTTTTCTATTTCTTATTTTCTTGTTTATTATCCTTTCCCTTACTAGTACTTGCTATAAGGGCATGTGACTTGGACTTGATTTCTCCCATTTGAATCAAATTATCCTATTCTCAAATGAGTTGGGATGAAAAAATTTCAAATGAGGGAATCTTCCAAGTAGTCCCTAAAGCTTCTTTCATGGTGTGTAAGTTATAAATAAACATAGAGTATTCAGGGCCAAGCTTAGAAAGAATCAAAAAGATCAACTAGGCATCATTTTTCACAACTTCATAGTCTTCCAACAATAATCAAGTGCATAAAAACTTTAAAATAAGGCATGTATGTTATTAAAGTTACTATCAATTAATCCTAGAATTTCATTCTCTAACTCATGGGATTTCATGTCATATTATTTTCTAAACATATCATCTAAATTTTTCCATGCTTCATTAGGTGTTTCAAAAGACTCAATGTGGAATAGAAATTTGGGAGAGATGGACATACAAAGAATACCTAAGGCTTCATCACATTGGTTAAACCACTTAGATTTCTCAAGTTCATTCTCTACTCCCATAGTGATGTGGAACAACCCTTTACCCCTTAGTTTCATAATCATCTTAGATATCCATTCAAAGAAGTTAAATGGCATGAGAAAATGAAAAAAGCTAACATCCATTGTGAAGAGAGAGAGAGAGAGAGAGAAATAATGCATAAAAAGGAAACACACACACACCCCGAACAATATTTCCCGCCTTGTTTGTGGAACTTTATAGTTTAGTGTGTTGATTACAATATGATGTGATTGTGTGTCATGAAACAATTGGTCACTCACCTTTCAATCAGCGTAAAAATGTGTAAGTGTGGAGACCACAATAAGTTTCGAGTGATCATAGAATATTGACATCGTAATAAACATGAAACAATGTGAAAATAAGAAGAAATGAGAAAAACTAAGCTATGTGAGATAAATAGTGTCTCACATTGCGAGAATTCCCTTCTTGGTAAGTTGTGGTAGATAAACTCACAAGCCCTCAAGCAATAAAAAGAGTTTGATTACAAAGAAACATGACTCTAAATAGAGAAAAGGGACCTCTGAAATGTGAAAATGCCTTCGTAAAGTAAAAACACACCCCTCCACAAGCAACCGATTAGAAATACCGAATGACACTAATTTTCAAAAAAAAATACCTACTTCATTTAATTATCAAAAATGATAAAAAAATTATAGATTTAAGTTTAAAAATATCTAAACTCTAAGAGATTAAATCACCTTACTTAAAATAAATATTTCCTTTCTTTAAAAATTAATAAATCCCTAACTTAGATTAGTATAAAAATAAGCTATGTTTAAAATTAACCTAACTTTATCTCAATATAAGCTAATTTGATATCAATAACAAATCCTATATTAAAAAATAAAAGGCATGTAGGAAAACTTAAAAGGAAGGGAATTTTTGAAAAGTGGGTCAAAGAGGGAGGACAAAGCACCTCATGGTGGAGGGGAAGGGCTCTAGGTAGAGTGAGTCAAGTGGTATACAAGCCACACCCGGAAAAGGTAGGGGATGGTTTTGGTTAATGCTCGTAAGGAGAAATATGGGAAATAGTCGACACAAGACTTAAAATGCACATATCTAAGGCCAAGTCCAACTCGGATGCATGGGATCAAGATTCCACCAATGAGCTTAGAAGTAATGTGTAATCTCAAGCATAGTGAGGAAGGTTTAACCCATACAGGAATCCGATTCAGAGAAGAAGGTGGGTGGGGTACACACGGTGAGCTCAACAAAGACAAGGTACATGCAGAGATGACAAGGTAAATCTTGACAAGAAGTAAGGAACTCACGAGCACTACTGGCCGAGTGAGTGAAGACAAAACCACTGTGAGAGAAAAAAACCAAGATCGACTCGTAGAAAGGAGGTTTAATCGAGCTAGGTCCAAACCTAAGGTGGCTTGGTTAAGTTGGCTAGGGAGAATATCAAGATCAAAGATCTTGTGCAGAGGTTGGAAAGATTCAACAGAGATCAATAAGGATCTTGGTAGGATCTCGCTGAGCTAGAGAAGCAAGGTAGAGCTCGGGAAGAGATGAGGAGCTAGGAAAGGAGATGAGCAAGGCAGGATTTCATGAAGGAATTTGGTTTAGGAGGAAAACCAAAAATTCAAAACTAAAATTTAATGAAAATTTCCAAACAAAACCAGAAACCATAAATACCTCCAGTAATAATCTTTCTATCAAAGTTAATCATAACTAGCCAATTCTAATAGGAAAATCCTAACTATACAAGCACCAAAGCAAAACCACAAAACAAAAAACTCCAAACAAGGATTAACTCGGATTAGCATAAACTAAAAATGATTAATTAACTTATACAAGAAGCAATTAAAAATAAAAACCAAAAGTAATTAGCAACAACCAATAAAGTGAGTACACGTTTACTCGAAAACACAACTCGATACCATGTTAAATTAAACCACAAGAATCTAACAGATCCCATGCACATTAAGAGTGTTACACTCCAACAAAAATGAACATGCTCTCCAATTAATTAGCAAGAATCAACCAAACAATAAGATTCATGCATAAGGAAAAATTAGGTTAGCATTCTCGTATATCGAAAAAAAAAAAAAAAAAAGTACAAGTAATATTTTTGTGTGAATCCCAATGCAAGAATTTTCATACCTCCACAAGGAGAAATGATTTACATTCAGAAAATGGAATGTAAGTCCTATATGATGCACACTAACACATGATAAATTCTATGACAGAATTTTTCATATAAATCCTAATGACACCTAAGACATGTGACTCGACTAAGAGAGATGACTCACAATGTGTGAGGTGGAAAACTCCCTATAAGTAATGAAGGAAAAAATAATACCTCACACCAACAATATTTACACCATATAAATACAATTTTCTTTCATTATCACACACACTACATTAAAATGGGGTGATATGTAGTACCCTAAATTTGGTTTGAGAAACTAAGAAATTTCATTTTTATAACCCTTTAACACACTTGGGCTATTGAAACTTATTAAACTCTTTTACCAAACCTTCCACCTTATTATTACACTTACATCATCTTAGTCACCTATACCTTCCAATTCTAAACAATAACATCATTAATCTTACATATTTATTTCTTCTTTTATAGATCCATGATTTTTGACGCCAAGACACAACCAATGACCTCAAAACTATTTTTGAATAGTATTATCTAACCCGACTAGTACATAGGAAATGGTCATTTTTCAAACTTGGACACTTTTATTAGGTCATCATAGGCTTGATTCTTGGGTTGTCTTGTGTTTTAAACTAACAAAGGGTCACATGTATATATAACACTCAAGGTCATTATCATCTTATACTATCATGGAACATCATGTCCTCGCTTGAGATCATTATAATAAATTTATACATTACCATAAATATTCCAAGAAAAGGGATAGAGCATACCCCAAAGTTGAATATAAAGTATGTTTGTTTAAAGGTGTTTGTTTCCAAGTGTAAAAGGCCAAAGAAAGGATCATTCTAATTTGTATATTTATTCCGTAGTTACATATCATATATGATCAAGGTGTGAACCTATTTGATCATCTTGATAGAATTACATTAAACTTTATTCAACCACCCTTTCTTTTTATAGATATATAATGCAATGTTCTCACATTGAGAGGATCCTTCTACACAAATTAACGAACTCGTAAAAATAAATAAACAATGAAATAAACTTTGAAAAATAATTTAAATAACTTTTATATCGCATGTGACTTTGAGGGGGAAACCTTCTTTAAGAAATATCAATACAAAAATATTTTGGATGCCTTCATTGGCCTCAACACTTACTTAAATACGAATTCTATCAACTACTACTTCTCATATATGTGGGATAATTCAAATATGCTCACGAAATGACTTACAAATTATATGCATCCATAAAATAATAATAATGCAAAGAGAAGGGTAGGACATGAGTTCATAACATCCCCTCCCCTTAGAAAAATATTTATCCTCAAAGCTTTAGATGTCGAGAATTTTGTTGTCAATCGGAAGATTGGTTCCCATGTTGTATCTACGGGTTACATGTCATGTCACTACATTAATAATTTTTTTATGGATCAAGAGTGAAGTCAGCGGTGCACCTATCCAAGATTGCTTCCGGTTCGATAAGGATGGATCCTTCATTATCAAGTTCTTGTAAACAAATTTGCAATCTAGTGTTGGTTCCAAGAACTTTCTTCAAACATGAGACATGAAAGACTGGGTGAACTCGGAAGGAGGGTGGAATCTCCAACTTGTAATAAAATGATCCAATCTTATAAAGAATTGTATGTGGCCCATAAAAATTTAGAGAAAGCTTATGAATCCCTTTTAGTTTCAGGGATGATTACTTGTATGGCTACAGGAAAACAAAACCATATAACCTACTTGAAAGGTGTGCTTAGAGAAGTGTTGGTCAAAGATGTTGCTTCATTTGGTTATGTTCCATATCAAGATTATCTCATAGGGTGTTGATAATATGATACGAATTTTAGAGAGTAGTGTTGACCATCTCGAACCGATGAATGATCGGGGGTATACGAGAGAATCGTTGGTAGCGCTTGACCATAAACCACTTCATATGGAGTCATTTTAGTAGAAGTGTGGTGTGATGTATTGTACCACCATTCGATAGGGGTAGCCACTCTTCCCATTGGTGTTTTTGTTCTAAAGAAAAGAAATGAAGGAATGTTTCTAAGAATTTGTTGACAATTTATTTCTAGCCATTTTGTGGGTGGTACCTAGATCTCATATTCAATTGTGTGCCTGTGCATTAGAATAGCTCCATCTAAAAATGGCTAGTGAAATTTTTGTCATGATCGGAGATGATTGAAGAAGGGATGTCATGAAGGCAGAATATCTAATCCAAGAAAACTTGTGTGACCATGGAGGTTGTATATGGATGGCTAAGGGCACAAAAATGACTATATTTGGAGAGGTGGTATACCATGACCATGATCAATGTTTTTCCTCCAAATTTAGGGATCCCTCAATGAAATCCATAGAAATATCTATCCAGATCCTGGTAGGAATGGGAAAAGGCTCGAGAAAACTAGGAATCAATGTTGTTTCACCTTTTTTGCGTTGGCAAGTATCACATTCACCCACCATCTGTTTAATGTCTCCTTTCATTCCCTTCCAAAAGAAGTTTCAATGTGCCCACTCATATGTTTTAAGGAATCCTAAGTGCCCTGCTAAGGGAGAAGCATGGATTTCATATAATACAACCTAATGAAGGTCTATGCTATGGGGAAGCACTAGATGACCCTTATATCATAGAGAAGCACCATCCCATGAATAATACAAGATTGTAGAGAGGTTTGTAGCCAATTTTTGCATGAGGGGGTGTAATAAGGGATCATTTGCATACCAATATTGTATAGATTCTAACCAGTTGAGCCTGCAATTGGCACAGAGATGGTAGAAAGGGAAGCCTCTTCCTTGAATGTGCATGAAAGATCATCACCGCAACATTTTCCGTACTTTCTTATAACTCGATCTCATAATCATAGTCCATGAGTTTTCTGACCCATTTCTATTGTGTTGGTGATGAGACTTGTTCCAGAAATATTTCAAACTCTAGTGATCAATTTTGATGTAAAAATGATTCCTAATTAAGTATGGTCTCCATTTTTGTATTGCATGTAGAATTTCCATCATCTCCTTTTCATATGTAGACAAATCCAATTTCAGCCAGAAAGGGATTTGCTAGTGAAGGCAATTGGATGACCCTCTTAGAGAATAAAAACACCTAATTCGTTGCCACTTGCATCACTTTTGATGGTGAAAGTTTTTGTGAAGTCCACCATGGAAAAACTAATGTGCTACACATAGCATGTTTGAGTGCCATGAATTTTTGGTCAATTTCCTCATCCCATGTGAATGCATCCTTCTTTAATAAGGAATTCAAGGGAGCTGCAATCTTTCCATAATCTCTGAAAAAATTGTGATAGTATCTTGTAAGGCCTAGGAAACCATAAAGGCTCTTAAGGGTTGTTCATCAAGGATAATTTTGCATGTCACTGATTTTTCTAGATCCATGTGGACCCCATCGGCTGAAATAATGTGCCCTAGATATTCAACTTCCTCTTGACTGAAGGAACATTTGGACTGCTTAGCACATAATTGATTGTATTAAAAAATTGTAATTCCTATCAATATGTTGGATATGGGTGGCCTATGTGTGGATGTAGATCAAAATATCATCAAAGAAAACTAAAACAAATTGACAGAGAAAAGGCTGAAATATTTTATTCATTAGTCCTGAAATGTTGAAGGGGCATTTGTAAGTCAAAATAGCATGACCAAAAACTCATAGTGGCCTTCATGAGTGTGGAATTATATCTTGGTAATTTCATTACCATGCACCTAGATTTGATGATATCCTTAATGAAGATCCAATTTGGAAACAAAATTTCCCCATAGAGCTCATCAAGAAGCTCATCGATGACTAGTGATTGGGAATTTATCTTTGGTAGTTTAAGGGGAACAGTTAATTAATACAGAGACACCATGACCCATCCTTTTTATGGATAAGAAGCACTAGGGAGGAGTAAGGACTGGTGATAGGGATAATAACTCAGTACTGATGAGTTCTCATAGTAGATTCTCAATCCTATTCATTTACAGCTTTGAGGATAGAGATGTGGATGAATGTTGGGTGGCGTGCTTCTTGGAAGGAGAATTATGTGATGATATTCATGAAATTAAGGGGTCAAATCCATTGGATCTAAAGAATGGTTGTATGTTTATCAAGGAGGGATTATAAATCAGCGGTAGTTATTGGTAGCAGGGGTTGACTTGGATGGATTGAATCTGGGAAATGGCCCCATGTAAGCCTTTCTTCAAAATATTTTACATATCATGGGACTCGATGATGTTAGAAGATTGTGGAAATAACCCTTTTAATGTGTTATTCTAGACACTAAAGGAACTACATCCAAATCTTAGATAAGTCATGTTGGAGCTCAAAATTTCACCCGTCCCAAATCAGGATGAACTAGGGCTTTGAGGAAACATGGGACTGTTTCCAAGTTGTGGAACCTTGCGTGCTTGAGCTAGACCTCCAAAGAAGGTCGATTCCTCTACATATTTCTACTACTAAAATTACTCTTGTGAAGGTAAATTCACCTACCTACCACTATTCTACGATTCTAAGGGACTAGGGTGAGGAGGAGATGCATGAAAAGGGAAATCTAAACTAGGGAGGTGATAGTACCAAAAAAAGGGGGATGACCACAATCAACTTTGACCAAAAATGAATAAAAATGCATGCAAAGATGGTAGGCATGTGTACCACAATCTGAAACACACTTATACATTCATTTTCATGGAGTAAAATTCAAAAGGGACCTACAAGGGACGTGAGAATGCACAACAAACCATTAATGTAAAGAAAATGCAAGAAGATGCAATAAAATGAGCTAAGGCAGAGAATAGCCACAAAACAAACTTTTATTGCTTCTGAAAGATGCATAATCGATTACAATGGTGGAAGAGGCTAGTATCCACATACAAAGAACTAGATCTAAAGGCCTCTAACTCAAAATGCAAGGCAATACCTAAATAATGTTCTTACAAAATAAAGGATTCAAAACGCTACAATGAGCATTGCTCAGTAATTTATAGAGGAAGAAGGATATAAGGGAGGGGAAAGAAGAGGAAAACTCGGATTTGAAACCCAAACACAAATAAAAAGAATTAAATTCCTGAAAATCCACCTAAAAGGATGTCGATCTCGCCTCCCCATGTCTCTGCTTTGATTGTGCTAGAAGGAAGGAGGGAAAATCGAATCAAATCTGGGTGGTTGAGCTAACTAAATATGTGCATTAATGGCCTGAGACGTGTTTCCCTATTTTTCACCTACCAAATCCCACCAAAATTTTGATTTTAATGATCCATCATGTAGCCCAGTCATCATATTTCCAACAAGACCAACAACGCAATGATCCGAGATCTGTAGCAGAAGTTATAATGATCTCAAGTCAACGCATGTTTCAACACACAATGACAAGTGGCATGCTTTGATCCACTCAAGGATTCGATTGACCATTTGTTTTCTATTTTCTCCCACATGTGGCACAATTTTTTATCACAATGATTTGGCGCCCGGATAGTGCACTTTGATAGGTTGTGTGTGATACACACAATTTGATAGGTTGTCGCATGACGCTGATTGGAATGGAAGGATGTGCAAGGCGAGCGTAAGAGAGAGGCCATAAGAATGCAAAAGACAAGTGTCCAAGGGGGCACATGTAAAAGAGAAGGAAGGTTCATATTTGTAGAAGGATGCAAGTATGCAAGCAGGATATGGCATGAAAGGTAAGGGAGCACACAGAGTAAACATGCGGGGGTCTTGGCCAAATTAGAAGGAAATTCGTGAGGGTGTGTGAAAGTAGTGCGCAACAACCAAGAATAAGGTGGGAGCACACAAAATCTATGCAAGAGGAAGTGAAGGAATGTGGAATCATAATGAAGAGATAAAAAGATGCACAAGAACAAGTAGAATAACCGCAACCAAGTAAATTGTTCCAAGAGCACAACCAAAGTGTGCACAACCTTTGTAATGTTGAACTTCGTAACCAAAATAGGGATGTAAGTTGTCAAGATAACTAGGGGGTTATTTTGGACAACAAATCCCATAGAATAGGTCCCAATTTGTGGAGCCACCGAGAACCTAAAACCACATCAAATCCACCTAAGGGAAGGAAAACTAATATCGAGAACAAAGGTAATCACCTATCACGATACACACATTCCAACACTTCCCTTTACATGACAATATTCCTCCATTACTAATCATGACTTCAAAGCTAGAACAAGGGTGTGTGAAGCAATCTGACTACTTAGTAATGTGAAGATCGATTAAATTTTGAATTCTTCTAGAGTCAATGAGGATTATAAGAGGGATATTTTTAAATAACCCCTTGACCTTCATGGTTTTATGGGTGTTAACACTGGTTAGTGCATGTAGAGAGATCTCGGGTTGAATATCCTAAGGCACCGATTCCTATGAGCACCTTTTTTCTTCTTGAGAATCCTGGAATTCTTGGTGATCCACTTCGATGTCTTATTATGTAGGTGATTCCACAGCTAGAAAGTAGATATTTTTATGGCACACATATGATTCTTACCCATTTTTCATCACAATTATAACATATTCCTTTCTCTTTACAAGCCCACATCTCTTCATTAATAAGGAACTTGACCAGGGTGGGTGTGGTTGGTCGTTGATTTTTTTGTTCTTTACGGGTGGGAAAACGGGAGGTCAATGTTGTGTTGAGATTTTATCTTTTACTAACTTAGATAGACCTAAGACAACCATCATTTTTTGGGCTAAAAACAATTTTACCTCTCGAGTAGATTGGTTCTTTGAGGCCACCGAAAAAAAAATCTTGAAAAAATCATCTAATAACCCTTCACTGTGATTAGCCAGTTTCTCAAATTCAATATGATAATCACAAATAATACATGTCTAGTGGAGTTTAGTGAGAGATCCTATAAATTCATCAAATGTTGAGGGACCAAACCTTCCAAGAAAAAATTATGCAAATGTTGTCCAATTTATTTCATAATTTGGATACCAACGGTACCATCAAGTGCTTCTTGTTCCAAGTGGAAGGAAGCATTTGGGACTTGTTTTATAGAATAAGTATTTTGAAGGGAAAATAAATAATCGAATTGATATATCCATCGGGTAGTGTAGTCCTTGTTTACTTCACCTAACTTCTATGCACGTTGACACTTAATTCGTGATAGATCTCGAGCACTCACCAGAAGTGCGTTAAGCTACTAGGTCCCTCCTTTGTGTTGTCTTGTCAAGGTGTTAGCATGCATGTTCATGATTTCCAATACCAAATAATGCATTCATATACATATATCATAAATAAACACATGAAATAAGGAATCATAACAGATCAAATAATCACTAAGATCAATCGCATTGCACGATGAATTCACCATACTTAGAGACATCAATTACCATAATCCATCCACATTGTTCCATTAATAACCAAAGGATTACATAGAAGAAACTAAATATGTAACAACAATCACCAGAGAATCATGTTTCCCAAAATACCATAGCAACATAACCCTAATACATCACATAAATGTTCTCTCATACACGGTACCTATAACAATAAAGTATGATGCATATATATATGGGTGGGTACTTTCCCTTCACCGCCTATGCATCCTCAAAATAGACTACATTCTCAAAATAGCCATGCGTACATACAAAAGTACTATAAATCATGCATGATTTCCTAACAAGCCTAATAATATATTAAATCTATAAATAAACCTTGCTTTAATCCTATTATTATCCCAATCCATGCATGACCTTTGATCTCCACTTTATCCCAAAAATAACTCTTGCTTGGTCTTCAAGTCTTCTTCTTTTTTTGTGAATCTGGAACATTTCTTGAATGCCACTCAAACTTTTAATCATCTATTTTTATCTTGTGTTCCCAAAAATGGATAAGTTTTGAATGTTACCTATTTGGGTGTGAGCCTTCGAGTAGTGTATGTTATGTCCTTTCCGTGCCCCTTCGCACCTTCCTCATGTGTACCTTAAACACTCACATGTAACATATACTTACTAAAAAAATTGTTCAACATTACCCCAAACTAAATGGATTGCCACCCTCAACAATACTTCTATCCAACTTATGCTCCAAAGAATGTATGAATAAATAATAAAAGAATAAATAATTCAATGCAAAAAATAATCATCATACCCAACAAGATCAACTCAAGCCTCGGATGGTTGAAAGAGTTATAGAATTTTAGCATCTATTTCACTATCCACCTTCCATTCATCAAGCTCTATCATAGCCTTCTTTGGTGCTACCTCTACAATTATCGGTATTTGGTTAGTACTAACTCCTGAACTCTTCTCCTAAGCTATTGTATGACCATAGTCAGTTCTACGCACACTCCCTCAATCACATCCATGTGTTCTAGCACCATATTCTAAAATTGGCCTAAATAGAGATCTAACTTATTCCTTTTTCCTTAATCACTTCCTTCTATTTCGTTACTTCGGCCATAACTTGGGTGTGCTCAATTTTATTCAGTAGGTGTCTTTTCCTTTATCACCATAAGTATTGCCTATTTTTATACCACAATGCATCAAGTATTGGCTCACACTTTTGGCATCTGGTAAAGGCCACATCAGCCTTGCCACTTGCTTCTTTGAGTCAGCACGAATACATCTTCAAGCTCTAAAATTTTGGCCTCAATAAGTGACATTATTATCTTCTTTCTACTATGTGATCTCTTCTATCAGAGGCCCTATACAACTCTTTATGTTCTCCGTAAGCATAACAACCAAGCCCTCCAAGTATTCCATCTCATCATAGTAGTCACTCCTAACTTGGCTTACCAAGGCTCGGGCACTAGCCTAATATATGTTTTACTATCGCATCATCCCTATTATATGCTTCTTTAGTGCGATTTTGTTCTCCTCGTAGATCCTTCTTCAAGCCATCGACCTCGTGTTCCTTATTTTTATTGTCTACTACCAATACTTTCATAGTAGTGCCTACATCCAAGTTCATGTACCCAACATCCATGACCAACTTTTTCAAGGTGTAGCATGCCTTCTTATCACTCAAGTACATGGGGTCAACTACCTTATACTTCCTCCCTAGCTCATTCTTCAACTCAATGACACCGATGGAGTTATTACTTAGCTCAAACTTAGGTTCCTTTGCATGATTGTGGAATTTCCAGCTCAACATCTTCCCGGTTCGTGACACTCCTCCGTGCTTTTCCATTAGTTCCCAGTGCATACAATTTCTCATTTGGTACCATTCTCTAGAAAAATTCCCTTATTACCTTCTTGGGGTCATACAAAAATCCATATGTGGAAACCTAGGCATCCATCTCTTCCTCGTGTTCCTTCATCTTTGTCCTCTTCTTCTTTGGGGTAGAGGTTTCTACACTCATCCCAACTCATGTGCCCCATTCTTCCCCGATAATATAAGTTTCATCGCCTTTGTTCCTTTGTGTGCCTCCTCCTACACAGTGTGTTTTGTCCTTAGATGGAATTTTATCCTCCTTTCCCTCTTGTGGGTGACCGATTTTGATCCTCGGCATTCTTTTCTTCAACTACTTAGCTTACTTGTGCTCAAGTTCCTCGCCTAAATTTTCCCCTTTCTTTCCAAATCAGAATCCTCACTTGTCTCTTAACCGAGACAACTATCACCCTCCACACTTGAATTTTCATTTCTCCACATTGTCCAATGTTGGCTGTTATGTACGAACGCCATTGTTGTTTCTTCCTTTGTATTACATCTTCTTGTGTTGTGAATGATCAATTTTACCTTCCTCTTCTTCTTCTTTCTCTTCAGGGGTGTCTTTTAATGTTCTCTTCAACGGTGGCACCACGCTTCATCCTGGATGTGGAAAGGTAGAATCCATCTCCACTCCTCCTTGGGTCTTCACCCTTAATTGCAAAAATATTCAGCTTAGCAATCCCCTAATGGTAACATTGAGCCAAGGGCTTAAGTCCAAATTTCAAGTTCCATTATCTCTAAGTATGCAGGCCTTTCATCATACATGTATGTCCTGTGCAAGATGTGTAAATCCAATTCAACCTTATCAACATCAAAGGTTAACTTCTGTGAGTTCATAATCCTGTTCACACAACACTTGAAGTACCGGAAATGAATGCAAAGGGTAGCTTGCACCAAGGACCCATCTCCCTATCCTCCATCATGATCCATGCCAAGCTATAATGTTGCATCACTGTGAACTTTTCTTGTTCCCAAACCTCTATGGAAAATTTACGCAAAATGCATAATTCATTCTCGAATGCCACGCAGTACCGTTATACCACTTATCAATTCTCACCTTATACTGATTCGAAATTGCACCATCACGGGTATATCCAACAAATTGTATTGTAGGGGATTTGTTTATAGGTGGGTAAACCCACATATCATCATTCGGGCCATCTGGTACTCCAATCTCCTAGAATACGATGAGAAGGAGGATCGAGCCCCAAGTTGCCCTCACTCCTTCATTTTACACCCTTACCTCTTTAATAATTTCATCAAAGAACATATTGAACAATGTTGTAGTCTCATGTGTGTTCACCATTCTCGTGTGCAATGTATAAAAACTTTTGTTCACGTTAGTCCACCTTTCTAAGGTACCCAACTTGTAACTAATGAAATCTACTTGCAACCCTAGTTACAGGATCTATGGAGGTTGTCAGCAAGCACATAGCCCTTCCTCCCTCCTCATATTGTAGTGTTGCAAATAATTCATCAATCTTCACATTGGAGTATAAACCCACCCCATGTCCTCTTCTCCTCGTACTCCTCATCCCCATGACTCACTCAATAAGTTGAGTTGTAATTCACATTCTCCACCCCATGAAATAAAATAAATCCTCATACACCCAAAACATGAGCCATTGGTATAGATGTGTGGGATTCTCAAAGAAGGGTAGTTCAAACAATCAGAAGACACCAAGTTCTTCCGTAGTGAGTCATTGACCAGCACTTTCCTTCCTC